>CM057450.1:1500688026-1503088026 GCA_016271365.2 Neoceratodus forsteri | reverse complement strand
AGCATTTGTATCTGCTAGGAGTCCAGAATACTCTGGCAGACAAGCTCAGAGGCCAATCCTCATTAGTGGTCACTTGCTCCAGATGTCGTGAGATCGCTGTCTGATGAGTGGGACACCCCAGATGTGGACTTTTTTGCATCCCCGCTCAGTGCCAAACTGCCTCAGTTCTGCTCCAGAAATTCAGGACATGGCATTTTCTGTCTGGATGCAATCAGATTGCCATGGCAAAACCTATTTCTGAATGCATTCCCTCCAGTCCCTCTCATCCAGAGAGTCTTACATACTAACATACTAAAATGCCAGCAGAATAGGCCTACGGTCTTTTGTGTCTGCTCATTTGGTCAGCCCCCACCCTGGGAGCTGACCTTGCTGCCCCTCTCGCCCCCTCTGGCTTCTCCTTTCCCAGTTCCGGATATTCTCGCTGCACTGGATTTTGCTTCCAGAACCCTTCCTCTGTATCTGTCCCACCCTCTCTTGAATCTCTCTACTGTCTCTGCCTCTACTAGCCCCCTGGGCAGCACATTCCATGGCTCCACCACCCTCTCAGTGAGGTAGCACCTCCTCCTTTCTTCCCTGACTCTCCCCCCTCCAGCTTCCACCCATACCCTCTAGTTGCCCCCCCTTCCTTCGAAGCACCCTGACTGCTCCTCCCTTATTTACCCCCTTCATGTACCTAAAGACCTCTATCATGTCCCCCGGTCCCTTCTCTCTTCCAATGTGTACATATTTAGCTGTTCGAGCCTCTCCCCATAGGTCCTGTCCCCCAAGCCCCAAACCATTTTGATTGCCCTCCTCTGGACCCTCTCCAGGAGTTCAGTGTCCCTCTTTTAAGTGTGGCCTCCAAAACTGCATGCAGTACTCGAGGTGCTTACTCAAGCTGGAGGCACAAGGGGGAAAATTGATACTAGTAGCCCCCTGCTGGCCTTGGCAGATATGGTTTCCTCTCTTGAACAGACTTTCAGTCAGTGAACTGAGCAGTCTGTCACTCAGGATGGACTTACTGATGCAGAATCTGCTGGTTCAGCCCAACCCGTGCTCCCTTTACAGTCAAGCCTGGCTCCTGAAGAGATAGAAGTAAACAGGTATAAGATATCTCAGAGGATCTTTTAAATATTTTTTTTCTGCATGTCTGGTGTTCAAGAACTATATGGATCCTTTCCAGTATCCACCCAGTAAGGTTCTGGAATATTCACTGGACCTATAGGATACTGGCCTGCAGTATTCCACAGTAAAGGTCCACCTATGTGCTGTTTCAGCATACCACAGGCCTGTCAGTACACTGTACCTAGCACAGCAGCCACTGTTTAAGATGTTCCTTAAGAGCATTTTACACATAAGGCCTTCTATCAGGAAACCGGTAGCTCCCTGGGACATCAGCCTTATGTTGGATATGCTCACTCGCAAGCCCTTTGAGACTATTGCAACTTGCAACTTGAAGTTCATAACCTGGAAAGCAGCATTTCTGGTGGCTACCACCTCTGCATGCCGAGTATCTGATATCCATGCTTTGGTCACAGATCCTTCTTGTATTGTTTTCCACAGGGATGAGGTAGTTCTCTGTACACACCCCAAGTTTCTTTTAAAGTGGTGTTGGATTTCCATCTTAATCAGGCTCTAGTCCTACCTACCTACCTACTTTGCAACCTCCAGAGTGAGGGAGAGAGGACTCTTCGGTCACTGGATGTTAAAAAGAATCTTTCGGGTTTATCTGGAGAGAACCAAGGATTTCAGACAATCCAAACACCTCTTTGTCTCCTTCAGTCCTAATCAGAAGGGACAGTCTGTTACAGTCAAGTGCATTTCTGCCTGGATTGCGAATTGCCTCTGCCACTGCTGTGCTATGACTCATGTTAAATTGGGGGGGCAGCAGATGCACCCATTCCATCAGAGCGGTTGCCACATCCCTGGCAGAGATGTACTTTGTGTTTATTTGAGAAATTTGCAGAGTTGCAACTTGGAGCACAGTACACACATTTACCAAGTACTGTGCCTTGGATGTCCATGCCAGACAGCATGCCAGCTTTGGCAGGACAATTCTGAATGGATTACTATCCTGAGTGAACCCTCAGCTCCAGCCGCTCTAGTCCAGGGTACTTTCTGTGAGCTTGGTACTCTAACCCACTAGGTGGGAATCAATGCTGAAGATTGATTCTTGGAAGATATTAAAATTAGATACTTACTGTAATTCTTGATCTTCCAGAATATATTTACCATTGATTCACACACCCACCCCATTCCCCAGCCTCACTTAGGTATTATTGTGTTGGTCTTCATCCCTTTATACTTGGTTTGGGCTCTGAAGACACTGCGTTACTGGATTTGGTGACCCTTTTTATATGGGCAACCAGGGCTATCTTATGCTCTTAGGTTAAATGCATAGTTAACTTGTTAGGTTATGCTGTTCACCTCCTCGGTAAAATGGTGCTGTGGTGGTTGGGGGCTGGTGTAGCTACATGCCAGTGGGTGCCTGTGTTGTCACACGATGACATGCTTGTGCCTCCCCTGTCACCAGCCCTCTGAAACATTCTGGCTCCCGCTGAGTCCTAGCACCTCTGACTCAGACCCACTTATGGGAATCAATGGTGAAGATATTCTGGAAGATCAAGAATTACAGTAAGTACATAATTTTAATTTCTGCACTATTTACACCACTTCCAGCACTCACCCATATTTAGCATCTCATTCTTGCTGATCAGCACAGGCAAATGTTGTTGGCATAAGACTTTGAAGTCCAGTCTGGAAGTCTTTTTGAAGCACTTGTTTTGGGCAAACAGTGGAAAGAGGGGGTATAAAAATACATAAGGTCTGCAGCCCTGTCCTTCATTCTTGATATATGCATGACTGTGAAAAGATAAAGAACTGACCTGCTACATTAGATGCTTTGCCTTTGCTGCTTGAGCTTGCAGTTCGCCGTAGGGCATCTGCTGAACTGCCACCACTCCACTACTCGCACTGTTGCTAAGATTCAGGTTTAGTACCGTTGTTTCTGTGCTTGCTGCTGCCACCAGCTGGTGTCCCTGGTTGCTGTCACTCCACTGATATTATCTAGGAGAGAGAAAGAGCTCATTCAGTTGAACTAAGGCAGTAGGCTGCCTTGGGTTGTGCTACTGTTGGTGTTGCTGATTTGCCACCAGCCTGCTGCTCCAGTACTCCTCTCTCCCCAGTCACTGGTCAACAAGAAGAAAGGCCCATGTTATTGATCTCATCACTGTCAGACTCAGAGATGGACAGGCTGTTTTTTTTCTGGTGCTTCTCTGGTAGATGACCACCTGTTGGCTACTCCGGACAGTACTGGTGACTGACTTTGTCTTCAACCCATGTGTGTCAGATAATGAGGCTTTGTGAGCATGAGTTGACCGGTGCATGGATTACACAGTTGAACTCCAGCTTTCTAGCTCATCAAGGGCTCACTTGGTGAATTCTGTGCTGTCGTCCAGCCTGCTGAGCACCTGTCTGGGACCTGAACCATGTGTTGTGTGTAGCAGGATGGTCAGCAGAAGGCTCAGGCTGATTTGTTTGTGTCAAAGCATTTAGGAATGGTAGCTGGGGTGTTCCTTGCCGGTAACAGCATCAGGAGTCTCAATGGAAAAAAATGCACAAGTAACTACACTCACTGAGTAAGTAGGGCAACAGCCAAGGATATCAGTTTTCAGACAGGTTTAGTTTAATGGTGCAACAGAATACAAATAGGCAGGAAAACAGATACAAAAAAATGGTGAGACCCCCAAAAACCAGGCCGCCGTTATGCCAATAAACTAAACTTTTTTGGTAACTTACATCCTTGGCTGTTACCTTACTTGCTTGTTGAGTATGGGTACATTTTTTCCCCATTCAGACTGACTTTTTTGGTGTGTCTGACAGGGCTCAGGGCAGGCTGCTGCTGTTTGGTTGTGTGAGTGACTCATTACTAGCTAGGGACAAGGCCAACCTCCAAGAAGTCTGCTGGGCCAGTTGTGACTCAGGGAGTCGGGAACATAGTGAACTGCTAGCAGCATGAAACAGGGACAGTGCCCACTGTGAGACAGTCCAGATCTGTTGACATTTATTTATTTAAAAAATTGGTAACCGGGAAAGGCATGCTAAGCTGAGGCTCGTTTCCAGGTATGACCCAGGGGAAGGGAGAAATGGGAATAGGGACAAAAAGTAGCATTAGAAACATCCAATGTGCAAAATATTTAGATACATAGGCAGTTAATACAATGTGAATTACATTTCCTGGAAGAGCCATCTGAACCCCATAAGGAGAAACTTAAAGACAGTACCTGTGGAGGGGACTGTTAAAGTACTACCTTCCTTTTGACAGTCTGCCATCCATTGGGACATTCTGTAAATGAAACTTGCTTCTCATAGAACCTATGCCGTACTATTGCAACTTTTAAATAGAAACATTTAAAAAATCCAGTTATTATCAGTAAAATCTGGTCTCTGTTTTATATCACTATTTGACACAGCTTGTCCTTTTTCCCCTTTAAGTGTTAGACTTTTGGCATTAGTGACACTCACCACTGCTCTCTTTATTCCAGCCTAGCCTGGGTTTCTCCAGCCTCACGTGAAGTCTTCACCCTTGGCTGCGCCATTGACAAAATTATCAGATCAGGTACACCTGTTACCCCTTACGATCCACTGATATGTTGTTTCTGTCAGTACCAGAATGCACTACAAAAATGGGAAAGCAGACTTTTTCTGTTTTGGCCCCTAAGCTCTGGAACTCATTTCCGCTTAATCTCAGGACCCCCTCAGACTCACCTAGTTTTCAGGAATGAGCTTCATAAATTTCTCCTCACATTGGATAGGTGCTCTTGTAACTGATACCTTGTGCTACCACTTATATTGTACCTTTTGTATGCCTTTTACAGTTAAACTCAGAATGTTTCATTTTTATGGCTGCACGGGTGGAGCTCTGCTGACATATTGCTATGAGTCTTTGTAGGATCACTGTGGAAGCACGTGACCGGACCACTCTCCGGCATGTTTCCACAGTGATCTGGCACAGTTCCACTGGTTGTGTTTATGTAATCCTTCCCCTCCGCCTGCTGCATAACCACACCCAATTCACGGGGCACTAATTCTTCTTCTGCAGCTGCGTGACGGCCGCCGTGTGAAAGATGGGCCGATCCAAACCGCGATGTGCGGTATTAGACAAGCAGTTGTGCCATCACTACCATATGGGGTATAGCTGCCTCTGGGTCAAACTGTGCGCATGCACAGTTCTGTCGTCACTTTCATCTTGGATACAGCTGACTCCAGTGTGGTGAGAGCACTGAATAGTCCTTTAATCGCTCTCACCGCTCTGAGCAGCCATATCAGCTCTGACCATAATTTGTTGAACGTGAGTCTCTGCACTTCAGTAGTCTGTCCTTTGCTGATGTATTTAAGATTGCTCTTTGTACCAGTGGGCCTTTGTACTAATGTTTATTGTTTATATTGGTCCCTGGTCGTGCCTGAAAATAGGCATTGTATTTGTCTAATTAACCTACCTGGTAAACAAAAATCAGACAGGGAGTAGGACCATTAGAGGTGAATGGTAAACAGACTAATGATCCAAGTGAAATGGCAAACAAACTAAATGAATATTTTGGGTCAGTTTTTGAGGATGGAAATGACGTAAGTAAGGTAGAAGTGGATACGAACCAACAAAATCTGGATATGGCTATTACTAAAGAGGAAGTAGAAAGGATAATAAGATAAAAATATGTAAATCTGCAGGACCAGATATGTTACATCCAAGGTATATTAAGGAAGTATTACCATTAATATTAGAAATTCTGGTGTGGATAATTAATAAATTCTTAAAGACTAGTGAGGTGCCAGAAGATTGGAAACAAGCAATTGTGGTGCCTTTATTTAAAAAGGGAAGAAGCTCAACAGTGTCAAATTACAGACCAATGAGCCTGATGGCAATTCTGGGGAAAGTGGTAGAAAGTATATTAAAAGTAAGAATAGAGGAAAGTATGAAGTTGATAGGATTTACAGATAAAAAACAACATGGATTTAAAAAAAATAGGGCGTGTGGTACAAATCATTTGTGCTTTTACGAAAAGATAAAGGAAGATTTAAATAATAATATACCAGTGGATATAGTATTTTTGGACTTTCAAAAGGCCTTTGACAAGGTGCCTCACGATAATTTGATAAATAAATTAAATTAAATAAAATAGGTATAGATAGTAGAATTGTTGTATGGGTAAAAAATTGGCTGAGGGATAGAAGTCAGAGGGTGAGAGTATTGGGAGAGCTGTCTGAATCAGTGAGAGTGAGGAATGGGGTACCGCAGGGTTCTGTGTTGGGCCCCATATTATTCTCATTGTATGTTAGTGATTTGCATAAAGGTATTGTTAATCGACTAGTGAAGTTTGCAGATGACATCAAGCTGGGGAGTCCAGTAAGAACAAAAGGACAGCAGAAAAGTATGAAAAAAGATTTTGAAAAAGTGGAAAAATGGGCAAGTCAAAATAAAATGAAATTTAGCTTAGAGAAATCAGGATTAATGTATTTAGGAAAGGAGAGTAGAAAAAAGGGGTATATATTAAATGGTAAGAAACTAAAAAGAGTTTTAGAGGAAAATGATTGTGGTATAATGATTGACAGAGAATTTAAATTTGATAAACAAAGAACAATAACCATACAAAAAGCAAATAATATGGTAAAAAACATAAAATATACCTTTAAAAATAAATCATTGGGATGCATGGTGCCAATATATCGGTCCTATGTTAGGCCATATTTGGATTATGGCACCCAGTTGTGGAATCCATATTTAAGGAGGGAAGTGGGGAGAGTGGAGAGAGTGCAGAGAAGATATACTAGGATGATAGGGAATTTACATAAATATGAATATAGTGAAAGATTACAAAAGACAGGACTATATAAGTTAGAACAAAGAAGGACAAGACGAGACGTAATGATGATATGTAGAATAGTAAATGATCATGAGTTGTTAGAAGAAATGGGTATACAATTAAAAGAAGGGTTGAGGGGACTGAGAAGTCATAATAAACAAATCAAAGTTAATACAGTAAAAAAATGGTATATACTATTCCTTTGTTAATAGGACAGGGAGAGTATGGAATACATTGCCAGGAGAAGTGGTGGAAAGTAAAACATTAGAAGAATTTAAAAAAGGAATTGATAAATATTTTCTTAGGGAGCAATGAAAGTGGACCCACTACGGTAGGGGACAGTTTATATGGACCTATTGGTCTTCTACTGTTCTATGCTAAGTATAAATACCAAGTATAAAATCAATTAATCAATAAAATAAATCCATGTTTTCATGTCGTCGAGGTCAGGAAGCATAGGAAGACCAGGAGCATGTATAAAATTTATAAGTAGTCTCTTAATTTTTCCAGTAACAGTAAAATAAAAAATAAAAATGTTTCAGTGTAACTATTTACAAAGGCAGTACAAACAGAGAAAAGAAAGTCCTTCTTCTGAGTGTTTCTTCTCAATTTCAAATCTCAGTCTGTCCAGCAAAAATATTGCTGCTCTTTTTATAACAAGCCTTTTCCAGGGAACTCTTTAAGAACAACATCCTGTTTTTCTGAAAATGTTCTTGTCGGCTTCCTTCCTTGCAGTTGCAGCAAAACAGTACATGGTGTCCCAGAACTGACCTCCTTTTTACAACTCTGCAAAGAGTTTGCAAACCAGCATATCAGGTTAACCCCTTGAGCTCCAAATAGCTTTCTGCAATCATTTCAAGAATATAACCATATACATTTTCAAACCAAGGAATTCCAGTTTCATGTAAAGATTCACACATATTTTATAACTTCAGATATGCAAGGGGGAAGAAAAGATAGAAACAGCAAGTGAAGGCAGAGAGATAGTGGGAGGGGAGAATAGTGAGACCGCCGGAGTGGCCAGTTCCTAGGTCTCACAAGAAAATTTGACTATGCAGTCAGACAGACAAGAGACAGAACAGAAGATGATAAAACAGATCCTTGTGTTTAACTCTTTCTACATAACAAATCTTTCTACATAACAAATGGAACATGGTCTTCTTCAACCCTGTCACATTTTGGTTACAGATCCTCCATATACTGTTTTCCATAAATATAAGGTAGCTCTCCATACACACCCCAAGTTCCTACCTAAAGTGGTATCAAAGGTCTGTTTGAATCAGTCTATAATCCTGTATAACTCCCAGAATGAGGGAGAAAGGACTCTCCACTCACTAGATATTAAGATGGTCCTTAGGTTTTACCTGATGTGACTAAGGACTACAGACAATAAAACAGCTCTTTGTCTCTTTTGACCCTACTCGAAAGGGAGAGCCTGTCACAATCAAGTGCATTTCAACCTGGATTGTAAATTGCCTTTGCCACTACTCTTCCATGGCTCAGGTTAAACTGGAGGGCAGGGTACATGCCCACTCCACCTGAGCGGTTGCCTCTTCCCTAATTTACAGAGCTGAAACTTGGAGCACAGTGCATACTTTTACCAGGCATTATGCCCTTATGTTGATGCCAGGCAGCATACCACCTTTGGCAGGACAGTTCTGAATTGAATACTATCCTGAGTGAGCCCTTAGCTCCAGCTTCCCTAGTCCAGGGAAAGATATACTGCAAGTGTTGCTCTTGCTGAATATCTTCTTCATAGATTACCATGCCCACCCATCATCTCTGGACTCACTCTAGTTTCACTGTGTTATGGTTTTCACTCCTGTATACTTGGTTTGGGCTGTGAAGACAATGTGATACTGGGCTTGCTGGCTCTTCTTACACAGGCCACCGGGACTATCTTATGCCCTTAGGTTAAGGACATAGGTTAGTCATTAGGTTCATGCTGCTCACCTCCTCAGTGAAAAAGGTACACTGGTGGTTGGAGGTTGGCACCGCTGAATACCAGTGGGCATGTGCGGTGATGCATGCATTGAGCCTACTCGTGTGACCAGCCTTCCAGAAAATGTTGAGCTCCTGTGGGGTCCTAGCACCTCTGGCACAGACCCATTAATGGTAAACTGTGGAGAAAATATTTAAGAAGATCAACAATAATTAACAGTTATAAGTACATAACTTTCATTTTTCTCCTTCAGAGTTTCCCAATTCTCCCCCCTCCAGTGTTTTTGTAATCTAATGGTACTCTGAACTTCATCTACCAGTAGCTACATAGCTATCCCACTAAACTGCTCCACAGTGCTGCTTCTCTAGGGTTAGCTACAGTTCAAGAATTAACTGTTACAGATATGTTTTTATTTATTATTTAAAAGATATTTAAAACAGGAACAACATACAGGGTAAACATGAATCTTGTTTACTGATGTGTCCTGGGGAGAGAAAATGGGAGATACAATAAGATGATCAAACCAAATAACAAAGAATAAAGCAATCTATTAATACACAATATTCATATTGTCAAAATTGCAGTTAAAAACTCAGAATCTGCGAATACCTTTTCTGAATATTCGGCTAGAATATTATAATCAAGGGTCCAAATGTTCAGTGTTCGTTACTCGTATTCCACATGGAAGTGAGCATAAAAAAGGGTTTCCACCTACTCAGGCAGAAAGGGCTAGTCTTTGGGCCTCCTTTCCACCTGATTTCGAGTTCTTCCCTGATGTCCCACAGAGACAAGAAGTAAGAACAGAGTGGTGGTTGGCTCTTGACAGTTTACGAGGAGCAGACTGCATCTTTAGAATGAACCCACCCCAGCCTAACTACGCCGATAGCTAAAAATATTAACTCTAAGGTCTGTACCCCCCAACCTGATCCTTGATTCGGGGGGGGCTGGTGCTAATATCCCAACTAGTCTCATTTGGGCAGCAGCCCACTCTACTGCTGAATGAATGAGTGCAAGTAGGAATCTGCTTGTACTTTATTCATCAGCAGAGTGGGCTGTTTGGTATGTGGTGGAAGGGGGGTGACTCGGACTAGCTGGGGTATTTGGCACAAGCCCCCCCATCCTTTGAACAAATCAAGGATCAAGCTTAAGGGTGGGTGGGTGGACACAGAACTGATTATTTTAACAATAGGGATAGTCAGGCTAGGGCAGGAAGTATCCTTATGAAGAGGCTGTCAGCTGCTCGCAAGGTGTTGGGAACCGGCCATCAGTTTTATGTTTTTTCCTGTGGGACACCGGGTGGGGGGGGACTGGGCATGAAAAGCTTGGAATTGGGAGGGAAGGTGGCAAGGGCAATCAAGACAATATTTTATTTATTTATTTCAGGTTCGGATTAAATACCTTTGAGCCGTAGGCTCATTTACAAAGGTTCCAAGTCAGATAAACTACAGAGACAATAACAATTGTTGCAAGTAAACACTGACTTGACAAGACATCAAAAGTACAGAAACTAAGTAATATTTACATTTGGTTATAATTTACAGTGCATTCATAGTAAGTGCAAGGGATTACAACAACACTGCAAGTAGTGTGGCTCAACACTTTGAACAATCTTGGGGTCAGAGGCAGATCCCAGGCTGAGATGTTAGAAAGGAAGAAAATAAGAGCAGCCAGGGGTGGCTTTGTCAAAGTGTGGGAGTGGAGGGCCGGCCCAGTGGCGCTGAGGGTTGAGGCACTGGACGCCACTCCTCGCTCCACGCTGGCGACCTGGGTTCAGGAGCGGACTCGGGTCACTGGTGGGTCGGCCGGGGGGAGATGGGCTTGAGTGTCCCACGACAGCTCGCCTACTCCGGGGAGGGATGAGGCCATAGCCCGCTCTCTTGTATGACCCTGAGTGCAGGCTCGGAATATTGCAAGCCCCTAGCAACAGGGGATGGGCGGCCGCTATACAGCGTGATGTCAGTGCTCAACGCCTTGACGTCTGGGTCTCGCGCTGTAGGGGTGACAGAAAGAAGGAAAAAGCCTGCCATCGCCGGGAAGACTGAGCCCTGGAGACGTGCCCTCGATGTGCCTTCGCCCGCCTGACGGCTCCTGGACTGATGAAAGATGATTGATGGCGTATGGGGACTCTGCCCCATCCCCGCTCGGGGGGTAAGCCGAAGCTCCATGGGGATCCCAGGGGGGTCGTTCAGGCAGGGTTGAAGGTAGAGGGATGTCTGCCTTGGGGCTCCCGAAGGGTCAGGGATGGCAGGCTGGGAAGGTGGACAAGCAGAGATTTCAAAAAAAAAAGGGTTGGAGTGGAGGTGGGGATTGGGGAGGTGAATGTCGTGGCGGGGGGGTGGAAACTTAAGTCCTGGGTTGAGCCAGGGTATGACAGGGTTATAATATACAACTGCAGGCTTTCTCATGGGCTAGATGGGTACGGAGCACAATTTTAAACTGACTAATCTTGCTACAACCAATTATGTCAGTAGGGAGGCAATGGAGCTATCTAGGACCTCGGTAGGATAGGGATCATTGGGTGAGTGTGGTGCACTTAAAGGGCACCAACCCCCAATTGCACTTCTGGTGTTTACGGTGGGTTGGGTGTTTTTGAATAAACTTGAGGTGGACTCAGGCATTTGGCCTAGCATTGATTTTTTTCCCAGCAGACAGGCCTGATATTTGATTCTGAGAGGAAGGGGAGCCACCCGGTCTCTGCATACAGCTCCAAGGTATGAGTCAGGTAACTAGCCCCAAGGAGCAGACGACAAGCCTTGTTGAGGAGGGTTTTGACCCTTTTAAGAGCAGAATCCGAGCCAGTAATGTAAATCACCAGCCCATAATCGATGGTAGATAACCCCGAGCTGCAAGTGACCAGCTTCAGGGCTTCTGGTGACACAGAATGTCTGTTGGTATAGAACACCCAGCTTGGTATTGGCTGCTTTAATGACCTGATCAGTATGTGTTGAGAAGGTGAGTGTGTCATCTAGGTGTACATCTAGATATTTAAAAGTGCAGACCTGCTCCAACAAATCACCTTTGTGGCCATGCTTTTTCTTGTTTTGAGGCACAGTAAATAGCATGCACTTTGTTTTTTTTGTAGTTGAGTAGTAGTTTGTTCTGGGTAAACCATGATTCCAGTCTTCGGAAATTGGTCTGCAGCTCAGAAGTGATTGTGGACATTTCCCTACCTGTTGCTGAGATGACTGCATCATCAGCATAGAGCACCATGTGTGCTGGACAAGGAGATTGTAGGGAGTTTATGAATAGACTAAATAGGAGCAGCCCCAGTATCGATCCTTGAGGGACTCCAAGACTAACTTCCCTGGGCTCAGAGAATACACCACAGATTTTCACACATTGTGTCTTGTGCAAGAGGTAGCTTTCAAACCAGGCAGCAGTGTTTGTTGATAGGCCAATGGATAGGAGGCATTGGAGTAGGAGTTGATGGTTGACAGTGTCAAATGCCTTGGTGAGGTCTATGAATATAAACCCCAATGCCATTTCATTATCCATTGCATCATAGAGCTGGGTGGTGAAGTCAACAAAGGCAGTTAGGGTGGAGTGGTTTTTACAGAACCCATGCTGCTGTGCACATAGTAGACTGTACTTCTCTAGGTATTCTATGAGTTGGTCAGATACCACTCATTCCAGAACTTTGGAGAGTGGGGGTAAAATTGAAATGGGTCTATAGTTTGATAAGTTTGTTCCGTCACCACTTTTGAAGACCAGAGTGACGTGTGCTGCCTTCCATTTGTCGGGAATGCACCTGTTCTTAATGATGCGTTAAAGATTTTGGTAAGTGGTTCCTCCAATTCGTTTAATGTGCGGGCTACCAACTTAATATCTAATGAGTTCACTCCCCATCCTAGTCTTGCCTAATACCCGTTTGACGTACTTTATGGTCTCAGATCTAGATATTTGCCTGAAGTAGAAAGGGGGTAAGCCATTATGTGTTGTAGGTTGTGGGCTCAGGCAGGGGAGCTGGCCAGTCAGTGGAGTGGTGAGGTAGTCACTAGGGAGCACAGCAAATTTTATTTATAGTGTCCCCTCTCCCAAAGTCTCTGGGTGCTTTACAGCAAGCACCTAGTAAAACTTCAGAACAGTTAATAGGGCAGCAAAAGCAAACAGTTAAAACATAAATTCAGCAATGATTTACAATATTAAGAGACATGCTTCACAGAATTGATACATTTTTAACGAGATCTTAAAGGCCCCTGCTATGCAGGCAGATCTAATGTGTTGCGCCGAAGCATTCCATAGAATGCTCTGTCATAGCCCAGATAAAGGGACAGACAGCAGGACTGCATCGGAAGAACAGAGGGAGTGAATTAGGTGATAAGGAGCTAGGAGGTCTTTTAAGTAGTTTGGTCCCAAACCGTGTAGGGCCTTGAGTGTTGTCAAGCATATCTTGAAGGTTATACACCACCCTATGGGCAGCTAGTGCAGCACATGCAAGAGCGGTGTGATGTGAGCCCTGTGAGAGGAGCCCACAATCAGCTGGGCTGCAGCATTCTGGACTAGCTGCAGGCATTGCAACAAACTTCCAGATAACCCTAGGTATACAATGATCTTCCCTTGTCAATCTTCACCATTCATTACTGCTGGGTGTAAGCAGGATGTGCGCACCACGAAATTTTTATTTTTTTTTTTGGAGGAGGTCAGCACCTGTGGCGCGCCCATGGGAAGCCGACGCTTTTCATTGAGTGCGCAAGGAAACCTTGGGTACCGCAGACTCCTCCTCCATCCCAGTTCTGTTTCTCCCGCCATTGAGGCTACACCTGCTACGCATGAGTGGAGTTGTTGCTGCACCATTGGGCCTTTCTGTCATCTGATCACCTTCATATCGATTTGTTTTTCCCGACACTGTTGAAGCCCGTAAGACCATTTTATTTTATTTTTCGACGACGCCAGGATCTTTGCTGTTTATAGATTTTGTTTTTTATCATGTCAGGTTCGGGAGCTAAGCGTAAGTTGAAAGCGGGCCATGCCCCCATGCGTCGGTGCTCCTGTGGCCGGCATTTCTCCATGACAGACCGACATGATGTCTGCCTTTGGTGCCCGGGACCTAACTATGATATGGATAGATGTGATGCCTGTTTTTCCATGGACCGCTGTGTTCTTGAAATCCGCATGTTCAAAGTCAGCAAGGCTCCACCAACTTTCGGAGGACGGCGTTGTTCTCGGGCTTCCCAGGCCAGATCCTTACGCCCTCCCTCCGGGTCCCCTCCCAGGCCTATATGGTCTGGTGAGGAGGAGGCCTCCTCATCTTCAAGCCTTGCCGAGGAGGAGGCCTCTTTTATGGTGATGGAGGAGCGGCGTGGCCCCTTCCAGGGTCGCATCGTTGACGCCGCCTCGGCAGTCACCTCTCCTGAGGTGCAAGCTCCACCCAGTGTCGCAGCCCAGGGTTGCTGGGTCCAGCACTGGCGGACCCTCGACGCTGCTTTCCGGTGCCACCTTGGATCCTGGTGCCGTTCGCGATGCTGGTGATCAGGCCGGTTTGCTTCTCGGCACCCTGAGCGGCGCCGTTGGCCCGGTCAGCTCCATCGACGGCACCATATTGGGTGCCGGTACCGCACACGGTGCCAGGGACTCATCCGGGGCCGTGGATGGGGAAGTACTGGGTTCTGGGGCTGTGGGCGGTGCACTGGGAATGGCCGGTGCCGCGGGCGACACCGGTGTCGTTCGCGGCTCCGTTCTCAGGGGTTCCAGGGTGGCCAGTGTGTGAGGTCCTCCTGGTCGACTCCTCTTCCAGAGGAGGGCCGGCTCAGTTGTGAACCCGATCTGGCTCCCTGATTCCTCAGAATCAGAATCCTCTGAGGAATGCGGTGTCAGGCGGCCCAGCACTCCCATCCCTGAATCTCCACGGCAGTCTTCCTCTGAGGATTCCCAGGCTGTGGGTGGCCTGAAGTCCATGGGGGATGGTGGCTTAGGGGTTGGGGAGAGGACTATCCCCTCGGGGGGGGGGTCACGGCAGCCGCCAGCCGTGGTGCTGCTGCACCCTCCTGGGGGGATTGGGTGCTCCGTCTTCCCTGGATCATAGGACCCTTCACAGTTCGAGGCGAGGGCCCTGAGTCTGAGGGGTTGAGGGGTCAGGGTGAGGGGCGTTGGCACTCTCCTGCCACCCCTCAGGGTTCAGGAAGGAGCCGTAATGCCGAGCCCCACCTCTCCTTCTCAGGTTCAGGTGTCCCCTCCGATGACGCTGCCGTGGGTTGCCCTTCTGGACTCATGCAACCCCAGGTGCATCACAGGGGAGATCCCCCTTTTGGGCTCTTCCGGAGTTCGCATTACCAAGTTTCCGTCATGCGACCCGGTTTGATTTCAGGGATCCCTCCAGCTCGGGCTGTGTTCCCTGGATTCCAAAGCCCTGGCAGAGTCCAGTCGCCTCCTTGTAGGTGCCCCTCTCCCATTCCTCTGCAGCCACCCCCTCTCTCTCCCAGGCCACGTGGGTCCTACGGGGTTGTTATCCTGGGAGACGTTCAGAGGCACTGCGGCGTCCTTCCCAACATATGTTAGATACATGCATGAGCAGGTCTTTCACCTGTCCTCACCACCGCAGGAGTCTTCTGGACATTCGAGTTCCCCATCCTCCTCGGCTCACTCCTTGGAAGGAGAGTAACCTACTGCTCACTTTTCTTCCGACGCTGATTTCACTGAATATCAGTGCTTCCTATTAAGGATGGTTCGGTATCTCTGTATTTCCTACGTGAGACGGGACAATACTGAGTGGGAGATGCGTGAATTCCTCAGTGAATTCAGTGACCAGCACTTGGTGGTGCCATCCTGGCCTATTCCCTTCCAGGAGGTGTCCATCCGCACCTGGCAGTCTCCAGACAACCCTCTCCCAGCCCCGGTAGACTGCAGGAGGAGGTATTGTGCTCCATCTGAGTCTCTAAGTTCTGTCCCTAACCCGCCCTCGGGCTTGGTGTTCCTAGAGACCCCTTCCGGGCGCCGGCGCCTGGCGCATGACCGACCACCGGATTCGGATTCCCTACAATTCGACCAGTGGGGTCGAAGAATTTTCTCTTCTTCTCGTGTGATGTTGTGCATTGCGTCACATCAGGCACACCATGCTGCTTATAACAGGCACTTGTGGTCGATGCTAGCTCAGGTGCTAGTATCGATGCCTGATATGGAGCAATCTCGACAGGCCATTGCCTTCTCCGCTATAGGCCTGGAACTGGCAAGACACCAAGCAAGGGCATCTTACGACACCAGTGAGGTGGCTTCCAGACTTGCGGGGACAGCGATCTGCATTAGGCGGACAGCATGGCTTCGTCTATCAAGGTTGTCACCCCTGGCCCAGCGTAGGGTGATACACTCTGCCTACTGAGGGACCCACCTCTTTTCTTTCAGGGCTAGGAGGCTTCTGCAGGGGCTTCCTCCATCCCCTCATCTTCAGGGGACACCTTCTAGCTCTCCTTGGCCTTAAGATTCCAGTCTAGTATGGCCAGGGTCTCTTCTTCCTGTTTCTCACCAACAGGAGGCTGAGGGTCTTGTTCCCTCAGGGTTATGTTAGTCCCCCTCTGGGGGGCTTGGTACTCACCCAGCAATAAAGAATTTACGAGGGAAAATATAAAAATTATGTACTTATCCTAATTCCTGATCTTCTCTTGTATCTTCACCATTCATTACTGGATCCCGCCCACCTTCCCCTCATGTACCACATTCTTGGGCATCCCCTCCTGCTTGCCCCATCCGCACTGCTTGCTCTCCCTCCCGAGTTTCTGGCCTCTAGAGCCTAAACCCCTAGCCTTTGGGTCTTCCGTTCTTCTCTAAGAAGAGGTAACATAGGTCTGGAGAGGGAGGAGAGCGAGTAGAGCTTCATCTTTCTCCTGAGGGAACTGTTTCTGATTACCCTTGAAGGTGTCCCTTCTGGCACCTTTTTTCTTAGGCCAAGTTAGTTTAATTACCATTTCACAGGAATAGTTCTTGAATGGTCATGTTCCTTAGTTCTCGGACTTCGCTGGTATCTCTGAATCTTGTCCTGTGTATGACAGTCTGGTGCTAGTCGAAGTCTTTCTAGGCCATTTTCAAAATTGCCTTCAGGAAGTAGTGGTCTGATTCTTTGGCCTCTGCCTCCCAGGGAGTCAGAATGAGTTTCCTTCCCTATCTCTGTCCACTTTCTCAAGGGGGTGCCCCCTTTAGTTCTTCAATCCCCCTTCCCCCCCCACCACCACCACCTGTATTAACACATGGCAATATGCTAGTGGGGTCCTTTTTCCCCTTTGCTAAGTTGGACGCTCTTGGCAATCTGTGAGCTCTCAGCTTGAGTGATGGGCCACAGGATAGCGGGAGGGGTAGGAAATCTGCCTTTTGTGTATCAAGCTGTGCAAACGGTTCGGTTGAAACTTTAGGCCAGTTTTGTTTGAAGGGATCCTTGCTTCCTTGCCCTTTGGTTCCGAGCTGATAACCCTTAAGCCAATTTAACTCACAACTTGGCAGTATTTTTCCCTCCTCCCAGCATCCCCCCCCCCCTTCTTCTTCTTTGGTCTTTCTTCCTCTCCCTTATCTGTTCCCCCCTCGGAGCTGCCCCAGAAGTGAGGCCTTGTGGTCCCTTAGGGTAGGGTTCTCCTCTTTCCTGTCCTCTATTGGTTTATTCCTTTTTCAGTTTGTTTCCTTTCCTTTTACTATCCCTCAGCTCTCTTGCCTCACTCTTATTCTTCTATTCTTTTGTTCACCTCTCCGGCTTACAGAACTGGGATGGAGGAGGAGTCTGTGGTGCCTAACGGCTGCCCCTCGCACACCACGTAGTGCGTCGCTCTCGTGGGCGACGCCATAGGTGCCGACTCCTCCCTCCAAGAAAAAAAAAGCTCTCATAGTGGGCGCGTGCTTCCGGCTTACACCAAGCAGTAATGAATGGTGAAGATACAAGAGAAGATCAGGAATTACGGTAGGTACGTCATTTTTATTTGCAGTTGCTGAATCTTGACGTGACAAAGGCATGCACCGTCATAGCCTGTTCAGGGGGTACTAGATGTGGTTTGATCCTGGTTATGTTACAGAGATGATAAAAGCCAGCCCAGATCACAGCCGACACCTGTTGATAGAGTGTCAGCTTGCAGTGTAAGATGACCCCAAGATTCTTAACAGCATGTACAGCTCTGAGTGGCTGACCACCCAGTGAAGAAAGTAAAATCATCCCACTCATTATCACTGGGTCCTGCTTGCCTAACTTGACGGTCATGACCTGTGTCTTACCCAGGTTGAGGCAAAGCCAGTTTGAGGCCATCCAGCTATTTATTTCAGCCAGATACCTTTTCAGCACAGAAACCACATCACTCCCACCAAAAGTGCCAGACAGGCTGAGAATCATCTGCATAGCAGTGAAACTCCATGCCGTACCATCTAATGGCAGCATATACACTGTAAACAACACAGGAGCAAGGATCCAGCCTTGAAGAATGTAGCAGAAGAGCGCCGAGGACCTGGAGATAAAACTTCCAAGAACCACCAGATATCCGGGTTACGCCTGGAAACGAGCTTTTGCTCAGTGTGTCTTTCCCGGTTATCAATTTTAATAAATAAATATTCCCCTGGTTATATAGGACTCAAACCAGCTAAATACAGTGCTGGTGAGTCCCACATAATTCCTTTGGCATTCCAGCAGCACACCATGGTTAACAGTGTCAAAGACCAACATGAGATTTAACAGGACCAAGATGGTACAAAGTCCATGATCCCTCTCCATGAGAAGATAATTTGTCACTCTGATAAGGGCAGTCTCTATGATGTGACAAGACCGAAGACCCGATTGGAGAGGTTTGTAGATGTTAAACTTCTCCAGACATTCAACAAATTGCTCAGCTGCCACCTTCTCAATAATCTTCCCCCGAAAGAGAGATTAGAGACAGGTCTGTAATTCCCCATCATATCAGGGTCCACTGCAGGTTTTTTAAGAAGGTGCCTCACCAGTGCCTTTTTAAGGGCAGACAGGAAAACACCCTCCTTCAAGGAATGCACAATGACCTGGGAAATAACTGGATCCAGAACCTCCAGGCAATCTAAAAGTAGCCAGGTAGGACTCAGAGCAAACAGCCGGTAGGATGCAAACTTGCAGTCACCCTGAGCACCTCTTCCTCCAAAAGAGGTCAAAACTCTTCCCAGGCAGGCAGATCAACAACGCCATGCAAGCCAGACCATCACCAGCCCATGACAGCCAACTGGAGCAGATACACAATCTAATGGAGGACACCTTGTCAGCAAAGAAGTTTACAAACTTACTGCATTTTTCAGCAGAAAAAAATCAAATCGGGCTGCAGGCAGGATGGGTTTAATAACCTGTCCATAGTGCAAAAGAGTTGAACCAGACAATTTCTCCCTGCAGCAATTGTCTATGACAGGAACTCTGTCTTTTTCAGGGTGATTGCTCATTGATACTCACAGTAGTGAGCCTTCAACATGCTCATTGTTCGTAGACCATGACCTGCGCCATGAACACGCTAACCTCAGTCTCTTAGTCTGCAGCCAGTGCTGCTTATTACAGTACCATGGTGAGCTGCATTGGGAGGTCAAGGTACAGGCACAATAAGGTGCTAAGGAATTCAAGGCAGACATGAGAGCACCATTATAGCACCTCATGGCATTCTCAGAACCCTGTGCACAAGTGAGTATCATGCCTGAGACATCCAACACCTCCAGGAGTTTGCGAGACACCAAATTTTGTTTCAGATGATACCAGATCATCTCCACATGGCATGTAACAAAACAGGGGACCCCGCAGAGGAACAACACTGCGTGATGATCCAACCAAGAGACCAGATCAGCCTTGACCACACTTGTGTCATGACCTGATGGAAAGATAAATTCCAGGGTGTGACCCTGCTGATGCGTATTAGAGGCAACAGCCTGTGGTAGCTCCAGTAATTTCATCAACTGAAGAAGCTGTTGACCAAGGGCTGAAGTCTTATCATCGACCCAGGCATTGAAGTCCCCCAGCACTAAAAGTCTGGAAGAATTCAGTGCCTGATTGACAATGAAATCAACCATCTCCTGCAAAAATTACCCCATACTCCCTTGGACAATTTACAAGGATGATCTTGCAGCTAACACCTAGGGCACATCTAGCAGCGACACACTCAAAGGACCTGCAAGTTCCCATGGAGTATGCAGTGAGTCCCAAAGCAGATTTTTTTTTAAATGGCACACCCCTCCCCGTGCTCCCACCTTGGGCACTGTATTCAAACAACATGAAATCTTGCTGTATTCTGACATATGCAGTTAGGTCCTGCCTTTCAACCGCCCCGGAGAACAAAGAGTTAAACATTCCATGGCCAGCCTGGAATGTTCACCACGAGCTCAGTCGAAGCCCCTGTCTGCTGTTGTTTAAACTCCAACCGTCAGATTCTTTACTCCGCCTCACTGAACAGTCGCTCTGGAGAGTTCTCCTTTGCTCGGTTCAAAAAAATCGGTTAAAGTGTCGTTTTTTCGCTTGGTTTCTACCGAATTGCTGCTACCAGTCTGTCGGTTTAAGTCTCTGTCTGTGGTAC
Source organism: Neoceratodus forsteri (assembly GCA_016271365.2). Classification (NCBI taxonomy): domain Eukaryota; kingdom Metazoa; phylum Chordata; order Ceratodontiformes; family Ceratodontidae; genus Neoceratodus; species Neoceratodus forsteri. Next base: position 1,503,067,777 of record CM057450.1, on the reverse strand, counting down.
CGTGAGTACTAGATAGGTTTTCTATATAGTTTCTGTGTGGAACTTGTAAATTGTGGATCGGTTCGGCTGAACCGATCAGTTTCAGGTAAAAAAGTTTGTGTATTTACTTAAAGTGTGGTAACCAGTCCGTATCAGTTCTAAAAAAACTGATTTTTATTACATTTTTTTCCAAGACCCGTGACACGGTCAGGAACCAATAAGGGAGTCTTGCCTGGCGGATTGCCGAAAAAAATGGTAAGTTTTGGTTAGGATTGGCCATGTCTGAGAAACCCAAGAAAAAAAACGGGCCCACTGGGTTTCAACACTGCAGTGTGTGTAAGGAAGTCTTTGCCAAGGCTGATCCCCACACCACCTGTGTTTATTGTCTGGGGTTTGACCACCTCGATTCAGACTGCCAAATTTGTAAGAATTTTCCCAAATCTGCCCTGGAAAAGAGATTAGGTAGACTGAGGGAAAAGGAGGTCGAGAAGTCCGCTGACCCGGATGGCCAGCCCGGTTCGGTTCCGACCGAACCAGAAGGAGTGCCCTCTGACCAGGGCGATACTTCTTCGGGCAAAAGGAGAGCCGATTCTGAGGAGTCTGTTCCGGTAAAAAGAAGAAGAAAGATAAATCGTCCGGTTCGGACCCAGAAATTCATACTCCGACCGCCGATGAGATAGCCAAGACGATAAGAATAGTGCAGTCGTTTACTTCGGTTCCAGCTGAACCGGCACCATCTGGCAGGGGTTCGGTTCCATCGGTTCCCCTGGTTCCGGATTACACCTTGGAAGAATTTTATGAACTGGAGGAGGGAGAGTATGAGGATGATGATGGTGATTATGAAAGTCTGTATGTGCCTATTGACCCGGACATCTCCCCAGACAGACCTTCAGGTGTTTCTCCTCCTAGGCTTTCTGAGTCCCCTTCTCACTTTATGTTTTACAAAAAAGTGGCTGAAACCCTCCAGCTTCCTATGAAAGAAGCAGTAGAGGATCAGGAGGAGCCTGATTTTGCTGAAATGATGGACATCCCAGAGTCCAGGAGACTTTCTATTCCCCTCCACAAATCCTTTAGGAAACAGACACATAAAATTCTTAAGACTCCTAATTCCATACCTCCTGTGGACAGACGAATAAACAAGAGGTATACTCTTTCAGGCTCAGACATGGAGTTCCTTTCCCAGCAATGCAGCCATGTTGGGGTAGTGCAGGCTGCTGCCTGTGATAAGGCAAATATTCCCTTGGCATCACACCCCCCAGATAAGGACTCCAGGAGGATTGATACCATGGCTAAGAAACAGTACATGGCAGCATCTTTGGGACTCAGGCAGGCTAACTATATGGCCTACACAGCTAGATACCAGAAGTCCAGGTGGGACACTGTGCTGGCTCTGGCTAAATAGGCCCCTGACCAGCTTGCCAAGGAGCTGGAGCAGGTGGCTGCAGATGGAATTGAGGCATCCAAAGTGCAATTTCATGCTGCTGTGGACTCCAGTGATGTTTCATCAAGAGCCATGGCTACATCTGTGGCTCTTCGGAGGATGGCTTGGCTCAGATGTACTAGCCTATCACAGGACACCCAGGCTAAGGCTATGGATTTCCCTGTTATTGGTAATTCTCTGTTTGGGGAGCAGACAGAGAACTACATGAAAAAGATGGACAGTACAGGACCACTTACAGGAGTGCTCAGGCCAAAGAAAGGCAAGTTACTCCTCAAAGGCAGCAGTCCAGGGGCAGGGGCAGGCCTTTCCAAAGGCCTTTTTACCAAGCTCAGGCCTCCTCTTCTTATTCTCAGAGGGGGTTCTTTAGAGGGAGAGGCAGACGGGGTATGAGCAGGCCTGCATCCACCCCTCAGCCCAAAGCCCCTGCCAAGCAGACACCCTGATGGGTCTGCCCGGGCCGATTCTCCAATACCAGTCGGGGGCAGGCTGGCTTACTTTGTCCAGGACTGGAAGTCTCTGACATCAGACAAGTGGGTCTTGGAAGTAGTAAGCCAGGGACTGGTTCTCGGCTTCAAAAAATTTCCCAAGATGAGAACCAGATCCTTTCCACCTGCAAATCCATCAGAGACCCTTGCCTTAGAGGCAGAGGTTTCTTCCCTTCTAGCTCTCAGAGCTATAGAGAGGGTTTCCACCCTATACAAGGGCAAAGGATTGTACTCCAGGTACGTCCTAACCCCCAAAAAGACAGGAGAATGGCGGCCCATCCTGGACCTAAGATATCTGAACAAACACCTTTTAAAACCAAAGATCAAAATGGTGACTCTGGGAATAATCCTTCCCTTTCTAAGGCCAGGGGACTGGCTAGTCTCCCTGGACCTCAAAGATGCCTATTTTCACATTCCCATCAGGTGCTCCCACAGAAAGTACCTCAGGTTCGAGTTGCCCTCAGGCCACTATCAATTCAGAGCAATGCCCTTTGGCCTAACATCAGCTCCAAGGGTTTTCACAAAGTGCCTGGCAGTAGTGGTTGCTTTCCTAAGGAGAAAAAAGATCTCCATCTTCCCATACTTGGACGACTGGCTCATAGTAGGTCAGTCTCCAGACCAAGACAAGTCACATTTGCAAATAACTCAGCAAGTGCTCACTTCCTTAGGATTCCTTCTCAACCTTCCAAAGTCAGTTCTTGAACCAGTACAGCTCCTCACCTTCATATGGGCAGAGTTGGATACAATAAGGGCAAGAGCCTTCCTTCCCCTGGGCAGGGCAAGGACCCTTATGGAACTGGCCTCTTCATTCACCCTACAGGTGTCTCGACCAGCAAGGCATTTCCTTCAGCTTCTGGGCCACATGGCAGCTTCCACAGCAGTGGTCCGGGAGCAAGATCTGATGAGGGACATTCAGTTCCACTTAAAAGCCTTCTGGTCCCAAAGAAAGGATTCCCTTACCAAACTAGTCCCAGTGACTCGAACCCTGATCCAGGCATTACAATGGTGGCAGGATCAGGACAATTTGAGACAAGGAGTTCCTTTTGTCACTCAGTCTCATTCAGTGATACTCACCACAGATGCTTCCCTGCTGGTCTGGGGAGCCCATCTGGGGGATCTTACCACCCAAGGGCTGTGGTCACCTCAGGAATCTCTGCTTCACATCAGTCTCTTGGAACTCAGAGCAGTGTTTCTGGCACTGCAAGCCTTTTCCAAATCTGTACAGAACAAGGTTCAAATTGTTGTTGCTGGTATACCTTCTTCTGCATTATTACAAGGTGTGCCTACAGGTGTGTGCTAACAGATTACTGCTGTAATCTTCTGATTCAAATTGTCTTTTGCAAGGTATATCTTCTGTTACTGCTTATTTTTCTCTGGAGCAAAGTGTTTCTTACAGGGTATATCTTCTCTGAAATTACTGTATTACAGGTGGAGCTTACATTTTTGTGACTTTTTTATCATTGGGCTAAGCAAAATTACTGTTTGACACTGTGTTTTATTTTATTCTTGTTTGTTGAAAAGGTTTGTTGTCTCAGAGGTGTTTCAGTCTCCTTCTCACATTGAAGGAGCTAATTGCTTTTCCTCCCACAGCTCTTCCAAAGGATTAGGTGTGTATGTGGGGGTGGAGCTGGCAAACTGTCAGTAATTTCCAAGAGAAAGAAGGGTTAAAAAGTCAGGTTAGTTTATATCTTGGAGGTAGAAGACTTGGTTTGCTGGCCAAGGCACCTAGCTTCACCTGAGCTCTTTCCTTCTAAGACTGCTTGAAAGGCAGAGTAGAGAAACTTACCAGAGCAAGGGAGAAGGATTAAGACTTAGTTTGGCTAAGCAGATTTACTGTGTGGTGGTGTTTTAATTTTTTACTCACAGGGATTGCTACTGTTTGTTGCTAACATTTCATTGCTTTATTTTTTCTCTGATTCAAATTGTTGTTGCTGGTATACCTTCTTCAGCATTATTACAAGGTGTGCCTACAGGTGTGTGCTAACAGATTACTGCTGTAATTTTCTGATTCAAATTGTCTTTTGCAAGGTATATCTTCTGTTACTGCTTTATTTTTCTCTGGAGCAAAGTGTTTCTACAGGGTATATCTTCTGAAATTATTACAGGTGGTGCTTACAGGTTTTACAGTTTTATCTAACATTAGATAAGCTTCAGGGTTACTGCATTTGTTGTTGACTGATTGTTTCTGCTCTTACCTCCTTGTTCTTTCGTCCGTGGTTCTTCTTTTTAGGCAGGGAAAGGGCCCAGCCATCCACCCCCATCCCCAACCACCCCACGCTACACTCCTTTTATAGGGTACCACAGTTGTGACATTTCCTGTGGCAGAGCAGGAAGGGGCGGATCAGTGGGGCCTCCACAAGGTGATCTCATTTACAGGGGCACTAGTAATTTAACTTGTTATAACAAGTTAAACAAAGCACAATTAAACCATTACTTGCATTTTTTCCTTTTTTTCCTTCTAATTACTCTGACTAGGTTACAAACCCAGCAACTTATTTGGAATGGATTTCATTAACTGCAGGTACTGTGGAACAATTTTCAGAAGGACAGTCTTACAGGATTTAGGACACTGTCCTACATGCTGGGCCTTTGAGATCTTAGGTCTCAGCTCCGGGCAGCATGGGCAGAGATTGCACGCCTCAAATTTCATATTGAAGAGGAAATACATTATAAGAACCACCCGCCATTTCCCCAGCATCGAACAGAAAACCTCAACCGCAGAGGGTAGTTGGTCCAGGAGGTTGGCAGGTGGTTAGGAGGAGCAAATCAGGTGCCCCATCACTCTCTGCTCTCCAACACATTACCTCCAAAAACCATATAAACACTACAAACAGGTATCTGCCTCTATCTCTGAAATCAAATAAAGAGGCAGAAGACACTGCAGAGCAGGACACTCATGGCACAGGAGCTAGCACAACAGTACTCACCCAAATCAGGAACCAAAACTAAACAAGCACAAAGGAAATCCAAAAAATCTTGATCATAGGAGACTCCATGATTCGGGAGTTGATACCCATCTCCAGCCAGGGTGATGGTCAGATGTCTCCCAGGTACATCAGCATGGAGAGACACTGACCGCATTGCTAAAATTGTTCACAAAGCAGGAGAAAACATTGATGTCCTAGTACACATAGGGACTAATGATCCTGCCAGCGGTCAGTTGTGGAGACCAAGGAACACCTGACTAAGCTGGGTGACAAACTATCATCTATTTCGCTGCATCTCCTTCTCTGAGATCCTGCCAGTCTGGGAGAAGGGAGCAGATGGACGGAAGGTCAGAGAAGGGAGATAGGGGAGCTAAACACGTGGCTCAAGGACTGGTGCCGGAAAAGGACACAGATTTGTAGGAACTGGCAACAGTTCTGGGAGCGAAAGTTCTTTAAATTTGATGGACTGCATCTGACTAAAGAGGAGTCAGTGCATTGGGGCAGAAGTTTGACGCCTTTGCAGAATATTTAAACTAGCAATGGGGAGAGGGGTGCAGCACCCCATACGCCGAATGGAAAGAACACCCTCCCTCAGCTAGTGGTCAAACAGGAATTCAGCGTGTTTGCCGCTCATTTGCATCACCAGGTAAGAAAAAAGGTTTGTCTCCCATACGATGCACAGGGTAATGCCAAACTTCACCCAACAACTAACACACCAAAATCTGGCCAATGGAAAATCATGTACACAATGCTCACAGCCTGGGAAATAAGATCCCAGACCTGCAGGCAATAATGTCAGAGGCTAAACTCGACATAGTAGCAATTAATGAGACGTGGTTTACCAGTAACCACACTTGGAGACTTCAGTACCTGGCTATGTATTGTTCAGAAGAGACCGAGGTGAAAAGGGGGAGGAGGGCCCTGTATGTTAATGAAAATATCAAAGCTACAGAAATTCAGAATACACATAAGGAGCCAGAAGAACTGTGGGTCACCCTGGAAACAGGAAATGGGACAGCATAAGAACTGGGGTTGTCTACAGGCCCCAGACCAGAGGGAGGACATAGACACATTACTGTTAGAAGATATACAAAACATGACAGCTAAAGGGAGGTTCTGATAATGGGAGACTTCAACATGCCAGATACAGATTGGTCAATACCAGCAGGAACATCTGCCAGAACTAGACTCATAGTGGATTCCCTGCAGGAGGGCCTCAAACAACTGGTACAGCAACCCACAAGAGACAGGGCTATCCTAGATCTAGTACTGACTAACAAAGAAGGGATCACAGATCTCAGGTAGAAGGTCACCTGGGGGCCAGTGACCATCACATGGTATGGTTCAATTTGTACTACATCTAAATCATCCCATTCCAAGGCAAAATATGGGACTTCAGAGGAGCTGACTTTGATAAGATGGCCAACAGAGTTAAGCTAGCCCTGGCAAATAGAAACACAGGTGAGGAGGTACAGGCAAGTGGGCAAGCATACAGGATGCAATACTTGAAGCAACATCCCATTGTGTTAGACAGAAAAGGAAGTGCAAAAGAAGAAGGAAACCACTTTGGTTCTCAAATACAGTAGCAGAAAAGGTCAGAGCCAAAAGGCTGGCCTTCAGGAAATATAAGGAACACAGCGGGATGAAGATAGGAGGCATACCAAACTGCCCTAAGGGAAGCAGGGAAGGCAGTAAGGCAGGCAAAGTCCCAAACTGAGGAAACACTAGCACGAACAGTAAAAGAAGGTGACAAGACTTCTCTAGATACATTAGTGAAAGGAGAAAGTCCAGAGGGGTATTGCTAAGCTTAATGGAGAAAAGGGAGCATGGAGGAGGAGGACCTTGCAAAGGCATCTATCCTAAATAGATACTTTTGCTCAGTATTTACTGAAGAGAAGGTAGGCAGGGCCCACAGCTCAGCATCATGGACACAGGGGGGAGGGAGGTGAGCACTACTCCCTTCAGAAAAGAAAGGGTCCTACAAGAGCTTGCTAAGCTCAGGGTGGATAAGGCAATGGGACCTGATGGCATACATCCCAGGGTACTTAAGGAGCTAAAGGAGGAACTGGCAGAGCAATTAGCAGAATTGTTTAGTGAGTCTCTGAGCACAGGAGAGGTCCCAGAAGACTGGAGAAGGGTTTATGTGATCCCGCCCCACAAGAGTGGTAGCAGGAGGAGGCGGGGAACTACAGACCAGTCAGTCTTACCTCAGTAGTGGGCAAGATTATGGAGGCACTCCTTAAGGAAAGGATAGTGCAACACCTGGAATCCATAGGCACAGGATCCAAGACAGCATGGGTTTACAAAGGAAGGTCCTGTCAAACTAATCTCATAGATTTCTTTGACTGGGTAACCAGAGTGGGGACCAAGGGGGAGCAGTTGATGTCGCCTACCTTGACTTCAGCAAAGCTTTGACACTGTTCCACATAGAAGACTGATAAATAAGCTAGGTAGGCTCGGGTGGGTCAGAAGTTGGTCAACTGGGTGGCAAACTGGTTGACTGGCAGAAAACAGAGAGTGGTGGTAAATGGTATACAGTCAGAAGAGATGCAAGTCACAAGTGGGTACCTCAGGGATCAGTCCTGGGGCCAGTCCTATTCAACATCTTCATTAGTGACCTCAAGAGATGGACTAGAGGGTAAGGCTTGTCTGTTTGCAGATGACACCAAGATCTGCAACAGAGTAGATGATCCAGATGGGGTGGGCAGAATGAGAAGAGATCTGGATAAACTAGCAAAATGGTCAGAAGAGTGGCAACTGGGATTTAATGCAAAGAAGTGCAAAATCATGCACATAGGGAAGAGAAACCCTGAAGCCACTTATAGGCTGGGAGGGAGTTGCTAGCAGTCACAAAGGAAGAAAGAGACTTGGGCATCATCATCACTGATGACCTAAAATCATCCAAGCAGACCTCTAAAGCAGTAGGTAAGGCTAGGGGTGTTAGGGTGTATTAGTAGGGGTATCACAAGTCGTAAGAGGGAGGTAATAATCCTCTGTACAAGATATTGGTTAGGCCCCATCTGGAGTACTACGCAGTATTGGAGGCCACACCTTCACAAGGACATTAACCAAATTGAGGCAGTCCAGAGAAGGGCAACCAAAATGGTGCAGGGACTGCATCAGAAGACATATGAGGACAGATTAACGGAGCTCAATATGTATACCCTTGAGCAAAGGAGGGAGAGAGGATATGATCGAGACATTTAAACACCTTAAGGGCATAAACAAGGTGAAAGAGTCTAACATGTTTAAATATAAGAAAATAGCAGGACAAGAGGACACAGCATGAGATTAGAGGGAGGCCGATTAAGGGGAATGTGAGGAAATTCCTTTCACAGAAAGGGTGGTAGATGCATGGAATGGCTTACCACAAGAAGTGGTGGCTATGAATACAGTGCAGGGCTTCAAACAGGCATGGGATAGGCATAAGGGAGCAATACAAATGACTATGAATAGATAGGTCACTGACAGAGCAAAGGCCGATGGCACATTTATAAGGTAGAAAAAGAAATGGGCAGACTGGATGGGCCTTGCGGTCCTTATCTGCCGTCAACTTCTATGTCTCTATGTTTCTATGTAAGGTGATCCAGGTCAGAACAGACAACACCACCACCATGTGGTACATCAACAAGCAGGAAGGCACTCAGTATACGGCCTTGTGCACCGAAGCAATGAAGTTGTGGTCCCTGGCCTATTCCCTGCAAACCTCTCTGATAGCAGTTCACCTCTCAGGGAAGGACAATGTCCTTGCAGATGCTCTCAGCAGAATATCCCAGGGCCATCACGAATGGACCCTAGATCCCCTAGTTTTGAAAGTGATTTTCTGGAGATGGGGCACTCCAGAGATAGATCTTTGTGCAGCCCCAGAAAATCACTAACTTCCTCTCTTTTGTTGCAGACCCCCAGTCTTGGGCTCAGTCCCCCTGGATGCTCTAATCCTGAATTGGGAAGGGAAATTTCTGTATGCTTTTCCCCTTCCCTCTCCTGTTCAAAGTGTTAGTCAAGATAAGGTCACAACCATGCAAAGTGATTCTGATTGCTCCAGACTGGGCCAGACAGCCCTGGTACCCCCTGTTGCTGTCCTTAGCAGTCCACCTTCCCCTGTCTCTTCCCAGGAATTACAACCTGTTGACATCTTCTCAGGGGAGGATTTGGTACCTGAACCTTCGGTCTCTCAATCTCAAGGCATGGCTCTTGAAGAGTTAGAGTTTGTTGACCTGCATCTTTCCCAAGGGGTTTTGGATATCCTTAAGGCTTCCCGAAAGCCTTCCACCAGAAAGACTTACAATTCCAAATGGAAAAGGTTCACTATTTGGTGTTCTAAGAAGAATATTTCTCCAGATTATGCTGGGTTGCCTACGGTTCTGGACTATATAGTCCATCTCAATGGCCTAGGCCTTAGGCCAGCTACACTTAAAGTGCATTTGGCAGCTGTTTCTGCTTTCCTGTCAGTAGGCAAGCCTTCCCCTCTGTCAGCCCATCCTGTGTTTTGTAAGTTCTTCAAGGGATTGCTGCACACCAATCCCCCCTTTAGGGACCCTGCTCCTGCTTGGGACCTCAATGTTTGCATTGCTCAGCTTATGCAACCCCCCTTTGAGCCTCTGTCCTCTGCAGAGTTTAAGTACTTGACTTGAAAACTGTGTTTTTGGTGGCCATTACCTCTACCAGGCATATCAGTGAATTGCAAGCCCTGTCAGTGGAACCTGATTTCATCTCTTTTCATAGAGATAAAGTGGTCCTAAGAACTAACAGGAAGTTTTTGCCTAAAGTGGTTTCAGATTTCCACTTCAATCAGTCTGTGTCTCTTCCTGTTTTGTTCACTGACCATTCCTCCTCTGGAGAGAGCAGGCTGCACAGCTTAGATGTTAAAAGGGCCCTCAGCTACTACATAGAGTGCACCAAGGGTCACAGGTTTGAGTCCCTCCAGTTGTTCCTCACGTATGGAGAGGTTGGTAAGGGCAAACCTGCCACTAAGAGATCTATTGCCAGGTGGATTGTTTCTTGTATACAATTCTGCTATGAAGCTGGGTAGAACTCCACCCTCAGGCCCGAGGGCTCACTCTACTAGAGATACAGCTGCTTCCCTGGCTGCTGCCAGGGATATTCCTATCTTAGAAATCTGTCAAGCAGCCACCTGGAAAACAGTCCATACATTCACCAAGCATTACTCTCTGGATATCCAGGCTAGGAGTGATGCTCGGTTTGGCACAGCAGTACTTCATAGCCTGTTTCCAAAGTAGGTTCTGTCCCTCCTCCATGGAGGTACTGCTTGGTAGTTCAGAGATAGTCAGAATACAGCAAGACTTCATGTTGTTTGGAGAAAAATTACTCACGTTAGTAATGTTGTTTCTTCTAATGGAGTCTTGCTGTATTCTGACTCTCCCTCCCCTCTCAGAACCTAGTTTTGGGATGTGTGGCAAGAGTAGTGTTGGCACCTTAGGGGTGTTTCTTTTTCACCCTCCTTTATTTTGGGTGAGTGTTGTGTTTTGGGATGTGTTTTGTTTTTTGGGTTTCCTGACTTGAGTCTTTGCTTTGAAACCAAAAAACCCTTTTATATAGATATATTTGCCAGTTGGCTAGTTTTGAGTTTTACAGTTTCCACACAGAACTTCTAGTCACTATTGCTCGTAAAGATCTGACGGTTGGAATTTAAACAGTAGCAGACAGGGGCTTCAACTGAGCTCGCGGTGAACATTCCATGCTGGCCATGGAAAGTTTAACTCTTTGTTCTCCGGGTCAGTTGAAGGGCAGGACCTAACTGCAATAGTCAGAATACAGCAAGTCTCCATTAGAAGAAACAACATTACTAAGGTGAGTAATTTTTTCTTACTGAATAACCCAGCAGGATAGATGTCTCCAGCACAGGGCCGGCATCATCCCCCAACCCGGTCTCAGTGATACAAACAAGGTCAACCAAGGAATTGATCGCAGATCTTCCTGGATGTAGTCTTTACCATTTATTCATCCTGCTGGGTTCTCAGCCTGAGGGGCCAAGACCCTGCGGAGCCAAACATCTTCAGAGGGCCAGTGCTGAGGCCAGCTGCACGCATGCATAGTGCTGTGAGAATGGCTTGTGCCCCGTAGCCTATCTCAGCAACAGTCCTCAACCGCCTCAGTTCCTTTTTTTCCGCCGTCAAATGCGCTTCAGTGATGATGTCGCCAACCCACTGGGAGTCAGATCTTCATGTGTGTATGACAACTGCATTTAGTTCATTCAACATTCATTTTCTAGTTATTATTTTCTTCAGTTTAAAAAAAAAAAATGAAAGAAGACTTACCAAATAATGGAGTCGACCATGGATGGTGACGGTGATGGTAGGGAGTCTCCTTTGGAAGGCCCTGGCAGCTGGGCTGAGAACGGTCCACTGCTCTCTCTGGGGGGGGGTCTGACCACAGGCAGTCTGGTGTTTGAGGGGGAGGACAGCCCTCCCATAAACACAAAAAGAAGTGGGCCTGTTCTTGATCCAGGTCGGGGACCTGGTGCCGATCGACCTTGGGTTCTTACTCTTCCCATTGGAAGGGGGAGAAATGGTACTGCTTGAGGTCACCCTCTGGTATGTCAGCCAAGAGGCCTTCTTATGTACCTATACTTAGGTTATCCTACAAGATTTCTATGATTGTTTATGCCTATATGATTACAGCTAAGATTTTTTATTTACAGCTTTTTTCTGTTGCACTTTTTGTATTTAGTATGCACATTTGGTGTTTTTTACTTATGAAGTGATTATTGAGATTTAACTTTATTTTTCCATTTTATCTTGTACATGACAGACAAAAAGCATGTAGCTGGCAGTCCAGAGTAGTTACAACAATTCCTTTTGGAAAAAGAAAACCTTTCTCCTTAATCAAAAGGATATTATGCATCAACTACATTGTGTTACATTATAAGGGGGTATCTTGTAATTTTACTATACAAGATTGGATAAAACTCCTAATGTGTGCTGTTTAATGAGCCCAAGAGCACATGGCTTAAACAAATGTTAGTTAACTGTCCAGCAATTCCGTCCAGAAATAGTGAGCAATGCCCCTACAATAAGGGCTATTTGGTGCCATGTTCCATCCTTAATGAAAGAAGAAAATACTACAGTAAACTAATTTGCAGCTAAAACATTGAGTTATAGTAAGAGGAAACCATACAACTATAAGTCATCTACCTCTTATTCCTTACTAACTTAACAATATTAGACTTAGATTTATTCTTTCCCCACCATTCCATTTTTAAAACATAACAGAATGTACCAGGCCCGCTCAAATTCCAAATGCAAAAGCCTCAAACAAAAGAGAGGGCCAGGAGGTCTATACCCCAAAATCAAGCAACTGTACAGGCCATCTCAGTTTATTTAAATTATAAGCTGGTGGGTGAAATTATAATAGTGTTACCAAAAATTAGAGAGTCCAGTGTCCCACATTAAACCTTCAGGTTGTTGTCTCGTTGAACCCCTTGGTTCTCCTTCGCGATTCTGCAGCCCTTCTATCCGCCCATTTACCGGCCTCAGTGGGATCTGAAAACAGGTATACCCTGCTCTGATACACGATCCGGAGCCTGGCTGGAAAGATTATTGTGTGCGGTACTCCCAGCTTCCTCAAGACTCATCTCACACCATCAAATTTTTTTCTCCATTGCCTCATTGCGTAGCTGATGTCGGGAAAGATATGAACCCGAGAGTCCCCTTGATACACTGGAGCTGCTCTTCGGGCAAGTCTGAGAATTTTGTCTCTAGCCGCCACACCTGAAGTAACCATCATTAAGGTACGAGGGTCCTCCGTACTTTGTGAACGACCACACGGTGCAACTCAACAGATTTTTTTGTATTTCCCATATATTTGCTGGGCTTCTGGAGTCAATTTTTCAGATAACCATTCCTGCATGTTCAGGACCGGATGGTCCCCCTCTGAGCCCTCGGGGAAAACTACGATCCGGATATTGGCCCCCCGAGCTTGATTTTCAAGCGCTTTCAAATGTGCTTTAAGGTGTTGGGTTTCTTTTATAAGCAAGGTGGTCACTCCGGTCGAGGCCTCTGCCTGTTTACGGACCTCCTTAAAATCATCTTTAAGCCCCTCTACTGCTTTCTGAACAATTAGGACCCGGGTGTTAAAGTCGTCCACTTTCTGATTGAGTGTAGAAACTGATGCTATTGAAGTCTGAAGTTTATGGCCCAAGGTGTTAATAGTTTCTCCTGCATCAGGCCATTCCTCGATTAATGTGCCATCCTCTGCTCTCCCAAGTCCTGCTGTTCCTTTACTTTTTCCAGCCCCTCCAGGTGTCTTATCTTTCTTGGGATTACCCATTTTAGCAAATTTTGGGTCGCTCTTCACAGTAGAAAGGTCAAAAAACCTGTGGGAAGCTTCTAAATAGAAGATTTAAACAAATTTTCTCCTCTCGATGTGTAAGCTATAAAAAGTTACTGTAAGCTGCTCGGGCTCCACAGCGCCCCCCCCCCCCCATGAAGTGGTTAATTGAGTGTATCACTTTAACTTATGGTTATTTAAGAATACATGTTGTAATACCAACCTAATCCCAGAGGAGGCTCTGCTGAGTGAAACTGGTCTGATTGTTTGGTGGTTGGTGGTGTGAGTAAAGTGCTGCTGTACCACTTATTGTCCGTTTTTCTATTAAAGTTGCCTTATTACATGCTTTATTATATTCAGACGAGTGGTGCCTTCCTTTTTTTGCTCTTTCCTGGACGTTTATTTGGAGTGAGCACACACACTCTGGAGCTGTTTTCTTTTGAATTTTCTCTCTCGGGGGTGTCTGACCACAGGCAGTCTGGTGTTTGAGGGGAGGACAGCCTCCCATAAACACAAAAAGAAGTGGGCCTTTTTCGATCCAGGTCGGGGACCTGGCGCCGCTCGACCTTGGGTTCTTACTCTTCCTGTTAGAAGGGGGAGAAATGGTACCACTTGAGGTCACCTTCTGGTATGTCAGCCAAGAGGTCTTCTAGGTCCACAAGCAGGAGGCCTTCCCTGCCACCCTTGGTTTCTCCAACAGCTTCTGCTCGTGGTCGTTTGAGGTCTGTGGCCCGGAGCCCCTTTCTATCCTCTCGGGGGCAGTTTCACCACTGGGCAGCTCTTATGGAGCAGTGGGTACAGCATCTGGCTTGTTTGCCCTACCTGCGCTCCTGATGCCGGGGCCTTTGGGCCTAGGTTCCTCGGGACCATGGCTGGGATATTTGGACCAAGTGGAGCATTTGGCTCTGCCAACGGATTCTTAACCCTTGACGGTGACTGTACCACCAAGCCGGTTCCACGTGCTGCTCTCCCTCACTCTGTCTCTTTGCAGGGGTCTCAGCATATCAAAAATGCTGGCCCCCATGCATGTTGCCTCACTCTTCTGGATCTTCTCCACCTGCCCATGGCACTCGGCTGGTGACCGAGTGTAGTGTTTCATCAGGCGGCTCAATCCTGCTATGGGGGGCAAGCCAGGGAGGCATCCCGGTAATGGGGTAAACCTGGCTCTGTAACTCCATTGGGAATCATGCCAGCTTGATGGCCCTGACCTGTGGGGGGGGGGGCAAGCCTGGGAGTATCATCACCTGAGGTAAGTCCCGGGGGCCAAGGGGTCCAGGCGTGCATGGGCTGAGATGGGAAAGGGGTCCAGCACAAAAAGCACAAAAAAAGCCTCAGCCTCCCCTGCCACAAAGAAAGCACAACCAAAGGCAGAGGCCCCGAAAGCACCCAGTACCACTGTATGAGATCCTGGCCCTAGTCCTGACTCAGCTCCTGGGGCAGGCTTCTCCTCTCTGGAGGGATATGACTCAGTTTTACTGTTAGTGGGAATCCATCACCACAGACAAGTGGGTCTTAAGGATCATCCAGGAGGGATACTCACTGAATTTCTCAAAATACCCTTCAGATTATCCACCCAGAAAGCAGCACCCCCTTTTGGGCTCCGTGTCGGACCGTCTTGCGAAGGAGACTGCAGGCCTCTTGAATGACAGGGCAGTGGAAGTAGTACTGGAAGCGTAGCACATCACAGCACAACACAGGCTTTTACTCCCATTATTTTCTCATTCTGAAGACGTTAGGGGGCATGCTCCCCATTCAAACAACATGAAGTCTTGCTGTATTCTGACTATTGCAGTGATATCCAACCTTTGAACTGCCCCGGAGAGGAAAGAGTTAACTTTCCATGCAAGGCATGGAACGCTGAGCTCGAGCTCGGTTGAGACTCTGTCTGTTGTTGTTTGAACCCAAACCGCCAGATTCTTTACTCCGCCTCACTGGACAGTCGCTCCGGAGATTTCTCCTTCGCTCGGTTCAATTTAGTCAAAGTGTCATTTTTCCCCTCGGTTTCAACTGAATTTCTTCTATCTAACCTGTCGGTTCAGTCTCTGTCTGTGGTACCGTGAGTACTAGATAGGTTTATTATTATTAGCTTCTGTGTGGAACTTGTAAACATCGGATTGGTTTGGTTTGAACCGATCAGGTTTGTAAAAAAAAGTTTGTTCTGCTTTTTAGAGTGTGGTAGCCGGTCCTTATCGGTTCTAAAAAAAACAGATTTAATTACGTTTTTTCCACGACCCGTAACACGGTCAAGAACCGATAAGGTGTCTTGCCTGGCGGATTGCTGAAAAAAGGGTAAGTTTGGTTAGGACTGGCCATGTCTGAGAAACCCAAGAGAAAAACCGGGCCCACTGGGTTTCAACATTTTGTGTGTGGGAAGCCTTGCTAAGGCTGAGCCCCACACCACCTGTGTGTTATTGTCTGGGGTTTGACCACCTCGATTCAGACTGCCAGATTTGAACGTTTTCCCACAGCTACCCTGGAAAAGAGAGTAGGTAGGCTGAGGGAAAGGGAGTCCAAAAGTCCGCTGACCCGATGGTAGCCCGTTCGGTTCCAACCGAACCAGAAGGAGTGCCCTCTGACCAGGGCGAAACTTCTTCGGGCAAAACGAGAACCGACTCTAAGGAGTCGGTTCCGGTTAAAAGAAAAATATGGGATAAGTCAGCCGGTTCGGATCCACAAGTTCTTTCTCCGACCGCTGATGAAATAGCCAAAGCGATAAGGATTGTTCAGTCGCTAACTCCGGTTCCGACCGAACCGGCACCATCGGTTAGGGGCTTGGTTCGGTTGGTTCACCCGGTTCCGGATTATAATTTAGAGGATTTTTATGAACCGGAGGAGGAGGAGGAGGAGGGAGAGTATGAGGATAGTAATGGTGATTATGAAAGTCTGGATGTGCCCATTGACCCGGACATCTCCCCAGACAGACCTTCAGGTGTTTCTCCTCCTAGGCTTTCTGAGTCCCCTTCCCACTTTATGTTTTACAAAAAAGTGGCTGAAACTCTCCAGCTTCCTATGGAGGAAGCAGTAGAGGATCAGGAGGAGCCTGATTATGTTGAGATGTTGGACATCCCGGAGTCCAGGAGACTGTCTATTCCCCTCCATAAGTCTTTTGGGAAACAGACATTTAAAATTTTAAAGACTCCTAATTCTATACCTCCTGTGGACAGAAGAATGGACAAGAGGTATACTCTTTCAGGCTCAGATACGGAGTTCCTTTCCCAGCAATGCAGTCATGTTGGGGTAGTGCAGGCTGCTGCCTGTGATAAGGCAAATATACCCTTGGCTTCACACCCCCCCAGATAAGGACTCCAGAAGGCTTGATGCCATGGCAAAGAAACAGTACATGGCAGCATCTTTGGGACTCAGGCAGGCTAATTATATGGCCTATACAGCTAGATACCAGAAGTCTAGATGGGACACTGTGATGGCTCTAGCTAAACAGGTCCCTGGCCAGCTTGCCAAGGAGCTGGAGCAGGTGGCTGCAGATGGTATTGATGCATCCAAGGTGCAGTTTCATGCTGCAGTGGACTCCAATGATGTTTCATCTAGAGTCATGGCTACATCTGTGGCCCTTCGTAGGATGGCTCGGCTCAGATGTACTAGCTTGTCACAGGATACCCAGACTAAGGCCATGGATTTTCCTGTTATTGGTAATTCTCTGTTTGGGGAGCAGACAGAGAACTACATGAAGAAAATGGATGAGTACAGGACCACCTATAGGAGTGCTCAGGCCAAGGAAAGGCAAGCCACTCCCCAGAGGCAGCATTCCAGGGGCAGGGGCAGGGGCAGGCCTTTTCATAGACCTTTCTACCAAGCCCAGGCCTCCTCTTCCGCCTTTGCCCAGAGGGGGTTCTTCAGAGGGAGAGGCAGACGGGGTATAAGCAGGCCTGCTACTACCCCTCAGCCTAAAGCCCCTGCCAAACAGGCACCCTGATGGGTTTGCCCGGGCCGATTCTCCACTACCCGTAGGGGGCAGGCTGGCTTACTTTGTCCAGGACTGGATGTCTTTAACATCAGACAAATGGGTCGTGGAAGTAGTAAGCCAGGGGCTGGTTCTCAGCTTCAAACAATTTCCCAAGATGAGAACCAGATCCTTTCCACCTGCAAATCCTTCAGAGGCCCTTGCCCTAGAGGCAGAGGTCTCTTCCCTCTTGGCTCTCAGAGCCATAGAAAGGGTTCCACCCCTACACGAGGGAAAAGGATTGTACTCCAGGTACTTCCTAACCCCCAAAAAGACAGGAGAATGGCGGCCTATCCTGGATCTCAGATATTTAAACAAGCACCTTTTAAAGCCAAAGTTCAAAATGGTGACTCTGGGAATAATTCTACCCTCTCTAAGGCCAGGGACTGGCTAGTCTCCCTGGACCTCAAGGATGCCTATTTCCACATTCTCATAGATGCTCCCACAGAAAGTACCTCAGGTTCGAGTTGCCTCAGGCCACTATCAATTCAGAGCAATGCCCTTTGGCCTAACATCAGCTCCAAGGGTGTTCACAAAATGCCTGGCAGTAGTGGTTGCTTTCCTAAGGAGAAAAAAGATCTCCATCTTTCCATACCTGGACGACTGGCTCATAGTGGGTCAGTCTCCAGACCAAGTCAAGTCACATCTACAGATAACTCAGCAACTGCTCACTTCTCTAGGATTCCTCCTGAATCTTTCAAAGTCAGTTCTAGAGCCAGTGCAGCTCCTCACCTTCATAGGGGCGGAGCTGGATACAATAAGGGCAAGAGCCTTCCTTCCCCTGGACAGGGCAAGGACCCTTGTGACACTGGCCTCTTCATTTACCCTTCAGGTGTCTCGACCAGCAAGGCATTTTCTGCAGCTCCTGGGCCACATGGCTGCCTCTACGGCAGTGGTCCAAGGAGCAAGATTTCAGATGAGGGACATTCAGTTCCACTTAAGAGCCTTCTGGTCCCAGAGAAAGGATTCTCTGACCAAGCTAATCCCAGTGACTTGAACCCTGATTCAGGCTTTGCAATGGTGGCAGGATCAGGACAACCTAAGACAAGGAGTTCCCTTTGTCACTCAATCTCATTCTCTAATCCTTACCACAGATGCCTCCCTCTTGGGCTGGGGTGCCCACTTGGGGGATCTGACCACCCAAGGGTTATGGTCACCTCAAGAATCTCTGCTTCACATCAATCTCTTAGAACTCAGAGCAGTGTTTCTAGCACTTCAAGTTTTTTCCAAGTTTGTTCAGAACAAAGTAGTTCAGATCAGGACAGACAATACCACCACAATGTGGTACATCAACAAGCAGAGAGGCACTTGGTCTATGGCCATGTGCACAGAAGCAATGAAGTTGTGGTCTCTGGCCTATTCCCTGAATACCTCTCTGATAGCAGTGCACCTCCCAGGGAAGGACAATGTCCTGGCAGATGCTCTCAGCAGGATATCTCAGGGCCATCACGAATGGTCCCTAGATCCCCTAATTTTGAAGGTGATCTTCTCCACATGGAGCACTCCACAGATAGATCTTTTTGCAGCCCCAGACAATCACCAACATCCTCTTTTTTGCTGCAGACCCCCATTGTTGGGCTCAGTCCCCCTGGATGCTCTAGTTCTCAATTGGGAAGGGAAATTCCTGTATGCTTTCCCCTCCTTCCCTCTCCTGTTCAAGGTACTAGTCAAAATCAGGTCTCAACCCTGCAAAGTGATTCTGATTGCTCCAGACTGGGCCAGACAGCCGTGGTAGCCTGTCTTGCTGTCCTTAACAGTCCACCTTCCCCTGTCTCTTCCCAGTAATTACAACCTGCTAACATGTTCTCAGGGGAGGGTTTGGTATCCGAATTTCAAATCTCTCAATCTCAAGGCCTGGCTCTTGAAGAGTTAGAGTTTGCTGATTTGCATCTCTCTCAAGGTGTTCTGGATATTCTAAAGGCTTCTTGAAAGCCTTCCACCAGAAAGACTTACAACTCCAAATGGAAAAGGTTTACTATTTGGTGCTCTGGGAAGCATATTTCTCCAGAGTCTGCTGGGTTGCCTACAGTCCTGGACTATATGGTTCATCTCAATAGCTTGGGACTCAGACCAGCTACACTTAGAGTGCATCTGGCAGCTGTCTCTGCCTTCTTGTCAGCAGGCAGGCCTCTTCCCTTTCAGCTCATCCTGTATTCTGTAAATTCTTCAAGGGATTGCTGCATACCAATCCTCCCTTCAGGGACCCTGCGCCTGCTTGGGACCTTAATGTTTGCATTGCTCAGCTTATGCAACCCCCTTTTGAGTCTTTGTCTTCAGCAGAGCGTAAGTACTTGACTTGGAAAACTGTGTTCTTGGTAGACATTACTTCTGCCAGACGCATAAGTGAGTTACAGGCCCTGTCAGTAAAGCCTGATTTTATCTCCTTCCATAGAGATAAGGTGGTCCTCAGGACTAATAGGAAGTTTTTGCCTAAGGTGGTTTCAGATTTCCACCTTAATCAGTCTATGTCTCTTCCTGTTTTCTTCACTGACCATTCCTCCTCTGGGGAGAGGAGGCTTCACAGCCTGGATGTGAAAAGGGCCCTTAGCTACTACATGGAGCGCACCAAGGGTCACAGGTTTGACTCCCTCCAATTGTTCCTCACTTATGGTGAGGTTGGTAAGGGAAAACCTGCCACTAAGAGATCTATTGCCAGGTGGATTGTCTCTTGTATACAATTCTGCTATGAAAAATTAGGCAGAATCCCACCCTCAGGCCTGAGGGCTCACTCTACTAGAGTAAGCTGCTTCCCTGGCTGCTGCCAGGGATATTTCTATCTTAGAGATTTGTCAAGCAGCCACCTGGAAAACAATACATACTTTCACCAAGCATTACTCTCTGGATATCCAGGCTAGGAGTGATGCTCGGTTTGGCACAGCAGTGCTTCAGAGCTTGTTCCCAAAGTAGGTTCTGTCCCTCCTTCATGGAGGTACTGCTTGGTAGTCTGCAATAGTCAGAATACAACAAGACTTCATGTTGTTTGAAGAAAAAATTACTCACCTTAGCTATGTTGTTTCTTCTAATGGAGTCTTGCTGTACTCTGACCCCCCCCCTCCCCTCTCAGAAACTGGGTTTGGGATGTGGGTGGGGCAGGAACAGTGTTGGCACCTAGAGGTGCTTGCCCTCTCCGCCCTCTTATATTTGAGTGTGTATGTTGTGTTTTGTTTTTGGGTTTCCTGACTTGAGTCTTTGCCTTGGAACCAAAAACCTTTATTAAATTTAGTTGCCAGTTGGCTAGTGTGAGTTTACAGTTTCCACACAGGACGCCCAGTGAGTATAGCTCGTAAAGATCTGTCGGTTTGGGTTCAAACAACAACAGACAGAGTCTCAACCGAGCTCGAGCTCAGCGTTCCATGCCTTGCATGGAAAGTTAACTCTTTCCTCTCCGGGGCAGTTCAAAGGTTGGATATCACTGCAATAGTCAGAATACAGCTAGACTCCATTAGAAGAAACATTACTAAGGTGAGTAATTTTTTCTTCTCGACCTCAAGAATCTGAACAAGTTCATACACTGGGAAAAGTTCAAGATGGTCTCCCTAGGCATCCTGCTACCGCTCGTCAAGCCACAGGATTGGCTGGCTTCCCAGTATATGCAGGATGCCTACCAGCACATTGAGGTCCACCCCAGCCATCACAGATTTCTCTGTTTTGTGGCATTGGGCCAGGATTACCAATTCTGGGTCCTGCCCTTTGGGTTATCCTTGGTGCCTCGAGACTTTACAAAGCGTTTTTCGGTTCTCGTAGCCCACCTTCAAAAGCTTGGACTCCAGATTATTACCCTATCTGGACAGCTGGTTACTTGCCAGCCTGTTCAAGCAGGATGCTGAACAAGCAGTGGCCACAGCATCTCTGTTCCTGACCTCCGTGGGAGTCCTGTTAAATCTAGAGAAGTAGCAGCTTCGGCCTTCTCATCAGCTTTTCTTCATTGGAGCCCTCCTGGACACCACTAAGGTGAGGGCCTTTTTCCCAGAGGACAGAAGGAAAGCCATCCTTCAGATGGCCCAATTCATCATGGAGCACAAGTCCATTCAGTCTCACTCCATGCAGGACATATTAGGTCTCATAGCCTCCTCCGTTTTCACAGTACCTCTGGCTCGCCTGCACTTGAGATGACCCGATGGATGCTCAGCATGCAGTGGTCTCCGGCATTACACCCTCAATCTTATCCTGTCAAGAAGATGAATCCTCTGCTTTGCTCGCTTGTGCGGTGGACGTGGGAGGGCAGTCTTCTTCAGGGCTTTCCCTTCTCTTCCCCAGAGCCTCAGATAACACTTATCACAGACGCGTCTCTGCTGCGATGGTGAATCCACTGTCAGTGCCACCACACTCAGGGATTCTGGAACCCTGCAGAGTCTCACCTCCACATCAGTGTCTTGGAAATGAGAGCGGTCCTTTACCCCCTCCAGGCCCCAGTGGACTTTGTCCACCATAAAATAATCCTCCTCCAGATGGGCAACAAGTCTGATCTTCCTGGACATAAAGTCTCCACCACTCATTCACACTAATGGGATCTACACCGGAGGTGCTAGGACCCAGCGGGAGCAAACTTTTTGCAGGAGAGCTGGCGCCAGAGGTGGAGCCACGAGGAGTGGTGCCACGAGCCTCGGCTCGTGCGGCAATGACTATGTCAGCATCGACTCTCCAACCGCCTCAGTTCCTTTTTTCCCGCCATCGAGTGTGCTACAGTGACGATGTCGCTCGCCCGCTGGGAGTTAAACTTCAAACTAGCAGCATAGTTTTCAGTTTTTATTATTTTGTAGTATTTCTTGAAATAAAGTACCGCTTACTATTATTTATTATAAGAAAGAAGTCTCAGCCTACATTGACGGAGTGGACCATGAGCGGGTCAGGTGATGGTAGCGAGACTTCGTATGAAAGTTGTTCAGTCAGACGGCTGGGTCTGACAATGGACAGTCCAATGCCCGGGGTGACGGGTGGTCCCCCGGAAGCATAAAAGAGATTGGCCACACTCTCAGCATCGAGCTGTTCTTCAACCCGTAGGTCCAGAACGAGAAGGCATCACTCGAGGTCGCCTTCTGGTATGTCTGCACGTCGACGGTCGGTCATTGGGGTCAGTTGCCAGTCTCCTCCGTAGTCGCCGGTTTCTGTCTCTGACCTCTTCGACATCAGAGCCCTTCTCCGTCTTCTGGTAGGTCTTCAGATGAGCAGTTTCATCAGTGGGCCACTCTAATGGAGCAATGGGCTTGGGAGGTTGATTCAGCTGCCTGGCCCGGTCACTCAGGGGCCCTCGGACCCTTCGGGTGATCAGATAGGGCGGTTAGGCCTTCCTAGTCGCACGGTGCCTTTTTCAGTGCCGACTCCGCGCTCAGGTGTTTTCCCCCCCTCACATGGCTGCGGCGCAGGGGGCCACACCGATGCCTCTTTCTCCAGCTTTTCCTTCTTTTGCCTCAAATCTTGGTTTTCAGGGCCCTGCATTGGTTTTGGCACCATCAGCGTCAGTGGGTTGCTTGGCACTGTCCTCGGCACCGTTGAGGTTGTTGGCGCTATCCTTGGTGCAGTGTGGCTTTTCGGTGCCGTCCTCGGACCGTGCGGCTTTTCGGCACCATCCTTTGTGCCGTTTGGCTTGTCGGCGCCATGTGGCTTGGTGCCATGCTGCTTGTCGGCGCTGTCCTAGGTGCCGTGTGCAGCTAGACAGTGCCATGCTCTTCTTCGGCGCCGAGACTTGGTGTACCAGCTTACGGTCTCCAGGGCTCCTTGTCTCCGAACCCCTTTCCCCTCTTATTTTCCTTCTGATTTTCACTCATTTCCTGTCCATACAGTCCCTCCTGGGCTGTCAGGAGATGATATTGAGCCTGACCCAGAACTTAGGCTGGGTGATGATGTGGAAGGAACAGGATCTAATCCTGCTGCAGAGCCTGTGGTCGAGGACCTGTCATTTAAGTATCTGCTGAAAAATATGCATTCCACTTTTTCTCTCTAGACTATGGATATTGATCCTGGGAAGCTTTTAAGACTCCAGTACCTTCATGTTCCGGACATCTCTATGGATTTAACTCAGCCGGTACAGCCCTCCTTTGAGACGGTTTCTCAAATGGTGTGGAATAATCCTGCTCTCATTCCTTCTGTGGCTAAGTCCATAGATAGGAAGTATGCTGCTCCCAAGGATCGACCCATTTTGGCCTCTCAAGTCTTCACGGATCCTATTGTAGTCTTGGCAGAGAATGATAAGGTCGTCCTTCCTCAGACTACTACCTATAAACAAAGAATCACATAAGATAGATACTTTAGGTAAGAGAGTCTTTGCTGCATCCACCCTGGGTATGCGAATCGCCAGCTACCAGGGCTATTTCACTCAATATGAGTATATTCTTTGGCATTCACTCAAACAATTGGTAGAAGCTCTACCTGAGTCAGAATCTAATTCAGAGCTTCTTCAGACCATAACCAGGGGTATCGAGTCCAACAACCAGCAGGTTAAAGCAGCTATGGACGCCTTCAATACTGCCTCCCGAGCGGCAGCGGCAGGCATTTGTACCCACCGTCATTCCTGGCTGCGCACTTCAGGCTTCATGAATGATGCCCAGCAACAGGTCATGGCGTTGCCCTTCGATGGTGTGTATCTCTTTGGTCCTCAAGTAGAACAGGCTCTAGAGGCCACACAACAAATCAGGTCAGCCATTAAATTGGCTCGACCATCCCCACCCCTTCTCCGGGGCACAAGCCAGTTTCACAACCGCCAGTCCTTTCGAGGCAAAGGCAGAGGAGATTTTAATAAAAACCAAGCCCCTCAGCCTCAAAAGAAAACGCAACAGAAAGCACAAGGGCCCAAAGCGCTTAGTGCCGCCTTCTGAGTTTCTGGCCCAAGTCCCACCTCAGCTGCCCAAGGGGGATTCCTTCTTGTTGGTGGGAGGTCATCTGACTCAATTCTACAACCAGTGGAAGTCCATAACATCGGACAAATGGGTCCTCTGGATAATCTGCGAGGGGTAGTCCCTCAATCTTTCAGAGACACCTCCAGATCGTCCCCCCAAACATCAGCCCAGGCTGTCAGTTCTTCAATCAGAGCTTCTCACCGCCGAGATACAAGGCCTTCTGAACAACAGGCAATAGAAATAGTTCCGCTGGATCAACAGAACACAGGATTCTACTCCCATTACTTTCTGGTTCCAAAGAAAACCGGGGGGCACGCGCGCCGTTTTGGACCTCAGAAAACTGAACAAATTTCTTCCCAAAGAAAAGTTCAAAATGATTTCGTTAGGAACTCTGTTACCTTTGCTTCATCAATATGACTGGCTAGCCTCCCTGGACATGCAGGATGCTTACCAGCATATCCCTGTTCATCCAAAGAATCGCAAATACCTAAGGTTTGTGGCTTCGGGCTAGCATTATCAGTTCAGAGTCCTGCCCTTTGGGCTATCCTCGGTGCCGTGAGTTTTTACAAAGTGTTGTGCAATTCTCACAGCGCATCTCAGAAAGATCGGAATACAAGTGTTCCCATATCTGGACTACTGGCTTCTAGCAAGCCCTTCCAGGGAAGGAACTCTAGATGCCGTAGCCACGGCCTCGGACTTTCTCACATCCATGGGAGTCCTGCTAACTCTCAAGAAATCACAGTTGCAGCCCTCCCAGAAGCTCCTTTGCATAGGAACTCTTCTGGAACCCTCCTGTGCGAAAGCTTTTCTACCAGAGGACAGAAGGAGCGATATCCTACAGATGGCCCGTTACATCAGAGAGAACTGCTCAGTTCAAGCTATCTCGATGCAGTGGATGCTCGGCCTCATGGCATCCTCGGTGTCAACTGTACCTCTGGCTCACCTCCACATGAGAACCTCTCAATGGATGCTCAGTACTCAGTAGTTCCCAACCACTCACCCTCAGTCCTTTCTCATCGAGGTGACAGAATCTTTGAAGAGGTCTCTCACCTGGTGGTCGCAAGAGGACACCCTCCTTCAGGGATATCCCTTTGCTCCTCTGGATCATCAGATTTCCATTTCCACAGACACGTCCGTAATGGGGTGGGGAGCTCACTGTCAGAATCTCCACACCCAAGGAACATGGACTCAGAACGAGACCCAGCTTCACATAAATGTCTTAGAAATGAGAGCCGTCCTTTATGCAGTCCGAGCTTTGAAGGACATTCTCTGTCACAAGACCATTCTCCTTCAAATGGACAACAAAGCAGTGATGTATTACATCAACAAGCAGGGTGGTGCTCACTCTTACCCTTTATGCAGGGAAACGATGAGAGTGTGGGAATGGTGCTTGGAGCACAAGGCTCTAATTCATGCGGTCTACCTAACGGGAGTGCAGAACGAACTGGCAGACTGTCTCAGCAAAACAGAAACAGATCCTCATGAATGGTCTCTCAACACAACTGTAGTTCAGTCACTATTCCCAGAGTGGGGAACTCCAGAACTGGACCTTTTTGCATCCCCACACAGCACAAAACTGCCTCTCTTCTGCTCCAGAAATCCAGGGCCTGCCATTTTCTGTCAGGATGCGTTCAGGCCGCAGTGGACAAAACGCTTTCTATATGCCTTTCTGTCTCTTCCTTTAATTCAGAGGGTACTTCTCAAATTTGATTCCCAGGGGGACAAAATGATCCTCATTGCTCCCTTCTGGCCTCGACAAATATGGTTTCCGCTACTCAGCAGTATGTCGAAAACCCCTCTGAAAGCACTTCCCCTTCAGACGAACCTTCTGACTCAGGGGCCTGTGGTCCATCCCAATCTGAGATCACTTCACCTTCACGCTTGGCTTCTGAAGAGATAGAGGTGAACAGGTTCAATGTCTCTCACAATGTTTCAGATATTCTTCTGGCTGCGCGCAAGCCAGCCACTAGAGAAACTTACACAGCGAAATGGAAGCCTTTTTTCTCTCTGGTGTGCAGAATCCTCTTTGAGTCCTTCTTCCTGTCCATCAAATAAAGTTCTAGAGTACCTTTTAGACCTCTGAAATTCTGGTCTGCAGTACTCTACAGTCAAGGTTCACCTTTGTGCCATTTCAACTTATCATGAGCCAGTACTTTCCTTGTCAATGATACCTGTGGTTAAGAGGTTTCTTAAGGGAATTCTGCATACCTCTATCAGATGTCCAGTCTCAGCCTGGGACATTAATCTTGTACTAGACATGCTCACTCGAAAGCCTATCGAGCCTCTAGCTACCTGTGAGCTGAAATGTCTCACTTGGAAAACGGCCTTCCTGGTGGCCATTACCTCAGCCCGCAGGGTCTCTGAGATACATGCCTTGGTCACAGACCCTCCGTATACTGTGTTTCATAAAGACAAAGTAGTTCTTAGGACCCATCCTAAGTTTCTCCCTAAGGTTGTTTCAGAATTCCATCTAAACCAAGCTTTGGTCCTTCCTACTTACTTTGCAAACTTCCAAAATGAAGGACAGCGTAACCTTCATTCTTTGGACATCAAAAGAGCTCTGTATTTCTAGTTAGACCAAAAGAAATTCACAGAGCCCAAAAACTGTTTGTTTCCTTCAGCGAAACCTGCCTGGGTCAACCTGTCGCTATCAGATGCATTTCAGCATGGCTGGTGGCATGCCTTCGCCACTGCTATTCCATAGCACAGGTTAAGCTGGAGGGCAGAGTGTCCGCTCATTCTACTAGAGCAGTCGCGGCATCCCTGGCGGAAATCCGCAACGTCCCCATTGCAGATGTTTGCAATGCGGCTAACTGGAGCTCAGTGCATACTTTTGTCAAACACTATGCCCTGGATGTCCATACCAGGCGAAATATTTCGTTTGGCAGAACCATCCTGAATGGACTTCTGTCCTAAATTTATGAGCTCTTGGTTTCTCCTGCTGCCCTCTCGGGGGATTATTAGCTCGGTACTCTCCCATTAGTGTGAATGAGTGGTGGAGACTTTATGTCCAGGAAGATATGGAAATTACGTACCTACCGTAATTCTTGATCTTCTTGGATGAAGTCTCCACCACTCATTTACACGCCCACCCACCATCCCATGAGCTCACCTCTGTTGTTGGTCTTCACTCCCTCAATCTTTAGGCTGTGAAGACTTCTTTTTTGACTCTTCTTATACGGGTCCTTCCAGACTCTCTTATGTCCGTTTTTTGTTAGGCTATCCTCTTAGGTTAGTTAGGCTGCACCTCCTCGGAAAAAAGGTACTGAGGCAGTTGGAGGGTCGACGCCGAGATAGTCATAGCCGCATGAGCCGAGGCTCACAGCGCCGCTCCTCGCAACTCTATCTCTGGTGCCTGCTGTCCTGCATAAAGTTTGCTCCCCCTGGGTCCTAGCGCCTCCGGTGTAGATCCCATTAGTGTGAATGAGTGGTGGAGACTTCGTCCAAGAAGATAAAGAATTACGGTAGGTACGTATTTGCATTTATGTCCTACATCAACAATTGGGGGAACACACTCATATCCTCTTTGCAGGGAGGCAGTGAGAGTGTGGGAATGTTTTCTGGAACAGGACCTTCTTATCCAGGTGATTTATCTGCTAGGGGCTCAGAACACTCTAGCAGACGAACTCAGACGGACAGAAGCAGATCCTCATGAGTGGTCTTGGCACCAGATGTCGTGCAGTCTCTCTTCAACAAGTGGGGAACCCCAGAAGTGGACCATTTTGCATCCCCACTCAATGCCAAACTGCCTTGATTCTGCTCCAGATATCCAGCTCGTGGTGTTTTCTGTTAGGCTGCATTTAGGCTGCAGTGGACAAATCGCTTTCTGCATGCATTTCCTCCTGTTTCTCTAGTTCAGATGGTACTGCTTAAGCTGGAGGCACACAGGGTCAAAATTATTCTAATCGCCCCATGCTGACCTCAAGAGATATAGTTTTCCCCTGCTCAACAAATTGTCAGTCAGCCCTCTGAGACCCCTCCATCTCCAGACAGACCTTCTGACACAAGGATCCCTGGTTCATCCCTGCCTGTGCTCCCTTCATCTTCACGCCTGGCTCCTGAAGAGACAGAAGTGGGCAGGTACAAAGTGTCCCAGAGGGTCTCCGAGATTCTTCTGACTGCTCGTAAGCCCTCTACCAGGAAGACTTGCATGGCTAAATGGAAAAAGTTTGAGTGGTGCTCCAAATCCCATATAGACCCATTCCAATGCCCAACAGACAAGGTTTTAGAGTATCTGCTGAACCTTTCTGATGCAGGTTTGGAATACTCTACAGTTAAGGTCCACTTGTGCGCTGTGTCAGCGTATCACAAGCCTGTTCAGATCCACTCTCTTTAGCTCAACTGCCTCTATTTAAGAGGTTCCTGAAAGGCATTTTGCACACACAGCCCCCAGTCAGGAAATCTATAGCCATCTGGGACCCGAACCTCATGTTGGACATACTCACTTGTAAGCCCTTTGAACCCCTGGCTACATGTGACCTAAAATTTCTAACTTGGAAAACTACGTATCTTATCTGTGTCAGTCTTCACCATTCATCACTTTTGAGTATATGGCTGGAGGTCATGACCCTGCGGAAGCTTTTTTTTTTTGGTGGGCAGAGTCAACGCACCATCGGCGCCGCCCTCGAAGCCGATGCATTGCATAGCGCTTGTGGGTTGGCCATTAGGTGCTGTCGACTCCACCCTCCCGCCAGTTCTTCGTCTCCCGCTGTCGAGGGCACCTCGTGGGAAGCTTCTGAGTTGAATTTGAGGCCTACTTCTACGCAGTTCATTTCTAGTCATTCAACTCCGTGTCGACTCTGAGCCACAGTTCGTCGGCCCCTTCTCCTGCCGGTTCTGATAGCCTACTCGACGGCGCCTGGTAAGATTGTTCCTTTATTTATTTTAATTTTGCAACGTCGAGTCTTGTTTTGGTGTTTTTTTCATAGGTCATGTCTTGGTCGGAAGGCAAGGAATCTTCTAAGACGGGACGGCCCCCCCATGCGGCGGTGCCCTTGCGGCCGTAAGCTCTGTCACCAACCTGCACAACCATTGCCTTGCATGCCTTGGCCCACTTCACAACATGGATTCATGCAACGCCTGCTTCTCTATGGCCCGCCGGGTCATCGAACAACGACGTGGAATGTGGGTCGAGCCTCCACCAACTGGGATTGGGCGACACTGGCCGGGCCAAGACACGCCTCTCAGCCTTTCTCTGGGTCCCCTCCTGGTTCTATATGGACCGAGGAGGAGGAGGGAGCCTCGGCCTTTCATAGCCTAGCCATGGCTCCTCCCACGGTGCAGGAGGCCCAGTCTGTTCCCTCTGGGGGACGGGTGGAAGGGACCACATTGGCAATTGCCCCTTCGGGAGTGAAGGCTCCCCTGGTGTCAGACCCATGGCTCGGAAGGCCTGGGTCGGCGGCGTTCTTGACGCTGTCTTTCGGTGCCGTTTTGTGCCTCGGTGCCATTCGCAGCGCCGTGGGCCTTGATGGCCCGTCGTCGGCCCCGGTTCATTGCTCGGTGCCGTGGCTGCTGTTGGCACTGTTTACGGCACCGATGGTGCTAGCGGTGCCCTGGGAGGTACTATGGCACCGTCTGACTTTTTCTCACCTCGGCACCGTCCACGGCGCCGAGGTTGAGCACAGCGCCGTGTCTAGCTCTGGAGCCATTTGCAGTTCCAGGCATGGACATGGCGCTGTGGGGGGGTCTGGATCTCGGCACCGAGAGTGCTGTTGGAGTCGTCGTCAGTGCCGTCTCTGTCCTCTGCGCCGCTCGTGGTGCCATGGGGCTGCACGGCACCTTGGAAGTCCCTGGATTTGGTGTCAAAAGCACTGTCAGAGCTATTGGCGACGCAGTCTCTGTCCTCAGTTCCACGAGTGCCATGGGTCGGGATGGCACCGTATCAGGCTCTGACTCTGAGACTGCTGCTCTTGCTGCAGCCGTGTCCTCTTCTGCCACCGTTTGTGGTGCTGCGAGGGGCGCCGGTACCGACTCTGATGCGGTCTCTGCTTCTGGTGCCCTATTTGGTCGGGATAGCAGTGAGCTTCTATGCACTGTCTGGCTCAGGACTTCGGTCTCCATTTCTTCGGAGGAGGAGGCAGACTCTGAGTCGGACAGGCAGTCTGGCTCTCTGGAGTTAGCTGCTCACGTGGACACTTGGGTAGTGTCCTCGACAGGCCGCAGTCAGTCCCCCTCTGAGGAGCAGACAGGGATTACTGAGGCCAGGGTCAGGGGTGCTGACCAGCAGGCAGTGGTGCAGGCCACCATTGCTCTGTAGCCTGGCTTTGGAGGGTTCTCTGACCCTTAAGCGGTGGTACCCCCTCAGGTGGTGTGCCTGGATCGCCCAACTTTGGGGTTGATCGGAGCACCCATGGGAGGGAGGGTGCTGCTCCCTGGATAGCCCCTTTGGGGGCTGACTAGGGTTGCCAGCTGCCTAGGCTGGCTCTCTCTCAAGGAGGAGAAGGGCACTCTCGGATTCCGAGGGGTTTGGGTTCTGTCTGGTGGCCTTTTTCTGGAACCCACCCGAGCTCTGGGAGGAGCCGAAGTGCGGATCTCCCCTCTTCCCCTTCGTTTTCTTTGAGAGGGCCCTGTTCTTTAGAGGTAGGGGACCATCCTTCTGGACCTACACGGCCCCGGTCACCTTACAGGGGGGATTCTTCCAGATGCAGCCAAGGTAGTTCAGGTATGGTTGTTCAGCGGTCGGCTGTGGAGTCTTCCGGAGCTCCTTCATCTTCCAGGGCTCCTGGTGTGCTCCCTAGCCCAGGCGGAGGTCAGTCGATTTCTCTTTTCGACTTTGTCCCTATCCCTCTGCCACATTCTCCTGCACTCCGAGGCATTCTTGATCTTAGCGGGCCTCTCTCCTGGGAGCAGTTCAGTGCTGTGGCTGCTTGGTTCCCCACTTACGTCAGGGCCATGGACAGACACGTTTTTCAACCTCCCCCTGAGCAGCCACCCTCTGAACATTTGAGGTCCTCTGACTCCTCATTCCCCTCTTCTGGGGGAGAGGAGACATCTGTCCACATTTCTCCAGCTGCTGATCTTGCGGAGTATCAGCGATTCCTTGTGAGGATGTTGGAGGACCTGCACATCACCCCTCCCACTCAAAGCAATCCAGAGCACTTGGCGCACGCCTTTCTAGGCGATTTCAGCGAGGACACCCTTGTGGTGCCTCCCTGGCCTGCTCTCTTCTGGGAGGCATTGTTGCGTTCCTGGCAGAGACCTTTTTCTGGAGTTCCTGCCCTAGGGATCTCTGCCAGTGGTATTGCACCCCCCCCCCCCGGAGTCTCCAGGTTCTGTGCCTCATCCTCAGTCAGGATTAACGCAATTGGACACTCCTGACGGGCTTCATGCCCTTCACCGTGACCGGCCCCTAGATCAAGATTCCTTGGATTTTGACTTCTGGGGGGAGGAGGATGTTCTACTCGGCACAGTTGCTGCTCTCTATCACAGCACATCAGACCTACTACGCATCCTATGACAGGTTCCTGTGGTCCAGGCTGGGTCAGCTCCTAGCCTCATTGCCTGACACGGAGCAAACCAGACAAGCCATTGCACTCTTTGCATGTGGCCTGGAGCTAGCAAGGCACCAAGCAAGGGCATCGTATGATGCCAGTGCGGTAGCTACCAGGGTCGTATGGACAGCGATCTGCACTAGGCGGGTGGCATGGCTACGTCTTTCCCGGTTGTCACCCTTGGCTCGCCGTAGGGTGATTAACTCCGCTCACCAGAGAATCTATCTCTTCTCCCGTAGAGTGAGGCGGCGTCTGTTGGGCCAGCTTCCTTCCCCCTCCGGGGGGTCCTTGTCTCACTCTCCCCACTCTCGGGCCTCTCCAGGCCCGCAAGGTTCTCCCTCTTAGTGTGTCACCCACTGAGAGCTAATGGAGTCTGTCCCTTAGGGTTAAAACCAGTGGTGGCTCTACAGCAGGGCCCGCCATGGCACATGCCCTGGTAAAAATTGCTGTGCCCCAGTTGGTGCCCCATATGGTGCAGAGCTTCACCCATAGTAACCATATATCAGTGCCCTGGCTGCCATCTGTTGTGCCCCAGCTGTGCCCTGGTAACCATTTGTGGCTAGAGCCACTAGTGGTTAAAACCCCCTTCGCGGGGGGGGGGGGCTCGGCACTCACCCAAAGGTGATGAATGGTGAAGATTGACACAGACATGAAAATTATGTACCTACCATAATTATGATCTTTCTGTGTATCTTCACCATTCATCACAATCCCACCCACCATCCCCCTGGAGCCTGAGTCTCTTGGTCCCCCTCCCTCTCTGTGCCCATCCTTGCCCCCCTCCTTTCTTCTAGTCAGGGGCGAGGTAAACAGGGGCACATAGAGGGATGATGTTTCTGGGGAGAACGGTCAGGACAGGGGACACTCCTTCTCCAGTGCTCTAGGCTCCACCCCTGTGGGGTGGGAGTTGGCAGTTGCCCTCCGTTCTCTCCTCCTCTCTTTTCTCCCATCATTCCTCAGTTCCCTTGTTATTCGGACATATCCTTAAGTATTTCAAGAAAATACCTTTCTTACACCAAAAGTCTTTTCCCTTGAGAGGGGGGAGAATTCCCTGTATCCTGTCTGTCTTCCAGAATAGCCAACTCTGCTTAAATGGAGTTTTGCCAGTGATTCTGTGCCTTGAATTCAGGTAGTAAGCCTTTGGCTACCCCTTGCAGTTCCTATACAGTCTGGTGACAAGTCATGGTTCCAGGGTATGGTCTTTACCTTTCCCCCTCTCACTCTTTTTTCAATATCTGGAACCCCTAAACCACCCTCCCTCATTCTTTCTACCTCCAGAGATTGGGGTCCCTACCCAATCCCCTTAATTTTCATCTTTCTCTTCTTATTCTGTCCTCTCAGTCCTTATTTCTTCTTTTAGTTTTTATATCTTTTCCTTGGACTTCCTTGTCCCATGCTTCCAACCCTTGCCTCACCTCTCCGGCAACGCAGAACTGGCGGGAGTGCAGAGTTGACAGCACCTAACTGCCAACCCGTGAGCGCTACGCAGTGCGTCGGCCTCGAGGGCAGCGCCGATGGTGCATCGACTCCGCCCACCAAAAAAAAAAAAAGCTCCCGCAGGGTCATGACCTCCAGCCATATACCCAAAGGTGATGAATGGTGAAGATACACAGAAAGATCATAATTACGGTAAGTACGTAATTTTCATTTCTAGCCATCATCACTTCTACCCATAGAGTTTCTGAGATATATGCGTTCGTTACAGCTTCTCTAAATACTGTTCTGTATAGAGACAAGGTGAATCTTCCTGGACATAAAGTCTCCACCTCTCATTCACACTGATGGGATCTACGCCTGAGGCGCTAGGACCCAGCGAGAGCAGACTTTTTGCAAGAGGGCCGGCGCCAGAGATGGAGCTGTGAGGAATGGCGCTGCGAGCCTCAGCTCGTGTGGCAGTGACTATCTTGGCATCAACCCTCTAACCACCTCAGTTCATTTTTTCCGGCCGTCAAGTACGCTTCAGTGACGACGTCGCTCGCCTGCCGGGAGTCAAACTTCAAACTAGCAGCATAGTTTTCAGTTTATTGTTTTGTAATTTATCTACGAATAAGTTCCGCTTACTTTTAAATTTTACTTATTAAGAAAAAGAAGTCTTCAGCCCTCCATTGACGGAGTCGACCATGAGCAGGTAAGGTGACAGTAGGGAGACTTCGTATGAAAGCTGTTCAGTCAGCCGGGCTAGGTCTGGTCCGCTGCCCTCTCCGGAGGGAGGTTCTGACAACAGACGGTCTGATGCCCGGGGGATGGGCGGTCCCTCCGGAAGCATAAAAGAAAACGGTTGCATTCTTGGCACTGTTCGTCCTCGAGCTCTTCTTCGGCCCACAGGTCAAAAAAGAGAAAGCATCACTCGAGGTCGCCTTCTGGTATGTCTGCACGTCAACGGTTGGTCATTGGGGTCAGATGCCGGTCTCCTCCGGAGTCGCCGGTTTCTGTCTCCGGTGACCGACCTTTTTGACATCGGAGCCCTTCCCCGCCTATTAAAAGGGCTTCTGATGAGCAGTTTCATCAGTGGGCCGCTGTTATGGAGCATTGGGCTCGGAGGTTGGTCCAGCTGCCTGGCCCGGTCACTCCGAGGCCTTCGTGGGATCAGGTAGGGCGGTTTGACCTTTCTAGTCATGCGGCGCCATCTTCGATGCCGTCGACTCTGCACTCAGGTGTCCCCACATGGCTGCAGCGCAGGGCGCACACAAATGCCTTTATCTCCTGGTATTCTTCCTTCTTTTTCTTCAAATCGAAGTCTTCGGGGCCCTGGGTTGCTTTCAGCGCCATCAGGAGCTCTTTCGGCGTCATCGCTGGTGTCGGCATGCCTATCAACACCGTCGATGCCATCCTCAGTGCCGGTGCATCTGTCAGCACCATCCTCGGCACTGCTGGGGTTGTCGGCGCCATCCTCGGTGTCGATGCTCATGTCGGCGCCATGTGCTGGCTTGTTTCCGACGGCGCCGTCTCCCCTGCTTTCGGCTTCGTGTTCTTCTTTGGCACCGAGGCTTGGTGTGGCGCTGTCCAGCCTTCAGGGGTTCTCGACTCCGAATCCTTTCTCTTCTTCATTTCATACTGATTTTCACTTCTTTCCTGTCCATACAGTCCCTCCTTGACTCTCAGGAGATGATATTGAGCCTGACCCAGATCTTCGACTGGGTGATGATGTTGAAGGGGCAGGGATCAATCCTGCCGCAAAGCCTGTGGTTGAAGACCTGTCTTTCAAGTCTCTTTTGAAAAACTGAAATACTACTCTTTCTCTCCAGACTACTGATATCGATCCTGGGAAGCTCTGAAGACTCCAATAACTTCATGTCCCGGAGATCCCTATGGATTTAACTCCCCCGGTACAACCATCTTTTGAGACGCTCTCTCAGATGGTATGGAATAATCCTGCTGTCATTCCTTCTGTGGCTAAGTCCATAGACAGGAAGTATGCTGCTCCCAAGGATCGTCCCATTTTGGCCTCCCAGGCCTTTGGGGACCCTATTGTAATACTGGCAGAGAATGATAAGATCGTTCTTCCTCAGGCTTCTACAGCCCGACCTATAAACAAAGAATCTCACAAGATAGACACCTTAGGTAAGAGAGTCTTTGCTGCCTTTACCCTTGATATGCGTATTGCCAGCTACCAGGGCTATTTCTCTCAATATGAGTATGTTCTTTGACATTTGCTCAAACAAATGTTGGAAGCTCTGCCCAAGTCGGACGCTAGTTCAGAGCTACTTTAGACCATAACCAGGGGTATTGTGTCCAACAACCAGCAGGTCAAAGCAGCTAAGGACGCTTTCGATACTGCTTCCCGAGTGGCGGCGGCGGGCATTTGTACCCGTCGTCACTCCTGGCTATGCACTTCGGGCTTCACGAATGATGCCCAACAGCAGGTCATGGCGTTGCCCTTTGACGGTATGTATCTGTTCAGACCTCAAGTAGAGCAAGCTTTGGAGGCCACGCAAGAGACTAGGTCAGCCATTAAAATGGCTCGACCTGCTCCTTCCTTCTCTAGGGGGAGTGTTAACAAGCATCAATTTCACAACCGTCAGGCCTTTCGGGGCAACAGCAGGGGAGGTTTTAGCAAAAACCAAGCCCCCAGCCTCAAAAAAAAAACGCAACAGATGACACAAGGGCCCAAAGCGCCCAGTGCCACCTTCTGAGTTTCTGGCCCAGGTCCCACCTCAGCTGCCCAGGGGTGAGAACTCTTCCTCAGCGGTGGGAGGATGTCTGACTCGGTTCTACAACCAGTGGAAGTCCATAACATCAGACAAATGGGTCCTCCGGATAATCCGTGAGGGGTACTCCCTCAACCTTTCAGAAGCCCCTCCGGATCTACCCCCAAACGAGAGCCCAGGCTGTCAACAATACAGCCAGACCTTCTTGCCTCAGAGATACAAGGCCTTCTGAACAACAGGACAGTAGAAAGTTCTGCTGGATCAACGAAACACAGGTTTCTACTCCCATTACTTCTGGTCCCAAAGAAAACCGGTGGCATGCGCCCCATTCTGGACCTCAGAAAGTTAAACAAGTTTCTTTTAAAGGAAAAGTTCACGATGATGTCGCTCGGGACCCTGTTACCCTTTCTTCATCAGCATGATTGGGTAGCTTCCCTGGACATGCAGGACACTTACCAGCATATTCCTATACACCCAAAGCATCACAAATACCTACAGTTTATAGCTCTGGGCCAGCATTGTCAGTTCAGAGTCCTGCCCTTTGGGCTATCCTCGGTGCCACAAGTTTTTACAAAGTGTTGTGCAATTCTCAGAGCGCATCTCAGAAAGATCAGAATACAAGTGTTCCCATATCCAGGCAAGGAACTCTCAACGCCATAGCCATGGCGTCAGACTTTCTCACATCCATGGGAGTCTGCTAAATCTCAAAAAAATCGCAGTTGCAGCCCTCCCAGAAGCTCCTTTTTATAGGAACTCTTCTGGACACCTCCTGTGTGAAAGTTTTTCAACCAGAGGACAGAAGGAGCGATATCCTACAAATGGCCCGATACATTAGAGAGAACAGCTCAGTTCGAGCTATTTTGATGCAACGGATGCTGGGTCTCATGACATCCTCAGTGTTCACTGTACCCCTAACACGCCTCCACATGAGAACCTCTCAATGGATGCTTAGTACCCAGTGGTCCCCAACCACTCACACTCAGTCCTTTCTCATCAAGGTGATGGAACCTCTGAAGAGGCCACTCCCCTGGTGGTCGCAAGAGGACTACCTTCTGGAAAGGTATCCCTTTTCTCCCCTAGATCATCAAATTTCCATTACCACAGACGCCTCCCTGATGGGGTGGGGAGCTCACTGTCAGAATCTTCACACCCAAGGTACGTGGACTTAGGATGAGTCCCAGCTTCACATAAATGTCCTAGAAATGAGAGCCGTCATTTATGCAGTCTGGGCCTTGAAGGACATTGTCACAAGAACATTCTCCTTCAAACGGACAAAGCAGTGATGTATTACATCAACAAGCAGGGCAGTGCACACTCTTACCCATTATGCAGGGAAGCGATGAGAGTATGGGAACGGTGCCTAGAGCACAAGGCTCTAATTCATGCGGTCTACCTGCCGGGAGTGCTGAACGAACTGGCAGACCATCTCAGCAGAACAGACAGATCCTCACGAGTGGTCTCTTGAGTCAACCATAGTTCAGTCACTATTCACAGATTGGGGAACTCCAGACCTGGACCTTTTTGCATCCCCACTCAATACAAAACAGCCTCTCTTCTGCTCCAGAAATCCAGGGCCTGGCATTTTTTGTCAGGATGTGTTCAGGCTGCAGTGAACAAAACGCTTTCTATACGCCTTTCCTCCTCTTCCACTAATTCAGAGGGTACTTCTCAAATTCAAGCCCCAGGGGGACAAAATGATCCTCATTGCTCCCTTCTGGCTTCGACAGATATGGTTTCCGTTACTCAACAGTATGTCTGAAGCCCATCTGAAAGCGCTTCCGCTTCAGACGAACCTTCTGACCCAGGGGCCTGTGGTCCATCCCAATCTGAGGTCGCTTCACCTTCACGCTTGGCTGCTGAAGAGATAAAAGTGAAAAGGTTCAATGTCACTCGGAGAATTTCAGATATTCTTTTGGCTGCACGCAAGCCAGCCACTAGAAAAACTTACACAGCCAAATGGAAGCGTTTTTCTTTCTGATGTGCAAAATCCTCTTTGAATCCTTTTTCCTGCCCACCAAATAAAGTTCTAGAGTAACTTTAAACCTCTCAAATTCAGGTCTACAGTACTCTACAGCCAGAGTTCACCTTTGTGCCATTTCAGCTTTTCATGAGCCAGTACTTTCCTTGTCAGTGGCTCAGTTACCTGTGGTTAAGAGGTTTCTTAAGGGAATTCTGCATACCAGACCTCCTATCAGACGTCCAGTTGCAGCCTGGGACATTAATCTTGTACTAGACATGCTCACTCGAAAGCCCTTCGAGCCTGTAGCTACCTGTGAGCTGAAATTTCTCACTTGGAAAATGGCCTTCCTGGTGGCCATTATCTCGGCCTGCAGGGTCTCTGAAATACATGCCTTGGTCACAGACCCTCCGTATACTGTATTTCATAAAGACAAAGTAGTTCTTAGGACCCATCCTAAGTTTCTCCCTAAGGTTGTTTCAGAATTTCATCTAAACCAACCTTTGGTCCTACCTACTTACTTTGTGAACTTCCAAAATGAATGACAGCATACCCTTCATTCTTTAGATGTCAAGAGAGCTCTGCATTTCTATCTGGATAGAACAAAAAAAATTCGCAAAGCTCAACAACTGTTTGTTTCCTTCAGCGAGACCCGGCTGGGTCAATCTGTCGCTATCAGATGCATTTCAGCATGGCTGGTGGCATGCCTTCGCCACAGTTATTCCATGGCGCAAGTTAAGCTGGAGGGCAGAGTGTCCGCTCACTGTACTAGAGCAGTCGTGGCATCCCTGGCGGAAATCCACAACGTGCCCATTGCAGACATTTGCAATGCGGCTCCCTGGAGCTCAGTGCATATTTCATCAAGCACTATACCCTGGATGCCCATGCCAGGCGACGTCTTTCGTTTGGCAGGACTATCCTTAACGGACTTCTGTCCTAAA
The DNA here is from genome assembly GCA_016271365.2 of Neoceratodus forsteri. Taxonomy (NCBI): domain Eukaryota; kingdom Metazoa; phylum Chordata; order Ceratodontiformes; family Ceratodontidae; genus Neoceratodus; species Neoceratodus forsteri. The sequence goes on along the minus strand of CM057450.1, from coordinate 1,503,029,329 downwards.
TTGTGAGCTCTTGGTCTCTCCTGCCGCCCTCTCGGGGGATTATTAGCTCAGTACTCTCCCATCAGTGTGAATGAGTGGTGGAGACTTTATGTCCAGGAAGATATGGAAATTACGTACCTAGCATAATTCTTGATCTTCTTGGACGAAGTCTCCACCACTCATTCACACGCCCACCCACCATCCCCCAAGCTCACCTCTGCTGTTGGTCTTCACTCCCTCAATCTTTCAGCTATGAAGACTTCTTTTTTGACCCTTCTTTTATGGGTTGCGGTGCTCGGACTATCTTGTGTCCATTTTTTTATTGTTAGGCTATCCTTCTAGGTTAGTTATGCTGCACCTCCTCAGAAAAAAAAAAGGTACTGAGGCAGTTGAAGGTTCGATGCCGAGATAGTCATTGCCTCATGAGCCGAGGCTCACGGCGCTGCTCCTCGCAGCTCCATCTCTGGTGCCGGCCCTCTTGCAAGATGTTTGCTCCCACTGGGTCCTAGCACCTCCAGCATAGATCCCATCAGTGTGAATGAGTGGTGGAGACTCCATCCAAGAAGATCAAGAATTACGGTAGGTATGTAATTTCCATTTCTCTGCACACATCTCAAGTTTTTATTTATGGTGGTGTCAGAGTTTTACTAAACCAAGCTTTGGTACTGCATGCATACCTTCCCAACTTCCAGAATGTAGTGGAGCGCACCCTCCACTCTCTGGACGTTAAAAGAGCCCTCACATTCTACCTCGACAGAACTAAAGACTTCTAACAGTTGAAACAGCTCTTCATTTTCTTTCACCCCAGTTGGCTGGGTCAGTTAGTTACAGTCAAATGCATTTCTGCATGGATTGCCAGTTGCCTCCGTCGCTGCTATGCTATGGCACAGGTCAAACTGGAAGGCCAGGTTCATCCCCACTCCACAAGAGCAGTCACTACGTTTTTGGCAGAGATTCGCTCTGTTCCCATATCGATGATATCTGCAGAGCTGCCACCTGAAGCACAGAGCACACCTTTATCAAGCACTGTGCCCTGAATGTCCATTCCAGGCAACATTCCTCTTTTGGCAGGACAGTCCTTAATAGACTTCTGCCCTGAGTGAGCTCCGGCTCCTACTGCGCTGCCCAGAGGACTTTTGTCTCAACTTGGTACCTATTGGCGTGAATCAATGGTGAAGATTGGTTCTGGAAGATATTAAAATGATGTACTGACTGTAATTCTTGACTTTCTAGGAACATCTACACCATTGATTCCAAACCCACCCACCCACCCACTGTCCCCAGGCTCTTTCTGTTCATTGGTCTTCACCCCTTGTTTTTGGTTTGGGCAGTGAAGACACTGCTTTCTTTGTTGTTGACCATTTTTACATGGGTCGCAAGGGCTATCTTATGCCATTTAGTTAGGTGTGTTGTTGTTAGGTTATGCTGCACCTCCTTTGTAAAAAAGGTACTGAGGCAGTTGAGAGCCAGTGCTGAAGTAAGCCATGCAGTGTGAGCTTGTCTTGCGGTGCTGCACACAGCCTACCTCAGTGCCAGCCCTCCTGAGAAGTTCTGACTCCAGCAGGGTCCTGGTGCCTCTGGCTCAGAACCCATTGGTGTGAATCAATGGTGAAGATATTCCTAGAAGATCAAGAATTACAGTGAGTATGTAATTTTAATTTCTATTGCACTTTTTTTATGAAATTACATATGCACATAAAGCCATTGGCCTGGATATTCAAAAGGGTTACGCATGTCACAACAGGGATGCACCATGCACAACCCACCAATGTGCCCCGGCACGATATTGAAAGGGGCAAGTTGCGATGCGCAATCCCCGCTGCGCCGGGGCACAACAGTAATGTATGCAGCGCAAGTGCAGAGGGTGTGCCCATGCATATGCGGGACATCCCAATATTCAGCCCGGGATGTGCGGCGCATATGCTGGCACAAACCCACCTTGTGCCGCTCAGGGGGGCACAAAGATGTGCCTAGTAAAACCAGGAACAAGTCCAGGCCACTCACAGGCGAGCTGCCATATTGCAGGGCGCAGTATGGCCGCCACCAGCCATGGGTGGCCACCTGCCCACCCAAAACACTGACCTCAAGCCCCCTGCCCTGGGAGCATTGTGCCCCCCGCCCCATCCCCCAATCGCAGGCATCTGTATGAATAAGGTCCCTGGTGGACCTGTGTCCCCCACCCGATTGTGGGCATCTGTATGAATAAGGTCCCTGGTGGGTCTGCAGGTTCTCCCCTTTGCCCAATCACGGGCAGACAGTCAATGAATGTCCCTGGTGGTCCAGTGGAAACCCCCCCCAAATGCCCAATCATGGGCGATAATAGCACAAGAGACCCTGGTGGTCCAGTGGTACCCCTTCCCCACCCACACACTGGGGTCCCGCCACCCAGCACCCCCTGTCATCAGCGGGCGGCAGCACCCTGCCTGCATGTCGCCCGGTTGCCCGCCGAATGACAGCGTACAGTACTGCCTGTATGCCTATTTATCCACTGCATGGACCAATGGGCATGCAGACCATACTGTACTACACAGGCCCAATATGTGAATGAATGAGCCGTGGGGTTTCCAGATCTCGGCGCCGTCAGGGCCGTCGTCGGCACTGCCTCTGTCCTCGGCGCTGCTCACGGCGCCATGGGGCAGGTCGGTGCCATGGGAGTTTCCGACCTTGGCGCCAAGAGCACGGTCGGAGCCATCGTCGGCTCCGTCTCTGGCCTCGGCACCGCTTGCAGCACCACGGGTCGGGATGATGCCGTGACAGGCTCCAGCTCCGAGGCTGCTGCCATTGTTGGAGCTGTGTCCTCTTCCTGCACCATTCGCGGTGCGGTTGGGGACATCGGCACCGACTCTGGTGCAGTTTCTAGATCTGGCGCCCTTTTCAGTCGTGATGGTAGCGGGCATCCACGCACTGTTTGGCACAGGACTTTGATCTCCACCTCTTCAGAGGAGGAATCGGACTCTGAGTTGGACAGGCAGTCTGACTCTTTGGAGTTGGCTGCTCACGTGGACACCTTGTAGTGTCCTCGACAGGCCAGAACCAGCCCCCCTCTGAGGAGCAGACAGTGGCTCCCAGGTCCCGGGTCAGAGGTGCTGACCAGCAGGCAGTGGTGCAGGCCACCATTGCTCTGCAGCCTTGACTCAGAGCGTTCTCTGACCCCTCAGTGGTGGTACCCCCTCAGGTGGTGTGCCTGGATCGCCCAACTTTGGGGCCGATTGGAGCACCCACAGGAGGGGAGGGAAGGGCGCTGCTCCCTGGATAGCCCATTCAGCAGCCAACCAGGGCTGCCAGCTGGCTAGGCTAGCTCTCTCGAGGAGGAGGAGGGCACTTTCGGATTCCGAGGGGTCGAGGGGTATGGGGTCCGTGCGGTGACCTTTTTCTGGAGCCCACCTAGGCTCTGGGAGAAGTCGTAGCACGGATCTCCGCCCTTCCCTTTCAGTTTCCTCGAGAGGGCCCTATTGTTTAGAGGTAGGGGACCATCTTTCTGGACTTTCATGGCCCTGGTCATCTCACAGGGGGGAATTCTTCAGGGTGCAGCCTAGGCAGTTCCAATTTGGTTGATCAGCTGTTAGCTGTGGAGTTTTCTGGAGCTCCTTCTTTCCTTAGGGCTCCTGGTGCACTCCCTAGCCCAGGCGGAGGTCAGCCAATTTCTGTTGTGGGCTATGCCCCAACTCCTTTACCACATTCTCCGGAGCTTTCGGGTATTCTTGGTCCTAGTAGTCCTCTCTCCTGGGATCAGTTCAGGGCAGTGGCTGCTCAGTTTCCCTCTTATGTTAGGGCTATGGACAGACAGGTTTTTCAACCTCTCCCTGAGCAGCTAGCTTCTGAACACTTGAGGTCCTCTGACTCCTCATTCCCCTCATCTGGGGGAGAGGAACCGTCTGTCCACATCTCCCCAGCTGCTGATCTCACTGAGTATCTGCGATTCCTCGTGAGGATGTTGGAGGACCTGCACATCACCCCACCCACTCAACACAATCCAGAGCACTCGGCACACGCCTTTTTAGGTGATTTCAGTGTGGACACCCTTGTGGTGCCCCCCTGGCCTGCTTCCTTTCGGGAGGCGTTGTTATGTTCCTGGCAGAGACCCTTTTCCAGAGTCCCAGCCCCTAGGGATCTCTGCCAGTGGTATTGTGCCCCCCCCCCCGAGTCTCCAGGTTCCATGCCTAGTCGTCAGTCAAGATTGACGCAACTGGATACTCCTGATGGACTTCGTGCCCTTAGCCATGACCGGCCCCCAGATCAATATTCCATGGATTTTGACTTCTGGGGAAAGAGGAGTTTCTACTCGGCACGGTTGCTGTTCTCTATTGCAGCACATCAGGCCCACTATGCTACCTATGATAGGTTCCTGTGGTCCAGGCTAGGTCAACTCCTAGCCTCGATGCCTGACATGGAGGAAACCAGACAGGCCATTGCACTCTGTGCACGTGGCCTGGAGCTAGCAAGGCACCAAGCAAGGGCATCGTATGATGCCAATGAGGTAGCTACCAGGGTCGTAGAGACAGAGATCTGCACTAGGTGGATGGCATGGCTGCGTCTCTCCTGGTTGTCACCTTTGGCCCAGCGTAGGGTGATTAATTCCGCTCATCAGGGAACCTGTCTTTTCTCCAGTAGGGTGAGACAGCGTCTGTCGGGGCAACTTCCTAAGCCCATCCAGGGGGTCCCTGTCTCACTGTCCCCACTCCTGGGCCTCTCCAGACCCGTAAAGGTTCTCCCTCTTAGTGCGTCATCCACTGAGAGCTAAGGGACTCAGTCCCTTAGGGTTTAAGCCCCCTTTGGGGGGGCTCGGCACTCACCCAAAGGTGATGAATGGTGAACAGTGACACAGATAAGATATGAAAATTACATACCTTCCATAATTCTGATCTTTCTGTGTATCTTCACCATTCATCACAATTGCACCCTCCATCCCCCTGGGGCCTCAGTCTCTGGGTCCCCCTCCTTCTCTGTGCTCTCTTTCTTGTCCCTCTCCTTTCTGTCAGTCAGGAGTGGAAAACCTTTAGGCACATAGGGGGATAATTCTTCTGGGGGGAGAGTGGTCAGGAAGGGGGGCACTCCTTCTTTAGTGCTTTGGCTCGACCCTCTGTGGGGTGGGAGTTGGCAGTTGCCCTCCTTTCTTTCCTTCTCCCCATCAGTCCTTTGATTTCCTTGTCCTTAGACATAACCTCAATTAATTTAAGAAACTAGGATTCTTACACCAAAAATTTCCTTTTGAGTGGGGGAGATATCCCTGTATCCTGTCTTTTCTTCCAGAATAGCCGATTCTGCTTTTGTTGGAGTTATTTCCAGTGATTCTGTGCCTTGAATTCTGGCAGTTAGCCTCTTGGCTACTCCTCCGCAGTTCCTGTACAATCTGGAGATGGGTCAAGGTTCCAGGGTATATTTTCATCCCCCCCCACTCTCATCCTTATTCTAAAATCCTTAACCCACCCTCCCTCCTCTTTTCTACTTCCAGAGATTGGGACCCCTACCCAATCCCCTTAGTCTTTCAAACTTTTTGTGTCCTCTCAGTCATTTATCTCTCCTTTTAGTTTATATATCTTTTCCTTTGTCTGTCCCTTGGACTTCCTTGTCCTACCCTCCCAACCCTCTTTCTCACCTCTCCGGCGACTCAGAACTGGGGGGAGGGCGGAGTCAACAGCACCTAATAGCCAGCCTGCAAGCGCCACGTAGTATGTCGGCCTTGAGGGCAGTGCCGATGGTGCGCCGACTCCGCCCATCCAAAAAAAAAGAAGCTCCCGCGGGGTCATGACCTCCGGCCAGTACCCGAAGGTGATGAATGGTGAAGATACACAGAAAGATCAGAATTACGGTAGGTTCGTAATTTTCATTTTTTGAACATTACCCAGCATTCATTAACTGTTTTATTATTGAATTAGTTCTCTGTTTATTTTGTTAATTTCTCTTTTCATTGATCCAGAATCGGCCTTCTCAAAATTTGGTCTCACTGTTACTCCTTTCATTATGCAGATTGTTCTGTCTAGTACTATTGATTTGCGATGGCGTCCTATAATGGGTTCACCCACTTGTATATTTTTAACTTTATTTGGTATGTTAAGTGTCAAATCCAGTTTGTTATTGCCTCTTGTACCTTCCGTCACTAGTTGGTTCAGGTTTGATTTGATAGTTGTGTTGTGAAAGTTTCTTTCTAGTATGTTTCCAGAATGTTGCATGTTTGCCTGGTTTGATTGATTAAAGTTTATTGTTTGCCAACATGCCATTACAATTAAGCACAATTGTTAAATTACATAAAATATTAAAACTTCATTAGAAATTTTAAAACAGCAATCACAATCATAATATTTGTTCATTTAGTACATTTTCTAGAACATTCATTGCATGTGCTTTCTCATTTTATTGCTTCATAGACAGTTTTCAAAAATCTAACCAGTTTGTGCAAAATATGTACATCATTAGTGTTAAAAAGTAGGAGACAATTTCTGGTCAAGAGGGAGATGTTTGCCCAGCTGATTCCTGGCATATTAAAACCTCCTAGTTCTAGTATATCTGATGGTGTTGTATATTCAGCTATTTGGATAATGATCAGTTGTGTTTCAATGTCTCCTGCTTTAGGTGGTCTATAAATGAGCCCTGGTTTGAATGATTTCTCCTTTTTGTGACTGATTTGGATCCATATGGTTTCACTGTTCGCATCACTGTTATTGCTTTGTCCGGGCAATACACAGTGCAGTCCCTCTTTAATAAATACACCTACACCCCCAACCTTTTTTGTTCATCCTTTCCTTGCTGAATAGCTTATAACCATTACTTTGTTTACTCCAACTGGAGGTACAGTCCCACCAAGTTTGTGTTACACAAGACACATCAATATTTTGTCTGATTGATATGTTTTGACAGTATGATTTGTTAATTATATTCAAGCTCCTTGCATTCAGTAGTTTGTATTTGATGACTTCGTGGCTTGTAGTGTTTTGGATGTGTTTTTATTTATTCCATTATTTGGTGAGACCTTGCCCCTCTCCCCCACTTTCTTGTTTAAAGTCTCAGTTATCATATATTATGCTTCCTGTTTTATTCAAATGTAGTCCATCCCAACAGTATTAAATCATGTCTTCCAACAAATGTTTCCCAGTTTCTAATAAAAGATAACCCATTTTCATTAGCTCAGTTTCTCACCCATGTGTTCAGTGGTTTTATTCTTTTAGTATTTCTAAAGCGCGAGGCCCTGGGTACAGGTAGGACTTCAGATATTACTACTAGGCTTTTACCCAACTCTTTTTTTTTAACTTTATGTTTATTATTTTAGAAATACAAACGTAGAATTTTGATGGAAGCATTGATTTACAGTACTGATCCCATGAGGGTGCCACTCCTCTTAATATAAACGAACATTTTCTTCAGATGCTTTGAGACACGTCCTATGGGGGAAAATAGAGATTATAATAAATAAAAGGTCAGATATACAACTTGATGTACTTAGAGTCCATGAGCTGTGTGAATCTACATCCAATACTTGAAAAAATTAGGTTTCAAAGTCCTCATCCTATACCAGTGAGGATGAATATTGCCACGCAGTATCTAAGTAGTGAGACACTTAATGTCTCTAAACAAGTGTGAAAAATAAACACTCCCCTTCAGAACCCCTCATCTAATCATTGGAAATATTTCTAGGCACAACTGCCTTAAGGCAAACATCTAAACTTGAGAAAAACCAGTAAGATTATATAAAAATAAAAGTTTGTATACTTTCCCGTGCAACATAACATTACAGGAAGTAACTCCATCCATAAATGGTGCAGGCTCCACACCACATCGGGTGTTATTTTTAAAGTTCAGTCTCTAGTTCTTTAACTATATATATTCCGAATTAGCCCACTTCCCAAACAGGAATGAAAAATATCGTAAACCCCTCCCCTAATCCACACAGTTCAGCGATTTTTCAAGAGGCTTCGTCATCTTCAGAGGATGCAGTTTCTTGTTCCCGGTCTCAATGTCTGGACGGAGCGTGGCCTTGTGCCCACTTCAAAGCTTCTTTCTGGTCGTTGTACAGATACTTTACTCTGAAGAACGATGCATATTCGAGCTGGAAAAATAAGCCCATGTGGAATACCAGCTTCCCTCAACAAGGCCCTCACTCCATCAGATTTCTTCTGTCTTTGATGCATTGCGTATCTGATATCAGGGAATATTCTGATTTGTTCCCCATCGTAGAGAAGGGACTTCTTGTTTTGGACCATTGCCAAAACTGGATCTTTGGAGCCTATTCCATCCGTGACCACCACCACCACTCTGGGGGCTTCCAGATTGTCTGGTCTGCAGTGGGGATTCACACGGTAAGCTTTTTGGTGTTGTTGGAGCCGCTCCACTGCCTCCTCTCCAAGTTGTTGCCCAAGCCAGTCTTGAATAAAGAGGAGGAGACGGTCTCCCTCACATTCCTCCAGAAGGCCTGAAATTAGGAAATTTGCCACTCTTGTCTGGTTCTCCAGGGTTTCAAGGTGAGATTGCAAATGAGAGTTTTCTTTAATGATCATTGCCATGGCTCCCATCGCCGAATCGGCTTGCTGGGAGGCCTGGGCTGATGCTCCCTGTACTGCCTCCATGGCTGACTAGATACCTGCCACTCTATTCATCAGGGTATCAAACTTATCTGACAGCTCTGCGACCGAAGCCATAATTTTGTTAAGTTTGGCTCTGATCGTCTGTAGAGATTCCTCAGTCGACACCTCTCCTTGTTCTGTTGCTGGGCCACGATGTGACCTCGTGGTGGGTGGCCCTGATGGATTTTTGGGTCTTGCACCATCGCCCACTGTCTTGTCTGTATGGGGCTTTCCCATTTTTATTCAGTAAGTCCTCTGGTTTAGTGTTCTCAAGCTTTAGTAAATTGAATGCCTAAAAGACAGCGCTATTAATCCATATATATATATATATATATATATATATATATATGTATGTATATATATATATATATGTATATGTATATATATATATATAGACAATGACAGAGCTCTAACGAGAGGCAACCATCTTGCTCTGGCTCCACAGCGCCTCCCTACCCAGCTCTTTAAAATGTTTCCTTACTTCTTCATCAGAATTCTTCCCCAGGTATTTTTTCCCATATGTATCACTATGAGTGGTTGTTCACCAGCAGTTTCGAGGATGTTGTTAATCATCCCACTTATGTCTTTTGTTATCTATCCTGAAAAACTACTTACCATCTTGTTATGTGTGATTTGTGGCCCGGAGATTGGGGTAGCTGGCAACCTTAAGAAGTACCAAAAGAAAGGACGAGAGATGGTCACTGGCTCCTTTCTATAGCAGACTGGTTGATTTTGATCACCTGGTAGATTTTGGACTTGGTTTAGGAGGTAATGAGAGGACCTCCTAAAATCGTTTGCTGCATGTTATGATTCTGTGCTATAGCCAGTGAGAGTGGATAGCAGTTGGACAATAGTTATATGGACGGGATGCGGGTGAGAGCCTCTTCCATCTACTACAGCTGGCTGAAGCTATTGGCATGCTTCATTACCTTGCTCACAAATTTTGTGCACATTTTTACTGGACTTGCTAAACACTCAGATTAGTTGAACTTGGCTAGGGTTTAATTTTGGGAATGGGTTTTGTTGGGGGGCATATTCTTATTTATTTGTTTATTTAAATCTGCTTGTCTGGGGCTTTAGTTTTTGTGAGGGCAGGGGAAGGATTGCTCACTTCTTTTTGTTGTTTTATAATTATTGGGAGATGGCTGGGAGAATATGTGTTGGTAGTGGGCTCTCCTGGTCAGGCGCTACTCCTCCCTGGATCTCAGGGGCCTCTGCCCTTTTAACTGTCCCCCGCTACTGGTGGATGTTTATATTCACTGCCGGGCTTTGGGGATCGTGGGTAGAAAGCATAAGGCTGGGGTCCCCAACCGCGGGGAGGAAAAGACCAGAGCAGCCGGATTGAGCGTAGTGGGAACAAGAAGATGCCCTGGGGTGAAATGGAGACTGGAGAGGGGTCCTCCGTGTTTAATCTCCATACCCAAATGCTCCATCTGGGGTGGGCTGAGCCCTTGGTTGGCCTTGGAATCTCATCCAACAAGGGTGGTGTTATGTAACACCAGATCAATCAAGAACAAGACTACGTTGATTGCTGATCTTTTCAGGTCATCTGATCTGGCGTGTATCACTGAGACCTGACTAGACGCTAGTGCCTGCCCAATTTTGGAGGCGGCGGTGCTGGCCGTGTTATCGGTGTTACACCGTTCAAGATTGGATCAGAGGGGTGGGGGTGTTGCAATTATTTTAGAATGGAGTTGGTTCTTGTAGATGTGCCAGTGGAGGAGACCCAATCCTTTGAGTGTATCTTGGGTGCAGGTGTGGGGTGCAGAATTCCTCTCATCTACTGTCCACCTGGGAATGGGAAGCAATTTTTGTAAGAAGTCACAGATTTCGTGATTGACATGATGTTGGAGTTGCCTAGAGTGATGGTGCTGGGCAACTTCAGTGCCTGGGTCAATGACGAACTTTCGTGTTTTGGACAGGACGTCCTCCAGCTGATGAGTTCACTGGACATCACACAGGTGGTTTCCTCTGTGACCCACAATTTGGGTCACTCATTGGACCTGGTCTTTCTACTGGGTATGGAGACCTCCGACTTGGTGGTGGAACCAGTCAGATGGTCTGACCATTGCAGTATCATATTCAACTTCCCAGGCACCCCCTATAGGCCTGCCCCCATGGAGATGGTTCAGTACCTCTCATTAAGGGGTGTGACCCCAGAGGGCCTTATGGCGGTGCTGAACCTCTCGGGATTGCCAAATGCTAACATGGACCCAGAGAATCTACTACAGGCCTATAATAAGGCCATGGTGGCAGCTCTGGACTCTATTGCTCCTGTCCGTGTTTGCCCTATCTCCCTTCAGCCCCGGTTTCCTTGGTTTGATAGGACTTTGAGGGAAATGAGGAGAGTAGGGCGAAGGCTGGAGCATTGCTGGTGGAAATCGGGCCTTGATGCTAACAGGCTTAGATTGATGGCCTATTATGCGGATCATCAATCAGCGATCCCCCATAGGAAGGCAGAGTTCCTGTCCAGGGAGATCGCTGCTGCTCAGAATCGACTGGCTCAGCTCCTACGTACTGTGGACAGACTGTGCAATCCAGCCTGTCTGTGTCTTGGAGAGCTTTATCACAAGAGACGTGTGATGAGTTTGCTCGCTTCTTTGCAGATAAGATTGCAGACAGCAGGTCAGAGATCAGCTTAGCTCACTCCATGAGGTGTGGCCGAGATCGGTGGGAGATCACAGAGCCTCGGTCTGGTTGGTCAGCTTTTGCCCAGTTGGCGGTCTTGGATGTCATGAAGATCATCCAGAGTTTGTGGCAGTCTTTCTGTAATTTGGACCCGCACCCAACCCACCTCCTTGTGATGTGCGTTGAGGTGATCTTCCCGATCCTGGCTGAGATAGTCTGGTGTTCGTTGGAGACTGGGGAATTTCCAGACTCCCTCAAGGAGGCGGTGGTGACACCCCTCCTAAAGAAATCTTCTCTTGACCCGGACTGTCTTGCCAATTACAGGCCTGTCTCTAATCTTCCCTTTGTGGGGAAGGTTATCAAGAAGGCTGTCGCACTGCAGCTGGGCAACCAGCTTGCCATCCATGACATTTATGACCCGTTCCAGTCAGGATATGGGAAAAGGCACAGTACTGAGACTGCCTTTGTCCAGGTGCTCAGTGACCTCCTTATAGCGAGAGATCGAAGAAGCCAAACCATCTTGGTCCTCCTTGATCTCTCTGCGGCATTTGACACCATGGATTATGGAGTGTTGCTAGAGCGACTGCAGCTGATCTGTGGACTGTCAGATACTGTCCTCAGATGGTTTAAATCTTTCCTCACAGGCAGGTTTCAGAGAGCAGCATCTGGGATTTATTCCTCTGATGCATTCTCCCTGCCATGTGGCATCCCGCAGGGTTCTGTGCTGTCACCTATGTAATTCGCGGTGTACATGCTGCCTTTGGGGGACATTGTAAGGCGGTACGGACTAAGTTTTCACTGCCATGCAGTTGATACTCAGCTGTACATGTCCTTTGCACCTGCACAAGATGTAGCAGCCTCAGTATTTAACAACTGCTTGTCCAAGATCCAGGACTGAATGTGTGCCAGTTGGCTGAAGCTGAATCCTGACAAGACTGAGGCTTTGATAGTGGGCCCGGGTCGCCGAGCCCAGGGGAATTCGGTTGTGCAGGCTGCCGGTCTAGTACTTGGTGGCTGTCAGCTGAAGGCCTCTGAATAGGTGCAGAGTCTGTGTGTTATTCTTGATAAGGGGTTGACCCTGAAGTCTCGGGTGTTATCTGTAGTCAAGACCACTTTTTATCATCTGAGAAATATCGCCCGGATAAAGCACCTTGTTCCTCCAGATAACTTACCGACGTTGGTCCATGCCTTTGTGACCTCCCATTTAGATTACTGGAATGCCTTGTACCTAGGGCTCTTGGGGGATGACATCCGCCGACTGCAGCTGGTGCAGAATGCGGCAGTGAGTTTACTGACTGGGCACTCTCGATCTAGTCATATCACATCTGTGCTGCCCACGCTGCGTTAGCTACCAGTTCAAGTGGCGGATCACCTTCAAGGTCGGTCTTCTGACCTATAAAGCCCTACACAGACTTGGAAGGGCTACCTGCAAGAGCTTCTTTGACGTTACTGCCCTCTCCGCCTGCCCCGCTCTGCCAATGAGGGATTTCTAGAGATTCCCAGGATTCGGTTGCAGACATCTGGGGCATGAGCATTTGTTTTCGCTGCCCCTACATTGTGGAATTCTCTATCTTGCCAGACTTGTGAGTGCCAGACCATGGAGAGCTTTAAATTTGCTCTTAAGACGCATTTCTTTAACTTAGTGTTCCCTACTAATTGATCAATTTGTTGCTGTTTCCAAATGTTAAGTATTTATGGTTTTAAATTTTTATATAGTTATTGTTAAAGTGCTTTGGTGTTGGAATTGCACTATATAAATAAAGTTATTAATAATTATCTCTGTTGGGGGCACATATTATCCTGTCAGTATATTTGATGATCAAATCTTCTAACATATATGTTTGTTTAGGTATCACGGGTTAGATTCAGCATTATCTGCTTCTATCGTGGCGGGTGGGGCATTCCTCATCAGATAAATCAATCAATGGGGTGATTCCTCATCAGATAAATCAATCAGTGTTGAGAACCTATTAAAAAGTTTTATCTTATTTCCAGTGGCCTTTCTATCTTTTTTTGATTTGTTCCCATAATGGACAATATACCGTTCTATTTCATCATGTTCTTCCTCCCTCCCTCCCTCCTCTGCCTTTTCCTTTGATTTTCATTTGAGATCTTCCTAAAATTATGGACTTCTCTCTCTGTTCTGCCTAATGACTCTGTTAGAGCATTGCTTTTAAGTTCATGTAGTGTTTCATTTATTCTTTTAAAGTTTAGCTCCTGCTGTAGCTGTTGTGTTTTGTATTTAAGGCCTTTGATTAAATTACATTCTGGGCTGATGTAGTTTAAAAAGTCAGTCATCTGTTCTGTACTGAATCTGCCATAGCTTACACACTAGAGAGCATTGCATCCATTTTGCAGTGTGATAGACCCCTCACCTTGTGATACTTCTTTTTTTAATCATTACTTTTTCTCCCCTCTGGTCTGCCTGCTGGCACCCTCCCAGTCCAGTCACCGACCTTCTCATGGACTTACCGGTTATCCACCACTTGCTCAGAACCACGATGGTGGGTGGCCCACTGTGTCAGTCGTGCAAGAGCCTGCTGGGGGAGGCATCTGTGGACAGTCCAGCATCCATCTTTTTCCTCCATTTTCTTTCTCTGGGCTGTAGCATCAGGACATGTGCACCAAGCACATCATGCTATAGCCCTGCCCGTCATACACGCCTGCTGCACTGCCGCCCAGGCTCCACCAGGTGGCAGTCTCTGCAGCACGTCCTGGTGTCCACCCCCCACCCAAGGAAGGAGAGTGGCTGCCGATGCCAGATCCTCCTTTACCCATCTGGCCCACTGAGCAACCCATATCTGTTCCCAAATACAGAAGCACAACCACTACTGCATTGGGCTAGGCTCCCTTGTGAAAATTCTCCTGAATTAAGTACTGTAAGTTGGGGTTCCCTTACTTGGTGTAACTGAGAGGGAATAGGGTGCCTGGCCACCTGGCTGAACTGGCGGACACTGGCAGACACACTTGCCTTTACCAGTATCAGCTCTCCTGCATGCTCGCTGAAGCTCATGATGCTCCAGCTTTAAAACAAGGCAGGCCGGGAGTGCCTCGCTGTGCTACTTCCGGATCAGCAATTTTTTTTGGCAAATCACTACTTTACAATCTGATTTTGATCTGGTTCAGTCCTGGTTTATCAACCACAAATTGTCTGAATACAAAGAAAACCAAAGCAATGGTTTTCACTCCCAGGAAAATGCACAGTACCTCTCCATGTCTACACATTAGGATTTTCAGTGGTACTATTTTGTAACAGGTTGAAACTTACAAATATCTTGGTTTGACTCTGGATACTAAGTTAAGTTACTCTGTTCATATTGAGAATTTGGTAAAGAGCATAATCTAAAATTTGGTCTACTTTGTCGTAATCATTCCAGTCTTACCCATGATACTAAAAAACATTTAGTCCTGTCATACATATTACCTGTTATTGATCATGGCCTGGTAATCTGTTCTTCCACCTGCTAGATTTTATTACATCTTGCCGAAATACTTCTTAACAGAATCTGTAGATTCACCTTTTTTTTTTTAACTTTGTGTTTATTATTTTATGCAGATCATATACACATTTAAACCGAGGTCCCATCTGCCTGGATTGGTGGTAGTTCAGGTGGATGTTAAAGATCCCATGACACTTATTGAAAAGAGTAGGGGAATTTTTTATTGTAATCTGAACAAATCATAACGAAGTTATACAAATCAATATTATATCATACATAATCATAATAAGGAAAAGAGTCAAAAAACATAAATAAGTATTAATTCATACAAATACCCTAAACAGAGAAAAAACAATATAACCCACCCCCTCCCCACTATAAGAGTTGGGGAATTGTTAAATAAATCAAAACCAAAAAAAACAACTAGAATCCCTTAATTCTTTAAATAAAATCAAAACGTTCCCATTGTTGATTCCAAATCTTAGGTGCTAATTGAAGTTTCTCTGTCCTCTGCAATCCCTTTAAGTCTTTCTGTAATATAAAAATAATTCCAAAGCTGAAATTGATTGTTGCTGCAAAGTAAGTCTACATCTACTTATCCATAGCCAGTACAAAAAATGTACCATTATCACTCTAAGAGTACTATGAGACAGATGCATCAGCCCAGAAGGAATCACTCCATAATACAATAAAACAGATGTAGGTTGTAGAAAGCAGGCCCCTTTCCAACATTTTTTCACTATATCCCAAAACTGCACTGCGTAGGGGCAGTGAAAATACAAATGATCCATTATTTCAGGTACAGACATACAAGTAAATCTAGAACAAGTTCTTTCCTGAAAGGATTTATGTTTTTAATTCCCTTTAACATTTATTCGTCCATGAATTCCTAACTAAACTGTGTCCCACATATGATCTGGTATTCGTTTATCTAACACATATGCAGAAATCTGCTTTTGATGAGGAACTGAAAACGCTGCAAGGGGTTGTGCTGAAAAACTAGATTCTAATGTTGAATCACTGACTCATATCTAATATTCCAAATTTTAATTTTATCAAAGACCCCTTCCCACTGACTCCCTAACCTAGGAACACGTTTATTCTTATGTACAAAAGCATTGTCCTGCCATTCACTCAATATACCTTTCAACTTCCTACAACCCCAAGTCCCCCACAATTGTGGACATCCTTTCATTAAGGGAAAAATATTTTATACAAAAATATTGAAAAGAAAAATAAAATAGGGTTTAACATTCCTATGTCTCCATCCCGAATTCCCTTATATAAAACATTCCTTTTAATAGGATTAAGCCTACTTCTCCAAAAACAGCTAAAGAAACATCCTAATAATTTAACCTCCAAATATTTAGGCAGAGGAAGAATCATACTAATAAATAAAAAGACGGGAACCAAAAAGGTTTTAATATAATATACTCGTTTTTTCTTAGAAACCTTCCATTTATTCCATTGAGTCACTTTAGATATACCCACTTGTATAGCCTTTCCCCAGTTATAACCAGCCATATCATCGCCTCCATAATAAATACCTAAAATTTTACACAGTATCATAGTTACCGGAAAACCTCCACAAGTTTCAGGTACTAAAGGAAAACCACATAACCGTAAAACTTTGGTTTTCTCAGGATTAAGGCTTGACCCCGTAACTTTAGCTAAGTCCTATATTAACCGGAAAGCTAAAATTAATGATTTCTTATCCTGTAAAACTAAACATTAATCATCTGCAACTGCTATAACTTTATACAGCTGGTAATTGTATGTATTTAAACCAAAAATATTCGGAGATTTTTGCAATATGCGTAACACTGGATCTAATGAAAAGACATACAAAAGAGGACTCAATGGACAACCCTGTCTAACTCCTTTAAATATCCCAATTTTCTTACCCAAACATCCGTTCTCGTATGGCCTGACATAAGCTAGGTCATGACATAATTGAAGCCATTGAACAAATTGGGAAGGAGTCCCATAAAACCTCAGACAATCCCACAAATAAGAATGAGAAACCCCATCGAAGACTTTCGCCTGATCCAAACTAGTGATATAACCAGGACATGTCAAATCCCCTTTTTTCACCATTTCTCCATCTATTAATTCTCTCAACAAAATCAATGCATCAGTATTACGTCTACCAGGTACTGAACAAAACTGGGTAGGAATTATTAAATCTGGCATTACCTACACTGAACGATTCCCTAAAAGTTTCACAAATATTTTGAAATCAACATTCAACTATGTGATTGGTCTCCAATTACCGATATTATTCCGTACACCTGATTTAAAAAGAAAAATTAACAATCCCTCATACATATGAATAGGCAAAAAATGTTCGATTAGAAAAAAATTAAATAACTTCAACAAGATCTGTGGCATTACTGACCATAGTACACGATAAAATTCTCCTGGCAATCCATCTGATCCCGGAGAAGTATTCAGTTTTAAACTACTTATCACTCTGTCCAATTCCTGCATTGTAAAGGATTCTATCATTTGTTCAGCTAAAACTGAATCCGATTTAGGAGGATCTGCAGCAGTAAATATTATCGAAGAAAAATTCTCATTCTCAGTCAAATACCCACATTTCTGTTCTACATGGTCTTCAATTACTTCCATAATACAGTATTATCCCAAACTTCTTTACCACTTGAAGAAATCAGGGAGCGGATAACTTTTTTTTTCCCTCCTCCCCTGACTAGCTAAATATGGATTTACTTGAGCTGGAGTACCATGGACACCAAATGACTGCTCTTTCATCAGAGAATTTAATTGATTATATTGGAATCGAATCATCTGGTCTCTTACTATGTCAATTTCAGACATTAAGTCTTCCCTGCCCTTGTATTGTCTAGCAAGCAATTCCTCAAATTCTAACCGATATCCCAAATATTCTTTATATTTAGACTGTGCCCTTGCACTACCCATAATCTTAAAAAAAAACCATCATACAACATTTAAAATCTTCCCACCATTGTCCAATATTTTCATATAAATCAATCGTAGTAACTTTATCCCAAATTACAACTTTCAACTGCTGGATAACTTCTTCGTCCAATAATATAGAAGTATTTAGTTTCCAACAACCTCTACCTGTCTCCCCTCTGAATAGGTACTGAGACATGAAAACCTATTAACCAGTGATCTGATGTTTCTGTTGGGATTCTTACCACTCCAGCTAAGGGTAACGTTTGTTTAACAAAAAAGAAATCTATACGAGAAAATAACTGCCCCTTATAAAAAGTAGGTTTTGCCCTTCCTAATTTCCCTGAGTGAACATCTTGTAAACCAGCAAGTCGAACAATAGTTTTTAACATTATCTTATCGCAAAATTGTTTTCCCTTAATAATTCGGTCTTGGAAATTGATATTAAAATCTCCTCCCCAAATTATCTGACGACTTGTATGTAAAAAAAGGTTGTATTTTTTGTAACAACTTAACCCATAGTGACTTGGTTTGAGGTCCATACACATTAATCAATCTACATGAAACAGAATTGAATACCACATCCAGTATCAAGACCCAGCCTGGTTCCAGATCCACCATCCTCAAAATTTTAACATTAGATGTAGTAAAACAAAACCCTACTCCACAACAGGCCTGTATCCCTATAGACCATATGGAACTACCCCATTTCCAATCACCAGAAGCTCGTTCTGTTTCAGTTCTCGTATGTAGCCTGGTATCCTGTAAGAAATAAACATCATAATCCAAGTGCTGTAACACTCCAAAAGTGGCTATACGTCTTACACCATACTTAATACTGTTAACATTTAAACTGGCTACCGTTAAGTTAAATGGCTCAGGGAGGAGGTTTCAAAGTTTTCCCGCTAGATCTTGTTACTCGCTTTTGTGATTTCTGGGATTTTTGAATTTCAGGTTGAGACCCATTTTTAGATGATGGTTCAACTCCAGTAAGTGGAATATCCACTGAATCAGTTGTCTCTGTCTCCATTGGATGTTCAAGGTCTACCTGATCTCCCCATGTGGAGAAGGCTGAAAATGTATTACTAAGAGGTAAAGGGGATAAGGGGAGTCCCCCATTCCCAACTAAGGAATTTCCATCTTGCAAAGGTATCCCTAGTACTGCTATAGTCTGTGCAGTTGTGGGATCTCCATCCAAGGTCTCACTTTGTTTCCCCTTAGTTAAAACTTTCTCGCTTTGCTTCCCCTTAGACAAGACTAAATTAGTACCCCTACGGGATGGGGAACTCTTAGGTGTTACAAACAGTGTTTCCTTATCGCCCCCCCCCCCCGTCTCAAGCTGAGGAGCATCCGAAGTTGCCTCAGGAGGTTAATTGGGGCCACAAACAAAGAGTCCTGCTGTCTAGATGAGAAATTTTGAACCCTTTTCCTTTTAATCCACCAGCCTTCCCCTACCTCTCCGTCTTTGCCTACCCGTGTAAAACGCTTCTGAAGAGGCAAAGGGTTTCCTTGCTTGAGATAAAAAATACTCGTGATCTGAAACTTCATCTAAATTATGTTCAGCCCAGGGACATTCTGCAAAGGAGTGGTCAGCATCTCCACACAAATTACGTATCGGAGAAGCCTGACAACTAACAGCTGAATGGCCCAACACCCCACAATGAAAACATTTGACTTGATCACAATCATTACTTAAATGCAGTAATGAACCACACTTATAACAACTCTTAGGTTGTCCTGCGTAAAACAAAATCCCTCTATCCCTCCCCAAAAAGAAAGAACTAGGCAAATGTTGTATCCTTTGTTCATTTTGGGTTAACTGCACTCTAATAGTCCAACCCCCAGTCCTAAATCCATTTTCGTCCATAATGGGCTTGGGGTGGTCGAAAACTGTACATCTTTTTTCCAACCAAAATAAAATATTACTAATGTTCACACGCTCATTACGAAAAAGAAGGGTAACAGTTTTAATAGTAGGCTTTGTGATCGGAATAGCTAGAAAATCCTTCCAAATATCCGTATCTTTTAGTTCATAATACAGACGCCAAAATTTATCCAGTGTCATCATAGTACAAAGACTCACATCATACATCTTATCTCCTGGTGCATGTATAAAAGCATATATTTTGGCTGGAGAAAACCCCAGTGAGTCAATTATTAAGGATTTGCCCACCCACAATCTATCGGGAACTACAGGAGCAAGACCTTTATAACGCAGTCGTACCAAATACCTTCTCTTCGCCGCTTCAGCTGGCTTCCGAAACAGGCCAGCATATGATTGTTTGTGCACAGTCTCACCCAACACTCCATTGTTTCCATTACGCCTCTTACCGATCGCAGTCAGAACAGAATCTTCTACATGTTCCTCTAAAGCCGTTCCTAATTCTGTCCCCATATTCCCCACAGAAGATTCTTGAATTATTCCTTTCTCTGAAGAAATCGGCAACACTCTCCTTCCAGGACGACAGTCTGAAGGAACCACAGTACTCGCATCTGGCGCAGTTCTTAGAACCACCACCTCTCTTGCATGACACGCAGAATCAGTAGCCGAAATTGGGGAACTTAACCTGTACTGGAGACTTTGTAGTATGCATACCAGGAGTCTCAGAACACCTCTCTTCTGTAGCTTTATTATCCATTCCTATCCCTGCTGTAGTGTAACAGCGCCCACTGCAGTCTCAGAGTAGGGGAATTTCCCCGATGTCCTGGCCAAATTTCTCCCATTCACTAAAAATACCACCAACAGCTTAATCTGGTTCAATTTCAGTTGCTTACCCCTCCCCTCCGGTCGCCCTGAAAAAGGGACTTCTAGGCCCAGTGGGCTTACCGGGTCAACAAAATTCAATAAATAAAACATTTCTGCATACAGGGTAATAAAAGCAGTCAAGAATACATCCATACATAAAGCTGATATTCAGAGCGTAATCCCCTGTAATCTTTGACAATAGGAAGAGGGGAAACCCAAAGTCTGTATACTTAAAATGTCCCGAACATGCCAGCCATCTCAACGGCTATGGAATGTCCAAAAAAGGTAGAATTTACTTAGGTATGATGACGCAGTCCCTACAGACTGCTGTTTATCCATGTAGCATATTGATATAATGAAACTATGAAAACTTGTGCTTTTCTAGAAACCTACTGCATTCAACTAGAAATGAAATCAACATCAGCTTTTCAAATTTCAAAACTCTGGGACTAACAGGTAAATGATCAGCTCCCTAATACAGTTATGCTACTGTTTTTTTTTTGTTTGTTGACTTTCTTTATGCTACACCCTACGTGAAACTCTCTCCGGCATTCTCCACCTCTCCCCACGCTCTACCTCCCACCAGAGACACTTCCCTCTCCTCGCACCAGCCCGATGGACCCCACGGCTCTGAACCTCCTGAGGTGGGGCCGCCCTATCCGCCCAGGGTGCTGTATCTAGAATTTAGTGTGCTGGGCTGGGCGATTGGCTTGGAAAGGAGAGAAATACCTGGTGTTGGGAGTGTGGCCTGGTGGGGACAGCAGTGCCTTTGCCTATCCCCGAGGATGGGGATTTTTCCATATTTCCCCCAGGAGCACGGCTGTGCAATGACATCAGCATGGCTACCCATAGACGTCCGCCACACTCCTCCCTCTTAGTTGCTCTGCACTAATAGTACCTCCGGTCTCCACCAGGGGTCCCTACTGTGCCAGAGATACCCTGGTTCCTCCCCAGGAAGAGGAGAGCAGTCCTCCGGATGCACGATCCTCTCCCTCCCTTGCTGACCCCTGGCGCCCAAGCTTGTTCCAGAACTTGGGTCACCGGCATGGCACGAGGTGTAGTGTCCAGCGCCTCAAGCCTCAGCACCACCGAGCCAACTACAGTTATCCTACTTAGCAGTCAGAGCAACAGGCAGTCAGACTGTAGTAGGAAAGCCTACGATTGCTAAACATGACATGATACTAGCTCTCTCAAGCAAGCGAGCAGGGAAACTTATCCAGAGGTGGTAAAAAACACTCTTAAGATCAAAGTGGCAAGCACTGAGCTCTCTTCCCAAAATACACAAAAGCAAATATCCCCACCATCCTTATTGGGAAAGTAATAACTAAGTCATGTAACAGAGAGATATTAACAATCCCTGTAGATACTTATATTATGGCTCAGTGTCCCACCAGTCCCAGTCACTGGCACTCTATATGAAAAATACTGATGCCTGCCAGATATAAATTCAGTCTTCACCAGAGTCGTCTCTAGTGTCTTCTTCACCAACCATGTTCATTTCTCTGGCAGCAGATTGATTCTTTATCTTCTCCAGGCATCTTTTGGATCTGTAAAATGCCAAGATTTTCCAGCATAGGTAACCTGGAGGTGAGCTGGCAGGAGAAAAGAGTGAATAATACCCAGGGTTCAAAGCTTCTGTCTGAACCCATCAAAACACTTTCTGCGGGCTCGGATGTGAAAAGATAGATCCGGGAAACATTTTACATCCATCTCATTTATTAAAAGTGGGTACGAGGCTTTAGCCACCAAAAGAATTAGATCCCGAACCTCTTGAGTCCAATATTCTCAGCAGAACCGTCCAAGGAGCAGTGACGTCCACAGGCAGCGCTCTGTGGTTCACTGTATAGGCCCTTCTCAGCGAACTCCAATCAAAGTCCTCAGGTAAGGCAATTGAGGCCTGTAGCCAGTCTTTAAAAAAGTGAGTCAATCGGAGCCCTCTGCGCCTTCTGGCATACCCACAAACCGCAGGTTTCCAGATTGAACCTCATTCTCCAGTGCCTCCAGCTGGCCTTGGAATTGTGTGTTTTCCTTCGTCAATGTTGCGGTGGCTGCCTGGGTTGCAGTCAAGTGCCTATCACAATCTTGTACAGCGTTGGTCAAGTCAACGATAGCTGCATCATGTTTTTCAAGCCTCACCAAAGCTCTCTCCATTTTAGAGTCCATGGATTGCATTATGGTAAGTATTTGCTGCCATGGAGGGCTCGTTGAAGGTTCCGTCGCAGTTGCGGCTGCAGAGCTCAAGGGTTCATTGGCCTTCCCTGCTTTTTCAGCATTAGATTTAGCAGCCACAGAAGCAGAGTTTTTTGCTGCATCGTAGTACATTGTATATCGATCAAGAGCTGATGAGCAGAGAAATTCATTCCCAGTATTGGTTTAAAAGTTCGTTCATCTGAATTTATATTATTTACTGAATTAACAGAGCTGAAATGCAGAGCATTCAAGAAATGTTCCTGCCTGGAGATCGGCTCTCTAGCGCCCCCCTGTAGATTCACTTTTAATTTGCCAGTGTACAAATATACTGATGAATTGTATGAAGTCTATGTGCTGATTAAATTTGACTGAACACACAGTTTGGATATTGGAACTTGAAATTAAATAATAACGATGCCTCTGCAAAATTGGTTTCTCTTGCCATGGCCGCTGTTCATGTTGGTATTATTACCAGATCCTCTTTTGAGTCACTTCCTAGGTTGCCTAAATGTAGAAAACGTGTGGGACAAATGTCCTTTTATTAACATATTGCTCCTTACTGGAATTCTATGCCAACATCTTTAAGAGATGTTGAAAATGGTATCCTTATGTATTTCAACTCAAGAAATATGTGCATTCATCTGAAATAATGGAATTTATGTAATTTGACATTGTACTGCTTGTTTATCTCTTTGACCAGGGGTGTCTTTCAAAATGGGCAATATTTGTCCAACGGCCCTTGTTCAAATAAAAATGAATCAATTAATGTTAGTCAAGCTGCCCAAAAGTACAGAAGTTGTTTTCCTCTACTATATAATAGTGCCTGAGCATGCTGAGCTGATCTTCTAAATCCAAACTGAAGTGGAATCCGGGGGGAGAGGGGCACTGCTCTCAATCCTCCACTGTCCCACAGTCCTTTGCTTTGTTTTGCCTTAGTGACACACAAGGTCTGGTGGAGTGCTACACACATTTTCTTTTTCTTGTTTTGTTTTTTTTAAAGAGAGGTTAGAGACAGTAGTAGGACAAGAAGTCTAAAATACAGATGCACAGTTAACCCCTATGACAAACTATATGTGTTAGAAGATTTGATCATCAAATATACTAACACTGAAAGTGGTTGCATTCAAACCAGGTTCACAAATCTGTGCTCTAACCACTAGCCTCACTGTGTATTTTTGTTTAATTCATTTGCAGCCTGTTCTTGCAATATCCTTAGCAATTAAAGGCAGGCATTGTCCTGCTCAGTATTATATTTGCAAGAATAACTGACTCGCAAGTGCAAATGTTCTGAATATCTGGTTTACTGTCAGCATCAAGGCAGTACTATTCAGACATCCCATCAGCTGCACACTGCACCAGCTGATTTAGAAGTGTATTGTCAAGTTTGGCAAGGGAACAGGATCAAGAAAACCATCTTCTCTTGTGTGGCAGCCTCCTTAAAAATCAACCATGGATCACACCTGGGTCTTTCAGAGTTGTTTCTAGTGTCAATAATAGCATTCTCTGCCTCAGGTAAATTATAGGACAGAAATCAATCAGAATTTTTGTTTACTTTTATTTGTTATCAATTAGTAGTAACAAATTTAGTTACACTGCTATTTTCAGCTATGTTCTGTCATCAGAAAAACATAGAAATGGTATAGCTAAACCAATACAAACTAGTAATCACATAAAACTGCTGTAGTTCTCTGCACTGCCAAATGGAAGACACTGGTTTATGAGTGGAATTGAGTGCAGTGCCGTAGGATGGGCAGTGCTCAGACTGGTGGGCTGAGTTCCCCAGCTCCCAGGCAAGGAAGGAAGGTGGGGGCCACTTGCCATTTTGCACATCCCTTGTTGGCTAACCACAGAGTGGGTGTGGCAGTACCTGCAGAGGTAGCCGCTTCACCATCCTCCTGCATCTAGGGTAAGATGTGCCAGGGTAACCATAATGATTAGTGTGTGGACAGAGGAGCAAAGGAGGCTGTGTTTGCCATGCACATGCACACAGTATCTTACAAACTTTAGTCATGTCATGTCACAGTATCAGTACAGCGTTGGTGAAGGACTACGAACCAGTGTTAACAGAGTAGTATGGTACGCTACTCTATTTGTGGTTATCTGGTATGGTTGTAATAGTTCTTTTTTTAATATATTCATTTGTTGGCCTCTTTCATATATTAATTTGGGGGGAGTTTCGTTCCCTAACCCTCTGTGTGTTTTTTTTTTTTAAATGGAGGTAGGGCAGAGCTCTATTTGTGCTTATTTGATATGGTTGTAATGTTTCGTTTTTTAAATATGCTTAAATTGGGGGCTTCTGTGGAGGGGTTGTGGGATAACAGATGGACCAGACACCAAACTTCAGGTTCAACACACAGTCTCTGTGTGATGTTTATTCAAAATATAGAAAATAACCTTAAGCAATGGCATATCCCTTCTTCAGTACATCAGTTTGCAGCAACAGACTATGCATGTCCTTTCTCTGCACTTAGCTAGCACCTACTGACTCACTGATCTCTGATCTAACTTAGCAGTTAAGATTTAGCCTCTTCTATGCAGGCCTTGTTTGCTTGGGTGGTGGGGGCTCAAATAAAAACCAAAAAAGCTAAAGACAAAGAACATCAGTGCAGAAGCACTGGAACAAGGGTTACTCCCAAAGGGTATTGACAATAAGCCAAGTTTCAAAGAAACACAATATCACACATACTTCTATAATGCAAAGCATCATGGGATATATACAAATCACCGTGACATTTCAGACTTGTTCAGTTTACAGCAATTGACATGCATTTTAAATAGCACAACTAACTTAATTTTTATCATACAGTCCCCTATTAACTTTTTACCTTTATCAAAAACACATAGTGCCATGGTATTTTCAACATTTACAGGTTTTATACACACAAGGTATATACATTAAAGTATTTTATGACTTAGTGCCATTGCATACTAAATCCAACAACAAGGAACACAGCCTGTTGTTATAACCTCCCTGTACGAGGACCGGAGAGGGAAAAGAAAAATTAAAGAGGACACTATAGTATAGTCAAGAAAGGGAAGGGGGTGCACATAGGTGGCCATCCTTGTGGGCTAGAAATTGTAAAGAATGCATTAGGCTAAGAAATAGAACTGTTGCAACAGATTTAAAAAAAGGTCAGTCCTCAAGAATGGCAGGAGCTCCCTGTCACATAGCCCCCACCTTAAGATGGAAACAGTTATTGCAGACTGCTTACCACCTTCCTGTCCCAGGAAGGGATGGAGCTTCCACCCATCCGTCTTCAGAAGCTCAGTCTCAGGGTTCCTATTAACGATAAACATTCTATCATAAACATAGCGGATATCATTCTTTACCCTGAGGCACTAACACATTTCTCAACAGGGACTAATACTACCTTCTCATCTCCTTTTAGGGACAGTCCATCATGTTTTATTGACCAAAAAATCTGGATGGCTGTAAAGTGCAATATCATAGAAAGAATTACTGTGGGGTGAGTAATTACCTGCTCCAACCCCACCAGACATGTTGGTTTTAAGTAGGAACCCAGTCCTAAGTTCAACCCCTCTTCATAAACCCACTATATCTCTTAAGTCATTCATTTCACTTGCTACTGATACAGACACTTGAGGGTAGACGCTGTTTTGGTGTTACCCCAACACAGGTTCCAGTCCATTTTCTGCCCACCTCCTCCTTGGTAGGTTTCCCTCAGAAAAGAATAAAACACTCGTACCACCAAATACTCCTTGTCAACCTTGGGTACCTCTGTCTTTGAGATCAGGCCCACCCCCCTCCCTGACCAAACATGCTACACTTTTGCCTACAGAAAGGGACCATTGCAGAGCCATATCAAGCCTTGTGCCTGCAACCAACTTGAGCCCTCTGTCTTACACAGAGTGTCTGGAGAAATACTGAAGGAGCAACAGTTGCTTCTATTCTCCTGTTTCAACCTGTGATAACCTAAGACCCCAAACCTTTGGTCATCCTATCCCCAGGCGGGTCTCCACAGAAACCTACAGGAAACCAAGGAATGCTCCCCGGCTCACTTCCATCCAATGTTGAACAGCAGGTTCCTAAATCTTTTAACTCTGGGGTGTCTTAATAAACATTATTTTAATCATTTTGCTATTTTCAGCCATCTGTTACCATCTAGTACCTTGTGACCTGTGTGAGAGTTTTCCCTTTTTCCAAGGGTGCCATTTTTTTTTC
Source organism: Neoceratodus forsteri (assembly GCA_016271365.2). Classification (NCBI taxonomy): domain Eukaryota; kingdom Metazoa; phylum Chordata; order Ceratodontiformes; family Ceratodontidae; genus Neoceratodus; species Neoceratodus forsteri. The sequence goes on along the minus strand of CM057450.1, from coordinate 1,503,002,671 downwards.
TTTAATGACCTCTACCCTTTGGGACACTCTTTCCACACCCCAGGTACTAGTTCCTCTGCTGTTCGCAGCAGGTACCTCAATCTGGCTGCACACTGGACAGGTCCTAATATAGGCCGCCACCTGTCTGCACATACCAGGCCAGTAATAATATGGGGTTAATCAAGCTAATACCCCACCATTGCTCAGATGCCCACAGGAACTAAAGTCAGCAGCCTCCATCACTTGTTGTCTGTAGGCCTCAGGCACCACTACCTGGGCATCCACACTTTTTGTATGGGGTTTGGGCCTGATGTGGTACAGAACACTTTTTTTCAGTTCGTACCACCAACATTGTTTTGCCCCCACACCACAATTAATCTGCATACCCTTCTTGGCATTAACATAATGTAACAGGCAACATTAGCATCTTTAGCCTGCAGTATACCCCAATCAATACTGTTAGCTGTTTAGCTGCATCAATACAAGAAAAAGTCCCTTCAGCCTCATATGCTTCTTCTTGCTTGCTTGCTTGGAGTCTTCAACCCCAGCACAATATCACTAAGCACAGTCTTACCTGGGGTCTCGCATTCAAGTTCCTTGCTTGCATCTCCGACCTCCAACAGGTAACATCCTGGGAAAACAGACAACAAAGGAATGTCCTGCTCAGTCAGGGGGTCCTCCTTCAGCTGAGCCCATGAAAAATCCTCCTCTGATTCTTTATCCTAACTCTCTGGCAGGGACCTCTCGAGCACCTGGCACCAGTGTTCCACCTCTCTGCATAGTCGGTCTGCCTCCAACCATTGCCCACTCATCCGGTGGATCCTCCTCCTCATCAGGATCTCCACCTCCTGGGTGTTGTCTCTTGCACCTCCAGTCTGCCTCTACCTGCATCTCTTGATTGTCTTCAGGCTTGGCCTTCCTCCAAGCTCCCAGGTCCAGTCTAGGCAGCAGCTTCTCTCCATCTGTCAGCCATGGTTTTGGTCATAACTCCACAGACTTTCTTCTCTGGGTTCTCCTCTGGCAACTCCTGGTGCATCAGTCCACCTGGGATATCTGGGCAATATCTACCGAAAAACATCCCTCTTTGTCCAGTCCAGACACTTTCAGCAAGTTATCTCACTTCTTACACCAAGTCTGTGGAAGGGTTGTGGGATAATGGATGGACCAGGCACCAAACTTCAGGTTCAACACACAGTCTCTGTATGATGTTTATTCAAAATACAGGAAATAACCTCAAGCAATGGTATAGCCCTTCTTCAGTACATCAGTTTGCAACAACATACTATGCATGTCCTTTCTCTGCACTTAGCTAGCACCTACTGACTCACTGATCTCTGATGTATCTTATCTGTTGAGATTTAGCCTCCCCTATGCGTTCCTTGTTTAGTTGGGTGGTGGGGGCTCAAATTAAAAAAAAAAAAAACAAGCTAAAGACAGAGAACCTCAGTGCAGAAGCACTGAAACAAGGGTTATCCAAAAGGGCACTGGCAATAAGCCAAGTTTCGAAGAAACACAGCATCACACATACTTCTGTAATGCAAAGCATCATGGGATATATGCAAATCACCATGAAATTTCAGACTTGTTCAGTTTACAGCAATTTCTATGCATTTTAAATAGCACAACTAACTTAATTTTTATCATATAGTCCCCTAATAACGTTTTACTTTTATCAAAAATACCTAGTGCCATGGTATTTTCAACATTTATAGGTTTTATACACATAAGATATATACATTAAAATATTTTATGACATAGTACTAAATCCAACAACAAGGAACACAGCCTGTTGTTTTACATCAGCTTGGAGGTCACCACAATAACCTCCCTGTACAAGGATCTGAGAGGGAAAAGGAAAATTAAAGAGGACACTATAGCATGCTCAAGAAAGGGGAGGGGTGCCCATAGGTGGCCAACCTTATGGACTAGAAATTGTAAAGAAAATATTAGGCAAAGAAATAGAGGAACTGTTGCAGCAGATTTAAGAAAAGGTCGGTCCTCAAGAGTGGCAGGAGATCCCTGTTACAGTGTCCACCCCATAGCCCCCATGCTTTTTTGTAATTTCAAATGGGGGTGGTGGCAGAGCCCACAACTCAAACAAATGAAAAAAAGGTAAATATATTACCTTAATCTGGTACTAGTGCAAACTGCATAGCACTTTGCTACACTACTAATACAGGTCCATAGTCCTCCACCAAGGCCCAGTGCATTGCATGAGATTGGCTGCAGAAGAGTAACTTTGGAACCCCACTATAATAGCAATAGTGCCAGAAGGTGCTGCTGGAGAGAAGAAAAATGGGTGATAGGGTTTTCCCATTGAGTTGGTGGGAGGGAGGACCATATGGACTATGGGCTGGTGATCGTCTTTCTTCCCTAGAGCTGTATGTAAAGTAAGACTGAGGGTTTTGATGCATAATGTTGGATAGTTATGAGGTATGTGAATTTTCAGTAAGCTTGAATATGGCATGGACATTCATTGCCTGATCCATAACTGGATTTGAAAAAAGCTAGAATGACTTTACTCGGAGAAGAAGCAGATCACACTCACACACACACACACACACACACATACACACACACACACACACACACACACACACACATCTCACTTGTTAACATTTTTTAATTGATCAACTAACAGATGAATAAAACTCTCATAAAACAGGTGCCCATGCTGAAAGGATTATTTTTCTCTCTTTAAGGTATCAACGATTTGAAAAGGCCTTTCTGCTTGCAGTTGATATTGGTGCTCATGACCTCTTCATGGTAAGGCATTTCCTGTTGATGGTTTCCGTCACCTGCTGCTCACAAGTCTGCGTTTCTTGTCAGCTTTTGTGCACTTTAAAGCGGATCAGTGTCATCTACAGCCCCAGACACTGGGGCAGAGACAAGATTTTTTTTTCCACTGTTTACATCGTGTCCTTATGATACTGGTCAATAGCTGTCTAGTATCCTTTTGATTTGTTGACATTTCCCTTAGCATGGCCTCAAGGCCATTTTAATATTTCTCAGGTATTAGTTTAAATGTTCTTGAACTTTTCTCCGCCTGTGTCTGGTGTGGGTAGATGTCATCTCTCTGTCTAATAGGCTTAAAATGTTTCTAATCCATTCCCTAAAGAACTACAGCTGCAGAGGCAGGGCTAGAAGGGTGGAGCATGTCCTGTGGACTGTGAATGCTCTCAGTATGTCTCTCAGGCTCCTGTGAAAAGTGACAAATTATGAACGCTTCTACAGGTACTTTTAAAACCACAAAGCTGTATCTTGGACCCAAGGGGTTTGACATTTCACCCCCGTTTGGCCCTCCCATTTAATTAGCTACAGAAGTAAAATTAACTTGCCCTTAAAGGTCCTCTGTGTAGCCCCTGCATGTGGCCCTTGTCTTGTTAGATCTTGCAGCACAATGTCACAGCGAGGTTGAATGGACAAAGCCAATAATGCTTTCTAAGTTTCACAGCAAGCTGCTTCTCTGCAGATGGTTCGATTGTTTTCAAAAGAAACAAAAGGAAAAAAGTCTTGTTAAAAAAATCTGAAAGGCTCATTTACTTAACTGTTTTACATAATGAAGACATTCTGTATTTTTAATTAAGCTTGGTCCTGGGTGTGAATATTATTTACCCCATTAAGTCACTTGCCCTATTGCAGCTGTTTGATCTTGTAAAGTAAATTAGAAGTTAAATTGCACAGTAAATCTTTCCTTTGTTAGCCTTTCAAACTCCTTTTTAATTATAAAAAAATCCACTGCCTCAATGCAATAACCCTTCCTTGTTAGAATAGATTAGATAACATTGCATCCTGTTCTTTTATGAAGAATGCTAGGTTGTTAGCATAGTTTTTAGCAACCCTCCAGAGAATGAAAGAAAAAATGCTACCTTTTTCAAACTAAATGTTATTAAATGTTAAGCAAATTCATAGCCTAGCATCTTAATTTTGTTCCATAAAATGACCACAGAGGCTGTTTGTCACTAACAAAGTATTTATATGGATTCCATATTACACACGTGCCCCTTTTTTGTACTGTTCTAAGTAGGTAGCAAGAGCTGTAAACTCTATTCTTACAGCATTCCCCCATGGGAAGTCCTCTGTTTCATTTCTGGATGATCTCTTAATCAGTCAGAATTTTGATTAGCAGTGATCCATTGTATCACACAAACAATAGCTGCAGCCTAAACTCAGTAATGATCCCAATTAAACATTATGTGCAAATGATGCAGTTCACTTGAAAGTCTTTATTACACATTGACTTTAAATTTCTTTTCTCTGCATATGCTAATATCAACAACTAGACAGAACACGCTCTATAAAACTGGAGTTTGGTTTGGAAGGGATGTTTTTCTCAGTAGGTTTCCTCACAGCTGGTAGCCACCTGTGTTGGCAGCAGATTAGGAAGCAAGGCAGCAAAGGAACAGTGAAGTCGGCTTTCCCCATTCCCTAAGGATAATGACCCCTGCCTGGTATGAACAAAACACACTGGCCAGCTAAGCGGGGCAGCAGCTTAGTGCAATAGTCCTTCAACTTTTTGTTTCCTGAGATCATGAGCAAGAATCCTAGTAGTGGAAGTTAATTTGGGATTTGATTTTTGTATAAACAGGGAAGCAGATACCACAGTTGGGACCTGGAACCTCAAAAAAGTTTAATTTACTCAGAATTTGAAGGAGACTAGGGTGGAAGAGGTGCCGTAGAAGGGTGAAGGAGAGTGGGCCTGAGTTGCTGCACTGGGCAAGGTTTTTCCATTGACATCAGCATGACCTTCGGATGGCAGGGAACAGCTGATGGCTGATTCAGGAGGTCTGAGTTTAGGAACAGCCTCCCCCACCAGAGCACTGCTGATGAGTGCCAGGTCAAAAGCAAATATGACCACAGTAATTTGAGATAATTTACTGGATTTTGTTATTGTCGTGGCATTTATCACAGAGAATCACTAAGCTCTGGCTGGAGGATGATTCTGTGTGCTTACGGAAGTGATCTCACTGAGTTTCTCAGTTGTACACTGCCCTAGAATTGGATGTGATAAAGAAGAGGTCTTGTCATAATCTCTTTAGTTAACTTGAAGTACATGATATAGATAGAAGATAATTCAGGATCATTTAGGATGTCTTGGCCTCCTACATAACAGTGGAAGGTCTGCAGTTAAGTATTGTCCTGCAGTACCGACCAGTCTAGTGCAGTGTATTTTTGAGGTCACCAAATTTCTTCCGAGATTGGTGTTGCAGGCTCAGAGCCTTTTTGTTCCCAGGGACTTCAACTTTAATGCTGATGAAACCTTGGCACCATTTCAATGAACCGCACTTGGTGAATGTGCCTTTTTCTACAGAGCCCCCCATGGCTAAACGAGATTCCTCAGGTCACTCACAGCACAAGTGTCTCCCATGTCAAATCCGAACTCAGGTACTACCTTACCTCCAGCAATACGTGTGCCTGTTTTCTGAACGTCTGACACACCACCCACTGGTAGCCTGTAATGCCTGACTCAACGTGCTGCTCCCTCAAACAGGGCCCTGGGCCGCCCCCCTAGTTCCTACCATACTCAGTCTCTTCTCCCTGGCAATCCCACCTCTCTTCCTCGCTCTCCCTCAAACTCCCTACCTCCGCCCCTCCCCCACATGCCTCTCTTCCTACACCTGTGGCCCACCTGCCTACCTGTTCTTCACGACCTGCCCTTCAAGCCCCCCCACCGTGTGCTGCTTGATAAAGCCTTACATGTAGGCTGCTTACTACCCCCTCTCCATCTCCCCCTTCCCCTGTGGGGTGACCCTCTCATTTCTCTACTCGGTATTGGGCAACTCATGGGGGGGGGGTCTCTCTTTCTCTGCATCTCCCTTAACTTCAAGCCTTACGGTTACCTGAAGTTGTATGAAATGCTGGGGCAATGTTTAAAGATATGTTTCTCTGATTTAACTCTTTTAATTGTGTATTACTCTGTAACTGGTCTGTTTTCTTGTGTTTGCTACTGTTATATGACGTGGAACCTTTGTAAAAGAGCCTCAGATCAAAGGTTATTTTCCGAATCACTAAATAAATAAAAAAAATAAGACCGAGCATTTCATGAAGACTGTCATATCCACAAATTTCAGACTGTTATAGTCGGCACCCATGAAAAGGGGCACATCTTGAATCTTGTCTTCTCATTAGGGATTAAAGTTGAGGGATTGTATGCCAATCCAGATGCATGGTCTGATCACCATTTCATGTACTTTTTTTCAAAGTCAGGGTGACCTGCTATGTCCCATCCTGTAGAGACTATATCTGTTCAACTTCTGCACTTACTGAATCCATTTGGCATTCAGGAGCACATTGCTGGCTCAGGTCTGATCTCCTCCTGTACCATTTGTGTCAGGGGCACAGTGGAAGCCTGTAATGAGGCACTCTACACAACTCTTGCCAACATGGTAAAGATCCATACTCTGCAAATAGCGCTTTCCAAGAGTTTGTTGTAGTATACAGGCAAACTCAAGGAAATGATTGCACTGGGTGCAGACGTTATTTTAAGTCAGTTTAAAGCAAAAATCAAACAAAAAAAAAACAATTTTTTCCGCACAACCCTTCCTCCCGAAACAGTCGATGCCATGAAAGGTAGGAAACCTGAATAAGCTGGTTGCTCCGGCAACAGGACTGTGATCGACCACCTGTCCACTATGGGTGAATGCTCTGGTACTGGGCTATCTAGCATCCTTGAGGAAGGGCAGTCTTCTGAGAGTCACAAAAAGAAATGGAATTACACATTATGAGCTTTGGGAGCTAGGGGGCCCCATAAGGGTCCTATCTTTAAACTGAGCCCCCCTTCCCATTATAAGTCAATGGCAGTGATGTGTGAGCTACTGCGGCTCACTTCAGTGCTAGCGGGGCCGAGCTCTGGCAAGCCCCCCTGCAATTCCAACACTGCGTCTAGGTCCAGCACATGTTGTGAATTGGAACATGGAAACCACTCAACTTCACAACTCCTGTAGAGACTGAGGTCCCCCTCCTCAGTTCTCCCCCACAGAGGAAGGAGGCCTGTGGCCTTAGGGTTGAGCCTGCTCCTCTGCATTAAGTGAGAAGCTTGCTACTTAACTGAAGAGTGGGACTCTATGGCAAAGACTGATTTTTACAAGATGAGAAAGTTACTTAATCAAAACTAATGATCTTAAATAATATCTTCTCCTTAGAGCACCACTCACTCGCCAACTGACCCCCTGCCTCTATCTCAACAATATCATAGCCAGAGCTAGTGGCTCAAGAGGCTCAACCTTTTGGGCAGTCTGCTTGTTTTTCTCTGCATTGTTGGCACTTATATGTTGTGGATGGCCTCATGTTGCTCCGTTCTATCTTCTCTGCCATTGACTCGACATTGGACCAGAGGAACACTCCTTGGATCCTGGAACTTGCACTGCATTGCTGTTTCATTATTTTATCTTTAGTTGATTTACATTTAACTTCGATGCTGGGGTCTGTGTTTTTGGTTCCCCACTATATGCAGGGACCGCTGGCCATGTTCTCTGCATGTTGCTGCTGATGCATTGCTGCCTGCCCTTCTGCCAGTGCCGGTTTTCCTGTGGCTGTTGTTCTCCCATCCATGGTTATTGGTTTCCTGCCCCATGTTGGCTGATTTTCTCCAGTTCATGGCTAATGTTGGTCTGCTGGTCTCCCTCTCATGCTAACTGTTGGTCTCCCTCTTGTGGCTGCAGTTGATCTCATAGGATTCATAGGACTAGTATGAGTCAATTAGCACTAGCCATAGTGACTCACCTTTTCTCAATGGAAATACCCAGTTATCCCTTTACTAATTAAATAGCTATCTAGTGAACATTTGAATTGGTTCATATTTGCAATATGTACCATGTGGTTAGGTAGACTATTCCAGATTGAGACCACCCTCTTGTTCAACCAAGCTCCTCTTGAATTTGTCCTTTAATCTTCCAAGAATCAATCTTCAGTGTTCATTACTGACAGGTCTGTGCTGGAGGCACTGGGACCATGCATCCCTTTGCTGATTAAGTAGCTGTCTAGTGAACGTTTGAATTGGTTCATATTTGCAATATGTACCACGTGGTTAGGTGGTCTATTCCAGATTGAGACCACCCTCTTGTTCAACCAAGCTCCTCTTGAATTTGTCCTTTCATCTTCCAAGAATCAATCTTCAGTGTTCATTACTGGTAGGTCTGTGCTGGAGGCACTGGGACCATGCAAGAGCATATGCCTTTAAGACTTTGGAGATAGGGGACTGAAGTCAGAGACGGCACCACCTTGAGGCGAACATATAACGTGGCGCTCGTGGGGTGTCCAGTAACTGACGCAGCCCCCCTGCTTCCTCAGTTCAGTTCTTCCCCCATCAAGGAAAGCACCCCTTGGGAACCTTCACCATTTTTGCTACCACACGCCTAAGTTCTACTTTTTTGTGCTGCTCTGCCTTCATAATCGTGATAGCTTATGCAGCCTTTTGTCGCTGCCTTTCTTCTTTCTGACCCTTTACGTGCTGAGCCCTATTTTTGTTAGTTTTTTTTTTCAGAGACTCAATAATGTCTGAATCCATGGGGCATATAGAAGCGGAAGAAAATGACCAAGAAGAGAATCTCCCACCTCCCCTTCCGGCCTGTCTGGGACCCGCATATGGTTGCTGCTGGACCTGCCTTTGGAGCAGACCATGACATGGACCACTGCAATGCCTGCCTCTCCATGGACTTCTGAACTCTACACATCCACGTGATGAGGTGGGAGAGGGACCCCACCCACCTTCAGAGGCAGGCGTTACACTCGGGACTCTAAGGTAAGGTCCATGGGCTCTTCCCGTGAGCCCCCTCCCCAGTTCTACATGTCCTGAGGGAGACCTCCACTATTCCTCATCTTGCTGAGATGGGAGGCCTGGTGTAGGGGTCTGTGGGACAACTGCCCCCCCCCAGGCTCCAGTTATGCACCCCTCCCATTCCAGTACTCCCCTTAGGAGTTTGGACATTCCCGGTGGTGAAGTAGCAGCTGTACACTGGTCCTGCACCGGTGGATCCCTTGGGACCACAGTCCAGTGCCACTTCAGCTCCTGGCACTAAGGTCAGTGCCTCTGAGTGAGGCAGCACTGCCCGCGCGGCCTGGTCCCCTCCTACTGCTCTTTGCGACTCTGGGAGAGGGAAGGCCTCTGGAGCCCCTTGAAGATCTTTCTGGATCTCATCCTCCGATGTGTCGGATGATACGGAGGGTGAGGACTGGGATGATTCCGACTGGCTTCCAGGTCCTGGTGAGGAAGGAGACCTTTCTGAGCCTAGCCCTAGGCCTTTAGTGTCTGTGGCATCATCCAGGGATTCTTCTCAGCCTGATGCCAGCCACTGTGTGACAGGGCGCTCCTGCCACTCTTAAGGACCGACCTTTTCTTAAATCTGTTGCAACAGTTCTTCTGTTTCTTAGTCTAATCTATTCTTTACGATTTCTAGTCCATAAGGTTGGCCACCTATGGGCATCCCCTTCCCTTTCTTGACTATGCTATAGTGTCCTCTTTAATTTTCCTTTTTCCTCTCAGGTCCTCATACAAGGAGGTTATTGTTGTGATCTCCAAGCTGATATAAAACAACAGGCTGTGTTCTATGTTGGATTTAGTATGCAATGGCACTATGTCATAAAATACTTATATATATATATATATATATATACAGTATATGTATATACATTATGTGTATAAAACCTGTAAATGTTGAAAATACCATGGCGCTATGTGTTTTTGATAAAGGTAAAAAGTTACTAGGGGACTGTATTATAATAATTAAGTTAGTTGTGCTATTTAAAATGCATGTAAATTGCTGTAAGTTGAGCAAGTCTGAAATGTCATGGTGATTTGCATATATACCATGATGCTTTGCAGTATGGAAGTATGTGTGATGTTGCGTTTGTTTGAAACTTGGCTTATTGTCAGTGCCCTTTGGGGTAACCCTTGTTTCAGTGCTTCTGCACTGAGGTTGTTTGTCTTAGCTTTTTTTTTTTTTTTTTATTCGAGTCCCCACCACCTAACCAAACAAGGCCCGCATTGGGGAGGCTAAATCTTAACATATAAGTTAAATCAGTGAGTCAGTAGGTGCTGGCTAAGTGTAGAGGAAAGACTTGCATAGTCTCTTGCTACAAACTGATATACTGAAGAAGGGATATGCCATTGCTGAAGTTTCTTTTTTTTGTTTACAATTCTTTGTATCCTCCTATGGCAGGTCACCTCGATTGTCTGCCAACCTACTGGAGCTCGTGGTCTTTTAAGGTCTTGCGGCATCGTTACGTGCCCCAGTGGATCCCCAGAGCCTGGCCCGGAGGCTTCATCCATAGGTAGCCCTCGTGTTTTTCTCCGTTTTCTCCCCTAGTGTGTGCCCTGATCCTGAGACCCCTCGGAAGCAGTGACGCATAGGCGTGGAGGTGCACATGCACATCGCAGCTCCAGTGCCAGGTCTCTTCCATCTTCCCTCGGCCTATTGCTAGCACTTTCTCAGAGCGACACCACTCCAGCCTCCACCAGGAGGCGGCCATGCACTGAGGAGACAAAGATTTCCCTCCCGAGGCGGACAGCTGCCAGCCAGCAGCTTACACACATCCTCTTCTTCCCTTCCCCCTGCTGACCTCCAATAACCCTGGCTCGTTTCCGAACCCGGGTCGCCAGTGTGGCACAATGTGTGGCATCCAGCTCTTCAACCCTCAGCGCCACCAGGCTGGCCATTGCTGAAGGTTATCCTCTGTATTTTGAATAAACATCACACAGAGATTGTGTGTCGAACTTGAATTTCTATGTCTGGTCCATCTGTTATCCCACAATCCCTCCACAGACTTGGTGGTAGAAGTGGGATAACTTGCTAGAAGCATCTGGAGTGACCAAAGAGGGATGTTTTCAGGTGGCTATCGCCCAGATATCCCAGGTGGACCGATGCATCAGGACTTGCCAGAGCAGAAATCCGGAGAAGGAGTTCTAACCAGAACCATGGCTGACAGACGGAGAGAAGCTGCTGCCTGGACTGAACTGGAGAGCTCGGGGGAAGGCCAAGCGTGAAGACAACGAAGAGCCATGTCCCTTGGTTGAGGATCAACTACCCTTAGAGAGCATAGGCTATGCTCTTTCCTCAGTTGAGAGTAAGCCAACTCTTTTGACACCTCTGTTTTGTTTGTGCTGAGAATTCCTTCTCCTCCTGCGCAGTTGTCCTGGTCATCCTTTGACCACTAGAAAGACCCTCCTCCCAAATCCACCTATTGCTCAGCTATCTTCCTAGGTGCCACTAAGACCTCTCTCCATAAGTGGGACACTATGTATAATAGCATTTGCCACTACGCCTCGGCCTCACCAAGGTATAAACACCACGGTCAGCTCTATGCCGACCTAAAATGGCCTAGCCCTGCTGCTTACCGACTCCGGTCCTACGGCTCTCTCATCGATGGTTTAACAGAACAGGCCTCCCCAATCCCTGCGCCTCGCGGTACACTCATAGCCCTCGTCTGTGCTCCGATCGAATGACCAAGCTCCTCTCTATATCCCTCGACGTAACTGCTGTGGGTGCACAAGCTTTCTCTACGCTGCCCTCAAGTATTGGAATTCTATCCCTCAAGCCATATGCTTAGCACCTACCCATGTTGGTTTCAACAGTCTCCACCGTGAATATTTACAAGCATCAAATCCCTGCGCTTGCTTCCAGCCACCTTAAGTTCTTTATCTCCCCCCAGCTCTTATCCTTGCTGTACTACACTCCACTTTCTACCCTTCCTCCTCCTGCTTTCATCCTCCCCCCCATTTGTACCCTCCCCTCCCTCCCTCCCTTCCCTCCTCTCTGCTCTTTCAAGGTGCATAGTCCTCGCAACAGCACTTACAGTATGCAGTACTTTACATCCCTGTATTTCTTGCACTCGTTTGCTCTGAATATCCCAATGTATTGTTTATATTTTGACCTGTTCCAACTATGTACTTCACTGATTCACTAAGTTGATTGTATTTCTCACTCCTTCACTTTGTATTCACCTATGTTTTGTGCTGTGTCACATTGTTGTTGTTAATTGTATTCAACTTATATCCTCTCAGGTCGTGCCTGAAAATAGGCATCCTTATGCCTAGTGTACTCACCCAGTTACCAAAAGCAAATAAATAAAAATAAATAAATAAATACAATTCATCTTCTCCTCTGTGGTTGTTTTTTTTTATTCCTTTGTTCTTTTTATATGCTATATCCTTTTGTCTGTCCCTTGGGCTCCCTTGCTCCAACACTTCTTTTTCTTACCCTTTCTTTCCTCTTCTAGGTGAACAGAACTGAGAAGGCAGGGGGGCCAGTGTCTGTTACTGGCCAGCCCAGGAGTGCCGCGTTATACATTCACATTGTGGGTGGTGCCCACACAGACATTTTATTATTTTTTCTACTTCAGCCCTACCAATTGAAGGAGTTGGCTATGCACGGTAACAGTAGGGAGCCTCCTTTAGAAGGCTGGTCTGGCAGCTGGGCTGTGTCCGTTTCGCAGTCCTCTTTGGACAGGGGGTTCGACCACAGGCAGTCCAATGTTTGGGAGGGAGGGAGAACAGCCCCCCAAAAATAGGAAAAGAAGTGTGGCCCATTCCCGATCTAAGTCTGGGACCCAGCACCATTCCACCTCAAGTTCTTCCTCTTCCCGTCAGAAGGGGAAGAAATGGTACTACTCAAGGTCACCCTCCTGTACGTCAGCCAAGAGGTTTTCGGCATCCATGAGTGAGAGGCCTTCCCTGACTCCATCCAGTTCTCCAATGGCCTCCACTCGTTGTAGCTTGAAATCTCGGCACCAGAGTCCTTATCTGTCCTCTGGTGAGGTTTCCTGTGGGCAGTTTCACAACTAGGCCGCTCTCATGGAGTAGTGGATACAGCATCTGGCCCGTTTGCCCCTGCCAGCAGATAGGGTGCCAGGACCCTCAGGCCTAGGCACCTTGAACCTGCAGCTGGGGCCTTCAGATTGGGTAGAGTGTTTGGCTCCAGCAATGGCTCCTCCCTTTCCAGTGACCACGTCGCCGATGCTGGTTCCATGTGCCTACCTCCCTCATTCTGCTTCCTTGCCAGGACCAGCACAGGTACCATCCCTGCGCTTCTGCCTCTTTTTGGCCTGAGTTGGGCACTGGGGTGGCACCATCCCCAGTGCTGACATCTCAGTCGGCATCCGGTCCTGCGCCAGGTCCTTTTTTGCCAGCACTGGACCTCGTGCCGATCCTGGTGCTGGTTCCAGTGTCGCTTGTCTTTCTTCTCCCTAGGCCTGATCTCAGCCTCTTTGGCTCCACTCCACTTTCTGCCTCCCCTTCTGAGGGGGATATGGAGCAAGACAGGTCTGACCCTGACCTCATTATTTCTGAGGAAGGGGATGAGGACTCTTTAGTTTGAACAATAAGCCGGTAGCTCCTTCCACGGTCCCTCAAGAGGACTACGCCTTTCATCCTCTTTTGAGGAACATGCAGGCAACCCTGGTGCTTCAGACCTCTTCGTCGGACCTGGGAAAGCTTTTGCGCCTTTAATGGCTTCATGTTCCCAATATCCGGTGAACCTTATGACTCCTGTTTCCCCAGCCTTTGAGACTCTGTCCAAAGCTGTGTGGACTAGGCCTGCTTCTATACCCTCTGTTTGTATGTCCATAGAACAGAAATATGTCACTTCTAAAGAGATACCTATTCCAGCTTCTCAGCCAGTCATGGATGCACTGTTTGTCCTTGCATAGAATGACAAAACTGTTTTACCGCAGGAAGTAACAGCGCGTCCTACCAATAAGGAATTTCTCAAGATTGATACTATGGAAAAAAGAGCTATCACAGCTGCTACTCTTGGAATGCGTATAGCCAGCTATCAGGGACCCTTCTAGTATGAATATGTCCTCGCTTAAGTCTCTTGCGGAGAATTTAACAGAGTCTGACTCCAAGCTTAAGATTCTTCAGGCTGTTACCCGAGGAATGGAATGCAGCAGCCACCAGTTGAAAGCGTTTATGGATGCATATGATATGGCTTCCAGAGTGCCACTGCTGGGATCTGTATTAGAAGGCATTCCTGGCACCAGACATCCATTTTTTTCTTCAGATGGCCAGTAGCAGGTTACGAATGTCCCCTTTGACAGTACCTATCTGTTCGTCTAACAGGTAGAACAAGTTCTGGAAGCCTCTCAGAAACCCAAGACTGCCATCAAGATAGCCAGACTGGCTTCTGCAGCCTCTCAGAGAAGCAAGAACTGCCAGTTCTTTTGTAACAGGCAGCCCTTTCAAGGAAGAGGCAGAGGAGCCCTGAGCAAACACCAGCCTCCTCAGCCATGAAAGAAAATGCAGCAGAAGGCACAGGGCCCGAAGGCGCCCAGTGACTCCCTCTGAGTCTCCGGCCCCAGTTCCTCCTCAGATGCCAGAGGTGGGCCTCTCCTCGGCAGTGGGAGGTCATCTGACTCAATTCTATATCCAGAGGAAGTCTATCACCACAGACAAGTGGGTCCTCAGGATAGTTCAGGAGGGATACTCTAAATTTTTCAGAGATCCCCCCAGACCTTCCACCCAAGCAGCATCACAATCTGTCAGCCACTCAGTCAGACCTTCTCACATCAGAGATAACAGGCCTTCTCAAAAACAGTGCAGTGGAAATAGTTTCCTGGACACAGCAAAACACAGGATTCTACTCCCACTACTTTCTGGTTCCAAAAAAGACAGGGTATGTGCTCCATTCTTGATCTCAGAAAGCTGAGCAAGATCTTCCTGGACATAAGTCTCCACCACTCATTCACACTATTGGGATCTGCAGCGGAGGCACTAGGACCCAGTGGGAGCAAACTTTTATGCTAGAGGGTCAGCACCGGAGATGGCTCCGCGAGAAGCGGCACCATGAGCCTCCGCTCGTGCGGTAATGACTATCCCGATATTGACCCTCCAACCGCCTCAGTTCCTTTTTTCCCGCCGTCGAGTGCGCTTCAGTGACGATAACGCCGGCTCACGAGTCAAACTCAAACTAGCAGCATAGTTTTCAGTTTATTATTTTATAACATTTTCTCGAATAAAGTACCGCTACAGTAATTTATTCTTAAGAAAGAAGTCTCAACCTACATTGACGGAGTCGACAATGGACGGGTCAGGTGATGGTAGGGAGACTTCGTATGAAAGCTGTTCAGTCAGCCAGGCTGGGTCCGGTCCGCCGCCTTCTCTGGAAGGGAGTTCTGACAACGGACAGTCCAATGCCCGAGGAGAGGGGTGGTCTCCCCGGAGGCATAAACGAAAACGGTTGCATTCTCGGCACCATTCGGCCTCGAGCTCTTCTTCGGCCCATAGGTTGAGAAAGAGAAGGCATCACTGGAGGCCGCCCTCTGATATGTCTGCGCGTTGACAGTCGGTTATTGGGGCCTGTTGCCGGTCTCTTCTTTCAGAGGCACCAGTTTCTGGCTCTGGTCATCGACCTCTTCGACATCGGAGCCCTTCCCCGCCTTCTGGTAGGGCTTCCGATGAGCAGTTTCATCAGTGGGCCGCTCTGATGGAGCAATGGGCTCAGAGGTTGGTCCAGTTGCCTGGCCCGGTCGCCACGGGGCTCTCTGGCTCATCGAGCGATTGAGCAGGGCAATTGGGCCTCCCTAGTCGCGCAGCGCCTTCTTCGGTGCCATCGACTCCGCGCTTAGGTGTTTTCCCCCCTCACATGGCTGCGCCGCAGGGGGCCACACCGATGCCTCGATCTCCTGATATTCTTCCTCTTTTTCCCTCAAATCCTGGTTTTCGTGGTCCTGGGTTGGTTTCAGTGCTGCTGGCACCAGTGGGTCCCTCGGCGCCGACTGCGGCACCATGCGGCCTGTCGGCGGTGCCGTGTGGGGTTTCGGTGCCGTGTTCCTTGGTGCCGGGGCCTGTCTCTTTGCCTGCCAATCCTCAGGGTCACTCCTCTCCGAATTCTTTTCTTTTCTCTTTTCCTGCTGATTTTCATTCCTTTTCTGTCCATACAGTCCCTCCTGGACTGTCAGGAGATGATGTTGAACCTGACCCAGATCTTAGACTGGGTGATGATGTGGAAGGAGCAGGTTCTGATCCTGCTGCAGAGTCTGTGGTTGAAGAACTGTCATTTAAGTCTCTCCTGAAAATTTTGAATTCTGCTCTTTCTCTCCAGACTATGGACATCGGTCCTGGGAAGCTTTTGAGACTCCAGTACGTTCATGTTCCGGACATCCATATGGATTTAACTCCCCAGGTACAACCCTCCTTTGAGAACTTTCCTAAACGGTATGGAGTAATCCTGCTCTTACTCCTTCTGTGGCTAAGTCCATAGATAGGAAATATGCTGCTCCCAAGGATCGACCCATTTTGGTATCCCAAGCCTTTGCGGATCCTATTGTAGTCCTGGCAGAGAATGATAAGGTTGTCCTTCCTTAGACTACTACAGCTCGACCTATAAACAAAGAATCTCATAAGATAGATACTTTAGGTAGGAGAGTCTTTGCTGCTTCCACCCTAGGTATGTGTATTGCCAGCTACCAGGGCTATTTCTCTCAATATGAGTATATTCTTTGGCATTCGCTCAAACAAATGGTTGAAGCTCTTCTGGAGTCTGACACTAATTCAGAACTTCTTCAAACCATAATCAGGGGTATCGAGTCCAACAGCCAGCAGATCAAAGCAGCTACGGACGCCTTCGATACTGCCTCCCGAGCGGCGGCGGGTATTTGTACCCACCGTCATTCCTGGCTGCGCACTTCAGGTTTCACGAATGATGCCCAGCAACAGGTCATGGCGTTGCCCTTCAGTGGTGTGTATCTCTTCGGCCCTCAAGTAGAACAGGCTCTAGAGGCCACACAAAAGACTAGGTCAGCCATTAAACTGGCTCGACCTCCTCCTGCTCCCTCTCGAGGAGGTGTTAACAAACGCTAGTTTCATAACAGTCAGTCCTTTCAGGGCAAAGGCAGGGGAGGTTTTAATAAAAACCAAGCCCCTCAGCCTCAAAAGAAAATGCAGCAGAAGGCGCAAGGACCCAAAGCGCCCAGTGCTGCCTTCTGAGTTATTGGCCCAGGTCCCACCTCAGCTGCCCGAGGGGGACTCTTCCTCAGCGGTGGGAGGTCGTCTGACTCAATTCTACAATCGGTGGAAGTCCATAACATCGGACAAATGGGTTCTCTGGATAATCCACAAGGGGTATTCCCTCAGTCTTTTAGAGACCCCTCCAGATCGTCCCCCCAAACGACAGCCCAGGCTGTCAGTGCTTCAGTCAGAACTTCTCGCCTCCGAGATACAAGGCCTTCTGAATAACAGGGCAGTGGAAGTAGTTCCGCTGGATCAACTGAACACAGGGTTCTACTCCCATTACTTTCTGGTTCCAAAGAAAACCGGGGGCATGCGCCCCATTTTGGACCTCAGAAAATTAAGCAAATTTCTTCCCACAGAGAAATTCAAAATTATATCGCTAGGAACCCTGTTGCCTTTGCTTCATCAACACGACTGGTTAGCCTCCCTGGACATGCAGGATGCTTACCAGCATATTCCTATTCACACAAAGCATCACAAATATCTAAGGTTCATGGCTTTGGGACAGCATTATCAGTTCAGAGTCCTGCCCTTTGGGCTATCCTCGGAGCCGCAAGTTTTTACAAAGTGTTGTGCAATTCTCGCAGTGCATCTCGGAAAACTCAGAATACAAGTGTTCCCATATCTGGACGACTGGCTTCTAGCAAGTCCTTCCAGGCAGGGAACTCTAGACGCCATAGCCACGGCCTCACACTTTCTCATGTCCATGGGAGTCCTGCTAAACCTCAAAAAATCACAGCTGCAGCCCTCCCAGAGGCTCCTTTTCATAGGAACTCTTCTGGACACCTCCTGTGCGAAAGCATTTCTTCCAGAGGACAGGATGAGCGATATCCTTCAGATGGCCCTATGCATCGGAGAGAACAGCTCGGTTCCAGCTATCTCAATGCAATGGATGCTAGGTCTCATGGCAGCCTCGGTGTTCACTGTACCCCTAGCATGCCTTCACATGAGAACCTCTCAATGGATGCTCAGTACTCAGTGGTCCCTGACCACTCACCCTCAGTCCTTTCTCATCAAGGTGACAGAACCTCTGAAGAGATCACTCACCTGGTGGTCACAAGAGGACAATCTTCTGGAAAGGTATCCGTTTGCTCCTCTGGATCATCAGATTTCCATTACCACGGATGCATCCCTGATGGGTTGGGAGCTCACTGTCAGACTCTCCACACCCAAGGTACGTGGACCTAGCACGAGTCCCAGCTTCACATAAATGTCTTAGAAATGAGAGCTGTCCTTTATGCAGTCCGGGCTTTGAAGGACATTCTTTGTCATAAGAACATTCTCCTTCCAACGGACAAAAAAGCAGTGATGTATTACACCAACAAGCAAGACGGTACTCACTCTTACCCCTTATGCAGGGAAGCAATGAGGGTGTGGGAATGGTACTTGGAACACAAGGCTCTAATTCATGCGGTCTACCTGCCGGGAGTGCAGAATGAACTGGCAGACCATCTCAATAGAACAGAGACACATATTCATGAATGGTCTCTCGACTCAGCTACAGTTCAGTCACTATTCGCAGAGTGGGGAACTCCAGACCTGGACCTTTTTGCATCCCCACTCAACACAAAACTGCCTCTCTTCTGCTCCTGAAATCCAGGGCCTGGCATTTTCTGTTAGGATGCGTTCAGGCTGCAGTGGACAAAACGCTTTCTATACGCCTTTCCGCCTCTTCCTCTAATTCAGAGAGTACTTCTCAAGTTCGAGTCCCAGGGGGACAAAATGATCCTCATTGCTCCTTTCTGGCGTCAACAGATATAGTTTCCATTACTCAGCAGTATGTCGGAAACCCCTCCAAAGCCGCTTCCCCTTCAGACGAACCTTCTGACTCAGGGGCCTGTGGTCCATCCCAATCTGAGATTACTTCACCTTCACGCTTGGCTCCTGTAGAGATAGAAGTGAACAGGTTCAACGTCTCTCGCAGAGTTTCAGATATTCTTCTGGCTGCGCGCAAGCCAGTCACTAGGAAAACTTACACAGCCAAATGGAAGCGTTTTTCGCCTGGTGTGCAAAATCCTCTTTGAACCCTTTTTCCTGCCCACCAGATACAGTTCTAGAGTACCTTTTGGACCTCTTAAATTCAGGTCTGCGATACTCTGCTGTCAAAGTTCACCTTTGTGCCATTTCAGCTTATCATGAGCCAGTACTTTCCTTGTCACTGGCTCAGTTACGTTTAGTTAAGAGGTTTCTTAAGGGAATTCTATATACCAGACCTCCTATCAGACATCGAGTCGCAGCCTGGGACATTAATCTTGTGCTAGACATGCTCGCTCAAAAACCTTTTGAGCCTCTAGCTACCTGTGAGTTAAAATTTCTCACTTGGAAAATGGCCTTCCTGGTGGCCATTACCTCGGCTCACAGAGTCTCTGAAATACATGCCTTGGTCACAGACCCTCCGTATATTGTGTCTCATAAAGACAAAGTAGTTCTTAGGACCCATCCTAAGTTTCTCCCTAAGGTTGTTTCAGAATTCCATCTAAACCAACCTTTGGTCCTTCCTACTTACTTTGCGAACTTCCAAAATGAAGGAGAACGTGCTCTTCATTCCTTGGACGTCAAAAGAGCCTTGCGTTTCTATCTAGACAGAACAAAAGAATCTTCCTGGACATAAGTCTCCACCACTCATTCACACTAGTGGGATTAGCGCCGAAGGCACTAGGACCCATCGGGAGCAAACTTTTTGCTGGAGGGTCGGCGCGAGAGACGGCGCCCGCGTCGAGCCGTAGTGACTATCTCGGCGCCGACCCTCCAACGCTTCTCAGTTCCTTTTCCCGCCATCGAGTGCGCTTCAGTTACGTCGTCTCGCCTGTCGGGAGTCAAACTTCAAACTAGCGCATAGTTTTCAGTTTGTTTTTTTTTTGTAACATTATCACGATAGTAGTATCGCTTAATTTTATTCTATTTTCGTAAAATTTTTCTAATATTTTAACTTACTTGAAGAAGTCTCGGCCTACTTGGACCTGAGTCCACCATGAGCAGGTCAGGTGGACGGTAGGGAGACTTGCGGTAAGCTGTTCAGTCAGCGGGCTGGGTCCGGTCAGCCTCCTTCTCCTCAGCGGGGTTCCGACAACGGTCAGTCCGATGCCGGGGATGGGCGGTCCCCGCCGGCATAAAAATAAGCAGTCGTATTCCTCGGCGCCGATTCGGCCTCGAGCTCTTCTTGACCCCACAGGTCAAAACAGAAGGCATCACTCGAGGTCACCCTCTGGCTATGTCTCTTGCCGTCGGTCGGTTATAGTTGCTAGTTGCGGTCTCCTTCTTGAGTCGCCCAACTCCGGTAATCGCTCGTCCTCGACATCGGAGCCCTCCCGCTATAGGTAGGGCTCCAGATGAGCAGTTTCATCAGTGGGTCACTCTTATGGAGCGATGGGCTCAGGAGGTTGGTTCTTCTGCCTGGCTCGGTTGCCTCGGAGCCTCGGGCCTCCGGCGATCAGGTAGGGCGGTTGGACCTTCTAGTTGCGCGGCACCTTCTTGGTGCCAGCGACTCCGTGCTTAGTGTGCCCCTCACATGGCTGGCGCGAGGGGCCACACCGATGCCCTATCTCCTGGTTTTTCCTTCTCTTGCTTTCCAGGTTCCTGAGGCTTTTCGGCGCCTTCATGAAGTCTGTTAGCTTTTCGGTGCGCTGGGTTTCTGGCGCCATCCGCGGCGCCGTGGTCATGGCGCGCCGGCGTACGTCGGATCTGGCGAGCGCCATCGGTAGCGCTGCTTGGTCGAGCAGCGCCGTCGGCTGGCGGCGCCATTTGCGGCGCCGCTGCGAAGCGCCCGGGGCTCTACGATGCATCTTGCAGTGTCGTATCCTCGGGCGCTGCACCTCCTTGCGGCTGCCTCCGGCCCGTTTTCCGCCTCTGCGCCGGGCCCTCGGGACTCTCCTTGTTTTTCTGCTTATTTCCTCCTCTCCTAATTTTCACCTTTCCTGTCCAAACAGTCCTTCCTGGACCATCAGGAGATGATGTTGAGCCTGACCCAGACCTTGATTTGGGTGATGAAGTGGAGAAACAGGATCTTTCTTTGCTACAGAGCCTGTGGTCGAGGACCTGTCCTTTAAGTCTCTGTTGAAGAACCTGAGATCCACTCTTTCTCTCCAGACTACAGACATCGATCCTGGGAAGATATTAAGACTCCAGTACCTTCATGCTTCGGAGATCCCTACGGATTTGACTCCTCTGATCCAGCCTTCCTTCGAGACGCTGTCTCAAATGGTATGGAATAATCCTGCTCTTACTCCCTCAGTGGCTAAATCCATTGATAAGAAGTATTCAGCTCCCAAGGATCGTCCTATTTTGGCATCTCAAGCCTTTGCGGATCCTATTGTAGTCCTGGCAGAGAATGACAAGGTCATTCTTCCTCAAACTACTACAGCTCGACCTATTAACAAAGAGTCTCGTAAGATTGATACATTAGGTAAGAGAGTCTTTGCTGCCTCCACTCTAAGTATGCGTATTGCCAGTTATCAAGGCTATTTTTCTCAGTATGAGTATATCCTGTGGCACTCTATGAAAAGAATGGTTGAAGCTCCTCAGGTGGAGCAAGCCTTAGAGGCCACTCAGAAGACTAGATCGGCCATTAAATTGGCCAGACCTCCGCCTGCCCCCTCTCGCGGGCATATGAACAGACGTCAGTTTCATAGTCGTCAGTCCTTTCGAGGCAGAGGCAGGGGAAGCTTCCATAAAAGCCAACCTGCCCAACCTCAAAAGAAGATGCAGCAGAAAGCGAAGGGGTCTAAAGCCCACAGCGCCACCTTATGAGTTGTTGGCCCAAGTTCCATCCACACTGCCCGGAGGTGGAACTTTCTCCTCCGGTGGAGGTCGCCTGATGTACTTCTACAACCAGTGAAGTCCATAACTTTGGACAAATGGGTCCTTGGATAATTAGCGAGGTTATTCTCTCAATTTCTTGAAACCCCCGGTGTCCTCCCAATGACAACCCAGGTTGTCGGCCTCTCAGTCAGACCTCCTCACCCGCTTATCCGTGGCCTTCTGAACAACAGGGCAATAGAACTGGTGCCTCTGCATCTGCGGAACACAGGGTTCTACTCCCATTACTTTCTGGTTCCAAAGAAATCTGGGGGGATGCGCCCCATCCTAGACCTCAGAAAGTTGAACAAATTCCTCCCCAGGGAGAAATTCAAAATGATTTCCCTAGGTACCCTGTTACCCTTGCTGCATCAGCACGACTGGCTGGCCTCTCTGGATATGCAGGATGCTTACCAGCATATCCCCGTCCACCCGACCCACCGCAAGTTCCTCAGGTTTGTAGCTTTGGGTCAACATTATCAGTTCAGAGTCCTGCCCTTTGGGCTATCCTCGGCGCCGCAAGTTTTTACAAAGTGTTGTGCAGTTCTCGGAGCGCATCTCAGGAAAGGCGGACTCCGAGTGTTTCCCTACCTGGACGATTGTTCCAGCCAAGGGACTTTGGAAGCCGTGCAAACGACTTCTCGTCTTCTCACGTCCATGGGAGTTCTGCTGAATTTGAAAAAATCTCAACTGCAGCCCTCCCAGAGGCTCCTTTTCTTAGGGACGCTTCTAGACACCTCTTCCACGAAGGCTTTCCTTCCAGAGGACAGAAGACTCGACATCCTTCGGATGGCCCGTTACATCGGGGAGAACCAATCGGTTACAGCTCTCTCGATGCAACGCATGTTGGGTCTCATGGCGTCCTCGGTGTTCACTGTACCCTGGCCCGTTGCACATGAGAACCACCCAATGGATGCTCTCCACTCAGTGGTCTCCGACCTCTCACCCCAGTCTTATCCCATCAGAGGTGACGCAGCCCCTTCAAGGTCTCTCACCTGGTGGTCTCAAGAGAGCAATCTCCTGGAAGGATTCCCTTGCTCTTCGGATCATCAGATCTCCATCACCACAGATGCATCGCTAATGGGATGGGGAGCTCACTATCTCCCCTCCACACTCAAGGTGTATGGACTCAGTTCGAAACTCATCTCCACATAAATGTCCTGGAGATGAGGCGGTCCTCTATGCATCCGAGCTCTGAAGGATGTCCTTTGTCACAAGAACATTCTCCTTCAAACGGACAACAAAGCTGTGATGTATTACATCAACAAGCAAGGCGGTGCTCATTCTTATCCCTTGCAGGGAAGCAATGAGGGTGGGAGTGGTGCTTGGAGCACAAGTCTCTGATTCAAGCGGTTTATCTGCCAGGTATACAAAATGACCTAGCAGATCACCTCAGCAGAACGGAGGCAGACCCTCACGAGTGGTCTCTCGACCCAGCCGTAGCTCGGTCCCTGTTCAAAGAGTGGGGAACTCCAGATCTGGACCTTTTTGCATCCCCACTCAACGCAAAACTGCCTCTCTTCTGCTCCAGAAATCCAGGGCCTGGCATTTTCTGTCAGGATGCGTTCAGGCTGCGGTGGACAAAACGCTTTCTTTACGCCTTTCCACCGCTTTCTCTGATCCAGAGAGTACTCCTCAAATTCGAGTCTCAGGGGACCAAGATGATTCTCATTGCTCCCTCCTGGCCTCGGCAACTATGGTTTCCTCTACTCAACAGTATGTTGGCAGCCTCTCCGAGACCACTTCCCTTGCAAATCAATCTTTGACCCAGGGTTCGTTGGTCCATCCCAACCCTGAAATCACTTCACCTTCATGCTTGGCTCCTGAAGAGATAGAAGTGAATCGGTTCAACGTCTCTAAGAGTCTCGGACATCCTTCTGGCTGCTTGGAAGCCAGCCACCGGAAAACGTACGCGTCCAAATGGAAATGTTTTTCTCTCTGGTGTGCAAAGTCCTCTTGGAATCCCTTTTCCTGTCCTCCTGACAAGGTTCTGGAGTATCTTTTGGACCTATCTAACTCAGGTCTTCAGTACTCCACAGTTAAAGTTCGCCTTAGTGCCATCTCAGCGTTCCATGAGCCGGTTTCGTCCTTGACTCTGGCTCAGTTACCTATGGTGAAGAGATTTCTTAAGGGGATTCTTCATACCAGACCCCCTGTTAAGCGTCCAGTTGCAGCCTGGGACATTAACCTGGTGCTGGACATGCTCACTCGGAAGCCTTTCAAACCCCTAGCTACCTGTGAGCTGAAATTTCTTACCTGGAAGACTGCCTTCCTGGTGGCCATTACCTCAGCCCGCAGGGTCTCTGAGATACATGCCCTGGTTACGGACCCTCCGTATACTGTATTCCATAAAGACAAGGTAGTTCTCCGTACTCATCCTAAATTTCTTCCCAAGGTTGTGTCAGAATTCCATCTAAACCAACCTCTGGTACTTCCCGCTTACTTCGCTAATTTCCAAAATGAAGGGGAACGAGCTCTTCATTCCTTGGATGTTAAGAGAGCCTTGCAGTTCTATTTAGATAGAACCAAGGATGTTCGCAAGACTCAGCAACTCTTTGTTTCTTTCAGCGACACCCGGCTGGGTCAACCTGTCGCTATCAGATGCATCTCATCATGGTTAGTGGCATGCCTTCGACATTGCTATTCCATGGCTCAAGTTAAATTAGAAGGTAGAGTGTACGCTCACTCTACTAGGGCGGTCACGGCATCCCTAGCGGAAATTCGCAATGTTCCAATTGCAGATATCTGCAACGCTGCCACCTGGAGCTCAGTGCATACCTTCGTTAAGCACTATGCACTGGATGTTCATGCCAGGTGACATTCCGCATTCGGCAGAACTATCCTTAATGGGCTTCTATCTTAGACGCGTGAGCTCTGGCTCTCCTGCCGCCCTTTTGGGGGATTATCAGCTTGGTACTCTCCCACTAGTGTGAATGAGTGGTGGAGACTTATGTCCAGAAAGATATGAAAATTACGTACCTACCGTAATTCTTGATCTTCTTGGACGAGTCTCCACCACTCATTCACACGCCCACCCTCCATCCCCCGAGCTCACCGCTGTGTTGGTCTTCACTCCCTCAAATCTTTAGGCCGTGAGGACTTCTTTGCTGACCCTTCTTACACGGGTCGTACGGACTATCTTATGTCCGTGTTGTATTGTTAGGTTTACTCTTTACGTTAGTTGCGCTGCACCTCCTTGGTAAAAAAGGTACTCAGGCGGTTGGAGGATCGTCGCCGAGATAGTCATTACCGCTCGAGCCGCTGCTCGCGGCGCCGTCTCTCGCGCCGACCCTCCAGCAAAAAGTTTGCTCCCGATGGGTCCTAGTGCCTCCGGCGCTAATCCCACTAGTGTGAATGAGTGGTGGAGACTCGTCCAAGAAGATCAAGAATTACGGTAGGTACGTAATTTTCATTTTTCGCAAAGCTCAACAGCTGTTTGTTTCCTTCAGCGAGACCTGGCTGAGTCAACCTGTTGCTGTCAGATGTCTTTGAGCATGGCTGGTGGCATGCCTTTGCCACTGTTATTCCATGGTGCAGGTTAAGCTGGAGGGCAGAGTGTACGCTCACTCTACTAGGGTAGTCGCTGCATCCCTAGTGGAAATCCACAATGTGCCCATCGCAGATATTTGCAATGCAGCCACCTGGAGCTCAGTGCATACTTTCTTCAAGCACTATGCCCTGGATGTCCATGCCAGACGACATCTTTCATTTGGTAGGACCATCCTTAATGGACTTCCGTCCTAAAATTGTGAGCTCTTGGTCTCTCCTTCCACCCTCTCGGGGGATTATTAGCTCGATACTCTCCCATTAGTGTGAATGAGTGGTGGAGACTTATGTCCAGGAAGATATGGATATTACGTACCTACCGTAATTCTTGATCTTCTTGGACAAGTCTCCACCACTGATTCACACGCCCACCTACCATCCCCTGAGCTCACCTCTGTTATTGGTCTTCGCTCCCTCAATCTTTAGGCTGTAAAGACTTCTTTGTCGACCCTTCTTGTATGGGTCGTCCGGACTATCTTATGTCCGGTTTTTGTTAGGCTGTCCTTCTAGGTTAGTTACACTGCACCTCCTTGGAAAAAAGGTACTGAGGCGGTTGGAGGGTTGACGCCGGGATAGTCATTACCGCACAAGCGGAGGCTCGCGGTGCCGCTCCTTGCGGTGCCAACCCTCCAGCAAAAACATTTGGTCCAGCTGGGTCCTAGTGCCTCTGGCGTAGATCCCATTAGTGTGAATGAGTGGTGGAGACTCGTCCAAGAAGACCAAGAATTACGGTAGGTACGTAATTTCCATTTCTTGTACTATGAGAAGTTCAAGATGGTCTCTCTAGGGACACTTCTACCACTTCTCAAGCAACATGACCGGCTGGCATCCTTGGACATGCAAGATGCCTGCCAGCGTATTCCAGTGCACCCAAACCATTACAAGTTCCTTTGCCTTGTGGCCTTGGGGCAACACTACCAATTCAGAGTCCTGCCATTTGGGCTCTCCTTGGCACCTCAAGTCTTTACAAAGTGCTTTGTGGTTCTTGCAGTGCACCTTCGAAAGCTTGGCATACAGGTCTTTCCGTACCTGGATGACTGGCTCTTAGCAAGCCCATCAAGACAGGACACAGAGAGAGCCGTAGCCACATCATCTCAGTTCCTGACTTCCATGGGGGTGCTACTGAACGTGGAAAAGTCACAGCTTCAACACTCACAGCAGCTCCTCTTCATAGGTCCCTCTTGGACACCACAAAAGCAAGGACCTATTCCCAGAGGACAGGAGGAACAACATCCTTCAGATGGCATGTTTCATCAGGGAAAACAATCCTGCCCAGGTTCACTCTGTGCAACGGATGATAGGCCTTCACAGTGCCTCTAACCTGGGTGCACATGAGGACCATTTAGTGGATGCTTGGCACACAGTGGTCCCCAACAACACACCCTCACTTTTACCTCATCAAAGTGACAGAAATGCGACGAATTTCACTCGCTTTTTTGCCAATAAGCTTGTCGACATCAGGTCTGAGAGTCGCATGGGACGCTCCAATGGGGCAGATGGATATCGGTGGGCGGTGGCAGCCCCTAGGTCTGCCTGGTCTGACTTTGGCTGACTGGCGATCATGGATATTGTGAAGATTATCCAGTCTTTGCGGCCAACTTTCTGTGGTTTGGATCCGGGCCCAATGCTCCTCCTTGTGGGGTGTGTTAAGACCATTGGCCCACTCCTTGCAGAGATAGTCTAGTGTTCTTTAGAGTCTGGGGTGATCTTATCTGTGTCAATCTTCACCATTCATCACAGATGGGTTATCTGGCCGGAGGTCAGGACCCCACGGGAGCTTTTTTTTTTTTAAAAAGGGGTAGGCGGAGCTGACACACCATCAGCGCCCCGCCCTCGAGGCCGATGTACTGTGTGGCGCTCGAGGGTTGGCTGTTAGGCTGTGTCGACTCCACCTGCCTACCAGTTCTTCGTCTCCCGTCATTGAGGTTGCCTCGTGGGAAGCTTCAGGAAGAATTTAGGCCTGTTTCAGTCCTTCGCCTTCAGCGTTTCAGTCCGTCGGTTACCTGCCGGTTCTGTGTTCTGCCGCCACTCGACGTCGCCCGGTAAGATCTTTCCTTTTTATTTGAATTTGCGACGTCGAGTCTATTTTGGTGTTTTTTTCCACAGGTCATGTCTCAGTCGGAGGGCAAGAAGTCTTCGAGGACGGGTCGGCCCCCCATGTGTTGGTGCCCATGCGGCCGAAAATTCTCCGTCACTGACCAACACGACCGGTGTCTTGCGTGTCTTGGCCCGCTTCACGACATGGACTCGTGTGACACCTGCTTCTCCATGGACCGCCGGGTCCTCGAACAGCGCGCGTTGAAAGTGGGATGAGCTCTGCCGACTTTTGGGGGTAGGGTTCAGACTCGTCGGGCCAAGCCGCGCTCTCTCGGCCCTTCGTCCAGGTCCCTTCCCAGTTCTATACGGACCGAGGAGGAGGGAGCCTCGGCTACTTGTAGCCTGGCCATCGCCGAGGCTCCTCCCGCGGCGCAGGAGGCCTGTCTCGCTTCCTCCCGGGAGTGGGCGGGAGGCGCCGCCATGGCAATCATCCCTTCGGGGGCGAAGGCTCCCCCGGTGTCGTTCCCGTGGCTCAGAAGGCCCGGGTTGGCACCGTCCTCGACGCCGGTCGCGGCGCCGTGGGCCCTGGCAGTGCTGTCGTTGGCGCCGACTTGTCGCTCGGCGCCGTGGGCTCGGTCGACACCATTTGTGGCGCCCGACACTGTTGACACCGTGAGACCAGATCCGCGTGCGTCCTTCACCATGTCTGCCTTGACGCCATCCTCGACGCCCGAGGAGGTTGAGCGCAGCAGCGCCTGTCTTCGGGCTCAGCGCCGTGGGGCCGCCGACTCCGTCTGTCAGTGCCGTCTGCAGCGCCATCCATGCTCTGGGTCCGTCTTGGGGGCCGTCGGCGGCGCTGCCACGGTTCTCAGTGCTGCTCGCGGTGCCGTGGGGCTGGGTGATGACGTCGGTGCCGAGGGTGCCACCGGGGCTGTTGTCGGCGCCGTCCCTGTCCTTGGTACCGCTCCTGGTGCCGGTGGATTGGATGGTGCTGCAACTGGCCCTGGCACTGGACCTCTGGCTCGGGCTGACGTCGCCAACTCAGGCACAGCAGTGGCTTCCGGGCCCGGTGGCAAGGTTAGTTCTGCCCGCCCTCCTACGGTTTGGCTCAGAGCTTCGGACTCTACCTCTTCGGAGTCGGAGTCGAGCTCCGAGTCGGACGGGCAGTCACCCCCCCCTCGGGGTTGGCTGCAGACGTGGGCAGCACTGTGGTCTCGTCGATGAGTCGGAGCCAGACCCCTACTGAGGAGAGGCCGGGGGCCCCCGAGACTAGGGTCAGTGGTGCCGACCAGCAGGCAGTGGTGCATGCCACCATAGCTCTGCAGCCTGGTCTTGGGGGTTTCATCGACCCCTCGGTGGTGGTACCCCCACCAGTGGTGTGTCTTGATCGCCCGACTTTGGGGCCCATCGAGAAGCCTGCAGGAGGGAAGGGTACTGCTCCCTGGGTCTCCCCTTCGGGGGCTGCCCAGAGATGCCAGCTACCTAGGCTGGCCCTCTCGAGGAGGAGGACTCCTTACCGGACTCTGAGGGTCGAGGGTGTGGGCGTGGCTGTCGGCCCTTTTCTGGGGTCCACTCGGGCCCTGGACGGAGCCGTAGTGCAGATTTCCACCCTTCCCCTCGGGTTCCCTTGAGAGTCCCGCTTTTTGAGGCAGGGGACCGTCCTTCTGGACCTTTACGGCCCCGGTCGCCTCACTCGGGGGATTCTTCTGGGCGCAGCCAAAGCAGTACCAATGTGGTTGTACAGCTGTTGGCTGTTGGGTCTTCCGGGGCACCCTCCTCGGGTGCTCATGGTCCGCCCTAGCCCTGGCGGAGGTCAGCCGACTTCTCTTCTTGGCTCTGCCCCTATCCCTCTGCCACATTCTCCTGCGCTCCCAGGCATCCTCTGTCCTAGCGGCCCTCTCACCTGGGAGCAGTTCAGAGCGGTGGCTGCCCGGTTCCCTGCTTACGTTAGGGCAATGGATAGCCAGGTTTTTCAACCTCCCACCGTGCAGCCACCCTCTGAACACATGGTGACCTCCAGCTCCTCATCCCCCTCTTCACGGGGAGAGGAACCTTCTGTCCACATCTCTTTGGCTGCTGATTTCTCGGAGCATCAGCGTTTCCTTGTGAGGATGTTGGAGGACTTGCACCTTTCACCCTCCTCTATCAGCAATCCTGAGCACGTGGCGCACGCCTTTCTAGGCGATTTTGGTGAGGTCACCCTTGTGGTGCCGCCCTGGCCAGCTCCCTTTCAGGAGGCGTTGTTGCATTTCTGGCAGAGGCCCTTCTCCGGAGTTCCCGCCCCAAGGGACCTCAGCCAGAGGTATTGCACTCCCCCGGAGTCTCCAGGTTCCATGCCTCATCCACAGTCTGGTTTGACGCACTTGGATACTCCTGATGGGCTTCGTGTCCTTCACCATGACCGGCCCCCAGATCAAGACTCCTCGGATTTTGATTTTTGGGGGAGGAGGACCTTCTACTCAGCACGGTTACTCCTCTCTATTTCTGCTCATCAGGCCCACTATGCAGCCTACAACAGGTTCTTGTGGTCCAGCCTAGGTCAGCTCCTAGCCTCGTTGCCTGACTTGGAGCAAACCAGACAAGCTATTGCGCTCTCTGCACGTGGCCTGGAGCTAGCAAGGCACCAAGCGAGGGCATCTTATGACGCCAACGAGGTAGCTACCAGGGTAGTAGGGACAGCGATCTGCACTAGGAGATCGGCATGGCTACGTCTTTCCTGGTTGTCACCCTTGGCCCGGCGTAGGGTGATTAGCTCCGCCCACCAGGGAACCTACCTTTTCTCCCGTAGAGTGAGATGGCGCTTGTCGGAGCAACTTCCTTCCCCCTCTGGGGAACCCCGTCTCTCTCTCTCTCTCTCCCCACTCTCGGGCCTCTCCAGGCCCGGCAGGTTCCCCCCCTTAGTGTGTCACCCACTGAGGGCTAAGGGACTTTGTCCCTTAGGGTGTAGAAGAAACAACCCCCTTCAGGGGGGCTTGGTACTCACCCATCTGTGATGAATGGTGAAGATTGTCACAGATAAGATATCAAAATTACGTACCTACCGTAATTCTGATCTTTCTGTGTATCTTCACTATTCATCACAACCCCACCCACCATACCCCTGGGGCCTCAGTCTCTGGGTCCCCCTCCCTCTCTGTGGCTCCCCCTCTCCTCCTTAGGAGCAGGGTAAAGTAGGGACACACAGGGGGGTATTTTCCAATGAAGAGTAGACAGCTCGAGCGGCACTCCTTCTCTACTACTTTGGCTCCACCCCGATGGGGTGGGAGTTGGTAGTTGCCCTCCTTCTGTTCTCCTTCTGGTTTCCATCCAACTATTTCTCAAAAAAAAACAAAAAACCTTTTTTTCACCAAACATCTTTTCCTGAGAGAGTACTAAATCCCTGTACCCTGTCCTTCCTCCAGAATAGCCGACTCTGCTTCTGGGGTATTTGCCAGTTATTCTGTGCCTTGAATTCTGGCAGAGAGCTTTGCTACTCCTTGCAGTTCCTATACAATCTGGTGACGGACAAGGGTCTCGGATACCTTAATACCTCTCCCTCTCTCCTAAATTCTCTCCCCTCCCTACCCTCCCTTCTTCCGCTTCCAGAGTTGGGCCCCTACCCAATTCCCTTAGTCCAACCTCTTCTTTGCTGTCCTCTCAGTCATTATTTCTCCTTTTAGTTCGGTCATCCTTTCCTTTTTCTGTCCCTTGGACTCTCTTGTCCCACCCTCCATCCCTTCCTCTTACCTCTCCGGCGACTCAGAACTGGTAGGCAGGCAGAGTCGACACAGCCTAACGGCCAACCCTCGGGCACCACGCAGTACGTCGGCCTCAAGGGCGGCGCCGATGGTGTGTCACCTACCCCTCTTTGACCTCCAGCCAGATAACCCATCTGTGATGAATGGTGAAGATACACAGAAAGATCAGAATTACGGTAGGTATGTTATTTTCATTTTTCTGACACTCTGAAGGAGGCGGTAGTGATACCCCTGCTTAAGAAACCATCTCTTGACCCAGACTGTCTTGCAAACTACAGACCTATCTGTAACCTTCCCTTTGTGGGTAAGGTTATTGAGAAGGTGGTTGCGCTGCAGCTGTAGGATCATTTGACCATCCGCAGTATCTATGATCCTCTCCAGTCCAGTTTTTGAAACCGGCATAGTACTGAGACGGCCCTTGTTCGGGTTCTCAATGATCTTCTCATAGCAAGAGATTGGAAGAGCTGTTCCATCTTGGTTCTTCTAGATCTCTCGGCAGCGTTTGACACTGTGGACTATGGGGTGTTGGTCGAGCACCTGTGGTTAATCTGCGGACTGTCTGGTACAGTCCTCAGATGGTTTCATTCCTTCCTCACTGGTAGGTTTCAGAGGATTGTGTCTGGGGTTTACTCCTCTGACAAGGTCTCCTTACCATGTGAGGTCCCGCAGGGCTCTGTATTGTTCCCCTTGTTGTTCGTAGTGTATATGCTGCCATTGGGAGACATTGTAAGACGGTATGGGCTGAGTTTTCACTGTTATGCAGATGACACTCAGCTCTACCTGTCTTTGGTGCCCAAGCGGGGGGAAGGGGGTTGTCTCGTGTTTTAACGACTGCCTTCCGGAAATTGAGGACTGGATGAGTGCCAGTTGGCTAAGGTTGAACCCAGATAAGACTGAGGTGTTGGTAGTGGACCCAGGCTGTCGTGTAGAAGGGCCATCGGAGGGGCAAGCCTCGGGTCTTTGGCTCGGTGGTCGCCAGCTGACGACCTCTGAACAGGTGCGGGATCTGGGTGTGATTCTTGATGACGGATTGACGTTTAAATATCAGGTGTCATCCGTTATCAAGACTGCCTTTTTCCATCTAAGGAATGTTGCCTGGATCAAGCACCTAGTTCTGCACGACAACCTACCAGTGTTGGTTCACGCCTTTGTAACCTTCTACCTTGAGTACTGTAATGCCCTGTACCTAGGGCTACCAGGGGTTGATATCTGCCACTTGCAGCTGGTGCAGAACGCTGCAGCGAGGCTGTTGACTGGGCAGCCTCGTAGCTGTCATGTCACGCCTGTGCTGCGTGGTCTGCACTGGCTGCCTATTCAGTGGTGGATCACCTTTAAGGTCGGTTTACTGACCTACAGGGCCCTACATGGACAGGGACCGAGTTACCTGCAAGATCTTCCACATCCCTACTGCCCCTCCCGGCTGCTTTGCTCCACCAACGAGGGATTGCTAGAGATTCCCAGGGTCCGCTTAAAATCATCTGGGACCTGTGCGTTTGAATTTGTGGCCCCGTCCCTGTGGAACTCTCTTCCTCGTCGGATTCGAAAATGCCTGACGGTAGAGAGTTTTAAGTCTGCATTAAAGACCTATTTATTTAATCTTGCTTTTCCTGTTGCTATTTGATCAACTGCAGATGTTTCTATTTGTTCGATAAGTGTATTTCTTTTTATGTGTTTTATGATTATGTACTAGTGCTATGGTTTTAGAATAGCACTATTTATAAATAAAAACTGACTGATTGATGATTGAACCTCTATGGTGGTCACTTGCATGGTGGACACAGGAGAGCAATCTGCTTCAAAGTCTCCCCTTTACTCCGCTGGAGTCTCAGATACCCATTACTATGGATGTGTCTCTCCTCAGCTGGTGAGCCCACTGCCAGGGCCATCACACTCAGGGTCTTTGGACTGAGGCAGAATCGCTCCTCCACATTAAAGTTCTGGAGATGAGGGCAGTCCTGTACGCTCTCCGAGTCCTAGAAGATGTAGTCCGTCACAAGGTAATTCTCGTAATCAATGTAATTAACTTAGACACTGCCTGGCACTGTGATGTACTCCTACTACCTTACCTATTGTACGAACACCGTAGTGTTTATATGTAATTAATTCTGGGTTGCCCCTGACAAAGTGACCCCTGGTTCTGGTGGGCTTACCCGGTAATCAGAATCGAAATGAAATGAAATTCTTCAGACAGACAACAGAGCAGTGATGTATTGCATCAACAAGTAGGGAGGGGCACACTCCTACTCTCTCTCTCCAGAGAAGCCATGAGGGTCTGGGAGTGGTACCTCAACCACAGGACCCTGATTCAGGCAGTCTATCTGCCAGGGACTCAGAATGATTTGGCAGACCACCTCAGCATGACAAAACCGGATCCTCACGAGTGGTCATTAGCACTAGACATCATACAGTCACTCTTCAGCGAGTGGAGTACTCTAGACCTGGACCTATTTGCATCTCCACTCAATGCAAAACTGCCTCAATTCTGCTCCAAAAATCCAGAACCAGGCTTTTTCTGTCAGGATGCATTCAGGCTGCAGTGGACAAATCGCTTTCTGTACGCATTTCGTCTTCTTCCATTATTTCATCGGGTTCTACTCAGACTGGAGGCCCATTGGGGCATCATGATTCTCATTGCACCATACTGGCCTGGACAGATTTGGTTTTGCTTGATCAAAAAGCTGTTACTACATCCTCTGCAGTAACTAACACTACAGCGGACCTTCTGACGCAGGGATCCTAGGTCCATCCCAACCTGCGCTCCCTTCATCTCCACGCCTGGCTCCTGAAGAGATTGAAGTGGGCAGTTTTAATGTATCTCAGAGATACTCCTGGCTGCATGTAAGCCTTCCACTAGGAAAACTTAGACAGCCAAATGGAAACACTTTTCAGAATGATGTGCTAAGATATCAATGAATCCATTCCGATGTCCCCTGACAAGGTATTGGAGTACTTGCTAGACCTTTCTGACTCAGGACTTCAATACTCTTCTATAAAGGTTCATCTTTATGCAGTCTCTGCATATCATGAACCAGTCCAGAATATGACCCTGACCCAACTACATCTGTTCGAAATTCCTAAAGGGCATTCTGCATCCAAGGCCACTGGTCAAGAAGCCAGTTGCCCTTGGGATATTAACCTTGTGCTAGACATGCTTACTCGTAAACCTTTTGAGCCTCTAGCCACATCTGATCTAAAATTTCGGACTTGGAAAAGTGCCTTTCTAGTAGTCATCACTTCCGCTCATAGAGTCTCTGAGATGCATGCTTTGCTCACACACCCTCCATGTACCGTCTTTCACAAAGGCAAGGTACTTCTTAATACACACCCTAAGTTCCTGCCCAAATTGGTTTCAGAATTCCACCTCAACCAGCCTTTGGTACTGCCTACTTATTTCTCTAACTGCCAGAATGAAGGGGAATGCACCCTTCACTCGCTGGATATTAAAAGAGCCCTTTAGTTCTACATTGATAGAACAAAGGATATCCGTAAATCCAAGCAGCTCTTCATGTCCTTCAGTGCTGCCCAGCTTGGCGAACCAGTTTACATTAAGTGTATTTCTGATTGGATAGTGGCTTGCCTTCACCACTGTTACTTTATGGCACAGGCCAAGTTGGAGGGCCAAGTTCTCACCCACTCTACCAGAGCTGTTGCTGCATCTTTGGCAGAGATCCGCGCCGCTCCCATTGATGACATTTGCAAAGTGGCTACTTGGAGCTCAGTGCTTACTTTTTTTAAGCACTATGCTCTGGATGTTCATGCCAGACAGCATGCTTTCTTTGGCAGGACAATCCTTAATGGATTTCTATCCTGAGTGAGCTCCGTCTCCTACCACTGTGCGTGGGGGATATGGTTTTAGCTTGATTCTCTAACCTAGCAGTATGAATAAATGATGAAGACTTAAGTCCTGGAAGATGTGAAAATTATGTACTCACCATAATTCTTGATCTTCTTGGACATCTTCACCATTTATTCATACACCCACCCACATTGTTCTTAGTTGACCCTTCTTACACAGATCAGAGAGGCTATCTTATGCCGTTGTTAGGTTAGGTGTTCACTAGTTAGTATATGCTGCTCCTCCTCAGTAAAAAGATACTGAGGCGGTTGGAGGGTCAACACCAAGATGGCCTTTATGGTGCGAGCCAGTCTCGCAGCACTGTGCATGCACGGTCCTATCTCGGCGCTGGCTCGCCTGAAGATTTTTGCCTCCTGCAGGGTCCCAGCACCTCTGGCTTGAACCCAGCACTATGAATAAATGGTGAAGATTTGTCCAAGAAGATCAAGAATTACCGTGAATATGCAATTTTCATTTTTTTACTCCTGGTAGTTCCTCATCCCAAAGTGGACAAGGGACCTGAGGCCCATTTTGGACCTAAGAGATCTAAACTTCTTCATAGAATACAAGCAGTTTTGGGTGGTCATTCTGCAGGGTATCTTTTCCCTATTGCAAACAGGGGTTGGATATGCTCCCTGGATATAAAGGATGCATACCTCCATATCAAGATCAGGCAACCCCACAGAAAATACCTGTGGTTCCTGTTTCAAGGGAAGCATTACCAATTCAGAGTGTTGCCATTTGGTTTGTCTTCTGCACCACAAGGTTTTTACCAAATGCTTAGCAATGGTAGCAGCAGTCCTCAGGGAAGGTCTGTATGTTTTTCCTTACCTGGCCGACTGCCTATTAAAAGCCCACTTCAGGGAACAACTGCTGCAGACCTTAGGTTATACTAGACAGATGCTCGATGCCCTGGGGGTGACAATCAACAAACCAGAGTCTATACTGACACCCTGCCAATGACTGCAGTACATGGAGCAGTTCTGGATACTTCCCAGGGCTCAGCTTCTCTGCCTCTGGATAGGATCAACTGCCTGACTGCCCAAGCATATGTGGTGCACATCAACCATTATTTTTTTTTATTTTTATTTAATGTATTTTATTAATTAACGATTCGTGACAGTATACAAGATCTACGGTACTGAAGTAACACCATTATACCAGACTACATATTATATCCAGAGATAATGACAGAAAACAAAACTCTACACACCCGTCAATCAAGGATTATTGGAGCTCAATATAACAAAATTAACCTCCCCACCCCCAATCACCTCCCCTCTCCCTAAGCTGTGGTGCATATTAATTGCTATTCACACAGCTAAGCTAACTAATTAAATAAAGAAGCAGTACATGTTGGGTTGGCATCATGGGAAATGAGACTACTAAGAAAACTAAGAATCGGCCCACCCTAGCCTGTACGTATTCTTATTACCAGACTAGGCGAGAAAAGTTGACCAGATGAGAAACCAGAAAACAACAATGGCATAAATATATTCAGACATAAATAAAAAAAAAGGGAAAGAAAAACACGGAGGAGCCTGAGCCCATCATACACCCAGGTATCATTTGAGGTACAAGGCATATAACTTGCCCCATTTTTTAGTGAAGGAAGGTAAACGGCGGTTCACCTGAGCTATCAAATTCTCCACACGAAGCGCGAAGGAGATCTCATGTAGCCATTCCGTATAAGTTAACACAGTCTGATCTTTCCAATGTCTAAGTACTAGTTTTTTGACCGCCATTGATATCAATGCCAAATGAAATCTCTTTTCCTTCACTTGAATTTCAGAATAGTCGCCCAGAATACAAGTTTTAGGGGAGAAGAAGCCTTGTAACCCCAATAATGGATCAAGAGAAATTTCTATTTGTTTCCATAGAGGGGATACTGATGCACATGACCAGAAAATATGTATCACGGAACCCTCCTCTTTATCTGGAGCATATTGGTGAAGATATACGCTTCATCTGCACCAGTTTAACCAGAGTATAATAAAGGTTATTCAATATACAGTATTGTGTAATCCTGTACCTGTCTTGAGTATGATAAGTATGTAAGTCTCTCCATATACTCTGCCAGTTAATATCTCCGTCCGGATATAAGCTTTGCCAGATATTTGGGCCCGGTACTTGATGGGGTCACTGGAAACATATGCAATAAGTTATACAACCTAGAAATACTGTGCGGTTTATTGATTGTTATAGAGATTTGATGGAAGAAATCCGTGAGATAGGAAGCTTCAACTTTGCACCCAAATCTTTTACTCAAAAGGTGCCTCAGCTGAAAAGCCTTGGAGACCATCGCTGTTGGCCATTTAAATTTTTTTAAGATCTCATCTGTGTCTAAGATACGATTTGATGAATAAAAATCACTCACATTACAACCGGAAAGGGATGGTAACCAATTTCCAATTATCATAGAGTTGCCTATCCGAAGATTTGGATTTAAACAGATGGGTTGAGAGAAATCCAGAGTTGGGGAAATCTTAAAGTACCTAAACAGCTGAGAAACAACCCTAAGGGAGATACCGAGAGGTAAAGAGCGGAATGTTGTAGGAATATTTTTACCAGGTATGTAAAAGAGGGCTCTTGGGTCGATATTATGACTATTCATGAGGTCTTGTTCGGCCTGCAACCACAGTGGTTTATATCCTTGATAAGCCAAGGAGTCAGGTGAAGATAACCATTTCCCACATTTATTCAAGTGTGAAGCCCAATAATAGTTAAAAAAAGTTAGGAAGACGAAGTCCCCTGAAATCTTTTGGCTGGGATAATTTATTATAGGACTTTCTAACAGATTTATTATTCCAAATAAAATAATTTATTCCTGAGTGGATACTCTGAAAATAAGACATTGGTATCCATACATTCAACATATTTAGGGGATATAAAATTCTGGGCAACACATTCATTTTAATAATACTAATTCTACCCCACAGCGATAGTGGAAGCTTAGACCATCTAGTCAGATCTTGTTGGATATCTCGCCATAGATCCTCTAGGTTCAGTTTCAGACTAGGACGAATTAAGAGTAATGTGAATCCCTAAATACTTGATGGAACGATAGTCCACTTCATCCCAAAATTAGCAAAACATGAACTATAAGTAAGATGGTTAAGAGGAAAATTTCAGTTTTATTAATATTGAGTTTATAATTAGAATATTTACTAAAGTCCTCAATTATGTCCAATGCCGCTTTTAGTGAAAGGGCTGGGTTTGAGAGGTGTAGGAGCAGATCGTCAGCAAAAACTGAGATTTTCGTAATGCTGTTGACCATGGGAATACCTGTTATAAGCGGAGATGAATTTAAACGTCTAAGGAGGGTCTCGAGATATAAATCGAATAAAAAAGGTGAAAGGGGGCAACCTTGTCGCGTACCTGATGTGAGAGGAAAAAAGTCCGATAAGATCCCATTGCAGTACAATCTAGCTCCAGGCGAGGCGTATAGTGCCTGCACCCATTTTATAAACAAAGGGGGGAAACCCATAGTTTGCAGCGTGGCCCAAAGAAAGGTCCAGTCAACCCTGTCGAACGCCTTTTCTGCGTCCAGGGATACTAAGATCATTGGGGTGAGGGATGATTTGGCTGTATGCACATCAACCATTATGTTTCAGCAAGGACATTTTACGCCTCCTGGGACTCACGGCTGCAGTGATTTTTACAGTGCCACTGGTCAGGCTGCACATGCAGATCCCCCAGTGGACCATGAGTGTCCAGTGGGACCAGCTGATAGATGATCTAGAACAGATAGTTCTAGTCACATCCCATTATGCAAAGTGCTCAAATGGTGGATGGAATGCAACAGCCTGCTCAAGGGGGTTCTATTCTTGATTCCTTCCACTCTTCAGATCCTCACCATGGATGCTTTGGGGTCAGGATGGGAACTCACCTGGGTCCTCTACAGACACAAGGCATGTGGAACTGGGCGGCGCGTGCTTTGCACATCAGTATTCTGGAAATAAGTGGTCCTATGCAGTCATTCCAGAACCACTTGTCCCTAGGTCCTCTGTAAATACAGATGGACAACATCAGTCTAATGCATTGCATCAACAAGTGGGGGGAACCCATTGTTACCCACTGTACAGGGAAGCAGTAAGAATTTGGTATTGGGCTCTGGAACGTGGTCTAGAACTATCAGCAGTACAGTTCCAGGTGTTCTAAATGTTGTAGCAGACAAACTAAGCAGGTCACAGTCCAGGGTGCATGAGTGGGAATTGCTGACCTCCATAGTCAATGACCTGGTCGAAATATGAGATTGTCCAAGCTGGACCTTTTTTTTGTGTCCCCACACAACACAAAACTGCTGCATTCCTGCTGGCTAGCTCCAGGGCCTGGAGTTTTCTGGTGAGACACATTGTCCCTCTTTTTAAAGTGAGATTTCTCTATGCCTTTCCTCACTTCCCACTAATTCACATAGCACTACTCAAGCTGAAAATGCAGAGTGCAACTCTATTTATTGCTCCCCTATGGCCTTGGCAGGTATGGTATCCATTGCTGTAAGAGCTGGCAGTGGAAACCCCAGTATCTCTGCCCCGTGTAAAGGTCTGCTGTCATAGGAACAGGGAACACTGGTCTGTCCAGACCTGAAGTCTCCATCTGCACACATGGCAACCAAAGACATAGCCATCTCTCACTTCAGGGTTTCACAGGAAGTGGCGGATGTTCTGGTGGCTGCTAGAAAACTGTCCACCAGACATACTTACCCCATGAAATGGAAGCGGTTTGCATTATGAGCTGCTTCCCACAGCCTGGACCCATTTAATTGTCCAGTCAGTCAGGTTCTAGGGTACCTGCTGGCCTTATTGGAGTAAGGTCTGCAGTATTCTTCAATCAAAGTGTACTTGGCTGCTATATCAGCTTTCCATGTGCCTGTGGATGGCTCTGCGGTTGCTCAACTGAAGGTAGCCCATATGAACCTCCTGGACATAAAGTCTCCACCACTCATTCACACTAGTGGGACTTTGCCGGAGGTGCTAGAACCCGAGCGGGAGCCACAAATCTTCAGGCGGGCCGGTGCCAGGGTAGGACCGCACATACTTGGTGCCACGAGACTGGCTCATGCCGTGTAGGTTATCCTGGCATTGACCCTCCAACTGCCTCAGTTCCTTTTTTCCCTTCATCGGGTGCGCTTCAGGGACGACGATGCTCGCCCACCGGGAGCAGTAGTTGTTCAGAATTTGATTAGTTTTTATTTAGTTGTTTGTTTATTAATTTTTTTTAAATGTTTTCAACAAAGAACAGAGAAGTCTTCTTCAGCCGCCTTCGGAGTCGACCATGAATGGGGCCGGTGACAGTATGGAGACTTCGCTTGAAAGCTGTTTCAGCAGCAGGGCTGGGTCCGGTCCACCACCCTCTATGGAGGGGAGGTCTGACTACGGACAGTCCAGTGCTTGGGAGGAAGGGCAGTCCTTTTGAAAGCACAAAAAGAAGTGGGCCAGTTCCAGATCTTTATCAGGGACTTGGCACCACTCAGCCTCGATTTCTTTGTCCCACCGGTTGAAGAAGAAGCGATACCGCTCAAGGTCGCCCTCTGGTACATCTGCATGGAGATTGTCGGTAGCGGGGGACAGTAGGCTGACCCTGGCTCCTTCGGATTCACCTGCAGCTTTGGTTCCGGCAGCCATGATCTTCGACTCCAGAGTCCTTCTCCGCCCCTCTGGGGGATCCTCCGGTGAGCAGTTTCATCACTGGGCCACTCTGATGGAGCAGTGGGTTTGGCGTGCCTGTGGCACCAGCCCCGGGGCTTTCGGGCCTGGGGGCTTCGGACCCGCAGGTGGGGTGGTTAGGTCAACCTAGTCATGCAACACTTTCATTGGTGCTGTCGACACTGCACCCTCATGCTTTTCCCCTCACATGGCTGTAGTGCAGGGGTCAGCACAGGTACCATCTTCTACTCTTGTTTTCAGGTCTTCAGCCTTGTGTGCCCCGGTGTTGGATTTAGGGTCTCTAGGCGCTCACCCAGCACCAGTTACAGTGCCGACCTCGGCTGCAGCCTTGGTGGCGCCGTGACCAGTGCCTTTTTCGACACCTGTGCCACTTCAGGTGCCGGAATTTTTGTTGGGCTGTCCTCAGTGCCTCAAGTGTTTACAAAGTAGTTTGCAGTACTTGCAGTGCATCTCAGGAAACTTGGAATTCAAGTATTCCCATAACTGGACGACTGGCTCCTAGCAAGCTCCTCCAGGCAAGGGACACAGGAAGTGATGGCCACGCCTTCTGAGTTCCTCACATCCATTGGAGTTCTGTTGAATCTGAGAAAATCACAGCTACAGTCCTCCCAACAACTCCTCTTCATAGGAGCTCTCCTGGACACCTCCAGGGCAAGGGCATTCCTTCCGGAAGACAGGAGAAATGACGTTCTCCAGATGGCTCTCTTCATCAAGGAGAACGGCTCAGTTCGAGCGCTATCGATGCAGTGGATGCTGGGTCTCATGGTGTCATCAGTGTTCACAGTGCCTCTGGCATGTCTGCACATGAGAACCACTCAGTGGATGCTCAGTACTCAGTGGTCCCCGACCACACATCCACAGTCCTTTTACATCAAGATGACGGAACCTGTAAGGAGATCACTCACCTGGTGGACCTAGGAGGACAACCTTCTTCAAGGCTTTCCCTTTGCTCCACTGGAGACTCAGATCACCATCACCACAGATGCATTTCTAATCGGCTGGGGAGCTCACTGTCAAGATTTCCACACCCAGGATCTGTGGTGTCAGGACAAATCTCAACTTCACATAAATAGAAACATAGAATTTGACGGCAGATAAGGACCGCTTGGCCCACCCAGTCTGCCCATTTCCCTACCTGATGGATAAGCTGCAGATCCTAGTTAACCAGCAGCCTACTTCTTCCTACCCCCAACCCCTAGAATTGCCTTATGACTGTCCCATGCATGCTTGAATTCCACCACTGTTTTTGACTCCACAACCTCCTCTGGAAGGCCATTCCATACATCCACAACCCTCTCTGTGAAAAAATACTTCCTTAAATTACCTCTGAGCCGCCCCCCTTCTATCTTCAAATTGTGCCCCCTTGTTCTTGCACACCTCTTTTTTTGAAAGATGCTACCCTCTTGGACTTTGTTGATTCCCTTGAGGTACTTGAAAGTTTCTATCATGTCCCCCCTCTCCCTCCTTTCCTCGAGGCTATACGTATTAAGCTCCTTAAGTCTCTCTTCATATGTCTTCCGGTGCAGACCCTGCACCATTTTAGTTGCCCTCCTCTGGACAGCTTCCATCCTGTCTATGTCTTTGCGGAGATTGGGTCTCCAGAACTGCACGCAGTACTCCAGATGTGGTCTCACCAGCTGTCTGTACAGAAGGATAATAACTTCTTGTTTTCTACTGGTGATGCCTCTCCCTATGCATCCCAGTATTCCCCCAGCCCTCCTTGCTGCCCTCTCACATTGCTTGCCCACCTTTAGGTCATCTGATATGACTACCCCGAGGTCCCTTTCCATTTTTGTTGTTTTTGTCCTGGAAATGAGAGCTGTCCAGTATGTTGTCCGAACCCTGAAGGATATCCTCTGTCACAAAGTAATTCTCCTTCAGACGGACAACAAGACAGTGATATATTACATCAACAAGCAGGGTGGAGCACACTCTTACCATCTGTGCAGGGAAGCAATGGGAGTGTGGGAATGGTGCCTAGAGCACGAAGCCCTGATCCAGGCAGTCTACCTGCCAGAAATCCAGAATGATCTAGTGGATTGCCTCAGCAGAATGGAGGAGGATCCACATGAGTGTTCTCTCGACTCAAATGTCATGCAGTCACTCTTCGAGGAGTGGGGCACTCCAGACCTGGACCTTTTTGCATCCCCACTCAGCGCAAAACTGCCTCTATTTTGCTCCAGAAATCAAGAACCTGGTGTTTTCTGTCAGGATGCATTCAGACTGCGGTGGACAAGACACTTTCTGTACACATTTCCTCCTCTTCCCTTAATTCAGAGGGTGCTGCTCAAGCTGGAGGCATGGGGGGGGGGAGAATGATTCTCATCGCCTCATACTGGCCTTGTCAGATTTGGTTTCCATTAATCAACAGATTATCGGAAGTTCCACTGAGACAACTATCACTTCAAATGGATATTCCGGTGACATCACGGGGCTGCAAAGAGCTTAACTCTCAGTGCTCCTCAACCTATCAACCACTAAAACCTCCAAAAACTAAATAATTTCACTCTAAAATGTCTCGGAGCTCAGGAGGAACACCTATAGCAAGTAACAGAGGCAGAAACAAGTCAGTAGGTAAAGCCAAAGCGAGGGATGGCAACCGATATAATACAGACCCTCCCAGCAGATCCGTCTCACCTGCGGGTTCTCACATGGGGACCTACGATACCGACGGAGAGAATGAACAGCTCTCTAGGTCCAGGTTTGAAACACTGCTAACCGAAATCAGAGAATCTAGATAAGAAAACAAGCAGGAGTTCAGAGCCTAGCAAAAACAACTGACCACACTTGAAACGCGCATTGGCTCGATTGAAGAATGGGTCTCGGCAACAGAAGATACATCTGCTCATATCTCTGAGTTAGTCCAGGCCCTGCTACAGCAAACAGGGGAATTACAAGCCAAATGTCTGGACCTGGAAGAGCGGTCCCGACGTGAGAACCTACGACTGTATGGACTCCCGGAGGATATGGAAACCTCTCCGGTGGCTCCCTTCCTAGAAAATTTATTAAAGGATGTCTTAGAGCTCCCTACCACATATGAGCTCCATATTGAGAGAGCCCACTGTTCCGTCCAAATAAAACCCTCTGACCCCGCTTCTCGCCCACGCTCTATCGTCTTCAAGCTTAGCTTGTTTAGTGTAAAGGAGGATATTCTAAGATGGGCTTGGGCCAAAAAGGAAATAAAATGTCTCTCTCATCGTCTCTTTTTGGATCATGACTATCCCCAGGAGATACAGCATCAGTGGATGCGTTACCTGCCAATTTTGCAGACTTTCTGGGAGAAGGCAATCCGCTTTCATACTCCTTATCCTTCTAGGCTGCGGATTTTCTGGGAAGACGGGGTTAAGGTCTACTCCACAGTGGAAGGGGCATCGGAGGCCCTAAAAGAAAGGAAAATTCAAGTGCCAG
Organism: Neoceratodus forsteri; assembly: GCA_016271365.2. Classification (NCBI taxonomy): domain Eukaryota; kingdom Metazoa; phylum Chordata; order Ceratodontiformes; family Ceratodontidae; genus Neoceratodus; species Neoceratodus forsteri. The sequence goes on along the minus strand of CM057450.1, from coordinate 1,502,958,727 downwards.
ATATCCAGAACCAACCTGCAGGGGGGAGCGGGCAGCCTTGGCAGCGCACCATGAGCAGAAAGCGAGGGGGAACCAAAACACTCCAGCACTCTGAGGCAGTGTGCAGAATACAATGCCTACTCAACAAGAAAACCAACCAAGCATATAAATCATGAGTCAGTAAAATAACTCCAACTACGATCGAAGATCTCCTACAGACTCCCCCTCCATCAGCGAACTGCTCCTTAGCTAAGTACTCTTTTAATATCATTCAATCTACTAGTCTCTTCGGTTCAAACTGATGGATCTGGGCGGGGGCTGGGGATAGGGAAAATGCCGACCTAACCCTTTACTGCTGCGGGGTAATAATAACATTGGCCCAGGTTGACAGAGACTTCCCAAATTAAAATATGCAGTGAGAGCTTTGACCCACCCAAAGGTATTTGAACCCCAAACATGAAAAGGGTCTATGGTTACTACTCCCCTCCTGCACTCAGCTGTTGACACCTCCCATTGGGCAATTTCTTGTGCTTGACGAGGAGTATACGAGGCAGGGGGAAGGGAGCTAATGGACCAAACTTTTTAAGCACTAAATATGCATTCATATGAGTGGTTTCATAAATATACATTCTGTTCTGTTAACAGAGAGCCAGGAATTTATAATGTGGTTGGGTCTCGGGGGCACAACAGAAAATGTTCTTTTACTTGCAACCTGTGTCTGGTACATCAAAAAAGTGCTTGCACTTTTTCTATTTGGAGCCCTAAGACACCGCGTCTCCAGAGGAGGTTTTCCGGAAACAGAAGCACCTATAATCCTCGTTCTCCTCACAGAGGGAGAACACAGAGGCTAATACTGTAGATTAGCCTCCATCCTTGGAAGCAACCAGTTGAGTTATGGTTTTTATGGTTACGATTAAAGTTGAAGCCATGTTGGCTTATGTATTTAATTTTGTTCTGAATGGGCCAATGGAACCTAGGAGCAGTAGCAACCCTCCACAAAGGTCGACAGGACTGGGGGAAGGAGCCGCCACATCAGGCAAAACAGTAACCCAAAGTGCACGTTCAAGCATTTTAATTAAGTCATGAATATGTCACAGATATATATCATTTGCACATATAATGTGCATGGGGTAACCAACCCTATTAAACGTAGTAAAATTCTGCAATACTTAAAAAAGGAGGGCGCCAACATTATCCTACTATAGGAAACCCACCTCTCACAGGTGGAACATAAAAAATTTGAGCATCTGGGTTTCTCTTGTGTGGCGGCTTCTTCTTACAGAGGAGGTAGGAGGGGGACTGGTATAATGATCAGACAAGGGGTTCAGTTTGAATTTAAAGACTGGATTATTGATAAGGAAGGGAGATTCGTATTACTCAAGGGTTACCTAGATGGGCAAATGGCGACTTTAGCCTCAGTATAGATACCCCCAGCGTCTAACTTTGGGGTATAGAGAGCATTCTTTACACAGTTAGCTGAATTAGCGTCGGGCCAGGTAATATGTGGAGGGGACCTTAACATAAACATTACTGAGGGGGCCTTAGGTCACCCTACCCTGGGTCGGGTAAACAAAACCACCAGGGAAGTACAAAAACTTCTCCAGGAATTGGGTTATGAGGATGTCTGGTGATTCCTTCAAGGTTCTACATGGAGACACACCTTTTATTCCCAAGCCCACGATTCTTACTCCTGTCTGGATTTCATCTTGGTCCTTCGGGAACAACTAAATATGGTTCAGAACATAAGGATGGAAGATTTCACCATCTAAGATCACGCCCCAATTTTCTGTACACTTATGGCACAGACACTGAGGAAGAAAACCTTCTGGAGATTGAACCTTTCCCTACTGATGGACAAGGAGACTCAGGAGGCAATTAAGGACACAATCTCTCAGGCCCTTTTGGATAACGACACCCAGGATACCTCGGTGTCGGTTGTCTGGGACACTATAAAAGCAATAGTCAGGGGGAAGCTGATTGGAATTTCCTCCCATATAAAAAAAAAAAAACAGAGGGAAAATCACCGACACTCCTTAGAAGAGAAAATTAAAGCTCTTGAGGAACTCCAGAAAGTTAGACTCACTAAAACTAGAAGCCAAGAGCTGGCTGTACTAAAAAAGAGCTTAACAATATTCTTGAGTGTGCTATAGAACAGAAATTAATATTCCTATGACATAAACATTACGATGGTGGCCCTCGCTTCCTGCTATTAATAGCGAGTCAACTGAGGGCCCAGAGAGTCAGATCCACCATCCTGAGGGTAAGGAACCCTACTTCAGGCAAACTTCTGAGTAATATAAAGGGAATATCTGAATCCTTTTTAGATTACTACAAATCACTTTATACTGTGACCTCCCAACCCCCGATCATAAGATTCATGAGTTTCTTTCCTCCCTTGACCTGCCCACCCTGACTAAAGATCAGAGTACCCAATTAGTCTTCCCAATATCTATGAAGGACATAGAATCGGTTATAGGAGGTTTAAAAGCAGGGAAATACCCAGGATCTGATGGTTTCCCAAGTGAATTTTACAAAACCTTCTCCAAAACCCTAATTCTGCTTTTGGGCAGAGTATTTTCGTTTGTAACAACAAAGGAGGGTGTAATTCCTCCTTCGTGGAACGAAGCAATCATTTCTGTCATACCAAAGGCAGGCAAGGACCCTTCACACTGTGCATTGTACAGACCTATATCATTACTGAACACAGACTATAAAATCTTTGGGTCGATATTGGCCAAGAGACTTATTCAACTAGCACCAACTAAAATCCATATGGATCAGGGTGGCTTTATTCCTGGCCGTCAAGCACAGGATAATGTTAGGCGCACTATTTATATAATGGAACAAATACAGACACAGAAGTCACCTGCACTTTTTCTTGGGCTGGGTGCAGAAAAGGCTTTTGATATGGTCTCTTGGAGGCTTTTGAAGGGGGTCCTTGCCTGCTTTGGCTTTCCGGCTCAGTTCTCTGATACCATCTTCAAGTTCTATAGCAGACCTACTGGTTACATCAGGACAAATGGCCATATATCAGAAAGCTTCAACCTATACAGGGGGATTAGACAGGGTTGTCCCCTATCCCCTCTACTTTTCGCTTTTTATATTGCGCCTCTGGTCCGGTACATTCATCTTTCCACTGATATTAAGGGAATATTGATGGCTAAAACAGAACACAAATTAGCTCTTTTGGCTGATGATCTGTTGATTTATTTGTCAGACCTCGACTCATCCATGAGGGCGCTCTTTCAAAAAATTCAGGATTTCTCCCTTTTATCTGGTTAATCCCTTAATATATCTAAAACAGAAGTTCTCTCTATTGGACATGATGCCACCCCCACCCTCAGATCCAGATACCCAATCAAATGGGATAAGCAATCCATCAAGCACCTGGGGATAACACATTCCCAGAATTACATTCCATTAGTGACTAACATCAAACATGATCTCAGAAGGTGGAATCTTTTCCCGACCTCTTTCTATATACGTATCCTTTGTCTTAAAATGAATATCTTGCCACGTTATCTGTACCTTTTTCAATGTGTGCCATGTGCTGTCTCACCAAAAGAACTCCTAGCATGGCAGAAAATCATGGGCGCTTTCCAGTGGAATCACAGTAAACCCCGAGTTAATATGCATAAATTATCCCTGCCCAAATCTCTTGGCAGTGTGGCCCTCCCGTCCTTGTTAGACTACTGGACAGCTGCACAGATGAGACTGGCGCTCCTATGAGGCACAGAATCTTATGTAGCAGCTTGGAAACAGATAGACCTGGCAAGATCAGTGAGCCCTCCATTGCCAGCATGTCTGTTCTCTGTGCCCCTACTTAAACAGATGGTACAATTTGTTCCAAACGCCACAGCCACTATACTGAAAGGCTGGAGTTGGAGAAGAAAAAGTAAAGCTGTACAACAGCAAACATGGAAATATCAATGGTTTGTAACGACACCCCAATTTAGATCTTCCATCCAGGGACAATGGTATGAAATCCAAACAAGCAAGGGACTGGTGGCCCCCTGGCAACTTCTCAGGGTTAACACAGTGATAACCTTTGAAGAGGCGCAGCAGAGATACCTCTGGACAGAGAGAGATAGGCTATATTATTACCAAATCTGAGACTTTATATCTAAACAAATCAGGGACCGGGAGGATAGGCTTGAAATAAGTGAGGACCTACCCCCATTTTTGAATATTTGGGCCTCCTCCCAGGGAGAAAAAGCCATCTCTGTAATTTATAAATTTCTAATCCAGCAAAAGGCACATTATATGGACCCAGTAAAATCTAGGTGGGAAAAGGAATTTGCTCAGGCGATACCCGGACGGGAATGGAGTAAGGCGTGGAAAGGCACTTGGTCTACCACATCATCTCCTACCTGGAGAGAATTTGTCTGGAAGATCAGAATAGGATTCTTCATGGTACCTACCATGGTAGCCCTTAGAAAACTGGGGACTCATTCCCGGTGTTGGAGGGAGTGTGGGGAGGCAAGGGCGTCCCATAAGCACATTTTCCTGGATTGCCCCAAAACATCTAATTTCTGGGATCAGATGGTTCAAACTATAACATTGGTGCTTAACCTTCAGCATCCCCATTCAGGGATCAATCTGTTATTAGGTACTCCACCTATGGGGGTTAAAGATAAAGTTACTTTGTACCTATGGTCCAGTATTCTGTGTGAAGCTTACAAAGCCATTTCTAAAAGGTGGCTGCAAGAGGCACCTCCTCTGATCTTGGAATGGAGGTCCTTAATAGCCACCATCAAGCATAATGAGCAGATGTCTTTTGCTCTGCAAGATAGAATGGAGCCATATATTTCTCATTGGGCCAGATGGGAACTAACGCAGGATCAAACCCAAAGAGGGGTGGACCCCGAGATGGGTTGAGATGTTGAGACTTAAGCCCTGGGGATAGAGATTACTGCAGGAACAAAATTACATCTGAACTAGAAGTGGTAAACCTCCGCCCCTCTATGTTAATCCCAGTTTGTTAATATCAAATTATCTATATATTGTTTGATGGGGATTGTATGCTACTTGCTCCTATTATTTGAAATGGATGAGCTTGCTCCTAAATGGGAACATTATCCAGTATGAATGTAACAGAGTACCGTACCCCTTTACCCTTTTTACATCTGTTGGACCACATGAGATTTAATTCATCTTTTTTGTTCTATATTTTTATGTACAAGTTTGACGTGTTTTTCTCTGTACTATGTAATGGAGAGGCTGTAGTTGGAAACAGCCGCATGTTGTATTATCCATGATAGTAACCTCACTGTATCTTTGCAGTAATTGTGTGTACTCGAATTCTTTTGCAATAAAGGAAGTACAAAAAAAAAATGGATCTTCTGACCCAGCGCCCAGTGGTCCATCCCAGCCTGAGGTCCCTTCATCTCCATGCCTGATGCTTGAGGAGATAGAAGTAGGTCGATTTAACGTCTCCCATAGAGTCTCAGATATTCTCCTTCCAGCCCACAAACTGATCACTAGGAAAACTTACACAGCAAAGTGGAAACAAGTCTCCATCTGGTGTGTAAAGTCCTCCCTCTTTTCTTGCCCACCAAACAACATCTTAGAGTATCTGCTAGACCTGTCAAATGCAGGGCTACAATACTCAATGGTGAAAGTGCATCTCTGTGCGATTTCGACTTACCACAAGCCTAGCCACAGTCTGTCAGTGGCTCAGCTGCCCTTGGTTAAGAGGTTCCTTAAGGGTATCCTCCAGATTAAGTCACCATTCAGGAGACCAGTAGCCGCTTGAGATATCAACCTTGTGTTAGACATGCTCACTTGTAAACCTTTCGAGCCTCTAGCAACCTGCGAGTTGAAGTTCCTGACATGGAAGACTGCCTTCCTTGTAGCCATTACTTCCACTCGCAGTGTGTCCGAAATACATGCCCTGGTCACGGACCCTCTGTATACAGTATTTCTTAAGGACAAGGTGGTTCCACGACCCACCCTAAATTTCTTTCAACAGTAGTCTCGGAATTCCACCTGAACCAGCCGTTGGTCCTTCCGACCTACTTTGTGAACTTTCAGAATGAAGGGGAATGTTCCCTATATTCTCTGGATGCAAAACGAGTTTTACAATTCTACATCAATAGAACATAAGAGATCCGCAAATCCAAGCAACTCTTTGTCTCATTCAGTATGGCCCAGCTGGGTCAACCTGTTGCCATCAGGTGTATTTCAGCATAGCTGGTAACATGTCTCTGCCATTGCTATTCAATGACGCAGGTCAAGCTGGAAGGCAGGGTGTACGCCCACTCTACCAGAGCAGTCATGGCATCTCTGGCAGAAATACGAAACATGCCCATTGCAGATATCTGCAGTGCAGCTACTAGGAGCTCTGTGCACTCCTTTGTGAAGCACCGTGCCTTGGATGTCCATGCCAGACAGCATCCATCCTTTGGCAGGACAATCTTCAATGGACTTCTGTCCTGAGTAAGCTCTTTTCTCTCCTGTCGCCCTTCTCAAGGGATTATTTTGTCTCAGCACTCTCCCACTAGTGTGAATGAGTGGTGGAGACTTTATGTCCAGGAAGATATGTAAATTACGTACCTAACATAATTCTTGATCTTCTTGGATGAAGTCTCCACCACTCATTCACATGCCCACCCACCATTCCCCAAGCTCACTTGTCTTGTTTTTGTTCTTCACTCCCTCGTTGACTGGGCTGTGAAGACACTGTTGTAGTGACCCTTTTTACATGGGTCATACAGACTATCTTATGTCCAACATAGGTTAGTTTTGTTAGGATAGTTTACACTGCAGCTCCGTGATAAAAACAGGTACGGAGACGGTTGGAGGGTCGATGCCAGGATAGCCTACATGGCATGAGCCAGTCTCATGGCGCTGCGCATGCGCGGTCCTACCCCGGCCCTCCTGAAGATTTTTGGCTTCTCGGTTCTTAGCACCTCTGGTAAAAACATTAGTGTGAATGATGTGGAGACTTTGTCCAAGAAGATTAAGAATTACGTAGGTACGTAATTTACATATCTTCCTGGACATAAAGTCTCCACCACTCATTCACACTAATGGGAGTACGCCAGAGGTGCTAGGACCCAGCAGGAGAAAACTTTTTCAGGAGGGCCGGTGCCTGAGATGGAGCTGTGAGGAGCGGCACTGCAAGCCCAGCGCGTGCGGTAATGACTGTCTTGGTGTCAACCCTCCAACCGCCTCAGTTCCTTTTTTCCCAATGTCGAGTGCGCTTCAGTGACGATGTCGCTCGCCCTCCGGGAGTCAAACTTCAAACTAGCAGCTTAGTTTTCAGTTTATTGTTTTGTATTCTGTCATCGATAAGTACTGATTATATTAATAAATTCTTCTTATAAGAGAGAAGTCTTCAGCCCTCTATTGACTAAGTCAACCATGAGTGGGGCAGGTGACGGTAGGGAGACTTCATATGAAAGCTGTTCAGCCAGCGGGGCAGGGTCTGGTCCGCAGCCCTTTCCGGAGAGGGGGTCTGACAATGGATTGTCCAACGCTCAGGGAGATGGGCGGTCTCCCCAAAAGCATAAAAAGAAGCGGGGCTGATTGCCCAAACCGGCCAGTCCGACACCGGGGCCTTCGGGCCCATCAGTTCCGGGACGGCAGGCAGGGTGGTTAGGTCTTCCTAGTCGTGCGGCACCTTCTTTGGTGCCGTCGACTCCGCGCTCTAGTATCTATCCCCCTCACACAGCTGCAGCGCAGGGGTCTACACTGATGCCCTTAACTTCTGCCATTTTTCACCCTGTAACTTCAAATCGCAGTTCTCAGACTTCTGTGATGTTGCCGTCGCCTGCAGTGCCAACTTCCCCGGCGCCGGGTTCCCTTGCGACACTGCGAGTGCTGTCATCACCGTCTGCGGTGCCATGGACTCTGTCGGCGCCATCCTCAACGGAGCTGGTGGCAGCACCACATTATCTGTCGGCACCTCTGGTGCCGGGTACGGTTTCACACTCTTTGTTGGCGCCATGGACGACGCAGTTTTCTGTGACAGCTCCTTCTTTTTTCTCGGTGCCGTTTTCTTAGACAACACCAGGGATGAGTGTGGTGCCATCTAGTTTCCAGAGGTTTTCGACGCCGATTCTTTCTCTTTCTCCTTCTCTTCTTCCTACTGGTTTTCACTCCGTTCCTGTCTTCACAGTCCTCCCTGGACTGTCAGGAGATGATTTTGAGCCCGACTCAGATCTTAGACTGGGTGATAATGTTGATACTGACACTGCCCTGGAGGCAGGGGTCAATCCTCCTGCAGAGCCTGTTATTGAGGACCTTTCCTTTAAGTCTCTGCTCAAGAATTTAAATTCTACTCTTTCTCTCCAGACTACAGAAATCGATCCTGGGAAGCTTTTGCGTCTCCAATATCTTCATGTCGCGGAAATCCCTATGGATTTAACCCCTCCGGTACAGCCCTCTTTGGAGACCCTTTCACAGATGCTGTGGAAGAATCCAGCTCTTATTCCTTCTGTGGCCAAGTCCATAGATAGGAAATATGCCCCTCCCAAGGATCGCCCCATCTTGGCCTCACAAGCCTTTGCTGATGCCATAGTGGTCCTAGCAGAGAATAATAAGGCTGTCCTCCCTCAGGAATCTACAGTCCACCCTATAAACGAAGAATCTCGCAAGATAGACACCTTAGGTAAGAGAGTCTTTGCTACCTCAACCCTGAGCATGCGTATTGCCAGCTACCAGGGCTATTTTTCTCAGTATGAGTATGTTCTTTGGCATTCACTCAAAGCAGTGGTAGGAACTCTGCCCGAATCAGAGGTTAACTCAGAGCTACTGTACTTCAAACCATAACTAGAGGTATCAAGTTCAATAACCAACAAGTCAAAGCGGCGATGGATGCCCCCGATACCGCTTCCCGGGCGGTGGCTGGCATCTGCATCCGTCGCCACTCTTGGCTGCGTACTTCAGGCTTCACGAATGATGCCCAGCAGCAAGTCATGGCCTTATCCTTTGACGGTATGTATCTGTTCGGACCTCAGGTGGAGCAAGCACTAGAGTCCACATGAAAGACTAGGTCTGCTATTAAATAAGACAGCCAGACCCATGCCGCCCCTCCCGAGGGGGTGGGAATAAGCGCCAGTTTCACATCCGCCAGTCCTTTCAGGGCAAAGGAGAGGGTGTTTTAACAGAAACCAGAACCCTCAGCCACAAAATAAAGTGCAGCAGAAGGCACAAGGCCCAAAAGTGCCCAGTGCCACCTACTGAGTTTCCGGCCCAGGTCCCACCTTAGCTGCCCGAGGGGGACTCCTCTTAGCAGTGGGAGGGCATCTGACTCAGTTTTACAACCAGTGGAAGTCTATAACATCAGACAAATGGGTCCTCAGGATAATCCACGAAGGATACTCTCGCAGCCTTTTGGAAACCCCTCCGGATCATCCTCCCAAACGACAGCCCTTTCCTGTCGGCCGTACAGTCAGACCTTCTTGCTTCCGAGGTACAAGGCCTTCTGAACAGTAGGGCAGTTGAAGTAGTTCCGCTGGATCAACGGAACACAGGTTTCTAGGGACATGGATATGTTGTTCATCCACACTGTCTGGCAGGTTCCTTGCTGCTTTAAATCTTGCCGGAAGGTCTTCAAGCTGGCTCCTCCTACCCACCCGGGTGTTAAAACTCTCGGCTCCGCCCCATGACGCCAGATCTTCCTTACCGCTTGGAAGCTCAGGTTCCCTCCTTAATGTTCTGCGTGATAGACTGGATCCTAATTCTTCGGTTCGCCCGAAACTAATTTTAAAAATTTCAAGACTTCTGTCATCTTTCTCCCTCGCGGCTGCGATGGACAGATCGACTCCCGGTTTTCGGCGGTGCCCTTGTGGGCAGAAGATGTCCAGGATAGACCCACACTCCACGTGCGTCTACTGCCTTGGCCTAGAACACAACCCGCAGGCCTGCGAGTCATGCCGTTCGTTTTCGGCCAACATCCTAGAGGACCGCGCTGCCCGGTTACAGCTGGGGCGCCCGAGCGCTACCGCGCCGTAAGTCGAAGGAGGCCGTTGGGTGGTTACGGCGGCTGGCTCGGCTGAGCAGCTCGAGCAGATGATCGCCTTCGAGGAGGAGGCGGCCCAGGCCGCATCATCCTCTTCCTCGGTCGCGGCATTTATCCCGCTCTCTTTGGGTACCTTGTATTCAGCTTCATTCAAGGAGCTTTGCCAATCCCTTTCCACGAAGGGAGAGGGGCCATCAGGACATTCCTCTCGGTCCAAAAAGAAGGACTCTAAGGGTAAGTCCCATCGTCAGTGTTCGTGGGAGCGGGAGAGGTCTCCCTCCCCAGACAGCTGACTGTCGACTTTGGTCGAGGTTGCTGCTAAGACCGCTGGCTTCACGGCGTCCCCGTCAGGCCAGCCGGCCAAGACTCCCGTCGACATGGTCGAGATTTTTCTCGACCCGTCGGACGGGCTGTCAACTGGTGTGGCCGACAACCCTTCTTCACCGGTTCCCCCGGTGGAGACCGAGGATCTGCCTGCGCCCCCGGTGCAGCAGTCCGCGATTAAGGCATCCGAGCCAAGGGAAGAGCGGGTGTCCCCTGCTCCTTCACAGACCCGACCTCGGAAACACCGAGGATCTCGGTCTCGGCCTCGGACTTCTTCTCGGTCCAGCCGATCCCTCCGGCATCGGCGGTCTCGGTCTCGGCACCGAGGTAAGCGGCGCCGCTGCTCATCCTCGTCTTCCTCCTCGGAAGAGGAGAGGCTCCGGCGCAAATTGCGTCGACGCTACGAGGACCTGATGTGGCAGCAGTTACTTCTGTCCGGGAGCAAGTCGACGCCGACGCCTTCCCTGGCCATCAAGTGGCTGTCACCCGAGCGGGTGAAACAACCCCTCGCCGTGGTCGAGATGCCCAAGCCTGGGCGGTTGTTCGGCCGAAATCTGCTGCCCCACCGATTGTGGTGGAACCTCCGCCTCCACAACTGAAATCGGGGGCTCCGACCAAGGACTCTCGGTCGGGTCAAGGCCTGCCCCACAGGTTGTCGGTCACCCTCACTCCCGATCGTCCTCGGCAGGTGGAGGGTGGCTCAGGCCCCAGGCAGCTCTTCGCGGAGTCCTCCGGGGGCCAGTCATTGGACGAAAGCCCATCGTCCTTCATGGGTTTGCTTTGGCTCCTCTCGGAGTCCACCAGGATGCAGCTCAAGCCCGTATCCAAAGGGGCCAAGAATCCCCTGACGGAGATACTGAACCGAGGGGATTCCCCCACGGAGGCCTTTCCAGTGGCTGAGGCCATTGTCGGCCCAGCCTTGGAGCTTTGGCAGTGGCCTGCTTCCTGCCCTGCGCCTTCAGCCAGGATGGCCAGGAAGTATGCGGTCCCTACCAGCTCTTTGCCTGGGTTTTCGGAACACCCCTCTGCCGAGGGGTTGGTCACCGACAGCGTTTTCCGGCGTTCTGGGAACGCTAGGGACGTGGACAAGCCCCCCGACAAGGAGTCCAAAAAGCTGGATTATACTGGGTGCAAGGTATACGCTGCGTCCTTCCTTGGCCTCCGCCAGGCCAGCTCGGCCGTGCTGATGGCACACATCTCCCATGCCCTCATGGGCTCCCTGGATGAGGTGATCCCTCATTTCCCAGCCAACCTGCAGACCACGGTCCAGCAGGTTCGAGACCAGGGTAGGGCAGTGGCTAAGCAGCAGCTCCAAACGGCTGTGGACATAGGAGACTCCTGTGCCAGATCGGTCGCGGCCGCGGTGGCCATGCGCCGCAGAGCATGGCTGAGGATATCCACCTTCACGGCGGATACCCAGCACAAATTGGCGGACGTCCCCTTCTTGGGGACCGACCTCTTCGGCCCTGGAGTGGAAGGTCACCTCCAGCGGATCGAGAAGTCCAATGCCACTCTGGACTTGGTCACCTCCGCCCAGAAGGACAAAGGCCGCCGACAGCAGCAGCACAAGTCCTTTCGCCCTTCTGCGCCTGCGGCACGTCCGGCCCAACAGCACCAGCACCAGGGCCAGCAGGCTCACGCTTGGCATCCCAAACCCAAGCCTGCTGCTTCCTCCAATAGGAAGCAGGGAGGTAAAGGCCCAGGAGATCCCTCAGCTGGTCCCTCCTCCAAGCCTGCCCAGGACGGGTTGAGGGGTGTCACCCCCAGCCTCATCACTCCCCCCCCCGGGTTCCCCCTGTGGGGGGATGTCTATGCCACTTCCTTTCTGCCTGGTCCGCTATCACCACGGACCGCTGGGTGTTGGAGGTGGTAGGAAAGGGTCTGCCTCTGGAGTTTGAGCAGGCCCCACCCTTCCGAGCCGTCGCCCCTCGGGGGGCCACGGGGTCCGCAGCCTCTCTGTCGGCCCGCCAAGCCGATATTGCCCTGCTCCTCGAAAAAGAGGTGATCAGGAAGGTGGCGGATCCTTCTCCAGACCCGGGGTTTGTGTCCAGGTACTTCCTGGTCCCAAAACGGATGGGGGCCTGGCGCCCCATTCTCAGCCTGCATGACCTGAACAGGTTCCTAAGGTGTCGGACCTTCAGGATGGTCACTCTGGCTCAGTTAATCCCATCCTTGGAACGAGGTGTGTGGTTCTGTTCCCTGGACCTTCAGGACGTGTTCTTTCACGTCCCAATCCGTCCGTCCCACCAGAGATTCCTCCGCTTCAGAGCGGATGGATCCCTTTACGAGTTCCGGGCCATGCCCTTCGGCCTTTCCCTAGCTCCTAGGGTCTTCACCAAATGCATGGCAGTGGTGACAGCATTCCTGCGGCGCCAAAGGGTCCAGGTGTACCCCTACCTGGACGATTGGCTGATTGTAGCCCCCTCTAGAGCGGATGTGGAGCGGTCCAGAGATCTGGCCTCCAAGTTTGCTCTCAGGTTGGCCTCCTCATCAACGAGGCCAAGTCGGAACTCGTGCAAAGCAGGTGATACAATTCATCGGGGCAGAACTCGACTCTCTACGATCCAGAGCACCGCTCCCGGCGGACAGGGCCGAGGTTCTTTCCTCCTTTGCCCAATCATTTCAGGTTGGGCAATCTCGCTCTGCCCGGGACTTCCTGCGCCTCCTGGGCCTCATGGCGGCCTGCACCAGCGTGGTCCGTTCGGCCCGCTGGTACATGCGTCCTCTTCAGTAGGGACTGGCCAGCCAATGGCACAGCACTTTGATCCACTGGATCAGCTAGTGACAGTGACCCAGGGGATGTGGAACGTTCTCCAGTGGTGGACTGTTCCAGCACATCTGCAGGAGGGCATCCCGTTTGTCCGCCCCAAGCCGACGGTCTCTCTATCGACCGATGCCTCTCTGATGGGTTGGGGTGCCCATCTAGAGGAGCACAGAGCACATGGCCTCTGGTCTCCTCGGGAGTCCCGATGCCATATCAACCTGCTGGAGCTTCGAGCAGTTCGTGTAGCCCTCACCGCCTTCGCTCCGTTTCTACGGGGTCAAGTGGTTCAGGTCCAGACGGACAATACCACGACCATGTACTACCTAAACCGCCAGGGCGGGACGCGCTCCATGCCTCTGTGCAGGGAAACTCTCCGCATTTGGTCACTCATGCGCAGCCTGGAGGCGGATCTCCTCGTCATTCATGTGGCAGGAGCCTCCAACACCCTGGCCGATGCCCTAAGCCGGATAGGGGCTGCGTCCCACGAGTGGTCTCTCCTGCCGGAGGTAGTACAAGATCTCTTCTCCCACTGGGGCACACCTCAGGTGGACCTGTTTGCCTCAGGGGAATGTGAGCTGAGACTGTTTCATGCCCGCCCCCCTCAGCAGGGCTCGCTGCAGGGGGATGCCTTCTCAAGGCCGTGGACTCCGGGCCTCTTCTACGCCTTTCCCCCATTTCCCTTGATCCACAAGGTGCTTCTCAAGGCGAGGAGGGACAAGGCGCAGGTGATTCTAGTAACCCCAGACTGGCCCCGCCAGTTTTGGTATCCAGATCTCCTCAGTCTCAGCTCCAGGCTCCCGAGGTGGCTTCCAGCCCGCCCGAACCTGATCTCAGTCAATCAGGGGAAAGTATTCCATCCGGACCTTCAATCCCTGCACCTGACGGCCTGGTTCGTGAGCGGCTAGAGTTCCAGGCCTTGGGTCTTTCCGACGAGGTCCTCAACGTCGTTGAGGCGTCCCGTAAGGAGTCGACCAGAAAATGCTACGCCTTGAAATGGAAGAGATTCTCCATTTGGTGTCAGGGCAAGGGCCTGGACCCTTCCTCCTGTTCCTTGGCTAGCATTCTGGACTAACTGTGGTCCCTTTCTCAGCAAGGGCTTCGGTCGACGACCCTTAAGGTGCACCTGGCAGCCATCTCTGCTTACCGGGCGTGGGCCGGGAAGCAGTCGGTGGCGCAGCAGAAGGTGATCGGGCACTTTTTCAAAGGCTTTGATCACATATCCCCTCCGGTGCGAGAACCTCCACCTCTGTGGGATCTACTGCTGGTATTGGCTAAGCTCATGGGCTGGCCAGTCGAACCGATGCACAGGTGTGACATCTCTCACCTGTCGTGGAAGACCGCCTTCTTGGTGGCTATCATGTCAGTCAGAAGGATGGGAGAGCTCCAGGCACTTTCCATCGAGTCTCCTTATCTGGTCTTCCACAGGGACAAGGTTGTCCTGTGCCCCAACCCGAAATTCCTTCTGAAGGTGGTGTCAGAGTTTCACCTTAACCAGGTGTTGACTCTGCCGGTGTTCTACCCCAATCACACCTCGGAGGCCGAATATAGGCTCCATACCTTGGACCCTAGAAGAGCGCTCGCTTATTATAAGGAGCAGATGGCTGAAGTTCGGGGAGAGGTTCGCCAGCTGTTTGTTACCAATGCTGAAGCCGCACCTGGCAGACCTGCAGCCAAGTGGACGATAGGCAGGTGGGTCACCTCCTGCATAGATCTCTGCTATAGGTTGGCGGGCTTGGAGCCTCCCAGACGGATAAGAGCTCATTCTACCCGCCATACCGCTGCATCGGTGGCTGCTTCCAAGGACATCCCTATCCAGGAAATCTGCAGGGCTGCTACCTGGAAGTCAGCACACACCTTCATCACCCACTACCACATCGACCCTTGAGTCACGCTGGGATGCTGGTTTTGGGGCCTCGGTTCTCCAGTCTTTATTCCCTAAGTAGGGGGTGTGCGCCTTGCCTCTCTCCTCCCGGAGAACTGCTAGGAGTCTGCCAGACAGTGTGGATGAACAACATATCCATGTCCCTAGAAATACAGGTTACTTACCTGTAACAGGAGTTCTAGGAATGGTATATGTTGTTCATCCACACCATTCCACCGACCTCCCGGCCGGCACAACCTGGCTTCCAGCGGGCTAGATCTGGCATCATGGGGCGGTGCCAAGAGTTTTACCACCCAGGTGGGTGGGAGGAGCCAGCTTGAAGACCTTCCGGCAAGATTTAAAGCGGCAAGGAACCTGCCAGACAGTGTGGATGAACAACAAATACCATTCTTAGAACTCCTGTTACAGGTGAGTAACCTGTATTTCTACTCCCATTACTTTCTGGTCCCAAAGAAAACACACGGCATGTGTCCCATTCTGGATCTCATAAAGTTAAACAAGTTCCTTACACAAGGAAAAGTTCAAGATGATATCACTCGGTACCCTGCTTCCTTTGATTCATCGACACGATTGGATAGCCTCCCTGGACATGCAGGATGCCTACCAACACATCCTCATACACCTAAAACACCACAAATACCTAAAGTTCGTGGCATTGGGTCAACACTATCAGTTCAGAATCCTGCCCTTTGGGCTATCCTCGGTGCCTCAAGTTTTTACAAAGTGTTGTGCAATTCTCGCAGTGCACCACAGGAAAATCAGAATACAAATGTTCCCATATCTGGATGACTGGCTTCTAGCAAGTCCCTCCAGGCAAGAGACTCTGGAGACTGTGGCCACGGCCTCAGACTTCTTCACATCCATGGGAATCCTGCTGAACCTCAACAAGTCGCAGCTGCAGCCTTCCCAGAGGCTCCTCTTCATAGGAACTCTTCTGGACACCTCCTGTGCAACGGCTTTTCTTCCAGAGGACAGAAGGAGCGCTATCTTACAGATGGCCCGATACATCAGAGAACACAGCTTGGTCCGAGCTATCTCGATGCAACAGATGCTGGACTTCATGGCATCCTCGGTGTTCACAGTACCCTTGGCTCATCTTCACATGAGAACCTCTCCGTGGATGCTCAGTGCTCAGTGGTCCCCAACCACTCACCCTCAGTCCTTTCTTGTCAAAGTGACGGGACCTCTGAAGAGGTCGCTCACCTGGTGGTGTCAGGAGAACAACCTTCTGGAAGGATATGCCTTCACCCCTCTGGATCATCAGATCTCCATTACCACGGACGCGTCTCTGATGGGTTGGGGAGCTCACTGTCGGGATCTCCACACCCAGGGTATGTGGGCTCAGGACAAGTCTCAACTTCACATAAGCGTCCTGGAAATGAGAGCCGTCCTGTATGCAGTCCGAGCTGTGGAGGACATACTCTGTCACAAGAACATTCTCCTTCAAATGGACAACAAGGCAGTGATGTACTATATCAACAAACAGGGTGGTGCACACTCTTACCCATTATGCAGGGAAGCAATGAGAGTGTAGGAATGGTGCCTGGAGCACAAGGCTCTGATTCAGGTGGTTTACCTAAGTGGAGTACAAAAGAGCTGGCAGACCATCTCAGCAGAATGGAGGCGGAGCCTCACGAGTGGTCGCTCGACTTAACTGTCATTTAGTCACTCTTCAAGGAGTGGAGAACTCCAGACCTGGACCTTTTTGTGTCCCCAATCAATGCAAAACTGCCTCTCTTCTGTTCCAGAAATCCAGGACCTGGCGTTTTTTGTCAGGATGCGTTCAGGCTGCTGTGGACAAAACGCTTTCTATGCACTTTTCCTCCTCTTCCCCTAATTCAGAGGGTACTGCTCAAATTGGAGTCCCAGGGGGGCAGAATGATTCTCATTGTCCCCTTTGGGCCTCAACAGATATGGTTCCCGCTACTCAACAGATTATGGGAACCCCCCCCCAAAAACACTTCCCCTTCAGACGAACCTTCTGACTCCGGTCCTGTGATCCCTCCCAACCTGAGGTCACTTCACCTTCACCCTTGACTCCTGAAGAGATAGAGGTGAATAGGTTCAATGTTTCTTGTAGAGTTTCAGATATTCTTTTGGCTGCGTGTAAGCTGGCCACTAGAAAAACCTACACAGCTAAATGGAAGTGTTTCTCTATCTGGTGTGCAAAATCCACTTGGAACCCTTTTTCCTGCCCACTAAATAAAGTCTTGGAGTATCTCTTAGACCTCTCAAACACAGGTCTGCAGTAGTCCACAGTTGAGGTTCATCTTTGTGCCATTTCAGCATATCATGAGCCGGTCCTTTCCATGTCGTTGGCTCAATTGCCTATAGTTAAGAGGTTTCTTAGGGATATTCTGCATACTGGACCTCCTATGAGACGTCCAGTTGCAGCCTGTGACACTAACATTGTACTAGACATGCTCACTCGTAAACCTTTCGAGCCTCTACCCACTTGCGAGTTGAAGTTTCTCACATGGAAAACTGCCTTCCTGGTGGACATTACGTCGGCCCGTAGAGTTTCTGAAATACACACACTGGTCACAGACACCACCACCCCCCATACTCTGTATTTCACAAGGACAAAGTAACTCTTAGAACTCATCATAAGTTTCTCCCTAAGGTTGCCTCAGAATTCCATCTAAGCCAACCTTTAGTTCTTCCTACCTACTTTGCGAACTTCCAGAATGAAGGGGAGCATACCCTTCATTCGCTGGATGTTAAGATGGCATTGGGATTCTATCTAGATAGAACAAAGGAAATTAGCAAGGCTCAACAACTGTTTGTTTCTTTCAGCGAGACCCGGCTGGGTCAGCCTGTTGCTATTAGGTGCATTTCAGCATGGCTGGCGGCATGCCTTCGTCACTGCTATTCCATGGCACAGGTCAAGCTGGAAGGTAGAGTGTACGCTTACTCTACCAGAGCAGTTGCGGCATCTCTGGCAGAAATCCGTAACGTACCCATTGCAGATATTTGCAGTTCGGCTACCTGGAGCTCCGTGCATACATTCGTTAAGCACTATGCCTTGGATGTCCATGCCAGACGACATCTGTTGTTTGGCAGGATCATTCTTAACGGACTTCTGTCCTAAGCACGTGAACTCTTTAGCTCCTGCCGCCCGTCTCAGGGGATTATTTAGTTCAGTGCTAAACCCCTTAAGTGTGTGAATGAGTGGTGGAGATTCTATGTCCAGGAAGATATGGAAATTGCGTACCTACCATAATTCTAGATCTTCTTGGATGAAGTCTTCACCACTCATTCACATGCCCACCCACCATCCCCCAAGCTCACTTCTCTGTTTATGGTCTTCACTCCTTCAATGGCTGAGCTGTGAAGACTTTATTGTTGACCCTTCTTACATGGGTCATTCAGGCTATCTTATGTCCGATTTTTAGGTTAGTCCTTTCTAGGTTAGTTACGCTGCATCTCCTCGGGAAAAAAAGGTACTGAGGCGGTTGGAGAGTCGACGCCGAAATAGTCATTACCGCATGCACCGGGCTCATGGTGTTGCTCCTCGCGGCTCCATCTCAGGCGCCAGCCCTCCTGAAAAAATTTGCTCCCACTGGGTCCTAGCGCCTCCGGCGTATTCCCATTAGTGTGAATGAGTGGTGGAGACTTCGTCCAAGAAGATCAAGAATTACAGTAGGTATGTAATTTCCATTTCTTGAGACACATTTTACACACAAAGCCAACTATTCATAGTCTAGTTCTGGCTTGGGAACTGAATTTTGTTTTGGAAAAGTTGACTGTAGTTATTTGTTTTTGATAACCGGGTAAGGTGTGCTAGACATAGTAGTGCCTATTTTCAGACACGACCCGTGAGGTTACAACAAGGTGAAATACATGACAAGATAGCAGCTGAATAGTACACCAATTTGCTGCAATAGAAAAACAGTACAAAATAATCATTAATCAATAGACAAATAAGTTCCTACTTACTGACATTGCCCAAGAGGATACAATAAGGTGGAATACATGACAAGATTGCAGATATACAGTACAACACTTGGTTAATAATAGAAAATAGTAGAAATAATTAATGGTTGGTACAAGTATAATTAACAGAGGCAAAAAGGCAACCAAAATATTACATAGTATACGTTTATAATATAAGGTAAGTAAGTGCCAGTTGTTAAAACCATTTGTAGAGGGTAGGGTGACTAGTAGGAAAAACGGGGCAAAGGAGAGCAGTATTAGATGAGGAGGACTGAGACCAATATGGGGTGGAAAAAGATAAGACCAAGGGAGACAGCGAGACAGAGTAGGAAGTAGTGGAAGGTGATAAGGGGGAAGGGAGTAAGTAGTCAGCAGTGGGTACAGGAAGGGGCCTACGGTGGACAGAAGCATGTACATTTGGCAAGTTTGGTATGATAATCCAGTTTTTGTCTTTTAAAGAGGGCATGACTAGGAGCTTGCTGAACATCTAGAGGAATGGAGTTCCAGTAGTGCGGGGCAGCAAGGGAGAAAGCATGGACACCTTTGGCTGTTTTACACCTCGGTATATGCAGGAAAGTATGGTCAGCAGACTGTAGGCCATGGTAGGTTTGCCAGGACAGCATAGCGGCTAATGATGCTGAGGTTCTAGATCTGATGATACTATCAGTCAGAGAGCCAAGGGAGAGTGTCATCGAGGCACAGGTCAGGAATCATAGGAAAACCAGGAGCAGTTGAAGAATTTGCCAAAAATATTTATTTACAGTATCAGTAACATAATAAATAAAGTTGTTCAGAATAACTATGTACAAAGGTGAAATGAATTAGTTTTTTTCTTTCAGTCTCTGTGTCCTTTTTCTTCAAATCTCTGCAATTGCAGCTTAGCTCTTTTTTAAGTCTTTTCAACTCCCACTCTTAGCAAACATCCTGTCCTTGTAAATTTCAGGAGCTGCTAGAATACAGTGTGCTTTCTGAGGCCCCTGCAGCTTTTGCAAAAGGTTGGAAGATTTGCACTCAAGTAACCTCTAGAGTTTTCAATAGCCTTTTTTCAGTCATGTTAAAATACAATTCTATACATCTCAAGAGTAGCACTATATATTTTCTAAACAAAAGTGATCCCATTATCAGTTACATTTTCATACAATGATTTGCACATATTTTTATATCAGCAGATCTAGATATGCAAGGGAAGGCTGAGAGACAGTGAGAGCCAAAGAATTGCGAGATTGCCCAGGTTAATCAAGTCCAAGGTCTCACAGGAAAATTGGGTTGCGCAACCAGACAGAGAAGAGACAGAAAAGGACAGATCCTTGCATTTAAACACTTTCTCCATAACAAATGGGACAGGGTCCTATTCCACCCTGTCACATACACCCCCCTCCTTAAGAGGGAACCTGTTTTATTAAACAGGTTTCCAAAACCTTTTATTCTCTAATAGCATTTGCTGCTTTCAGCAATTAAGCACATATGCATGATCTGTCTTTTTGTAACAGTACAGTTTAAACTCATACATTTGTTTTTCAACATTCAGAACCCTCAATTCCTGATCCATATCTTGACAGAAAAAATCAGCATTGCTATTCTCTTTACCAGATTTGTGAATCACCATGAATTTAAATGGCTGTAGTGCCAAGTAGCACCTTGTGATTCTGGAATTTTTATCTTTCATTTGGTTAAGCTAACAGAGAGGATTGTGATCTGTTATAAGAACAAAATCAGTTCATAGCAAATAAAATTTGAGGGACTCCATGGACCACTTTACTGCTAGACATTCCTTTTCGATAGTGGAATACCTTTTCTCTCTATCATGCAACTTCCTACTTATATACAGAATAGGATGTTCTGTCTCATCTACATTTTGACTTAGGGCTGCACCTAGGCCTACCTCGGATGCATCTGTTTGTAGCAGAAATGGTTTTGCAAAGTCTGTGCTTCTTAAAACAGGTGCAGAACATAATGCAGCCTTTATGGCTTGAAAGCTTCATCACAGTCTGGGGTCCATTTCACATTATTTGGGTACCATTTTTTCATGAGTTCAGTAAGGGGAGTAGCTAACTCTGCAAAGTTGGGAACAAATCTCCGATAATAACCAGCCAGCCCTAAAAATGACCTGACATGTTTCTCTGTTTTCAGTACAGGGCTGTTAGCAATGGCTTCTATTTTAGAAACCTCTGGTTTAACTTCTCCATTTCCCAACACATAGCCCAAATATCTGTTTTCCTGCATGCCCAATGCACATTTGGTAGGATTAATAGTCAGACCTGCATTTTTGATAGCTTGGATAATTGCTTGTAGGTGTTCCAGGTGGCTTTTCCAGTCTGGACTGTAGACTACGACATCATCCATGTTCGCAGCACAGTAACCAGTGTGAGGGGATAAAATGACATCCATGTACCGTTGGAATGTAGCTGGTGCACCATGTAGATAAATGACATGGTGGTGAACTGATAGAATCCTGTAGGGGTGGCAAATGCAGTTTTATCTTTGGATTCTATAGCTAAAGGTATTTGCCAGTAACTTTTGGTGAGATCAAAGGTACTGATATACTTCGCACTCCCCGCTCACTGGTCGGTGTTCCTTTACCCACAGCTGCACATCTGTAGGCAAGATGTTGATGAATTGCTCCATGGCAAATGTGTCGATGATCTGTGGGACTGTTTTACTGTCTGGTTGGATCCATTTTATCAGGAGTTCTCCGAGTCGGGTGAAGGCTTCTTGAGGATTGTCGACTGAGTTGTACCTCAGAGATCGAAATCTCTGCCTGTATGTCTCTCCGGAGATGTCATACCTTTTCAGGATTTCGCTTTTCACCAGGTCATAGTTTTCTGACTGTGCAGTGTCCATATTCCTATAGGCAAGTTGGGCTTTCCCTGTCAGGTACGGTACCAATCTGATTGTTCATTGTTGCTTTGGCCATTGGTAGGCTGTGGCAACTCTTTCGAAAGTTGTCAGGTATGCCTCAGTATCATCTGAAGGACACAACTTTGCTAGTTCAATGGCTTTTAAATTGCTTGCATTTTGTTGCTCATCTGGGTCTCTGCCAGATCCTCTGCCTTTGATAGCTTGCAAGGCATCCAGGCATTGCTGCTCCCGTCACTACATCTCTTTTCTCATCTGCTGCTCCTGTCGCTGCATCTCTTCTCTCCTCTGTGCTTCTAAACGTTGCATCTGTTTTTCTCTCTGCTTCTCAGTCTATTTTTTTGTATAGCCCACCATTTGAAAAAGTCCATCAGGCTTTCAGGTTCTGTCACTGCCTGTTCTTTTTCCATAACTAGTGCTGGCTGTACAATCTCAGACTGGACTTCTCTCTCTGCTAGTTTGGCTGCCATTCTCCTGGTAACCACTTCTGGACTTGCTGCTGCTGAATCCATTCCTTCCTCTGTGCTTCCCTGGTACTAGGTCCAGTACCCACACACAAAACTCCTGTCTTAGGGTATGCATGGCGTAAGTCTCACTTAGCCTGACACCATCTGTTGTCGAGGCACAGGTCAGGAAGCATAGGAAAACCAGGAGCATTTGTAGAATTCGCCAACAATATTTATTTACAGTATCAGTAACACAATAAATAAAGTTGTTCAGAATAACCATGTACAGAGGAGAAATTAATTAGTTTTTTCTTTCAGCCTCTGTGTCTATTTTCTTCTTATAATCTTTGCAATTGCAGCTTAGCTCTTTTATAAGTCTTTTCAACCCCCACTCTTAGCAAACATCCTGTCCTTGTAAATTTCAGGAGCTACTAGAACACAGTGTGCTTTCTGAGGCCCCTGCAGCTCTTGCAAAAGGCTGGAAGATTTGCACTCAAGTATCCGCTAGAGTTTTCAGTAGCCTTTTTTCAGTCATGTCAAAATACAATTCTATACATCTCAACAGTAGTATTTTCTAAACAAAAGTGATCCCATTATCAGTTACATTTTCATACAGTGATTTGCACATATTTTATATCAGCAGATCTAGATATGCAAGGGAAGGCTGAGAGACCGTGAGAGCCAAAGAATTGCAAGATTGCTCAAGTTGATCAAATCCGAAGTCTCACAGGAAAATTGGGTTGCGCAACCAGGCAGAGAAGAGACAGAAAAAGACAGATCCTTGCATTTAAACACTTTCTCCGTAACAAATGGGACAGGGTCCTATTCCACCCTGTCAGAGAGAGGAATCGATGAGCAGATGGGGAGGGCCATTTTTAGATCAGCATAGAGCTGGCAGTGGTGTTTGCGATGATGGGAGGCAGAGGTGTAGTGGCAAATGTAATTGAAAGTTGTGTCCCATTTATGTAGAGAGGTTTTGGAAGCTCCTAATAGGGTAACAGCACCATAAATGAGGGCTGGTAGAAGGATGGCTTCATGCCACAGCTGATCTGGCTGAGGGGGTAAGTGCATAGGTAGTCTTATAAGCAACCCCAATTTTAGCAGACACCGATTTACAGATGGAAGAGATGTGGAGATGAAAATTTAAGGACCCATTAAGCAGCACACCCAGGTATTTAAATGAGCTATGTCTAACAGAGAGCCATTCACATGGTGGATTTTTAGATTGTTTTAATTGTTTCTCAGTTTGACATCAGAACCAAAAAGCACAGCCGGAGTTTTGGTAGTGTTTAGTACAAGTTTGTTCTTTGAGAGCCAGGACTGAATAGTCATGAAGTCAGATGAGAGGGTTTGGTTGATATCACCTGTATTCCTAGAGCTGAAATATCTGACCAGGTCATCCACATACAGTATGGATGAGCAGAAGTGGGTATGCAGAGCGATCTTGTTAATAAAGATGGTAAACAGGAGAGGGCCAGGAATGGACCCTTGGGGAACACCTATGTTTATGACTGCAGGATTGGATAGGGCAGAATTAAATTTCACAGTCTGTTTACGATTAGATAGGTAGCTGCCAAACCAGTGCACAACTTGTGGAGAGAAACCCAGTGATATCAAATTATCAAGGAGAAAGGGTGGTCAACAAGATCAAATGCTTTAGTTAGATCTAGAAGGCAGCACCTGTGAGAGAGCCCTTGTCCATGGCAGTGAGGACTTCATTTGTGAGTTTAAGAAGTGCTGTTGTGTTACTGTGTCCTTTTTGGAAACCGTGTTGGCTTTCAGAGAGAAGGTTATTGTCCAGAAAGAAGGAGATGGTTTGTGTAGCTACCAGTTTCTCAAGAATTTTGCTCAGAACAGACAGAATAGCTATAGGGCGATAGTTGGAGATGTCTTTTGGGTCCCCTTTTTTGAAAACTGGAGTGATTCTGGCAATTTTCCAAATATCAAGGACTGCTTATGGCGTAGAGATGGTTTAAAATCTTTGCTGGGGGATGCGATGAAGGGAAAGGCAAATTTCAGTAGTCTAGGTTCAAACCTGTCAGAGCCGACATAGATACTATCAGAGATGGTATTTAAAAGTTTAAGGACGTCAGCTCTGGATATGGTTTTGAAATGAAAGGGTTTGAACTTTAGTTCCTTTTGAGCCAGCCATTACTTGGTAGATTATGCTTTCTGTCTTGGAAAAAGTTTGTTTTTTTTTTAACTGTAATTTTTTATTGAGTTTTTAGGTAGTTCATACAGGTATCAGTATTTCCAAGTTAAGCATACCAACAGCATATATAAACATCTAGCACACAAGTATCTTATGTACAGAAGCCATTGTAAATGTTTGTGTGAGGGAGAACATAGAGGGGAACCTTATTGCAGGGATAGCATGGGGGAAAGGAGGGCTTCTCTTAAACCTGTGGTATGTTTACAGAATTACTCTTGAATGGACCGACCAGTCACCATCTTAACCCAGAAAGTCCCTGGTTACATTAGGGTATTATATCTGGCCTATGATTAGCAATATACAGTAGGTTGTCCATCTGTTTATTATAATAGTTAATAGGAGGGGAACCAGGATCATAGGTGAAAGGTTTAAATGCTTCATTGGCAAGCATTTAAACTAGCGAAGGGGGGAGGCACTGAAAAGGGGAAATCTTAGTCCGTCCCCAAAAATCAGGGTAGTTAGTAAGGTAAACACCAAGATAGAGAAGTCGATAGGGAGAAGGGCAGGGGTAAATGGAGAAAAAGACAAAGACAGTAAGGACAGGGATGGGGCGAAAAGGGGTAAGGCCATCAAAAAATTGAGGGTAATAAGTACCAATGCCCGTAGTCTAGGTAACAAACTCCCTGAACTGGTGGCCTTGATGGAGGAGGGATGCCTGGATATCGTAGCAGTCACAGAAACATGGTACACAGAGAACCATGACTGGGATGTCAACATACCAGGGTACACGATCTACAGGAGGGACAGGGAGGGTAGAAGAGGAGGAGGAGGAGTAGCTTGCTATGTAAGGGAAGGGATCAAAGCAATGGAATTAAAGGGTAAATAGGGAGGAGAGGAGGCACTGTGGGTCACCCTGGAGACTGGAAATTGCACCACAATCCACACAGGGGTTGCATACAGACCCCCTGTCTCAGGGGGAGGAAATGGACAAGGAAATGATAGAAGGCATCCTTAGGATGGCAGAGAAGGGGGGGGGGGATATTGCTGATGGCGACCTGAATATGCCAGATGTTAACTGGAGCACCTTTGCTGCAGCCACATCCAAGAGCAGAGCCATTCTCGATGCCCTACAGGGGATATGCCTCAGATAGCTAGTGTTGGAACCCTCTTGGGAGGGAGCAATCTTAGACCTGGTACTCTCAAATGGGGACGGAGAGAGGATCTCAGATGCTGAAGTGGGTAGCCATCTGGGAACAAGTGACCACCAAGCAGTGTGGTTCACGATAAACTCAGCTGTAGAATCAAGCCATACAAAAGTGAAGGTACTGGACTTCAGGAGTGCTGATTTTGTCCAAATGGGAGGAGAGTGCCTCAGAAAAGCACTAGCAAACAGGCAAGAAGGAGGGGTGGAGCAACAATAGCAAAACATCAAAACTGCCATCACAGAGGCAACAAGCGTTTGTGTGAAGCAAATAAATCAAAACGAAAGAAAAAACACTATGGTTCTTAAAAGAGGTGGTGGGGAAGGTTAGGGAGAAAAAGATAGCATTCAGGAAGTATAAGGAAACACAGAAGGAGCAGGACAGAGAACTGTACCAGTTAAAGCAGAAGGAAACGGGGAAGGCAGTCAGAATAGCAAAGGCCCAAACTGAGGAAAAGATAGCCAACTCGGTTAAGTAGGGGAATAAAACCTTTTATAGGTACATTAGGGAGCGAAGAAAGACAAAGGGAAGGATACTGAGGCTGAATAAAGAGGACAGTGGGTGGGCAGAAAGGGACAGTGAAAAAGCAGGGATACTGAACGAATACTTCTGCTCAGTAGTCACAAAAGAAGAGGATGGGAGGGTACCTAATCCGGTCAATAGAAGCACTCTGGATGGGGGGGTCGAATTGATATCAGTTCTTTCGCAGAAGAAAGGGTTCTGAAAGAACTCCTAAAACCGAAGGTGGACAAAGCAATGAGGCCTTATGGGATTCACCCTAGAATTCTAAAAGAACTAAGAGGAGAACTAGCAACACCACTGACTGCCCTTTTTAACAAATCATGGGTGGATGGTGTGGTACCTGAGGACTGGAGGAGGGCAGATGTGATTCCCCTTCACAAAAGTGGGCACAACACAGAGGCAGGAAACTATAGACCTGTTAGTTTGACCTCAGTGGTAGAGAAAATGATGGAATCACTTCTGAAGGAAAGAATTGTTGAGTACCTAGAAGTCAGTGGGGCACAGGACCCAAGGCAGCATGGATTCAGGCTAATCTAATAGAGTTCTTTGACTGGGTGACCAAAGTAGTAGACCAGGAAGGGGCTGTGGACATGGCCTACCTAGACTTTAGTAAGGCATTTGACACAGTCCCACACAAAAGATTAGTAGTCAAATTAGCCAGCCTGGGAATGGGTCCCAGGGTGGTAGCCCGGTTAAAACATTGGCTGGACAACAGAATGCAGAGGGTAATAGTAAATGGAGTCCACTCCAAAGAAAGGGGGGTTACTAGTGGGGTACCACAGGGTTCAGTACTGGGTCCGGTCCTTTTTAATGTCTTTATAAGTGACATTGCAGAGGGACTGGAAGGAAAAGTATGTCTCTTTGCAGATGACGCAAAGATCTGCAACAGGGTTGATACACAAGATGGGGTGGAAAGGATGAGAAGGGACTTGGCAAGGTTGAAGGAATGGTCAAATGTATGGCAGCTTAGATTCAATGTAAAGAAGTGCAAAGTAATGCACCTGGGAAACAAAACCCCAGGGGAAGAGTACATAATGGGGGTGAGATACTGACAACAACAAAAATGGAAAGGGACCTGGGAGTAGTTATATCAGATGACCTAAAGGTGGGCAAGCAATGTGAGAAGGCAGTAAGGAGGGCTGGGGGGATACTGGTGTAACCCCCCTGCAAATGGGGGTTCCCAAAGACTTCCAGGAGCTTGCTTGAATGCTCCAAGCCTGAATGGTGTTTGGCATTTAAGCCATTTATCAGTGAGTGTTTTAGAACCTCTGGTACTGTCTCTTTAAGAGCTGTCTGCTTGCAGACATAATTAGTTTGTATGGGGGACTGTGTTTCTTTTGATTGAGTACCACTCAAGCTGCTGCAATTCACTTCATTTTTGCAGTCACTAGGAGTGCAAAGGAACCTATCTGAAAGATGTAACTGTTTGCCAGAAATTATTTAGAGTAATAATGAAATTACAGTTTGTCTAACCTGCTTTCTTTGCAGTCAGAACTGTGTCTGCTAGTTCCCCATTCTAGTTTTGAACTGCTGAACTGGACCAATCAGTGTGGGGTAAGCTAGCTCTAAAATGGTGCCTTGAACGAATCAGAACTTGGACTCATAATCTGAGCCAGCCACAAGAGGATTGTATGGGCAGTGACTCTGGGAGATGTAGTTTAGACTTCAGTGCCTTTTTGGACCAACAGCAGCAGTCTATTGTGGTGACAGCCAATCCAGTCAAGAACTGGGAGGAACTCAAAGAGTGCCGGTTTGTCGGTTGGAGTTTCAGTTGAGCTTTGGCAGTGAAGAAGGAAGGAGCCCCTGTGCTTTTCAGTGTGCAGTTTTAGTCAAAAACGTGTAAGGCCCAGAGTTCGGTCTGCAGCTTGTTAGGACTGAATCGTCCTGTGAAAAGAATCAAAGGATCTCTGAAGAGTAGAAACCAGGCTCACCCTGTAGAAGACTGGAAGAATTGCTGAAAATGCACTCGGTCTGTCAGGAACTGAATCTGCTGTGTGTTCTCCGGGTATTGTGCAGTAATTGCGATCGGGATACAGATGCAGCCTGCCTGGTATAGTGCTTTCTTTTATATGGATGTGTGAAGAGGTTTGTGTACCTCAAGTGAGCCCTGCTGACATTGAAGGACCCTATCTTATTTGGAGGTCGTGAGTACTAATTCAGGGGCTCCCTGTTGAATTGCCACATTAAATCCAAATGGAATTACTGTACTGCTGACTGTTTAATTCTCCTTTTCTCTGTGTGAAAGGCCCCTACCAGCTGCCACGGTTTGGACTAGCCACTAGGGCTTGGGTACCCAGGGACAGTAACTGATAGGGATAGGCCTGTGCACAGAGCCATAGGTAGATTATTAGAGTGATAAGCTAATTAACCTGATTTCCCCTGTCCTTGTTATTCCCCTAAATAAATCAGAGCTGCTTGTTTCAGCAAAGTTATACTGCCTGAGGTATTTGTCTATGTTAAAGTACTGTACTGTGATTGTTGCACTGTATCTCATTTCACAGGAGGTCCCAGTGCGGAACCAGTCCTGGGGTAAGTGTATACTGTGAAGGTAATTCTGATATATTGTGTGGGCCACTAGTGGGAAGAAAGGGGTTGCAGTGTCCCAGAGGGCTGTGACCAAGTTAGTTTAACTATTACAAACCCTGACCTCTGGGTGGAGGCACCCGCCATTGGATCCAGGCCCCTCAACCTGTTAGTGGCAAATCAGGCAGGGGTAGTAGCCCCTGGGATAGCGCCATCTAGGGGTTACATCTTGGAGGCTCACCGCTGGGATTGTGTGTCCTCTAGTGGCCATATTCTGAACCACTGTTAAGAAAAAATGGGTACCCGACAGAAGTGGCTGTGCACGGCTGGTGGAGTGGTGTACTGGGAGGAGATCGACCCCCAAAATGCTATGCTTATCCTGGACATCCCCTGGGTATCAACAGGACACTGTGCAGGAGTATTTCCAAGGTGGAAGGTTTACAAACCCTGTGGTGGTGGGTCGGCATGCTAATCTGCTCACCCACACTTTCCTGGCCCTAGTAGAGTTTAAGGATCCCATAGATAGCTCCAAAGTGCCACAGACCATTACCCCAGAGGAGCCCTCACTGCTTGGAGAGTGATAACTAAGGACAGTAAAGACCCGGGGAATCAGCCCCACCACTATCTGAAACTTTGAGGAGAATTTGCTGAATGGTTGCTGGGAGAGGGAAAACTGTGGAGGACTTGAAGAAACTATTCTTGCCACCTGGGGTGTTCCTCCCCAACACCTCTCCTGCTCCAGTGCCTGTAATGGTGGCTGAACCAATGCAGACTCCTATTTCTGCACCTGCCATTAGTCACGACTCTTACGAAGGTTGAGGATCTTCTCTGGCACCTCCCACCCCCAAGGGAGGATGACTGGGAGACCTGGATAGACTATGTTGCCCCCAAGTGCTAGAATGGCAATGCCGGAGCACAGCGAAAGAGGGTTAGTGAGAGCCTCGAGGTCCTGCCCTGGCTACCATCCGTGCTAAACGGGCCAGTAACCCTGAGCGACTGCACAGGCCTATCTTGAGGCCTTGCAGAATGTGTTTGGAGCCCAGATTCTGATGAGGATCTGTGGTGGAGATAAGAAATGCACAACAGTACCAAGGGGAGTTGTTGTCTGTGTATGTCTCTCGGCTGGAAAAATTGTTGCAAGAATGCCTCAGAAAGGATAGTTTGCCAGCGATTGAACTGGACCGAACCAGACTGGACAGAATCCTTAAGTCTGCCCCCTTCTCAGAACTGCTGTTGCTTCAGTTACGCCTGGCAAATCGACTGGAATCCCCACCCTCCTATGATGAGTTAATGAGAGAAATTCGAGGAGTTGAGAAAAGGCGACCTCGGGAGGTACCTGCACCAACAGCTGTGGCTACGACCCGAGTGACTGAGGGTGACCCATCAAGTGAAGTTCAGGGGCAGAGGTTGACAGTCAATGAGTGCTTTGACAAGGAAAAAGATATGCCACAATGGGGCGAACTGTTGAGAGAGATCCGGGAATTCAAAAACAGTCCCTTTATGAAGGCCACGCCTGCAAGTACGGGCCCTGACCTATATCCGACTGCATCTGCTATGGGGTGGGGTACCCACCCATGTATCTCCTGCTGATAACAGCTCCAAACTCAAATCCTTGACCATGGAAGTGGAGAAACTGACGAATGTCTCCAAATGCTTATCACGCCGCAGACAGAGATGGCACCAGGTTTCCAGTTAGTAATACCCCGCCCTGGCTCCCAGTGTGGCGCCTCGGCCAGCTCAAACTCCAGAAAGTATGTTTTGCTATAATTGCGGGAAAGATGGGCACATGAAAGGAATGCCAGTCCCAAAGACACTGACAAAGTTGCATATAGGCTACAAGGAGGAGCTTGGAGAAGAAATCAGTGGTTAAGAGGTGCAGACATGATCCCAGTGAGGGCACCAAAATGCTAATTCACGTCCTTTTGTGGCAAGGTCAGTTGCCCAGGCCCCCACCACCGCCTCTCCAGACTGGTCCAGAATAGTGGGTCCCTCCATGGAGACCACTGTAAAGGTGAATGGAGTGTCTACAAGAGCTGTATTAGACAGTGGCTCCCAAGTGACAATTATGTTCCAGGATTGGTATCAAAGCATTTGTCAGGCGTACCCTTACAACCATTAGAAGGACTGCATGTATGGGGTTAAGTGAGAAGGCCTACCCTATTCCGGGTATATCCGAATTTGGCTGTCTTTCCCCACCTCCGTGGCTGGAGTGGCGAACAAGTAGAGACCCTAGCCTTAGTGTGTCCCCACTGGACTGTATGATGGTGTCCCTTTGTTGATTGGAACAAATGCTCATATGTTCGGAAGGCTGGCACAGTTGTGTTATGAAAAACAGGGGTCAAAGACTAGTAGAGCTTAAGAGTTCCGGCTTTAATTAAGAAGGCCTATGAGGCACAGAGATGCTGAAAAACAGAACCAGAGGAACCGGTCGAATTGTATGGAAGAAGGATCCTGAGTCTCTGATCCTGGCGCAAATGCCCAGTGTACCTTACAGGAGAGGTCCGTATCAGAAAGGATGTTAAGAATAAAATATTAATGTTGGATGCACCAGGCGATGGAAAATTGCCAGAGGGACTGCTGGTCAAGCCTAGTATTTTGCCGCTAGAGCCCATGCTTATGTCAGAAGGGTAATGGTCCAAGTTCATAATGTGTCTGAAAGAGACATTCGAGTAAACAGAGGTTGCATCCTGGCTAATGTGCATTGTGCAGACACTGCAGTGCTACCCAGCAGCAAGAGTTCAAGGAAGAATGACAGAGTAACGCCTGACTTGTTTGATTTGCGACTCCCGCTGCCAGCTGAATGGAAAGTGAGGATCAGTGAGAAGCTTGCCCAGAGAGACCAGGTGTTTTCTTTAAAGGAATGGGATGTAGGATGCGTGCAAGGAGCTGAGCACAATATCCGGCTGCATGACGAAAGACCATTTCGATGAGAGGTCTCGATGCCTGGCACCTGCTGACATAGATGATGTGAGGACGGCATCTGCAAGAGATGTTAGCTGCTGGTGTAATACAAGAATCCAGAAGCCCTATGCTTCCCCATTGTGGTAGTGAGGAAAAGAATGGAACAGTAAGGATGTGTGTGGATTATCGCACCTAAACGGCGGACTATCCTGATCAGTACACAATGCCCGCATTCAGGATGCTTTGGACTGCCTAAGCGGGAGCAAGTGGTTCTCTGTGCTGGATCTCCGCAGTGGGTACTACCAGATCCCGATGGCCCCAGAGGACCGTGAGAAGGCGGCCTTTATCTGTCCGCTTGGCTTTCTATGAATTCATGAGGATGCTTCAAGATTTCAGGTGCCCCAGCCACTTTTCAACAATTGATGGGCGTGCAGTGGGGACATGAACTTACTAGAGTGCCTGGTATACCTAGATGATGTTATTGTGTTTGGCAGCTCACTGGAGGAACATGAGAGCAGATTATTTAAGGTATTGGACCGACTGGAGGACTTTGGCCTTAAACTGTCCATTGATAAGTGTCAATTCTTTCAAACATCAGTAAAGTATGTGGGACACATAGTATCCACCGAGGAATAGAGACCGACCCAAGTAAAGTTGAGGCCTTGACCACCTGGCCACAGCCAAAAATCTAAAGAACTGCAAAGATTCCTGGATTCTGTGGTTATTATCGGCGCTTCATCAAGGACTATTCAAGAGTGATCCGCCCTTTACTTAACCTTACTCAAGGGTATCCCCAACCCACAAAAATACCAAAGTCAGCGTCCCTCAAGACTGAAAGAGTGTATTTTCATCCGAGTGAAGTATTTGGGGCCCGCTGGACTCCTGATTGTGAGACTGCTTTTCATGAGATCATATATCAACTTACCCATGCTCCAGTGCTGGCCTATGCCGATCCAAGAAAACCTTACGTCCTGCACACTGATGCTAGTTTGCAAGGGTTGGGGCTGTGTTGTACCAAGAGCACGAGAATGGCCTGAGACCAGTGGCCTTTGCCAGTAGAAGCCTGACCCCATCCGAAAAGAACTATCCTGTACATAAGTTAGAGTTCCTAGCTTTGAAGTGGGCTATTGTGACCAATTCCATGAGTACTTGTATGGGGCTAAATACTAGTAAAACTGACAATAATCCTTTGACCTATGTGCAGACCTCAGCTAAGTTGGATGCCACTGGCCATAGGTGGCTTTCTGCATTATCTACATATGACTATGCTCTCGATAACCGAGCAGGTCTGAACCACATAGATGCTGATGCTCTCTCCCGGAGGCCTGTTCCCCAGAATGATTGGGTCCGATTGGCAGAACCTGACATTCGGGCACTCTGCCGGAAGTTTGACAGGGAGGAACAAATGTCCACGGACGCAGTGGACTGCATGGTGGATTGCTTGGGAGCCTCTGAGAATTGCATACCTGCTGCTTATTGCCACTTTTCTGCAATAGACATTGGTGCACTGCCTCAGCTGGACAATGACAGTATTCGACGGGCTCAATCCCGCGATCCCATGATCAAAGCAGCTTTAGAAGCCCTCTATGCAGGAAAAGATGTGTCCAAATTACGCTCCACTGATTTGAGAACTGCACTGTTATACAAAGAAGGTCCTAAGTTGAAACTGATCAATAAACTGTTATACAGAGAAACAGTAGACAGAGGGGACAAGTAGACAAACAACAACTAGTGCTGCCCACTGCCTTCGAGACTCAGTACTGAGGTCCTTGCACAACCACATGGGGCACCTTGGTATAGACAGAACACTTGACTTGGTGAGATCCAGATTCTATTGGCCTAAGATGGGGGCTGATGTGGAGCAACACATTCGAACTTATGATCGCTGCTTACAGAGGAAAGCTTTGCCCCAGAGGGCTGCCCCCTTGTTAACATCACCACCAGTGCACCCATGGAGCTGGTCTGTATTGATTTTCTGAGTTTGGAGTCAGATCAAAGAAATATCAGTAATGTGCTGGTGGTCACTGACCATTCACGAGATATGCCCAAGCTTTCCCCACCAAAGACCAGAAAGCATCCACTGTGGCCAAAGTACTTGTAGAAAACTTTTGTTCACTATGGGGCTCCACAAAGAATCCATTCTGATCAAGGAGAGACTTTGAGAGTCGTCTGATCAAAGAGATGCTTTCTCTGTGGGAGTCAGAAGTCCAGAACCACTCTTACCACCCCAGGAGGACCCACAACCTGAACGTTTCAACCCACTTTGCTAGATATGCTAGGCACCCTGCACCCAAAGGACAAGCCTAGATGGAGCCAACAAATTAGCACCCTGGTACATGCTTATAACTGCACCAAAGTGATGCCACTGGATTCTCCCCCTACGCCTGATGTTTGGAAGAGAGCTCATCTACCAGTAGATGTGTGTTTGGGGTCTCTCTGATGGGGTTCAAGCTGACAACTATTTACAGTATGTGCAAATTAAAGGCCCAGCTAACTCATGCGTACCAACTGGCTCAAACCATGGCTGCCAAAGAAATCTGGCCAACAAAGAAAGGTATGATAAAGGTGAAAGCACAGGAACTCCAGGAGGAGATCGGGTATTGCTAAGAAATCTGGGACTGCATGGCAAGCACAAGATTGCTGACAGATGGCACCATCTCCCTCACATTGTAGTGGGCAAACTAGATGATCTGCCAGTGTACAAAGTAAGGCCTGAGAATAATTCAAAAGATGTAAAAACAATGCATAGAAATCATTTACTGCCCATTGGACAAATCTTAATTGAGTCTGAGCCCCTAGAAGATGCCCCCTCTGGACCAGTGACTAGAGCTGCTGCTAAGAAAAGATCAAGAAAGTCTGCACCTACAGAAGCAAAGTTAAAGTGTTCCCCTCCACAAGTCCCAGTTGAGCATGACTGTCAGTCCATATCGGAAGAAAGTGAGAGTGACTTTGAATACTATCCTTCTTACGAACTGAGTCAATTGTTCTGGGCAATCCCTAGTCAATACTGGAGATGAAGCTGGGCCTTCTGGACTGTCTAACCCCCAGCTTCATCCTGGAGCCAATGCTTCCAGAAAGTGAAGTGCAAGCATCAGATCAGATGAAATGGAATCATTGTGCATGGTTGAACTGTTTGAGCTTTCAGGGAGGAAAATGATAGATTGGGGCAGACTGGTGATACACCCAAACAAGAAGAGTATTTGAGTGCCCTGACAGTCCACTGCCAGTGTCCGAAAGCTCTCATGCGAGCCAAATGTTGTGGACTCAGAAACTGTAACTCCTGGAGCTGAAAGTGCCCCAAGTTCTAGCCTCTCTACCCCATGGAGACTCCCCTGACAAGTGAGGACAATGCTGAAAATGAGGCTCAGAGTGCAGAGACTATAACAGTTCCCCTAGAAAGACTGGTCGAGCTGTAAAGCCTGTGGTGCACCTCAGTTATGATTCACTTGGGAGGCCTGTGGACTTGCCTCTCAATGTTGTCCATAAAGGTGTATGTGTCCCAGGCTCATTGCCCAAACTGAGCATCAGTGCTAACTCCAAGTTACTTGTGTTGCCCTCTAAGTATGGTGCCCTTGCCCATCCAGCCCCAAGGTAACTGATAGGGAAGGGCCCCTCTCTTCAGGTTTCATGTACAAGAGGTAATAACTTGAGTTATGGTACAATGTGTATGTAATACTGTGTAAAGAGGACGTACTGCAATGTTTCAGAAATGTGTTCTTGGTAAAATGATATATTGACTGATGATTACATGTGCGAGCCTAATGCAAATGTATATGGTTGCAGTTGAAACTTATGGGGTACTTGCTTGACGTGACGTCAAGCTTTCCCAGGCCAGGAAGGGTGTAACCCCCTGCAAATGGGGGTTCCCAAAAGACTTCAGGAGCTTGCTTGAATGCTCCAAGCCTGAATGGTGTTTGGCATTTAAGCCATTTATCAGTGAGTGTTTTAGAACCTCTGGTACTGTCTCTTTAAGAGCTGTCTGCTTGCAGACATAATTAGTTGTATGGGGGACTGTGTGTTTCTTTGATTGAGTACCACTCAAGCTGCTGCCAATTCACTTCATTTTGCAGTCACTAGAGTGCAAAGGAACCTATCTGAAAGATGTAACTGTTTGCCAGAAATTATTTAGAGTAATAATGAGAATTACAGTTTGTCTAACCTGCTTTCTTTGCAGTCAGAACTGTGTCTGCTAGTTCCCCATTCTAGTTTTGAACTGCTGAACTGGACCAATCAGTGTGGGGTAGCTAGCTCTAAAATGGTGCCTTGGACGATCAGAACTTGGACTCATAATCTGAGCCAGCCACAAGAGGATTGTATGGGCAGTGACTCTGGGAGATGTAGTTTAGACTTCAGTGCCTTTTGGACCAACAGCAGCAGTCTATTGGAGTGACAGCCAATCCAGTCAAGAACTGGGAGGAACTCAAAGGAAGTGCCAGTTTTGTCGGTTGGAGTTTCAGTTGAGCTTTGGCAGTGAAGAAGGAAGGAGCCCTGTGCTTTTCAGTGTGCAATTTTAGTCAAAAGCGTGTGTAGGCCCAGAGTTCCGGTCTGCAGCTTGTTAGGACTGAATCCTGTCCTGTGAAAGAATCAAAGGATCTCTGAAGAGTAGAAACCAGGCTCACCCTGTAGAAGACTGGAAGAATTGCTGAAAATTGCCTCGGTCTGTCAGGAACTGAATCTGCTGTGTGTTCTCCCGGTATTGTGCAGTAATTGCGATCGGGATACAGATGCAGCCTGCCTGGTATAGTGCTTTCTTTTATATGGATGTGTGAAGAGGTTTGTGTACCTCAAGTGAGCCCTGCTGACATTGAAGGACCCTATCTTATTTGGAGGTCGAGAGTACTAATTCAGGTCGCTCCCTGTTGGATTGCCACATTAAATCCAAATGGAATTACTGTACTGCTGACTGTTTAATTCTCCTTTTCTCTGTGTGAAAGGCCCCTACCAGCTGCCACGGTTTGGACTAGCCACTAGGGCTTGGGTACCCAGGGACAGTAACTGATAGGGATAGGCCTGTGCACAGAGCCATAAATAGATTATTAGAGTGATAAGCTAATTAACCTGATTTCCCCTGTCCTTGTTATATCCCCTAAATAAATCAGAGCTGCTTGTTTCAGCAAAGTTATACTGCCTGAGGTATTTGTCTATGTTAAAGTACTGTACTGTGATTGTTGCACTGTATCTCATTTCACAGGAGGTCCCAGTGCGGAACCAGTCCTGGGGGTAAGTGTATACTGTGAAGGTAATTCTGATATATTGTGTGGGCCACTAGTGGGAAGAAAGGGGGGTTGCAGTGTCCCAGAGGGCTGTGACCAAGTTAGTTTAACTATTGCAAACCCTGACCTCTGGGTGGAGGCACCCGCCATTGGATCCAGGCCCCTCAACCTGTTAGTGGCAAATCAGGCAGGGGTAGTAGCCCCTGGGATAGCGCCATCTAGGGGTTACACTGGAATGCATAGGGAGAGGCATCACCAGTAGAAAACAGGAAGTTGTTATCCCTCTGTACATACAGTTGGTGAGACCCCATCTGGAGTACTGTGTGCAGTTCTGGAGACCCCATCTCTGCAAAGACATAGACAGGGTGGAGGCTGTCCAGAGAGGGGCAACCAAAACGGTGCAAGGTCTGCACCAGAAGACATACGAAGAGAGACTAAAGGATCTTAACATGTATACCCTCGAGGAAAGGAGGGAGAGGGGGGACATGATAGAAACTTTCAAGTACCTCAAGGGAATCAGCAAAGTCTAAGAGGGTAGCATCTTTCAGAAAAAGAGATGTGCAAAAACAAGGGGACACAATTTGAAGGTGGAGGGGGGACAGCTCAGAAGTAATGTGAGGAAGTATAATTTTATGGAGAGGGTTGTGGATGCATGGAACAGCCTTCCTGAGGAGATTGTGGAGTCAAAAACAGCGGGGGAATTCAAGAATGCATGAGACAGACATAAAGCGGTTCTAGTGGGGGGTAGGAGGAAGTAGGCTGTTGGTTAACTAGGATCTGCATCTTATCCATTAGGTAGGGAAATGGGCAGACTTGGTGGGCCAAGCAGTCCTTATCTGCCGTCAAATTCTATGTAATCTATCAGATATCCTTCCATTATTTGATTGTTTCGGGGGGGGGGGGTAGGTTGTAACCATAGTCTAGTCAACACTTTTTTAGCTGCTATTAGGAGAATACTAAGGAGGCAAAGTCGATGCCACTGTTTGAAGTGGGGAGGAAAATGTAGAAGTATGACTATCTCTGGTGTCAAAGGCCCCGAATCAGGAAATATCTCTCCTAAGGCCTATCCCACTGCCTGCCAGTGTGTGGCTATTGAAGGGCATGACCAGAAAACATGAGTGTGTGTGTCAACGTTTCACAGCCACATTGTCTCCAACCAGGGGAACAGATAAGGGGAGTGAAGGAGTATTTTACTGCCATTTGTGACTGAGGTACTCCCACTTTCTGATCTGGGGAATTTGTTTCCCACCCTGCAAATTTACAATATGTGATACACATGTACAAAGTTGGCAGTACCATGAAATGCTAGCAGCTGTGGCACCACACTGGAACCCATAGGAGTAGGGACAGGAGTTGCTCACTGGCTAGTCAGAAGGACTCTTGCAACAAGACAGTGTTAAAAATAAGGTTACAGTATGACTCCACAGCAGTATTAGACAGTCAGTGTATGCAGGTGCCCAGTGGGGTTGAGACTTGGTTTAGAAGGGGGGGTGGTACGAGATGGGTCAGCAGATGATAGTACTACCATCTGGATGAAAATACTACCAGGTGGAAGAAGGTAGTAAATACCTCTGAGTCCTAAAAATTATCTGGACCACTGTCTCCAACATGAGTCTTGCGTGGAATGAAATTTGGCAGTAATTTGCAGAGTGCGGAAGTAACGAGAGACAACTTTCCAACCATACTCTCGCCAACAGTAGGAGCCTGTTGTCTTATGTTGTCTACATCAAATCTGCTGCCAGTTGTCCGGGGATAATTCTTTCAGAAGTTCTGCCTCCCAATTTGCTTGGACCACATCCATCAGGGTGGATGAGAGGTCAGAAAGGGTCTGATAATGTTGGGAGATAAGATGTGTCGGGGAAGATTCCAGCTGCACTTGTAAGAGCAATTGAAAGATTGGGGGAAGTGCCCGGGCATCAATAGTAAGGCCTAGAGTACTTCCCAAGAATTGGCGAATCTGCAAATATCTATAAAAATCCATTTGAAAAAGGGAGCACTCTGTTTGTATTTGTAAAAAGGACTTAGAAACCACATTTTGATAAAAATGATAAGCATGAACAAGGCCTTCTCTGAACCACCTCTGGAATCCGTGATCCAACCTCATTTGGAGGAAGTTGGGCTCTAGAGCTGTGATTCCTATCCATCTGGCCCCATTAAGATTTTCCGGTCTTTTCTGAAAAGCCCTCCAGTGATGTAACAGGTCTACTGTGTAAAGGGATGGCTCTTGTGCAGGGTCGGAGCTTTTCGATTGGAATATTGTAGTATAATCCAGGAGGGATAGAGATGTGGTTCATTCTACCTGTACCCACAAAGGGGCCTGAATCTGAGAGCGAAACCAAAATGTCATATGATTAAGAAGGGCTGCTATAGCATAGTTTTCAAAGTAAGGAAGGATTACCCCCCAGCTTTAAATAGTAGCACCTTCTTTAGTGCCACCCAGGGTTGTTTCCCCTGCCAGAGAAAAGAGGAAATAACTCTGTTCCATCTACTGAACTCTGTTTTAGAAGGCATATATGGGATATTTTGTAATAAGTAAAGTATCAGGGGTAGAACATGCATCTGAATGGTTTGTACCCTTTTGATTAATGATATGGGAAGGTGTATCCAAGTTTGGAGATCTGTTGTTAACTTAGGTGAACAGGGAATTATAATTTTGGGCCACCACTTTCATTGGGTCTGGCGGTAAATAAATACCCAGGTGTTCAATAGCCTGAAGACAATGTCCCAAAGCTAATAACGAAGAGTCTGTATTAGAAATATAAATCAATAAATTGTCTACATAGTATGCTAATTTATGTAGGCGATCTTCCACCAACTAGCCCTGTATCTGTGGCGATTGTCACAGGAATTGAGCTATGGGTTCTGCATAGAAGGCAAATAAGTATGGGGAGAAGGAGGCAGCCCTGTCCGGTTCCTCTAGACAGGCAAAAATTAGATGAATGGGATCCATTAACTTTAACAGTTGCTTCAGGGTTGGTATATATATATATATATATATACTGTGGATATTAAGGCCCTGTCCACTACCCTGTGTAACGTTACAGAAGTGCCAAACCGTTACACAATGGTTTGCGTTTACACCTGTAAGCGTTACAGAAAGGTTCGTAAACCGTTGTTGAAACCACATATGAATTGGTTTCATCAGCGATTATCTTGATTATGCCTCGATAACGTTACTGGGTGTAGGTGTGGGCCGAGGGCACGGTCCCCTAAGCGCGCGAGCACATTGTGGGATCGGATGCCACGGTAACAGTCGCCGGATCCCAAAGTGTGGACCCCGGTGCGGTCCCGTCGAGGCTCCGCGGCAGTGTGGACACACTGCACCGCTCCCCGGTTGTAACGGTTTCTATCCGTTACGGGGTCTGAGCGGTGGACTGTGGACGGGGCCTAAGAAATTCCTGAGGGGAGCCGAATTTTGATAGGGTATGTTGTAAAAAGAGCCAGGAAATCCTACTGAATGCCTTTTGGGCATCTAAACTGAGGATCAGTAATGGGGTTTTGGTGGTGTTGGCATGGTTAATGAGGTATAAGGTCCTTTTAATATTATTCATGGTTTGCCTCAATTTAATAAAACCTGATTGATCAGGGTGTGTTAGTGTTGGAAGAATGGAGTCTAAGCAGGGGGCCAGTATGCTAGTGTCTATTTTATAATCTTTTTTTTTTTTTATACTTCCTGTATTGAAAACTATTTGAATACATGCATTTATACAAATGATATAGTAATTTTGCTCACAAGTATATTACAACTTTCAGTTTAAAAACGTCAGCTTGTCAATCATACAACATAGAAAAGAACAAGCAAAATTTTTATAAAAAGAAAATAAATAAAAAGAAATCTAACAAGGGCTGAAAAGGTTACAATTCTATAGTGTTCTCTGACTATAGTTCAACTTTCTTTTGGTTATCAATAATAACTATTTAATCTATTCAAAGAGAGCAATTAGCAAGTGATCCCCACCATAAGTAGGTAGGTGTCAGGTGTTTATTATATGAGGTGGA
The DNA here is from genome assembly GCA_016271365.2 of Neoceratodus forsteri. Taxonomy (NCBI): domain Eukaryota; kingdom Metazoa; phylum Chordata; order Ceratodontiformes; family Ceratodontidae; genus Neoceratodus; species Neoceratodus forsteri. The sequence continues at coordinate 1,502,918,061 of CM057450.1, read as the reverse complement.
GATGTACCATACCCATTTCCAGCTTAGTTTTACTCCCTCAGGAATTGTTGCTGTCCGGGTCTAAACCCTATCCATCCAACCCAACTGGAGGTCAACCCCTCACTGAATTTGATCCTGTATCAGTTCCCACCTGGTCCAACGTGAGGTATAAGCCTCCGTTCTATCCTGAAGTGCAAAAGACATCTGTTCATTATGTTGTAGTTGTATGATGGTCATCAGGGACCTCCATTCAGAGATTAGGGAAGGCGCCTCCTGAAACCACCTTTTGGTGATTGCTTTGTATGTTGCACATAGCATGATAGACCAGAGGTATAAGGTAGCTTTATCTTTAACCCCTATAAATGGAGTACCTAATTGCAAATTAATCCCTGTGAGGGGATGATGGAGATCGAGGCAGGATGTTATATTTTGAACAACCTGTTTACAAAAATTAGATGTTCTGGGGCAATCCAGAAAAATATGCTTATGGGATGCCCTGGTCTCCCCACACTCTCTCCAACATCTGGAATGGGCCCCCGGGTTTCTAAGGGCTACCATTGTGGGTACCAGGAAAAATCTCACTCTGATCTTCCAAACAAATTCTATCCAAATAGGGGAAGAGGTGGTAGCCCATGCTCCCTTCCATACCGTACTCCACTCCCGGCTGGGTATTGCTTTGACAAATTCCTTTTCCCAGCTAGATTTTACCGAATTTATAGAGGGCACTTTTTGCTGAATTAGGAATTTCTATTTAATAGAGATAGCTTTTTCTCCCTGGGAAGAGGACCAGATGTACAAATATGGAATGAGGTCTTCTCCTATCTCTAGTCAACCATCTAGCTAGTGTTACAGCTCCTCTGTGGACATTTTTGGGTTTCTGCCTGTTTGTGCTTTAACTGTGAACACTGTAATTCCTGCCTAAATTTAATTTGTGAAGTTATTTCCTAACCTGGCTACACTGACTATGTAATTTTAGACTAATTTCTACCTCTGCCTCTAGCTGTTCTACTCCCTCCCTCTTCTGCCTAAAATTTACTGAATTTTACTAGAAGTGCTGTTAACCTTAAATCTAGCTGTAAGCTGCCTAGACTGTGTGTTTCTCACTCCTTGTACTCAAGAGTGCTTCACTCTGTCCCCTTCCTGCCTTCTCTCAATTTTCAAATCCCAACTGCCTCTCTGCACCTTTGTTAATCCCAAACCCCTGCTACAAGTACAGTTAAGACCTTAAATGTAAATCCTAGCTGACTTGACTGTGCAATTTTCACTGATTGTACTTAAAACTGCTGCTCTCTGTCCCCTTCCTGCCTTTTCTGAAATTTCAAATCCCAGCTGCTTCTCTGCACCTTGGTAATTCAATACTTTAGCAATCTAAGCTGCCTGCAACCTGAACCTGCTCTCCTGTCACTAATCCCCACCCTCTTCTCACCTTCAGTCCCTTTCTTTTGTCTGCCTCTGCAGGCCTGCCTACTTAACTGCCTCTCCCTGCTACTCTCCTCAGGAACTTCTCCAAGCCCACCGGGGCTTCGGACCTGCTCCTCCCCGGACCCAAGGACCCTCCACCACACCCCAAGAAGCCTCAGGGATCACCGCTTGCCCGGCGGTCCCCGAAGAAAAAAAGCTGCGCTCCTCCAAGAGTTCCTGTGGACAGGGGCGGCCGGCCGCTCACTGGCACCCCGTACTGCTAAAGGCGCAAAAGCCGTAAGGTACGTTTTAAAACACTTTCTCCCACCGGCTGTCTTCAGTAAGGGCTGGTAGCACTAGCTGGACCCACCGTTCACCGAAAGCGGCTGTTTTCACTTTGCTACTGGACTGCCTAAATGTGCTTGGGGGCTGTGAGAAAGCCACTCTCCCCACCTGAGGTGAGCTGTTTCGGCTAGTGTTACAGCTCCTCTGTGGATACTGGTCCCGTGACACTTCGCGCGGCTCCCACCCACCCTGGTCGACCCTTTAGCTTTATAGGCTTTTGGTGGTCATATGAATAAGTGTCCACTTTTCCATTGGCTCCTTATACTCTATAACCACTGGGGGCGTTAATCATACTCGCTGACTGAAAGACCTTGCCAACAGCCCTCCTGAGAGCAGCCCTGCCTTTTCGCGTTTTTTTCCACTTTCGAACCCGATTTCTCTCTCCACTCTCTCCACCTTTCTCATTCTCCTCCACTTTGCTGAATCCTTGCTTCATCCTCTAAACTAACTCCTTTTTTTTCCTGTTCTGCCTGCTACTCTTTGTTTCCTAACCCCAAAAAATATAAACAAAAATATGCTAACATGTCTCTCTTACGTGAGTGCACGCCGCCACCATGTGGTAAACTACAAGCACTAACCCCCATTATTTGCCTTCTCCTCCTGGTTTACCTAAACTACTCCTCGCTGTCTCTACCTCTGGTCATACACCACAACACCCCCTCACTCTGTGATTTCTCCTTCTCTAACCTACTGCTTACCAAACAATATGCCAAACCCGCCCTACACTACCTCTTTCTAAAGAATGGGTGCACGTATCTCTCCCTCGCAACCTACCATCAAACTAGGAAGAAATGGTCATCTATCGAATCTATATGTAAGCTGCAGCTTAAATTCCTAGCCTCTCTTCGCCTACTACTGGCGGATGACGTGGAACCGAATCCTGGCCCCCCCCTTAATAGCAACTCCTCTGGCAAACCTAAAAAGATCTACTGTTTGCGCATATGAACATTAGAAGTCTCCTGGGCCATATGGCCGAGCTTCAGGTGTGGACCAAAGTAGCTGGACCTGACATCCTTTGCTTACGGAAACATGGCTCAAACCTCGCATACAGGGGCTTCAATGCCACCTATCCGATACTCTATCCTGGACAGGACAGGCCAGGCTCGAAAAGGGTGGGGTGTTGCCATATACTATAAAACCACCTCACCATTAAGCCTTTTCCGTCCATAACCCTCAATGGATCTGAATCATTACATGCTATTCTGTCCCTAGGTGCAAAAAACCTGCACATTATCTGTCTCTATAATCCACCCACTGGAGGGGTGGATGGCTTCCACGAACTGCTCCAGCTAACCTCACAAACCATAAACTCGAACGAAGCCATCTTCCTGGGGGATGTCAACCTAAACTGGCGTGGCCCTGCCCACAGCTCCCTTGCAGCCCTAATCCAAGGTTTCCACCTCCACCAGCTCATCACTGAAAATACCAGGATGATAAACCCCCAATCAGGCATGCTTATTAACTGGATCCTCACAAACAGACCTGACTGCATTACTAAGGCATGCACCCTGGCTGATGCTATAACTGACCACTCACCCACTATCTGTCACTGGCAAGCAAGTCTCTCTCCATCCCCCCAGTCCCGCCTGGTCACTTTCACCAACTTCGCACACCTGGATCTAAGTGCCTTTCTCCTGGACATATCCTGCATGGAGTGGATGGATATCTACCAATCTACAAAAGTTGAGGATGCCCTTAACGTGTTCCTCACCAAGTTCACAGAAGCACAGACTAAACTTGTCCCGAAAGTACAAAGAAGGGTCAGGGGACAACAGACGAGGTGGCTCCACAAAGACCTACTCAGCCAACTCAGAACCAGGGACAAACTGTGGAGGAAGTATAAAAGCACTGGTCAACCTAGGGATCACACCATCTATAAGCAACATAGAAACTCTTGCAAAAAGCAAATAAGGCTTGCAAAAAGCAAATACTGCCAGAACCTACTTGCCAGCTCAGCCAGAGATCCATGCAAGTTCTGGGGCCACATAAAAACCTTTCTGGGTACACCTCAATCCATAACCCCCTCGGAAATGATTCTAGATGGTGTCCACTGTAATGATTTCCTTACCATTGCAAATGCTTTTAATAAGATGTTCTCGATCTGTCAGTATACTTCCACACTTCAATCTCCAACTGTGGTTTCCCAGCCCTCATCAACGTGCACCAGCAGATACCTCTCTCAAGAAACATGTGCTGGATATTTAAGCCGCTCTATTTCAAAGCTGTGTCTGCATCGTAAGTCTTCAAACTGTTAAACTCAATATCGGACACCACCAGCCGGGTCCACTCACTGGAACCTCGCCTACTAAAGGCGGCGCCATCTCATCTCCTATCCTCTAGCCAAGGTATTCACCTCTCCCTCTCCAACAGTACCTTCCTGACATCTTGAAATCCGCAAGAATCACCCCATCTTCAAAAGGGCAACAAAAGTGAGATCTCAAACTACAGACCCATAGCTATTCTGTCAGTCCTCAGCAAAATACTTGAAAACTAGTAGCCACTCAGACCATTGATTTCTTGAAACATCGAATCTGCTATGTGCAGCACAACATGGTTTCTGGAAAAACCACAGCACCACAACGGCGCTAGCCAAATTCACCACTGATACTCTCACAAGCATGGACAAAAGTCAGCTTACTGGTGCTATCTTTATCGACCTCACCAAGGCTTTCGACCTTGTGGACCACCCCCTACTCCTATCCACCCGTTATAAATTTGGCTTTTCACCCCCTGTCATAAGCTGGTTCAGGAGTTACTTAACCAACAGAACCCAAGCAGTCAAACTTAACTCATCAATCTCCGACTGTACTACCATCAACATTGGAGTGCCACAAGGATCAATACTGGGTCCCCTCCTATTTTCATTATTCATAAATAACCTGCCATACAGCATTGCGTCCTGTGACTCTCTACTCTATGCAGATGACCTGGTTATCTATGCTAGCTCTAATAGACCAACTTAACGTGGCACTGACATCTGCTTTCCACGCCGTCCAACTCTGGCTAAACACCCACTGCCTTATACTGAACTCCAGCAAAACCAAACTGATGCTTCTGGGCACTGCCCACAAGATAAGGTCCTGCCACTCTCCTTTAAAAGTCCTTGACCTGGATGGGACCCCCCCTTGAGGTGGTTACCTCCTTCCGTTATCTGGGCATCCTGCTAGACCAATCTCTGGACCTAAACCTGCACATCCAAGAAACATGTAAATCTGTGAACTGCAAACTGGGTGCTGCCTACAGATCCAGCTACATGCTCACACCTGCAGCCAAACTAGCCATCGCCAGGGGTCTCCTCCACCGCTCTGACCTACTGTGCTCCCATCCTACCCATGGCACATAAATCCACACTACAAAAATGGGATGTCACTTTCAACAATATATGCAGGTATGCTTCAAAAGCCCCCAGACTTAAACATCACTGCCAACTGTATAAAGACCTCGGCTGGCTCTCCCCCTCTGCCACCAGACTATACTACCTGGGCTGCCTTTGTGACTCCATCATTAGACTCAACAGACCAGCATCCCTAACTGAACTGCTTCAGCCAGCCCTCCCTCCACGTGAGCTGAGATCCTCAGACAAATCCCTACTAAAATCCCTGCTGCCCTTTGCTCCAAGGGTCTGGGCGTTTGGGTACACACCCTCAAGTGTGGAACCTCCTGCCACTCGACCTTAGACTGACATCTTCCCACGATCTCTTTAAGCGCAAGCTACGTGAACACCTGCTTTCCACGGACCAGTGTGCCTGTTATGACCCTACCTGAGCTTGTCCTGCCAACCTCTCTATCATGCCCCACCACTCCCTCCTTCCTACTCCTTACCCTATTTTACTTACAACATTAACACTGTGATATATGTCTCTGCCCATATGCACTTCATTTCGAGTTCAAAACTCCGACCTCGAAGCCTACTTGCACTTGTCTAAAGTATGTAATTTTGTTGTAAGTTACTGCACCTTGACTACTGCATTGTTTACCTGTTATTGCTGTTTGCACTATTGTAAATGTTACTGCTGCTTACTGAAATGTTTGTACTGACGATCTATGGGTACCAGGTACTGGCGTAGCCAATGCCTAAGCGCCCCCCAATGGACCCGTTTCAGGGTACTTCTCTCTACTTGCACTTGTCTAGAGTGTGTAATTTTGTTGTAAGTTACTGCGCCTTGACTACTGCATTGTTAACCTGTTATTGCTGTCTGCACTGCTCTACGTGTTGCTGCTGCTTACTGGAATGTGTGTACTGATGATCTAGGGGTACCAGGTACTGGCGCAGCCAATGCCTAAGCGCCCCCCAACGGACCCGTCCTTTACTCCTATTGCCCCTGGACCTCCACAGCCCCCCCACCCCGCCTGAACACGCTTCCCTGCCTGGATACAGTTCCACAACCCCGGACATTAGCCACACCATCAGCCGCTGAAACCGCTCACCCGCCTTACCTTACCCCGAACCCCCGCTATCTTTAGTCTCCCCCGCTGGCCTACGGCTCCACGATCCTGGGCTCGTCTAGTAGGCTCCTACCGCTAAAACCGCTCAACCGCCGCTTTCACCCCCATATTCTCACATTCATCGATCTGTCCAGCCTGCGTACGGTTTCCATGGACACGGTCTCATCCCTCAGCCCCTGCCGCCATTCCCGCCATATCCCCTAACACTGACCTTTGCTTCACCCCAGTTAGACCGTTGCTCAACCTCCGCAGCGCCCCCCCGACTGAGCACCGGCTCCCCTGCCGGGAACAGTACCACAACCCCGGGTACTTGCCACACCTTCAGCCGCCGATGGTGCCCCCCCCGCCGTACCTCACCCCGAACCCCGCCATCCTAACTCTCACCTGCCGACTTCGGTTCCATGAACCCGGGCTCCTCTTGAGTGGTTCTGCCGCAAAAGCCAACCCGTGGCTGTCTTCACCTCCGATCCCTTCCCCTTCAGCTCTCTCTAGCCGCCGCATGGTTCCATGGACTCGGTCTCTTCCCATAGCCTTCTACCGCTTATGCCACCATATCCCCCTCACCCAGACGTATTCCGTAAGCCCCCTGCCCCGTCCAAATGTTCCCCCGCTTCACTCCTCCTCTGGCCGCCGATGCCTAGTGTGTCCTTTCCTGCCCTGTTTTCGCGCCACCTTTAACCCCTCTATAGCCCCACTGCAGGTGGTGTCTCCCCTGCCTCCAGCTCTGCCTGACCTACTCTCTCTCCCCCCACCTCGACCATGTACCGCCACCATCCATTCACCGCCCCACCCAGACCCCCCGTCCTGCCTCCTTCATCCCTGCTGCCACCTTTACCACTTAGACGCAAGGTTGCCTTCCCTTCCCCCCTTTACCTGCTCACCCAGTTCCCCTCCCTGACCCACCTGTCCTTTGATCTGCCCTGTGTACCTTTACCCGCTCACTAAATGCTATCTGTACACTGTAAATCTGCTGTTTTTCTTGACCTGTTGATTGTCTCTGAAGCTGTACTCTTTATTGCCTTTACTGAAAACTGTTCTCTGTATTGTTACTGCTTCCCTGTATTATGTAAATGAACTCTGTATTGTTACTGTACCTCCCGGGTCATGCCTGAAAATAGTCACCTGTTTGGCTAGCGCACCTACCCAGTAAACAAAAACTAAATAAAATCTCTACCCCTGCTGTGTTTGATTATGAAATCCTGAATTTGGTAGTAATATAATCTGTCTCTCTCTCTGTCCAGAGGTATCTCAGCTGAGCCTCCTCGAAGCTGATTACAGTATTGTTCTGGAGAAGTTGCCAGGGAGCTACTAATCCCTTATTAGCCTGAATTTCATACCATTGTCCCTGGAGAGGGGACTTAAATTTTGGTATTGTCGGGAACCATTGATATTTCCAGGTGTGCTGTTGCACAACTTTACTTTTTATTCCCCATCTCCGTCCCTTCAGTATTGTGGCTGTGGCATTAGGCACTAGTAATGTCGTCTGTTTAAGTAGGGGCATGGAGAACAGGCTCACCGGCAGTGGAGGACTCACTGGCCTTGCTAGGTCTATTTGTTTCCAGGCTGCTACATAGGAGCCAGCACCCCATAAAAGCGCCAGTCTCATTTGTGCAGCGATCCAGTAGTCTATGAGAGAGGGGAGAGCCACGCCACCGAGAGACTTCGGCAGGAATAGTTTATGGATATTGACCCGGGGTTTACCATGATTCCACTGGAAGGCACTCATGGCTTTCTGCCATGCCTGGAGTTCCTTAGGTGATATATCACACGGTACTCATTGAAAAAGGTAAAGAAAATGTGGTAGAACATTCATTTTGAGGGAGAGGGTACATGTGTAGAAGGAAGTCGGGAAAAGATTCCATCTTCTAAGGTCGTGCTTGATAGTTGTCACTAATGGGATATAGTTCTGGGAATACAGGAGGGATAAATCTTTGGGAATCTGAATACCTAGGTGTTTAATAGATTGCTTGTCCCATTTGATTGGAAATCTAGTTCTAAGGGTGGGGGTGGGGTCATATCCGATAGAAAGGGCTTCTGTTTTAGATATATTAAGAGAGTATCTGGAGAGAAGGGAGAAATCTTGAATTTTTGGGAAAAGGGCTTCCATGGATGGGTTGGGGGTCTGATAAATAAACTAAAAGGTCATCAGCAAAAAGGGCCAGTTTATGTTCTGTTGTAGCTACCTGGATTCTCTTAATATCCGAGGAAAGGTGGATGTATTGGGCCAAGGGCTCAATATAGAAAGCAAAAAGTAGAGAGGACAAGGGGCAACCCTGTCTAGTCCCTCTGTGAAGGGCAAAGCCCACTGATATACTGTGACCCTGAGCAAGTCGCTTAACCTCCTCGTGCTCCCAGGTCGCTCCTGTAAAAAAGCTCTCAGCTTAGTGTGCTATACCTGGTTAAACAACTAAATAAAAAAAAAATATATATATATATGGCCATTTGTCCTAATGTAACCGGTGGGCTTGCTGTAGAATTTGAAGATGGTATCAGAAAATTGGTCTGGAAAACCAAAGCAGGCAAGGACCCCTTTCAAAAATCTCCAAGAGACCATATCAAAAGCTTTTTCTGCATCTAATCCGAGCAAAAGTGCTGGGGTCTTCTGAGTCTGTATTTGTTCCATTATATAGATGGTGCGCCTGATATTATCCTGCGCCTGGCAGCCAGGTATAAAGCTACACTGATCCATATGTATTTTAGTTGGGGCTATTTGAACAAGTCTTTTGGCTAACACAGACGCAAAGATTTTATAGTCTGTATTCAGTACCGATATAGGTCTGTATGATGTAGTGTGTGGGGTCCTTGCCTGCCTTTGGTATAACAAAGATTATTGCTTTGCTCCATGAAGGGGGAACTACGCCCTCTTTCATTGTTACAAATGGAAAGACTCTTCCCAAGAGAGGGGTTAGAGTCTTGGGGAGGGTTTTGTAAAATTCACTTGGGAGTCTGTCAGACCCTAGGCATTTCCCTGTCTTTAGGCCTCCTATAACTGATTCTATTTCCTTAATGGATATTGGGGAAATTAGTTGGGTACATTGATCTTTGGTCAGGGTGGGCAAGTCAAGGGAGGAGAGAAACTCCTGGATTCTTTGGTCGGGGGTGAGGGGGCTGCTGAGTATAATGATGTGTAATAGTCAAGAAAAGACCCAGATATTCCTTTTATATTGCTCTGGACCTTGCCTGTTGTAGGATGTCTCACCCTCAGAATGGTAGATCTGACTCTCTGGGCCCTCAATTGACCTGCTATTAGCCTCAGGAAATGGGGGCCACCGTCATAGTATTTATGACGTAAAAATATTAACTTCTGTTCTATAGCATAATCTAGGATATTATTAAGCTCTTTTTTTAATACAGCCAGCTCAGAACTTCTAGTTTTAGTTACTCTGATTCTCTGAAGTTCCTCGAGGGCCTTAATTTTCTCCTCTAGGGAGTGCCGGTGCACCTCCTTCTGTCTCTTTTTATGAGAGGAGATTCCAATCAGCTTACCCCTAACTATGACTTTTATAGTATCCCAAACAATTGACATCGACGTGTCCTGATTATCGTTATTGGAAAGGCCTGCAGGATTGTGTCCCTAACCACCTCCTGGGTTTCCTTGTCCCTCATGAGGGATAGGTTCAGTCGCCAGAAAGTTCGCTTCCTCACCGTCTGTGAATGTAGTTCACAGAACACTGGGGCGTGATCAGTAAGGGCAAATTCCCCCATTCTGATGTTCTGAACTGCAGTCAATTGTTCCCGAGGGATCAGGAAGAAGTCCAAGCAGGAATATGAGTCATGGACTTGGAAGTAAAACGTATGTCTATGTGTAGGGCCATGAAGAAAATACCATACATCCTCAAAGCCCAATTCCTGGAGATGTTTTTGCACCTCCCTAGTAGTTTTGTTAACACGACCTAAGGAGGAATGGCCTGGCATCCTCTCTGCAATATGTAGGTTGAGGTCCCCTCCCACAGATTACGTGACCCTCGACCCACTCGGCCAACTGTGTAAAAAAATTACCTGTAAACCCCATAGTCTGATGCTGGGGGTATATATACTGAGGCCAGAGTCGTCATTTGTCCATCTATATGACCCTTAAGTAGCACAAATCTCCCCACTTTATCGATAATCTGGTCCTTGAATTCAAACTGAACCCCCTGTCTTATCGTTATAGCAGTCCCCCTTCTCCTGCCCCCCCCATAGGAGGAGGCTGCCACACAAGAAAAGCCCAGACATTCAAATTTTTTATGTTCCACCAGCGAGAGGTGGGTTTCCTGAGGTAAAATAATGTTAGCGCCCTCCCTGTTTAAATATTGCAAAATTTTACTTTGTTTAATACGATTAGTTACCCCATGCACATTGTATGTGCATACAGTGTATGTTTGTGACATAATTGTATATTACCTATTTTAATAACTTGATCGTGCTCCACTGGTTGTTAACCCTCAAAGCGTGGCAGTCCCCTTGCTTCCGTCAGCCCCACCGGCCATTGTAGAGAAATGCTACTGCTCTTAGTTTTCAGATGCCCATTCAATAAAAAAACAGGAACATAAGCCAGCATGGCTTTAACATTAATCATAACCATTATAACCATAACACGACTGGTTGCTTCCAAGGCTGGAGGCTAATCTATAGAATTATCCTCTGTGTCCTCCCTCTTTGAGGAGAACGAGGAGGATTACCAGTGCTTTCGTCTTCAGAAGACCTCCTCTAGAGCCACGATTTCAGGTGGCTCCACAGAAAGAAAAGTGCAAATCACTTTTAGGGTACACTACACACAGGTTGCAAGAAAGAAGAAAATTTTTTTTGTTGTGTCCCTGTGACCCACCCACCTTATAAAATCCTGGCACATAATTAGCAAAGCAGGGTACAGGCTTATGTAAGAATTCTGATGACACCCTATTCTAAAACAAGTATAATGTTACAGACCTCCATATGGCCTGTTAACTCCTTACACCTCAGCCCCCTTTTTCTGTGGAATCAAGAAAAGAAAAAGCAGCCTCCAGCAGGAGACATCGATTATAGAATGCAGGAGAGCTGTTTTGACCTACATCTCTTCTCATAAGGGGGGATTAGGAAAATCGTCAAAGATAATTCAGTTGTAAATGAGGTGAAACTTAACCAAAGTGTTTACCAGACATAGTCTACTCAGGGTAACCCTGTTTAAACTGAGAAGAAGGTAGTTTTATCACCAAGTGAGCGACAGGTTCAGTTTGCCTGTCCAGGGGTGATATGCCTCTGTTCCCCTTTTACCCAGTCCCATCAGTTCAAACTGAAAGAAAAGAGACCTCAGGTAGGCCCCTCACTATAATCAAAGTACTTAGCTAGTAGGCAATCCGCTGATGATGGGAGCATGTAGGGGATCATCGGGTGAAAGCTTCCACAATTTTCAGGTAGTTATTCGAGTTGTTTCAGGGTCTCATGCGGGTTTGTCTGTCTGGCTGACTCTCTTGTTAAGAAGGCTCTGAATTCTGCGCGATGCCTCAGTGTGTTCAAGCGTTTTGGTTCCCCCTCACTTCAAACAACATGAAGTCTTGCTGTATTCTGACTATTGCAGTTAGGTCCTGCCTTTCAACTGCCCCGGAGAACAAAGGGTTAACTTTTCTATGCCTTGCATAGAATGTTCATCATGAGCTCGGTTGAAGCCTCTGTCTGTTGTTGTTCAAACTGCAACCGTCAGATTCTTTACTCCGCCTCACTGAACAGTCGCTCCGGAGATTTCTTCTGCTGCTCGGTTCAAAAGTCGGTTGAAGTGTCAGTTTTCAGTCAGTTTCTACTGAATTGTTGTTTCCGCATAGTCGGTTCAAGTCTCTGTCTGTGGTACCGTAAGTACTAGATAGGTTTTTGTTCTGTTTTCTGTGTGGAACTTGTAAACTGTGGTTTTCTGTATGGAACTTGTAAATTGTGGATCGGTTCGGCTGAACTGATCATTTTGAGGTAAAACTTGTGCTTTACTTCAGTGTGTGGTTACCGGTCCGTATCGGTTCTAAAAAGACGGGTTTTAAGTACGTTTTTTAACAAGACCCGTGACATGGTCAGGAACCAATAGTGGAGTCTTGCCTGGTGGATTGCCGAAAAAAGGGCAAGTTTTGGTTAGGTTGGCCATGTTTGAGAAACCCAAGGAAAAAAACGGTCCCACTGGGTTTCAACACTGCAGTGTGTGTGGGGAGGTCTTTGCTAAGGCTGATCCCCACACCACCTGTGTTTATTGTCTGGGGTTTGACCACCTCGATTCAGACTGCCAAATTTGCAATAATTTTCCCAAATCTACCCTGGAAAAGAGATTAGGTAGACTGAGGGAAAGGGAGGCCGAGAAGTCCGCTGACCCGGATGGCCAGCCTGGTTCGGTTCCAACGAACCAGAAGAATGCGCTGACCAGGGTGATACTTCTTGGACCAAGGAGAGCCGATTCGAGGAATCGGTTCTGATAAAAGAAAAGAAAAGACAAGTCGACGGTTGGACCCAGAATCTCATACTCCGACCGCCGATGAGATAGTCAAAGCGATTAGGATTATGGAATCGCTTTGATCGGTTCCAACCGAACAGGCACCATCTGGCAGGGGCTCGGTTCGGTCGGTTCCCACGGTTCCGGATTATACCTTGGAAGAATTGTATGAACCGGAGTTTGAGGAGGAGGGAGAGTATGAGGATGATTATGGTGATGGTGAAAATCTGGATGTGCCTAGTGACCCGGACATCTCCCCAGACAGACCTTCAGGTGTTTCTCCTCCTAGGCTTTCTGAGTCCCCTTCACACTACATGTTCTACAGAAAGGTGGCTGATACCCTCCAGCTTCCTGTGGAGGAGGCAGTAGAGGATCAGGAAGAGCCTGATTATGTTGAGATGATGGACATCCCAGAGTCCAGGAGACTGTCTATTCCCCTCCACAAATCTTTTGGGAAACAGACACAAAAAATTCTTAAGTCTCCTAATTCTATACCTCCTGTGGACAGAAGAATGGACAAAGTACACTCTCTCAGGCTCAGACACGGAGTTCCTTTTTCAGCAATGCAGTCGTGTTGGGGTTGTACAGGCTACTGCCTGTGATAAGGCAAACATTCCCTTGGCATCACACCCCCCCAGACAAGGACTCCAGGAAGATTGATGCCATGGCAAAGAAACAGTACATGGCAGCATCTTTGGGACTCAGGCAGGCTAATTATATGGCCTGTGCAGCCAGGTACCAGAAGTCCAGGTGGGACACTGTACTGGCACTGGCTAAACAGGCTCCTGACCAGCTTGCCAAGGAGCTGGAGCAGGTGGCTGCTGATGGGACTGAGGCATCGAAAGTACAGTTTCATGCTGCTGTGGACTCCAGTGATGTGTCATCAAGAGACATGACTACATCTGTGGCTCTTCGGAGAATGGCTTGGCTCAGATGTACTAGCCTCTCACAGGATACCCAGGCTAAGGCCATGGATTTTCCTGTAGTTGGTAATTCTTTGTTTGGGGAGCAGACAGAGAATTACATGAAGAAAATGGACGAATACAGGACCACTTACAGGAGTGCTCAAGCCAAAGAAAGGCAAGCAACTCCTCACAGGCAGCAGTCTAGGGGCAGGGGCAGGCCTTTCCAAAGGCCTTTTTACCAAGCTCAGGCCTTTTCTTCTTCGTTTTTGCAGAGGAGGTTCTTTAGAGGGAGAGGCAGAAGGGGGATGAGCAGGCCTGCATCCACCTCTCAGCCTAAAGCCCCTGCCAAGCAGACACCCTGATGGGTCTGCTCGGGTCGATTCGCCTATACCAGTAGGGGTCAGACTGGCTTACTTTGTCCAGGACTGGATGTCTCTTACATCAGACAAGTGGGTCCTGGAAGTAGTAAGCCAGGGACTGGTTCTCAGCTTCAAAAAATTTCCCAAGATGAGAGCCAGATCTTTTCCACCTGCAAATCTCTCAGAGACCCTTGCCCTAGAGGCAGAGGTTTCTTCTCTCTAGCTCTCAGAGCTATAGAGAGAGTTCCCACCTACACAGGGGCAAAGGATTGTACTCCAGGTACTTCTAACCACTAAAAAGACAGGAAGCGGCGCCCATCTTGGACCTAAGATATCTGAACAAACATCTTTTAAAGCCAAAGTTCAAAATGGTAACTCTGGGAATTATCCTTCCCTCTCTAAGGCCAGGGGACTGGCTAGCCTCCCTGGACCTCAAAGATGCCTACTTTCACATTCCCATCAGGTGCTCCCACAGAAAGTACCTCAGGTTCAGGTTGCCCTCAGGCCACTGTCAGTTCAGAGCAATGCCCTTTGGCCTAACTTCAGCCCCAAGGGTCTTCACAAAGTGCGTGGCAGTAGTTGTTGCCTTCCTAAGAAGACAAAAGATTTCCGTTTTCCCATACTTGGACGACTGGCTCATAGTAGGTCAGTCTCCAGACCAAGTCAAGTCACATCTGCAAGTGACCCAGCAAGTGCTCACTTCTTTAGGATTCCTTCTCAACCTACCAAAGTCAGTTCTCGAACCAGTGCAGCTCCTCACCTTCATAGGTGCAGAACTGGATACGGTAAAGGCAAGAGCCTTCCTTCCCCTGAAAAGGACAAGGACCCTCATGCAACTGGCCTCTTCATTCAGCCTTCAGGTGTCTCGACCAGCAAGGCATTTCCTTCAGCTACTGGGCCACATAGCAGCTTCCACAGGAGTGGTCAAGGGGGCAAGATTCCAAATGAGGGACATTCAGTTCCACTTAAGAGCTTTTTGGTCCCAAAGAAAGGATTCCCTTACCAAACTGATTCGAGTGACTCGAACCCTGATCCAAGCCTTGCAATGGTGGCAAGATCAGGACAATTTGAGACAAGGGGTTCCATTTGTCACTCAGTCTCATTCAGTGATCCTCACCACAGATGCTTCCCTGCTGGGCTGGGGAGCCCATTTGGAGGATCTTACCACCCAGGGACTGTGGTCACCTCAGGAATCTCTGCTTCACATCAATCTCTTGGAACTCAGAGCAGTGTTTCTGGCACTACAAGCTTTTTCCAAATCTGTACGGAACAAGGTGGTTCAGGTCAGAACAGACACCACCACCACCATGTGGTACATCAACAAGCAAGGAGGCACTCGGTCTACGGCCTTGTGCACAGAAGCAATGAAGTTATGGTCCCTGGCCTATTCCCTGTAAACCTCTCTGATAGCAGTTCACCTCCCAGGGAAGGAAAATGTCCTCCTAGCAGATGCACTGAGCAGAATATCCCAGGGCCATCACGAATGGGCCCTAGATCCTCTGGTGTTGAAAGTGATTTTCTCAAGATGGAACACTCCAGAGATAGATCTTTTTGCAGCCCCAGACAATCACCAACTTCCTCTCTTTTGTTGCAGACCCCCAGTCTTGGGCTCAGTCCCCCTGGATGCTCTGATTCTGAACTGGGAAGGGAAATTTCTGTATGCTTTTCCCCACTTCCCTCTCCTGTTCAGAGTGTTAGTCAAGATAAGGTCACAACCATGCAAAGTGATTCTGATTGGTCCAGACTGGGCCAGACAGCCATGGTATCCCTTGTTGCTGTCCCTAACAGTCCATCTTCCCCTGACTCTTCCCAGGAATTACAACCTGTTAACATCCTCTCAGGGAGGATTTGGTTCCCGAATCTTCGGTCTCTTAATCTCAAGGCTTGGCTCTTGAAGAGTTAGAGTTTGCAGATCTGCATCTTTCCCAAGGGGTTCTGGATATCCTTAAGGCTTCTCGAAAGCCTTCTACCAGAAAGACTTACAACTCCAAATGGAAAAGATTAAGCATTTGGTGTTCTAAGAAGAATATTTCTCCAGACTCTGCTGAATTGCCTACGGTTCTGGATTATATGGTCCATCTTAATGGCCTAGGTCTCAGACCAGCTACCCTCAAGGTACACTTGGCAGCTGTTTCTGCTTTCCTGTCTTTAGGCAAGTCTTCCTCTCTGTCATCCCATCCTGTATTCTGTAAGTTTTTCAAGGGATTGCTTCACACCAATCCTCCCTTTAGGGATCCTGCTCCTGCTTGGGACCTTAATGTTTGCATTGCTCAGCTTATGCAACCCCCTTTTGAGCCTTTGTCCTCAGCAGAGCTTAAGTACTTGACTTGAAAAACTGTGTTTTTGGTAGCCATTACTTCTGCCAGACGTATCAGTGAATTGCAAGCCCTGTCAGTGGAATCTGATTTCATCTCTTTTCACAGAGACAAAGTGGTCCTTAGAACTAACAGAAAGTTCTTGCCTAAAGTGGTTTCAGACTTCCGCCTCAACCAGTCTATATCTCTCCCTGTTTTCTTCACTGATCATTCTTCCTCAGGAGAGAGGTGGTACACAGTTTGGATGTTAAAAGAGCCCTAAGCTACTACATAGAACGTACCAAGGGTCACAGGTTTGAATCCCTCCAGTTGTTCCTCACTTATGGAGAAGTGGGTAGAGCAAACCTGCCACTAAGAGATCTATTGCCAGGTGGATTGTTTCTTGCATACAATTCTGCTATGGAAACTTGGTAGAACTCCGCCCTCAGGCCTGAGGGCTCATTCCTCAAGAGGTACAACTGCTTCCCTGGCTGCTGCCAGGGATATTCCTCTCTTAGAAATTTGTCAAGCAGCCACCTGGAAAACAGTCCATTCTTTCACCAAGCACTACTCTGGATGTCCAGGCTAGGAGTGAAGCTCAGTTTGGCACAGCAGTACTTCAGAGCCTATTTCCAAAGTAGGTTCTGTCCCTCCTCCATGGAGGTACTGCTTGGTAGTCTGCACTTGTCAGAATACAGCAAGACTTCATGTTGTTTGAAGAAAAAATTACTCACCTTAGTAATTATGTTTCTTCTAGCGGAGTCTTGCTGTATTCTCACCCCGCCCCTCTCAGAACCTAGTTTTGGGATGGGTATGGAGCAGTGTTGGCACCCTAGGGATGTCCATTTTACACCCTCTTTTTTCTTTGGGTGGAATGTTGTTTTTTGGATGTGTTTTTATTTTTGGGTTTCCTGACTTGAGTCTTCCTTTGAGAACCAAAAACATTATATATTTGCCAGTTGGCCAGTAAAAATTTTACAGTTGCCACACAGAACACCTAGTGAGTTTTTGCTCGTAAAGATCTGGCGGTTGCAGTTTGAACAACAACAGACAGAGGCTTCAACCGAGCTCGTGATGAACATTCTATGCAAGGCATAGAAAAGTTAACCCTTTGTTCTCCGGGGCAGTTGAAAGGCAGGACCTAACTGCAATAGTCAGAATACAGCAAGACTCCACTAGAAGAAACATAATTACTAAGGTGAGTAATTTTTTGTTCTTGCTCATGGTGCGTTGCCAATCCTGACCGCTTCTCCCAACAGGTTGGTTCTGAGTGTCTCGTACAGGGAGTTTCTTTCCTTTAGGGCCTCTGATGCTTCCTCTACTGTGGAGTACACTTTAATCCCATTTTCCCAAAAGATCTGCAGCCTGGAGGGATATGGTGTATGAAAACGGATTGTCTTCTCGCGGAGTGTCCGCAGAATCGGAAGGTAGCGGAGCCTCTGCTGCTGTACCTGTTGGGGATAGTCATGGTCTAGGAAGAGATGGTGGGTAAGATATTTGATTTCTTTTTTGGCCCAAGCACGTCTTATGATGTCATCTTTCACACTAAAGGAGCCGAGCTTGAAGACAATAGAGCGAGGGCATGCAGCGGAGTCAAAGGGTTTCGTTTGGAGGGATCGATGGGCTCTCTTGATATGGAGCGCATATGTGGCAGGGAGCTCCACTATATCTTTTAACAGGTTTTCTAGCGGCATGGTCTCCATGTCTTCCAGGAGTCCGTAAAGGCATAGGTTCTCTCGTCGAGAGCGTCCCTCCAAGTCCAGGCACTTAGCTTGTAACTCCCCGGATTGCTGCAAGAGGGCCTGGACGATCTCAGAGAGCTGTGTGGTTGCATCTTCTGTGTCTGACACCCGCTCTTCAATCGCACCGATATGCGTTTCTAGTGTGGTAAGTTGCTTTTGCATGGCTCTGAACTCCTGCTTGTTCTCTTTCCTTAGTTCTCTAATTTTGTTGAGGAGTGTTTCGAATCGTGATCTAGAGAGTTGTTTATTCTCTCCGTCGGTATCATACCCTGCTGCATGGGAGCTCGCAGGCGAGATGGATCTGCTTGAAGGGTCTGGGTTTAATCAGGTGCCATCCTTTGCTTTACTTTTACTTTCCATCCAGTTTCTGCCTCTGTTGCTTGTTATCAATGGTCCTCCTGAGCTTCGGGACATTTTGTAATGTAGTTATTTAAGTTTTTGAAGGTTTTAGTAGTAGGTAGGTCTAGGAGCACTAAGATTCAAGCTTCTTGCAGTCCCATGACATCACCGGAAGTCCTATTTTATAATCTTGATTCAGGACTGAGATATGCCGGTATGAGTCGCATAATTGGGGTCCACAGAGGTGGACTGTGTGGGTGACTCAAAGCGCATGCATAACTGCTTGACTGATAGAACCTTTAAGCTAATTAACCTGATTTTGCCCCTCCCTTGTTCAAGTCTCCTGAATAAATCAGATCTAACTTTCTCTGCATGTAATCTGACTGTGGTTCCAGTTTGTGCTCAAAGTACTGTACTGTTGCTATTTGCTGTGCATAACCTTGTTTTACAGGGGTCCCCAGGGTCGAGCCAGAGGAACCAGCCCTGGTGGTAAGTGCAAACAGTGTGGGTACTTGTGTGGTGTACCGGGGTATTGTAAAAGTGATTATTGTACAGTGTTCAAGCCACTAGAGGGGAAAGGGGGTGGTTACAGTGTCCCGGAGGGCTGTGCCCAGGTTAGCTTGACCATTACCAACCCTGACCTCCGGGTGGAGGCACCCGTTTCAGAACTCAGGCTCCTTAACCTGCTACTAGCCAAGCAGGCAGGGGTAGTAGCCCTTGGGATAGTGCCACCTAGGGGTCACATTCCCTTTCCACTACCTTGATGTGTTTATTTCCTAGGAAATATGAATAGCAGAGGTTATTTCTACCAATGTCGAGCACCGTACACATCATAATTCAAGATCAATTTGTTTTTCAAGGCCCATAATACTATATTTTGTAGGTCCTTTGCCAGGAATATTGTTTTATAATGGTATCTACCCCACTACTCAGCTTGATGTCATCAGCAAATGTAGAAATAGTATTTGTCATTCCTTCATTCATATCACCTATAAATAAACTAAAAAGGGTTGGACCCATGACCGAACCTTGAGGAACCCCACTGCTAACCAGGCCCTCCTCAGATAATAGCCCATTTATTCTTACCCTCTGTTTGCAATCTGACAACCACCCATCAAGTCCATCTGACCAAACATGAACTTATGCCCATTTTCCTGATCTTATCGGTTAGTTCTTTGTGAGGGACCTTGTCAAAGGCCTTTTCAGAGTCCAGTAACACAACATCCACTGGAATACCCGTCCAGACTTTTACTGACTGGTTCATAACAAGCATTTTTCAATGCCGACTGTTCGCCTTGTGCACTGGTGTCATAGGGGGTGTATGGTGCTGATACCACTGAAAGTGACTGTCACCAGGTATGGATTTAGGATAACACAGTTTCAGGAAGACCACAAGTCAAGTGCATAAAAAAATGCACAAGTGCGTTTGTCATTTTATTTTTATCAAGTAAAATATACAGAAAGCAAAATGATAAGTCAGACAGCTGCTTAGCTTCAACAATTTCCAAGGCTTTTCTTCAGCCTAGCATGAATCAAACAGTGTGAAAGCATACACTACCAGGAGGTCTTCTACCTTCCTCAGTCAGTATTCAACTGGTCTCCCTATCTATCCTCTAGCTCAGCATTGAGGTAGGGCTTTTCATAAGCTCACTAGAAGTTGGAAAATGTTTCCACTGCCTTTTGACATAACATAAAACTAGCCACTAGGGGCCACTGTTGCTCCATAGAGAACAGTTATTTGGCAGCTACCTGGAGCACAGAAGAACTTGTTTACAACATTGGAAACGGGGTTTTATTAAACTCTAAAAATTGATTAGCGTTTTGCTCATAAAAGTTCTAAAACATTGTGAAAATGCATAGCACTTGCCTCACTGTGTTTAACAAACATAACACTGCTAGAAAACCTATATAAATGCTTTCTGTACAGTTAGTATTGTCTCAAGAAAAAAAGTGCTAATCAATTATTTAAAACCCTGGGAAAGGTCAAAGCCGAGGTCAGAACATTCTGTGCTCTCCTAAACTCTTCTGCAGGGTCAAATTACCTCATGCCATCTACTGCAAAATATGTCTTAAAAGGGGGCTGCTAACATCTAGAAAAAACAGACACAAATTTTTTTTGATTCTTATATTAAGACAGCCCTCTCATTTTGTAACTGTACTCTTAGATCTTACTTCGAGAGGGTTCCTTCAGTAGGTCATCACATATAGGACTGGCACCACCTGGCGTCAGGCCACACTGCAGACTTTTCTAGCAATACCAGATGGGGGACCACCCACCCGACGTTATATGACTGACGTCAGCATGACTGTATATAGTGGGCGGTCCCCACGCCCTCCCTCCAGTTCTTTCCTGCTGTTGCCTCGTGTCAGTCACATTGCAGACTTACATTAGCGATCGTCGTGAAAGTTTTCTTGCACGTTTTATTTTTACTCGCTTATTTGACTTGCTCCTTGATGTCCTCACCCAAGAAGAAGTGCTCACCTTGTGGCACGCAGATCCCACACAAAGATGGTCACCTCAAGTGCGTCCTCTGTTTAGGCCCGGACCATCCTGTTTCCTCCTGCCCTGAGTGCCAGACCTTCAATCAGGCCACAAAGAAAAGGAGACAGCAGGCTTTGAAGGCCCATCTTTTAAAAGCCCGCCTAACTTCCCTTGAAAAGAAGATGGACCGGTTAAGAGAGTCGTTACCTGAAAAGTCTTCTCCTTCCAAGAAGCATAAGGAGAAATCCAGGGAGCAGGAGCGCTCCGCGGACAACGCACGGCCCTCGACGAGCAAGACCCAGCCGCTGCCCAGAAAATCGGACGGTAAGTCTGGTAAGACCACAGCGGGTCAGCAGGTCGTCGGATACTCCGACGAATGCACCGCCTCAGCCGATAAGTCGGCCACCGGCTCCTCTGGGGATTGCACGGCGGCCGGTAAGCTGACTACCCAGGCTGTGGGTATTCACCCGGCAACAGTTGATAAGCCGGTCGGGGACTCCTCCCCTGCCCTCCCGACTTCACCCACTAAGACGGCCATCCCAGACGGTTGCACAGGTGTGGTTCCCCCGTCGGGGCCTAATGGCACCTCACCCGACGTCCGGCAGAACAAGAGCGAGAAGGCCCCTCTCCCCTCGCCTGTACCCTCCCCTTCTCCAGCGGGTACTTCTAGCAACGTTACCGGAGAACCCCTCGACATAGTCGTCACTTCAGGGTCAGCTCCACGTTCTCCTCTCGGGGTCAAGGAGAAGGAGGCTCCTCCTCAGCCAGCAGGCCTTACCGTGGAGGCCCCCCTCCGCCTTCGGGTGGGATTCTGGCTCCCCCCCCCGACGCCAGATGTCCCAGCAACAGTCTCGCAGCCTGGACCGGTCAACCGGCCTCAGCCTTTGGCCCGACGCCGAATCAGGTCCCGCCGCCTGGGCCCCTTTGACTGGCCCCAACGCCTGCCCCTCCGATGCCGGATCCCCTTCCAGCGCAAGATCGGGTGGTGCCGGTCCCAACGTCGGTTCCCCTGACATAGGCTGTCCCGACGCCAGACCCCCAGCCTATATATACAATGGCAGGTCTGACATGGGTACCCCCACCACCTGATCTGACAACGGGGATTTACTCTAGACCCCGAACTGTCCCGCATTACCCCCAGGGATTTCCTGGGGACCACTACTCGGCGGGTCCTCCTCCAGACTGGATTCATTTTGGACAGTTCTACCCTGGGTTTAATCCCTACTCTACTTATCAGGGATTCCAAGGTTAGTACCCTCCACCGGTTATTCTTCCTTCTCCTTCTCCTCAGCTTCTACCTACTCCACCACCCCCCTCCTCTTCCGGTTGCTCCAGATTTCAAGGCTCTAATTCAGTCTTGGTGGCAGGGGGCCCGGTCGGAGTTGGTCTCGGACCTGGAGACTAGGCTCCCACACCCACAGTCTCCCAGGTCCCCTTCCCGAGCAGTTCCTCTATTGCTACTGTCCATGTCTCAGGGAAGACTTGTCAGGATATTTCCCTTCCCAATACCTGACACCGTACTGTCGAGGAGGTGAATGATGATGATAGCTCAGAGGGGGCTGACAACTCTTCAGAGGAGTTCCCGGAGGAGCATGAGGGACCGAAAGGCAAGGATTCCCTGAAATATCCACTAGAGGACATAGAAACATAGAATTTGATGGCAGATAAGGACCGCTTGGCCTACCCAGTCTGCCCATTTCCCTACCTAATGGATAAGCAGCAGATCCTAGTTAACCAACAGCCTACTTCTTCCTACCCCAACCCCCTAGAATTGCCTTATGTCTGTCCCATGCATGCTTGAATTCTATCACTGTTTTTGACTCCACAGCCTCCTCAGGAAGGTCGTTCCATGTATCCACAACCCTCTCTGTGAAAAAATACTTCCTTATATTACCTCTGAGCCGCCCCCCCATCTTCAAATTGTGCCCCTTGTTCTTGCACACCTCTTTTTCTGAAAGATGCTACCCTCATGGACTTTATTGATTCCCTTGAGGTACTTGAAAGTTTCTATCATGTCCCCCTCTCCCTCCTTTCCTCGAGGCTATACATATTAAGCTCCTTAAGTCTCTCTTCATATGTCTTCCAGTGCAGACCCTGCACCATTTTAGTTACCCTCTTCTGGTCTGCCTCAATCCTGTTTATGTCTTTGTGGAGACTGGGTCTCCAGAACTGCACGAAGTACTCCAGATGGGGTCTCACCAGCTGTTTGTACAGAGGGATACCAACTTCCTGTTTTCTACTGGTAATGCCTCTCCCTATGCATCCCAGTATCCCCCAGCCCTCCTTACTGCCCTCTCACATTGCTTGCCCGCCTTTAGGTCATCTGATATTACTACCCCCAGGTCCCTTTCCATTTTTATTGTTGTTAGTATATCACCCCCCCCATTGTGTACTCTTCCCTTGGGTTTTTGTTTCCCGGGTGCATTACCTTGCACTTCTTAGCATTGAATCTAAGCTGCCATACATTTGACCATTCCTCCAACCTTGCCAAGTCCCTTCTCATCCTTTCCACCCCACCTTGTGTATCAACTCTGTTGCAGATCTTTGTGTCGTCTGCAAAGCGACATACTTTTCCTTCCAGTCCCTCTGCAATGTCACTTAAAAAGACACTGAAGAGGACCAGTCCTAGTACTGAACCCTGTGGTACCTCACTAGTAAACCCCCTTTCTTCAGAGTGGACTCCATTTACTATTACCTTCTGTGTCCTGTTCTCCAGGCAATTCTTTACCCGGGCTACCATCTTGGGACCCACTCCCAGGCTGGCTAACTTGTATACTAATCTTTTGTGTGAGACTGTGTCAAATTCCTTGCTAAAGTCTAGGTAGGCCATGCCCACAGCCCCTCCCTAATCTACTACTTTGGTCACCCAGTCAAAGAAATCTATTAGATGCGTCTGACGTGACCTTCCCGCTGTGAATCCATGCTGCCTTGGGTCCTGTGCCCGTCTGGCCTCTAGGTACTCGACAGTTCTTTCCTTCAGAAGTGATTCCATCATTTTCCCTATCACTAAGGTTAAACTAACAGGTCTGTAGTTGCCTGCTTCTGCCATGCTCCCACTTTTGTGAAGTGGAATCACATCTGCCCTCCTCCAGTCCTCGGTACCATCCCATCCTCCCATGATTTGTTAAAGAGGGTAGCTAGTGGTATCACTAGTTCTACCCTTAGTTCTTTTAGAATTCTGGGATGAATCCCATCAGGCCCCATTGCTTTGTCCGCCTTCAGTTTTAAGAGTTCTTTCAGAACCCTTTCTTCTGTAAATGGGCTGGTATCAACTTCTGTATCCAGAGTGTTTCTATTGTTTGGTTTAGGTACCTCCCTCTGTTCATTTGTGAATACTGAGCAAAATATTTGTTTAGTATCTCTGCCTTTTCACAGTCACCCTCTGCCCACCGCCCCTTCCCCTTTATTAAGCCTCACTAACCCTCCCTTGGTCTTCCTTTTCTCCGTGATGTACCTATAAAAGATCCCCCTTCTTAACTGTGTTGGCTGTCTTTTCCTTGGTTTGGGCCTTTGCTGTTCTGACTGCCTTCCCAGTTTCCTTTTGCTTTTACTGATACAATTCTCTGTCCTGCTCTCTCTGTGATTCCTTGTACTTCCTGAATGTTTCTTTTTCTCTCTAACCTTCCTGCCACCTCCTTTGAGAACCATAGTGGTTTCTTCCATTGTTTTGTTTTGTTTATTTGCTTCACACAAAGGCTTGTTGCCTCTGTGATGGCAGTTTAGATTTTTCCCCATTGTCCTTCCACCCCTCCTTCCTGCCCATTTGCTAGTGCATTCCTTAGGCACTCATCCATTTTGGCAAAGTGAACCCTCCTGAAGTCCTGTAACTTTGCCTTTTTATGGCTTGACTCTACTGCAGTGTTTATTGTGAACCATACTGTTTGATGGTCACTGTCACGCTTGGACCACTGATTCTGATCCATGTATCAATTTTTTTTTGTATTACATATAATTTATGTAAGGGAAGGGCAGTCAGAAGAACCACAGTCTTGCCGAACTGACACATCCAAAAGGTAAAACAGGGATAAGTTCAAAGAACAGGACATAGCTAAATCTGCAGCTATTTAAAATGCAATTCCTTTGTTAAATTTTCTTTGAAGGCAGGAACCAAAGTATCCACTCTGTAATGTCCTCAGGGAGATCCTTTGACTTGCAATAGTTGCCAGATAGAACCTGTGTTGGGAGGGGTGTTGCAGGGAACCCTTGAATTACATCAGAAAGACCTTTGATGTGCAGATAACAAGGATCCAGACGAATCTGGAAGGTCCAATACATATTCCCAGGATGCTTTGGAAGGACACCACAGAAACTGTTTGTGTGTGTGTGTGTGTGTGTGTGTGTGTGTGTGTGTGTGTGTGTGTGTGTGTGGCAGAACAAAAAACACTTCTGACCAGTTAACCTGAGGAGAGGAAATTGAGTATGTCACTTAGCATTTTTTTTTAAATCTTGTTGGGACATCCTGTGCTGTAAAATATAACTTTTAATACTCCAATGCAGAGTTTAATGACCTCAGAGGGGAGGCCGGCTCAGGATGCTTTTATCCATCTGAGCAAGCCTTAGAGAGACACATTTTATTTTATTTATGACTGAGAGAAGGACAACATCAGTATGTGGATAAGAGATCTTAGTTTGTACTTTAAAAACCTGTTTTGTTTTTAAGATTGTATGTGTTTGGGATATTTGTTCTGTATTTATTGTTCTGTTTTGATATTTTAAAGTAAAGATGTATTTTACAACGGAAACTGCCTGGAGTGCCTTGACATTTCTTTTTATTTAAGTGGAGCTTTTAAAAGGTTACAGTTAACACTGTGTATGGGATTATTGATATACCAAACTGGGAAATGGATACAGTTTTTTAAAGTCTTGCACAGAGTTCTAAGGGTTCATTTGAAAGACCTGGTTGAGTGCCCATAGGCAAAGATATCTGGCCCCCCCACCCCCCGAAAACAGAATTATCTGAGCCTGATAATTGGGTACACAAACAAGAGGTTATCAGTTTGAATCCCTAGAACGTGAGACTAGGGTGACTTGAACCCACAAAACAGACAAGAAGGTTACCTTGTTCTGTTCACTGTCCATAAATCTTATGCTCAGAGGTTGGCACTTTGGGAGTAGAGGGATGACCGGCTGAGCGAGTTTGTGACAGATTGGTTGGCAACGGTGGCATAAAAAGTTTGGTGGTATAAGCTTCATTGTTCAGTGTATTGGCTTGAGACCGTTTAGCTCACTTGAAAAAAAAAAAGAAAGGCAGTGTTTTATTTCAAAAGGAAACAGAACTATATCCCTTGACTTACAGTTAAGTTTCCACCCATTTTATTTTTTTTTCTCTGAAGTGCCAGTCAGAATAGTATTAGTAGTGAGGGAAGAAGAAAATGGCTTCCGACTACAGCAGGCACACTGTTGATTTCTTAAAGCATGGGGGAGGGATAAGGGAGGGCTGACCAGAAGCCTCTCCTCCAGATGAGGGGAGTAACTTCAAACCCAAAGGGGAGGGAAAACAGACTGTGGGAGGAGGTTTCAGGAGGAGCAGAAGGAGGATGGAAGTATAAGGAACCTGGGTGGGGTTCGACAAAGGGATCAGGGATAAGGGTGGGGATGGTGTTAGTAAATGCCAGGAGCTTGGGAAACAAGTTGCCAGAGTTCCAGACCATGCTGTTCGGTGGGGGGTGGATGTGGCAGCAGTCATGAACGTCCAACAAAAACCATGACTGGGACCTAAACATGCGAGGGTACACTATGCTTAGGAAGCATAGAGAGTAGGACAGAGGGGGTGGAGTGGCTATGTTCATTAGAGATGACATAGAAATTGCTAGGGTAGAAGAGGCAGAGGGAAATGTGGAGGCCTTATGGGTTACCTTACAAACCCCAGCAGGAGGTAAGATCAAGCTGGGTGTAGTATATAGGCCCCTCGGGATAGGTGATGTTCTGGAGGATGGTTTGCTGGACAACATCATTGCCCAGTGTGGACCAAAAGGGGAAGGTGTGGTGTTGATGGGGGACCTTAATATGCCAGGTACAAACTGGGGAACCATGTCCTCTAAGGTGGCCAAGGAGCAGAGGCTGCTGGACGGCTTCCAGTATGTGTTCTTAACACAGCATGTGATGGAGCTCACAAGGGAATGGCATGTCCCGGACGCGGTTCTGGCAGATGGGGATCTGGTAAGGGACCTGGTTGTAGAGGATCCCCTGACTGGGAGCGACCACAATACTGGCTGGTTTCAAATAAGCATGGGGGAGAGGAGGAGAGATCTAGGACACTGGCAGTGGACTTCAGGTGGGCAGACTTTGTGGGCATGGGAAATATTCTCAAGGATCACTTGAAGGGGATTACATCAATGACAAATGTGGAAAAGAGATGGGAGATCATAAAACGGGGACTTCATGAGGCAGTCACGACCTGCGCAAAGGTGAAACGTAAGGGAGCAAGGTCGCATAAACCATGCTGGTGGTCCAATGAGGTTCAGGTAGCGGTCAGAGAAAAGAAGGCAGCTTAAAAAAAATATAAAATAACAAGAGGGGATAGGGAAATGGTAATGTACCGTCTCGCATCTAGAAAAGTCGCCCGGATGGTGAGGGGGGCAAAATCCATTAATGAGCAGTGGCTGGCACGGGGATACATGGAGGGGGAAAAGGGGTTCTTCTGGTACATTGGGGAGCGGAGAAAATCTAAGGGCCATCTCAGCAGATTGAGATAAGAAGGAGGGTGGGTGGAAGAGGCGAGGGACAAGGGAGATGTATTAAATTAGTACTTCGCCTCTGTGTTCACTAGGGAGGGGGATGGGATATCTACAAAGCAAGACACAATGGGGATAGAAGCAGTAGTGAGTGGGGTCAGGGGAGCAACAGAAATAGAGCAAGAGGGGGGGAGAGGTACCCAAGGGGTGTCACATCAGGGTAAGGATAAAAAGGCCGGTAAGGTAGAGGGGACAGATGATGCTATCTCCACCGAAAGGGTGTGGTTAGCCCTCAAGGCCCTAAGAAAGATAAATCTCCTGGGCCGGATGGCATTCATCCAAGAGTACTATGGGAATTGGCGGACATACTGGCTGCATCCCTGGCGGAGCTCTTCAACAGGTAAGCGAGACAGGGAGGTACCTAGGATTGGCGAGAGGCACATGTGGTGCCAATCCATAAAGGGGGGGTCAAGGGAAGTACCAGGTAACTATAGATCCATCAGTTTGACCTCTGTGGCAGGAAAATTAATGGAGAGTATACTAAAGGAACAATTGGGGGTGTACTTGGAGGAGGTGGGAGGTCTGGATAGTCGGCAACATGGGTTTGTGCCAGGTAGATCATGTCAAACCAATCTTATGGAGTTCTACAAATGGGTAACATCAGAACCTGACAGGGGAAAGCCTGTGGATGTATTATTCTTGGACTTCAGCAAGGCGTTTAACTCTGTCCCCCACAATGGTCTGGTGGAGAAACTGACAGGGTTGAGAGTAGGCCCTTTGATGGTCAGATGGATTGAAAACTGGCTAGCTGGACGTACCCAGAGAGTAGTGGTTGACGGGGAGCTCTCGAACTCTAGAGAGGTTGGTAGTGGGGTACAGCAGGGCTCGGTCCTGGGTCCGATCCTGTTTAATGCATACATATCGGACATCAGGGAGGGTATAGGGTGTGAAATGAGTCTCTTCGCTGATGACTCCAAGATGAGAGCAGTAGTTAAGGGGGAAGAGGGGAGGTTGACCCTGCAAGGGGACCTAGACACCCTGGAAAGCTGGGCTCACACATGGAAATTAAATTCCAATATCATCAAGTGCAAGGTGTTACATCTTGGTCGGGGAAACCCTAAACACAGGTACACCCTGGGAGGTGAGGTGCTGGAGGCCTCAACAGGGGAAAAAGACCTAGGGGTCATGGTGGATGCATGTATGAATAACTCTGAGCATAGTAGGAGAGCAGCTAGCAAGGCAAACAGGATGTTGGGATGCATCGTAAGGGGGATCACCTCTAGAAGCATGGAAGTGATTCTGCCGCTGTACAATGGACTGGTTAGACCACACCTTGAGTACTGTGTACAGTACTGGATACCACACTTGAAGAGGGACATACAGCTCCTGGAGAGGTTACAGAGGAAGGCAACTAAGATGATACAAGGACTAGGGGATTTGACGTATGAGGACAGACTTGAGGAACTCTACCTGTTTTTATTGGAGGAGAGGAGAGGAGAGACGGGGGACATGATTGAGGTCTTCAAGTACCTCAAGGGAATAAATAGGGTAAACATGGAGGGGATCTTTAGACTAATGCAGGGAGATATCACCAGAGGACATGGTTTGAAGTTGGAAGGTGGAAGGGTGAGGGGGGAAAAGAGGAGGAGGTTTTTCACTGAGAGGGTGGTGGACCCTTGGAATGCGCTGCCTGGCGAGCTAGTTCAGAGATCCACAGTGGAAGGCTTCAAGAAAGGGAAGGATAGACACAGAAAGCAAATGTATCAGATGATGGCCTGGCCCAGGGGGGTGGGGATCGGGATGGATGATAGGGGTTTCTGGAACACAGTGGGGGGGAGGGCCTCGGCACCCAACTAGGGATCTGAAGTTCCAGCAGACTGGATAGACTGTAAGGCCTAATCTGCTGGCAATTAGTATGTTAGTTGTACGGGGACAGGGGAGTCCCGTTTGGGGTGAAAGCCAGTAAGCAGAACCTCATAGAGGCCCTGATGGTAGCAGATACCCTGGGCAGCGAGTCACAGACCATGACTGAAAGGGACCAAACATCAAGTCTGGAAGGGCTAGTGGCCAGTGAGGGGTTGCGAGCCGATGAAGTAGGCAGCAGGGCCACTGTCAGTGAAGGGCCACAGCAGCATGGACAAGTCACCCGTATCCGGAATCCGGAAGTTCTCAGGTTGCAACTTGAGTTGCGCAGGATGGAGCTGGAGTCCCAGGAGAGGAGAGGAGAGAAAGGGAACAGCGAGAGGCAGACCGTAAGGAGCGTGAGCGCCAGTGAGAGGCAGAAGAGAAGAGAGAGCGAGAACGCAGAGAGGCAGAGCAAGAACAGCGAGCTGCAGAGGAGAGGAGAGAGGAGCACCAGTGGCAACACAAACTGGAGAAGCTATGAATCCAACCAGCGGCACCAGGGCAGGTAAGTGGCTTGGGTTTAACTGGGACTGCAGGACTGGGTTACAAATTGAACTCCAAATTAATAGCCGAGTTTAAGGAAGGGGAGGACATGGACGCCTTTTTAAATTCTTTTGAAAAAGTTTGTATTCAGGCTAAAATTCCTAGAGAATCCTGGAGCTTCCAGCTATCCCTGCTACTTACCAGAATAGCTCGGGATGCATTGGATCAAATGAACAATGAAGACAGTGACGATTACAGCAAGTTAAAAGCTGCACTGTTAAAAAAGTTTGAATTAACTGCCGAATCATACGGAGCTAAATTCCATAAGCTCAGGAGAAGCCCTGGTATGAGCTATGAGGAGCTAGCCACGAAACAACGTCAGTTTTTAAAACGGTGGGAAGGAATTGAGGCAACCTCTGTTAATCAAATTGAAAATGTGATTTTGTTAGAACAGTTTTATTGGGCATGCCCAGCAGAGGTAAAAACCTGGCTAGAGGACCGAGATCCAAAAACAGTGCAAGAGGCTGCTGAACTCTCAGACCGCTATGCCGAGAGCAGACCTGCTCTGAGAGCGAATGGGGCAAGTGTGACAGCGCAGAAAGGGAAAAGCACGCCTTAAGGGCAGCTAAAACCCTCAATGCCTCCACTGAAACCAGTTAGCCCCAGGTTTCAAAGAAAAGATTTCTCTGAAGTAAGAAATGTTTGTTGGTTATGTAAAGAAACTGGGCACATTGCCAGACAGTGTCCAAGAAGGGCAAGCAATAATACGCAAAGTAGTACCAGAAAGGAAGTGGGTTGTTTGTGTGTCCCTGGAAGCATGCCAGTGAACATGAGGGAACACATGCACCCAGTCTTGGTAAATGGCGTTCAGACACAGGGGTTAAGGGACACAGGGGCTTCCCTGACATTGGTAAAGGGGGATCTGGTACAGCCTGGTCAGCTTATACCCAATAAATATGTACCTGTACAAGGGTTTACTGGTGAAGAGAAAACATTGCCACTCGCTAGTGTTCTCTTTGACTGGGGTGAAACAGGGGAAACTGTGCAACAGGTGGCTGTAGCCAACACATTAGCAGTGGATGTGATCCTGGGTAACAATCTCCAGTAGGGGGTGGTATGTGCAGTTACCCGTAGCAAAGCAGCCAGGGAAAATTGTAGTTCCCTGAGCCCCCCAGGAGCCATTGGGGAAGATACTGAGAGG
The DNA here is from genome assembly GCA_016271365.2 of Neoceratodus forsteri. Taxonomy (NCBI): domain Eukaryota; kingdom Metazoa; phylum Chordata; order Ceratodontiformes; family Ceratodontidae; genus Neoceratodus; species Neoceratodus forsteri. The sequence goes on along the minus strand of CM057450.1, from coordinate 1,502,887,082 downwards.
CTGGTTCCCCAACCTGTGTCTCCAGAGGGGGAGACTGATAAAAAGAGGGTAGAAATTTCCCCAGTAGCAAGTAACCACATAGCTACAGAGGGTTACTCAGAAGGGGGGGTGACCTCTTGTCAGAGGGTTGGGATTGACAGTGATCCTGAGGGCCCTGATGCTAGTGCTAGGGACCCTAGTTTTGTGACTGAAGGGGACCTGTCCCATGCCTTGGGAAGGTGTGAGGGGTTCTCAGCTGCTCAGAGGAATGACCCTAGTTTAGAGAAGCTGAGGGCTTGGGCAGACTCGGACGGTGCACAGGGAGGTGACAGCAGACATAAGGTTTATTGGAAAAATGGACTTATGTATACACAGGCAGTACAGACAGATGGAGGGATGCTGGGCAGTCAGCTTGTCGTTCCCCAGGGATATCGTGAGCAGTTGCTCAAGGTTGCCCATGATATTCCCTTGTCTGGTCATCTGGGAATTGCACACACAACACAGTGGTTGGCCCAGAAGTTCTACTGGCCTAACTTCACCCAGGAGGTGAAGGAGTATTGCAGGTCTTGTCACCGATGCCAAAAAATAGGGAAGGCGGGCAAGAAAACCCAAGCCGCCCTGATTCCATTGCCCGTAGTGGAGGAGCCATTCCAGAGGGTGGCAATGGATATTGTGGGGCCTTTAAATACCCCCAGCTCCTCAGGGAAAAGGTTCATCCTGACAGTGGTGGATTATGCCACCTGGTACCCTGAGGCAGTCACCCTATCCTCACTGAGGACAGACAATGTGGCCGATGCCTTACTTGGGATTTTCTCCCGTGTTGGGTTTCCGCAGGAGGTAATCACTGATCGAGGGGGTTCCTTCATGTCGGACCTAATGAAATGTCTATGGAAGAAGTGTGGGGTGGTGCAGAGATGCACGACACCGTATCACCCACAAGCCAATGGACTTGAGGAATGATTCAATGGTACCCTAAAGTCAGTGCTCCGAGTGTATGTTGAACAGCATGGGAGGGACTGAGAGAAATACCTTCCTCACCTGTTGTTCGCATACAGGGAGGTGCCCCAAGAGTCGACAGGATTTTCCCTCTTCAAGCTTTTGTATGGACGCCGGTTACGTGGACCCCTAGATTTGATCTGGGAGGACTGGGAAGGCAAGCACGCCACCCAGGGAACTCCCATTGTGGATTACGTCCTATGGTTTAGGGAAAGGCTGAAGGAGCTTATGGGGCAGCCCAGAGCAACCTGGCAGCTGCCCAACAGAAACAAAAGGTATGGTACGACCGCAGAGCCGGAGCTCACTCGTACATAGTGGGTCAGGAAGTCATGGTCCTTATTCCGGTCCGGAAAGACAAGCTGCAAGCTAAGTGGGTAGGACGTACAAAGTGGTTAGGAAGGTAAATGACGTAAACTACATTGTGGAGTTACCTGACCGTAGACAGACAGAAAGGCTGTACCATGTTAGCATGATGAAGCCATATGCAAATAGGGCTGATATGGTGTTCGCAGTGTGTAGTCATGGGGAGGGGACGGACGGAGGAGACCCCCTTCTGGACTTGCTGGAGGAAAGTAAGCGAGAGTCCTCTGTGGAGGCAGTAAAATTGTCTCCCCAGATGAACCCGGATCAGAACCAGAAAGTGCGGGAGGTTTTAGCAGACTTTGCCCCCTTGTTTAGTGCCAGACCTGGACTAACTCCCTTAGCGACACACAATGTGGAGACAGGGACACAGACGCCCATATGGCGGACAGCATATCGAGTGTCAGAGGCTGTCCAAAAGGACATTAGGAGGGAAGTGGAGGAGATGCAGGATTTAGGGGTAATCCAGAGATCCCACCGTCCCTGGGCCTTACCCGTAGTCCTTGTACCCAAGCCAGATGGCTTGACCCATTTCTGTGTGGACTGTTGTTGACTGAATGCAGTCACGATGTCAGATGCCCACCCGATGCCCCAGACAGACGAACTCCTGGACAAGTTGGGAGGGGCGACCTACCCTACGACCATTGACCTGACAAAGGGGCATTCGCAGGTAGAGTTGGCGGACAGAGCTAGGGAGAGGTCGGCCTTCATCACTCCGATAGGCTTATTTGAGTTCAAAGTAATGCCTTCCGGAATGAAGAACACCCCGGCCACTTTCCAAAGGTTGGTGAACTAGGTGTTAAATGGTGCAGAGGAGTACGCTGTGGTGTACCTTGGATGACATTGCCATCTTCAGTACCAGCTGGGAGGAACACCTTTCACACCTTAGGGAAGTGCTGGGCAGAATACATAGGGCCAGGCTCACTGTCAAAGCCGAGAAGTGCCAGGTGGCCATGGGAGACGTGGCATACCTCGGGCATGTGGTAGGCCAAGGACAGCTCCGTCCTAGCCAAATGAAGATAGAGGTGATCCAGGCGTGGCCCAGACCAGAAACCCAGAAGCAGGTCAGGAGCTTTCTAGGGACAGCAGGGTACTACAGAAAGTTTATACCTAATTACAGTGCCCTGGCTGCTCCCCCATCTGACCTGACAGAGAAAAAAATGCCAAGGAAAATCACCTGGGGCCCAGCCTGTGAGGACGGCTTTACCAAACTGAAGGAGGCACTGTGCAGTGCTCCTGTTTTGACAAGTCCGGACTATAGCAAAACTTTTATAGTTCAGATGGACGCCTCAGACGTGGGTATTGGGGCAGTACTAAGCCAGACATCCAGCGAAGGGAGGGACCACCCCATTGCCTACCTAAGTAAAAAAACTGCTTCCCAGGGAGCAAGCGTACTCCACTGTGGAAAAGGAGTGTCTTGCCATAGTGTGGGCCCCTAAGAAGTTGGAGCCATACTTGTATGGGCAGCCTTTTGTGGTGCAAACTGACCACAACCCCCTGGTTTGGCTGACCCAGATGGGGGAAAACAATGGCAGACTGCTCAGATGGAGGCTTGCTTTACAAGAGTATGATTTGAAAATCGTACACAGGGCCAGAGCCAAGAATCAGAACTCAGATGGTTTGTCCCGTGTGTATGAGGAATGAACTAATTTGGGAAGCTCATCCCATGTAGGGGATAGATCCCCCAAATTCAGTCTAGGTGGGGAGGAATTATCACACTTGGACCACTGAGTCTGATCCATGTATCACATTTTTTTTGTATTACATATCATTTATGTGAGGGAAGGGTAGTCAGAAGACCCACAGTCTTGCTGAACTGACACATCCAAAAAAAACAGGGATAAATTCAAAGAACAGAACATAGCTAAATCTGCAGCTATTTAAAATGCAATTCCTTTGTTAAATTTTCTTTGAAGGCAGGAACCAAAGTATCCACTTTATAATGCCCTCAAGGAGATCCTTTGACTCGCGATAGTCGCCAGATAGAACCTGTGTTGGGAGGGGTGTCGCAGGGAGCCCTTGATTTACATCAGAAAGACCTTTGATGTGTAGATAACAAGGATCCAGATGAATTTGGAAGGTCCAATACACATTCTCAGGATGCTTTGGAAGGACATCACAGAAATTGTGTGTGTCAGAACAAAAACCAGTTCTGACCAGTTAACCTGAGGAGAGAAAATTGAGTATGTCACTTAGCATTTTTTTTTAATCTTGTTGGGACATCCTGTGCTGTAAAATATAACTGTTAATACTCCAAGGCGGAGTTTAATGACTTCAGAGAGGCGGCTGGCTCAGACTGCTTTTATCCAACTGAGCAAGCCTTAGAGAGACATTTTATTTTATTTATGACTGAGAGAAGGACAACATCAGTACTGTAGGAGATAAGTATTATGTGGATAAGAGAGCTTAGTTTATACTTTAAAAACCTGTTTTGTTTTTAAGATTGTATGTGTTTGGTATATTTGTTCTGTATTTATTGTTCTGTTTTGATATTTTAAAGTAAAGATATATTTTACAACGGAAACTGCCTGGAGTGCCTTGACATTTCTTTTTATTTAAGTGGAGCTTTTAAAAGGTTACAGTTAACACTATGTATGGGCTTATTGATACACCAAACTGGGAAACGGGTAGAGTTCTCTAAAGTCTTGCATAGAGGTCTAAAGGTTCATTTGAAAGACCTGGTTGGGTGCCCGTAGGCAAAGATATCTGGCCCCCCGAAGACAGAATTATCTGAGCCTGATAATTGGGTACGCTAACAAGAGGTTATCAGTTTGAATCCCTCCAGAACTTGAGACTAAGGTGACACAGACAAGAGAGTTACCTTGTTCTGTTCACTGTCCACAAATCATACGCTCAGAGGTTGGCACTTTGGGAGTAGAGGGCGGACCGGCTGAGTGAGTCTGTGAGAGATTTGAGTGAGTTTGTGACAGTCACTAGTTCCCAGATGGCTACCCACTTCTAAATCTGTGATCCTCTCTCCATCTCCATTTGAGAGTACCAGGTCTAAGATTGCTCCCTCTTGAGTGGGTTCCAATACTAGTTGTCTAAGGCATGCCCCCTGTAGGTATCTAGAATGACCCCACTCTTAGAAGTGGCTGCTGCAAATGTACTCCAGTTAACAGCTGGCATATTCAGATCCCCCATCAGCAATATCTCCCTTTTTTCTGCCATTCTAAGGATACTTCCTATAATTTCCTTGTCCATGTCCTCCGCCTGAGATGGGGGTCTGTATACAACCCCTGTGCGGATTGTGGTGCCATTGCCTGTCTCCAAATTGACCCACAGTGCTTCCTCTCCTCCCTGTTTACCCTTTTGTTCTGTAGCTTTGATTCCTTCCCTTATGTAGAGAGCTACTCCTCCTCCTCCTCCTCCTCTTTTACCCTCCCTGTCCCTCCTGTAGATGGTGTATCCCGGTATGTTTACATCCCAGTCATGGTTCTGTGTGTACCATGTTTCTGTGACTGCCACGATATCCAGATGTTCCTCCCTTTTCAGATGGACCCTGCCTTTTCTAACCTTCTGAAGGCCATGAAGGATTATTTTGACTGGGAGTCTGAGGATCAGGACCACATGAGACTGAGGCTCGCAGAACATCTCGACCTAGAGTCTGTGTCCCCGGTCCCCATTCCTCCTTGGATGGCACCTCACCACTACCATCTGGCAACTGCTTCATTCCCTCACGGCTGTCCCCAAATGGGCGGACATACTTTACCAGGCACCGAAAGATGCCCCATTCCTGAAGGCTCATCCCAAGGCTGACTCTGTGGTCATCTCTGCGGCTCATGATCACTCCTCAGTGCCAAAGCACATGAGCACCTCTCCTCCGGACAAAGAGTCGAGGCAGATGGACCAGTTCGGGAGAAAGATTTATTCGTCAGCCACATGCGCCCTCCGATCCCTTAACTATATGGCCCATATGGTGTCCCATCAAAAGGCTAACTTGGCCAGGTTGGAAGCGCGAGTCCAGTCCATGGACCCCTCGCCTTTAAAGGAGTAATTTGTCAAGGATCTTTGCCTCCAAAGTCTTGTGTAGGCACGCCTTACGCGCCACTTATGACTCTGTCGATTCAGTGGCACATACCTTGGTAACTGCCTTTCCCCTTAGACAGCATTCCTGGCTTCGCCTCTCTGGACTCGCCAATGAGGTCCAGTCGGTGATTCAGGACGCCCCCTTCAGGGTCTGGGTGCCCTTTGGTGGGGACACCAAAGACATTATCACAGACCTACAGGACAGGGTCTTACCCTTAGGTCTGTGAGGTCAATGTACTGATCAGGTTCCCAGCAGCAGCAGCCCTTCCGGAAAAGGACCTGGATGCAGAGAAAGAACACTCTGGCGTACCACCAGGGGAAGTGTAAGGCCACGGTACAGCCACTCCTGCCTCCAAAAATCAGAGATGTTTAGGGGGTCCTTCCCCTGAACGCCCTGCCACTTCTTGACTCTTCATCACCACTGCCTCCTCAGTCTCTTGATGGGGAGCAGGTGGTGGGGGAGGTTCACCCACCACGTGCAGGAGTGGAGGGTGGTCACCTCCGATGAATGGATCCCGCAACTAGTGTCCGTCGGACACACAATAGAGTTTCTGGAAGTTCCTCCGGAAACTCCACCAAAGAAGTCCTCTTACTCGCGGGATCAGGCCCTCTTCGTTCGCGAAGAGGTAAACTCGCTGTTACTCAAGAATGCAATAGAGCATCTTCCCCTCTGGCAAAGGGGAAAGGGGTTTTACTCCCATTTTTTTCTTGGTTCCAGAAAAGACAGGGGACTTCAGACCCATACTCGACTTAAGTCAGCTAAATTAGTTTGTCAAGTACAAAAAATTTTGGATGCTGACACTCCAGAGCTTCCTCCCACTCCTTATGGAGAACCACTGGCTCTGTGCTCTGGATATGCAGGATGCCTACCTGCATATCCCCATCTTCCCCAGCCACCGCCGGTTCCTGCGCTTTCGTTTCTGGGGGCACTTTCCGGTTCCAAGTGCTCCCTTTGGTCTGTCCTCTGCACACGGGTCTTACCAAGAGTGCCTGTGTAGTGGTCGCGCCTTTTGCGCCACAGGGTATTGCTGTTTTCCTTGTGTAACCCCTAGATGGCGCTATCCCAGGGCTACTACCCCTGCCTGATTTGCCACCAACAGGTTGAGGGGCCTGGATCCAATGGCGGGTGCCTCCACCCAGAGGTCAGGGTTTGCAATAGTTAAACTAACTTGGTCACAGCCCTCTGGGACACTGCAACCCCCCTTTCTTCCCACTAGTGGCCCACACAATATATCAGAATTACCTTCACAGTATACACTTACCCCCAGGTCTGGTTCCGCACTGGGACCTCCTGTGAAATGAGATACAGTGCAACAATCACAGTACAGTACTTTAACATAGACAAATACCTCAGGCAGTATAACTTTGCTGAAACAAGCAGCTCTGATTTATTTAGGGGATATAACAAGGACAGGGGAAATCAGGTTAATTAGCTTATCACCTAATAACTCATTTATGGCTCTGTGCACAGGCCTATCCCTATCAGTTACTGTCCCTGGGTACCCAAGCCCTAGTGGCTAGTCCAAACCGTGGCAGCTGGTAGGGCCCTTTCACACAGAGAAAAGGAGAATTAAACAGTCAGCAGTACAGTAATTCCATTTGGATTTAATGTGGCAATTCAACAGGGAGCAACCCTGAATTAGTACTCACGACCTCCAAATAAGATAGGGTCCTTCAATGTCAGCAGGGCTCACTTGAGGTACACAAACCTCTTCACACATCCATATAAAAGAAAGTACTATACCAGGCAGGCTGCATCTGTATCCCGATCGCAATTACTGCACAATACCCGGAGAACACACAGCAGATTCAGTTCCTGACAGACCGAGTGCAATTTCAGCAATTCTTCCAGTCTTCTACAGGGTGAGCCTGGTTTCTACTCTTCAGAGATCCTTTGATTCTTTTCACAGGACGGATTCAGTCCTAACAAGCTGTTACACAAGCTGCAGACCGAACTCTGGGCCTTACACGTTTTGACTAAAACTGCACACTGAAAAAGCACAGGGCTCCTTCCTTCTTCACTGCCAAAGCTCAACTGAAGCTCCAACCGACAAAACTGGCACTTCCTTTGAGTTCCTCCCAGTTCTTGACTGGATTGGCTGTCACCAATAGACTGCTGCTGTTGGTCCAAAAGGCACTGAAGTCTAAACTACATCTCCCAGAGTCACTGCCCATACAATCCTCTTGTGGCTGGCTCAGATTATGAGTCCAAGTTCTGATTCGTCCAAGGCACCATTTTAGAGCTAGCTTACCCACACTGATTGGTCCAGTTCAGCAGTTCAAAACTAGAATGGGGAACTAGCAGACACAGTTCTGACTGCAAAGAAAGCAGGTTAGACAAACTGTAATTTCATTATTACTCTAAATAATTTCTGGCAAACAGTTACATCTTTCAGATAGGTTCCCTTTGCACTCCTAGTGACTGCAAAATGAAGTGAATTGGCAGCAGCTCAAGTGGTACTCAGAGAAGCACACAGTCCCCCATACAAACTAATTATGTCTGCAAGCAGACAGCTCTTAAAGAGACAGTACCAGAGGCTCTAAAACACTCACTGATAAATGGCTTAAACGCCAAACACCATTCAGGCTTGGAGCATTCAAGCAAGCTCCTGAAGTCTTTTGGGAACCCCCATTTGCAGGGGTTACACCTTCCTGGTTTGGGAAAGCTATCTGAGCCAACAAGTACCCTAAAGTTTCAACTGCAACTATATACATTTGCATTAGGCTCGCATATGTAATCATCAGTCAATATATCATTTTACCAAGAACACATTTCTGAAACATTGCAGTACGTCACTCTTTACACAGTATTACATACACATTGTACCATAACTCAGTTATTACCTCTTGTACATGAAACCTGAAGAGAGGGGCCCTTCCTCATCAGTTACCTTGGGGCTGGACGGGGCAAGGGCACCATACTTAGAGGGCAACACAAGTAACTTGAGTTAGCACTGACGCCAGTTTGGGCAATGAGCTCGGGGACACATACACCTTTATGGACAACATTGAGAGGCAAATCCACAGGCCTCCCAAGGGAATCATAACTGAGGTGCACCACAGGCTTTACAGCTCGACCAGTCTTTCTAGGGGAACTGTTACAGTCTCTGCACTCTGAGCCCATTTTCAGCATTGTCCACACTTGTCAGGGGAGTCTCCATGGGGGTAGAGAGGCTAGAACTTGGGGCACTTTCAGCTCCAGGAGTTACAGTTTCTGAGTCCACAACATTTGGCTCGCATGGAGAGCTTTCGACACTGGCAGTGGACTGTCAGGGCACTCAAAATACTTCTTGTTCGGTGTATCACCAGTTCTGCCCCAATCTATCATTTTCTCCCCTGAAAGCTCAAACAGTTCAACCATGCACAATGATTCCATTTCATCTGATCTGATGCTTTGCACTTCACTTTCTGGGAGCATTGGCTCCAGGGATGAAGCTGGGGCTTAAACAGTCCAGAAGGCCCAGCTCTGTCTCCAGTATTGACTAGGGATTGCCCCAAACAATTGACTCAGTTCGTAAGAAGGATAGTATTCAAAGTCACTCTCACTTTCTTCCGATATGGACTGACAGTCATGCTCAACTGGGACTTGTGGAGGGGAACACTTTAACTTTGCTTCTGTAGGTGCAGACTTTCTTGATCTTTTCTTAGCAGCAGCTCTAGTCACTGGTCCAGAGGGCATCTTCTAGGGCTCAGACTCAATTAAGATTTGTCCAATGGGCAGTAAATGATTTCTATGCATTGTTTTACATCTTTGAATTATTCTCAGGCCTTACTTTGTACACTGGCAGATCATCTAGTTTGCCCACTACAATGTGAGGGAGATGGTGCCATCTGTCAGCAATCTTGTGCTTGCCATGCAATCCCAGATTTCTTAGCAACCCGATCTCCCTCCTGGAGTTCCCGTGCTTTCACCTTTTATCATACCTTTCTTTGTTGGCCAGATTTCTTTGGCAGCCATGGTTTGAGCCAGTTGGTACGCATGAGTTAGCTGGGCCTTTAACTTTGCACATACTGTAAATAGTTTTCAGCCTGAACCCCATCAGGAGAGACCCCAAACACACATCTACTGGTAGTCGAGCTTCTTCCAAACATCAGGCGGTAGGGGGAGAATCCAGTGGCATCACTTTTGGTGCAGTTATAAGCATGTACCAGGGAGCTAATTTGTTGGCTCCATCTAGGCTTGTCCTTTGGGTGCAGGGTGCCTAGCATATCTAGCAAAGTGCGGTTGAAACGTTCAGGCTGTGGGTCCCCTGGGGTGGTAAGGAGGGTTCTGGACTTTCAGACTCCCCACAGAGAAAGCATCTCTTTGATCAGACGACTCTCAAAGTCTCTCCTTGATCAGAATGGATTCTTTGTGGAGCCCCATAGTGAACAAAAAGTTTTCTACAAGTACTTTGGCCACAGTGGATGCTTTCTGGTCTTTGGTGGGAAAGCTTGGGCATATCTCGTGAAATGGTCAGTGACCACCAGCACATTACTGATATTTCTTTGATCTGACTCCAAACTTAGAAAATCAATACAGACCAGCTCCATGGGTGCACTGGTGGTGATGTTAACAAGGGGCAGCCCTCTGGGGCAAAGCTTTCCTCTGTAAGCAGCGATCACAAGTTCGAATATGTTGCTCCACATCAGCCCCCATCTTAGGCCAATAGAATCTGGATCTCACCAAGTCAAGTGTTCTGTCTATACCAAGGTGCCCCATGTGGTTGTGCAAGGACCTCAGTACTGAGTCTCGAAAGGCAGTGGGCAGCACTAGTTGTTGTTTGTCTACTTGTCCCCCTCTGTCTACTGTTTCTCTGTATAACAGTTTATTGATCAGTTTCAACTTAGGACCTCTTTGTATAACAGTGCAGTTCTCAAATCAGTGGAGCGTAATTTGGACCATCTTTTCCTGCATAGAGGGCTTCTAAAGCTGCTTTGATCATGGGATCGCGGGATTGAGCCCGCCAACACTGTCATTGTCCAGCTGAGGCAGTGCACCAATGTCTATTGCAGAAAAGTGGCAAAGCAGCAGGTATGCAATTCTCAGAGGCCCTCAAGCAATCCACCATGCAGTCCACTGCGTCCGTGGACATTTGTTCCTCCCTGTCAAACTTCCGGCAGAGTGCCCGAATGTCAGGTTCTGCCAATCGGACCCAATCATTCTGGGAACAGGCCTCCGGGAGAGCATCAGCATCTATGTGGTTCAGACCTGCTCGTATTCGAGAGCATAGTCATATAGATATGCAGAAAGCCACCTATGGCCAGTGGCATCCAACTTAGCTGAGGTCTGCACATAGGTCAAAGGATTATTGTCAGTTTTACTAGTATTTTAGCCCCATACAAGTACTCATGGAATTGGTCAACAATAGCCCACTTCAAAGCTAGAACTCTAACTTATGTACAGGATAGTTCTTTTCGGATGGGGTCAGGCTTCTACTGGCAAAGGCCACTGGTCTCAGGCCATTCTCGTGTTTGGTACAACACAGCCCCAACCCTTGCAAGCTAGCATCAGTGTGCAGGACGTAAGGTTTTCTTGGATCGGCATAGGCCAGCACTGGAGCATGGGTAGTTGATATATGATCTCATGAAAAGCAGTCTCACAATCAGGAGTCCAGCTGGCCCCAAATACTTCACTCGGATGAAAATACACTCTTTCAGTCTTGAGGGATGCTGACTTTTGATATTTTTTGTGGGTTGGGGGATACCCTTGAGTAAGGTTAAGTAAAGGGCGGATCACTCTTGAATAGTCCTTGATGAAGCGCCGATAATAACCACAGAATCCCAGGAATCTTTGCAGTTTTTAGATTTTTGGGCTGTGGCCAGGTGGTCAAGGCCTCAACTTTACTTGGGTCGGTCTCTATTCCCTCAGTGGATACTATGTGTCCCACATACTTTACTGATGTTTGAAAAATTGACACTTATCAATGGACAGTTTAAGGCCAAAGTCCTCCAGTCGGTCCAATACCTTAAATAATCTGCTCATGTTCCTCCAGTGAGCTGCCAAACACAATAACATCATCTAGGTATACCAGGCACTCTAGTAAGTTCATGTCCCCACTGCACGCCTCCATCAATCGTTGAAAAGTGGCTGGGGCACCTGAAATCCCTTGAGGCATCCTCATGAATTCATAGAAGCCAAGCGGACAGATAAAGGCTGTCTTTTCACGGTCCTCTAGGGCCATCGGGATCTGATAGTACCCACCGCGGAGATCCAGCACAGAGAACCACTTGCTCCCGCTTAGGCAGTCCAAGCATCCTGAATGCGGGCATTGTGTACTGATCAGGATAGTCCGCGGTTTAAGGTGCGATAATCCACACACATCCTTACTGTTCCATTCTTTTTCCTCACTACCACAATGGGGAAGCATAAGGGCTTCTGGATTCTTGTATTACACCAGCAGCTAACATCTCTTGCAGATGCCGCCTCACATCATCTATGTCAGCAGGTGCCAGGCGTCGAGACCTCTCACTGAAATGGTCTTTTCATGCAGCCGGATATTGTGCTCAGCTCCTTGCACGCATCCTACATCCCATTCCTTTAAAGAAAACACCTGGTCTCTCTGGGCAAGCTTCTCACTGATCTTCACTTTCCATTCAGCTGGCAGCGGGAGTCGCCAAATCAAACAAGTCAGGTGTTACTCTGTCATTCTTCCTTGAACTCTTGCTGCTGGGTAGCACTGCAGTGTCTGCACAATGCACATTAGCCAGGATGCAACCTCTGTTTACTCGAATGTCTCTTTCAGACACATTATGAACTTGGACCATTACCCTTCTGGCATAAGCATGGGCTCTAGCGGCAAAATACTAGGCTTGACCAGCAGTCCCTCTGGCAATTTTCCATCGCCTGGTGCATCCAACATTAATATTTTATTCTTAACATCCTTTCTGATACGGACCTCTCCCTGTAAGGTACACTGAGCATTTGGCGCCAGGATCAGAGACTCAGGATCCTTCTTCCATACAATTCGACGGTTCCTCTGGTTCTGTTTTTCAGCATCTCTCTGTGCCTCATAGGCCTTCTTAATTAAAGTCGAACTCTTAAAGCTCTACTAGTCTTTGACCCCTGTTTTTCATAACACAACTGTGCCAGCCTTCCGAACATATGAGCATTTGTTCCAATCAACAAAGGGACACCATCATACAGTCCAGTGGGGACACACTAAGGCTAGGGTCTCTACTTGTTCGGCCACTCCAGCCACGGAGGTGGGGAAAGACAGCCAAATTGGATATACCGGAATAGGGTAGGCTCTTCACTTAACCCCATACATGCAGTCCTTCTAATGGTTGTAAGGGCACGTCTGACAAATGCTTCTGATACCAATCTTGGAACATAATTGTCACTTGGGAGCCACTGTCTAATATAGCTCTTGTAGACATCTGCTCACCTTTACAGTGGTCTCCATGGAGGGACCCACTATTCTGGACCAGTCTGGAGAGGCGGTAGTGGGGGGTCAACTGACCTTGCCACAAAGGACGTGAATTAGCATTTTTGGTGCCCTCACTGGGATCATGTCGTGCACCTCTTAACCACTGATTTCTTCTCCGAAGCTCTCCTTGTAGCCTATATGCAACTTTGTCAGTGTCTTTTGGGGACTGGCATTCCCTTTTCATGTGCCCATCTTTCCCACAATTATAGCAAAACATACTTTCTGGAGTTTGAGCTGGCCGAGGCGCCACACTGGGAGCCAGGGCGGGGGTATTACTAACTGGAAACCTTGGTGCCATCTCTGTCTGCGGCGTGATAAGCATTTGGAGACATCTCGTCAGTTTCTCCACTTCCATGGTCAAGGAATCGAGTTCGGAGCTGTTATCAGCAGGAGATACATGGAATTGGTACCCCCACCCCATAGCAGATGAAGTCGGATATAGGTCAGGGCCCGTACTTGCAGGCGTGGCCTTCATAAAGGGACTGTTTTGAATTCCCGGATCTCTCTCAACAGTTCGCCCCATTGTGACATAATCTTTTCCTTGTCAGAGCACTCATTGACTGCCAACCTCTGCCCCTGAACTTCACTTGATGGGTCACCTCAGTCACCGGGTCGAGCCGCAGCTATTGGTGCAGGTCCTCCCGAGGTCGCCTTTTTCTCAACTCCTCGAATTTCTCTCATTAACTCATCATAGGAGGGTGGGGATTCCAGTCGATCTGCCAGGTGTAACTGAAGCAACAGCAGTTCTGAGAAGGGGGCAGACTTAAGGATCCTGTCCAGCCTGGTTCGGTCCAGTTCAATCGCTGGCAAACTACCTTTTCTGAGGCATTCTTGCAACAATTTTTCCAGCCGAGATACATACACAGACAACAACTCCCCTTGGTACTGTTGTGCATCTCTTACTCTCCACCATAGGTCCTCATCAGAATCTGGGCTCCCATACACATTCTCCAAGGCCTCAAGATAGGCCTGTGCAGTCGCTTCAGGGTTACTGGCCCGTTTAGCACGGATGGTAGCCAGGGCAGGACCTCGGAGGCCTCACTCAACCCTCTTTCGCTTTCACCTTCCGAGCATTGCCATTCTAGCACTTGGGGGGCAACATAGTCTATCCAGGTCTCCCAGTCATCCTCCCCTTGGGGGGTGGGGAGGGTGCCAGAGAAGATCCTCAACCTTCGGTAAGAGTCGTGACTAATGGCAGGTGCAGAACAGGAGTCTGCATTGGTTCAGCCACCATTACGGCACTGGAGCAGGAGAGGGTGTTGGGGAGGAACACCCCCAGGTGGCAAGAATAGTTTCTTCAAGTCCTCCACAGTTTTCCCCTCTCCCAGCAACCATTCAGCAAATTTCTCCTCAAAAGTTTCAGATAGTGGTGGGGGCTGATTCCCCCCCGGGTCTTTACTGTCCTTAGTTATCACTCTCCAAGCAGTGAGGGCTCCCTCTGGGGTAATGGTCTGTGGCACTTTGGAGCTATCTATGGGATCCTTAAACTCTACTAGGGCCAGGAAAGTGTGGGTGAGCAGATTAGCATGCCGACCCACCACCACAGGGTTTTGTAAACCTTCCACCTTGGAAAGTACTCCTGCACAGTGTCCGTATTGATACCCAGGGGATGTCCAGGATAAGCATAGCATTTTGGGGTCGATCTCCTCCCAGTACACCACTCCACCAGCCGTGCACAGCCACTTCTGTCGGGTACCCATTTTTTCTTAACAGTGGTTCGTAGAATATGGCCACTAGAGGACACACAATCCCAGCGGTGAGCCTCCAAGATGTAACCCCTAGATGGCGCTATCCCAGGGGCTACTACCCCTGCCTGATTTGCCACTAACAGGTTGAGGGGCCTGGATCCAATGGCGGGTGCCTCCACCCAGAGGTCAGGGTTTGCAATAGTTAAACTAACTTGTCACAGCCTCTGGGACACTGCAACCCCCTTTCTTCCCACTAGTGGCCCACACAATATATCAGAAATTACCTTCACAGTATACACTTACCCCAGGTCTGGTTCCGGCACTGGGACCTCCTGTGAAATGAGATACAGTGCAACAATCAGCAGTACAGTACTTTAACATAGACAAATACCCAGGCAGTATAACTTTGCTGAAACAAGCAGCTCTGATTTATTTAGGGGATATAACAAGGACAGGGGAAATCAGGTTAATTAGCTTATCACTCTAATAATCTACTTATGGCTCTGTGCACAGGCCTATCCCTATCAGTTACTGTCCTGGGTACCCAAGCCCTAGTGGCTAGTCCAAACCGTGGCAGCTGGTAGGGCCCTTTCACACAGAGAAAAGGAGAATTAAACAGTCAGCAGTACAGTAATTCCATTTGGATTTAATGTGGCAATTCAACAGGGAGCAACCCTGAATTAGTACTCACGACCTCCAAATAAGATAGGGTCTTCAATGTCAGCAGGGCTCACTTGAGGTACACAAACCCTTCACACATCCATAAAAAGAAAGTACTATACCAGGCAGGCTGCATCTGTATCCCGATCGCAATTACTGCACACCCGGAGAACACAGCAGATTCAGTTCCTGACAGACCGAGTGCAATTTTCAGCAATTCTTCCAGTCTTCTACAGGGTGAGCCTGGTTTACTCTTCAGAGATCCTTTTGATTCTTTTCACAGGACGGATTCAGTCCTAACAAGCTGTTACACAAGCTGCAGACCGAACTCTGGGCCTTACACACGTTTTGACTAAAACTGCACACTGAAAAAGCACAGGGCTCCTTCCTTCTTCACTGCCAAAGCTCAACTGAAGCTCCAACCGACAAAACTGGGCACTTCCTTTGAGTTCCTCCCAGTTCTGACTGGATTGGCTGTCACTCACAATAGACTGCTGCTGTTGGTCCAAAAGGCACTGAAGTTCAAACTACATCTCCCAGAGTCACTGCCCATACAATCCTCTTGTGGCTGGCTCAGATTATGAGTCCAAGTTCTGATTCGTCCAAGGCACCATTTTAGAGCTAGCTTACCCCACACTGATTGGTCCAGTTCAGCAGTTCAAAACTAGAATGGGGAACTAGCAGACACAGTTCTGACTGCAAAGAAAGCAGGTTAGACAAACTGTAATTTCATTATTACTCTAAATAATTTCTGGCAAACAGTTACATCTTTCAGATAGGTTCCCTTTGCACTCCTAGTGACTGCAAAAATGAAGTGAATTGGCAGCAGCTCAAGTGGTACTCAGAGAAGCCACACAGTCCCCCATACAACTAATTATGTCTGCAAGCAGACAGCTCTTAAAGAGACAGTACCAGAGGCTCTAAAACACTCACTGATAAATGGCTAAGCGCAAACACCATTCAGGCTTGGAGCATTCAAGCAAGCTCCTGGAAGTCTTTTGGGAACCCCCATTTGCAGGGGGGTTACACCTTACTTGGACAACTGGCTGATTTCAGCCCCGTCCAGGGATTCTTTACTAGAGGCTCTTGCCTTCACCCTGGACCTCTTCAACAGACTAGGGATCACAGTCAGTGTTCCCAAGTCATCCCTCGGTCCTGCTCAGAGACTTCAGTTTATTGGGGCAGTCCTGGATACGGTCCAGTGCTGACCTTTCTCCCTCCAGACAGGGTGGAGACACTTCTCTGTTAGGCCTCCAAAGTGGCTTCTCTCAGGACCATCCCGGCTCAGGAGGTCCTGCGCCTTCTGGGCCTGATGGCGGCCTCCATCACGACCATTACCCTGGCAAAGCTTCACATGAGGGTCACTCAGTGGTCCTTGTGGGTGCAATGGGATCAGCTCTTGGACGACCTGGAGCACTCGGTACTGTTCTCCTCAGTGGTTCAGAAAGAGTTACATTAGTGGATGGATTCTCGCAATCTTTCCCTGGGGCTTCCTTTCCGGAGTCCGGCACCCTTAGCTTCTCTCACCACAGATGCATCGAATATGGGATGGGGAGCACTTCTAGGGGAGCACCAAGCCCAGGGACTATGGTCCAGCTTGGAGACTTCTTTGCATATCAATGTTCTGGAGATTTGGACGGTCCTGTACGCTCTACAGGCCTTTCAGTCTCTCCTTCTCAAGGGATCACTGCTAATCCAGACGGACAATATGTCAGTGGTTTGGTGTATCAGCAAACAAGGGGGAACCTGGTCATACCCCCTGTGCAGGGAGGCAACACGGGTGTGGAACTGGGCAGTCCAGCACCATCTGGTCCTGGTGGCTATGCACGTTCCGGGCATTTTAAACGTCCTGGAGGACAGTCTCAGCAGGTCTCAGACCCTAGCTCACGAGTGGGAACTGCATCAGGAAGTGGCGGAATCCATCTTCCTACATTGGGGGTGTCCAGAAATCGACCTCTTCGCCGTCGAATCCAGTGCAAAACTTCCCAGCTTTTGCTTGCTTGTTCCGGGCCATGGTGCTTTTTGGAATGACACATTGTCTCTCTCTTGGACAGGGAAATTTTTGTATGCCTTCCCTCCATTTCACATTCTGCAGAGAGAGTCCTTGTCAAGCTTCAGGCGGGGAGGGCAAAGATGATCCTCATCGCTCCTTTCTGGCTGAAACAGATCTGGTTCCCGCTGCTGCAACAGCTCTCCAGGGAACCACCAGTTCCACTTCCAGTGACTCACAACCTCCTGACCCAGGATCAAGGTCGATTGTTACATCCAGGGCTCAGGACCCTATATCTTCATGCGTGGCTCCTGTAGACATAGTGATTTCTCGCTTCAGGGTCTCCTCCTGGGTTGCTCAAGTCCTCAGTGAGGCCAGAAAACCCTCTACTTGTTCCACTTATGCCATGAAGTGGAAAAGGTTTTCCATCTGGGTGACTGCTAAGGGTTGGAACCTCCTTCTCTTGTTCTGCCCCGCAAGTCATGGAATACGTCCTTCACTTGTCAGAATCCGGTCTGTCGTACTCTTCTTTGAAGGTCCACATTTCAGCTATCTCGACGTACCACGAGCTGGTAGATGGTAAACCCATGGCTCAGTTGGAGGTCTCAGAAACCTTTCTGAAAGGGATTCTCCATCTGAAACCCCCCATCCGCAGCCCAACTCCTCCTTGGGACTTGAACTTCATCTTGGAAAAGCTCACCCTTCCTCCTTTCGAGCTGGCTATGAGCTGTGATTTGCGCGTCCTTTCCTGGAAGGTACTTTTTCTAACAGCTATCACTTCAGCCCGAAGGATTTCTGAGCTTCATGCTCTAGTCTGCAAGGAGCCCTATCTGATTTTCCATAGGAACCGGGCGGTCCTCAGAACGCATCCGAGGTTTCTTCCCAAGGTGGTGTCAGAAGCCATGCTGAATCAAGTCAGTAGAGCTTCCTGTGTATAACCCATCCCCCTCTAACAGAGGTGAGGCACTCTTTCATATAATGGATGTTCATCGGATTCTCCAGTGTTACACTCACCGGACCAAAGAATTCCATACCTGCGACCAGCTGTTTATTTACTTTGCCTCTAGATTGAAGGGCAAACCGGTTTCTAAGCAGGGCCTGTCCAAATGGTTAGGCAACTGCATTAGGTTCTGTTACCAGAAGTAAGAAAAGCCTCTGCCGGGTCCCGTTAAGGTCATTTTACTAGGGGCATGGCTGCTTCCACTGCCTTCTTGCATAAACTCTCTGCGGCCAACATTTGTGCCGCTGCTTCTTGGAGTGCTATCAATACCTTTACCAGACATTACAGTCTGGACATCGCTTCTAGGCGGAGGGCTGGCTTTGGCCTAGCCGTATTGCAGGGCCTTCTATCCTAGGCTAGATCCATTCCGGATTCCAGTTTCTTCTGTTGGAGTTAGTTCTCCTCCTCCCTAGTTTCTCTTGGTCTCTCCTTGGAGGGACTGCTTGAGACTCTGTCCTATATGTGATGACCTACTGAAGGAACCCTCTCGAAGGAAGATAGTACAGTTACGTAGGAACTTGCCGTAACAGTAGATCTTCGAGAGAGGTTCCTTCAGTAGGTCATATTTTTCCCTCCCTCCTTCCCCTCATTTTGTGTTTTACAGGGACTCCAAATCCTGTTCGCTTCTGCTGTCAGGCCTCTTCTTGGCTCCGGCAGGAGAACTGGAGGGTGGGCGTGGGGACCGCCCACTGTATAGGGTCACACTGACGTCGGTCACGTGGCATTGGGTGGGCGGTTCCCCGCCAGGTATTGCTAGAAAAGTCTGCCATGTGGCCAGTCCTGTATGTGATGACCTACTCTAAGGAACCGCTCTCAAAGATCTATTGTTACTTTTTGTTTTTAGGTTAATATGCACAGAAAGCATTATAAGCACTTTAGCACTTAATTTATAACCAGCCAACCAGCATGTTGGACATTATACAAAACATAAATTGCTTGGGAAAGGGGTTTCAATTTATCCCAGGGGCGTCCACCATGACAGGGGTCACCCTGTCACAGTGACATTAAAAATTGCTTCAGTGAAAGAATCATTTTATTAACAGTTAACACATCAAGTCTGAAATATACTGCTTACAGTTCCTTAAAGTTTAACACCACTTCCTGATCTGCAGTTATGAAAGTCACGCCCAACGCAATCTGCTGGTACAGCTATTAAAACAAAATACTGATATATTCATATTATGGACTGATGTTTATGAGAGCCCCCCCCCCCAAAGCAGCTGGCAGGCAGGATATATCCTACCTAGCAAAACTTTTTTTAACACAGCAAATCTGAAATGCCCTTTTGTAATCCCTTCAAAAGTCTGACACCGCTTCCTGATCTGCTCCCCAGATTATGAACAGATGTTTATGACCCCTTGCTGCAAATCAGTAAATGGCTTTCAAGACATATCCCGTCCACATGCATACTTTCTTTTTTAACACAGCAAGTCTGAAATGCACTGCTTACAGTCCCTTAAAAAGTTTGACATCACTTTTTGATCTGCAGTTATGAAAGTCACCCCCAACAGGATCTGCTGGTTTAGTTATTAAAACAAAATTCTGGGGCCGGCCTGCCGGTGCAGCGTTACAGCTACCGCTCGCGATGCCAGTGACCCGGGTTCAGTAGCGAGCCCGGGTTGCCAGAGGGTCATCTGGGGGAAGAGGAACTGAGCGCTCATCGGGCCGCTCTCCCTCTCCAGGGTGGGGTGGGCAGCACTCTTCGCCGCAATACCGCCACACCTGGGTGAATTCGGATAGTGACATTGCACAAGGGGAGGCAGGAGCTAAGGGAGGGGCAGATGTTGGGTGAGAACCGGAACGGAGTTGCGCCTCTACGCTCCTCTGGCTCATTGGTCCTCCCTGTGTGTCAGCGTCGGGGATGGGAGAACATGGGGAAAAGAGAAAAAAGAACTCCATGACCGCACTGGTAGAAGGGTTCTGGCACCGCAGCTCTGGTGCACACTCCCTCCTGAGGTATAGGGGAGAAGGGGGAGCTCCTCCACCCCAGTCAGGGGGGTAATCCAGAGGCTCGAGAATCCAAGGGAACAGTGGCACTAATAGGAGCCAGCGGGCGCATTGGGACCCTGAAGAGGTCATGGAGTGAGGGAGCAAAAAGAATAAGTAAAAAAAAAAAATTCTGATATATTCATGTTATGGACAGATGTTTATGAGCCCCCCAAGCAGCTGTCAAGCGGGACATATCGCACATAGCAAACCTTTTTTTTTTAACACAGCAAGTCTGAAATGCCATTTTGTAATCCCTTCAAATGCCTGCCACCACTTCCTTATCTACTCCCCAAACCAGCCTGTGCTGGAGAGCTCTTTCCCAAGATCTGAGCTCAGGCTGAGAGTAGCTCTGCTCTACATGTCCCCGGATAGCTCCCCAGCACACACTGAGCCAGCCAGAGACTCGTAGGGACCCACATTCTGCGGTGGCACACTGACGGCCTTGGGGCAGCAGCAACTGCCAGATCAGCAGCAAGCTCAGGCTCGAACTTCTCTGCACTGCCACTGCAGCCATTGTCTCAGGCTTGCCGGTCCACTCCCATAGTCTCCCGCTCAGCGCGCCTCCTCCTCAGGTACTTCTTGGTACTTTTCCTGGGATCTTCAATCTCAAAGCTAGACTTTCATGCCCACGCCGCACAATTCCTCAAACTTTGTCCCTCTCTCCATCTCGCTGCAACTCTTTGGCTCTGAGGCTGCAGCAGTGTGCCATGGAAAACTGCAAAAACATGATGCGATCCCAGAAAAAGAGGGATCGCGCTCACACCACCACAAAATGCAAAACTGATAAAATGGTGCCATTCATATGGGCTCAGCTGCACCAATCTGACCGTTTTACACCACCAATGACAGCTAATAATTGCCCATGTGAACGGGCCTTTAGACACTGGGGGATTGAGCACCCCCAGTGTCACTACTGTGTATGTGTGTGTGGTGGTGGGAGGGGTGCTGACAGGGAGCATCTGGTTGGGAGACGATTAAGGCCGCCAGCAGCAGACATCGATAAATGGTTTTCTTTGCAGGCACACATTCTAGGCTGACCATGACAGATCAGCCTGGCTTGCTGGGCGGCGTAGATCAAAGGGACGGCAGCTTCTTTTGAAGTTTGTGCCATCCCCACCCAGCAAGCTAGAAACACCATCATAGTCAGCCTGGGTGCTAATTGATGTGGCAGTATCATGCCCCTGCAATATTGCTCTGCTTTAGGCAGACAGGGTCACACCCCTCAAAAGGCACTCTCATACCAATGTGTTTGCTGTCGCGCACGGTGAACACAAAACGTTACTACATTGGTTGTGCATGAAAGTCCTTTCGTAAAGCAATGCTAGGAAACATCAGTCAGCCCACCAGCACTTATTTCGGAGTCCAGATGCTTTTTGATTAGCCACTGCATTACCTTTCCAGATAGGGAAGTCAGGCTAATTGGTCTATAGTTTTCTGCCTTTTCCCTACCTCCCCTTCTTGTGATACGGAACCATTAATCTTGTCTGTGTTAATCTTCACCATTCATCACTGTTGGGTAGTGAGCCAGAGGAGGAGTCTACATCAGAACCACGCTGCCCTCGAGGCCGACGAATTACGTGGCACTTGCGGGTTGGCCAGTAACCATCGTTGACCCCTCCTCAGCCCCAGTTCTGCTTCTCCCGCCGTTGAGTGAGCATGACCTTGCGTGTGAACACCATTGTTCTGCGCCTAGTCCATCGGTGAAGAAAAGTCCTAGTTTTGCTGCTCCATTCCGTCGACACCGAGTGCTGATTTTGGTTTTAATTTTTCCATTCAGTCATGTCTAGTTCAGGGGACAAGAAAAAATCTTCTAGGGCGGGTTGGCCTCCGATGCGTCAGTGTCCCTGCAGCCAACTGTACTCCATCACAGATCATCATGACCATTGCTTTACCTGCTTGGGACCGAACCACGACATGGATAGAAGCGACAGATGTGAGCCAGCATCTTTCAGGTGACAGGCGCGTACCCGGGTAGCCAAAAGCAGGGTTCTTGACCCTTCCTCTAGGTCCCCTCTCAGACCTATACGGCCTGCGGAGGAGGGGGTTTCTGCCAGTTCTAGCCTTGCCACGGCAGAACCCCTTCTATGACGTAGGAGGACTGGCCCCCTTGGGGGTCAGGCGAGAGGCACCGTCCAGGCAGTCACCTCCTCTGAGGCGAGGGCTCCCCCGGCGTCATGGTATGAGGCCTCCAGGTTTGGGTCAGCACCGTCCTCGGTGCTGCCCGCTGTTGCCGCCCCGCCGTGGGTGACACGGGGTCAGCGTCCAGCACTGTCTCTGACTCCGGTGCCATTTGCGGTGCCGGAGATGGGGGCGGCGGCAGCATGAGGCCAGTTCTCAGTGCCGCTCAGGGTACCGTGACTCAGAGGGATTGGGGAGTGGTCTGGGTTCGAACCTTCTCTGGGGAGGACGATTCTGAGGCTGACTCAGACTGGCTCCTGGGTTCTCCAGAATCCACTGATTCTTCCTCCTCCAGCGCATAGGCTCTGGTTCAGCCCCCTTCCAAGGGGTGGATGGCTTCAGCCAATTCAGGGGTCAGTGGCGCCGACCAGTCCTCTGGTGCCCCAGTGGGTACCACAGGGCAGCCTGGAGTTAGTGATCCATCTGCCACCTTGGGAGGCATGCCCCCTCCAGTGGCAGTTCTCGCTAGCCCTACTTCTGGGCCGGCTGGAGCACCTCAGGTAGGGGAGGGCACTCCATCTCCGGCTATCTCTCAGGAGTCAGCTGCGGGGTGTCAGTTGCCTCAGCTGATAGCAAGGAAGAGGGCTCTCTTGGAGTCTGAGGGGTTATGATGGTTAGATTCAGGGCGGCGCCCTTTCCTGGGAACCTGCAGGGGTTCAGAGAGGAGTCGCAGTGCTGGTCCGACCTTCTCCCCCGAGGTCTCCTCGGGAGGGACCTCATCTACAGAGGTTAGGGGCCACCCTTCTGGGCTCATGTGGCCCCAGTCACCTCGCAGGGGGAATTCTCTCGTCGATCTCAACTCTGGCCGCTCCAGCTGGTCTGCGGGCCTTCATCTGCGCGAACCACTGGATCTCTTTCCTTTGAGGTCTCCTGGCGGCTCCCCTAGCCCGGGCGGAGGCTGTGCCCTTCCTCATAGGTGCCTGGCCCCATTGCCTCTGCCAACCCCTCCATCTCTCCCAGGTCACTCCTGTCCTACGGGGCCCCTCACCTGGGAGCAGTTCAGGTCCATGGCTGCACTGTTCCCTGCTTATTACCAATTCGTGGACCAGGAGGTGTTTCACCACTCCCCTGTGCAGCCGGAACCTGCCTCTCTGGGCTCGTTGGCTCCATTGTCTTCCTGCTCCGAGAGAGAGGACTCTTCTGTCCACCTTTTCCCAGCTGCTGATCTTACCAGTTGTCAGCGCTTCCCTTCGGGGTTGCTCGGCCAGGCTCCATATTTCCTCCCTTGGCGATCCACAATCCTGGCTGATCAGCGCGCACCTTTTTAGGCGAGTTTAGTGCAGCCAACGTGTTGGTTCCCGCCTGGCCTAATCCCTTTCAGGAGGCATCATACCAGGCCTGGCGATATCCCTCAATCCAAGCACCAGTCCCGAGGGACCTCCGCCAGAGGTATTGTGCACCCCTTGGGTCTCCGGGAACCTTGCCTCACTCCCCATCGGGCATATCTCTCCTGGACACACCCACTGGGTGTAGAAGTCCAAGGCGTGACCGACCCCCAGAATCTGACTCAGCTGAGTTTGATTTTTGGAGGAGGAGAGCCTTCTCTTGGGCATGCTTCCTTCTGTGTATTTCAGCTCATCAGGCCTACCATACTGCCTACAACAGACACTTGTGGCCTCTGCTAGGTCAGATCCCAGCTTCTTTGCCTGACTCAGAGGCAACCAGACAAGCCATTTCCCTCTCTGCACAGGGCCTGGACCTAGAGAGGCACCAAGCAAGGGCATATTACAGTGCCAACAAAGTGGTTTCCAGGTTGGCAGAGACAACAAATCTGCATCAGATAGACGACGTGGCTTCATCTCTCCCGGTTGTCACCCCTGGCCTGGTGTAGGGTGGCTGGCCCTCTCTTTCCAGGGAACCCATCTCTTTTCCCATAGGGTGCGGTGAGAGCTTCAGGGGTATCTTCCCTCTCCTACTAGGAGAACCTGGCCTCACCCAGACTAGCCTCAGGCCTAGCCAGGCCTGTAGGGTTCCCTTCTCTGGTGTCTCTCCCACTGGAGGCTGAGGGACGTTGTCCCTTAGTGAGATTCTGGGCCACCTTCGGGGGGCTCAGTAATCACCCAACAGTGATGAATGGTGAAGATTGACACAGACAAGATATGAAAATTATGTACCTACCGTAATTCCTGATCTTTATGTGTATCTTCACTATTCATCACTGAATCCCGCCCACCTTCCCCTCTCAGGCCTCAGTCTCTTTGCGATTCTCCTCCTCCTCCCTGTTTGTCTCCCAATTTGGACCGTGGTCTGTTTCCAGCACCTCCTACCTCCCCTTGGGGTCAGAGGTCTTTCCTCTGGGTAGACAGACAGGGAAGGTCCCCTCTGTTGGGAGTCTCCACAGCCATTTCTCTGCCCATGTAGTCCTGGGGTTTATCCTGCTTCCTCCGGTGTCTCGAGGAAGTCTGGAGGAAGGGGACACTGGTGGCTCCCTCAGTTGTTTTTTCCTTGTGCCTCCCCATGTCTGGTTTTCTTTCCTCTCCTCATTCAAGGAGTATAGTATTTCCCTATTCAGTTCCTCCTCTGGAGGTGGTTCCCTCTCCAGGGATGTTATAGGTGGTTGTTCCACTTCTATCCTCTAGGCAGGAAGGGGAGACACCAACCCATCCTTAGCCCCCTGGGTAACCCTTCTGCTCCTTAGATAGGGACCATTCTTCTGCTCTAAGCCTCAAATCATCCTCTGGCTTAACTGGTCCAGTCTGGGGCATAGCTCCTTCCCCGAGCAGTCCAGGGTCATACCTTCGGGGGTGGTGTCTCCTCTTCCTCCTTCCTTTCTGTCTTCTTCTATTCCCTTTTCACCCTCCCTCTCTCGCCCAGATTGGGGCCCTCCTGTGCCAATCCCTCAGGCTTCCTCTTCTTTCCTGTCCTCTCTGCGGCTTATTCCTCCTTTTAGTTTTACATCCTTTCCTTTTGCTGTCCCTCGGATCCCTTGCCTACCTTCCCAACCTCCTTATTTCCCTGTCTCTCTCTCTGGTGTGCAGAACTGGGGCTGGGGAGGGGGCAACTGAGTTAGTGGCCAACCTGCAGCGCCATCGCAATACGTCGGCCTTGAGGGTGGTGCCATCCCAACGTAGACCCTTCTCTTGCAAAAAAAAAAGTTCCCGCTGGGTCCTGATCTCCAGCTCACTACGCAACTAATGATGAATGGTGAAGATGCACAGAAAGATCAGGAATTACGGTAGGTATGTAATTTTCATTTGCCGTCCTCCAATCCCTCAGCACCACACCGCTCTCCATTGACCTATTAAACAATATACTTAGAGGGTATTCTAAGTCAGGTGCCAGTTTTCTTAGCAGTTTGGGGTGTATGTTATCTGGACCAGGGGTTGTACTAGCCTTTATTGTTCTCAGGATTAAAAGTACCTCTTCCCTGCTGAAGTAGATGTTATATGGGATGTCTGCTAAACGAATATTATTACACATGTCTTTGCTGAAGACTGAACAAAGGTATCTATTAAAAGTGTTGGCCATTTCAAGGTCATCCTGTACTAGGTCGGTGTTGACTCTTAGGGGGCCTATCTTCCTTGTGCTACCTTTTTTTGTTGATTTACATATGCAAAAAATGCTTAATCATTATCCTTCTTATGTGTTACTCTGAATTAGAAAATGGCATGGTAAAATCCAGTAGTCTGATTGGCTCCTATTTAAGTGTAAAATATGGTTAAAAAAAAGGATTGCTCAGCAGTGAAGAGTCTGGAACCTAGATCAATGGGCATTTGGAACACAAATATTTCAGTTAGCCCCCTACTGCCAGTACTGATCTTCCACCACAAACATGGCTGCTACCTTTACATTGTAAAAAGCTTCAACTGGGCCCTAAAAATAAAACTAACTTAAATAAAAAATAAAACAAATTACAGTCAAACCCCGTTTATCCGACCCTCGAAATTCCGAACCTTCCTATCTAACGAACTCTTATTGTGTCCCCCAACTGTAGTGCTGGCAGCCCTTTACAAGCGATTACATTTAATTACTGTACATTCTTAATCAAATTCACAACTGTTAGCAATTACTGTAGTACAATAACGGTGATCAGCTTCACTTAACATTGTACTTCTAAGCAGTTTAATTCCTTCCATTGTCCTTTAACTTTAAAAGTGCCCATTCCGCCGTTTTAAACATTGACAGCTTTTGTCTAAGTGGTGTCAGCAGGCGGGCGAGAGACAGATCCCGTGCTCGTAAGGAAAGAGACAAAAAGCACAGCAACCATATTTTTTTTGCCAATATACAGTACTGTATCTACTTCGATGTAGCATCTGTTGTTTATAGAAAGGCTCCCAGGTGCAGCGGATGAGGACTGCTGGTGGGTGGAGGGCAAGGGAAAGTACAGTAAAAGTGTGCAGCATGTATTGTTTCTCTAATCGGAGACCGGAGTAAGGTCAGAACTTCTACTGGCAGGCATCGGAGACCAGAGATCAGAAATCGGAGTAAATTAAGGACTACTGATGGGTGGGCATCGGAGACTGGAGTAAATTCAGAGCTGGTGGGTGGTGATCAGAGACCCGAGCAGAGTACAGTACTGTATCTATGTGGGAAAAAAAACAGTGCATACTTAATGCGGGCTCCCAATTATCCGACCTCCCGTTTATCTGATCTGATCGGATGTCCCCCAAGCAGTTCGGATAAACAAGGTTGGACTGTAATTAATGAAATGTTGTTTCCCTGATTATCATACTCTCCTTATATACATAAACAAGTTAGAAACAATAAGTATTGTTTATAGATCTTCCTGGACATAAAGTCTCCACCACTTATTCGCATTAATGGGAGTTCGCCAGAGGTGCTTACACCCAGCGGGAGCAAAGTTTTTCAAGAGGGCCAGCGCCTGAGATGGAGCCGCGAGGAAGCGGCACCTGTGAGCTCTGGCTCATGCGGTAATGACTATCTCGGCGTCGACCCTCCAGCCGCCTCAGTTCCATTTTTACCACCATCGAGTATGCTTCAGTGACGACGACGTTCGCCCACGGGGAGTTAAACTTCACTAGCAGCAATAGTTCAGTTTATTGTTTTGTAGAATTATTTGGAATCAGTACCGATTATATATTTTAATTGTACAACAGAAGTCTTCAGCCCTCCATTGATGGAGTTGACTGTAAGCGGGTCAGGTGATGGTAGGGAGACTTCGTATGAAAGCTGTTCAGTCAGCCGGTCTGGGTTCAGTCCGCCGCCCTCCCCAGAGGGGGATCTGACAAAGGATGGTCCAGTTCTCAGGGGGATGGGCGGTCCCCCTGAAAGCATAAAAGGAAACGGTCCCATTCTCGGCACCATTTGACCTAGAGTTCTTCTTCGACACATAGGTCAAAGAAGAAACGCATCACTCGAGGTCACTCTCTGGTATGTCTGCGCATAGACGGTCAGTTATTAGGGCCAGCCGCCGGTCTCCACCTCTGTCGGAGTCACCGGTTTCTGTCTCTGATAGCCGACCTCCTCGACACCGGAGCCCTTCCCCGGTTATTGGAGGAGCTTCCGATGAGCAGTTTCATCAGTGGGCTGCTCTTAAGGAGCAGTGGGCTTGGAGGTTGGTCCAGTTGCCCGGGCCAGTCAGTCCGATGCCGGGGCTTTCGGGCCATTCAGTTTCAGATGGACGGTAGGGCGGTTGGGCCTTCCTAGTCGCGTGGCACCTTCTTCAGTGCCGTGGACTCCGTGCTTGGGTGTTTATCCCACTCACATGGCTGCGGTGCAGGGGTCCACACTGATGCCTCTATCTCCTGCCATTTTTCCCTCTTTTACCTTAAATCGCAGTTTTCAGACCTGTGGGACTCTCTCGGCGCTGTCTGCGATGCCACGAGCTCTGTCGGCATTGTGCGCAGCGCCATAGGCTGTGTTGGCACCACGTGGGACTCCGGGCACTCTGTCAGCGCTGTCTGCAGTGTAACAGGCTCTGTCAGCACCGTGTGCGGCACCAGGGCCTCACGGTGCTGCTTCAGCTAGCGCCTTCCTCCTTGTTCTTGGCGCCATTTTCCTCTACAACACATAGGACTGTGTGGCACCGGCCGGTCTTCAGGGCTTCTAGACTCCGATTATTTCTTCTTCTGTTCTTCCTTCTGATTTTCACAGCCTTCCTGAGGAGGTTGTGGAGTCAGGAACAGTGGTAGAATTCAAGAATGCATGGGACAGGCATAAGGCAATTCTAGTGGGGGGCAGGAGGAAGTAAGCTGTTGATTAACTAGAATCTGCAGTTTATCCATCAGGTAGGGAAATGGGCAGACTGGGTGGGCCAAGCGGTCCTTATCTGCCATCAAATTCTATGTTTCTGTGTTTCTTTCCTGTCTATACAGTCCCCCCTGGACTGTCAGGAGATGATTTTGAGCCTGACCCAGAGCTTCACCTGGGTGATTATGTGGATGACACTGCTCTGGGAGCAGGGATCAGTCCTGCTGCAGAGCCTGTGGTTGAAGACCTTTCCTTTAAGTCTCTGCTCAAAAATGTAAATTCTACTATTTCTCTCTAGACTACAGAAATCGATACTGGGAGGCTTTTGCGACTCCAATATCTTCATGTCCCGGAGATCCCATTGAATTGAACCCCTCCGGTACAGCCCTCTTTTGAGACTCTCTCTCAGATGGTGTGGAAGAATCCTGCTCTCATTCCTTTCATGGCCAAGTCCATAGATAGGAAGTATGCCCCTCCCAAGGATCACCCCATTTTGGTCTCACAAGCCTTTGCTGAATCCATTGTGGTCTTGGCAGAGAATGATAAGGCTGTCCTTCTTCAAGGATCTACAGCCTGACCAATGAACAAAGAATCTCACAAGATAGACACCTTAGGTAAGAGAGTCTTTACTGCCTCAACCCTGGGTATGCGCATTGCCAGTTACCAGGGCTGTTTTTCTCAATATGAGTATGTACTTTGGCATTCCCTCAAAGAAACGGTAGAAGCTCTGCCCGAATCGGAAGTTAGCTCAGAGCTACTCCAGGCCATAACTAGGGGTATCGAATCCAATAACCAACAGGTTAAAGCTGCAGTGGACGCCTACGATACTGCCTCCCAGGCAGCAGCTAGCATCTGCACCCACCACCACTCTTGGCTACGTACTTCGGGCTTCACAAATGATGCCCAGCAGCAGGTCATGACTTTACCTTTTGACGGTATGTATCTGTTCGGGCCTCAGGTGGAGCAAGCTCTGGAGGCCATGCAGAAGACTAGGTCTGCCATTAAGATGGCTAGACCTGCACCCACCCCCTCCCGAGGGGGTGCGAACAAGCGTCAGTTTCACAACCGTCAGTCCTTTCGGGGCAGAGGAGGTTTTAACAAAAACCACAACCCTCAGCCACAAAAGAAAGCGCAGCAGAAGGCACAAGGGCCCAAAGTGTCCAGTGCCACCTTCTGAGTTTCTGGCCCAGGTCCCACCTCCGCTGTCCAAGGGGGACTCCTCCTCAGCGGTGGGAGGACGTCTGACTGAGTTCTACAGTCAGTGGAAATCTATAACAGACAAATGGATCCTCCGGATAATCCGCAAGGGGTACTCTCTCAATCTTTTGAAAAAAAACCTCCAAATCATCCTCCTAAATGACAGCACAGGCTCTCGGCAGTACAGTCAGACCTTCTCACTTTCCAGGTAC
Organism: Neoceratodus forsteri; assembly: GCA_016271365.2. Lineage (NCBI taxonomy): Eukaryota > Metazoa > Chordata > Ceratodontiformes > Ceratodontidae > Neoceratodus > Neoceratodus forsteri. The sequence continues at coordinate 1,502,857,245 of CM057450.1, read as the reverse complement.
AAGGCCTTCTGAACAACAGGGCAGTAGAAATAGTTCCGCTGGATCAACGAAACATAGGTTTCTACTCCCATTACTTTCTGGTCCCGAAGAAAACCGGCTGCATGAGCCCCAGTCTGGATCTCAGAAAGTTAAACAAGTTCCTTCACAAGGAAAAGTTCAAGATGATACCACTAGGTACCCTGCTACCCTTGCTTCATCAACACGATTGGCTAGCCTCCCTGGACATGCAGGATGCCTATCAACACATTCTCATACACTCAGAGCACCACAAATACCTAAGGTTCGTGGCATTGGGTCAACACTATCAGTTCAGAGTCCTGCCCTTTGGGCTATCCTCGGCACCTCGAGTTTTTACAAAGTGTTGTGCAATTCTCGTGGTGCACCTCAGGAAAATCAGACTACAAGTGTTCCCATATCTGGACGACTGGCTCCTAGCAAGTCCCTCCAGGCAAGGGACTCTGGAGGCCGTGGCCACGGCCTCAGACTTCCTCACGTCCATGGGAGTCCTGCTGAATCTGAACAAGTTGCAGTTGCAGCCCTCCCAGAAGCTCCTCTTCATAGAAACTCTTCTGGACACCTCCTGTACGAAGGCTTTTCTTCCAGAGGACAGAAGGAGTGATATCTTACAGATGGCTCGATACATCAGAGAATACAGCTCGGTTCGAGCTATCTCAATGCAACGGATGCTGGGCCTCATGGCATCCTCGGTGTTCACTGTACCCCTAGCTCGTCTCCACATGAGAACCTCTCAGTGGATGATCAGTACTCAGTGGTCCCCAACCACTCATCCTCAGTCCTTTCTCATCAAGGTGACAGAACCTCTGAAGAGGTCACTCACCTGGTGGTCGCAGGAGGACAATCTTCTGGAAGGATATCCCTTTGCCCCTCTGGATCATCAGATCTCCATTACCACGGACGCATCCCTGATGGGTTGGGGAGCCCACTACCAGGATCTCCACACCCAGGGTACATGGACTCAGGAAGAATCCCAACTTCACATAAACATCCTGGAAATGAGAGCCATCTTCTATGTAGTCCGAGCCTTGAAGGACATACTTTGTCACAAGAACATTCTCCTTCAAACGGACAACAAAGCAGTGATGTACTACATCAACAAACAGGGTGCTGCACACTCTTACCCATTATGCAGGGAAGCAATGAGAGTGTGGGAGTGGTGCCTGCAACACAAGGCTCTGATTCAGGCGGTTTACCTACCAGGAATGCAAAATGAACTGGCGGATCATCTCAGCAGAACAGAGACGGATCCTCACTCTTCAAAGAGTGGGGAACTCCAGACCTGGACCTTTTTGCGTCCCCACTCAACGCAAAACTGCCTCTCTTCTGCTCCAGAAACCCAGGACCTGGTGTTTTCTGTCAGGATGCATTCAGGCTGCAGTGGACAAGATGCTTTCTATACACCTTTCCTCCTCTTCCCTTAATTCAGAGGGTACTTCTCAAATTAGAGTCTTGGGGGCAGAATGATTCTCATTGCCCCCTTCTGGCCTCGGCAGATATGGTTTCCACTACTCAGCAGTCTGTTGGAACCCCCCCGAAAACCCTTCCCCTTCAAATGAACCTCCTGACCCAGGGTCCTGTGGTCCATCCCAACCTGAGGTCACTTCACCTTCACGCTTGGCTCCTGAAGAGATATAGGTGAATAGGTTCAGTGTTTCTCGTACAGTTTCAGATATTCTTTTGGCACCATCCTAGATGCCGTGTGGCCTTTCAGCGCCATCCTCAGCGCCGTGCAGCTTGTCAGCGCCGTGCTCTTCTTCGGCACCGAGACTTGGTGTGACGCCTTCCACTCTTCAGGGCTTCTCAACTCCGAACTCTTTTCCTTCCTATTTTCCTTCTGATTTTCGCTCCTTTCCTGTCCATACAGTCCCTCCTGGGCTGTCAGGAGATGATATTGAGCTTGACCCAGACCTTAGACTGGGTGATGACGTGGAAGGAACAGGATCTAATCCTATTGCAGAGCCTGTGGTAGAGGACCTGTCATTTAAGTCTCTGCTGAAAAATTTGAATTCCCCTCTTTCTCTCCAGACTACGGATATCGATCCTGGGAAGCTTTTTTAAGACTCCAGTACCTTCATGTCCCGGACATCCCTATGGATTTAACTCCACCGGTACAGCCTTCCTTTGAGATGCTTTCTCAAATGGTATGGAATAATTCTGTTCTCATTCCTTCTGAGGCTAAGTCCATAGATAGAAAGTATGCTGCTCCCAAGGATCGACCCATTTTGACCTCCCAAGCCTTTGCGGACCTATTGTAGTCTTGGCAGAGAATGATAAGGTCGTTCTCCCTCAGGCTACTGCAGCCCGACCTATAAACAAAGAATCTCGTAAGATAGATACTTTAGGTAAGAGGGTCTTTGCTGCATCCACCCTGGGAATGCGTATTGCCAGCTACTAGGGCTATTTCTCTCAATATGAGTATATCCCTTGGCATTCACCCAAACAAATGGTAGAAGCTCTACCAGAGTCGGACACTAATTCAGAGCTTCTTCAAACCATAGCCAGGGGTATCGAGTCCAACAACCAGTAGGTTAAAACAACTATGGGTGCTTTCGATACTACCTCCCGAGTGGCGGCGGTGGGCATTTGTACCCGTCGTCACTCCTGGCTGCGCACTTCAGGCTTCACGAATAATGCCCAGCAACAGGTCATGGCGTTACCCTTCGATGGTGTGTATTTCTTTGGTCCTGAAGTAGAACAAGCTCTAGAGGCCACACAAAAGACTAAGTCTGCCATTAAATTGGCTCGACCTACTCCCCCCCCTTCTCGGGAAGGGGGTGTTAATAAGCACCAGTTTCACAAATGTCAGTCCTTTCGAGGCAAAGGCAGGGGAGGTTTTAATAAAAACCAAGCCCCCCAGCCTCAAAAGAAAATGCAACAGAAAGTACAAGGGCCCAAAGCACCCAGTGCCGCCTTCTGAGTTTCTGGCCCAAGTCCCACCTCAGCTGCCCGAGGGGGACTCTTCCTCAGTGGTGGGAGGTCATCTGACTCAATTCTACAGCCGGTGGAAGTCCATAACATTGGACAAATGGGTCCCCTGGATAATCAGTGAGGGGTATTGCCTCAATCTTTCAGAGACCCCTCCGGATCGTCCCCCCAGACGACAGCCCAGGCTGTCAGTACTTCAGTCAGAACTTCTCGCTTCCAAGATACAAGGCCTTCTGAACAACAGGGCAGTAGAAATAGTTCCACTGGATCAATGGAACACAGGGTTCTACTCCCATTACTTTATAGTTCCAAAGAAAACCAGGGGCATGCGCCCCATTTTGGACTTCAGAAAATTGAACAACTTTCTTTCCAAGGAGAAGTTCAAAATGATATCGCTAGGAACCCTGTTACCTTTGCTTCATCAGCATGACTGGTTAGCCTCCCTGGACATGCAGGATGCTTACCAACATATTTCTATTCACCCAAAGCATCACAGATACCTAAGGTTCTTGGCTTTGGGCCAAACATTATCAGTTCAGAGTCCTGCCCTTTGGGCTATCCTTGGCGCTGCGGGTTTTTACAAAGTGATGTGCAGTTCTCGCAGCGCACCTCAGAAAGATCGGAAAACAAGTGTTCCCATATCTGGATGATGGGCTTCTAGCAAGTCTTTCTAGGCAAGGAACTCTTGATGCCATATCCACAGCCTCAGACTTTCTCTCATCCATGGGGGTTCTGCTGAATCTCAAGAAATCGCAGTTGCAGCCCTCCCAGGAGCTCCTTTTTATAGGAACTCTTCTGGACACCTCCTGTGCCAAAGCCTTCCTTCCAGAGGACAGAAGGAGCAATATCCTACAGATGACCCAATACATCAGAGAGAACAGCTCGGTTCGAGCTATCTCGATGCAACGGATGCTGGGTCTCATGGCATCCTCGGTGTTCACTGTACCCCTAGCTTGATTCCACATGAGAACCTCTCAATGGATGCTCAGTACTCAGTGGTCCCCAACCACTCACCCTCAGTCCTTTCTCATCAAGGTGACAGAACCTCTGAAGAGGTCGCTCGCCTGGTGGTTGCTAGAGGACAACCTTCTGGAAGAGTATCCCTTTGCTCCCCTGGATCACCAGATCTCCATTACCACAGACGCGTCCCTGATGGGGTGGGGAGCTCACTGTCAGAATCTCTACACCCAAGGTACGTGGACTCAAGACGAGTCCCAGCTTCATATAAATGTCCTAGAAATGAGAGCCATCCTTTATGCAATCCAGGCTTTGAAGGACATTCTCTGTCACAAGAACATTCTCCTTCAAATGGACAACAAAGCAGTGATATATTACATCAACAAGCAGGGCAGTGCACACTCTTACCCCTTATGCAGGGAAGCGATGAGAGTGTGGAAATGGTGCTTGGAGCACAAGGCTTTAATCCAGGTGGTCTACCTGCCGGGAGTGCAGAACGAACTGGCAGACCATCTCAGCAGAACAGAGGCAGATCCTCACAAATGGTCTCTCGACTCAACCGTAGTTCAGTCACTATTCGCAGAGTGGGGAACTCCAGACCTGGACCTTTTTGCATCCCCACTCAACACAAAACTGCCTCTCTTCTGCTCCATAAATCCAGAGCCTGGCATTTTCTGTCAGGATGCATTCAGGCTGCAGTGGACAAAACGCTTTCTACACACCTTTTCTCCTCTTCCTCTAATTCAGAGGGCACTTCTCAAGTTCGAGTCCCAGGGGGACAAAGTGATCCTCATTGCTCCCTTCTGGCCTTGACAGATATGGTTTCCGTTACTCAACAGTATGTTGGAAACCCCTCTGAAAGCGCTTCCCCTTCAGACGAACCTTCTGACTCAGGGGCCTGTAGTCCATCCCAATCTGAGATCGCTTCGCCTTCACGCTTGGCCCCGGAAGAGATAGAAGTGAACATGTTCAATGTCTCTCACAGAGTTTCAGATATTCTCTTGGCTATGCGCAAGCCAGCCACTAGAAAAACTTACACAGCCAAATGGAAGCGTTTCTCTCTCTGGTGCACAACATCCTCTTTGAATCCTTTTTCCTGCACACCAAATAAAGTTCTAGAGTACCTTTTAGCCCTTTCAAATTCAGGTCTACAATACTCTACAGTCAAAGTTCACCTTTGTGCCATTTCAGCTTATCATGAGCCAGTACTTTCCTTGTCACTGGCTCAATTACCTGTGGTTAAGAGGTTTCTTAAGGGAATTCTGCATACCAGACCCCCTATCAGACGTCCAGTCGTAGCCTGGGACATTAATCTTGTACTAGACATGCTCATTTGAAAGCCCTTCGAGCCTCTAGCTACCTGTGAGATGAAATTTCTCACTTGGAAAACGGCCTTCCTGGTGGCCATTACCTCGGCCCGCAGGGGCTCTGAAATACATGCCTTGGTCACAGACCCTTCGTTTACTGTGTTTCATAAGGACAAAGTAGTTCTTAGGACCCACCCTAAGTTTCTCCCAAAGGTCATTTCAGAATTCCATCTAAACCAACCTTTATTCCTTCTTACCTACTTCGCGAACTTCCAAAATGAAGGAGAGCGTACCCTTCATTCCTTAGATGTCAAAAGAGCTCTGCGTTTCTATTTAGATAGAACAAAACAAATTCATAAAACTCAACAACTGTTTGTTTCCTTCACCGAGACCCTCCTGGGTCAACCTGTCGCTATCAGATGCATTTCAGCATGGCTGGTGGCATGCCTTCACCATTGCTGTTCCGTGGCACAGGTTAAGCTGGAGGGCAGAGTGTATGACCACTCTACTAGAGCAGTCGCAGCATCCCTGGTGGAAATCCGCAATATGCCCATTGCAGACATTTGCAATGCGGTTACCTGGAGCTCAGTGCATACTTTCGTCAAGCACTATGCCCTGGTTGTCCATGCCAGGTGACATCTTTCATTCGGCAGGACCATCCTTAACTGACTTCTATCCTAAATTGTGAGCTCTTGGTCTCTCCCTCCACCCTCTCGGGGGATTATTAGCTCAGTCTCTCCCATCAGTGTGAATGAGTGGTGGAGACTTTATGTCCAGGAAGATATGGAAATTATGTACCTACTGTAATTCTTGATCTTCTTGGACAAAGTCTCCACCACTCATTCACATGCCCTCCCACTATCCCCTGAGCTCACCTCTGTTGTTGGTCTTCACTCCCTCGATCTTTAGGCTGTGAAGACTTGTTTGTTGACCCTTCTTATATGGGTCATCCGGACTATCTTGCATCCTTTTTTTGTTAGACTATCCTTCTGGGTTAGTTACGCTGCACCTCCTCGGGGAAAAAAGGTACTAAGATGGTTGGAGGATCAACGCCGAAATAGTCATTGCCGCACGAGCCAAGGCTCGTGGCGTTGCTGCTCGTGGCTCTATCTCTGGTGCCGACCCTTTTGCAAAAATGTTTGCTCCCGCTGGGTCCTGGTGCCTCCGGCGTAGATCCTATCAGTGTGAATGAATGGTGGAGACTTCGTCCAAGAAGATCAAGAATTACGGCAGGTACCTAATTTCCATTTCTCCCAGTGGGGCACTCCTCTGGTGGACCTGTTTGCCTCCTGGGAGAACAGCAAACCGAGGTTGTTTTGTGCCTGCCCCCACAGTCTGAAACACTGTTGGGGGATGCATTTGCGAGGCCTTGGACCCCAGGCCTCATGTACGCCCTCCCTCTCTTTCCCTTGATCCACAAGGTGGTGATCAATGCCAGGAAGGACAAGGCTTGGATGATCCTGATAGCTCCAGACTGTTTATGGCAATTCTGGTACCTGAATCTCCTTAACCTCAGCAGCAGGCCCCTGTGGAGACTGCCTCTCTGTCTGGACCTCCTGACCAAACAAAAGACAGTGGTCCAGCACCAGGACCTTCAGTCCTTGCACCTCACGGCCTGGTTCCTGAGTGGCTAGAGTTCCAGGCCTTGTGTCTCTCAGAAGAGATCCTCCTCCACATGTGGAGGCCTCCCAGAAAGAGTCAACTCGCAGATGCTTTGCCTTTAAAAGGAAGAGATGTCCTATTTGGTGTCAGAGCAAAGGGCTTGATCACCTTGTGGCTTGCATCCTGGACTACCTCTGGTCCCTTTCCGAGCTGGGACTGTGCGCGACAACCCTTAAAGTGCACCTGGCAGTCATCTCTGCTTACTGGGCATGGGCTGGTACACAGACAGCGGCACAGGAGAAAATGGTCAGCACATTTTCAAAGGCCTGGACCACCTATCCCCTCCAGTGTGGACTTACTGCTAGTATTGGCAGTGCTCATAGGCAGGCCTTTCGATCCACTGCACAAGTATGCAGTGCCGCACCTGTCATGGAAGATGGCCGTTCTGATGGCCATTACATCAGCCAGAAGGATTGGGAAGCTCCAGTCACTCTTGGTGGAGTCTCCTCACCTGGTCTTCCACAGAGACAGAGTCATCCCTCACCCCATCCTGAGGTTCCTCCCGAAGGTGGTATTGGAGTTTCACCTTAACTGGGTGATTAACTTGCCAGTGTGTATTTCACCAGCCCATCTTCAGAGGCAGACCGCAGGCTCCATACCCTGCACCTGCAGAAGGTGCTGTCTTATTACAAAGAATGCATGGCTAGAGTTCGGGAACAGGCTCACCAGCTGTTTGTCACTTAGGCTGAAGCCTCACTTGGCAGACTGACAGCAGAGCAGTCGATTGCCAGGTGGATCACATCCTGCATCGACCTCTGCTATAGATTGGCTGGTAGGGAGCTTTCCATAAGGCTTAGGGCTCATTCCACTAGACATACCGCTGCCTCTGTGGCTGCTTCGAGGGACACCCTATCCAGGAAATTAGGATCTTCAGGAGGGGACCTAGGAGTATGTTTGACAGAGTCCTCGCTGACTGAAGATGCTGTGGACCTGTCTGAGGAAAGAATCTCTTCCTCTTCCTCAGGTAGAATCAGGTCTAGATGATATTCCTCCTTAACGCTGACCTGCTCTAACTTGAGGTCCAATGAGCGAGATACTGATGGGGCACTACTGGGTGCAGAGCGAGGAGGTCCAAGAGGCGTTGATGATGATGGGGCCATCGACAGCACCAGGGACCCAGGTCTATATGAGCCCAACTGGCGCACGAGAGCTGTAGTGATCCTGACCAAAATATCATTGAGGTCGATGGGAGGAGAGGGCTGCATTGACTATGGAGGGGTTGTCGGCACAGGGCATGATGAACTGTCTTTGGGGCTTGGAAGCCTGAGGAGCCTGGTAGCTCTGGGCCTGGGGAAGCATCAGGCCTCAATGAAGGGGCTTTCGTTGATGACCCGAGGGTCGACGGACTGGGGGCTGATGACCCGAGGGTCGACAGCTGGACTCTGAAAAGCGGGAGATGGTACTACCGTTATGTGCCTGATAGGAGCAGAGGCCTGGGCAGCAGAGGACATTGGTGCAGTTGCAACCAACGGAGTACCCCGGAGGATGAAGAAGAAGCTGTCATGGAGCAGGAACATTGCCGGGAGAAATGTTCCCGTTTACGGTCCTTTCTGTGACTTTTCCCTGAGGACTTGTGCCTTTGAGACCTTGGAGCTTGATGAACCCACCGTTGACCGGGAAGGAGGGACCCTGGAGGACCCCTGCCCAGAACTGGCTACCTGTTGCTCCATGAGGAATTTCTTCAAAGCCTTTTTGCATCGCCTAAGGGTTGTTCGGTTGAATTTCTGGCAGAGCTCACAGTCGGAGGTGTCGTGGTCAAGCCGAAGACAACAGACACAGAGATTATGGTCATCTGAAGAGGCAATCTTCTTTCCACAATGGCAGTGATGGAAAAGAGATGTGGCGGGAGTAACTCTCAACATAAACAAGGTAAAGGAATCTCTTATTTAAGAGATTCCAAATGCTAAAATAAAGAAAAATCATAGGCAAAATGGCGCAAAACTGTATCAGAGCGTCTGTGGAGACCCATGTGAATGGAGTCATCAGTGGTAAAGAACTGAGGAGGGAGTGGGGCCACTCACACTTTTATAGGGTTGGTGACGTCGATGTGGGCGGCCCCAGTGGTACTGCTGAAAATCTTCCACATGGATCCTGCTTCACCAACGGTGAAGATCTTACCTGTGTCAGTCTTCACCATTCATCACTGTTGGGATCAAGCCGGAGGCGCTATGACCCCACGGGAAGCTTTTTAGCTTTAAAAAGATTTCTTCCGATCTGGAGGAGGGGCCAACGTCAGGGACGGCACTGCTCTCGAGGCCAACATATTACCTGGTGCTCGTGGGTTGGCCAGTAATGGACGCTAGCTCCTCCATTCCCTCAGTTCTGCTTTTCCTGCCGTTCAGGACAGCACGATTTCGCTGGGACAGCAATCTTCATATCAAAGCTTCCAGAAACTTGGTTCTGTTCATTTGTTCGTTGGTTTACTCGACGCCGATTAGTTTTGTCGCCATTACTGGCACCGTTCTTTTTTTTATAACAGTTCTGTGTAGAGTCTTTTCCTTCGTTTTTATTATTTTTGTGCATGGCCGATCATGTCAAGTTTGGGGCAAAGGTGTTCTAAGGTGGGGACTACCTTGATGTGTTGGTGCCCCTGTGGTAGTCATTTCTCTGTAACAGACCCGCATGACTGGTGTTTTACCTGCCTGGGACCAAACCACAGCATGGATTGATGCGATGCCTGCTTCTCTGTGGACTTCTGCACTTTAGTTACCCACGCAGCGAGGTTTGGCCATGACCCCTCAACCTTCAGTGGTTGGTGTGGCATGAGGGTCACCAAGGTAAGGTTCCTGGGCCTTCCTTCTAGGCCGTCCCCCACTGCTATACGCATCAGGGGGCAACAGTCCTCCATTGACTCTGGTCATGCTGAGACAAGAGGCCTGGATGAGCAGTCGGGGGCCAGTCAGCCTCCTCCAAAGGGCCAGTCATGGACCACTCTGCGCCTGGTTCCGTTTCGGGGAGCCAGCCCAGGTTTCGAGGTCTCGGCTGTATCCGGGGCCTGCATCGGTGGCTCCCTTGGAGGCTACGGGGGCACAACCTCGGCTCCTGGCACTGACTCCGGTGCCGGTGAGTGAGGTGATGCCACCATTGCTGCTGAGTTCCCTCCCGACACCGTCCTCGATGCCAGGATTGGTAGAGTGTCCAGGTTGCCTCTCTGGGGGTTGCTGTGGTCTTCTCCTCAGAATCGGAGGAGGACCCAAATTGACAGCCAAGTTCCCCAGAGCAATGGACACTCCCTGGACTCAGCAGGAGGTCTTCTTCTCTTGGTACAGGTTCTAGGGCCGACGCCATGCACAACACCGCCCTTCTCTGTGCCTGTACCACTTCCGGTGCCGTGGAGAGCTCTGGTGCCATCTCCAGTGCCGTTCTGGGTGTCGGCGCCTCTTGTGGTGCCGCAGTCGGTGCCACGGTCGGCACAGACTCTGATGCTGGTGCCGCATCTGCTCTTCCTGTCACGGATCACGTCTCTGGTGCTGCGTCAGCGGTTGGTGCTGACACGGAGTCAAGGGGGAGTTGAAGGCTGACCAGGGGCCAGCTTTTCTCTTCCACCTTCCCTTAGAGCGGTGGCCAAGGTAGGGCCTCTCTCAAGGGGCAGGTTCCGGTGCTCTGTGTCGGGGAGGGGGCCTGGTTGGTATCCCGTTCTGTCCCGGCAGCCTGGACCACTCTGGGACAGAGTCGGAGCGCTGGCCTGGGCTCCTCCTCACTGATTAGGGGTCAGAGCCCTGCAGTGGGTGGGGACAGGGGCTGCCCTTCTGGATCTGTACAGCTCCGATCTCCTCACCAGGGTCTTCTGTCCTAGGGCTTCACCCTGCTGGCTCAGGGAGGATTAAGCAGCACGTGGTAACTAGGAAGTGCAGTCCCCTCCCTAGGAAGGGAGTCTCCTGCTTGTGCCCACAGCCCTGGGGCAGAAGGACGTTGGTCTCCCAAGACAATTCTTCCCACCCTCCTTCCTCTCTCCCTCCTCCCTCCCTTCTCCCAGGTCTTTCTGGTCCCTTGGGGCCCCTCACTTGGGAGCAGTATAGGGTGATGGCGAGTGCTTTCCTTCTTTATTTTAGGGCCATTGACGAGATGGTGTGTACATCTCCTCCTTCAGCTTCCTTTCACCCTATGCAGAGTCCTTCCATGTCATCGACTTTCTCCTCCAAGGAAGCGGACTCTCCCTCTTACCAATCTTCAGGTGCTGATTGCACGGACTATCAGTGGTTCCTGATGACAATGCTGGAGGAACTCCGTCTTTCCCCTGCCACCCAATGCAATCCTGCGTAATCAACGCTGGCATTCCTTGGAGAATACAGCCAAGAATCCATGGTGATTCCTCCATGGCCTTGCCCCTTTATGGAGGAGTCTCACAACACCTGGCAGCTTCCCACTTCCTCTTTTCCAGCCCCTCGTGACTACCAGTGCAGGTATTGTGCTTCCACCGGTTCTCCAGGACCTATGTCCCATCCCGAGTTGGGGTTGGAGTGGCTGGATACCCCTTCTGGGCATCTGCGCTTGTCAAGAGACCACCCTTCAGAGACGGACTCTGTGGAGTTCGATCACTGGAACAGAAGAGTTTTTACTTCAGCATGCCTCTTACTCTCCATCTCTGCATGTCAGGCACACGTGGTGGCCAGAGAGGTGCCTGTGGCTACACTGGGTCAGATCCTGTGGGCAGCCATGCCTGATAGTGAGGCAACCAGGCTAGCCATTGCCATTTCCACTTGAGGCCTGGAGATGACAAGACGCCAAGCACGGGCATCTTATGATGCCAACACGGTAGCCTCCAGGATTTGGGGAACAGCGTTCTGCATTAGGCGGACAGTATGTCTCTGCCTATCCCAGTTGTCACCCTTGGCCCAGCGTAGGGTGACTGCCTCGCCATTCTTTGGGGCCCAGTTTTTCTCCCACAGGGCCAGGCGAGAAATGTCGGGGTGTCCTCCCTCTCCTGCAGGCCAGGAGGCTCAACCTCACCCTGACCAGTAGCAGGTCTGGCCAGATCTGTGATGGGCCCCATCCTTTTGTGAATCCCTCACAAAGGGCTGAAGGCTAATCTTAGCCCTCAGGGAGGTGCCAGCACCACTGTCGTGGTGCTTGGTACTCATCCACCAGTGATGATTAGTGAAGATTGACACAAGTAAGATATGAAAATTACATACCTACCATAATTCTTGATCTTCCTGTGTATCTTCACCATTCATCACTGCTTCCCACCCAACATCCACATCCCCTCTTGGGTCTCAGCTTCTGGACAGTGCCTCCTCCCTGCTTGCCTTCCCCCCAGTTGAGGCCAGTTGTTGCCGAAGTCCTGCTGGCACCTCTGGGTTCCCTGCCACTTCATCCGAAGCTCCAGGGACCCTCCTCTGTGGGGAGGGCAAGCAGGAGCTCTTGCCCTTCCTTCCTAGGGGTTCCTTGGGGCTCCATTTGGCTGTGATGGGTGACCCTCTCGGGGACTCTCTGGACCTAGGGGGATCCTATCCCTAGCAGGGCTTGCCTCTTCTCTTAAAAAATAAAAATAAGTATGTCCAGGCAGCTTGATTGAGTTCCTGTCATCGTCACAGAGGCTCCAGGGACCTCCTACTTTTTCATGAAGCCCTAACCAGCTCATCTTTAACCCACACAGGTAACCCACTCCTGGGTTTCAATGGGGCAGAGTCTCCTCGGTTCACCCGGAGGTCCTGAACCTCTTCTAGAGGTCATCATCCATTGTCTCACCACCCCTTGTGGTGCTGGGCATAGGGGCCAATAACACTTCTTATGCCCCAGGACCTCCCTTCCTTTTGGACTACTCCAAGGAAATTCTGTCCTGAGGTGGGTCCTGTTCCTACCTCTTGCTGCGAGGGGGGAGAACAGGTTGAGAGCGAACAGCCCTTCTTCTCCAGCGGACCTTGCGGTTGCACCTGATCTGTCATGGCCTTGACATCATGTCAGAGGCTCATGCCTGTGAGGTATTAACTCCTGATTATGCCCTTGGTAGATTCAGTTTTTCTGAATCTTGAGCCCTCTCAGAATAGCTCGAGTGTCCCCTGACTCTTTAAAAAAAAAGGAGGAGGGGTAACAGTGAAGTTTAGGGTCCACTCTTTTGTTCCACCAGGAGAAATTTCTGGCACGTTGGAGTGGATGATCTTACTTCAAGGGGGAGCTCTTGCAGCAGGTAACACCATTAGGACTATGCCTAGGCTCTAGGACCCCCCCATGGAAAAGTATTAGCTAGGAGTCCAAGGTGGGGGATTGCCCCCTGACGTCGGGCCCCACCCCAACATCCCCCTTGGTGTAAAGGGGGCAGTCCCCAGTGCCACCTCAGTTCTTTTCCTGCCATCAACCCGCTAGTATTGGCTCCACAGACGACTCTGTCGTAGTCGACCACCATTTTGTGCCTCACGCAGCTACCGTTCGTTTTCATTAGTTTTTCCCAATTTATTCAGTTTAGTGCATGTCTTCTTCATCTTCACAGTGGCAGAAGTTGAAGTGTGTGTTCGGCAAGCAGATCCCGGTGAGAGACGGCCACTCAGCCTGCCTAATCTGCTTGGGCCTAGACCACAGGCTGGACGACTGCCCACATTACCAAACGTTTAACAACAAAACTCACATCTGCTGCCTCAAGACTCTTAAGGCCTACCTATTGGAACAACAAGTTGCCACTATGCAGAGGACCCATTCCAGACACAGCTCTTCCTCCTCCTCTTCAGCCAGGGACTCCTCCCCCAAAGAGAAGAAATCGGGTGGGAAACACCACCAGAGAGATAAGGAGAGAGTCAGGTCAGAATCTGCCCTAGGTCCCCTCACAAGCTCTCTGCATCTTCCACCTCCGGTGGGAGGTCGGAGTCCATTCCTCTGGTTCCACGTCCATTACTGGGGTTTCTACCAAGAAGACCACCACCCCATCTCACTTGCAGGGCAAGGAGTTTTCCAGCCACAAGTGTTTATCCACCCCTGTGTCCCTGGCTCTTAGGCCCCACAAGGAATCCCTTGGGTTGACACCAGAGGGACAGGCATCCTCTTCGGGTGGTAAAACAGATACTGCCACCCAAAAATTCTCAGGGTCGTCTGACTGGCACAAAGGGTCAGGTGACTCTTCCAGATGCCAGGAGGCCATTAAGCACAGGATGCCTCCTCTGCCCGAAGACAGGATGACATCTGCCTTGGCGGGTCGGCAGACCAAGGGCCCCTCCAATTCAGCATCAGAGACAGACCAGGCGCCGCCACCGAAGTGGCCGTCTGCTCCGAAAGAGCAGTCATCAGATCAGAGGTCTACTACGCCCAAAGATTGGACGCCCGGGCCCATAGATCGTCGACTGACCCCTCCACTTAGGCCCCCTCCCATCGAGCCAGACCCCAGGGAGGTTCAGCACCACCAGACAAGGCCCCATTGGCTCTGATGCCCAAGGGCAAAGAGCCCGAGGACCAGGCAACAGCACCTAAAGCACCACAAGGGCCATCGCCAGCCCCCTCGATCGTCCGTACCCCGCCGCCACCACAGCCTGTCGTTCCACTGGTGGAGGTAGGGGACCTGTTTAACTCTTGGTGGAACACCATCAAGGAGGACTTGCTGCCCAGACCATGGGAACTGTCCCTTGCCCCTAGAGGTATCCTGCCTCCAGCCCCGCCTAGGGAGCCCTCGCCTCAGAGGCAAAAATGACCTCCCTGATGCTAGATCGCCCGTTATCCGGGAATGATGACCGGGAGTCACCAGCTCCCAGTGGTTGCAAGAGACACCCATCATTTGTTTCTTCTTCCAGGGGACACCTGCACTCTTCCTTAGGGGAAGATGCAGGGGACCTCTTCTGAATACTCCTCAGAGGATGAGCTATCCCTGCCCTCTACGGATCACAAGAAGGACTCTCCAAGGTCCCCTCCGGATGATCTGTCCTTCCTGGATGTGATGAGGCACATCCACGCCTTAAACCAGTGGGACACAGAGGAGCTTGACCCAGAATGTCACCGCCCAGCCAAGTTCCTCAGAGCGAATGACCTGAAGCCTCTGGTTGTTCCCCTGCTCGTCGAACCCTTCCAGGATGTAACAAAATTGGCCTGGAAGCATCTGTCCACCACTTCAGCCATGCCCAGGAAAGCAGACTGGCTTTATAACACCCCAAAAGGAGAGCCCCATCTCAGTGAACAGCCAAAGGCGGACTCCATGGTGCTCACTGCAGCACATGGCAGAGTGCAGCAGCCCAGACACATGAGCTCTCAGCCTCCAGACCCTGAATCTAAAAGGCTGGACCAAATGGGCCACAAGGTTTACTCTTCAGCCATCCGCACTATCAAGTCGCAACATTTTTTGGCACATATGGTTATGTACCAAAAATCATTATGGAGCAAGGCCTTAAACCTGGTCATGGTCCAACCGGACTCGGCCAGCAAGTCGGCGCTCATGGCTTTCATCCAGTCAGGCATAGATGTTGGCAGGCATGTTCTGTGGAGCTCTTATGACTCGGTAGATACGGCTTCCCAGGGCAGCAGCTACGGGGGGGGGGGGGTGCGTGAGGAGACACGCCTGGCTGTGGGTCTCAGGGTTCCGTCAAGAACTACAAGATGCCATACTAGACGCACCCTTCCAGGGGTCGGTTCTCTTTAGCCCAGATACTAAGAAGCAGATTACAGGATTTCAACATTTGGGAAAAGCAGTTTCCAATATACATGGAATGTACAAGTCGGAACCAGGTATGGCTCGGCGTCACCACATTTGTAAAAACCAGGATCAACAAGGAAGGCACCAGTAACAAAAAGGGCAATTCAAAAGAAGAGGCCCTTCCCTTCTTGCAGGTGCCCGGGGCCCCAAAAGTGCCAAGATGGCTAGAACCCCCTTACTTACCCCCTCTGCCGCGGCATGACTGCCTGCCAGCCCCCTCTCCTCCGGTGGAGGCTCAAAGGGAGGCTGTGGGAGGGAGGTTCTCCCTTTACCCCAAAAGATGGTCCAGTATTACCACAGATCAATGGGTCTTCCAGATTATCGAAAGAGGGTATAGTCTGGAGTTCACCCAGATCCCACTGGACAGCCCACCCATCCCTTCTCACTGCTCCCCATCCCACGCCGCTCTCCTATGGCAGAAATCCAGGCCCTGCTAGAAAAAAGGGCAATTCAGGTAGTACCCCCAGGTCAAAAAGGCAGGGGATACTACTACTTCTTCTTCCTAGTCCCGAAGAAGACAGGGGACCTCGTTCCATTCTAGATCTGAGCCAACTGAACACCTTCATCGAGTACAGAAGGTTCAGGATGGTGACAGTGCCTGGCCTGTTGCCCATGATCCACCAAGGTGACTGGCTGTGCTCCCTGGACATGCAAGATGCTTATATGCATATAAAAATCCTGCCACCCCACAGGAAGTACCTCCGCTTCACCTTCCAGGGAGAGCACTACCGGTTCAGGGTGCTGCCATTCGGCCTTTCATCGACACCAAGGGTCTTCACCAAGTGCCTGGTGGTAGTGGCAGCAACCCTCAGGAGAAGGGGTCACTTTGTGTACCCCTACCTGGACAACTGGCTGTTTACAGCGTCATCAGAGGACCAGCTGCATCAGTCACTACAGGAGATCTTCAGCCTGTTTCAGGTCTTGGACATCACTCTGAATCTCCCCAAGTCATGCCCCTGGTCTATCCAGAGACTGTAGTACATTGGGGCGGTCCTGAACACCATCCAGGGAAGGGCCTTTCTTCCCAATGACCAAGCAGACAGACTGCAGATAGTCGTTCGAAGGGTAATGGCTACCAATCCAGTCCCGGCCAGAGTGGTGCTTCAACTCCTGGGCCATATGACCGCAGCCATCGCAACAGTTCCCCTCGCTCATCTGCACATGAGGGTCTTGCAATGGAACCTCAGAGTTCAATGGAACCAAGGCACAGATGACCTTGATCATCCAGTCCGAATCTCCAATGCTGTCCTTCGGTCCCTGGATTGGTGGGTCACCCCAGCTCGACTAAACACCGGGGTTTCTTTTTAATGTCCCAGTCCCCAGCAGATTCTGACAACAGATGCCTTGGTGCTGAGCTGGGGTGGACGCATTTGGCATCCTGCCAGACGAGGGGCCCATGGACCTTGGTGGAACGTGCGCTCCATATAAATGTCCTGGAGATGAGAGCTGTCCTGAATGTCTTGCAGGCCTTCCAAGGAGTACTCCCGCCTGGGCCTCTATTGGTACAGTCAGACAACACTCCAGTAGTCTTCTATATCAACGAGCAAGGGGGCACTCATTCTTATCCCCTGTGCAGAGAGGCCATGAGAGTTTGGTATTGGGCAGTGGATCACAACCTGGAAATCACAGCGGTTCATGTACCAGGGATACACAACATCCTCGCAGACAGCCTAAGCCACTCTCACTCTCAAGGAGTCATGAATGGGGAGCTACTACAGGAGGTCGCAAACGACCTCTTCAAAAGATGGGGCCAGCCAGAACTGGACCTCTTTGCATCCCCACACAGTGCCAAACTGCCCAATTTCTGCTCGCTAGATCCAGGGCCTGGTGTTTTCTGCTGAGACACATTGTCCCTCTCCTTGACAGGGAGATTCCTGCATGCCTTCCCTCCTTTTCCGCTTCTCCAGAGGATACTGCTCAAGCTGCAAGCAGAAGGTGCTCGCATGATTCTGGTAGCGCCCTTCTGGCTTCGACAGATTTGATTCCCACTGCTGCAACAATTGGCATTGGAATCGCCGGTCCCTTTACCCCTGCCCACTGACTTGCTCTCCCAGGAGCAGGGGAACCTAATGCATCCGGATCTTTGGTCCCTGCATCTGCATGCATGGCTTCTGCAGATCTAGTCAGGGACAGATTCGGAGTATCCAAAAGGGTGGCAGAGGTTCTCGTGACAGCGAGGAAACTCTTTACTAGGGCAACATATGCCATGATGTGGAAGTGTTTCTGCCTGTGGGCATCCCCCCGTTCCCTAGATCCCTTCCGCTGTCCGGTGAAATCTGTGCTAGAGTACCTTCTTTCCCTATCGGACATGGATCTCAGCTACTCATCCATTGAGGTACATCTCTGTGCACTTTCAGCTTATCACGCACAACAGGATGGGAAAGCTCTGGCACAGCTGGACTTGTGCAAGATATATATATATATATATATATATATATATATATATATATATATATATATACTTTGTATTTTATTCATTTTTAAGATTGCACAAAATACAAGCTCAGCAAGCCAGAAACACTAAAGATTCACAATAATTTTTCTTATACAGTTTGGTAGAGTCTCAGACTTTTTCCACAGTAGGGGGGTGCTTCTTTAATATTCATTGTCCACAATGTAGATGCATATGGTGCCATGGAACTGTAGCCCAAGCGCACATGGCAAAAGTACAAATTTAAGTTGTCCAAAAATAGTATCCAGTCAAGCCCAAGCCCCTAAGGACAAATGGTGCCATGTATACAGCTTCATGTAATTTCTGTACAGAATTATAATAAAACAGTCAAAACTGCTAAGTCCGCTCCAAAACGTAAGAGGACATTGAAGTGTTTAGATACAGGCACAGTTACACCTTGAATCATCCCCTAATTGTAATACCAAAATGAATAACATTGCCCCCTTTCATTATAAAAAGAATAGGAACAAGGAAGGAGTGAGAACTCCACTGAAGGAGTATGCAACACTCCCCCCCAACATTTAACTTTATTAAACCTTCCC
Organism: Neoceratodus forsteri; assembly: GCA_016271365.2. Lineage (NCBI taxonomy): Eukaryota > Metazoa > Chordata > Ceratodontiformes > Ceratodontidae > Neoceratodus > Neoceratodus forsteri. Next base: position 1,502,838,774 of record CM057450.1, on the reverse strand, counting down.
ACTATCATAACAACCCGGCATTTTAAGGGTGTACTTAATATAACGCTTTTTAAATCAGGTACAGATGGTTCAAACCTTACTGTTATACTGTAAACAGCAGGGGGTCAGATAGAGTCAAGTGGGAGCAGACTGTCCTGGGAGGTTTTCTGCCTCCTCGGCTGTTGGATCATTGGCCTTCTTAGTTATGGCTGCCATCTTCGAGGCCCACTTCCCCGTATCCCCCGGATCAGTAAAAATATAGACTTTACTGTCATATACAATACGTAGCTTTGCTGGGAACTGGATGGTATGGGGAATGCTGCACTGTCTCAAAACTGCTCGAACCCTATCGAACCTCCGTTGGCGAGCACGAGTTGCATAGGAGTAATCCAGAAACATGTGCACTGTCTCCCCATGAAAGGTTAGCGGTCAAAATCTCTTTGGCAAGTTTAACAGGGCATCTTGATTCCCAATATTATCCAAAATGACCATAAGAACCCTTGGGAGTTCCGTCGTTCGTTTGCCTCTATGTGGGATCCGGTATACCCTTATGATGTTCAGTTCCAAGGTCGAGATATGTAATCGAAACTGTTCTGTAAGCCAGTCCTTGAGAAATAACTTGACTGAGTCCCCCTCAGTGCCTTCTGGTATTCCGATCAATCGAATATTTTGACTCCAGATTTGGTTCTCTTAATATTTCAAGGTGGTTATCGATGTGCTGGCGCTCCTTAGCCTACTGCACCATGGCGCTTTTACAGACCTCCGAGTGTCTTTCATTTCCTGCATATCTCCATGCAATGTGTCCACCGCAGTCTCAACTGTAACTAAGCGGCCGGTTAAGATATCCAATTTCTGGTTCATTGCCATTGAGGAGGCCAAAAGTTGTAGCATTTTCAGTCCCAGAGATTGTATGGTTTCCTCAGGGTCGGCTCCCTCTGCCATGGTATTTTGCGTAGAGCGCGTGTAAGGGCCCGATACCAGACCTTTCCCTGTCTCTTTTCTGCCATCTCTGGATGGCTGATTTTTATGAGTTCTGCCCATTTGGTTGCAGGGAAGATGAGGTTTCTGGTAATCCAACTGAAATTCATCTGAAAGTTCAAAAATAGAGTATTTGCCAGGGTTTAATAAAGCTAAATCGCAGAGCCGACATGCAGAGCGACTTCTCAGCTCGGGCTCCACAGCGCCCCCCTGTACAAGACCTTTTTAAGAGGTGTCTTGCATATTAAACCCCCTAGGAGGGACCCCATTCCTTCTTGGGACCTTCTTTTTGTGTTAGAATGCTTACATTGCCTCCCTTTGAGCCAGCTGCAAGTTGCGAGCTTCGCTTTCTCTCTTGGAAAGCGTTGTTTTTATTTGCCATTACTTTCGCTCGAAGGATTTCAGAGCTGCAGGCTCTGATGTGTAAAGAGCCTTATCTTGTTTTTCACAGGGACAGAGTAGCCCTGTGTACAAATTCTAAATTTCTTCCGAAGGTTGTGTCTGAGTTTACTTTAAATTAAGACATACAACTACCGGTTTGCTACCCAGAGTACTTGAACAGAGGGGGGCCTTGTTACATACTCTAGATGTATATAGAATTCTTCGTTACTACGTAGACTGTACTGTTCCTCCAGAAAGACAGACCAGTTGTTTGTTTCTTTCACTCACAGATTACCTGGAGCTTCTGTATCCAAGCAGACATTGGCTAAGTGGCTGGTCAATTGTATTACTTTCTGTTATCAAAAATATGACAAACCCTTACCCAGACCGATCAAGGGTCATTCCACCAGAGGGGTCACCACATCCTTTGCGTCCCTCAGGAACATTTCTGCAGCAGATCTCTGTGCAGCTGCTACTTGGAGTTTGGTCTACACTTTTGTCAGCCACTACAGTCTGGACATTGCTTCCAGAAGGAGAGCAGGTTTCGGCCTAGCGGTCCTCCAGGGACTTCTCTCCTGAGTGTGCCTAGGGCTTTGCTTTACAGTCCTCCACCCTTCTGACCTGGGTCTCTTTTTTGTCCTGCTTGGGACTCAGTCCTAATGGTGTTACCTGCTGCAAGAGCTCCCCCCTCGAAGTAAGATAGTACAGATACGTAAGAACATACCATAACAGTAGCTCTTTGAGAGGAGCTTTTGCAGCAGGTGGGTTTCCCACCCACCCACCTGCCCCTGGGGTTATGTAACTGTACATCTTCACCATTCGTCACCTTTGGGTAACGTGGCCGGAGGTCACGACCCCGCGGGAGCATTTTTTATTTTTTTTTGGCTGGGTGGAGTCGACGCACCGTCAGCGCCGCCCTCGAGGCCAATGCACTGCTGCAAGGCGCTCGCAGGTTGGCCGTTAGGTGTCGTCAACCCTACCCTCCTGCCAGTTCTTCGTCTCCCGCCGTAGAGGTCACACCTCGTGAGGAGCTACTGTCAAGAGGCCTAGTGTTTATACTACTGTGTTGATACCGAAAGACTCTTCGATGCCGTGTAATTCTTCCTGCCGGTTCCGTTTTCACCACCACTCGACATCGCTGTGGTAAGACTGTTCCTTTCTTTATTTGTCAGTGACATCGAGTCTTTTGTTTATCTTGTTTTGCCATGGATCATGTCTCGGTCTTGGGGAGGGGGGCAAGAAATCATTGAAGACGGGGCAGCCCCCTATGCAACGGTGCCCATGCGCCCGCAAGTACTCCGTCACCGACCAGCATGACCGTTGCCTCACGTGTCTTGGCCCGCTTCACGACATGGATTCGTGCAATGCCTGCTTCTCCAGGGACCATTGTGTTATGGAGCAACGCACATGGAAAGTTGGACGAGCTCTGCCAACTTTCAGGGGACAGGCGCGCACTCGTCGGGCCAAGCCGTGGTGTCTCAGCCTTTACTCCGGGTCCCCTCCCAGTTCTTTACAGACCATGGAGGAGGGGCCTCTACTCCTAGTAGCCTTGCTGTTGCAGAAGCCCCTTCCGGGTGCATGAGGCCCAGTCAGTTCCCCGGAGGCAGCAGGCTTGCTCCTGGCCATTGCCCTTCAGGGGTGAAGGCTCCTCGGTGTAGTTTCCTCAGACTGGGAAGCCTGAGTTGGCACCATCCTCGATGCCGTCCGTCGGTGCTGTCTTGGGCCTTGGCACCGTTTGTGGCACCGTGGGCCCTGATGGCGCCATGGATGGCGCCGATCGGTCACTCAGCGTCATCTCCGCTGTCAATGGCGTTCGCGGCGGCAGTGGTGCTGATGGTGCTGTGGGAAGTTCTACGGTGCTGCCTTCGACTGATCCTCGCCTCAGCACTGTTCACGGCGCCAAGGCTGGGGATGGTGCTGTGTCTAGCTCTGGTGGCACTTGCAGCGCCGAGCGAGGACATGGTGCTGAGGGAGCTGTCAGTGCCGTCGTTGGCGCTGTCTCTGACTTTGGCACCGTGTGGCGGGACGGCTCCGTGGCAGACATCGACTCCACTTCTGCTACCACTCTCGGCACCATGTCTTCTTTGGGCACCGTTCACGGTGCAGTTGGAGACTTCAGCACCGCCTCTGGCGCAGACACCTGGACTGGTACCCCCTTCAGTCAGGATGGCAGCAGGCGTCCGCGTACTGTCTGGCATCGGACTTCAGTCTCTACCTCCTCGGAGACGGAGACTGAGTCTGATTCGGACAGCCTGTCCGACTCTTTGGAGTTGGCGGCCCATGTGGACACCCTGGTACTTTCCTCGGTTGACCGGAGCCAGCCCCCCTCTGACAGGTGGGCAGTTGCCCCAATATCCAGGGTCAGGGGTGCTGACCAGCAGGCAGTGGTGCAGGCCATTATTGCTCTGCAGCCTGGGTTCGGAGGGTTTTCTGCCCCCTCAGTTGTGGTACCCCCTCAGGTGGTGTGCCTGGATCGCCCAACTTTTGGGCCAGTCGGTGCACCCACAGGAGGGAAGGGTACTACTCCCTGAGTGGTCCCTTTGGGGACTGACCAGGGTTGTCAGCTGCCTAGGAGGAAGGCTCTTTCGGACTCTGAGGGGTTGGGATTCAATGTGGCGACCCTTTTCCGGGACCCACCCAGGTTCGGGAAGGAGTCATGGCATGGACCCCCCCGTCCTTCTCTCTTGGTCTCCTCGAGAGGGCCCTGGTCTTTGGAGGGTAGGGACCGTCCTTTTGCAGTTCCTCAGTTCCGGTCACCTCACAGGAGGGAATCTTCAGGGCACAGCCTAGGCAGTTCCGATATGGTTGATCAGCTGTCGGCTGTAGGTTTTTCTGGAGCCCCTTCTACTCTTGGGGCCCCTGGTGCGCTGTCTTGCCCAGACAGAGGACTGTTGCCTTCTGCCGTTGGCCTTGTAGGCACTCCTCTGTCACCTTCTCCTACGCTCCCAGGCATTCTTGGTCCTAGGGGACCTCTTTCCTGCGAGCAATTCAGGGGTGTGGCTGCTCACTTCCCTTTGTATGTCAGGGCCATATACAGACAGGTGTTTCACCATCACCCTGAGCAGCCAACCCCTGGATCTCCGAGGTCCTCCACTTCTTCATCCCCTTCTTCAGGGGGAGAGGAGCGCTCTGTCCACATCTCCCCTGCTGCTGATCTTGCAGAGTATCAGCGTTTCCTCGTGAGGATGATGGAGGACCTGCATGTCACCCTACCCACTCAGCACAATCTGGAGCATTCGACGTATGCCTTCCTAGGCGATTTCAGTGTGGACACCCTTGTGGTGCCCCCCTGGCCTGCTCCCTTCCAGGAGGCGTCGTTGCGTTTATGGCAAAGACCCTTTCCAGAGTCCCAGCTCCTAGCTATCTGTGCTAGAGATATTGTACCCCCCCAGAGTCTCCAGGTAGTTTGCCGTATCCTCAGTCAGGACTGACACAGCTGGACACTCCCGATGGGCTTCGCACCCTCCACCGTGACTGGACCCCAGATCAAGATTCCATGGATTTTGACTTATGGGGAGGAGGACTTTCTACTCTGCATGGTTACTTCTTTCAATAGCTGCTCATCAGGCACACTATGCTACCTATGATAGGTTTCTGTGGTCCAGGCTAGGTCAGCTCCTAGCCTCTATGCCAGATTCAGAGGTAACCAGGCAAGCCATTGCACTCTCTGCACATGGCCTGGAGCTAGCAAGACACCAAGCGAGGGCATCTTACAACGCCAGTGAGGTAGCTTCCAGGGTCGTAGGGATAGCGATCTGCACTAGGCGGACGGCATGGCTGCGTCTTTCCCGGTTGTCACCCTTGGCCCAGCATAGGGTGATTTCCTCCACATACCGGAGAACCCATCTTTTCTTATGTAGGGTGAGGCAGCGTCTTTCAGGGCAACCTCCTGCTCCCTCCGCGGGGTCCCCGTCTCACTCTCCCAAGTCTCGAGTCTCTCCAGACCCACAAAGGTTCTCCTTCCCTCCCAGTGTGTCACCCACTGAGAGCTAAGGGACTCAGTCCTTTAGGGTCTAGGGCCCCCTTCGGGGGGGGGCTCGGTACTCACCCAAAGGTGATGAATGGTGAAGATTGACATAGATAAGATATGAAAATTATGTACCTACCGTAATTCCTGATCTTTCTGTGTATCTTCACAATTCATCACAATCCCACCCACCATCCCCCTGGGGCCTCAGTCTCTGGGTCCCCCTCTCTCTGTGTGCCCCTCCTTTCCCCCCCTTCCATTCCGATGGTCAGGAGCCGGGTGACCTTGGGCAAACAGAGGAATTTTTACTGCCTGAAAAGAGGGGAGAAGGGATCAGGGGAGGGGGCACTTCTCTCCTCAATGCTTCGGCTCCACCCCTTTGGGGTGGAGTTGGTGGTTGCCCTCTCTTCCTTTCTCTCTCTTCTCCTCCTCTATCCTACTCTGTCCTTGTCCTTAGGGACTCATCCCTCAAATTAATTTAAGAAACTTTTGTTCTAAGATGGTGGATGTGTTGTTCATCTACACTTATTGGCATGTCCCCTTCCACTTTAAATCTTGCCGGAAGTCTTCAAGCTGGCTCCTCCCACCCACCCAGGTGGTATATACCTCAGCTCCTCCCCATGACGCCAGATCTTCCTTTCCGCTGGAAGATACAGGTTCACTCGTACTCTTAGCATTTCATAGGCCCTGGCTTTCAAATTGTCGGTTTTACCAAAAATCAAACTCGTTCAAGTTAGCGATCGTGCTTTCATCACGTCTACTAATCAGGAAAAATCTTCCCCAGGATTTCTCCAGTGCCCCTGTGGCCAGAAGATGTCACGCACTGATCCCCACCTCACATGCATTTACTGCCTAGGTGTCAGACATGATACCTCATCGTGCAGTTTTTGTTTGGCCTTCAATCCCAACGTCCTGGACGACTGCAAAGCATGCCTGAAGCTGGGGAGACTGGAAAACAGAAACCTGCTGGTGAAATCGAAGGAGGCTAGATGGGTGGTTTCTGTGGCCACGGGCTCCACCAAACAGCTGGAATAGATGAAGGAATTTGAAGAGGAAGCAGCTTGTGCTTCGGCCAATCGAAGCTTCTTCGTCCCGCTGAACCTAGGCTCCATTTACGGGCTCCTTCAGGGAGATGTGCCAGTCTCTGCCCACTCGGGGTGAGGCGCCATCGAGCTCGCACTCCTCCCGCTCTCAGAAGAGGGAGAAGGACCCGGTGTCTTCGTCCCGACAGAGATGCTCTTGGGACCGGGAGAGGTCCGCATCCCAAGAACACACGGTCTTGACCTCAGTCGAGATCACAACCTCGTCCTCTGGCTTTTCGGACCTTCTGTCTGGCCAAGAGACTGAGGAAGTGGCCAACGAGGTCGAAATTATCCTCGACCCCATTGACCCCTTGTCGCCGGCTGTGCCCGATGACTCGTTGGAAAGGACTCCGGTCCTGGTCTTTCCGGATGAGTAGACCCAGCCAGCTGGTATCCCCATCAAGGAACCGGTCCCGGACCCCCGGGTCTCACCATTCCCGGTGTCTCCTGATCGAGTGAGTCGGCCTCCCAGATCTCGGTCTCAGTCCAGGACCCCCTTGGATGATCAACCGAGGAAGAGCCATAAGCGCTCAAAAAAGAGGTGACGCCACAGGTCCTCATCCTCCTCAGACGAGGAGAGGCTCTGGCGGAAACTCCGTCGGCACTGTGAAGACCATATGTGGCAGCAGCTGATCTTGATGGAGCAGAAGCCGACTCCGCCACCTACCCTGGCCGTCACTTGGCTCTCGCCTCCTATGCCGAAGCCGACCCCTCCAGAACTGAAACCTTCGGTTCCTCCTCCTGTGGGGCCGGGCTGTCTCCCGGTTAGGCCTACCCCTGTCTCTCCACCGATTCAGGTGGAACCACTGCCTAAACAGCCGGAGGGAGAGGGCACCCTCGAAAGGGGACCGACAGGACACCGGGCTTCCCTGACGTCTGTCGATAACAGTCACCCCGGACCATCCTCAGCAGATCGAGGATGATTTAGGTGGTAGACCGCTGTATCACGACTCTTTGGACTCGTACGTCACCGGCTTGCACTCACATCCTGGGGATGATGAGTCGTCGGTCAGCGCAGGGATGCAGCAAGGCCCTACCTCTTTCCAGGGCATTCTCCACCTCATCTCTGATTCCACTGGAATGCCCCTGGATCCTATCCAGAAAAAGGCGGGGTACCCTCTCACTGACAATCTTAAAAGAAGGGATACCCCGACAGAGGCCTTTCCAGTGGCTGAGGCCATTGTTGGCCCAGCCCTTGAACTTTGGCAGTGTCCTGCCTCCTGCCCAGCACCATCTGCCCACATGGCCTGCAAGTACGCGGTGCCCATGGGGTCCCTTGCAGGGTTCACAGAGCACCCTTCGGCCGAGAGCCTGGTGACTGCCTCTGTGTTCAGGCGTACTGGTAGTTCGGCCCACACTGACTGACTCCCGGACAATGAGTCCAAGAATGTGGACCACTCTGCCATAAGGTCTATGTGGCCTCTTCCTTGGGCCTTTGTCAGGCCAGCTCAGCTGTCATTATGGCACACTTCTCTCATGCCCTTATTGGGTCGCTAGACAAGGTCCCTCATTTCCCACCAGACATGCAGACCACGGTCAAGCAGGTCCATGATCAGGGCCGTGCTGCTGCTAAACAGCAGCTCCAGATGGCCTTGGATATCGGGGATTCTTGTGCCTCTTCGCTGGCAGTCACAGTGGCATCTCGCCGCAGGGCTTGGGTGAGGCTTTCCTCCTTCCCAGCAGATACTCAGCATAAGCTTGATGACGTGCCCTTCCTGGGCACCAACTTTTTCGGTCCAGGAGTGGCCGGTCACCTTCAGCATGTAGAGCAGTCCAATGCCACCTTGGATGCCACTTCTGCTAAGGGTTCTTCGGGCAAGAACCAGAAGAATAGAAAGAAGAAGCCATTTCAGCATTCTTCCCCTGCGGTCAGGTAGCCCTCCTATCAAGGAGGTCAGCAGCAACAGCAGCAGCAGGCTCAAGCTTGGCACCCGCGGCCCAAGCAGGGTCCTCAACAGCCCCATTAAGGAGGCCGAGGCGCAGGTCCCGGAGCCTCCTCCTCCTCCTCTAAGCCTGCTCAGTGACGGATTGGGGGTTGCCACTCCTACACCTGTCATGCCAGCTCTGGGTCCTCCCGTGGGGGGCCGGTTCTGCCACTTCCTTTCCACCTGGTCCGCTATCACTTCGGACAGGTGGGTTCTCGAAGTGGTCGGTCGGGGACTGTCTCTAGATTTCGAGCAGTACCCTCCCATCCAAGCCAGCGCCTCTCGAGAGGAAGGGATCTCTGCTTGCACCCAGTCGGCTCTTCGAGATGATGTAGCTCAGCTCCTCCACAAGGAGGCAGTAGCTTCAGTGCTGGATCCACCGACAGACCCAGGCTTTGTTTCTAGGTACTTCCTGGTGCCCAAGCGAATGGGGGGGTTGGCGCCCCATCCTAGATCTCCACAACCTGAATCAATATCTCAGGCCTCGCACCTTCCGGATGGTCACTCTGACCCAGATCATACCTTCCCTGGAGTGAAACATGTGGTTCTGTTCACTGGATCTACAGGATCCATTCTTTCACGTCCCAATCCGTCCATCCTATCAGCGGTTCCTCCACTTCAGGGTTGAAGGGACCCTGTACGAGTTACAACCCATGCTGTTCAGCTTGTCATCGGCCCCTCAGGTCTTCACCAAATGCATTGCAGTGATGGCAGCCCACCTTCGGCGTCAAGGAGTCAGACTCTACCCTTATCTCGACGAATGGCTCTTGGCAGGTTCCTCCCTTCAGGAGGTGGAGAGGTCCAGGGACCTGGCTCTCTAAACCTGCTCCCAACTCTGCCTCCTGATCAACGAGGCCAAGTCAGAACTCGTGCCCTCTCAGGTGATGGGCTTCATCGGGGCAAGCCAGAGCTTGGCTCCCGGTGGACAGGGCGGATGTTCTCTCCTCCTTTGCCCAATCATTTCTGGTTGGGCACTTGCGCCCTGCCCGGGACTTTCTGCGCCTTTTGGGTTACATGGCGGCGTGCACCTCAGTGGTCTGTTGGGCCTGGTGGCACATGTGCCCCCTCCAATGGGAGCTGGCTGTCCAGTGGACTCAGCGATATGGTCATTTTGACCAGCTGATCACTGTAACCCAGAAGATGTGGGACGCTCTCCAATGGTAGACTGCCCCAGACTGGTTGCAGGAAGGGATCCCATTTGTCCGCCCCCAAACCGAAGATCGTCTTCACAACCGATGCCTCTCTCATGGGCTGGGGAGCCCACATGGGGGACAACAGAACCCATGGGTTCTAGACCCCCGAGGAGTCCCAATGCCACATCAACCTGTTGGAGCTTAGAGCAGTCAGACTGGCACTGTCAGCTTTTGCTCCTCAGCTCCGGCGTCAAGTGGTTCAAGTCCAGACAGACAATACCACGACCATGTACTACCTCAACAGGGCAGCACACACTCCCATCTGCTGTGCAAGGAGACGCTCCGCATCTGGACCCTCGTAAGCCGGTTGGAGGTGGATCGCCTAACCATCCATGTGGCAGGAGCCCCGAACCAGCTGGCGGATGCTCTCAGCTGCATAGGCCAGACATCCCATGAGTGGTCTCTCCATCCAGAGGTAGCTTACAGCCTGTTCTCCCATTGGGGCAAACCGATGCTGGACCTGTTTGCCTCCCAGGGAAAACACCAAGCTGAGGCTGTTTAATGCCCGCCCCCCTCAGCAGGGCTCACTGCAGGGGGATGCCTTCTCGAGGCCGTGGACCCCAGGCCTCCTCTATGCCATCCCTCCATTTCCCTTGATCCACAAGGTGTTACTCAAGGTGAGGAGGGACAAAGCGAAGGTGATTCTGGTATCCCCAGATTGGCCACGCCCGTTCTGGTACCCAGATCTCCTCAGCCTCAGCTGCAGGCCCCCGGAGCGGCTTTGTACATGCGCGGACCTGATATCTCTGAACCAGGGGGAAGGAATTCCATCCAGACCTTCAATCCCTGCACCTCACAGCCTGGTACCTGAGTGACTAGAGTTCCAGGCTTTGGGTCTTTCCAAAGATGTCTACACCGTGGTGGAGGCATCTCATAAGGAATCGACCAGGAAATGTTATGCCTTCAAATGGAAAAGATTTTCTGGTGTCAGGGTAAGAGTCTGGGCCTCTTATCCTGTTCTGTGGCTAACATTCTCGACTACCTTTGGTCTCTCTCCAAAGGGGGTCTGCAGTCATTGACCCTTAGGGTGCACATGGTAGCCATTTCTGCTTACCAGGTGCAGGCCGGTTAGCCGACATTGGCGCAGGTGACAGTGGTCGGGTGCTTTTTCAAAGGCCTGGATCATATATCCCCTCCGGTGCGTGAACCTCCACCTCCGTGGGATCTGTTGCTGGTTTTGGCAAAGCTCATGGGCATGCTTTCGAACCCATGCACAAGTGTGAGCTGTCACACCTGTCAGGGAAGACGGCCTTCCTGGTGGCTATCACGTCTGCCAGAAGGACAGGGGAGCTCCAGGCACTTTCGGTGGACTCCCCTTATCTGGTCTTTCACAGGGACAAAGTTGTCCTGCGCCCCCACCCGAAATTCCTTCCGAAGGTGGTGTCAGAGTTTCACCTTAACCAGGTGTTGACTCTCCCGGTATACTACCCTAATTACACCTCAGATGCTGAGTACAGGCTTCATACTTTGGACCTGAGACATGCTGTCTCCTATTATAGGGAGAGGACAGCAGAAATTCCGTGGAGAGGTTCGCCAGTTGTTTGTCACCTATGCTGAAGCCGCTTCTGGCAGACCTGCAGCCAAACGGACCATAGCAAGATGGATTACATCATGCATAGGTCTGTGCTATGAGTTGGCGGGCAAGGAGCCTCCCAGAGGGATAAGAGCTCATTCCACCCGCCATACTGCTGCATCGGTGGCTGCTTCCAGGGACATCCCTATCCAGGAAATCTGTGGGGCTGCTACCTGGAAGTCAGCAAACACCTTCATTACCCACTACCACATTGACCTTGAGTCACACCGGGATGCTGGTTTTTGGGGCCTCGGTTCTCCAATCTTTATTTCCTAAGTAGAGGGTCTGCGCCTTGCCTCCCTCCTCCCGGAGAACTGCTTGGAGTCTGCCAATAAGTGTGGATGAACAATATATCCATGATCCTAGAAGAAGAGGTTACTCACCTTTAACAGTAGTTCTAGGAGTTGTATATGTTGTTCATCCACACGCACCCACCCAACCTCCCCGGCTTCGGGTGCACAACCTTGCTTCCAGCGGGCTAAGATCTGGCATCATGGGGCGGAGCCGAGGTATATACCACCCGGGTGATTGGGAGGAGCCAGCTTGAAGACTTCCGGCAAGATTTAAAGTGGAAGGGGACATGCCAATAAGTGTGGATGAACAACATATACCACTCCTAGAACTACTGTTACAGGTGAGTAACCTGTTCTTTCTTACCTCCATATATTGGTTTCAAGGGGAGTACAGCCCTGTATCCTGTCTTTTCTTCCAGAATAGCTGCTTCTGCTTATGTCGGAGTTTATTGCCAGTGATTCAGACAACATGAAGTCTTGCTGTATTCTAACATATGCAGTTAGCCCCAGCACTTGAACTGCTCCAGAGAGCAAAGAGTTAACTCTATGCCAGGGCATAGAACGTTGGTCTCGAGCTCGGTTCAAACTTTTGTCTGCAGCACTTCAAAGTGTAACCGTCAGATTCTTTACTCCACCTAACTGAACAGTCGCTCCGGAGATTGCTCCTTCGCTTGTTGGTTTGGTCCTAGTAAAACGTCGGTTTTATACCATTTTTTGTCTTTATTTTTTCAGTCAGATCCCTGTCTGCAGTACAGTAAATGTTGTAGGTAGTGGACTTTAATTTAATTACTGTTTATTTCTGTGTGGAAATTGTAAAGTTTGTCAATCGGTTTGGTTAGGAACCGATTGTGTTGTTTTTAGTTTTATTCTTTAATTTCTTAGTGTGAGGGACCGGTCCATATCAGTTTCAAAAAAATGTAATTTTTAGATGTTTTTTTACACAGCCTGTAACATGGTTGGTAACCGATAGGGGGATCTTGTCTGTCTTTTAAGCTGTTAAAGGGTAAGTGGTTAGGATGGCTACGTCTGAGAAACCCAAGAGAAAAACCGGGCCCACTGGGTTTCAACACTGTAGTGAGTGTGGGGATGCCTTTGCTAAGGCAGACCCTCACATCACCTGTGTTTATTGTCTGGGGTTTGACCACCTTGATTCAGACTGCCAAATCTGCAGACATTTTCCGGAGGCCACCCTGGACAAGAAATTGGTTAGGCTTAGGGAAAAGGAGGCCGAAAAGTCCACTGATCCAGATGGCCAGCCTGGTTCAGTTCTGACTGAACCTGAGGAAGTGCCCACAGACCTGGGTGATACTTCCTCGGGCAAAAGGAGAGCCGACCCTGAGGGGTCGGTTCCATCAAAGAGAAAGAAAAAATTGTCCGGTTCAGATCCAGAACCGTTGTGTCAAACCGCCAAAGAGATAGCCAGGGTGATTAGTATTGTGGAATCGCTCTGTTCGGTTCCATCCAATCCGGTGCCTCCTGGTAGGCGCTCGGTTCAGTCAGTTCCTCCGGTTCCAGAATATTGTCTAGATGATTATTATGAACCGGATTTGTAAGGGGAAGAAGGGTACAATGACGACAGTGAGGAAGGTCTGGATGAGCTCAATGAACTGGACATCTCCCCAGACAGGCCTTCTGATGTTTCCCCTCCCATACTTTGAGTTCCCATCCCACTATTTGTTCTACAAAAAAGTGGCAGAAGCCCTCCAGCTGCCTCTGGTTGAAGCTGTTGAGGAACAAGAAGTGCCTGACTTTGTAGAAATGATGGACATCCCAGAGTCCAACAGGCTGTATATTCCCCTCCATAAATCTTTTGGGAAATGGACACAAAAAATTCTCCAAACACCAAATTCTTTACCTCCTGTGGACAAGGGAATGGACAGGAGGTATATGCTGTCTGCCTCAGGTATGGAGTTCTTACTCCAAGAATGCAGCCATGTTGGGGTCATGCAGGCTGCAGCCTGTGACAAGGCTAACATACCCTTGGCTTCACACACCTCAGATAAAGACTCTAGAGAGGTGGATGCTATGGCCAAAAAACAGTACTTGGCACCCTTCTTGGGACTCAGGCAGGCAAAGTATATGGCCTACATAGCCAGATACCAGAAGTCCAGATAGGATACACTTCCCCCAGCTAGCCAAGGAGCTGGAGGAGGTGGCTGCTGAATGGATTGAGGCATCTAAGATCCAGTTTCATGCTGCTGTGGACTCAAATGATGTGTCATCACGAATCATGGCTACATCTGTGTCTCTTCTGGGATTTGCTTGGCTCAGATATACTAGCCTCTCACAGGACACTCAGGCTAAGGCCATGGATTTCCTTGCGGTGGGTAATTCTCTGTTTGGGGAGCAGACAGAGAATTACATGAAAAAGATGGATGAGTACAGGACCACCAACAGGAGTGCACTGGCCAAGGAAAGGCAGACAACTCCCCAGAAGCAGCAGTCTAGGGGCAGGGGCAGGCCTTTTCACAGGCCTTTCTACCAGGCACAGGCCTCCTCTCCTTTTCCTTAGAGGGGGTTCTTCAGAGGGAGAGGCAGAAGGGGGATGATCAGGGCTGCATCCTCCTCCCAGTCTAAGGCTTCTGCCAAGCAGACACCCTGATGTGTCAGCCCGGGTCGACTACACTATTCCAGCAGGAGGCAGGCTGGCTTACTACTGTCAGGCCTGGAAGTCTGTTACCTCAGACAAGTGGGTCCTAGAGGTAGTAAGCCAGGAACTGGCCCTCAGCTTCAAACAATTTCCAAAACTGAGTGTCAGATCTTTTCCACCTGCAAACATCTCCAAAACTATTGCCGTAGAGGCAGAGGTGTCCTCTCTGCTGGCTCTCGGAGCCATAGAGAGAGTTCCTACTCCACACAGGGGCAAGAGTCTGTACTCCAGATACTTCCTTACCCTACAAAAGACAGGGGAGTGGTGGCCCATCCTAGACCTAAGATACCTAAACAAGCACCTTGTCAAGCCAAGATTCAAAATGGTGACTCTGGGAGTAATTCTTCCCTCTCTGAGGCCAGGGGATTGGTTGGCCTCCCTGTACCTCAAGGATGCCTGATCTTATCTGTGTCAATCTTCACCATTCATCACAGGTGGGTACTGGCCGGAGATCAGGACCCCGCGGGAGCCTTTTTTTTTTTTTAAAAAAGGATAGGCGGAGTCGACGCAGCATCGGCGCCGCCGTCAAGGCCGACGTACTACGTGGCGCTCGAGGATTAGCCGTTAAGCTGTGTCGACTCCACCTGCCTACCAGTTCTTCGTCTCCCGCCGTCGAGGTCACCTCGTGGGAAGCCACTGAAGAAGTTTTTGTCAGTTTTTAGGCCTTAGCCTTCGAATTTGTGCGTTCAACAGTCCGTCGGTCTCCTGCTAGTTCTGGGTTCTGCCTCCACTCGACGTCGCTGGTAAGATCTTTCCATTTATTTTAAAGTATAGTGATGTCGAGTCTATTTTTGGTGTTTTTTTCCGTAGGTCATGTCGCGGTCGGAGGGCAAGAAACCTTCTAAGGCGGGGCGGCCCCCCATGCGTCGGAGCCCGTGCGGCCACAAGTACTCTGTTACCGACCAGCATGACCGGTGTCTCGCGTGTCTTGGCCCGCTTCACGACATGGATTCTTGCGACGCCTGCTTCTTCATGGACCGCCGTGTCCTAGAACAGCGCGCGTTCAAAGTAGGGTGAGCTCCGCCGACTTCCGGGGGTAGGGTTTGCACTCGTCGGGCCAAGCCGCGCTCTCTTGGCCTTTCCTCTGGGTCCCCTCCAGTTCTGTATGGACCGAGGAGGAGGAGCCTCGGCTTCTTGCAGCCTAGCCTTGGCGAGGCTCCTCCAGCGGCGCGGAGGCCCGTCCCGCTTCCTCCCGGAGGCGGGCGGGAGGCGCCCGCTATGGCAGTGCCCCTTCAGGGGAGAAGGCTCCCCGGTGTCACTCCCACGGTCCGGAAGGCCGGGTCAGCGACCGTCCTTGACACCGTCGATCGGCTCGTTAGAACGCCCGGGCGCCATTCCTTGATGCCGTGGGCCTGTCGCGGGCGCCAACTGCGTCTCTTGGCGCCATGGGCTTTATCGGCGCCGTTAGCGCGCTCGCGCTTCTTCGTGCCGCCGTGACCCTGGATTGGCCGGCGCTGAGGTTGAAGCGCGGCGCCGTGGGTCGCCAGAGCCATCTGTCGATGCTGTCCTCGGCGCCGTTGGTACTCTCGGTGCCATTCGTGGCGCGAGGGCCTGGCGGTGCTGTGTTGGCACCGACTCCGCTTCGAGGCCGTCGGCGCGCTTGAGTCCTCGGTGCCGTTCGCGGCGCCAAGGACCTAAGCGGCGGCGTGCGCCAGGCCGTTGCTGGGGCTGCCGTCGGCGCCATCTCTGTTCCTGGTACCTCCCCGGTGCCGGTGGACTTGACGGCGCCGCGGCTGGCCCTACCTCAGGACCTTTGGCCCGAGCTGCCCTGCCGCCTTCTGTCAGCCCTGCTTGCGGGGCTGTGGAGGGCACAGGGGCCGCCTCGGCCACTGCTTTGGCTTCCGGGCTTCTCGGTAAGGTCGCCTTTCCTTGCCCTCCTACCGTTTGGCTTAGGGCCTCAGACTCTACCTCTTGGGTCGGAGTCGGGCTCGGAGTCGGACGAGCAGTCACACCCTTCGGGGTTGTCTGCACAGGAGGGCGAGCCAGTGGTCTCGACGACGAGTCGCAGCCAGCCCCCTTCTGAGGAGCGTCAGGTTCTCCCCGAGGTTGGGGTCAGTGGTACTGACCAGCAGGCTATGGTGCAAACCACCATTGCCATGCAACCTGGCCTTGGAGGGTTTCTTGACCCCTCGGCGGTGGTATCCCCTCCCATAGTCTGTCTCGATCATCCAACTTTGGGGCCCATCGGGAAGTCTACAGGAGGGGAGGGTGCTGCTCCCTGGGTCTCCCCTTCAGGGGCAGCCCAGAGCTGCCAGCTACCTAGGTTGGCCCTCTCGAGGACCAGGACCCTCTCGGACTCTGAGGGGTCGAGGGGTGCAGGGTTGGCGCGCCGGCCTTTCTCTGGGGTCCACCCCGGCCCTGGACGAAGCCGTAGTGCGGACTTCCGCCCTTCCCCTTCCGGTTCCTTGAGGGGGTCCCATTCTTTGGAGGCAGGGGACCGTCCTTCTGGATCTATATGGTCCCGTTCGCCTCACTGGGGAGATTCTTCTGGGCGCAGCCTAGGCAGTACCAACGTGGTTGTACAGCTGTTGGCTGCGGAGTCTTCCGGGACACCCTCCTCGGGTGTCCATGGTCCACTCCCTAGCCCTGGCAGAGGTCAGCCGACTTCTTCTCTCGGCTCTGCCCCTATTCCTCTGCCACATTCTCCAGCGCTCCCAGGCATTCTTGCTCCTAGCGGCCCTCTCACCTGGGAGAAGTTCAGAGCAGTGGCTGCTCGGTTCCCTGCCTACGTTAGGGCCATGGACAGCCAGGTTTTTCAACCTCCCCCCAAGCAACCACCCTCGGAACGTATGGGGACCTCCAGCTCCTCATCCCCTTCTTCTGGGGGAGAGGAACCTTCTGTCCATATCTCTCCTGCTGCTGATCTCTCCAAGTATCAGCGCTTCCTCGTGAGGATGATGGAGGACCTTCACCTTTCTACCCTGTCGGTCAGCAATCCTGAGCATGCGGCGCATGCCTTTCTAGGCGATTTCGGTCTGGCCACCCTTGTGGTGCCGCCCTGGCCCGTTCCCTTTCGGGAGGCGTCCATGCGTTTCTGGCAGAGGCCCTTCTCTGGAGTTCCTGCCCCTAGGGACCTCAGCCAGAGGTATTGCGCTCCCCCGGAATCTCCAGGTTCTATGCCTCATCCACAGTCCGGATTGACGCACCTGGACACTCCTGACGGGCTTCGCGCCCTCCACCGTGACCGGCCCCCAGATCAGGACTCTTCGGATTTTAATTTCTGAGGGAGGAGGAGTTTCTACTTGGCACGGTTGCTTCTCTCCATCTCCGCTCATCAGGCCCACTATGCAGCCTACAACAGGTTCTTGTGGTCAGCGCTAGGTCAGATTCTAGCTGCTTTGCCTGACTCGGAGCAAACCAGGCAAGCCATCGCACTCTCTGCACGTGGCCTGGAGCTAGCAAGGCACCAAGCAAGGGCATCTTACGACGCCAATGAGGTAGCTACCAGGGTAGTAGGGACAGCGATCTGCACCAGGAGATCGGTGTGGCTGCGCCTTTCCCGGTTTCACCCTTGGCCCGGCGTGGGGTGTTTGCTCCGCTCACCAGGGAACCTATCTCTTTTCCCGTGAGGCGAGGACAACGTTTGTCGGGCAAATTCCTTCCCCTCCAGGGGACCCCATCTCACTCTCCCACTCTCGGGCCTCCTCAGGCCCAGAAGGTTCCCTCCCAGTGTGTCACCCACTGAGGGCTAAGGGACGCTGTCCCTTAGGGTGCAATTAATCAACCCCCTTCGGGGGGCTTGGTACTCACCCATCTGTGATGAATGGTGAAGACTGACACAGATAAGATATAAAAATTACGTACCTACCGTAATTATGATCTTTCTGTGTATCTTCACCATTCATCACAATCCTGCCCACCATCCCCCAGGGGCTCCAGTCTTTGGATCCTCCTCCCTCTGTGCCTACCCCTCTTTTTGAGCGGGGTGAAGTTGGGACACACGGGGGTAGTTTCTTCCCTAAGGGGTACAGTTCGAGTGGCACTCCTTCTCTACTGTATATCTTCACCCCTACGGGGTGAGAGCTGGTGGTTGCCCTCCTTCTGTTATCCATCTATTTAAAAAAAAAAAAAGAGAACGCCCTTTTTTTCACCAAATATCTTTACAGAGAGAGTACTGAGTCCCTGTACCCTGTCCTTCTCCAGAATAGCCGACTCTGCTTTTGGGGTATTGCCAGTTATTCTGTGCCTTGAATTCTGGCAAATGAGCTTTGCTACTCCTTGCAGTTCCTATACAGTCTGGTGACGGACAAGGGTCCTGGATCCTTGTTACCTCTCACTCTCTCCTAAATTCTCTCTCCCCTCCCTCCCTTCTTCCTTTTCCAGAGATTGGGGCCCCTATCCAATCCCCTTAGTCTTACTTCCTCTATGCAGTCCTCTCAGTCGTTATTTCTCCTTTTAGTTCAGTTTTTCTCTTCCTTTTTCTGTCCCTTGGACTCTCTTGTCCCACCCTCCATCCCTTCCTCTTACCTCTCCGGCGACTCAGAACTGGTAGGCAGGCGGAGTCGACACAGTTAATGGCTAATCCTCGAGCGCCACGTGGACGTCGGCCTCGAGAGTGGCGCCGATGCTGCGTCGACTACTAGCCTTAAAAAAAAAAAAAAAAAGGCTCCCGCGGGGTCCTGATCTCCGGCCAGTACTCATCTGTGATGAATGGTGAAGATACACAGAAAGATTATAGTTACAGTAGGTACATAATTTTTATTTTTCACATTCCCATCAGGTGCTCCCACAGAAAGTACCTCAAGTTCGAATTGCCTTCAGGCCATTATCAGTTCAGAGCAGTGCCCTTTGGGCTAACATCAGCTCTAAGGGTGTTCACGAAATGCCTAGCAGTAGTAGTGACCTTTCTCAGGAGACAAAACCTCTCCATTTTTCCATACCTGGACGACTGGCTCATTGTGGGACAGTCCTCAAACCAAGTCAAGTCAGACCTACAAGTGACCCAACAGTTGCTCACTTCCCTGGGGTTTCTCCTCAATCTACCAAAATCAGTTCTCGAGCCAGTACAACTCCTGACCTCCATAGGGATAGAGTTGGATACTGTCCAAGCAAAGGCTTTTCTTCCTCTGGCAAGGGTAAAGGCCCTTACAGACCTGGCTTCTTCCTTCCGCCTTCTGGTGTCTCGACCAGCAAGACATTTTCTTCAGCTCCTAGGCCACATGGCAGCTTCCACTGCAGTGGTACAGGGAGTCAGATTTCAGATGAGGGACATTCAGTTTCATCTGAGGTCCTTTTTGTCCCAGAAAAAAGATTCTCTAACCAAATTAATCCCAGTGACTCAGACACTGATCCAGGCTCTCCAGTGGTGGTTGGATCAGGACAGTCTCAGGCAAGGAGTCCCATTCAACAGTCAGGCTCATTCAGTGGTACTAACCATAGGTGCTTCTCTTCTAGACTGGGGGGCTCACTTAGGTACCCTCACAGCACAGGGAGTGTGGTCCCCTCAGGAGTCACTTCTTCATATCAGTCTTCTGGAGCTCAGGGCAGTGTTCCTGGCTCTCCCAGCTTTCTCGGACTCAGTAAGGAACAAGGTGGTTCAAGTCAGAACAGACAATACCACCATCATGTGGTACATCACCGAGCAGAGAGGCACTCGGTCTATGGCCTTGTGCATGGAAACCATGAACATTTGGTCTCTGATTTATGCCCTGCAGGCATCTCTGGTAGCAGTCCATCTACCAGGGAAGGACAATGTGCTAGCAGATGCTCTGAACAGGATATCTCAGGGCCATCACGAATGGGCCCTGGACCCCCTCATATTGAAAGTAGTCTTCTTAAGGTGGGGCACTCCAGAGATAGATCTCTTTGCAGCACTGGACAATAATCAACTTTCCCTCTTCTGTTGCAGACCTCCAGTCATGGCACAATTCCCCTGCATGCTCTGGTTCTGGATTGGGGGGGGGGCAAATTCCTTTATGCCTTTCCTCCCTTTCCCCTGTTATTCAAGGTCCTGGTCAAGATCGGGTCACAACCATGCAAGGTGATCCTGATTGCACCAGACTGGGCCAGACAGCCTTGGTATCCCCTGTTGATGTCCCTAGCAGTCCATCTTCCCCTATCTCTTCCCAAGAGGCACAACCTGTTAACCTCCTCTCAGGGGAGAATCTGGTACCCCAATCTTCAGTCTCTCAACCTCAAGGCTTGGCTCTTGAAGAGGTAGAGTATGCAAGTCTGCACCTGTCTCAGGGGGTCTTGGATATACTTAAAACCTCTTGAAAACCTGCCACCAGAAAAACATATAATTCTAAATGGAAGAGATTCAGCATCTGGTGCTCCAGTAAGGATGTTTTACCAGACACTGCTGATCTGGCTACTGTTCTGGATTATATGGTTCATCTCAATGGCCCAGGTCTCAGGCCAGTCACTCTAAAAGTGCACTTAGCAGCTGTCTCTGCTTTTCTGTCAGTGGGGAAGGCTTCCTCCCTGGCATCTCACCCAGTTTTCTGTAAGTTGTTGAAAGGGTTGCTTCACACCAATCCTCCCTTTAAGGACCCTACCCCTGCTTGGGATCTTAATGTTTGCATTGCTGAGCTTATTCAACCCCCTTTTGAGCCATTGGCTTCAGCAGAACTTAAGTACTTGACTTGGAAAACTGTGTTTCTGGTAGCCATCACATCTGTGAGGCGTATTAGTGAGTTACAAGCTCTGTCAGTGGAGCCAGATTTTATCTCATTCCATAGAGATAAGGTGGTCCTTAGAACCAGTAGGAGGTTCTTACCCAAGGTGGTGTCAGATTTTCATCTGAACCAGTCCATGTCTCTTCCTGTGTTCTTCACTGATCACTCTTCTTCAGGAGAAAGACGGTTACACAGTTTGGATGTTAAGAGGTCACTTAGTTACTACATTGAGCATACTAAGGCGCTTAGGTTTGACTGTTCTCAGCTGTTTCTCACTTACGGTGAAGTGGGAAAGGGCAAACCTGCTACTGAGAGAACTGTTGCCAGGTGGATTGTCTCTTGTATTCAGTTCTGCTATAAAAATCTAGGCAAAATACCCCCTTCAAGCCTGAGGGCTCATTCGACTGGGGTACAGCTGCTTCTCTAGCTGCGGCCAGAGATATACCTTTGTTAAAAATATGCAAAGCAGCCACCTGGAAAACAGTCCATACATTTACCAAACATTACTCTCTGGATATCCAGGCTAGGAGTGATGCTAAGTTTGGTACAGCAGTACTGCAGAGCCTATTCCCAAAATAGGTTTGGTACCTTCTCATGGGAGGTAATGCTTGGTAGTCTGCACATGTCAGAATACAGCAAGACTTCATGTTGTTTGAAGGAAAAATTACTCATCTTAGTAATTGTGTTTCTTCTAATGGAGTCTTGCTGTATTTTTACCTGCCTTCCCTCTCAGAACCTGTTTTTGGGAAGTGGGCTGGCAGGTACAGTGTTGCACCTCAGGGGTGTACTTTACACTCCTCCCTTTTAGAAGGGGGAGTGAGTTTTCACTTAAGTTGTTTTTGTAATTATATTTTGGTCTACTGCCTGGTTATTTTTTTGGGTTCTTGACTTGAGTCTTTTGGGGACCCAAAAATCTGTTGCCTGTTGGCTATTGTATTTACAATTTCCACTTAGGAGGTGTAGTTAGTTAGTATTAGTTCGTAAGAATCTGACGGTTACACTTTGAAGTACTGCAGACAGAGGTTTGAACCGAGCTCGAGCCCAACATTCTATGCTCTGGCATAGAGTTAACTCTTTCCTCTCTGGAGCAGTTCAAGTGCTGGGGCTAACCGCATATGTCAGGATATAGCAATACTCCATTAGAAGAAACACAGTTACTAAGGTGAGCCATTTTTTATGTTTGCTTGTACGCATGTGCAAGAAACATAGTGCCATCATCTGAGTTTTCGGAAGTGTGTCACCCCCTCTTCCAATTCAGTCAGTGTGTTGGCAGGCGGGGCCCCTGTCCGCCAATCGCATGCTGGAGCTGTCTATGACAAGCTCCAAAATGCAGTGGCGTGACAGTTGAAAGGGGAGCTACGTTTCAGTGAGCAGCGATAAGATATCGCCTGCTCATCTGCGCAGCCCACGCACACACACACACACACACACACACACACACACACGCCGCATACTCGTGTGCCCCCCGCACACATCTATAGCCGACGGGGTGCCCAATCTCCGCCGGCTGTGCCGCGCCTTCCCCAAAGTTCCTTCAAATGCCACGCTGGGTGCCCACCCCAGCATGGCAACTCAATGAGATAGCCGACGGGGTGCCCAATCCCTGTCGGCTTCCACTGTCCCCCGAAGTATAGGTGCCACGCTGGGAGCCCACCCCAGCTGCGCAACTGATGATATGGCCGACGGGTGCCCAATCCCTGTCGGCTTCACGCCCTCCAGTCACGTTTCAGCCACGCTTGGGAGCCCACCCCAGCGTGGCAAATGTCCTGCGTTGTCTTTTACAAAAAACTCCTGAAAAGAAAAACGGTCCCACACAGTCTCCCTGCCCTCCCCACAACCCGCACCCACCCACCGCGCACCCTGCCTCCCACACCCCCCCACCCCATACTACTCCGGAGCTCGGGCGCGACTATCTTCGTGGACCAGGAACACATCTGCGCTCTTCAAAGCCGACCGCGAACTGAGGAAATGCCGGTAAGCTGTATAATGGGATAGATAGGGGTTTTTCAACTTTATTGCATATCTCAGGCATTTTGTGGAATTTTTGCATCAGATTTTCAACATGGGGTTTTTGGGACCCCTCCTCATGAATTCTTGCACTGTCATGGCATTACTCGGGCCCGAAGGGTGATTTCGCAGCCACTGCACAAAATCACCTTTCTGAAACGATTAACAAAAGACACTGCCAGTGTTCATAAGGTGGACTCTCAAAAGACTATTTTGCACCCAGGTGAAAATGATTGTTTTACTGAGTGTGCTATGCTGCCTACCTACCGACGCTCAGAAGTTCGCTAATTTTCAATATTTTCACTCCAGATTTTCAACATTGCCATTTTACCACACCTTCTTATGAACAGTACAGCTGTCATTTTCACATCTCACCAAAATGTGTTTCCGCCCATGTAGCGCATAATGGCGCAGTCAGTGTCTTGAAATCAATGTCTGGGACACATTAAGAAAATCACACTGACACTGTTCATGAGCAGAGGTCTTAAATGGCACAATATGAAAATTCCAGAAAAAATTCTCAAAATGATTGAGTTTATGAGCGCAGCTTAGTTCCTACGAGTCAGAAGTTTAAATTTCAATATTTTCAATCCAGATTTTTAACATTGCCATTTTACCACACCTTCTTATGAGCAGTACAGCTGTCATTTTTCACATCTCACCCAAAATGTTTTTCCGCCCATGTAGTGCACAATGGTGCAGTCGGTGTGCAAAATCAATTACGGGACACATTAAGAAAATCACAGTGACACTGTTCATGAGCAGATGTCTTAAAATGGCTATGTTGAAAATTTGGTGAAAAAATTCCAAAAAATGACTGTTTTACGAGTGTGCATTGTACAGTTCCTACACACGCTCGTAAGTTCGCAAAGTTTCAATATTTTCATTCCAGATTTTCAACATTGCCATTTTACCACACCTTCTTATGAGCAGTAGAGCTGTCATTTTTCACATCTCACCCAAAACGTGTTTCCGCCCATGTAGCGCGCAATGGCGCAGTCGATGTGCGCAATCAATGTATGGGGCACATTAAGAAAATCACAGAGACACTGTTCATGAGCAGAGGTCTTAAAATGGCTATGTTGAAAATTTGTGAAAAATTCCTAAAATGACTGTTTTACGAAATGCGTTGCGCGGTTCCTAGCTCGTAAGTTTCATAATCTAATATTTTCACCCAGATTTCAACATTACCATTTTATTACACTTCCTTATGAACAGTACAGCTGCCATTTTTCATATGTCACCAAAATATGTTTCGCACATGTAGCGCACAATGGTGCTGTTGATGTGCAAGCGATGTTTGGGACAGATTAAGAAAATCACAGTTACACTGTTCATGAGCAGAGGTCTTAAAATGGCTATGTTGAAAATTTGGTGACAAAAGTCCATAAAATGACTGTGTTACGAGTGAGCATTGCCTAGTTTCCACGCACCTAAGTGTTCCTGCCTTTGTAGTATTTTCAGTCAGATTTTCACCAGTGGCATTTTTCCACACTTCCTTATGAACAGTACAGCTGTCACTTTTCATAACATGGCCGAAGTGTGTTTTCACACTTTCAGCGTAGAGATGCGTGGTCGCGGTGGGAAATCATAGTTCGGGACAGATAAAGAAAATCTCAGTGACACTGTTCATGATCAGAGGCACCAAAATGCCTGAGTTGACAATCTGCTGTAAAAAATCCCCAACCTAATTATATTATGGGTGTGCGTTGCACAGTTTCTATGTACGCTCATCACCTCACCTTTTTTTTTTAATATTTTTACTGCAGATTTGCAACATTGCCATTTTTTACACCTCCCCATGAACAGTACAGCTGTCATTTTCTACATCCTGTTCGAATGTTTTTGCACCTGTGGTGCTAAATGCCGTAGTCGCTGTGCATAAGCAGCTTTCAGCTAACAAACTGATATTCCCCCTGTTCATGAGGTGGGGTCACAAAAAAAACATGTTGAAAATTTGGAGTGAAAATACCAACGAATGCCTGAGGTATTAGGGTTTCCAACCATAACACCCAACCCTGTAGAGAATGACAGGCATCAGGGTGTGACTTGGGATTCTTGCCTGTAATGCTTATACCATTCCACACCCTGCAGCCAGTGAGAGGCATCGAGGTATGCCTTGGACTCCTTGGCCCCAAAGTTCACCCCATTCTCCTATATCGCACCCATCTCACCATATTTCCTAATGGAATGGGGTGCGCATAAGGGCCAAAGACCCCAAGGAACACCGTGACACTTGTCAGTGTCTGCAGGGTGGGGTGTGTTGAAATGGCGTGGCCGTTATGCCTGACAACCCAAAGGCACACCCCAATGCCTGTCACTCTCTGCAGGGTGGTGGTGGGGTTGGCTTCAGTTCAATACTTCACTGCCATTCCTATTACGCAGCTCTGTAACTTCTACACTACCACTGCCAGTGCCAGCAAGCAAACATTTGGCATTGACAAATGCTTGTTCTTCTGTGCCTTGAATTCTGGCAGTGCAGCCTTCTGGCTACTCCTTCATAGTTCCTATACAATCTGGAGGCTGGTCAAAGGTTCAGGATATGTCCTCCCCCCACCTATTTCTAATTTTTCCCTCCTTCCCTCTTCTTTCTGCTTCCAGAGATTGGGGGCCCCCTTCCCAATCCTCTTAGATTTCTGACTCTGCTTCTGTCCTCTCCGTCATTTATTTCTCCTTTTAGTTTGTATATCTTTTCCTTTGTCTGTCCCTTGGACTTCCTTGTCCATCCCTCCCAACTCTTTCGTACTCTGTGGTGATGCAGAACTGGCAGGAGGGTGGGGTCGACGACACCTAATGGCCAACACGCGAGTGCCACGCAGTGTGTCAATCCTCGAGGGCGGCGCAGATGGTGCGTCAACTCTGCCCATCCAAAAAAAAAAAAAAGAAAAAGCTCCTGCAAGGTTAAGACCTCCGGCCACATTACCCAAAGGTGATGAATGGGGAAGATGCACAGAAAGATTAGGAATTACGGTAGGTACGTAATTTTCATTTCTCTCTGGCTGATGGGAGGTCCTCCTTTGTTCCCCACCTTGTATATCAGCCAGGTCTCTGGCAGGCGAACTAAGGTAGCACAACATCAGGAGGACAGTCCCCTGCCTTGGACTGCTAGCTAGAAATTTTCTGTGGGATGCTAGTGCCTGGAGGCATAGTCCTAATGGTGTTAACTGCTGCAAGAGCTCCTCTCGAAGATCTATTATTACAGTAAGTTCTTACGTAACTGTACTTTCCTCCTGTCCCTGTCCCTCTCTCTCTCTCTCTCTCTCTCTCCATCTCTTCCCTCCTTTTCCTTAATTCTTCATCTTTCTTTCCCTCCTACCTTCCCCTGGCCTGCCTGGTGGTTGGGGTCCATCTCCCAGACCCTGTTAGATTCCTAATCCTCCTCTTGTGGCCGGCTTAATTCCATTTTCAGTTTATATCCTTTCCTTTTCCTATCTCTTGGGCTCCCTTGTCCCACCCTCCTCCCCTTTCTCTCTATCTCTAGTTTCCCTCTCTAGCAAGCAGAACTGAGGTGATGGAGGGGCCGTCGTCCATTACTGGCTGATGCACGAGCGCCGTGTTATACGTTGGCCTCGAGGGTGGCGCCATCCCCGATATCATCCCCTCCTCCAGATAGGAAGAAAGCTTTTTAAAGCTAAAAAGCTTCCCGTGGGGTCCTAGTGCCTCCATCTTGAACCCATCAGTGATGAATGGTGAAGATACACAGAAAGATCAATAATTACAGTAGGTACGACTTCCAGTGGAGCCGAGAATCAAGATGGCGGTCTAGTCGTGAGCTCCACGATCCCCCCTCACTAAATCCCTAGCAACCACCCAGTTTTACTACCTTTGAGACCTAGAAAGAAGTATAATTGCAGGGACAGTGGCTAAAACGAAACAAAATCTGCTTACTTGTACACGGAAGAAAGTGGGAAAGAGTAAATCCAGCAGCTGTGACGTTGGCCCGGGAGGCCTCCGACGCCAAGCTCTCAGTGGCCCCATCTGTAATCACTGAACAGATTACTGCAGCCCGTGGTAAAATAAAGAACAAATAAGTGAAGCTTGATACAATATATAAAGAATTGCTGGCATTTCGGGCGGAAATAAGGCATGTATGAGGAGCTGTGAAGGGATGTGGCGAATTTAGAGCAATGAACAGATTCCACTGAGAGGCAGATCACTGTAGTAGAAAATAGGGTGGATGACATCGAGGAGTCTTTACATGAACTGCAAGATCAATATGCTCTCCTCCATTCCAGACAAGAAGATGCAGAGAATAGGGCCCGATGTAAGAACATACAAATTTGTTGTATTCTGGAGGGCTCAGAGGGCCAGGATCTCCCATATTTCATCACAACTGTTCTGAAAACAGCCTTGCCCTCAGATATGCTGCTGGAATTAGAGCGAACCCACAGGGCGTTGGGCCCACAACCTAATGATCCAAATGCTAGACCTCAGTCTATAATACTACGCTTTCTTAGTTATGCAGTAAAAGAAAAGATATTGTCAGCAGCATGGCGTAAAGGGAAGATTTTCTACGGAGAGACTTGAATCTATTTAGATAATGATTATGCCCCCCAAACCATGCGAAATCGGAGGGCATATGCGGACATTCTCCCAGTTCTAAAAGAAGCAAATATTAAATTTTCTACCCCTTACTCTGCTCGCCTCATTGTGCAACACCCGACTGGCAGGAAAGAGTTTCACTCAGCAGAAGAGGCCAGGGAAGAGCTTCTCAAAATGGGGATCCAGATTAAGAAGAGGGTCGAGTTAAGATCTACGGTCTCACCAAGGGTACCTAGATGGCAGACAGTGACTCCACGTGAAGAACGTCAACAAGCGGGAGAGCAGAGACTGGACAGTCTGAAGAGCCGACTAGCTATATTTCACAGACCTACCCGTGGCAGAACCTGACTTAAATTTAGAAAAACACAGAGAAGTGCTCAGTGAATCTAGTCTATAGACAGACTTTTGGAGATTTTAACTGCAGAGTTTAACGTAATTGGGGCCGAGGCCCGAATCCAGGACGTTGCATAGGGACAGTCTCAGACTGGTATAAATAGGCCTAGAATGGAACTCTTGTTATTTCTGTTTCGAGCAAATATATATGGCTTTATAACTATAAGGAGAAGGAAAAGAAGGTGAAAGAAGGAGGGTTTAGTGTACAAATAATAGGAAATATGTATGAAAACGTAAAGTTTACAAAAGAAATTACAGTCTGAAGCCGAGGAGGGAGCCTGCGATTACTGCCAGGCTATTAGGCTTATGTTTGAGTTTGTAGTGCGGCAAAACATTATATTTTGTTTTATTTTTGGAATTCATCTTAACATTCTGCCCATTTTTTGTTTTAACCTTAGAGGGAACTTGCACCCTCGGGAGGCCCGAGAGCAGCATGCACCCGGACTACCTCCGGTTCCTTCCATTGGTCTGGAGGAACATTTAGGGAGAAGGCAAAGAATCTCCCCTACCTTGGAAGTCGTAGTTGATGTACATAGTTCAAGTCTTGAAGTGGGGTTTCTCCTCTACTTTTGGTTCACACAGTTGGTTGTACAGTTTGTATAGACTAACGCATTTAAAATGTGTAAAAAAAATAGTTGCTTCATTTTTTCAGTTGCATTTACAGCTACAGCAGGATAGCAGGGCAGACAGTAATGTTCAAATTAAAGCTATACTAGGGTGAAATCGTTTTCGGGGGAAGGGGTGTGGGGAGAGTTTTAGGGCTATGAACCAAGCTTAAGGAAAGATATTATAATGTTTCTTCGAGTGGATCCAAATTACTTCCTCCTATTTTACAGGTTGAATGGAAGGGGGGGGTGCAGGGGGGAGGTCCAACTGCAACATAATCTTCTATAATGGCGACCCAAATTATTAGAGTGTTGTCCCTAAATATAAACAGGTTGAATAACCCGATTAAAAGAGCAAGACCCTCACAATACCTAAGGAAACATCTATCTGAAGTCATATATTTACAGGAGGCCCATTTGACAGACGTCAAACACTCTAAATTATTGGAAGGGGGGTGGTGTCTGGTGTATGCGTTGTCTTTCCCCTAATGGAAAACGACGTGGAGTAGCAATTATGATTCCTCGGACCTCCCCTTTTCACCTATCCTCACAGCTCAGTGATCCTCAGGGATGGTATGTGATCCTTAAGGGGACATTGTTCGGGAAACAGGTAACACTGGTGAATGTGTATTTCCCTCCAATGATGCCAGTAGCAGTATTGAAATGATTTTTTGGCAAATTAATAGATAATCTTCAGGGATGTTTGATTATGGGTGGGGATCTTAATCTTACCTTGAACCCTCATTTAGGCCCTGTCCACACTACGCCTCTGTAACGTTACAGAGGGTGTAAAACGTTACCGTAACAGGTCGCGTTTACACCTGTAATGTTACAGGAGGCGTTTTCATAACCATTGTTGAAACCACATATGAGGTGGTTTCAACAACGGTTATGAAACCGTCCCGCCCCTGTAACGCTATACCAGCAGTAGTGTGGACGGTCGGTAACGGCCCCTCGTGGCACGCTAGCACAAGCTGCATTGTGGGATCGGGTCGCGGCAACGGTCGCCTGCTCGATGTGGACCAGCAGTGCCGGTCCGTAGAACGGACACCACCGAGGTGTGGACGCACTGCACCGCTCCCCAGCCGTAACGGATTGCATCCGTTACCGGGCGCGAGCGGTGTAGTGTGGACAGGGCCATATATTCATCTACCCCACATAAACATAGATCTTCCTCGGCCCTGAAATATTTCAGGGCTAATATGGAAGCAGTTGCCGTGACTGATGTCTGGGTTTTTTTTTATCCATCGACAAGGGGATATACTTTGTACTCTCCTCGTCATGACTCCTATTCCAGACTGGATTATTTTTTTATTACTCGGGAACATGCAGATTACTTACAAGACCTGTCAGTTGGTCCCAGATTCCTTTCAGATCACTCACCCCTATTCTTGAAACTAGACTTTAAAATTCCTAAGAAAACCACTGGGTGGCGTTTGAATACCTCATTATTAAGAGATAAACCCTTTAAAGATAGTTTCAAAGCTAAAATTGCCCAGGTAATTACAGAAAACTCAGGAGGGGAGGTCTCCACATCGATACTGTGGGATACAATTAAGGTGGTGATTCGAGGGGAGATCATAGCCTATGCAGCGGCTAGGAAAAAAAACTGGGAAAGGCAATATATTAAGCTTCATGGTGAATTGGGAGACCTACAGGCCCATGTTTCTATAACTGAAGAGATTAGGACACAAATGAAGCAAACAAAAGCTAGTTTACAGAAGCTTTTAGATGAGAAAATGCAACAGGCTTTGTTTTATCTGAAATCATATAGGTTTGAGGGAGGGCCAAAAGGGGCTCGGAATCTGGCTAGAAGATTAAGAGGGCAGAGGACGGCCACATACATTTCACACTTTACTGATTCTACATCTAATACCCGAGTAACTCACATAGAACAAATAAAAGTTAGCTTTAAGAATTATTATTCCCAGCTATATACCACCCTTGTGCTAGCTGACCCAAGTAAGTTGGAGAACTTTTTTCACTCCTTCACTCTTCCCCTTTTGCCAGAAGATGTGGCAGAAAGAGACTCAAGGCCCCGATCAGGTTGGAAGAACTTAAGAGAGTGGTGAGCCCAGATGGAATGCCAGCGGAGTGGTATAAAACCTTTTACAAACAGATTGCTCCTGTATTAGTTAAGTCATTTCAGGAGATTCAGGAGGGAGGCCCCCCCCCTTGGGAATATACTAATATCTCTCCGGTGTTGAAACAAGGTAAACCTCCAGATGTAGTTACTTTATATAGACCAATATCCATACTCAATATGGATTATAAATTGTTTATGTCTATATGGACTCATAGAATAGAGGACTTGATCCTCGAGCTAGTAAATCCAGATCAATCAGGGTTTGTCCAGAACCGACAAACTTCAGATAATATCCGAAGAACAGTACATCTCCTTGATTATGTGAACAAGAGAAAAATCCTGGCAACCTTTGTCAGCCTGGATGCGACAAGGCTTTCAACCGGGTTAGCTGGATTTTCCTCTGGAGGACCCTCTCTGAGTTTGGGTTTCCAGGGGAATTTATTTCCCTTCTACAGAGGGTATATGCCTCTCCAAAGGCGTACATCAAGGTGAATGGTCAGCTATCAGATAGGATACATCTGGGCAGGGGGACTAGGCAGGGTTGCCCACTTTCCCCACTTTTGTTTACTTTATATATTGAACCATTGGCAGAGGCCATTAGGAAAAATGCCGACATCCACAGGATACCTCTGGGGGGGAGAGAATTTACTCTCTCATTATATGCAGATGCTATATTGCTGACCCTATTAGACCCTGAAAGCTCAGTACTGGCCATTCTAGGGCTGATAGAGAGGTTCTCGGAGATTGCTGGATATAAGGTTAACATTCAAAAGACAGAGATTCTTTCTCTCAACTTTGTCCCAACCCAAGGTCTGAGTGCTCTGTTACCAGCTAGATGGTGAAATAATAGAATCCGGTATCTGGGAGTCGTAGTTCCCAAGGACCCGGATCTTTTAGAACTCCTGAACCTGGAGCCTGTGACTTTAGCCATAGAACAACTAATGGGAAGGTGGGCACATTTGCACTTATCATTTCATCAGCATATCCAGACTATCCGAATGACGGTCTTTCCAAAGATTTTATATTTTTTTTCAAACTTTACCTTTCATTCCATCCAGATTTTATTTTTTTTCCTGGGATAGAATATTCTCCAGGTTTGTCTGGGCCGGGAAACACCCAAGGATAAAGTGGTCATCCATACAATTACCTATTGCCAAAGGAGGTTTAAATCTCCCTAATCTAAAAGAATACCATAGAGCCACGACATCTAAAGTCATTCTTATTTGGCTTAATAGACATACTATGCCCTGGTGGAAATTAAATGAATTTACCCTGAATGACCTTAACGATATATTTCCTGTTTTGTTTTCTCCATTAGCCTCCATTCCATCTTTAAGGAACTTCACATGGGGGACCCGTAACATATTAAAAATATGGTATGAACTTAGGTCAGCTCGGGAACTTACAGAGCTTTTTTTTTATTTCCGACTGGTGACTAGGAAAAAGCAGTTCATAGCAGCCAGGCAAGACCATACATATGAGGAATAGCATAAATTAGGACTTTCGATGTTTTACCAATTTCTAGATATACATGGGGTGATGCCCTTTGCCTCCCTACAATCTAAATTCGGACTCCCTTTCTCACATCACTTTAGATTTCTGCAGATACGTTCATATCTGATGGATTTGGCCTCCACTCGATTGGCTCTTCCTTCCCCGAAGCCTAACTTGATGAATCTGATAATTGAGGCAATTGAGGGAAAACTCCCAACACAATTAATTGGTCAGCTTTATAGAGCCTTGAGGGAAAATTGGAAGCAGACCACAGAGAATGTTCTGACTAAATGGAACAAATGATTAAATACTCGGATTACATATGATAAATGGCTAGAGCTAATTATTCCGTCCATGAAGGCTTCTTCAGCTCCCTATTGGCTTGAATACATTTGGAAGTACCATATGCATTTCTTTATGTCTCCAGATAAACTAGCTAAATTCCTACCTAGAAACTCAGGAAAGTGTTGGAGGGAATGTGGACAGGTGAGGGCTAATACCTCCCATATTTTTTGTTCTTGCACGAAAATCTCCCAGTATTGGAAAGAACTTACCAGGAGTCTCCAAGTATTAATTGATACAGATTTGGTTTTAACAAATCAAATGATTCTGTTATACATAGGGGAAGAGGGTTTAGTACCTCCTAAAAAAGGCAAACTTTATCTATATTTAGCTGCTGCTAAGAAGGTGATCACCCGCTTATGGTGTAAGTCCACAATCCCAACTTTGACTCACTGGCATTCTATAGTGTCAGAGATCTATTACCTGGAACGACTCTTTGCTAAAAGAGCTGACCGCATTCCCCAGTTTGAAATTTATTAGAGGTCTTGGGACTTTCATATTTCCCCATTAGATGATTCATTTATCCCCTGATGAGATAAGCCCCTTGGTACCTGCATCTCTATCCCCTGATGAGATAAGCCCCTTGGTACCTGCATCTCTCTTCCCACATGTACTTCATTATCAATTATATGATGCCAATGGACATTATATGTCTGAAGAGATTTGTACAAATGGTTTAAACTGGATAGAATGTCCTGTAACATATGAATTTCCACTGTATGTATGTATATATCATGAACAATGACATTTCTGTACTAATGTATTCCTGCTGTAATACTGACCTGAAAAATAAAGAATATATAAAAAAAAAAAAAAGAATTACGGTAGGTACATAATTTTCATTTCCTACAGTGTGACCTAATGACTGAGATACCCCCGAAAAAGACCCTTCATTATAACTTGAGAACAGTGTAAAACTTGGGGGGACAAAAAGCAAAAAAAATGAGCACCCGCCACCTCTCATTACATGGACACCATAAATATCAAAATAACGTATTTGTTATTAAAAGGCACAAAAAACTTTTCTTACTTTTTGTACTGTTGGTTTGTCTGGAGCACCATCGGCCCAGTGCGAGACTTTAGAAGGTAAAAGGATAAATCTGGGGGGGGCCAGAGCAAATTGGTACCACTTGCCCAGCTGGACCACTGCAAAAAAAAAAAAAACATTATGAGTGACCCCTGCTGTGTTCTCTTTCGATATCCCTCTATTCATGAAATGTTAACCAGTGACTTAATGGTATGTAATGCTGCTGATTTCTCTGTTGTACATACGGGCCCAGATATTCAAAATGGTTGCGCATGGCACAATGGTGTTCGCCATGCACAACCCACTGATGCACCCCAGTGCGATATTTAAAGGGGAAAAGTCGCCGCACAAATCCTGGCATAGCGCCCGGGCGCATTAGTATCGTATGCAGGGCACAGGTGGGGCCCATGACAAACTGCACAGCCCGACATATTCAGCCCGGGCCGCAGCAGAGTTATGCAGGTGCAACCCCTGCCTGAGCTTCCGCACAAAGTTGCTTCAAAAAAAGGAACAAGTTGAGGGCCACCCACAGGTGAGCTGCCGCATTGCAAGGCACAACACAGCAGCTGCCACCTGTGGGTGGCCATCGGTTGTTCCTGCCGCACTGGCGGCGCCCACCCATGCCCGATCGTGGGCATAACTGTATTCCCCGATTGGCCAATAGCAGGCATAACTGTAACCCCCAAGTCCAATATCCTGGTGGTCCAGTGGACGTGAGTAGCCGATCGCGGGCATCAGACCTCCCCCAAGTCCAATATCCCTGGTGGTCCAGTGGACATGGTAGCCGATCGCGGGCGGCATTCCTCACCCCAAGTCCGAAATCCCTGGTGATCTAGTGGACCCCCACCCCACCCGCCCACTGAGCCCCACCACCCCACTCCCTCCCCCGTCAGCGGCGGGTAGCACCACCCGCCTGCCGCCTGCTGCTCACCGACCGACAGTTCAGAATGGCTGCACGCCCATTGGTTCAGAGCATGAGCCAATGGGCATGCAGCCCATAATAGATGAATATGTCCAGATATGTGAACCAATCATTCACATATCTGACTGAGTTAGATGGAAGGTACGCCTATTGGCTCATACTCTGAACCAATGGGCGGCAGCCATACCTGAGCTGTCAGTCGGCAGGCAGCAGGGCTGCAGGCGGGTGGGTGCTGCCGCCCACCGCTGACAGGGGAGGGGAGCGGGTGGTGGGCCTGGGGCGGGTGGGGTGGGGTCCAGTAGATCACCAGGAATTTCGGACTTGGGGAGTGAGGAATGTCACCCACGATCGGGTCGTGGCGTCCACTGGACCACCAGGATATTGGACTTGGGATACTGATGCCCACGATCGGGCTACTGGGAGGGTTACAGTTATGCCCGCGATCGGGCTACTGTTGGGGTTACAGTTATGCCCGCGATCGAGCTAATTGCGGTCCACTGGACCACCAGGGATAGGAGACATTCATTGTCCCTTACGGGACGTCCCGTGATCGGGCTGCAGGGGGCGTCGGTCCCCGAAGGCTGCTGTCTGGCAGGGCGCCAGGCGCAAGTCGTCGGGGATCGGCGCACCTGCATGCTAATGGCATGCAAATGGGGCCGTAATCAGATGCAAATGGCCCCCAATGCGCCTTGCATAAATTATGACCCTATTTGCATGTCACCCTTTGAATATCGCAGGTGCTGTGCATGGCGCAATGGAACTTGCACCACCGCATCTCAATGCTCCACTCTGACCACTTAGCGCTGGCGCAGTTCCACTGCGCCTATGCCAGTGGGGGGCTAGGGGCTATTAAAGCAGTTAGCTGCATACGCAACTCCGCTGAATATCACCCTGGCCACACCCCTGCTCAACTATTTTGAGCGGCGCACAGGCTTGCACCGCAAACTGGCGCAGTTTGAATATCTGGGCCACTGTCTGCTATTTCTCTTTACCTCTGTATAAACTGAAAAATCTCTTCAATAAAACAAACTACAAAAAAAAAAAGGAACTTTTTGCCACATCTAGTCCTTGGTTCAAGCAGACTGAGACTCAGTATTTTCCAGCAAGTCCTCTCTATTGAAGGTGAACTTGGTATCTAGAACTCATACAACTTCAGGAGCCTTTTCAGGTTTCATCCTCTGAACCTGAGTACCCTTGATCTTATCTGTGTCAATCTTCACCATTCATCACAGATGGGTACTGGCGGAGATCAGGACCCCGGGAGTTTTTTTTTTTTAAAAGGCTAGGCAGAGCCGGCCTGATCGGCGCGATCCTCGAGGCCGGCATGTACACGTGGCGCTCGAGGATTAGCCGTTAGGAGCATCGACTCGCCTGCTTACCAGTTCTTCGCCTCCGACCGTCGAGGTCGCCTGCAGCCTAGAAGCGTTTTCAAATTTTAGGCCTTGAAGCTCGCGATCTACTCGGTCTACTAGTTCTGTGTTGCTCCACCGACGCCGCCGTAAGATCTTTCCTTATTTTACTGTTTGCCGGTGTCGAGTCTGTTTTTGGTGTTTTTTCTCCGTAGGTCATGTCGCGGTCGGAGGGCAAGAAATCTCAGAAGACGGGCGGCCCTATGCGTCGTGTCCGTGGCGGCCGCAAGTACTCGTCCAGCGACCAACATGACTGGTGCCTTTCAGGCTCTTGGCCCGCTACACGACATAGATTCGTGCGACGCCTGCTTCTCGATGGACCGCCGCTTTTAGAACAGCGCTTAAAGTCGGGCGAGCTCCGCCGACTTTCGGAGGTAGGCCGCGCACTCCGTCGGGCCAAGCCGCGTTCTCTCGGCCCTTCCTCCGGGTCCCCTCCCGGTTCTATACGGACCGCGGAGGAGGGAGCCTCGGCCTCTTCTAGCCTAGCCGTGGCCGAGGCTCCTTCCGCGGCGCAGGAGGCCCGCCCTGCTTCCTCCTGGGAGTGGGCGGAGGCGCTGTTTGGCAATCACCCTTCGGGGTGAAGGCTCTCTCGGTGTCGCTCCCGCGTCTGCTAGGCCCGGTCGACGCCGTCCTCGACGCGCTCATTCGCGCCGTCGGGGCCTTCGGCGCCATTCAGCGGTGCCACGAGTCCTGTCGGCGCCGACCCGATTGTCGGCGCGCTGTGGGCTTGCGCATTTATGTGCCGACACTGCTCGTGGCACCGTGAAACCGCCTTTCTCGCATCGCCTCCTCGCCTGCGAGGTTGAGCACGCGCTGTGAGGCCTTCGTGCCGCCCGCCGGTGCCGCGTCTGGCGCCTTGGGACTCTGCGCGCCGCGAAGTCTCACGGCGCTCGATGTCGGCGCTATGGTCGGAGCCGAGTCCTTCGGAGTCGTCGACGCCGCCTTGGTCCTCAGCGCCGCACGCGGCATCGAGCGGCCTGGCGGCGTGGTCGGCTCCGAGGCTGGGGTTTCTGCCGGCGCTGTCTCTGTCCCGGGTGCCTTCCCTGGCACCGGTGGACCTGATGGTGCCGCAGCTAGCCCCGGCCTAGGACTTCTGGCCCAAGCTGCCCTGCCACCTTCTGCTGGCACCGCTGTCGGTGCTGTGGAGCGGGCAGGGGTTGCTTTGGCTCCTGGGCCTCTCGGAAAGGTATCCCTTCCTCAACCCCCTAGTATTTGGCTTAGGGCCTCGGACTCTTCCTCTTCGGAGTCGGAGTCCAGCTCGGAGTCGAATGGGCAGTCACACCCTTCGGGGTTGTCTGCAAGGGAGGACGAGCTGGTGGTTTCCTCTTCGGGTCTCGGCCAGTCCCCCTCTGAGGTGAGTCGGGGTTCCTCTAGGGCTAGGGTCGGTGGTACTGACCAGCTGGCTGTGGTGCGTGCCACCATTGCTTTGCAGCCTAGCCTTGGGGGGTTCCTTGACCCCTCTACGGTGGTACCCCCTACTGTGACATCTCTTGGTTGCCCAACTTTGGGGCCTATCGAGAGGGCCACGGGAGGGGAAGGTGCTCCTTCCGGGATTGCCCCTTCGGGAGCAGCCCTAGGTACGGAGCTGCCTAGACTGGCCACTTCGAGGGCTAGGACCCTTTTGGACTCCGAAGGGTTGAGGGGTATAGGTTCGGCGCGCCGGCCCTTCTCTGGGACCTACCCGGGTCCTGGACGGAGCCGGAGTGCAGACTTCCGCCCTTCCCCTTTGGGTTCCTTGAGAGGGTCCCATTCTTTCGAGGCAGGGGACCGTCCTTCTGGACCCTCACGGCCCCGGTTGCCTCACTTGGGGATTCTTTTGGGCGCAGTCTAGGCAGTACCGAAGCAGTTGTGCAGCTGTAGACTGCGGAGTCTTCCAGGACTCCCCCCGTGGGAGTCCGTGGTCCGCTCCTTAGCCCTGGCAGAGGTCAGCCGACTTCTTCTCTCGGCTCTGTCCACTCCCCTCTGCCGCCTTCTCCTGCATTCCCAGGTATTCTTGGTCCTAGCGGGCCTCTCACCTGGGAACAGTTCAGAGCGGTGGCTGCTCGGTTCCCTGCTTACGTTAGGGCTTTGGACAGCCAGGTTTTTCAACCTCCCCCCGAGCAGCCACCCTCCGAGCCTCTGGTGACCTCCAGCTCCTCATCCCCCTCTTCTGGGGGAGAGGAACCTTCTGTCCACATCTCTCCTGCTGCTGATCTCTCTGAGTATCAGCGTTTCCTCGTGAGGATGATGGAGGACCTTCACTTTTCTCCTTCTTCTGTAAGCAATGCGTCGCACGCCTCTCTAGGCGATTTTGGGAGAGCCACCCTCGTGGTGCCGCCTTGGCCCGCTCCCTTTCGGGAGGCGTCCATGCGTTTCTGGCAGAGGCCCTTCTCCGGAGTTCCTGCCCCTAGGGACCTCTGCCAGAGGTCTTATGCCCTGAGTCTCCAGGCTCTTGCCTCATCCGCAGTCCGATTGACGACCTGGACACTCCTGATGGGCTTTATGCCTCCGCTGGACCGCCCCAGATCAGACTCTCGATTTTGATTTCTGGGGAGGAGGACTTTCACTCGGCACGCTGCTTTCTCCATTTCTGTGCATCAGGCCCACTACGCTGCCTATAGCAGGTACTTGTGGTCAGCGCTAGGTCAGTTCCTAGCTGCTCTGCCTGACTCGGAGCAAACCAGGCAAGCCATTGCTCTCTCTGCACGTGGCCTGGAGCTAGCAAGGCACCAAGCAAGGGCATCTTACGACGCCAATGAGGTAGCTACCAGGGTCGTAGGGACAGCGATCTGCATCAGAAGATCGGCATGGCTTCGCCTTTCCCGGTTGTCACCCTTGGCCCGGCATAGGGTGATTTGCTCTGCTCACCAGGAACCTACCTCTTTTCCCGTGGGGCCCGGATGGCGTTTGTCGGGCAAATTCCTTCCCCTCCGGGGGAACCCGCCTCAGCTCTCTCCACTCGGGCCTCCTCAGGCGAAGGGTTCCCCCCTTAGTGTGTCACCCACTGAGGGCTAAGGGACACTGTCCCTTAGGGTGCAATCACTCAACCCCTCGGGGGCTTGGTATTCACTATCTCAGATGAATGGTGAAGATTGACACAGATAAGATATGAAAATTACGCACTTACCGTAATTATGATCTTTCGTGTATCTTCACCATCACAATCCTCCCTCCATCCCCTTGGGGCTCCAGTCTCTGGAATCCTCCTCCTCTGTGCCTCCCTCTCTCGCTGCATAGGTGCCGAACCTCTGGGGCAACCGGGCAGTTCCTCCACTTGTTATTCCTGTATGGTGGAACTGGTATGGGGAAAGTGTCTTCATTCTTAGCCCTTCAACTTTTGCCATCTTCCGGCACCCTTGCTTGAGTGAGACTAGTGGGGACACACGGGGGACAGTCTTCCCTAAGGGGTGCAGTTTGAGTGGCACTCCTTCTCTTCAAATCTTCACTCTCCGGGTGTGGAGCTGGTAGTTGCCCTCCTTCTGTTATCCATCTATATATAAAAAAAAAAAAACTTCCCTTTTTCACCAAATATCTCTTTAAAGAGAGAGTACTGAGTCCCTTACCCTGTCCTTCTCCAGAATAGCCGACTCTGCTTTGGGGTATATGCCAGTTATTCTGTGCCTTGAATTCTGGCAGTCAGCTTTGCTAACTCCTTGCAGTACCTATATAGTCTGGTGACGGACAATGGTCATGGATCCTTGTTACCTCTCACTCTCTCCTAAAATTCTCTCCCCTTCCTCCCTTCTTCCGGTTCCAGAGATTGGGACCCCTACCCAATCCCATTAGTCTTGCTTATTCTATGCTGTCCTCTCAGTTGTTATTTCTCCTTTTAGTTCAGTTTTCTCTTCCTTTTTCTGTCCCTTGGACTCTCTTGTCCCACCCTCCATCCCTTCCTCTTACCTCTCCGGCGACTCAGAACTGGTAAGCAGGCGGAGTTGACGCTCCCTAACGGCTAATCCTCGGCCACGTGTCGTCGGCCTCGGGACGGCGCCGATAGCTGCGTCGGCTCCGCCTAGCCTTTTTAAAAAAAAAAAAAAAGGCTCCCGCAGGGTCCTGATCTCCGGCCAGTACCCATCTGTGATGAATGGTGAAGATACACAGAAAGATCATAATTACGGTAAGTACGTAATTTTCATTTCTTCTCTGTCTGGCATCTGGGTGCATGTTTCTAAGTCTATTTTAGGGCATCTGCAAGATCATTAAATAGGAACAATTTGCCTTTCAGTAAAATTTGTAGCTGTGCTGGGAACACCATATCTTGGGGTATGCCTGCCTCCCTTTACATGACACAGATTCCATCAAAGCATTTCTTTTTTTTCTCACGGAAAAGCTAATGTCTGGAAATATCTGAATCTGCTGTCCATCCTCTGGCATGGGGTCATAACCGTGCACGGCAAAACAGTGTGGCTAAAAATGCTGCAGCAAAACAGCTCTGGACACAAACAGAGTTGGGCAAAACACACACTGTGCCTATTGATCACAATGGGTCCTCATGTGTTTTTGCTGGGGGGCTTTGCCCCCTGTACTCTCCTGGAACTTAAATAACTCGGGGGGCCTTTGGGATGGGGAGAAACTCGGGAGGGGGGTAGGTTTTTTTTTAGTTTTGTCTTTTTACCTGGCTTAAAGATGTAGGAGAGGAGACCTGGGGGGACCGAACCACAGTCCCAGGTCTCCCGACTGCATCATGCGCTGGTGTCCTAGCCACTCGACCAGGCACCCAGCACACGGCAACTTGTCTAGCCTACTGATCTGTATGCAGTGATGGTTAGCAGTACTCCCCTACTGCTATTCTACTCCTGTCTGTGTAATCCCAGGCACTCACTATACAGTGCGGTTAATACCGCACGTCTTACATGTGTGTTATTAACCTGGTACCCATCCTCTAGAAGTGTTTTCTTCCTTCTGAAAAGGGCAAGTATGTAATCTCTGGTTCTGACTCCACTGGTGATGACCACAAAAGTATGGGGGGCTTCAGGGTTGTCAGTCTTCCCTCTGGGTGTTACATGATAGGCCTTCTTCAGGTTTAGCAGCCTGTTGCAAACCTCATCACCAAACTGCTGTCCAAACCAATCCTTGATAAACAGGAGCAAGCAGTCACCCTTGCACCCCTCAGGCATACCAATAAGACAAAAGTTAGCCAATCAGGCTTGATTTTCGAGAGTTTCAATACGCGTACGAAGGTGAGTGTTTAATGTTTGCAGAAGCCCCTATTGCCAAGTCTGCTTTCTTTGTTGCTTTGGTGGTCTCAGTTTTTTATGGACTCCATCAGTGTTTCCAAAATGACCATTCTATTTGTAAGACTGTCAAATTTATCCAACAAACTTGCCATGGACTAGATTAGTTTACTGATGTTAATGTCCAGGGTTTGGAGCGTCTCCTCTTCCTGCTCGTCAGCGGCTGCTGGAGCTGACTGAGTGGTTGGGGCTGCCAGAACATTCTTGGATTCAGCTCCCTTCTGCTGCTGTTTCTCCTTCTGCGGCTTCACCATGATGCTCTACAGGACTTTGGAAACTACTGGTAGCATTTAATTCTGGTAAGGCAATCAAAAAAAGTCTTTTTTTTTTAAGAGTCTGAGTCTCCGTGTTCTGCAGAGCTTAAATTTTATGTAGTCAGTCACAGTGTTTCCTCCCTAACGTTCTGGGCACTTGAACTGGTGAAAGAGCCCACAAGAGGTGCAGACTGGGACTTCCAGTTATGGAAGACAGAAATGTGGTGGATATACTCCTTGGGGACAATTATGAACATACAAACATATGAAAACAGCCAGTAGAAGTAGGCTAAATGGTATATCTGGTCTGCTCGAATTGCAGAACCCTTTTTGATCAGGACTATTGCATGAATGAAGATGAGGACTAGCATATCTATTCTTTCAAACAACATGAAGTCTTGCTGTATTCTGACTATTCTGACTATTGCAGTTAGGTCCTGCCTTTCAACTGCCCCGGAGAACAAAGAGTTAACTTTCCATGGCCAGCATGGAACATTCAGGGCGAGCTCGGTTGAAGCCCCTGCCTGCTGTTGTTTAAACTCCAACCGTCAGATTCTTTACTCTGCCTCACTGAACAGTCGCTCCGGAGATTTCTCCTTTGCTTGGTTCAAAAAGTCGGTTAAAGTGTCGTTTTTCGCTCGGTTTCTACCGAATTTCTGCTACCGAATCTGTCGGTTTAAGTCTCTCTCTGTGGTACTGTGAGTACTAGATAGGTTTTACATTTAGTTTCTGTGTGGAACTTGTAAATTTTCGATCGGTTCAGTTTGAACCGATCAGTTAATCTTAAAAAGTTTGTGAATTTGCGCAGGTGTGGTAACGGTCATTGTCGGTTCTAAAAGCAGGTTTAATTACGCTTTTATCCAAGACTCAGTAATACGGTCAGGAACCGATAGTGGAGTCTTGCCTGGTGGATTGCCAAAAAGGGTAAGTTTTGGATAGGATTGGCCATGTCTGAGAAACCCAAGAAAAAAAACGGGCCCACTGGGTTTCAACACTGCAGTGTGTGTGGGGAAGCCTTTGCTAAGGCTGATCCCCACACCACCTGTGTTTATTGTCTGGGGTTTGACCACCTCGATTCAGACTGCCAAATTTGTAAGAGTTTTCCCAAAGCTACCCTGGATAAGAGAGCAGGTAGACTGAGGGAAAGGGAGGCCAAAAGTCTGCTGACCCGGATGGCCAGCCCGGTTCGGTTCCGACCAAACCAGAAGGAGTGCCCTCTGACCAGGGCGAAACTTCTTCGGGCAAAAGGAGAGCCGATTCTGAGGAGTCGGTTCCAGTTAAAAGGAAGAGAAGAGAAAAATCATCCGGTTCGGATCCACAGATTCATTCTCCGACCGCTGATGAGATAGCCAAAGTGATAAGGATAGTGCAATCGCTAACTTCAGTTCCGGCCGAACCAGCACCATCTGGCAGGGTCTCAATTCGATCGGTTCCCCCGGTTCCGGATTACACTTCAGAAGAATTTTATGAACCAGAGGAGGAGGAGGGAGAGTATGAGGATGATGATGGTGATTATGAAAGTC
The DNA here is from genome assembly GCA_016271365.2 of Neoceratodus forsteri. Classification (NCBI taxonomy): domain Eukaryota; kingdom Metazoa; phylum Chordata; order Ceratodontiformes; family Ceratodontidae; genus Neoceratodus; species Neoceratodus forsteri. The sequence goes on along the minus strand of CM057450.1, from coordinate 1,502,796,319 downwards.
TGGATGTGCCTGTTGACCCAGACATCTTCCCAGACAGACCTTCAGGTGTTTCTCCTCCTAGGCTTTCTGAGTCCCCTTCCCACTTTATGTTTTACAAAAAAGTGGCTGAAACCCTCCAGCTTCCAATGGAAGAAGCAGTAGAGGATCAGGAGGAGCCTGATTTTGTTGAAATGATGGACATCCCAGAGTCCAGGAGACTGTCTGTTCCCCTCCATAAATCTTTTGGGAAACAGACAATTAAAATTCTAAAGACTCCTAACTCCATACCTCCTGTGGACAGACGAATGGACAAGAGGTACACCCTTTCAGGCTCGGACACAGAGTTCCTTTCTCAGCAATGCAGCCATGTTGGGGTAGTGCAGGCTGCTGCCTATGATAAGGCAAATATTCCCTTGGCATCACACCCCCCAGATAAGGACTCCAGGAGGATTGATGCCATGGCAATGAAGCAGCACATGGCAGCATCTTTGGGACTCAGGCAGGCTAACTATATGGCCTACACAGCTAGATACCAGAAGTCCAGATGGGACACTGTTCTGGCTCATAAACAGGGCCCTGACCAGCTTGCCAAGGAGCTGGAGCAGGAGCAGGTGGCTTCGGATGGGATTGAGGCATCCAAGGTGCAATTTCATGCTGCTGTGGACTCCAGTGATGTTTCATCTAGAGTCATGGCTACATCTGTGGCCCTTCGGAGGATGGCCTGGCTCAGATGTACTAGCCTATCACAGGATACCCAGGCTAAGGCCATGGATTTCCCTGACATTGGTAATTCTCTGTTTGGGGAGCAGACAGAGGACTACATGAAAAAGATGGACGAGTACAGGACCACCTACAGGAGTGCTCAGGCCAAAGAAAGGCAAGCCACTCCTCAAAGGCAGCAGTCCAGGGGCAGGGGCAAGCCCTTTCAAAGGCCTTTTTACCAAGCCCAGGCCTCCTCTTCTTCCTATGCTCAGAGGGGGTTCTTCAGAGGGAGAGGCAGACGGGGAATGAGCAGGCCTGCTTCCACCCCTCAGCCTAAAGCCCCTGCCAAGCAGACCGATTCTCCAATACCTGTAGGGGGCAGGCTGGCTTACTTTGTCCAGGACTGGAAGTCTCTGACATCAGACAAGTGGGTCCTGGAAGTAGTAAGCCAGGGACTGGTTCTCAGCTTCAAAAAATTTCCCAAGATGAGAACCAGATCCTTTCCACCTGCAAATCCAACAGAGATCCTTTCCTTAGAGGCAGAGGTTTCTTACCTCCTGGCTCTCAGAGCCATAGAAAGGGTTCCTACCCTACACAAGGGCAAAGGTTTGTACTCCAGGTACTTCCTAACCCCCCAAAAAACAGGAGAATGGTGGCCCATCCTGGATCTAAGATATCTGAACAAGCACCTTTTAAAACCAAAGTTCAAAATGGTGACTCTGGGAATAATTCTGCCCTCTCTAAGACCAGGGGACTGGCTAGCCTCCCTGGACCTCAAAGATGCCTACTTTCACATTCCCATCAGGTGCTCCCACAGAAAGTACCTAAGGTTCGAGTTGCCCTCAGGCTGCTATCAATTCAGAGCAATGCCCTTTGGCCTAACATCAGCCCCAAGGGTGTTCACAAAGTGCCTGGCAGTAGTGGTTGCTTTCCTAAGGAGAAAAAAGATCTCCATCTTTCCATATTTGGATGACTGGCTCATTATGGAACTGGTCTCTTCATTCACCCTACAGGTGTCTCGACCAGCAAGACATTTCCTTCAGCTTCTGGGCCACATGGCAGCTTCCACAGCAGTGGTCCAGGGAGCAAGATTCCAGATGAGGGACATTCAGTTCCATTTTAGAGCCTTCTGGTCCCAAAGAAAGGATTCCCCTACCAAACTAGGCCCAGTGACTCGAACCCTGATCCAGGCTTTGCAATGGCGGCAGGATCAGGACAATTTGAGACAAGGAGTTCCTTTTGTCACTCAGTCTCATTCAGTGATACTCACCACAGATGCCTTCCTGCTGGGCTGGGGAGCCCACCTGGGGGATCTTACCACCCAAGGGCTGTGGTCACCTCAAGAATCTCTGCTTCACATCAATCTCTTGGAACTCAGAGCAGTGTCTCAGGCACTGCAAGCCTTTTTCCAAATCTGTACAGAACAAGGTGGTCCAGATCAGAACAGACAACACCACCACCATGTGGTACATCAGCAAGCAAGGAGGCACTCGGTCTATGGCCTTGTGCACAGAGGCAATGAAGTTGTGGTCCCTGGCCTATTCCATGCAGACCTCTCTGGTAGCAGTTCACCTCCCAGGGAAGGACAATGTCTTAGCAGATGCTCTCAGCAGGATATCCCAGGGCCATCACGAATGGACCCTAGATCCCCTAGTTTTGAAAGTGATTTTCTCGAGATGGGGCACTCCACAGATAGATCTTTTTGCAGCCCCAGACAAACTTCCTCTCTTTTGTTGCAGACCCCCACTCTTGGGCTCAGTCCCCCTGGATGCCCTGATCCTGAATTGGGAATGGAAATTTCTGTATGCTTTTCCCCCCTTCCCTCTCCTGTTCAAGGTGTTAGTCAAGATAAGGTCACAACCATGCAAAGTGATTCTGGTTGCTCCAGACTGGGCCAGACAGCCCTGGTACCCGCTGTTGCTGTCTTTAGCAGTCCACCTTCCCTGTCTCTCTTCCCAGGAATTACAACCTATTGACATCCTCTCAGGGGAGGATTTGGTACCCGAACCTCAGGTCTCTCAATCTCAAGGCATGGCTCTTGAAGAGTTAGAGTTTGCTGATCTGCATCTTTCTCAAGGGGTTCTGGATATCCTTAAGGCTTCTCGAAAGCCTTCCACTAGAAAGACTTACAATTCCAAATGGAAAAGGTTCACTATCTGGTGTTCTAATAAGAATATTTCTCCAGAATCTGCTGGGTTGCCTACGGTTCTGGACTATATGGTCCATCTCAATGGCCTAGACCTTAGGCCAGCTACACTTAAAGTGCATTTGGCAGCTGTTTCTGCCTTCTTGTCAGTAGGCAAGCCCTCTCCTCTGTCAGCTCATCCTGTGTTTTGTAAGTTCTTCAAGGGATTGCTGCACACCAATCCCCCTTTTGGGACCCTGCTCCTGCTTGGGACCTTAATGTTTGCATTGCTCAGCTTATGCAACCTCCCTTTGAGCCTTTGCCTTCTGCAGAGCTCAAGTACTTGACCTGGAAAACTGTGTTTTTGGTAGCCATTACCTCTGCCAGGTGTATCAGTGAATTGCAAGTCCTGTCAGTGGAGCCTGATTTCATCTCTTTCCACAGAGATAAAGTGGTCGTAAGAACTAACAGGAAGTTTTTGCCTAAGGTGGTTTCAGATTTCCACTTTAATCAGTCTGTGTCTCTCCCTGTTTTCTTCACTGACCATTCCTCCTCTGGAGAGAGGAGGCTGCACAGCTTGATGTTAAAGGGCCTCAGCTACTACATAGAGCGCACCAAGGGTCACAGGTTTGAGTCCCTCCAGTTGTTCCTCACATATGGAGAGGTCGGTAAGGGCAAACCTGCCACTAAGAGATCTGTTGCCAGGTGGATTGTCTCTTGTATACAATTCTGCTATGGAAAACTGGGTAGAACCCCACCCTCAGGCCTGAGGGCTCACTCTATTAGAGGTACAGCTGCTTCCCTGGCTGCTGCCAGGGATATTCCTATCCTAGAAATTTGTCAAGCAGCCACCTGGAAAACAGTCCATACATTCACCAAGCATTACTCTCTGGATATCCAGGCTAGGAGTGATGCTCGGTTTGGCACAGCAGTACTTCAGAGCCTATTCCCAAAGTAGGTTATGTCCCTCCTCCATGGAGGTACTGCTTGGTAGTCTGCAATAGTCAGAATACAGCAAGACTTCACGTTGTTTGAAGAAAAAATTACTCACCTTAGTAATGTTGTTTCTTCTAATGGAGTCTTGCTGTATTCTGACCTCCCCCACCTCCCCTCTCAGAACCTGTTTTTTGGGATGTGGGTGGGCAGGAGCAGTGTTGGCACCCTAGGGGTGCCCCTCTTTTTCACCCTCCTTTACTTTGGGTGTGTGTTGTGTTTTGTTTTTTGGGTTTCCTGACTTGAGTCTTTGCTTTGAAATCAAAAAAACCTTTTTAATAAATTTAGTTGCCAGTTGGCTAGTGTGAGTTTTACAGTTTCCACACAGAAGTTCCAGTGAGTATTGCTTGTAAAGATCTGACGGTTGGAGTTTAAACAACAGCAGACAGGGGCTTCAACTGAGCTCATGCTGAACGTTCCATGCTGGCCATGGAAAGTTAACTCTTTGTTCTCCGGGGCAGTTGAAAGGCAGGACCTAACTGCAATAGTCAGAATAGTCAGAATACAGCAAGACTCCATTAGAAGAAACAACATTACTAAGGTGAGTAATTTTTTCTTTGAGACCACAATGATGAACAGTCCTGACATTAAAGACTTGTATGGGTTATGCACTGTATTACAAATGTTAATATATGCATTTGTTACTTAGGTCTTGGGTCATTAGGATTAAACCCCCAGCCCCTCTCTTCCCTGCTCAGCAAATTCATTATTTGAAGCAAAATGAGTGAGAAATGAGTTATTTAATACTACAATGAGTTTGTGACTACACAGATGTCATTTGCAACACCAACCCTCTTCCCTTGCCAGATTGGACATCCTTTGCAATGTTTTGTGCCACTTTGCTACCATTTCACACTCTCATACTCAACATTTTTTCCCCTTTACTCCTCCCTTTCCATCCTCCCTCTCCGTTCACATCGCCAGTCCCACTGTGCTTCCTTCATCTGAAACTACTGGTTTGGGTCCCTTCCTTCTTACCTCTTCTCACTCCCCTCTGCCATCCCCTCTTCCGCCTACTCCCTTTGCTCCAGGAACCCTCACACCTTCTCCCTTCCCCACGCACACTCCTCTGCTGGGCAAGCTGCCTTCTCCTATTGTCTCTCCTCCCTATGGAACCTGCTCCCTTCTCCCTCCATCTCTCCTCACTTCATCGCTTAGACACCAGCTTAGACTTTTTCCTGCTTCCTCCTTCCTCCTGCTTCTGCCAACTATTCACCTGACCCCCTTCCCCCATTTCTGTCCTCTTACCTGCTATTGCCCTCCAGCCCCATGATTTTGGCTCCTACCAATGAACCATAGCTGCCTGTTTTTGGCTCATCTGCATTGCTCAAACAGTGTCAACTTTTTCTACAGGTACCGCGTACTTACTTTCTTTAGTTTTTGTCTACACTGAACACTACCTTGTAAGCTAATTTTAGGGTCCCTCCGTTTGTCACGGTTTTGATCACCTGACTGTTCTGTGCTCTGTTTTAAAGGGAATTTTTAAATGAAGCCAGTATCTTTGTTATTTTAACTTTGTAAAGATTTTAAAGTCAAACAAATTGTGGTCTGATTTCGGTTCTTCTGGCCTACTCTGTTCTTGCACTTTGTAATTTGTCATTGCAAGCGTATGTTATAACATTGCAATTTTGTTATATTGTGCTCGGCTTTTCCTCTTCCCTTCGTTGCCCCTGGAAATGAGCCTTGGCTCAGCGTGCCTTTTCTGGTTACTAATTTTCAAATAATAGATAAATTAGTATTATCCCAAATTCATTTTATTAACTAGTCTGAAGCAGATGATTTCTTAGGGTGGTCTGCATTCTGCTCACATCGCTTTGTTCCTCCATTCCACCCCCCCACACACACACACATCTTTCCTTATGCACCATTTCTTCTGTGTGGGCATTGTCATAGTTGAAGAGAACACACCGCAAGATAAAGTGTTAATCTTGAGACTATACACAGCAACAAATATACCAAACTGAATATCAGATGGCCAGAAAGAGTAATTAGTGTTACACTTTCAGTCCTCTGCAAAAACCTGACAGAGCTGTGTCCTGTAAGAGAGAGTTGGAAAACTCCTAACAGGCGTGTAATCAGCACAAATGCTGACACTTCTCTCTTGGGTGAACCGGCTGTCTCCAGCATTCCCTGCCCCTGTCTACGGCCTTGGAATGTGTGTGTGAAGAGCCTAAACTGGAGCACTAGACAGAGCAGTGATGTCATCACGCCAGCGAGTGTCATGACACACAGCCCTACCCCTGAGAGCACAAGCTTATAATGCAGGCAGTAACTAGCGAGGCTGCACCACCACTGCCTAGGGTGGAGTAGTGAGCAGGCTGTCACACACACAACAGTGCTGCTAAGAATGGTAAGATGATACTCAGCATTATTTTTTACAGACTTTTACAGGAAAAACATTTTAATTGAAACTGTGTCTTTTGAGAGGATTTTTGGTTTAGCAGGCCTCAGAGCCACTAAGAATGCTCATACCTCTCAACCTCTCGGCATTAAAAATCATAGCAGTTGAGAGGTATGAGAGTGCTGTAACAATAAACTAAAAACAGTAACAGTAAAAAACAACTGCTCTAGATCATTGCAGTAATTGAATTGTCATTAAAGAAGCAACTTAGAAAATATAACTTAAAGAGCTAGTAGAACCAAAAATAGCAGACAGGAAAATGTTGCAATTTTAAGTAGTCAGTTGTAACGTTTAATTTCTTAAAGAGCACCTTTCCTCAAAGTTCTCATGCTGCTGTTTTAACAAATAGGAGGCTCCCTTTCCTGAACAGGAGTTCCTCCATGCCAGTTTTAAAACAAAACAGTCTGCCCAGTAAGGAAGGGAAGGTATAGAAACATAGAAGTTGACGGCAGATAAGGACCGCAAGGCCCATCCAGTCTGCCCATTTCTTTTTCTACCTTATAAATGTGCCATCGGCCTTTGCTCTGTCAGTGGCCTATCTATTCATACCCATCTGTATTGCTCCCTTATGCCTATCCCATGCCTGTTTGAAGCCCTGCACTGTATTCATAGCCACCACTTCCTGAGGTAGGCCGTTCCATGCATCCACCACCCTTTCTGTGAAGAAGAATTTCCTGACATTCCCCCTTAATCGGCCTCCCTCTAATCTCATGCTGTCCTCTTGTCCTGCTATTTTTCTTATATTTAAACATGTTAGACTCTTTCACCTTGTTAATGCCCTTAAGGTGTTTGAATGTTTCGATCATATCACCTCTCTCCCTCCTTTGCTCAAGGGTATACATATTGAGCTCCGTTAATCTGTCCTCGTATGTCTTCTGATGCAGTCCCTGCACCATTTTGGTTGCCCTTCTCTGGACTGCCTCAATTTGGTTAATGTCCTTGTGAAGGTGTGGCCTCCAGTACTGCATGCAGTACTCCAGATGGGGCCTAATCAGTGTCTTGTAAAGAGGGATTATTACCCCTACTAAAATACCCTAACATCCCCCTAGCCTTACCTACTGCTTGGATGATTTCAGGTCATCGGTGATGATGATGCCCAAGTCTCTTTCTTCCTTTGTGACTGCCAGCAACTCCCCTCCCAGCCTATAGGTGGCTTTAGGGTTTCTCTTCCCTATGTGCATGATCTTGCACTTCTTTGCATTAAATCCCAGTTGCCACTCTTCTGACCATTTTGCTAGTTTATCCAGATCTCTTCTCATTCTGCCCACCCATCTGGATCATCTACTCTGTTGCAGATCTTGGTGTCATCTGCAAACAGACAAGCCTTACCCTCTAGTCCATCTGCAATGTCAGTAATGAAGATATTGAAGAGGACTGGCCCCAGGACTGATCCCTGAGGTACCCCACTTGTGACTTGCATCTCTTCTGACTGTATACTATTTACCACCACTCTCTGTTTTCTGCCTGTCAACCAGTTTGCCACCCAGTTGACCAACTTCTGACCCACCCTGAGCCTACCCAGCTTATTTATCAATCTTCTATGTGTAACAGTATCGAAAGCTTTGCTGAAGTCAAGGTAGGCGACATCAACTGCTCCCCCTTGGTCCACCACTCTGGTTACCCAGTCAAAGAAAGCTATGAGATTAGTTTGACAGGACCTTCCTTTTGTAAACCCATGCTGTCTTGGATTCTGTGCCCCTATGGATTCCAGGTGTTGCACTATCTTTTCCTTAAGGAGTGCCTCCATAATCTTGCCCACTACTGAGGTAAGACTGACTGGTCTGTAGTTCCCTGCCTCCTCCCTGCTACCACTCTTGTGGAGTGGGATCACATGAGCCCTTCTCCAGTCTTCTGGGACCTCTCCTCTGCTCAGAGACTCGCTAAACAGTTCTGCTAATGGCTCTGCTAGTTCCACCCTTAGCTCCTTAAGTACCATGGGATGTATGCCATCAGGTCCCATTGCCTTATCCACCCTGAGCTTAGCGAGCTCTTGTAGGACCCTTTCTTTTGTGAAGGGAGTAGTGCTCACCTCCCTCCCCCCCCCGTGTCCATGGTGCTGAGCTGTGGGCCCTGCCCTACCTTCTCTTCAGTAATCACGGACAAAAGTATCTATTTAGGATAGATGCTTTATATGGGTCCTCCTCCTCACATGCCTCCTTTTCTCCTTTGAGCTTAGCAATACCCCTCTGGACTTTCTCCTTTCACTAATGTATCGATAGAAAGTCTTGTCACCTTCTTTTACTGTTCGTGCTAGTGTTTCCTCAGTTTGGGACTTTGCCTGCCTTACTGTCTTCCCTGCTTCCCTTAGGGCAGTTTGGTATGCCTCCCTATCTTCATCCTGCTGTGTTCCCTTATATTTCCTGAAGGCCAGCCTTTTGGCTCTGACCTTTTCTACTACTGTATTTGAGAACCAAAGTGGTTTCCTTCTTCGTTTGCACTTCCTTTTCTAACACAATGGGATGTTGCTTCAAGTATTGCATCCTTAATGCTTGCCCACTTTGCCTGTACCCCCTCACCTGTGTTTCTTTTTGCCAGGGCTAGCTTAACTCTGTTGGCCATCTTATCAAAGTCAGCTCCTCTGAAGTCACATATTTTTGCCTTGGAATGGGATGATTTAGATGTAGTGGCCAAATTGAACCATACCATGTGATGGTCACTGGCCCCCCAGGTGACCTTCTACCTGGAGATCTGTGATCCTTTCCCTGTTAGTCAGTACTAGATCTAGGATAGCTCTGTCTCTTGTGGGTTGTTGTACCAGTTGTGTGAGGCCTTCCCCCTGCAGGGAATCCACCATGTGTTTAGTTCTGGCAGATGTTCCTGCTGGTATTGACCAATCTGTATCCGGCATGTTGAAGTCTCCCATTATCAGAACCTCCCCTTTAGATGTCATGTTTTGTATATCTTCGAACAGTAATGTGTCTATGTCCTCCCCCCTGGTCTGGGGGCCTGTAGACAACCCCAGTTCTTATGGCTGTCCCATTTCCTGTTTCCAGGGTGACCCACAGTTCTTCTGGCTCCTTATGTGTATTCTGAATTTCTGTAGCTTTGATATTTTCATTGACATACAGGGCCACTCCACCCCCCCCCCCTTTTGCACCTCGGTCTCTTCTGAACAGTACATAGCCAGGTACTGGCGTCTCTAAGTGTGGTTACTGGTAAACCACGTCTCACTAATTGCTACTATGTCCAGTTTAGCCTCTGACATTATTGCCTGCAGGTCTAGGATCTTATTTCCCAGGCTGTGAGCATTTGTGTACATGATTTTCCATTGGCCAGATTTCGGTGTGTTAGCTGTTGGGTGAGGTTTGGCATTACTTCTGTGCGTCGTATGGGGAGACGGACCTTTTTTCTTACCTGATGATGCAAATGAACTGTAAACATGCTGAACCCCTGTTTGACCACTAGCTGAGGGGGAGGGGTGTTCTTCCCATTCGACGTATGGGGTGCTGCACCCCTCTCCCCATTTGCTAGTTTAAATATTCTGCAAAGATGTCAAACTTCTGTATTTTATCCCCGAGGGGGCTAGCGGCTTGATCCCTTCCACTTCCTGATCGCCAACCGGCGACGCCGTCCCCGCGCTTCCTAGTTTTGCGACATCACCGTAGGACCAATGCGGGGACGTACTCCATGCAAGTCTATGGAGCGTAATTTTAAAAGTTATTTTTACTGTTTTAATCAGACTTTTGGTGTAAATCAAAGCCTTTATTCAAGTATCAATAGCCTAGTTACTTGAATACTGACTTCGATTTGTACCAAAAGTCTGCATAAAATAGTAAAAAATAGCTTTTAAAATTATGCTCCATAGACTTGCATGGATTACATCCTTGTGCTGGTCCTATAGTGACATCACAAAACTAGGAAGCCCGGGGACAGTGTTGGCAATCAGGAAGTGGAAGGGATCAAGCTGCTAGCCCCTTCGGGGGTAAAATACAATCTCTTCCCTTCCTTAGGGGGCATATTATTTTGTTTTAAAACTGGCATGGAAGAACTCCCATTCAAGTAAGGGAGCCTCCTGTTTGTGTTGAAATGCATCGAGAAAGGTGCTCTTTAAGTATTTTTCTTTTTCCATTTCCTCATTAGAAAGTTTACTCTGTGACAGTATTATGCTTTGTGTGTGGAACAGTATTCTGCATGGCAGCTGACATATCTAGTCCTAGTCCCCCTACAACATCATCAGCATTGTGACCTCACTGACCATGACCTGGCAGCTGCCGAGTGGCTCTTCCTGAGTAGCTGTGATGTCACAGTCAGTGAGGTCACAATGCGGATGATGTTATGGGGTTGGGAGATAAAACTAGATATATCAGCTGCCAGGCAGAGTGCTGTTCCACAGATCACACCTACTAACATCAGGTAGAAAATCTTCTAATTACTCAAAGGGAAAAGAAAAATCACCTCAGATATAAAAGGTAATAATTGATTGCTTTTAAAAACTAATATTAATTTTAAGCAGTACACTAACTCTTTACTGAAAGTAGGGTATATAACTGTAAGACATAAAACAAACTGACTGAATATAATTTGTTACACCCACGGTATGAATGAAAGGGTTTGTGACGCGGTTGAGCAAGCCCATGATAAGAAACAGGTACATCTTTCTGCATACTGAGCTGAGAGCAGATTAGAATGTTGTTTTACAGGTGTGGAGTGAAGAAATTGGTACATTACTGTCTATTGCCTTTTAGAAAGGTTAAACTGAGCCCCTTTGAAGGAGTAAGCAGAAGTATAGCCAAAGTCATTGTAAGTAGATAGATATTTTATTTATATAGCACCCATCTCCAAGGACTCTGGGTGCTGCACAATATAAACACACATATCATACTGTAACCCCTAGGTGGCACTATCCCAAGGGCTGCTACCCCTACCTGATTGGCTAGTAGCAGGTTAAGGGGCCTGAGTTCTGAAATGGGTGCCTTCACCCGGAGGTCAGGGTTGGTAGTGGTCAAGCTAACCTGGGCACAGCCCTCCGGGACACTGTAACCCCCCCTCTTTCCCCTCTAGTGGCCTGAACACTGTACAGTAATCACTTTCACGATACCCCTGGTACACCACACAAGTACCCACACTGTTTGCACTTACCACCAGGGCTGGTTCCTCTGGCTCGACCCTGGGGACCCCCTGTAAAACAAGGTTAAGCACAGCAAATAGCAACAGTACAGTACTTTGAGCACAAAATGGAACCACAGTCAGATTACATGCAGAAAAAGTTAGAGCTGATTTATTCAGAGGACTTGAACAAGGGAGGGGCAAAATCAGGTTAATTAGCTTAAAGGGTATATCAATCAAGCAGTTATGCATGCGCTTGAGTCTCCCCGCAAAGTCCACTTCTGGGTACCCAGGTAGAGAAGAGATGGGCTAGCCAGGACAGTTGCCCAGGGTTGCAGCTGGTTGGGGCCCTGTGATGGAAAACACAACATGCACAGTACACAATATTTGTAATCCAGAGCCAGAGGGCTCAGTTTGTAAAGGAAATGAAACAACAAGACAATCAGATGACACACTCAGATTAAGCTGTTGTTGTAGGGAGCTACCTTGGTATTTACTCACGATACCCAAGACTGGACACAGGCTGGACGAAAATCAAGACTGCAGGTGGTTGATCTGGAATGCCAGGAGAAGCAGGGCCCACACCAGTCACAGAAGTGTCGTTCCTGTTCAAGCGTGGAGCAGGGGGCTGATCTTCAGGCAGGTCTATCGTTGATGGCTTCTCTGTGCATTGGGTAGTCTGGCTGGGCCAGTCTGGCAAAGCCCAGACCGCATGGAGATAAGTTCGGAAGCAGTTCGTTTTGGGCTGGATACAGCTTCTAGCAAGGAGAACACAGTTCACACAGTGGGGAACTAACTCACAACCCACTAGCAGCTCATCATAGCTCATTTACATGTACGGGAATTCTACTGTACCAGGCAAAGCACTCCCTGGGCACAATCGCAAAGTCTTTGCACACACCGGGAGCTTAGGGGTAGCTAGAACTCCTGACAGGCCGATCGCATTCAGCAAAAATATTTGGTCTTCTTTAGGTTGAGCCTGGCCCACTTTGGTAGCTTACTTTAGTCACACAAACTTGGATTTAGTCCAAAATAATTGTCTTCTCTCCCTCTCAGGAGCAGCAGGCAGACATGGAGGCCAAACTCTCAGCCTTTTCATAGTTCTCCCATGCAAATCCACTGAGGATTGCTCTCAGAATCACTTCAGCTCCTTCTTGCTCAGCTTCCAGTTTAGTTCTAACTGAAAACTGCAAGCAGCCCGGAACTTCCCCATGATCCAAAAGCTTTGGTTGGCTGATTTGGCTGTCAGTCAAAGAAAGAGCTCCCTCTTCAGTTGCAAAAAAGGCGCAAAAACTCCAACCACAGTGCCTATAGATTTTGAATTCAGACAGCTCCTGTAGTCCGGCTACATTTTAGGTCCCACCAGAACTGGTTGGTCCAATTTGCAGTCCAGGACCAATATAGTGGGGACAAACAAAACAGTCCTTGCTACAAAGAAAGCAGGTTAGACAAACTACATTATCATTATCATTCTAAATGGTTTTCAGCAAATAGTTACATCTTTCAACAGAGCTCCATCTCAGATTACTTATGCTGCAATTAGGCAGCTCTTAAAGAGACAGTACACAGAGGCTATACAAGCTCTGGTAATCACATTTAAACTGCTAAAACGCAGGAAACTAGCCTGGCAATGAGCATTTAGGCAAGCTCAAGGAACATTTTTGGGAACCCCCCATTTGTAGGGGAGGTTACACCACAAAACATTTTAAAAAACACAGTAAAACGAATTTAAAACAACATACAAAATACAGCTGGGAGCAACAACTTATCCAGCCATCATAAAAGTGCTATTATTTTAAAACACCTTCAATTTAAGGCTTGATTGAATAAATATGTTTTGAGACCCTTCTTAAAGGCTTCTACCGAGGGGGCCTCCCTTAGATAACCAGGCAGGGAGTTCCACATGGTAGGCACAGCTGCCACAAACGCTGTGTCACCAGAATGCCGCAATCTAACCCTGGGAACTCCAAGGTGGCCACCCCCTGCAGAATGGAGGGCCCGGGTCGGGCAGTACGGCACAAGGAGCTCTTGCAGATGGACTGGACCCCTCTCGTGCAGGGTCTTATAGGTCAACAGCCCTATCTTGAAGACAACCTTCTACCAGACTGGCAGGCAGTGCAGTTCACGGAGCGCCGGGGTGATATGTTCACATCTTTTCACCCCACCAAGTAATCTTGCCACCACGTTCTGCACCAGCTGCAGTCTGTGGAGGTTGCCTCCAGATATCCCTAGGTACAGGGCATTGCAGTAGTCCAACCTGGAAGTGACGATGCATGTACCAGTGTGGGCAGGTCATCAGGTGGGATCAGGGCCCGAATTTGGGCAATATTCCTGACATAATAAAAGCCACTTTTTCACCAAGGCTGACACCTGTGCATCAAGTGTCAGACCGCCATCCAGGATTACTCCCAAAGTCTTCACCTGCCTAGAGGGGCCTAAAGGCACACACCCCAGCACAAGGTCAGGGGGTAATGCCATGCCCCCCCCCCACCCTGACGACCCGGCTCCAGCACCAGTACCTCAGTCTTGTCTGGGTTAAGCTTAAGCCAATTGTGAGTCATCCATATCTGGATTTCCTTAAGGCAGCTATTGAATACATAGTCTGACACCTGGCTTTTGGGAGCACAGGACAGGTACAGTTGGGTGTCATCTGCATAGCAGTGAAAACCCAGCCCATACCACCTGATAATGCCTGAGAAGTGCTAGTGTTATACTCTGCAAGTCTGTATTATATCAAAATTATACAGCATGGTATATGAAGTACAGTAAGATATTCTTTTTTTTTTTCCTCTGTAGGTTTTCATTTTCTTCCTGTACAGTATGGATAAGTCATCTGCCCCGTTTCCATCTGCCACAGCTGTCTCAGTGACCTCCAATGTTGGAGGCAGTATCCTCTGCGGGTTTCCTCCCCGCTGCAGGGCCAGGAGGGGAGGGCTGCCGCCTCCCTCCCACCGTAGGCACATCTAGATGTGCCCCAGACCCAGAGTGGCAGAGGAGGCTGGCGGACGGACTGACAGGGCATCATGTAGCCCATCCTCCCTGTTTTTGCTCCTGGTTTTCTCCCTGGCCAGCCACAAATGTGCAATGAGCACATCGTGCGAGCTCCGTCTCCGCAGAGATGCCCCCGGTACTGAGGACGTGGGGTCACCCACATTGTGTGGCTGAATGTGCCTCCACCTGGATTTCTCCAGGTGGCGGTAGAGCAGCAGACCACAAATCACCCCTCCCCGGAGGAGGAGAGCTGTCTTCTGGACACTCAATCCTCCCTCCCCCAGAAACCCGCATCTGTTTCTGAACGTGGGTTGCTGGCGTGGCAGGAGGTAAGGCACATGTAGCACCTCAGTCATCCATGCCACTGAGCCACGGTAAGATATTCTAATGAGCACACTGTATTTTTAAGGTGCCACTTAAGGTGATTTGATTTCAAAAAGTCAATTCTTAAAGTCTAGGTTTATTCATGAAATTGTTTTGAAGCTTTGATAGTCTGGGTCAGAACTGAATTCAGAGGAAATATTTCAATCTATACTTATCACCGTATCTTGTATTTTTTGTTATGCTATTGCAGGACCACCACAAGCCCTGAGGATGCGTTCTGCTAGGCCAGGAAGCATTGGCCTTGTTACATTTAGGTGGCTAAACACACTTTGCATAACTAATAAACATTGTTAAAAAATATTTAAGGAGTTTGTCTTCTTCAACCCCACAAAGCAAGTTTGGGGATATATTGTCCCACTTTTTCACAGTATTTAAGCTGCTTAAAATACTTTAATCACCAGAGGAGTCTGTGGGGGGAAAAACTGACTCAGCATCACTTTTGATAAATTTAAAACTAAAGGCATCTCATTCTTCTTGTACATGTATTAATTGTCAGGCACCAATAACCTGTGTAATTATCAAAGTCTTTGTCTACAATGAAATCCTGAATAGGTTTGCGAGTTAAATCTATGCTTTTCCTCGCAGGAGTGCATTTGATTACAGTAGTACAGATAAGGTGTGCGGAAGTTGATACATTTGCATTGCTTGAAAAAATTAAAATGTAACAGCTGGTTCATCAGTTCTCTTGGTGTTTTGTGATCGGAACAAAAAAAGAGTGTCTTTCTGCTGAATACCCCTTTGTTACTGGTCCAAGATTCATTTTAGATTAATCTCTTATTTTGCATTATTTCCAAAGGACATCCATTACCTTGCACTTGATAACGGGGAATTGGCACTAGCTGAAGTGGCAAAGAAAAAGGCTAACGAAATTGATGCAGAATCAATAACCTCTGGAGTTGGTAAGAATTAATGCTGTCAAGAAAAGACATTTTGCTAAAATCAATACTTTTTTTGTGGCATTTTACAGGCCATCCTTTCTCATATATTTAAACATTGTTTTAGCTCACCAGTGTATAATTTAACACTAAACAAACTTAAAATAAGCCTTGGTAAGCAACAGTGGAGATGTTTGTAAAGCTGAGATATTTTAAAGTTGTTCCTTATAAAATGCCCTCCAATTTCTATAAAGATCCCTAAAAGTACTATCGCCCTGAGGGGAAACAAAGGGTTAAGAGATGCAAAAAGTAATCATTGTGCAGGTCTGGGTAGTAGGACCAGCTGTCAATGTATCCCATGGGCCTCAGTTAGATTAAATACCAGTGTTCTTCAACAGACCTTTAGGCGGGCTGCCCGATGGCACAGTTCCAGTGTGTCCCGCTTGTGATGCTGGTGGCTTGGGTTCCGAGCCTGCGCCTGGATTACTAGCGACTGGTGGTCAGATCCCAACTGACACTGTACTTCAGCAGAATGGGAGGCTTGTGGGTATCACGGTGGTATTTGATGGTCTTATGTTCACCATCCCACATCAATGTTATTGTGTCCTTACAGGAAAAATGAAAATAAGCATTTTAAATTGATGCTTTATTCCTTTATGAAACAGCTGCCGCAACATGAAATCCATAACACAAGGTTACGCATGCAAATAGTAAAGAAATAAAATTACAGTTGGAGAATATTCTCTTCCATGTAACCTTAGGCTCTCTCAATCCCATCTAAACTTCAAGAGAGTGCTACATAAGTTATTACATCCCACCAATAGATTCTCTTGTACCTGATGCACTGTATCATATAATTGCCTATCTGCCACATGCGTTGTACTTAAGTATGTCGCACTTGAGTTGTGATGCACTGCCTGCTTTCTTCATTGCTATCTATTGTTTAATTTTGTCAGAGCTGTACTTATTATTATTACCTTCTCCATTATATAAAATTATTTGATGTTTGTACTTCTCCCAAGTCGAACCTGAAAATAGGCATTGTTGTCTAGTGCACCTACCTGGTAAACAAAAAACTAACAAAATAAATATTAATGTGTTATACTAGGTGGGGAGGGGGTAACCCCTTCCCCCAAATTATATTCAAGAATAGGTACTTACATAAGCCTCATTCTGCCACATGGTCAAGTGCCAAATAGTGCAAATACTAATCCTATAGTGTACGGAAAGGTTGACCAGGACTGTAAAACTGGAAGAGTCTTTTTCCAGAGAAATAAATGTGTCTGGATAGAGCATTGCAGCAAGAAAACTGGTAACAAGTAACATTTTCAGCATATAAAACTGATAATCATATTAGTGAATTCATTTTACAGTAATGAATCCAAACCTGTAGTTAACAATTTCAGAGATGAGGTCAGGAAAGACCAAATGATTTCAACAATTCCTCCTCACTTAGCCTGGGAGTGAGTAAACCCTGCGCTCTGTGATGGCTTGCACTGAGATTAAGGCTTTAGCGTATGAGTGTGGTTTGGAGATATTCACAAAAACCTGCACTCCATGTGGTGACAGCTGTCATAGCCAGCATAGGTGTTGTACTGTGTAAACCACTGCCCATCATGTTTTTGTGAGACAGTAAATAGTTAAGAAAATCTAGCAGAGATGTGGAAAAGTGTCATGCCCCAGTCCCAGCAACATTTAAAACACAGTATGCGGCACTTATACCATCCACGTGTAAGCCAAACGGCCCCTGAAAATGGACAAATCCTGTATTCCAAAACCATGTCTAGTTGGGCTGCAATGTAAATCTGCCGGCTATAGTGGGTTAATGGCACCTGCTATACCTGATGCCCATTAACTTCTCCACAGCTATCATCAGGTGGCCTTCCCCGACACTTCCTGAGGCTACCTTACTGCAGTTGAGGAGGTGTTTGTGGGCCTCCCTGACACAACCTAACCACTGCAGTCACCTAATGAGGTGCTAATTGTCTGCTGTCCCCCTCCATTACAGCAGTCATCCCCATGTTTTACAGCAAATAGCTGTGGAGCTAAATCGAACAGTGTTTGTTGGAGTGGGCAAAAAAGAGCACCAAAGCAGTCCAGTTTCAGTTGGTGGGGGCTGACAGCAGGAATACAAATGATCCGCTTGGTATGGTAAGTTTGCATGGGTTGCCACTGTTTCTGCTGTTTGTTGGTTGACTGGGGGATGAAATTCTGCAGAGCTATTTGGTCGAGTTTGTTGATCGAGTGCTGAGTGAGAGCACTTAGAGTGGGCATACCGATGATCCCTTTGGAAAGGTAAATTTAGATGGATTGCCGCTATTCCTGCTGTTTTGTTTGTCAGGTGGGGACTTAGAGTGGACTGAGAGCAGGCAGAAGATTAAAGCAGACATGTGTGAGCGGCTAAATAAAAGAAAGAAAGAAACAAAACATAACAAAATTTATTTTATTTAGTTTTTGTTAACCGGGTAAGTGCACTAGACAAATTCTACCTTTTTCAGGCATGGCCCAGGGAAGGGGGATACAGATGAATGCCAACTGACCTTGAACCAGATTAAGCTGTAAATAAAATAGCAAGCATTTGTCAATGCCGAATGTTGTCACGCTGGCATTGGCATTGGCAGTGGCGGAGCTAGAGGCGCATAATAGGAATGGCAGTGAAGTATTGACGTGCCGCCAACTCCACCCCCACCCTGTAGAGAGCGACAGGCAGTGGGGTGTGCCTTTGGATCGTCAGGTATAATGCTCATGCCATTGTACCTCACTGTACCCTGTAGACACTGACAAGTGTCATGGTGTGCTTTGGGGTCTTTGGCATCATACTTACGCCATTCCATAAGGAAATACGCTGACGTGGGTGCAGCATAGGAGCGTGGGGTGAAGTTTGTGGCCGAGCAGTGCAAGACACACTATGATGCCTGTCAGTGGCTGCTGGGTGGTCGTGGGGGGGGTGGAATGGCATGAGCATTACATCCGATGATCCCAAGTCACTGCCCTGATGCCTGTCAGTCCATACTGGGTGGGGTACTGCAGTTGGAAACCTTAACACCGTAGGCGTGTAGTGGTAGTTTCACTCTACATGTTCAACATGGGCTGCTTGTCAGGCCACCTCATGAAAAGCAGCACAATCACTTTGTTAGCTGAAAGGTGGTTTTGCACAGTGGCTGTGGCATTTGGTAACAGAGGGACGAAAACACAGTTTTGGGCAGGATGTGGAGAATGACAACTGTATTGCTCATGAGGAGGCATAAAAAATTTCAACGTTGAAAATCTGGAGTGGCAATATGAAATATTGGTGAAGCAATGAACATGCATACAAACTGCGCAGCAGACACCTGCAACCCTATTATTTGTGGGAGTCTTTTAGGCACATTTTCAACATAGGTATTTTGGGACCTCCCCTCGTGAACAGTGGTGCTGTGATTTTGTTAATGTGTCTCAAAAGGTGATTTCCCACAGTGAGCACGCCATTGTGTGCCACAGTTGTGGGAACGCGTTTTGGGCAGGCTGTTAAAAGTGGCAGCCTTACTGTTGATAAGGAGGTGTGCACAAATGCTAGTGGTAAAAATGTGGTATGAAAATATTGCAGATGTACAGTTACAAAGCAGTGTGGAAACTGTGCAACGTACGCTTGCAGCACAGTGATTTTCTGGACTTTCGGCACCAAATTTTCAACATAGGCATTTTAGGACCTCTGCTCATGAACAGTGTCTTCGTCATTTCCTCAAACTGATCCGAAATCTGATTTCGCACAGCGACCGTGCGATTCTGTGCTGGACGTGCGAAAACACATTTCAGGCAGGATATGTAAAATGACAGCTGTACTGTTCATAAGGAGGTGTGGAAAATTGCTAATTTTGAACATGTAGAGTGAAAATATTACAAGTGCACGAAGTCACGAGCGTGCATGCAAACTGCGTAACAGACGCTTGTGAAACACTAATTGTATGGACTGTCGGCCCCAGATGTTCAACATAGGCATTTTAGGACCTCTGCTAATGAACAGTGTCACTGTCATTTCCATAATATGTCTCGAACACGGACATTCCACAGCGACCGTGCTATTCTGCGCCGGAACTGCGAAAACATATTTTGGTCAGGATGTGAAACATGACAGCTGTACTGTTCATAAGGAGGTGCAGAACAATGGCAATGTTGAAAATCTGGACTGAAAATATTATAAATTCACGAACTTGCGTGCGTCCAAACTGTACAATGCACGCTCGTGACACAGTCATGTTATAGAGTATTGTCACCAAATTTTCAGCATAGGCATTGTAGGACCTCTGCTCATGAGCAGTGTAACTGTTATTTTTGTAATCTGCCCCGAACACTGATTTCCCACAGTGACTGCAGTATTGTGCGCCGGAAGTGTGGAAATACATTTTGGCCAGGATGTGAAAAATGACAGCTGTACTTGGTCACAAGGAGGTGTAGAAAAATGACAATATTGAAAATGTGGCTTGAAAATATTGCAAATTCACGAAGTTAAGAGCGTGCATAGCAACTGCGCAACACATGGTCGTAATACAGCTAATTTTTGGATTTTTTCCACCGAATTTGCAACATAAGCTTTTTGACAGCCCACCTCATGAACACTGCCACTGTCCTTTCGTTAATCAGTCCCAAAAGGTGATTCCATGCAGTGAATTCAAGTCAATTGAAGGCAAAGATAGAGGTGGGGATGAGAACAAAGTAGGGAGATGGGGATGAGGGAGGTAGAAAAAGGGTGGATGTAGGAAGGATTGGGGAGGTGAGAGGCTTGACCTTTCGGGACCAATTAACGTCATAACTGTAACAGAATTCATGAGGAGGGGTCCCAAAAACCCCATGTTGAAAATTTGGTGCAAAAATTGCAAAAAATGCCTGAGATATACATCAAAGTTGAAAAAAAACCTATTTATTCCATTATACAGCTTACCGGCATTTCCTCAGTTCACGGTCGGCTTTGAAGAGTGCAGACGTGTTCCTGGTCCACTGAAGATCGTCGCACTGAGCTCCAGAGTTAAGTATGGGGTGAGGGGAGGCAGGGTACGCAGGGGTGCAGGTGGTGGGTAGGTAGACTATGAGGGACCGTTATTATGTTACAGGGAGAAAAAAAAAGTAACATTGCGGAACAGTTTTTGTTTTTTCAGGGGACTAGGCATGCTGGAGTGGGCTCCCAGCATGCCACCTAACTGTTCGGGGGGTGTTGCTGCAGCTGACGGGGATTGGGCACTCTCATCGGCACACAACTAAGAGGGGGTTAATTTATGCCGCCAACAAGGAAAGCGGGGGAGGCAAGAGCCGAGGGGATTGTGCACCCCCTTGGCATATAAGAAATGGAGGGGGGGACTGCTTTATGCCGACGGGAAGTGGGCTCCCCTGTCTGCAAATGTTCGTGGCCAGAGTAAGCCGGCAGGGGAATTGGGCACCCCCGAAGTCGGCAGTTGGGCGGCCACCCGCCATGCTCACAATATGGCGAGCATGTAGGAAGAGTCCACTGCATCTGACAAGCTTTGCTTGAATTGCAGCGGACCTTTCCTTAGTTGTGCTCACCACATTAGTATGCATGGTGTGGCGCCGGCATGCAGGCTGATTGGGGAATGAAGGACGCACCTTCTGATGCGTGCCCTGCATTCACCCAACAGCGACCGCGCCTCCAAAGCCCCACTGTCGCAAGATGCTGGCTGCGCAAGCAGGCCAACATAAAAAGCAATAAAAGGCTGTAAAACTGTGTTGTAAAATTGTACTGTGCTATGCTATAGCTGTGAAACTGAACTCTTGTACCGAGAGCAGGCAGTGCAGTACTGTTGCACACAGATTGTGCAAACGCACTGTAAAACTGTCTTACTTTTCCCCGACAGCTACTTATACCAGACAAAATGGGGTCGCACAGAGAAGTCCATTATAAGTGGCTTGTACTCCAGTAACATCAGATAATAAAACAGATCCCAGATCAGAGTCCAAACTTTCCTCTTAGGTACCAAACTCCTTTTTAATATTTTCTGACAGGCATCCTGCTTCTTTAGGGTCACTAAACATAAAGGCCTTTCCTGCATGGAAAGTTCTCATCTTAGCTTGCAGCTGGAGAGCACAGGCAACCTCAGCTTCCTGAAGACCTGTATGGACTAAATCAACAGAGTTCTGCTGCTTACAAGTGGATAAACATAGGACAGAGAACAGATGCAGCTGTTCTAATTGTTCAGTTCTAGCTTTCTTGTAGTGTGGGCCACAGACAAAAGTCAGGCTGTCTCCACAGAGCTCAGTGTAATAATTATTTATTTATTGATTAAAATGTTTAACCAGGAAGGCACACTGAACAACAAGTTGCTTGTCTCGGTGCGACCCGGGGGGGGGAGGGTAGGGGAATATGGGGATTGCAGAGCAGTACAATAACACAAGATTTACTATTGAATACATAGAATTAAAAAGCGAGTAGTCAGCACAGTGAGCAGTGAGGGAGTGGAATGCTAACAGTTTTGAACTAGGGAGCTGGATGATAATCAACTGAGATAGATAAAATAACACAAAAATTAACATTGAATGCAAGCACGAATGGCTCTAAACTGTGTAGGTAGAAAATGACTGAATGGAATTCTAGTAGTTTTAATCTAGGTCAAGCTACTGAGGAGTATCACAGACAATAGAAGTTAGCTAAGGTATACCAGAAGTGCAGTCTACAAGTGCAGTAGAGATTTAGGGCTAGCCAAAATAGGGCTGAATAATGGAACTGGGGAAGAGGAAGGGAGGTAAAAAAAAAAAAGGTGGGATGAGAAAGGGAGGTGAGAGGCATTGCAAGTTCTGACCCCTTCAGGATGCTGAGAACCCTGCCAGGGGTCAATTCAAGGCAAAGATAGAGGTGGGGATGAGAGCAAAGTAGGGAGATGAGGATGAGGGAGGTAGAAAAATGGTGGACGTAGGGAGGACTGGGGAGGTGAGAGGCTTGACCAGTTCACGCCCCTAAAGGTTGCTGAGCATCCTGCCAGGGGCTAGAGCAAGGTAAGGATAGAGGTGGCTAGGTAATTGTGTAGGGGTCAGGACAGACAGTGTAGAGGGGGACAAGGAAGATAAGGGAGGAGAGAGATCAGCCAGAGTCTGTCCCCTCCAGCATGCTGAGTACCCCGCCTGCACACGGCAGAGGTGTAGCACATCAGGAGGGAGGCAGGTAGAAGGTAGTGAGGGCAGGGGGAGGAAGGGGGGGTTGGTAAGGAAGGAGTACGATTAAGGTAAGGAGAGAAGAAAATTTGTAGGGGAGGGGAGAGGAGTAGAAAAAAGGTAATAGTAGTAGGGTTAGTGAAGATAGAATTAGAGTAGAGGGAAGGTCAGGGCTTGCAGTCCCAGAGTCTTCCCTTTGGATTCAGGGTAATTCGATAGACCTCCCATTTACATTTGGAGCACCCAGATGCAGAAGCTTTTTATTTATTTTTAATTTATTTAAATTTTGATGACTGGTGGGCCCTCTGAGATAGTCAAGTCCATTTTTCAGGGGTGACCTGGGGAGCCAAATGTTCCCAGCATGAGAAAACAGTACAGATACAGATAATTATGTACAATTATACAGTGGCAAGAAAGAATCCTGGTCTCTGATTGGTCAGTCTGAGACAGGACCTGTGATGTCATCCCAGCAGAACATCACAGGTCTAGTCTCAGCACTGTGAACCAATATGGACCAGCCCGATGATCCCTTTTTTTGCATCTCCTCTTAAGAAACAAAAATATTTTTCCACACTATTAAAAACATTCTTTAAAACTATTTTTTATTTTATATATAACGATGAGCATTATATGTAATAATGCCCTCCAGGGTGTGTGTTGTTTGGGATAATGTACGCCTCAGTTGTTGGGCGCACTCCATACCGACTCGTACTTAACCACCTGAGGCATGGCGATTATCCCAGCACGACACACGCCCTGTCGGGCATTATTGCTTAAGTAATGCATTTGGGTACCAACAATAGACAATATAAGCATACTTTAAGAAATTAACCCTTAACTATGACATCAAGTGAATTGGAATTGGGAGTGACCATAAGCCCCGATCTTAAATTTGACACTCACTGCAGGGACCAGGTGAAGAACGCTAATCAGATTCTGAATTGCATCATTAGACTTATATCCAGTAGAACTAGGGAAGTGTTGCTTCCCCTGTATGTAGCACTGGTCAGGCCACATTTGGAGTACTGTATTCAAATTTGGTCACCACACAGGAAAGAAAATATTAAAAAAGTTGAAGCAATCCAGCGAAGATTCACTAGGCTTATTGTGGGTTTAAAGGAAATATCTTATGAACAAAGACTAAGAACACTTAATTTATATTCTTTACAATATAGGAGGAAAAGGGGAGACTTGTGCATGTTATACAGGGCTTTGGAGGATAACATCCTTATGGTTGAAATAAGTCTTAGGCTCAGTATGGCCAGAGTTAGTAATAGGAGGCATCCGAAGCAACTCCGACTAGGCAAATGGAATACATTAACTAGGAAGAATTGGTACAGTCAAAGGGTGGTTACATTGTGGAATGGTCTACCATCTGAAGTAATTGAAAGCAAGGATAGAAATACATTTAAACACAGGTTAGACAATGTAATGAGCAGTAGGACTAAATTTGGGGATTATCAATGATAACCTAGGCAAGCAACAAGGACGAAAGTCTATTAAAGCTTGAATGATCTATGAAATCTATTAAATTTTCCTGTGAGAACTAGGATTTGATCACCCCAGCAGTCTCGCAGATCTTTGTCTTGTCAGTCTTCACCATTCTTTGCTGCTGGGTGTAAGCCGGAGGCACGCACCCACCATGGGAGCTTTTTTGTTTCAGGGAGGAGACGACTCCTGTGGCGCTCCCCGCATGGCTGATGCACTGCATGTGAAGCACGCGGGTTGGCCACTAGGCACTGTAGACTGCTCCTCCATCCCATTTCTGTTTCTCCCACTGTCGAGGTTGCACCTGCTGTGCGAGTAAACAAATTTCATCTGTGCCATAGGCCTTTGCCTGTCGATGCCGCCTTTCTCCAGCCTTCATCCTGGTTCTGAACCACCCAACACTGTTGAAAATCTGGTAAGCCCATTTCTTTTATTTCTTCCGATGGTGCCAGGCTCTGTTGCTGTAGTTTGATTAAGTTTTTTTCGCATCATGTCTGGTTCTGGGGCCAAAAGAAAATTCAAAGCGGGCAATGCTCCCATCCGTCGGTGACCCTGTGGCTGGCATTTTTCTGTTTTGGACCGGCATGATGTTTGTCTCTGTTGTTTGGGACCTAATCACAATATGGACCACTGTGGCACCTCCTTCTCCATGGAATGCCGTGTTCTGGAAATCCGTATGTTTAAAGTCGGCAGGGCCTCGCCGATTTTTGGAGGATGACATTGTTCGCGGGTCTCTCAGGCTAGAACTCTAGACCTTTCCTCCGGTTCCCCCCCTGGGTCTATACAGCCCGGCAAGGAGGGGGCCTCCTCCAGTTCCAGCCTTGCCAAGGAGAAGGCCTCTTCCCCTCGGAGTGGTGTTGCTGGTGCCACCCCAGCAGTCACCTCTTCGGAGGTGCAGGCTCCCCCAGTGTCACAGCCCACGGTTGCGGGCCTGGCACTGCTGGACCCTCAACACCGCCGGGCAGTGCCGTCCTGGATCCCAGAGCCGTTCGGTGATCAGGACAGTGCCGCGGGAGGTGCCATGTTCCGTAGCGGCGCCACTGCCAGGGGCTCTCCTGGGGTTGCTAGTCTGGAGGTCCACCTGGCCTCCTCCTCTTCAGAGGGGGATGACTCTGAGGCGGACCTGCACTGGCAGCCTGACTCTTCAGGGTCAGAGAGCTCCATGGGACATGGTGCTAGGTGGCCCAGCGTCCCTATCCCTAAGTCCCCAGAGCCGGTTGCCTTGGAAGATCCTTCAGCTGGGGGTGGCTACGGATCTCTTGAGGGCAGTGGTTCAGGGGTCCAATGCGTGGTACCCTCCTCTAGGGGGTCCAGGCAGTTGCCATCTCTGGTGTTGCTGTGGACCTCCGGGGGGCGGGAGCCCTCACTTCTACGGCCCCCTTCAAGGGGTTTCCGGGATCGAGAGAACCCATTTCGCTGGGACCGAGGAAGAGGGCTGCCTCTGATTCTGAGGGGTTGAGGGGTCGGGTTGAGGTGCGGCGGCACCTTCCACCACCCTGCGGGGGGTGGGAAGGAGTCATAGTGCTGAGCCCTGCCTGTCCCTTAAGGTTTTGGAGGTACCTTTGGTTGGCAGTGTACAGGGTTGCCCTTCTGGACACTTGCAACCCCAGGCGCATCACAGGGAAGACTCCCCTTCAGGGCTGTTCCAGAGTTTGCCGTCCCAGACTCAAACTTTGCAGCCCGGTATGGCCTCAGGGCCCGCTTGCATGGTGGAATCAGTCCCTGGGTCTCAGAGCCCTGGCAGAGGTCGGACACACTCAGTACGGTGCCCATCGCCCATCCCTCTGCAAACACCCCCTCCCCTCCCGGGCCATGTGGGTCCTACAGGGCCTTTAACCTGGGAGATGTTCAGAGCCACTGCAGCGGCCTTTCCTTCCTATGTTAGGGCCATGGATGAATGGGTCTTCCACCTGTCCCCTCCACCGCAGAAGTCCTCTGGACATTCGAGCTCCTCGTCTTCCGAGGGAGAGAAACATTCTGTCCACCTGTCCTCTAACACTGATTTCACGGAATATCAGCGGTTCCTTTCGAGGCTAGTACAGGAGCGTCGCATCTCCCATGTTTTGAAGACCAATACCAAGTGGGAGGCGTGTTAATTCCTTAGTGAATTTAGTGCTCACCACCTAGTGATGCCCTCCTGGCCCATCCCCTTCCAGGAGGTGTCTATTCACACCTGGCAGTCTCCAGCCACCCTTCTCCAGCCCCGACAGACTGCAGGAGATGGTATTGTGCCTCCTAGGAGTCTCTAGGTTCCCTACCTCACCCTCCTTTGGGCCTGATGACCTTTGATTCCCAAATTTGGATTCTACAGAATTCGACCGGTGGGGATGAAGGGTTTTCTCTTCAGCTCGTGTGTTGATGTGCATAGGTTCATATCAGGTGCACTACCCTGCCTATAACAGACACCTGTGGTCGATGTTAGTTCAGGTGCTAGCATCTTTGCCTGATACGGAGCAATCTAGACAGGGCATTGCCCTCTCTGCTCAAGGTCTGGAGCTTGCAAGGCATCAGGCCAGGGCATCTTACGATGTCAGTGAGGTGGCTTCCAGACTGGCAGGGACAGTGATCTGTATTAGGCGGACAGCGTGGCTTCGTCTATCCAGATTGTCACCCATTGCCCGGCGTAAGGTGATCTCCTCAACTTTCTGGGGGACCTGTCTTTTTTCCCAGCAGGGCAAGGAGGATTCTTCAGGGGCACCCTCCATCTCTCCGGCCACGGGGGACACCTCCTTGTCTTGAGCAGCCTTAGACCTTGCTTGGTCTAGTAAGGCTAGGGTCTCCCCCTCCTGCGTCTCACCTGCAGGAGGCTGAGGGGGTCTGTTCCCTCAGGGCTGTGCTAAGTCCCCTTTGGGGGGCTTGGTATTCACCCAGCAGTAATGAATAGTGAAGATTGACAAGGGGAAGATAAAAACTTATGTACCTACCGTAATTCTTGATCTTCTCTTGCATCTTCACCATTCATTACTGATTCCCACCTTCCATCCCCTCATGGGTCTCAATTCTTGGGCGTCACATCTGCCCTGCTCGCCCTCCCCCTCCTAGAGGCCAACTGGGGGCTGAGTCCCCCTGGTACTTCAGAGCTCTCTATTCCTTCTCTAAAGTCACAGAGCATTCACTCTGGAGGATAGTGGGTAGGGTCTTCACCCTAAACCCTCTTAGGGAACTCACTCTGATTCTCTTTATGTTTCTAGGGTGTCCCCTGCTTGGGGCTTGAATAATCCTCTGGCTTATGTCACCCTCTAGCTGTCTTACTTCTTGGCAGTACTAAGAGAGTCTGTGAGAGTATTTCTTCCCTCTTGTTTCTTTTGACACAATTGTCCCATGGTTCTCTTCTTCTGAAGTGGGGACCACTCCAGTACTACTGTGGAAACCCTTCCTCCAGATTTCTTCCATACGCCTAACCCAGGACTCACTCCCAGGGATAGTTGGTAAGACTTAGGCTTAAGTTTTACTAATGTTTTGAATAAAGGTGGTGAGGAAGGGTCTGCCTTTGCCAAGTCTGACAAGACCATTAATTCCCTTCAGACCTTGGTTCAATAACTCCTTAACTGGCGGGATCCTTGCCCCCTTGTCTACAATCCCGCTGGGATTTGAAACTCTCATGCCAGTGGTCTTCCAATTTAATGTGGCGGACAACCCTTTTTATCTCCCCCGTTTTATCCCTTTCTTCCTTCTCTACTCTTTTCCTTCTATCCTTTGTCTTATCCTTTCTCCGAAACCGCCCAAGGATTGGGGCCCTACGGCCACTTAGGGTAGGCTTCTCTTTCAAACAACATGAAGTCTTGCTATATTATAGACATTAGCAGTTTGTTCCAGCTCTAGAACTGCCCCGGAGTGAAATGGTTAAAACCATTCCAAAATAGAATTTTGGCACGAGAGCAGCTCTATCTGTGTCATTTCAAACTTGAACTGTCAGATTCTTTACTCCGCCTCAGTGAACAGTCGCTCTGGAGATTTCTCCTTCTGCTTGGTTCATTTCTCGGTTTAAAAAGTGTTTTCTCGGTTGGATTTAACCGAGAATAGTTTTATTTTAACCGCAAAACCGTTCGGTTCAAGCTCTATCTGTGGTAACCGTAAGTAAATGAAGGTTTTGTCTGTGTGGAACTTGTAAGTTATCGGTTCGGTTTTGAACCGATCAGTGGGTTTAAAACTCATTTAAAACTAAAAGTTACTATTTTTAGAGTGCGGTTCCGGTTCTTATCGGTTCTAAAAAAAGCGGATTTATTACGGTTTTTCCAATACCAGTAACCACGGTTAGGAACCGATAAAGGGTGTCTTACCTAGCACTGCCGTTAAAAGGCAAGTTTTGGTTAGGCTGGCATTATGTCTGAGAAACCCAAAAGAAAACCCGGCCCACTGGGTTTCAACACTGTGATGTTTGTGGGAAGTCTTTGCCAAGGCTGACCCACACCCACCTGTGTTTATTGTCTGAGGTTTGACCACCTCCAGTCAGACTGCCAGGTATGTAAGAATTTCCTGCAGCCACCCTGGAAAAAGATTGGGCAGGCTCCAGGGCGAGAGGCAAAAGTCCGCTGACCGGATGGCCAGCCCGTTCGGTGCCAACCGAACCAGAGGGAGTGCCCTCTGACCAGGGCCAGACTTCCTCAGGCAAAAGA
This sequence comes from Neoceratodus forsteri, assembly GCA_016271365.2. Classification (NCBI taxonomy): domain Eukaryota; kingdom Metazoa; phylum Chordata; order Ceratodontiformes; family Ceratodontidae; genus Neoceratodus; species Neoceratodus forsteri. Next base: position 1,502,767,585 of record CM057450.1, on the reverse strand, counting down.
AAAGCTGGTTCTGAGGAACCAATTCCAGTAAAGAAAACAAGAAAATCAGCAGGTCTGGAGTCCAAAATTCCTTCTCCAACTGCTGCAGAGATAGCAAAAGCCATACAAATTGTCCAGTCACTGTCTCAGGGTCCGTCCAACCACCACTATCTGGTAAAAGGTCGGTTTGTCCGTCCCAGTGGTTCAGGATTATGATATTGAGGAATTTTATGAACCAGAGGAGGGAGGAGGATTATGAACAGTATAGATGTGGCTGGGAAGGTCTGGGTGTGCCCATTGAACGGACATCTCCCCAGACAGACCTTTAGAATCTCCCTATGCTGTCTGAGTCCCCATCTCATTTTATGTTTTATAAAAGTTTGCTGAAACCCTCCAGCTTCCTTTAGAAGAGGTTGTGGATGAGCAAGAGGAGCCTGATTTTGTAGAAATGATGGATATTCCAGAGTCAAAGAGATTGTGTATTCCTTTACATAAGTCTTTTAGAAACAAACAATTAAAATTTTAAAGCTCTAATTCTGTGCCTCCTGTAGATAAAAAGATGGACAGAAGGTATAATTGTCAGGCCCTGATACAGAATTCCTTTCTCAGCAATGCAGTCATGTTAGTAGTTCAGCTGCTGCCTGTGATAAAGCTAATATTCCTTGGCTTCACATCCTCCTGACAAGGATTCCAGGAAGATTGATGCCATGGCAAAAAACAGTATATGGTAACCTCTCTGGGACTCAGGCAAGCAAATTATATGGCTTATGTAGCTAGGTATCAGAAATCTAGATGGGATACTGTTTTGCAATTGGCCAAGCAGGCCATGGCCAGCTGGCTAGTGAACTAGAACAGGTGGCTGCTGATGGCATTGAAGCCTCTAAGGTTCAGTTTCATGCTGCTGTGGATGTTAATGATGTTTCCTCTAGGGTCATGGCCACATCTGTAGCTTTTAGAGAGGCTGGCCTGGCTCAGGTGTACTAGTTTGTCACAGGATACCCAGACTAAGGCTATGGATTTTCCTGTGGTGGGAAATTCTCTGTTTGGAGAGCAGACAGAGAATTACATGAAGAAGATGGATGAATATGGGACTACTTACAAGAGTGCCCAGGCTAAGGAGCGGCAAGCCACTCCTCAAAGGCATGCCCCCAGGGGTAGGGTAGGCCTTTCACAGGCCTTCTACCAGACTCAGGCCTCCTCTGCCTATGCTCAGAGGGGCTTCTTCAGAGGCAGGGCAGGCGAGGGTGGGCAGACCTGCTCCCACCCCCAGCCTAAAGCTCCATGAACAGGCACCCTGATGGGGTGCCCAGGGCCGATTCTCCTGTACCAGTGGGGGCAGGCTGGCTTACTTCAGTCAGAATTGGGCTTCTTTAACCTCAGACAAGTGGGTTCTGGAAGTAGTAAGCCAGGGTCTGGTTCTCAGCTTCAAAAGTTTCCCAAGTTGAGAAGCAGACTTTTCTACCTGCAAGTGCTTCAGAGACCCTCGCTCTGGAAACAGAGGTCTCATCCCTGTTAGCTCTCAGAGCAGTAAGGGTTCCTCCCTGCATCAGAGCAGGGGTCTGTATTCCAGATACTTCCTTACCCCAAAAAGACAGGAGAATGGGCCCATTTTAGATCTCAGATATCTGAACAAGCATCTTTTGAAACCAAAGTTCAAAATGGTAACTCTGGCAATGATTTTACCTTCCCTAAGGCCAGGGGACTGGCTAGCCTCCCTGGACCTCAAGGATGCCTATTTCCATGTCCTAATCAGAAGATCCCATCAGAAAGTACCTCAGATTCGAACTGCCCTCAGGTCATTACCAGTTCAGAGCAATGCCCTTCGGCCTTACCTCTGCTCCAAGGGTATTCACAAAGTGTCTAGCAGTGGCAGTGGCCCACTTAAGGAGGCAGAGGATTGCTGTTTTTCCCTATCTAGACGACTGGCTCATTGTAGGCCAGTCCCCAGAACAGGTAAAATCTCACCTGCAGGTCACCCAGCAGCTTCTCACCTACCTGGGTTTTCTGCTAAACCTACCAAAGTCGGTTCTGGAACCAGTCCAGGTACTCACCTTTATAGGGCAGAATTGGACACAAAGCTAGCCAGAGCCTTTCTTCCCCAGAAAGGGTAAGGAATTTAGTGGCTCTGGCCTCTTCCTTCACTCTGCAGGTCTCTCGACCAGCAAGACACTTTCTGCAGCTCCTGGGGCACATGGCTGCATCCACAGCTGTTGTGCAGGGAGCCAGATTTCAGATGAGAGACATTCAGTTTCACTTGAGAACCTTTTGGTCTCAGAGAAGAGACCCCCTTTCCAAGTTGGTCCCAGTGACTCGAACCTTGATCCTGGCTCTCTAGTGGTGGCAGGATCAGAGCAATTTAAGAGTGGGGGTCCCCTTCATTTCCCCTTCTCACGACTTGACTCTCACTACAGATGCTTCCCTTCTGGGTTGGGGAGCCCACATGGGCGACCTTTCCACTCAGGGAGTTTGGTCCCCCCAGGAATCTGTGCTCCACATCAATTTGCTGGAACTCAGAGCTGTCTTTTTAGCTCGCTTTTTCTGCATCTGTCCACGACAAGGTGATACAAGTCAGAACAGACAACACCACAACAATGTGGTACATCAACAAACAGGGTGCACTGTCTTGACCTTGTGTACCAAGGCAATGAAGTTGTGGTCTCTGGCCTATTCCTGAACACTTCCCTCATAGCAGTTCATCTTCCAGGGAAGGACAATGTCTAGCAGATGCCCTCAGGATTTCCCAGGGCCATCACGATGGTCCCTGGATCCTCAAGTGCTGGGGATAGTTTTTGCCAGGTGGGGCATCCCTCAGATAGATCTTTTGCAGCCCCAGACAATCACAAACTTCCTCTGTTCTGTTGCAGGCCTCCAGTGCTGGGCTCAGTTCCCTGGATGCCCTTCTTCTGGATTGGGAGGAAGTTCCTCTATGCTTCCCCTTCCTCTCCTATTCAAAGTACTAGTCAAAATCAGATCTCAGCCTTGCAGGGTGATTCTGATTGCCCGGATTGGGCCAGGCAGCCCTGGTACCCCTCCTTCTGTCTCTGACAGTCCATCTTCCCTGTGCCTCCCAGGAATCACAATCTGTTGACTTGTGCCCAGGGAAGGGTTTGGTTTCTGGACCTCAAATCCCTCAACCTCAAGGCCTGGCTCTTGAGGAGTTAGAGTTGCTGATTTACACCTCTCTCAGGGTGTTCTTGAGATCCTAAAGGCTTCCAGAAAGCCTTCCACTAGGGCTACTTATAGTCCTAAATGGAAAGGTTTTCCATTTGGTGCTGGGAAAATATTTCCCCAGAATCTGCTGAATTGCCCATTTTGTTAGATTACATGGTACATCTTAATTCCTTGGTCTCAGACCAGCTACCCTGAGAGTTCATTTGGCAGCTGTGTTTGCTTTTGTGTCAGCAGAAAAGTCATCCCTCTTTCCTCTCATCCTGTGTTTTCCAAGTTTTTAAGAGTTACTCCATACTAATCCTCCCTTGGAACCGGCCCTGCTTGGGACCTTAATGTTTGCATTGCCCAGTTAATGCAACCCCTTTTGAACCTCTATCTTCTGCAGAGCTTAGTACCTAACTTGGAAACTGTTTTTCTAGTGGCTATCACTTCTGCCAGGCGATAAGTGAATTGCAAGCCTTGTCAGTGGAGACTGACTTTATTTCTTTCCACAGGGATAAGGTAGTCCTTAGGACTAATAGGAAGTTTCTGCCTAAGGTGGTTTCAGATTTCCGTCTTAATCAATCTATCTCCTTCCAGTATTTTTCACTGATCACCTCTTCAGGTGAGAGGAGGTTTGCAAGCCTGGATGTTAAGAGAGCTCTTAGTTATTATATAGAGCGTACAAAGGTCACAGGTTCGAATCCCTCCAACTTTTCCTTACCTATGGTGAAGTTGGGAAAAGCAAACCTGCCACTAAGAGATCAATAGCCAGGTGGATTGTCTCTTGTATCAATTTTGTTATCAGAAAGTAGGCAGAGCCCCAGTTTGATCTCATTCTGAGGGTACAGCTGCGTCTCTGGCACTGCTTCGCCAGAGATATCCCTTTATTAGAGATTTGCCAGGCTGCTACTTGGAAAGCGGTACACTTACTTTTACCAAGCATTACTCCCTGGATGTCAGGCCAGGAGAGATGCTCGGTTGCACAGCTGTTCTTCAGAGCCTATTCCCTAAGTAGGTTCTGCCCTCCTCCATGGAGGTACTGCTGTATATTCTGCTAATGTCTATATATAGCAAGACTTATGTTGTTTGAAGAAAAAATTACTCACCTTAGTAATGTTGTTTCTTCTAATGGAGTCTTTTATATTATAGACCTCCCAACCTGCCCCTCTCAGAACCTCTACTTGGTGGGTGCGGGCAACTTAGTGTGGGCACTACTTATGTCCTGTTAGCATTTTGTCCCTTTGGGACTTTGGGGTGTGTGTGTACGGTGTGTGTGTTTTATTATACTTATGTTCCATTTTCATATTATTAGAATGGTGTTAGTATTTCTGGTCCCCTGACTTGAGTCTTGGGTGTTGGGACCATCAATGGTTGTTATTATTTAGGTAGCCATTTGGCTAGTGTAGGTTACAGCTTCCACACAGACCTTAGTGAGTTTGGCTCGTAAAGATCTGACAGTTCAAGTTTGAAATGACACAGATAGAGCTGCTCTCGTGCCAAAATTCTATTTTGGAATGGTTTTAACCATTTCACTCCGGGGCAGTTCTAGAGCTGGAACAAACTGCTAAGGTCTATAATGTAGCAAGACTCCATTAGAAGAAACAACATTACTAAGGTGAGTAATTTTTTCTTTTCTGTCCCCTAATCAGTTTACACCTTTTTCAGTTTATAGCCTTTCCTTTTTCTATCCTTCGGCTCTCTTGCCTCATCCTTTTTTCTCCGAAACCTGTCTTTCTGCCTCTCCGGCTAAACAGAACTGGGATGGAAGAGGAGTCTACAGCGCCTAACGGCCAACCTGTGTGCTTCACACAGTGCATTAGCCACATGGGCGGCACCATAGGCACCAACTCCTCCCTCCAAACAAATAAAACAAAAAAGTTCCCGTGCCGGGTGCGCACCTCCGGCCTACACCCAGCAGTAATGAATGGTGAAGTTTTCGTCTATATGACAGCAGCTTTTAATATTTTAAGTAGTAATTTCTTATTTTACGAACAAGAAGAAGATTATGAAGAAGAAGAAGAAGAAATTCGTTCCTGCCATTAACGAAGTCGTCCTTAGACGGTAGTGGTGACGGTAAGAGGACTTTGTTTGAAAGTTTTTATGGCAGAGGGGCTGTGTCCGGTCCACTGCCCTTAATTAACAGGGGGTCTGACTACGAACAGTCCTGTGCTGAGAGGACAGTCCTCCGAAGCACAAATCTAAGCGGTTCGGGGATCCGGCTCCGGCAACATGACTCCTCTTCCTTGTTGGAGGAAGAAGAATTGGTGCCACTCGAGCTTGCCCGTTGGTATGTCTGCACGAGGAGTGTTCGTCAGGAGGGGCGATGGGCCTGAACCGACTTTGGTGGATTCCTCTTGGCCCCGCTCCTAACAGCTGCATTCTCGACTCCGAGCTCCATCTCTGTCCTCGTTGCAGCTCCGGTGGGCAGTTTCACGTCTGGGCCGCTCCTATGGAGCAGAGGATTTGATGTCCCAGTTTTTCTTGGCTCTGTTCCTGATTTCAGGACCTCCGGGCCTCGGAGCCATTGGACCGGAACCAGGTCGATTGGATCATGAATGGTGAGGTGCCCTCTTTGTGCCTTTGCCATCATGTCGACCCTTTGTGCTTACCCTCCCTTCCCCTTTTCCATGCAGGGGCCGGCACAGGCACCACCTTTTCCTTCTCCCTTCTCCGGGATTTCCATTGGCATTTTCCTTGGGCGGTGGCTCGGTGCAGCAGTTTGACTCTGTTCCTTGTTAAAACATTTGTGTTCGGTGCCTTGGTTAGCGCCGAGCCTCAGTGCCTTGGTCAGTGCTGTGGCTCGGTGCCTGGGTCGGCGCCGTGGCTCTGTGCCTTGGTCAGTGCCGAGCCTCGGAGCTTTGGTCGGTGCCGTGCCTCAGTGCCTTTGGTCAGTGCCGTGCCTTACTCGGCGCCGTGGGTCAGTGCCATCGCTCTGTGTGGTGCCATGGGTGCTCTTGTTGCTGCCGCTGGTTGTCGGCACCGTCCGTGGTGCTGCGGGTGTCTGGGTGGTGCCATGCGCCATGCACCCGCGGGTGGCGCCGTGCACTCATGGGCGGTGTCGGGCACCCACGGGTGCCATAGGTGCCAGGGATGCCATGAGTGGCACCGGGAGCACCCATGGATGCTGCAGGTGGCACCGTGAGCGCCCATGGGTTCCGTGGGTGCCACTGGTGCCATCGATACCAGGGGTGGTACCGCAGGTGCCCATGGGTGCCACTGGTGCCCTCGGGTGCCATTCTTGCCATGGTGCCATGGTTGTCGGGGGTTCCCTCAGGTGCCATTGCTACAAGGGTGCCGGGGGTGCCTGCGGATACTGCCTCGGCTCCCCTCGGGTATGGCCCAGATTGGCATAGGCACTGCTTGGTGTCCTCCTCCGCCATGAGTGGTGCTGGTGCCACACAGGTGCTAGTGGATGCTGTATGGCAGAATTAGTGACACATTTTTCCTTTTGGACTTCTTTTCCACAGAACTTGTGGTGGGTTGTTTATCGCAGAATGAACACCTCTTCTGCGGATTATTTTTTCCACACATCTTAGTGAGTGGTGGTCTATGTGGGATCTTGTGTCTTCCAGTGGTTTTCTGCTGATGGTACTCTGCTGTACTGCTCTGCCAGCGGAATCTCATTCTGCTCAGCACTTTCTCTGTTCCCTACGTGGTACCAAGCTCCTCGACATCCTTCCCTATGGCGGAGTCTCTAGTGGCTCTGACCTAGACCTCTCTTGGAGGGCCTCCTGGGGTAGAAGAGCATCTAGATGGGTCTTTCCCTGTCCTTCTGGTCAGTAATACAGTGGACGACTCATTTTATATACTGAAGGGCACATTCTCTCTATCATCAGAGTCTGTGATGGAAAATCTTTTCAGTAGTTCCTCAGTAATGGGGTCCACTGTAGTATTTCACACTGCGTCCATGGACCATACACTTCTGCGTCTGGACTTTTCAATTGTCAAGACAGTTACACTCTGTGGAACATTCTAATTTAATGGTCGGGAGCCGCTCTGACTCTTCCGCTCCGTTGATAGGGGTATATAGCCCCCTTGTGATATTGCCTGTTCTGTGGCTTCTTCGGCACAGGTGGTTAACATCTCTCCAGCTGTGAGTGTTAGTCTGGTCACGATTTTAGTATGGACGTTCATGCTCCTTCTGCACTCAGATAGAGAACATCTTTGTCTTTTTGTATCAAGACAATCTTTGCAAATAGCAGCCTGAAAGCCTTGTTAGGCTCGGACTGAAAAAAAAAAAAATATATAAAGATATAGAAATATAACTTTTATCACAGCACAGGGCCTAGCCGAAATTACGATACCCCTCTTTTTTGGATCTGGTCAGGTTCCACTTCAGCCCCTGAGGCGCTCGTCTCCAGAGTACGGTAAAGAGTACCTGATTTCTTCTTCCCCTAGGGGGAGTCCGATCCGGTGGCGGTATGGGTCATCTCTTTCTCTAAGAGAGCTTTCTCTCATTCAGAGACATTTCGTGGACCTAGGCAACTACCCAGTCTGTTAATTCCCCTTTCTTTTTATCAGGCTTTCTTCTCTTGAGCAGAGCCTTGCAGCAGCAGAAGTGACTCTCCACCGAGTCAGAACTCAGGTTCCTACTTCCTTGCTTGCTTAGTTTAACAGGCGATTTTCTCCCTCTTGATGGAAGGTCAAGTAGGTTCTTTTTCTGAGGTAGCTTCTCAAATATGCACACCTTCGGTTCCTGCGTACTGGTCCATGCCAGTCACTCACGAAGCTATCCTCTTCAAGTGCGGGATGGAGTTGTGATGTTTGTTTTTCAGCAAACAAACTAGAATCCTTTCCTACTCCCTTCAGCAAAGCCAGAGTGGGTAGTGCCTCACTGTGTTGAGTCACTGCCTTTTTCAGTCACTTCAACAAATGGGTTAGCCCTAATTTGGTCCTGCTGTGTCCCTCCTCGATGCACATCTGCCTCTATTTGCCTTAAAAATGTTGTAGGTGCCGTATTGGTCCTTTTAAAAACAGAGCCAGAAACAAATGATTTGATACCTTTTATTGGACCAACATGGATGTTACAGAAAAGAACAAAGTGCTTTAGCTTTCGAACCAACCAGGTCTTTCTTCAGAAGCTTTGTGGCAGTTTTTTCAAATATCCCATACTATTAACACCAGGTTATATAGAAAAGCAGAAATAATTCTCATTGGTTTAACATATACATTTAAAACATAATAGAAGATTACGTCAGAGAAGCTAATTAACACCAGTATGCCTTTATCCGAGGAGCCTCAGAAGGGCAGAGGTTATCAAGAATTCTCTACAGCCAAAGAGTTCTTGTCACATAAATTTTAAAATGTCTCAGTATGCCAAGAAAGCATTCTAGTGATAAAAAAAACATTGGAGTGGCATTCTCTCTAATACATGTAAGATGAGCTTACAACTTACATTCCAATTGTCCTGGTATATTAAAGGACAGATAATGAGAGACAAAATCCTGAAATTAGGTATAACTGTAAGTTGAAATCAAGCCTCAAATTAACCTACACATATAAACATGATGCATGAAAGTATCACTTGTAAGTGTAAGTGCAAAAAAAAAAAAAATAAAAAAATAAAAACTTGTCAATGACCCCCAAGAAAACGAGACCATGAGCCTGATAAATGCAGATTTCAACACAGAGTCTGTGTATAACAAAAATGCACAGAATAAGTCTAAGAAGCAATCTAAATGAAAACCCAAAGGAATTACACCTTTAATGAACCCCCAAGTAAATGAGATATGCATCTTAATATGAGCAGTTAAAGATGTGACAGTGTGAAATCCACCCACTGACAACTAATAGAAGGAAATAAATGCACACTATATGTGAAAATTAAGTGTTCTAGCCACATAACAACTGCTCCATGCCACGCTCCACCCACACATATGTGTGTACATACACCACACCACACCCCCCCACACACACACACACCTGCACACCCCACACAATAAATATAGCAAACACATTCCACACACACCACACCACACCATGCACAACAAACAACACACATACACACCATACCCACAACACACAAAAAACACACACCAAACACACACAAACACACACACATACATACATCAGTATACACACACACACACTCAAACGACTCACCACAGTGTTAGGGTGAAAAGTCAACAATGTAGATAACCATAAACTTACAAAATCAAAGGCCCATTGAAGAACTAAACTGTTCATGTCCATCTTTTAAAGTAAAGGTCTGTGTAAGTTTAAGTGGAATAATGTGTCATGTACCCAACATCAATGTTCAATCCATCTGCCACCATATTGAGAAGTAAAATAAGTCTAATTTCAGAAGCCCGTCTCTGTTGTGTACTGTTGAAATGTCCTTTTAAGACCATCACAGACATATCTGAGATTGAGTGGTCATCCTGGGAGAAGTGCTGGGCTACTGGTTTCTCAATCATCTTGTGATTAATAGAATGTCTGTGTGAATTCATTCTAGTGCGGAGTTGTTGGCTTGTCTCCCACATAACCTGTCAGGAGGACATTTCTTGCATTGGATAAAGTAGACCACATTACCTGATGTACATGTATAATTCCCCTGTATCCTGAATAGTCTGTTTTGTGATGTAACCACACAGTCTGAAGTGGAAATGAGGTTACATGTCTTACATGTGCGTTGATGACAGGGTCGTGTACCATATGATGTCATGGTATTCTGTTCCGGTTCAAGTTGACTCCTAATAATCAGGTTGGCTAAATTAGGTGGTTGTTTAAAAGATAGTAGTGGTAGTTCTTGAAAATACAGTTAAGGGTTTCATCCTCACTAATTATTGGATGGAGATCCTTAGTAATCTTGCGTAGGAGTTCAAGGTCAGGATGGTGTGTGACTACTAAGGGTATTCTGCTGGTAGTCATCCGTTCCTTATATTGCAGTAGCTGTTCTCTTGGGACCTGTGTTGCACGTTCCACTGCTCTGTCAATTTCCCTGGATGAGTGTCCCTGCTCAATAAAGGTGTTTTTCAACATCGCCAGATGTGTGTCTCTGTCTTCCTCATTTGAACAGAGGCGGTGATACTGAAGTGCTTGACTATATATAACAGATTTCTTTGTGTGGCTCGGGTGATTACTTTTCTTGTGTAAGTATCTCTGTCTGTCTGTTGGTTTCCTGTAAAGACAGGTATGTAGGGTACCATCCTTAATAGTGACAGTGGTATCCAGAAAATGTACACTTGTGGCAGAATATTCTAGGAAAAGCTTTATAGTTGGGTGGAGGTTATTAAGTTCTTGGTGAAAATCTTTAAGTGTGTCAGTGCCCTCTGTCCAAATTATAAACAAATCATCAATGTAACGGAAATAAACAAGTGGTTTATGTGTACAGTGCCTTAGAAAATCCTCCTCCAAATTCGCCATAAAAAGATTAGCATACTGTGGAGCCATCCTGGTTCCCATTGCAGTTCCCATAGTTTGAACATAATGTTTACCATTAAAGCTGAAGTTGTTATGTGTCAGAATGAATTCAGTGAGTTTACCCACAACTCCAGGGTCAATGTTGGGGTCCAATTCTTTGTCATGCAGATATTTGAGGCAGGCTGAAATGCCATCTGTGTGTGGAATATTAGTGTAGAGGAGGTTACATCCATCGTGGCTAAAAGGGTATCAGGTGGTAAGTCCTTAAAACCAGAAAGTTTATGTAGGAAGTGAGTAGTGTCCTTGATGTAACTATCCCTTTGTATAACCAGCGGTTTGAAAATAGCTTCACAAACCCTGATATCCCTCTGTCAGGGTGCCATTACCAGAGACTATGGGTCTACCAGGATTACCAGGCTTATGTATTTTAGGAAGCATGTAGAATGTCCCTGGCTTAGGTTCACTGGGGAGGAGGTCCTTTAGTTTGTCTTGGACATGCTCTGGAAATGTTTTAATTAACTTCTGTAGTTGGGTCACTTCCCAGTACTTTGTAGTAAGTAAGGTCACTTAGCTGCCGGTTGGCTTCCGTAATGTAATCTTCCCGATTCAATATCACCACTGCCGAGCCTTTATCAGCTTTTTTTATGACAATGTTATGGTTTGATTTTAGTGTTTGTATAGCCCTCCGTTCCAATGGAGAGAGGTTGTAGCGGGCCTGTTTCTGCCTATTAAGAATCTCACCAGTAACTCTCTCATAGCAATTAATGTATTTGTCCAGTTTCTTGTTACGGCCACTTGATGGGGTAAACTCATATGGTTTCTTTTTCTTATCCATAGTAGTTTTACTGTTTGTGATTTCTTCCCTGTCTGTGATGTCTTCTCTGCCATGAAAAAATTCCCTGAGTCTCAATCTTCGGAAGTATTCCTCCATTTCACCACAAAACTGTATTCTGTCCAGTGGTTTAGTTGGGCAGAAATTGAGGCCCTTAGAAAGTACATTTAATTCCCCAGTAGTCAGTGTGTGGGTGGACAAATTAACAACTGAAAGGTGCCCATCTGTGTGGCTTAGTTGTTCAGTCACTCTGTTCTGTTCTTCCTGGTTGTTAGGAAGTATGGTAAGTTGAAGGGCATCTAACTTCCTGTTTTTAATGAGCATGGCTTTTCTTAAGGTTCTTTGGTAGTTCATGTCTATCTCATGCAAGATGTCCGGAATAGGCTCACCAGACATCCCCTCCAGTGTGGTAGCTATTTCATTAAACTGTTTCTTCAAAATGCTTTTTGGCATATGAGCTGTGGATTCTGTGATTTCTCAATTTCTCAGAGGTCCCTACGACAAAGTTGTTCAGCATATGTAGAATTAACTGTGTTTCTCAGTGGATTCCAAATAGTTAGACCTTTAGGGATAATGTTATTCCTTTTGCACTGGGATAAAAGTAGATGTCACTGTCTAGCTGTGCTAGTTTCTTCTTGATGTTATGCAACTGCCATGTCCTGCTAATTTGGTATCTTCCATGATGCAAAAATGTTGTAGGTGCCGTATTGGTCCTTTTAAAAACAGAGCCAGAAACAAATGATTTGATACCTTTTATTGGACCAACATGGATGTTACAGAAAAGAACAAAGTGCTTTAGCTTTCAAACCAACCAGGTCCTTCTTCAGAAGCTTTGTGGCAGTTTTTTCAAATATCCCATACTATTAACACCAGGTTATATAGAAAAAGCAGAAATAATTCTCATTGGTTTAACATATACATTTAAAACATAATAGAAGATTACGTCAGAGAAGCTAATTAACACCAGTATGCCTTTATCCGAGGAGCCTCAGAAGGGCAAAGGTTATCAAGAATTCTCTACAGCCAAAGAGTTCTTGTCACATAAATTTTAAAATGTCTCAGTATGCCAAGAAAGCATTCTAGTGATAAAAAAAACCTTGGTTTGAAAGCTAAAGCACTTTGTTCTTTTCTGTAACATCCATGTTGGTCCAATAAAAGGTATCAAATCATTTGTTTCTGGCTCTATTTGCCTTAGAAATCCAGCCCCTGTTTTTTTTCTGTCAGAATGTTTTTTTCCACAGTGGGCACATTCTCCTGTACACTTTTTCCTTTCTTTCCTGAGTTCAGAGACTGCTGCTACAGTTGTACACACATGGTCAGGATGATTCCTTCTAGAATATTCAGTGGGTAGGATCTGGTTCTACTAGACCACCACGAGAGGCTTCTAAGTCATGTTTGGCCTTCCATCAGGAAGATTCCTGTGATTAAGGGGAGACCATTCTCCTTGATGGGCTAACCCCACCTGGACCCCCCTTGCTCACCAATACGGGGTTCAAGTGCTCTTGGCCCTGTTGTTTACTGGTCAGCCATGCTTGATAGTGGGGGTCTCCATCTGCACTTTCCGATCTACCCTGAATCAGTAGACTTTACCTCCGACTCTTTCAGTTCCTGAGGTCCCTTTACATTACATTAGTACATGTCTTTGACACTATTAATTTTGATCCTAGGCCAAACTATGAGGCCAGGTTCTTGCTGCTCTCCTAGAGCGGTTGCGGCTTCCTTGCAGACTTTCATTTTGTGCCCATTGCAGTCGTCTGCAAAGTGGCGAGTTACAACTCGAGCGCTTATTTTGTAGGCACGATGTTCTAGATGCTCTTACAAGACAGCTCTTTTTTATTAGCAGGATAGTCCTTGGCTGTCCTTTCTGAGTGAACCCTATCTCCTACCACCCTACTCAAGGTTGTTGGTTTTAGCTCAGTACTCTCCCACTAGTGTGAATGAGTGATGGAGACTTAGTCCAGGAAGATATGGAAATTACATACTTACTGTAATTATTGATCTTCTTGGACAGTCTCCATCACTCGTTCACACGCCCACCCACCATCCCCTGGGTTCACTCATTTTCTTTCCTGGTCTTCACGGTCCTGTGGTTCAGACTGTGAGGACATTATTCTTTGACCTTTCTTGTAAAGGTCATCTGGGCCCTCTCAGGCCCAGAAACTCAGCATGAGTTATTCTCATTAGTTACGCTGCACCTCCTCGGTCGAAAAGGTACTGAGGTGGTTGGAGGGAGTCAGAACCAAGATAGCTTACACAGGCGCGAGTAGTCTCATAAGTGCCACACACGTTGGTCCTCTTGGCGCCTCGACCCTTCAGAAAACTTTAGGTCTCTGCTTGGTCCTAGCGCCTGTGGCGCTATCCCACTAGCATGAATGAGTGATGGAGACTGTCCAAGAAGATCAATAATTATGGTAAGTACGTAATTTCCATTTCTAGGCCTCACATCCCTGCCCTCGACATAGTTATCCACCCAGCATCTCCAGTCAGAACCACCTGCAACTCGGACAAACCTTTGCTATGCATACCCCGCTGTCGGACCCCCAATTCTAAAGATCTTTCAGTTACAAAGCCCCTTACTGGACAAACTCACTACCAACCCAAATAACTAACGAAATAAGGCTTGGCTCTTTTAAAACCAGGCTAAGGGAACACCTCCAGGCCTCAAACCTATGTGACTGCCCTGACACCCCCACCCCATTGACTGAGATTTCTTTGAACCGACTATTTTCGGGTCTCCATACCTAAACTAACCTATGTTACTATATAACTATCTGCCTTCTACAGAACCTCTCTGCAACTTTATGGCTGTGCTAAAGTATTGAAACTTCTGTTATCCTTGACTGATAGCCACTTTCAGAACAATAATGTAAACCAATGCCTCTTATGTAATGTACTGTACTCTGTAAAAATTGTTGTCCCTGTATCTTTTATGTATGACATAGAACCTTTGTAAATGAGTCCTTGACTCAAAGGCCTTTCTGAATATCTCAATAAATAAGTAAAAAAATAACCCCACTCAGAAACAATCTATAACATCTTATATGTGTGCCCTAAGAAAGAAACTGGCAAAATATGTTGAAATTGCTCATAGTAATCAGGAAGAGACCCAAAACTAGCAGAAGGTATATTATGACCATGGGGTAAAAGAAACATTTTTTGACCCAGGTGAAAAGGTTTTGCTACGGTTACCAACAACAGGAAATAAACTGTTAATGAAGTGGCAAGGGCCTTGTAGGGTGCTTAGACATACCGGCACCGTTAACTACGAGATTGAGACCCCCTGACAGGAAAAATCCTACTAAGATATTCTATGTTAACCTCCTCAAGAAATAGGTTGAAAAAATGCCAAAAGCTCCTTTGCTAGTTTTACCAGAAGCTGATAAAGAAGATATTGATGTAGCTTATGACAGACTGGAACAAACTGTAACTGCTAATGCTGTAAAGGTGAATGTTTCTTTAACCTCAGAACAAACTGCAGAAATTCGTAATGTGCTAAAGACATTTAACAGTACTTTTACCACAGTACCAGGCCGAGCAAAAGGGGTCGAGCACGTAATAGTGCCAAGGAATGCTCGCCCTATTAGGCAAAAGACATACAGGTTTCCAGAGCGGTTAAGAGCTGATGTGGTTAAGAAAATACAAAAAATGAATGAATTGGGTAACATAGAAGAATTGAGGAGTGCTTGGTCATCTCCAATGGTAATTGTAAACAAAAAAGAAGGGTGTGTTAAAATCTGCCTTGATTTTAGGAAACTTAATCAAGTGTCAGAATTTAACAGTTATCCTCTGCCCAGAATAGATGATTTGGTGGACAGATTGGGGAGTACAAAGTATATCGGTACCTTCGATCTCACCAAGGGTTACTGGCAAATCCCTTTAGCTAAAGAATCCAGAGACAAAACTGCATTTGCCACTCCAGTTGGATTCTATCAGTTCACCACCATGCCATTTGGTTTATATGGTGTGCCAGCTACATTCCAGCGGTATATGGATGTAATTTTATCACCTCACACTGGTTATTATGCTGCGTACCTGGATGATGTCATGGTGTACAGTCCAGACTGGAAAAGCTACCTGGAACACCTACAAGTAGTTATCCAAGCTATCAAAAATGCAGATCTGACTAGTAATCCTACCAAATGTGCATTGGGCATGCAGGAAACCAGATATTTGGCTATGTTTTGGGAAATGGAGAAGTCAAGCCTGAGGTTTCTAAGACAGAAGTTGTAGCTAACAGCCCTGTCCCTAAATCCAAGAAACATGTCCGGTCATTTTTAGAGCTAGCTGGTTATTATCGGAGATTTGTTCCCAGCTTTGCAGAGTTAGCTACTCCACTCACAGAACTCACACAAAAATGGTACCCAAATAATGTGAAATGGACTCCAGAGTGTGATGAAGCTTTTCAAGCCATTAAGACTGCATTATGTTCAGCCCCTGTTTTAAGAAGCCCAGACTTTGAGAAACCATTTTTGTTACAAACAGATGCATCAGAGATAGGTCTAGGTGCAGTCCTGAGTCAAAATATAGATAGGACGGAACATCCTATTCTGTTCATAAGTAGGAAGTTGCATGACAGAGAGAAAAGGTACTCCACCATTGAAAAAGAATGATTAGCAGGGAAGTGGGCCATGGAGTCCCTTAAGTTTTATTTGCTAGGAACTGACTTTGTACTTATAACAGATCACAATCCTCTCTGTTGGCTTAACCAAATGAGAGATAAAAATTCCAGAATCACAAGGTGGTACCTGGCACTACAACCATTTAAATTTAAGGTGATACACAAATCTGATGAAGAGAATAGCGATGCTGATTTTCTGTCAATATATGAATCAGGAATTGAGGGTTCTGAAGGTTGAAAAACAAATGTATGAGTTTAAACTTTACTGTTTGCTGTACTGTTATAGAAAAAAAGGATACTGCACATATGCTTAATTTCTGAAAGTTAGAAGCTAATGTTAGAGAATTAATAGAAAGTTTTAGAAACCTGTTTGTCAAAATAGGTTCCCTCTTAAGGAAGGGGGTGTATGTGACAGGGTTGAATAGGACCCTGTTCCAGTTGTTATGGAGAGTTTGAATGCTGGGATCTGTTCTGCTCTTTTCTTTCCTGTCTCTTGTTTGTCTGGTTGTGCAACCAATTTTCCCGTGAAACCTAGGATTTAATCACCCTGACAGTCTTGCAATTCTTTGCCTCTTGCTATCTCTCAATCTTCCCTTGCTGTTTCTGTCTTTTCCTCCCTTGCATAGCTGCTGGTATGAAAATATATGCAAATCATTATGTGGAAATGTAACTGATATTGGGATCCCTTTGTTTAGAAATTATACAGTGTTGCTGTTGAAATGTTTATAATTATAGTTTGAGATGATTACAAAAAGCTATTGGGAACTCGAGGGGTTAACCTGAGAACAGTGTTTAAGCCCCTTTTCAGAAGAGCTGTGGAGAAGGAGCCTCAGTTCTGGGACACTGTGTGCTTGCTGCACCTGCCTGACACTTACAAGAACATTTAAAAGAAACAGGATGCTTGTTAAGGAGGGGAGTTACAAGGACTTATAAAACAGAGCTGCAATTTCTTGCAAGAGAGAGACCTAGATACAGGCACAGAGATTGAAGGAAAACCCAGCTGGATCTTCTCTGTTTATTTTGCCTTTGTAAACAGTTATACTGAACAAGTTTGTTTTTTTATGTTACTGCTAGTACTAATAAACACT
This sequence comes from Neoceratodus forsteri, assembly GCA_016271365.2. NCBI lineage: Eukaryota > Metazoa > Chordata > Ceratodontiformes > Ceratodontidae > Neoceratodus > Neoceratodus forsteri. Next base: position 1,502,750,553 of record CM057450.1, on the reverse strand, counting down.
TCTTGCAAATTCTATAGCTGCTCCTGGCTTTTCCTATGCTTCCTGACCTGTGCCTCGACGACATATCTCAATTGTTGGTACACTGCATTTTGCTGAGGGAGAGGTGTGCCTCACCCTCTGTGGTGCAGCATGTGGGCAACATTTTTTCCGCAACTGCAAAAAGTCACTGGCTGAGACTATCCTTTCAAACAACATGAAGTCTTGCTATATTATGACAATTGCAGTTTGTCCCACCATTAGAACTGCTCCGGAGGTGAAAGAGTTAACTCCATTCCATGAATGGCACTTAGAGCACGAGCTCTAAAGAGAAGCTCTGTCTGTGTAGTTTCAAACCTGAACTGTCAGATTCTTTACTCTGCCTCACTGAACAGTCGCTCCGGAGATTTCTCCTACTGCTCGGTTCATTTCTCGGTTTAAACAGTGTTTTCTCGGTTCAATTCAACCGAGAATAGTTTTATTTCAACCGCAAAACCGATCGGTTCAAGCTCTGTCTGTGGTATCGTAAGTAATTTCATTTTTTAATTCTGTGTGGAACTTGTAAGTTTTATCGGTTCGGTTTGAACCGATCAGCTTGAGTAAAACTTAAAGTTTTACTTTAGAGTGCAGTTCCCGGTTCTTATCGGTTCTAAAAAAAACGGATTTCATTACGTTTTTTTCCAATACCCGTGACACGGTTAGGAACCGATAAGGGTGTCTTGCCTGGCACTGCCGTTTAAAGGGCAAGTTTTTCTGGTTAGGCTGGCATTATGTCTGAGAAACCCAAAAGAAAACCAGGCCACTGGGTTTCAACACTGTGATGTCTGTGGGGAAGTCTTTGCCAAGGCTGACCCACACACCACATGTGTTTATTGTCTGGGGTTTGACCACCTCCATTCAGACTGCCAGATTTGTAAGAATTTCCCTGCAGCCACCCTGGAAAAGAGATTGGGCAGGCTCAGGGACCGAGAGGCCAAAAAGTCCGCTGACCCGGATGGCCAGCCCGGTTCGGTGCCAACCGAACCGGAGGGAGTGCCCTCTGACCAGGGCGAGACTTCCTCGGGCAAACGAAAAGCTGGCTTGGATGAACCAGTTCCAGTAAAGAGAACAAGAAAGTCAGCAGGTTTGGAGCCCAAAATTCTTACTCCAACTGCTGCAGAGATAGCAAGAGCTATTCAGATTGTCCAGTCACTTTCTTCGGTTCCGTCCGAACCGCCACTATCTGGTAAAAGGTCGGTTCGGTCGGTTCCATCGGTTCAGGAATATGATGTTGAGGAGTTTTAGTGAACCAGGAGGAGGAGGATGATTATGAACAGTATGAATGTGACTTGGAGGTCTGGGTGTGCCCATTGAACCGGACATCTCCCCAGACAGACCTTTAGAATCTCCCCCTATGATTTCTGAGTCCCCCTCTCATTTTATGTTTTACAAAAAAGTTGCTGAAACCCTCCAGCTTCCTTTGGAGGAAGCTGTGGATGAGCAAGAGGAGCCTGATTTTGTAGAAATGATGGATATACCAGAGTCTAGGAGATTGTCTATTCCTTTGCATAAGTCATTTAGGAAACAAACAATAAAAATCTTAAAAACTCCTAATTCTGTGCCTCCTGTAGATAAAAAGATGGACAGGAGGTACACACTGTCAGGTCCTGATACAGAATTCCTTTCTCAGCAATGCAGTCATGTTGGGGTAGTTCAGGCTGCAGCCTGTGATAAAGCTAATATTCCCCTGGCTTCACATCCTCCTGACAAGGATTCCAGGAAGATTGATGCCATGGCAAAAAAACAGTACATGGCAGCGTCCTTGGGACTCAGGCAAGCGAATTATATGGCTTATGTAGCAAGGTATCAGAAATCTAGATGGGATACTGTTATGGATTTAGCCAAACAAGCCCCTGGCCAGCTTGCTAGTGAGCTGGAGCAGGTGGCTGCCGATGGCATTGAGGCTTCTAAGGTGCAGTTTCATGCTGCTGTGGATTTTAATGATGTTTCCTCTAGAGTCATGGCCACATCTGTAGCTTTTCGTAGGTTGGCCTGGCTCAGGTGTACTAGCTTGTCACAGGATACCCAGACTAAGGCTATGGATTTTCCTGTGGTGGGAAATTCTCTGTTTGGGGAGCAGACAGAGAATTATATGAAGAAGATGGATGAATATAAGACTACCTATAAAAGTGCCCAAGCCAAGGGCGGCAAGCCACTCCTCAGAGGCACACCCAGGGGTGAGGGGTAGGCCTTTCCACGAGCCTTTTACCAAACCCAGGCCTCCTCTGCTTATGCTCAGAGGGGTTCTTCAAAACAGAGGCAGGCGGGGCGTGGCAGGCCTGCCCCACCCCTCAGCCTAAAGCACCTGCCAAGCAGGCACCCTGATGGGGTGCCCAGGGCGATTCTCCTTTACCAGTGAGGCAGGTTGGCTTACTTCAGTCAGAACTGGGTGTCTTTAACTTCAGACAAGTGGGTTCTGGAAGTAGTAAGCCAGGGTCTGGTCTCAGCTTCAAAAAGTTCCCAAAGATGAGAATCAGGTTTTCCACCTGCAAACTCTTTAGAGACCTCTACTCTAGAAGCAGAGGTCTCAACCCTGTTAGCTCTCAGAGTGGTAGAAAGGGTTCCTCCCTACACCGGGCAGGGGTCTGTACTCCAGATACTTCCTTACCCCAAAAGACAGGAGAATGGCTGGCCCATTTTAGACCTCAGATATCTGAACAAGCATCTTTTGAAACCAAAGTTCAGAATGGTAACTCTGGCAATGATTTTACCCTCTCTAAGGCCAGGGGACTGGCTAGCTTCCCTGGACCTCAAGGATGCCTATTTTCACGTCCTAATCAGAAGCTCCCACGGAAAGTACCTCAGATTCGAACTGCCCTCAGGTCACTACCAGTTCAGAGCAATGCCCTTCGGCCTTACCTCTGCCCCAAGGGTATTCACAAAATGTCTGGCAGTAGCAGTGGCTCACTTAAGGAGGCAAAGGATTGCTGTTTTTCCCTATCTGGACGACTGGCTCATTGTAGGCCAGTCCCAGAACAGGTAAAATCTCACCTGCAAGTCACCCAGCAACTTCTCACCTCCTGGGCTTCCTGCTAAATCTACCAAAGTCGGTTCTGGAACCAGTTCAGGTACTCACCTTCATAGGTGCAGAATTGACACAAATCTGGCCAGAGCTTTTCTTCCCTTAGAAAGGGTAAGGAACTTGGTGGCTCTGGCCTCCTCCTTCAATCTGCAGGTCTCTCAACCAGCAAGACACTTTCTGCAGCTCCTGGGGCACATGGCTGCATCCACAGCTGTAGTGCAGGGAGCAAGATTTCAGATGAGGGACATTCAGTTTCACTTGAGAGCCTATTGGTCTCAGAGAAGAGACCCCCTTTCCAAGTTGGTCCCAGTGACCCGAACCTTGATCCTGGCCCTCCAGTGGTGGCAGGATCAGAGCAATTAAGACTGGGTCCCTTCATTCCCTTTCTCACACTTTGACCCTCACTACAGATGCTTCCTCCTGGGGTGGGGAGCCCACATGGGCGATCTCTCCACTCAGGAGTGTGGTCCCCCAGAATCTGTGCTCCACATCAATTTGCTGGAACTCAGAGCTGTCTTTTAGCACTTCAAGTGTTTTCTGCTTCTGTCCAGAACAAAGTGGTACAAGTCAGAACAGACAATACCACAACAATGTGGTACATCAACAAACAGGAGGGCACTTGGTCTTGACCTTGTGCACCGAGGCAATGAAGTTGTGGTCTCTGGCCTATTCCCTGAACACTTCACTCATAGCAGTTCACCTTCCAGGAAAGGACAATGTCCCTAGCAGATGCTCTCAGCAGGATTTCTCAGGGCCATCACGAATGGTCTCTGGATCCTCAAGTACTGGGGATAGTCTTTGCCAGATGGGGCACCCCTCAGATAGATCTTTTTGCAGCCCCAGACAATCACCAACTTCCACTGTTCTGTTGCAGGCCCCCAGTGTTGGGCTCAGTCCCCCTGGACGCCCTTCTCCTGGATTGGGAAGGGAAGTTTCTTTATGCTTTTCCCACCTTCCGTCTCCTATTCAAGGTGTTAGTAAAAATCAGATCCCAGCCTTGCAGGGTGATTCTGATTGCCCCAGATTGGGCCAGGCAGCCCTGGTACCCACTCCTTCTGTCCCTGACAGTCCATCTCCCCCTGTGTCTCCCCAGGAATCACAACCTATTAACCTGTGCCCAGGGGAGAGTTTGGTACCGAACCTCAAGGTCTGGCTCTTGAGGAGTTAGAATTTGCTGACCTACACCTCCCTCAAGGTGTTCTTGAAATCCTAAAGGCTTCTAGGAAGCCTTCCACTAGGGCTACTTATAATTCTAAGTGGAAAAGTTTCTCCATTTGGTGTTCTGGGAAACATATTTCCCCAGAATCTGCTGATTTGCCCATTGTGTTAGATTACATGGTCCATCTTAATTTTTTGGCCTGAGACCAGCTACCCTGAGAGTTCATTTGGCAGCTGTCTCTGCTTTTGTTTCAACAGGAAAGCCATCCTCTCTTTCCGCTCACCCTGTATTTTCAAGTTTTGTCAGGGATTGCTTCATACTAATCCACCTTTTGGGATCCAGCCCCTGCCTGGGACCTTAATGTTTGCATTGCCCAGTTAATGCAACCCCTTTGAACCTCTGTTTTCTGCAGAGCTTAAGTATCTAACTGGAAAACTGCTTCCTAGTGGCTATCACTTCTGCTAGACGCATAAGTGAGTTGCAAGCCTTGTCAGTAGAAACTGACTTTATTTCTTTCCACAGGGATAAGGTAGTCCTCAGGACTAACAGGAAGTTTTGCCTAAGGTGGTTTCAGATTTCCATCTTAACCAATCTATCTCCCTTCAGTGTTTTCACTGAACATTCCTCTTCTGGTGAGAGGAGATTGCACAGTTTGGACGTTAAGAGGTACCTTAGTTACTATATAGAGCGTACCAAGGGTCACAGGTTCGAATCCCTCAACTTTTTCTCACTTATGGTGAGGTTGGGAAAGGAAACCTGCACTAAGAGATCAGTTGCCAGGTGGATTGTCTCTTGTATCCAATTTTGTTCTCAGAAACTGGGCAGAGATCCCCCTCTGGCTTGAGAGCTCATTGTACCAGAGGTACAGCGGCGTCTCTAGCTGCTGCAGAGACATCCCTATATTGGAGATATGTCAAGCTGCTACTTGAAAGCGGTACACACTCGCAAGCATTACTCCTGGATGTCCAGGTTAGGAGAGATGCTCGGTTTAGCACAGCTGTTTTCACAGCCTATTCCTAAGTAGGTTCTGTCCCTCCTCCATGGAGGTACTGCTGTGTAGTCTGCAATTGTCATAATATAGCAAGACTTCATGTTGTTTGAAGAAAAAATTACTCACCTTAGTAATGTTGTTTCTTCTAATGGAGTTTTGCTATATTATGACCTCCCCAGCCTGCCCTCTCAGAACTTCTACTTGGGTATGGGGTGGGCAGCCTAGTGTGGGCACTATTTTATGCCCTTTTGTGTGTTTTCACCTTCTTGGGGTTTGGGGGTGTGGTGTTTTCATTTTTCCTTATATTTCTCTCATATTGTTAAATTATACTATTAGTTCTGGTCCCCTGACTTGAGTCTTTTGTGTTGGGACGAGCAATAGGTGTTAATATTTAGGTAGCCAGTTGGCTAGTGTAGGTTACAGCTTCCACACAGACCTTAGTGAGTTTTTGCTCGTAAAGATCTGACAGTTCAGGTTTGAAACTACACAGACAGAGCTTCTCTTTAGAGCTCGTGCTCTAAGTTCCATTCATGGAATGGAGTTAACTCTTTCACCTCCGGAGCAGTTCTAATGGTGGGACAAACTGCAATTGTCATAATATAGCAAGACTCCATTAGAAGAAACAACATTACTAAGGTGAGTAATTTTTTCTTAAGGGGATATGCCATATTTTCCAATGGCTTTTTTCCCTCAGAAACCTTTGCAGCTGCACTTTTTTCCGCAGTCCGCAATGTATTTTTTCTGCAGCTGTGGAAGTTTTGTGTATACCACTCAGTGCAATTTCTCCTTTTTTCCACAACTGCGGAACTTTTGGGGACTTGCGGATGGTTTTGCACCTTCAGAGTGTATTGAGAATCCAGCCCTTTGTTTCTTGACACTTCTTATATGGGTCAACCGGGCTATCTTATGACTGGATTAGGTTAGGTGTTTCCTACGTTTAGTTTATGCTGCACCTCCTCAGTCAAAAAGGAACTGAGGTAGTTGGAGGGTCGACACCATGATAGCCTACACAGGCGCGAGACAGTCTCGTGGTGCCGCACATGTGCGGTCCTACCTCGGTGCCTGCCTTCCTGAAGGTTTTTGGCTCCTGCTGCATCCTAGCACCTCCAGCGTAGTCCCAGCAGTATGTATGAATGGTGAAGACTTGTCCAAGAAGATCCAAGAATTACAAAAGGTATGTAATTTCCATTTCTAGGGACATGGATATGTTGTTCATCCACACTTATTGGCAGGTTCCTTGCCGCTTTAAATCTTGCCGGAAGGTCTTCAAGCTGGCTCCTCCCACCCACCCGGGTGGTAAAACTCTCGGCTCCGCCCCATGACGCCAGATCTTCCTTACCGCTTGGAAGCTCAGGTTCCCTCCTTAACGCGCTGCGTTTAAGATTGGTTCCTAATTCTTGAAAGTTCGAAATCAAAAGTTTTGGCTAAAAGACTTGGTCTTCTTCTCCTCGCTGCTGCGATGGACAATCGACTCGGGTTTCGGAGGTGCCCTTGCGGGCGAAGATGTCTAGGGGCGGATCCGCACTCCCGTGCGTCTACTGCCTGGGCCTTGAGCACGACCCGCGGGCCTGCGACTTGTGCTCTTCCTTTTCGGCCTACGTCCTTGAAGACCATGCTGCCTGATTGCAACTGGGGCGCCCCGAGAAAAGAATTCCACCGGTGAAATCTAAAGAGGCCCGATTGGCGGTGTCCGCAGCGGCGGGCTCGGCGGATGAGCTCGAGCAGATGATCGCCCTCGAAGAGGAGGCGGCGCGGGCCAGTTCTACCTCGGCTGCGGCATTTGTCCCATTCTCTCTTGGTGCCTCGTACTCGGCTTCTTTTAAGGAGCTTTGTCTGACCCTCTCGACCAAAGGTGAGGGTCCAACTTCTTCGGGACCTTTTTCCAGGTCCAAAAAGAGCAAAAGTAAGTCTCCGTCGATGCTCTTGGGGCGGGAAGATTCCCCTCCCTTGTCGACAGTCGACTTGATTGACCCCTCAGCTCGGCCACTGGCTTCCGCGGTGTCCCCGTCAGGCCAGTTGACCGAGACTCCCGTCGGCCAGCGGTCGGTTTCCGACCCGTTAGGCCGGGTTGTCGGCTGGAGAAGCTGAGAATCCCCTCTCCCAGTTCCCCGGTGGGAGTTGAGGATCCCGTCGGCTCGTCTGTGCCTCCGGTTACGGAGCCTTCGGTGGGATCGTCCGAGCCGAGGGGAGTGCCGATTTCCGACACTTCTCCTTGCCTTCCTCGGCCTAGTCGAGACTCTCGGTCTCGATCTCGGACATCCTCGCGGTCCAACCAATCCCGCCGCCATAGGCGGTCTCGGTCTCGGCACCGCGGCAAGCGGCGCCGCCGCTCTTCCTCTTCCTCGGACGAGGGGAGACTTCAGCGCAAGTTGCATCGGAGGTACGAGGAACTTATGTTTCAACAGCTCCTTTTGACCAGGAATAAGCTGACCCAGTCGTCTTCCCTGGCCATTAAGTGGCTGTCACCGGAGCAGCCGAAACAACCCCTCGTTGTAGTCGAGGAGCCTGTTCTCAGGCCGGTTGTTCAGCCAATTCCAGCTGCCCCACCAATTCTGGTGGAACCTCGCCTCCACAGCCATTAGTTGGGGCTCCGACCAAAATTCTCGGTCGTGCTTGGTTTGCCCCATGGGCTGTCTGTCACCCTCACTCCCGATAAACCTCGGCAGGTGGAGGTGGCTCAGGCGAGGCAGCTCTTTGAGGACTCTTCTGAGTCCGATGATGGTTCCTCCCTCTTCTCCAAGCGCATGGACTTGGAGTCCTTGGGAGGGCAGTCAATGGACGATAGCCCTTCGTCCTTCTTAGGGTTGCTTCGACTCATCTTGGAGTCCACCGGGATGAAGCTCGAACCCATTTCTAAATGGGCCAGGTATCCCCTCACGGAGATTCTGGACCGAGGGGATTCTCCTACGGAGGCCTTTCCGGTGGCCAAAGCCATAGTGGGTCCGGCCTTGGAACTTTGGCAGCGTCCTGCTTCCTGCCCTGCGCCTTCGGCCAGGTTGGCCAGGAAGTATGCGGTCCCTACCGGTTCCCTGTCCGGTTTTTCGGAACACCCCTCGGCCGAGGGGTTGGTTACCGACAGCGTTTTCCAGCGTGCCGGGAACGCCAGGGATGTGGACAAACCTCCCGACAAGGAATCCAAGAAATTGGATTATGCCGGGCGGAAAGTCTATGCTACGTCTCTCTCGACTCCGTCAGGCCAGTTCGAGCCGTCCTCATGGCACATTTTCTCATGCCCTTTTGGGCTCCCTGGATGGTTGTCCTCATCTTCCCGCCAGATCTGCAGACCTACGGTCAGGCAGGTGCGGGACCAGGGCAGGGCGGTGGCCAAACAGCAGCTCCAGACTGCGTTAGACATCGGGGACTCATGTGCCAGGTCTGTGGCGGCCACAGTGGCCATGCGTCGTCGGGCTTGGCTGAGGATATCCACCTTTACCTCGGATACCCAGCACAAGTTGGCGGATGTTCCCTTTTTGGGGACTGACCTCTTCGGCCCTGGGGTGGAAGGTCACCTGCAGAGGATCGAGAAGTCCAATGCTACCTTGGACTCGGTCTCTTCCGCTCAGAAGGACAAAGGCCGCAAGCCATAGCCCTAAGCCCTTTTGTCCTTCGCCCTTAGCCAGCGCCTGGCCCAACAACGTCAGGGCCAGCAGGCTCGACTCTTAGTATCCCAAACCCAAGCCGTCGGCTTCCTCCAACAGGAACAGGGAGGTAAAAGCCGGGGAGTCCCTCAGCCGGTCCCTCCTCCAAGCCTGCCAGGTGACGGGCTGAGGGGTGTCGCCCCCATCCCTGTCACCTCACCCCTGGTTCCCCCCGTGGGGAGACGGCTCAGACACTTCCTTTCCGCCTGGTCCGCTGTTACCACGGACAGGTGGGTACTGGAGGTGGTGGGAAAAGGCCTACCTCTGGAATTCGAGCAGGCCCCGCCCTTCAGAGCCGTCGCACCTCGGGGGCCTTGGGTCCGCAGCCTCACTGGCGGCTCGCCGAGCCGACATCGCTCTCCTCCTCCAAAAGGAGGTGATCACGAAGGTGGAGGACCCCCCTTCAGACTCTGGGGTTCGTGTCCAGGTATTTCCTGGTTCCGAAAGCAGACGGGGGCTGGCGCCCCATTCTCTCGACCCTACGACTCGAACAAGTTCCCTAGGGTCTCGAACCTTCAGAATGGTCACTCTGGCGCAGATAATACCATCTCTGGAACACGGGCGGTGGTTCTGCTCTCTGGACCTACAGGGCACGTTCTTTCACGTCCCTATCTGTCCGTCACATCGGAGATTCCTCCGCTTTCGAACGGAGGGATCCCTCTTCGAGTTCCGAGCCATGCCCTTCGGCTTATCTCCAGCTCCCAGGGTCTTCACCAAATGCATGGCAGTGGTGACAGCATTCCTGCGGCGCCGAGGGGTCCGGGTGTACCCTTACCTGGACAATTGGCTGATAGCAGCCTCCTCCAGACGGGAGGTGGAGCGGTCCAGAGATCTGGCCCTCCAGGTTTGCTCTCAAGTTGGCCTTCTCATCCGCAGGCCAAGTCGGAACTCGAGCCGAAGCAGGTGATCCTGTTCATCGGGGCAGAGCTCGACTCTCTTCGAGCCAGAGCACGGCTCCCGGCGGACGGGCCGAGGTTCTTACCCCCTTTGCCCAATCATTTCTGGTTGGGCAATCGCGCCCTGCCCGGGACTTCCTGCGCCTTCTGGGTCTCATGGCGGCCTGTACCAGCGTGGTCCGTTGGGCCGCTGGCACATGCGCCCCCTTCAGTGGGGACTGGCCAGCCAGTGGTCACAATGCTGCGATCCTTTGGACCAGCTAGTGATAGTGACCCAGGAGATGTGGAACGCTCTCCAGTGGTGGACCATTCCATTCCATCTGCAGGAGGGCATCCCGTTTGTCCGCCCCGAGCCGACGGTCTCTCTATCGACCGATGCCTCTCTGATGGGTTGGGGTGCCCATCTGGGGGAACACCGAGTGCACGGCCTCTGGTCCCCTCGGGAGTCCCAATGCCAAATCAACCTGCTGGAGCTCCGAGCGGTCCGCCTAGCTCTCACCGCCTTTGCTCCGTTTCTCCGGGGTCAAGTGGTCCGAGTCCAGACGGACAATACCATGACCATGTACTACCTGAACCGCCAGGGCGGGACGCGCTCCATGCTTCTATGCAAGGAAGCTCTCCACATTTGGTCACTCGTGCACAGCCTGGAGGCGGATCTCCTAGCCATTCATGTGGCAGGAGCCTCCAACACCCTGGCCGATGCCCTGAGCCGGATAGGGGCTGCATCTCACGAGTGGTCTCTCCTGCCGGAGGTAGTACAAGATCTGTTCTCCCACTGGGGCACACCTCAGGTGGACCTGTTTGCCTCCAGGGAGAACGCGAAGCTGAGGCTGTTTCATGCCCGCCCCCCTCAGCAGGGCTCGCTGCAGGGGGATGCCTTCTTGAGGCTGTGGACCCCGGGCCTCTTCTGCGCCTTTCCCCCATTTCCCTTGATTCACAAGGTGCTTCTCAAAGCAAGGAGGGACAAGGCGCAGGTGATCCTGATAGCCCCAGACTGGCCCCGCCAGTTCTGGTACCCAGATCTCCTCAGCCTCAGCTCCAGGCTCCCGAGGCAGCTTCCAGCTCGCCTGGACCTGCTCTCAGTCAATCAGGGGAAGGTGTTCCATCCGGACCTTCAATCCCTGCACCTGACGGCCTGGTTCCTGGCGGCTAGAGTTCCAGGCCTTGGGTCTTTCCGATGAGGTCCTCAATGTTGTTGAGGCGTCCCGTAAGGAGTCGACCAGAAAATGCTACGCCTTCAAATGGAAGATATTCTCCATTTGGTGTCAGGGCAAGGGCTTGGACCCTTCCTCCTGTTCTGTGGCAAGCATTTTGGACTATTTATGGTCCCTTTCTAGTCAAGGGCTTAGGTCGAAGACCCTAAAGGTGCACCTGGCAGCCATCTCTGCTTACCGGGCGCGGGCCGGGGAGCAGTCGGTGGCGCAGGAAAAGGTGGTCGGGCGCTTTTTCAAAGGCCTTGATCCCATTTCCCCTCCGGTGTGAGAACCTCCACCTCCATGGGATTTACTGCTGGTACTGGCAAAGCACATGGGCAAGCCATTTGAATCAATGCACAGGTGTGATCTTTCTCACCTGTCGTGGAAGACCGCCGTCTTGGTGGCTATCACGTCAGCCAGAAGGATGGGAGAGCTCCAGGCACTTTGCATCGAGTCTCCTTACCTGGTCTTCCACAGGGACAAGGTTGTCCTGCGCCCCCACCCAAAATTCCTTCCGAAGGTGGTGTCGGAGTTTCACCTTAACCAGGTGCTGACTCTGCCGGTGTTCTACCCCAATCACACCTCGGAGGCCGAATATAGGCTCCATACTCTGGACCCTAGAAGGGCGCTCGCTTATTATAAGGAGCGCACGGCTGAAATTCGGGGAGAGGTTCGCCAGCTGTTTGTCACCTACGCTGAAGCCACACCTGGCAGACCTGCAGCCAAGCGGACGATAGGCAGGTGGGTCACCTCCTGCATAGATCGCTGCTATAAGTTGGCGGGCATGGAGCCTCCCAGAGGGATAAGAGCTCATTCTACCCGTCATACTGCTGCATCGGTGGCTGCTTCCAGGGACGTCCCTATCCAGGAAATCTGCAGGGCTGCTACCTGGAAGTCAGCACACACCTTTATTACCCATTACCACATCGACCTTGAGTCACGCCGGGATGCTGGTTTTGGGGCCTCAGTTCTCAGTCTTTATTTCCCAAGTAAGTATCGTGTAAGGGCTTGCCTCCCTCCTCCCGGAGAACTGCTAGGAGTCTGCCAATAAGTGTGGATGAACAACATATCCATGTCCTAAAATCAGGTTACTCACCTGTAACAGGAGTTCTAGGAATGGTATATGTTGTTCATTCACATGACCCACCGACCTCCCGGCTCGGCGCACAACCTGGAGCTTCCAGCGGGCCAGATCTGGTGTCATGGGGCGGAGCCGAGAGTTTTACCACCCGGGTGGGTGGGAGGAGCCAGCTTGAAGACCTTCCGGCAAGATTTAAAGCGGCAAGGAACCTGCCAATAAGTGTGGATGAACAACATATACCATTTCTAGAACTCCTGTTACAGGTGAGTAACCTGTATTTCCTGCTTCCTAATTGGCCAAATACATTCCAAGACTCATATGTTAATTCTCCAGAAATGCATAGGCTGGAACAAGTTCGGGTGATAGGATTTGGAATTTGGGCCAATTATATACATAATTCATGAGCCACTTCATTCATGCCTGACTGCCATTACAAACATGACTACCACATTCACCCACTGAAAACCTTGAACAAGGCCCTTAGAAGTAAGGCTACCTTAAATTTAAAAATGTAAATAATTTAAACGTCCGTTCCTGTCTTGATACTCTTCCTACACACTTAAACAAACTTGAAAATGAAGCACTATTCTCAGATGAAACTAAATGGATTCTGACACTTAGGGCACTTGAGCCAAATGGTCTTAATGACCAGATTGATTTTAAACCCTTCCTATAAAAACAAAATTGAGTAAGGGAAAATATAAGATGCATGATTCTGGATGTGTTTTCTATTTGAACATACGTGAATTTCTGTTGCCTCTATTCAGTCTATTTATATAGATAAGTTTGCAATGCTGTAGTTTGCTTAAGATGTTGAGAACGTTCAGTCTTTATTGGAATTTCAGGCTGTTCATTTGCTGTGTTCCAATTCCTCCCATTTGTGTCCACCCTCCTCCCTACTTTCCATTCACTGGTCCTGTTTATGTCTCTGGAATCAGGATGTTTGAGACATTTAGGGACAGGTGTCCCCCAGTAAACCCCATGTCTGAGTCCAGTGTTGCCTTGTTAACAGCCTGATACCATGTGGAGCTCCAGAAAACAATTTACTCAACAGTCTGTCTGAGAGTTGAAAGTCCCTCCTTGGAACTCCACTCTTAGGTGGCCCATAACAAATAGCACTGCTAAATTTAACCTATGGACTTGCCAGTCCTTGCTTAAGTTTTTATTCATTTTGTGGGTATCTGTATGAAATGTTTGCACTTTGAGTACTGGCACTTTAATGTTCACTCTCTCAATATGCTAGCACTTTAAACTGCTCGCCAATTTATAACACTTCTTTATAATTAACCCTTAGGCTTCCAGAAGGTTTAGAACGTATAGGTTTTTAAGATGTGTATACATGTTGGCGGTACAGCAATATCTGGTGTATTTAAACGTTTACATGAATTGAGAAACTCCCCAGTGAGGAGGTGATACATAGGGGAGTTTATTCCATGTTCTTAAAAGTCTTTTTTTTTTTGCATTATTTCTTTACCTCCTCTGACGCTCCCGCCTGTCATCCTCTCCTTCGGGCGGCCAAATCCTGCCGTTGCCTCCTCAGCTGATCCACCATCCAGCTGCTCTGATGCCCACAATTGTCCCGGACGTATCTCTTCACTGGGGGGGCTCTCCCATATCCTGCCAGGGCCCTTGGGAGGAGAGACCGGAACGCACTTAGTGCTCCCTTGCATCTTTACCAGGGCCCGGAAATGCAGCCTGGAGGTTTCTTGGCTGGGAGACACAGGGAGGTGGGCCACCATCATCCGGATGGCAAGCGTGCATTTTTCATGCTTTTCTGGTCCATCTTGTGTGACGCTGCTTGTAGTACCCCCCGGTCTCCACCGGGGGTCACCAACAGAGTGGGGCTACCCATCCAGCCCACTCCAGGAGAGGAGAGCAGTCCTCTGAATGCTCAATCCTCTCCTCCCCTGCCAGCCCCATGCGACCTGAGTCCGTTCCTGAACCCGGGTCGCCGACCTGGTTCGATCTTCAAAGTCTTAATGAATTATTTTGTTTAATCCCAGTTGGTGTATGTGCTTCTCCTGTTGTTTTTCAAAAAGTGCCTCTTCCTGGGAGCAGCACTTTTGGAGTGGGGAGTCCTTCTTTAATCCTGCTTTTTCTACAGAATCAATGGTGACGATTGAGTCTTGGAAGATATTAAAATTATGTGCACACCATAATTCTGAATCTTCTAAGAATATCATCACCATTGATTCACACATCCACCTGCCATCCTCTGAAGTCACTCCAGTAGGGTTCTGTTGGTCGTCACCCCCATTTGCTTGGTTTGGGCCATGAGGAAGCTGCGTTACTGGATTTGGTAGCCCTTCTTACTCGGCCCATCAGGGCTATCTTATGCCCTTAGCTAAGTGCATAGATATTTGTAAGGTTATGCTGCTCCTTCTTGGTAAAAAAGGTACTGAGGCATTTTGGGGGCTGGTGCTGAGATAAGCGGCCACATGCACTGGATCATGGTGCCGTGCGTGCATGCTGCTTATCATGGTGCCAGCCCTCTGCAAAGTTGTGGCTCATGCTGGGTCCTAATGCCTCCAGATAAGACCCAATACTGGGAATCAAAGGTGAAAATATTCTTAGAACATCAAGAATTACAATGAGTATGTAATTTAAATCTTTCGTTCCAAAGGTTTCTTTGGCGACTATGAGAAAATCCCCGTTCTATTCATATGAGCTTGCCAGGACAAACTCTACTGCTCACACTGTTTCAGATAAAATTGAGACTTGGGCTTCTGTTGTTGTAAACATTCTACCAGAAGAATTCTTTAGTAATTTGAATTCCTGTGTTTTGTAATAAGCAGACATTCCATTTGTTGAATGTCTGGAATGACAGATGATTGACAATTGAGGAAGGGTTACTTTTTATTAGTTACTTTTAACAAAAGAAAATACCCATTTTTAATTGTACAAAATGGCATTTGTTTGTTTTTTTAATTGTTTCTCTGTTTACCTATTTTATGAGTGCAATAAGACTCCAGGCAGTTGGCCAAAGCACCTCATGCCTCATTACACACCTGGGTGTGTATTAACCCTGACAAACAATGCTCTGTTGTGACTTATTGTCTACTTACATTGCAGCCTTATGGTAGGAGAAGGGATTGTTATTCTACACAGTGGAGCCTGCCACATGATCTTTTACACTTCTTGATATGAGCACTCTGCCCTATACGCTTTGCTGTTCTGTGATGTCAGAGTTTTGAGAATGCGGGGGCGTGCTACATAGGGAACAATGAATACGTCTTTACAATGTCCCTTTTTAATAGATTAATGGTCTGTTTGGGTCTAATCAAAGTCAGTTCCTCAGCCCAGTGTAGGAGTGGTTGCGCTTCTGCTCCCCCCCAACACTGATGACCCAGGTTCAGGAACAGATAGGGTCACTTGGCTGGCTGACAGGGTGAGGGAGGATCAAGTGCCCGATGGCAGCTGTCCTCCCTCAGGGATAGCAGGCCACCTTTCCCACTGTAGAGACTGCCACCTGGTGGAGGCCAGGTGGCAATGCAGTAAAACAGCATGCGAAAGTGAAGAACCAGAGCATAACATGCTGACGCACATGTCCCAGTACTCTAAGCTCGGGGAGAAAAACAAAGGAAAGATGACCAGGCTGCTACATGCTGGCGCCTCTTGCAGGCTCTCACATGACTGACATGGCTGCTTACCCATGATTTTGTGGTCCTATGTAAGTGGCGGATAACTGGTAAGTTCATGGGAGGTTGGTGATGGGGCTAGGGTGCCACTGAGCAGACTAGGTTACAGGAGCATAAAATACTAATTCAAAAAGTCACTGCCTGTCTTAACAAAACACTGTTAGTCAGCAGTGACTTTGATTTGACCTAAATGGTCCACTAAGATAAACAAATTCTGGTCAGAGCCACTACGGCTGCTAATACATTAACTTGATAAGAGTGTTTCATGGGCTGAAACGTAAAGAGGAATTGCTGTAGTCATCTCTGTGTGTAAATTTCATTGTTGCTAAAGAAATGGATCATTTATCTGGTTGAGCCTGTGTTTCCCACGTGTTTAAAATGCGAGCAGCGAGTGTATCTGGCACTGTATGGGGAAGGAGCGGGAGCTCCGCATCAAGGCCTTCCAGTAATGGTAGAAGGAATGGTGCAGAGAGGAGAGGTATGGCTATAATGGGGACTGTGGGCCAACCTGGAAAGATAAGAGTATATACCAAGGTCATGACCTGCTTCCATCCAGGGGAAACCATATTTCTTAGTGGACAGTTTAAATGTTACTTCCATGAACATTTAAAGTAGCTGGGGGTGACAGAAGAAATGGGGGAGGCAGAAAGTGGGCCACCACAGGCTGAGATAAAGAGGAGCGAGATCCTGAGGGGAGAGAGAGTCCCACCAGAATGCAAGTTATTCAAGAAAGCAGGGGGTTTGCAACGGAGGAAGGGGGAACAATGAACAGTCAAAGAAGAAAGGTGAGGAAGGAAGAACAATTGGAAGAAGCAGAACATGACAAGACGATAGCGGAGGGATGTCAGAATGGTGCAAGGTTTAACTTGGTTTAACTTGGTTTAATTAGACAAAGTAGGCAAAAATGCCCATTTAATTGTCTCCCACTACGTAGTGGGGTTATTATGATATCCTAAAACTCAGCAAGTAATCATCCAATTTTATTTTAAATTGATCAAATGTTGATGCTTCTGCAATATAATTTGGTAATGAATTCCACAATCTGGCAGTACGCATATTATAAAAATTCAGTCGTCTAACTGTAAGTACATTAGGGACTTTGACTTGCATGTTATGTGACCTAAGGTTAGCCTCCCTCTCAATTAACTTAAAACCACAATTCTCTCTCAATAAGGGGTCCTTTATAATTTTATATAATAACAACAGGTCACCCCTAATTCTTCTTGTTTCCAAAGAATACAAATTTAGTATATTCAACCTATCATTGTATTCATAGTTCTTTAACCCATAAACTGATTTAGTAATCCTTCTCTGGATTTTTTCTATTAAATTAATATCTTTTTGAAGATAGGGACTCCAAACTGGACTTCCATAATCAAGATGTGGCAAGACATAGGTTTTGTACGATTTCATAATACTTAATCTATCTCTCTATATAAACTTATTGAATGTATTATTCAGTTACATTTGACAAAAGGTTTTTTAATATGTGTTAAGGAAGAGAAATTAGAATCTATCCATACTCCTAGGTCTTTTTCACATACATTAGCCTTAAGTGCTTTGTTGTTTAAAAAATATTGATATTTAAGATTTCTATTGCCAAAATGCAACACCGAACATTTGTCCTCATTAAATTTCATATTATTTTCAATTCCCCACAATTCAATAGAATGAAGATCTTTACATAATTGTTGATATTCAATAGGGGAAAAAACATCCCCTCCAATTTTTGTATCATCAGCAAATTTAGTTGTTTTACTACTTAAGCCTCTCCCCATATCACTCATATATAACCCAAACAACACAGGGCCCAACACGGATCCCTGGGGGACCCCACTAGTAACATTTCCCTCACTTGATAATTTTGAATTTATTCTTACTTTTTGTTTTCTATTAGTTAACCAGTTGTTAATCCATCTCAAAACATAACAATTTAATCCTAAATTATATAATTTAATAATTAGTTTGTCATGGGGTATTGAGTCAAAGGCCTTTCCTAGATCCAAAAAAATCACGTCAACCGGTATGCCTTTATCCAATTTATCGCTAACAAAATTGTAAAAAGTAATCAAATTTGTGTTACATGAAAGACCCTTCTTGAACCCATGCTGCATAATATCCTCCAATCCCAGTGAAGTTATTTCAGGTTCAATTTGACTTTTAATTATTTTCTCAAATAATTTACAACAAACTGATGTTAAACTAATGGGCCTATAGTTAGAAACACAAGATCTTCCTGGACATAAGTCTCCACCACTCATTCACACTATTGGGATCTGCGCCGGAGGCATTAGGACCCATCGGGAGCAAACTTTTTGCTGGAGGGTCGGCGCCAGAGATGGCGCCACGAGGAACGGCGCCACGAGCCCTAGCTCGTGCGGTAACGACTATCTCGGCGTCGACCCTCCAACCGCCTCAGTTCCTTTTTTCCCACCGTTGAGTGCACTTCAGTGACGACGTCGCTCGCCTGTCGGGAGTCAAACTTCAAACTAGCAGCATAGTTTTCAGTTTTTATTATTTTGTAGTATTGTCTCGATACAGTATCGCTTAATTTTATTCTTATTTTTAAAATAAATGCAATAAAGAAGTCTCAGCCTACCTTGACGGAGTCGACCATGAGCAGGTCAGGTGACGGTAGGGAGACTTCGTATGAAACCTGTTCAGTCAGTCGGGCTGGGTCCGGTCCGCCGCCTTCTCCTGGAGGGGTCTGACAACGGTCAGTCCAATGCCCGGGGGGATGGGCGGTCCCCTGGAAGCATAAAAATAAACGGTCGCACTCTCTGCACCATTCGGCCTCGAGCTCTTCTTCGGCCCACAGGTCTAAAAAGAGAAGGCATCACTCGAGGTCGCCCTCTGATATGTCTGCATGTAGACGCCCGGTTATAGGGGCTAGTTGCCGGTCTCCTCCTTCGGAGTCGCCAACCTCTGCTTCTGGTAGCCGACGGCTTCGACATCGGAGTCCTACCCCGCCCGCAGGTAGGTCTTCAGATGAGCAGTTTCATCAGTGGGCCGCTCTTATGGAGCAATGGGCTCGGAGGTTGGTTCGGCTACCTGGCTCGGTCGCTCGTGGGCCTTCGGGCTCTCTGGGTGACCAGGTAGGGCGGTTGGACCTTCCTGGTTGCGCGGCACCTTCTTCGGTGCCGTCGACTCCGCGCTTAGGTGTTCCCCCCCTCACATGGCTGCGGCACAGGGGGCCACACCGATACCCTTATCTCCTGCTCTTCTTCCTTCAAAACCTGTTTTTCGGAGTCTGGGAGTGTTTTCGGTGCCCTCAGCATCGTGTGGCCTATCGACGCTGTCCTCGGCGTCGGTGCTGTGCTCGGCGCCGTCCTCGGTGCCATGTGGCTTCTCGGTGCCATGCAGCTTCTTGGTGCTGTCTTCAGCGCCCGTTTTCAGCGCTAAGTGCGGTTCTCCTCAAGAGCGTCATTTTGGTGCCAGGCGCTCGCGCCGGGCGGCTCGGGACCTCTTTTCGCTTGTTTCCTTCTTCCTCCTCTTCTGAATTTCATTCCTTTCCTGTCCATGCAGTCCCTCCTGGACTGTCAGGAGATGACGTTGAGCCTGACCCAGACCTTCGGTTGGGTGATGAAGTGGACGAAGCAGGATCTGTTACTGCTACAGAGCCTGTGGTCGAGGATCTATCCTTTAAGTCTCTGTTGAAAAATCTGAGTTCCACACTTTCTCTCCAGACTACAGACATCGATCCTGGGAAATTGTTGAGACTCCAATATCTTCATGCCTCGGAGATCCCTACGGATTTGACTCCTCCGATTCAACCTTCCTTCGAGATGCTGTCTCAAATGGTATGGAATAATCCTGCTCTTACCCCTTCGATGGCTAAATCCATTGATAGGAAATATTCAGCCCCCAAGGATTGTCCCATTTTGGCATCTCAAGCCTTTTCGGATCCCATTGTAGTCCTGGCAGAGAATGATAAGGTCGTTCTTCCTCAAACTACTACAGCTCGACCTATTAACAAAGAATCTCGTAAGATAGACACCTTAGGTAAGAGAGTCTTTGCTGCTTCTACTCTAAGTATGCGTATTGCCAGTTACCAAGGCTATTTTTCTCAGTATGAGTATATCCTGTGGCATTCTATTAAACAGATGGTTGAAGCCCTACCGGAGTCAGATTCAAAGCCAGAGCTTCTTCAGACCATTACCATAGGTATTGAATCTAACAACCAGCAGGTTAAAGCAGCCATGGATGCTTTTGACACTGCTTCCCGTTCAGCAGCTGCTGGTATTTGCACCCGCCGTCATTCCTGGCTGCGCACTTCGGGCTTTTCGAATGACGCGAGCAGCAGGTGATGGCATTGCCCTTTGACGGTGCATATCTTTTGGTCCTCAGGTAGAGCAAGCTCTAGAAGCTACACAAAAGACCAGGTCAGCCATTAAGTTGGCTCGGCCCCCTCCTGCCCCCTCTCGAGGGCATGCCAGTAAACAACAGTTTCATAACCGCCAGTCCTTTCGAGGCAGAGGCAGAGGTAGTTTCCATAAGAACCAACCTGCCCAACCTCAAAAGAAGGCGCAACAGAAAGCGCAAGGCCCCAAAGCGCCCAGCGCTACCTTATAAATTGCCGTCCCAAGTTCCATCTCAGCTGCCCGAGGTGGACTTTTCCTCTCTGGTGGGAGGTCGTCTGATGCACTTCTACAACCAGTGGAAGTCCATAACCTCAGACAAATGGGTCCTTGGATAATTTGCGGGTATTCACTCAGTCTTGTGGAGACCCCCCGATCGCTCCTCCCAAACGACAGCCCAGGCTGTCAACCCTTCAGTCAGACCTTCTCGCCACCGAGATTCAGGGCCTTCTGAACAACAGGGCAGTAGAAGTGGTGCCACTGCACCAAGGAAACACGGGGTTCTACTCCCATTACTTTCTGGTTCCAAAGAAGTCCGGGGGAATGCGCCCCATTCTAGATCTCAGAAAGCTAAACAAATTTCTCCCCAAGGAGAAATTCAGAATGATTTCTCTGGGAACCCTGTTACCTCTGCTCCATCAACACAACTGGTTAGCCTCCCTAGATATGCAGAACGCTTACCAGCACATTCCTATTCACCCGAGGCATCACAAATTCCTGAGGTTTGTGGCTCTGGGACATCATTATCAGTTCAGAGTCCTGCCCTTTGGGCTATCCTCGGCGCCGCGAGTTTTTACAAAATGTTGTGCAGTTCTCGCAGCACATCTCAGAAAGGTCGGAATTCAGGTGTTTCCTTATCTGGACGATTGGCTTCTAGCAAGCCCTTCCAGGCAAGGGACTCTGGACGCCGTGGAGACAGCCTTGTGCCTTCTTACATCCATGGGAGTTCTGCTCAACCTCAAGAAATCGCAACTGCAGCCCTCCCAGAGGCTCCTTTTTATAGGGACTCTTCTGGACACCTCCTGTGCGAAAGCTTTTCTTCCAGAAGACAGGAAGAACGATATCCTTCAGATGGCCCGTCACATCGGGGAAAACAGCTCAGTCACAGCTCTCTCGATGCAGTGGATGCTAGGCCTCATGGCATCCTCAGTGTTCACTGTACCCCTAGCACGTCTGCACATGAGAACCACTCAGTGGATGCTCAGTACTCAGTGGTCCCCAACCACTCACCCGCAGTCCTATCTCATCAAGGTGACAGAACCTTTAAGGAGGTCACTCACCTGGTGGTCTCAAGAGAGCAATCTCCTGGAGGGGTATACCTTTGCTCCTCTGGACCATCAGATCTCCATTACCACAGACGCATCCCTAATGGGGTGGGGAGCTCACTGTCAGGCTCTCCACACTCAAGGTGCGTGGACTCAAGTCAAGTCCCAGCTCCACATAAACGTCCTGGAAATGAGAGCCGTCCTTTATGCGGTCCGAGCTTTGAAGGACACTCTATGTCACAAGAACATTCTCCTTCAAACGGACAACAAAGCAGTGATGTATTACATGAACAAGCAGGGCGGTGCTCACTCTTACCCCTTATGCAGGGAAGCAATGAGGGTATGGGAATGGTGCTTGGAGCACGACGCTCTAATTCAAGCGGTCTACCTGCCAGGTGTTCAGAACGAACTGGCAGACCGTCTCAGCAGAACAGAGACAGACCCTCACGAGTGGTCTCTCGACTCAACCATAGTTCAGTCACTATTCGAAGAGTGGGGAACTCCAGACCTGGACCTTTTTGCATCCCCACTCAACGCAAAACTGCCTCTCTTCTGCTCCAGAAGTCCAGGGCGTGGCATTTTCTGTCAGGATGCGTTCAGGCTGCGGTGGACAAAACGCTTTCTTTACGCCTTTCCGCCTCTTCCTCTAATTCAGAGGGTACTCCTCAAGTTCGAATCCCAGGGGGACAAAATGATTCTCATTGCTCCCTTTTGGCCTCGACAGCTGTGGTTTCCACTACTCAACAATATGTTGGCAGTTCCTCCGAGACCACTTCCCCTGCAGATGAACCTTTTGACTCAGGGACCGGTGGTCTATCCCAACCTGAGATCACTTCACCTTCATGCTTGGCTCCTGAAGAGGTCAAAGTAATCCGGTTCAATGTCTCTCGAAGAGTTTCAGATATTCTTCTGGCTGCATGGAAGCCAGCCACTCGGAAAACTTACACAGTCAAGTGGAAGCGTTTTTCGCTCTGGTGTGCAAAGTCCTCTTTGAATCCCTTTTCCTGTCCACCAGATAAGGTTTTGGAGTACCTTTTGGACCTCTCAAATTCAGGTCTGCAGTACTCTACAGTCAGAGTTCATCTTAGTGCCATTTCAGCGTATCATGAGCCCATTTTTTACTTAACTCTGGCTCAGTTACCTATGGTTAAGAGATTCCTTAAGGGGATTCTGCATACCAGACCTCCTACAAGACGTCCAGTTGCAGCCTGGGACAATAATCTTGTGCTAGACATGCTCACTCGGAAACCTTTCGAACCTCTGGCTACCTGTCAGCTAAAATTTCTCACCTGGAAGACTGCCTTTCTAGTGGCCATTACCTCAGCCTGCAGGGTCTTTGAGATACATGCCCTGGTCACAGACCCTCCGTATACTGTGTTCCACAAGGACAAAGTAGTTCTTCATATTCATCCTAAATTTCTTCCTAAGGTTGTGTCGAAACTTCATCTAAACCAACCTTTGGTCCTTCCCTCTTATTTTGCGGACTTCCAAAATGAAGGAGAACGTTCTCTTCATTCTTTGGATGTTAAGAGGGCCTTGCATTTCTATCTAGATAGAACCAAGGATTTTCGCAAAGCTCAGCAACTATTCGTTTCCTTCAGTGAGACCCGGCATAACCTGTCGCTATCAGATGTATCTCATCATGGCTAGTGGCTGCCTTAGTCACTGCTATTCCATGGCGCAGGTTAAGTTGGAGGAGTAGAGTTACGCTCACTCTACCAGCAGGGTCAGCATCCCTAGCTGAAATCCGCAACATGCCCATGGCAGACATCTGCAATGCGGCCACCTGGAGCTCAGTGCATACTTTCGTTAAACATTATGCACTAGATGTCCATGCCAGACGACATTCTTCCTTTGGCAGAGCCATCCTCAGTGGACTTCTGTCCTAAGAAACGTGAGCTCTTGGTCTCTCCTGCCGCCCTCTCAGGGGATTATTAGCTCGGTGCTCTCCCAATAGTGTGAATGAAACTTATGTCCAGGAAGATATGAAAATTACGTACCTACCGTAATTCTTGATCTTCTTGGACAAGTCTCCACCACTCATTCATACGCCCACCTTCCATCCCCCGAGCTCACCTTTCTTGTTGGTCTTCACTCCCTCAAGTCTTTAGGCCGTGAAGACTTCTTTGTTGACCCTTCTTACACGGGTCACCCGGACTATCTTATGTCTGTTTTTTAGGTTAGGCTACCCTTCTGGGTTAGTTACGCTGCCTCCATGGTAAAAGGTCACTGCAGTCGGTTTGGAGGTCGACACCCGAGATAGTCGTTACCGCACGAGCTAGGGCTCGTGGGCGCGATTCCTCGGCGCCATCTCTGGCGCTGACCCTTCAGCAAAAAATTTGCTCCCGATGGGTCCTAGTGCCTCCGGCACAGATCCCAATAGTGTGAATGAGTGGTGGAGACTCGTCCAAGAAGATCAAGAATTACGGTAGGTACGTAATTTTCATTTCTATTTCCCTTTTTATAAATTGGAACAACTATAGCAGTTAACCAATCAATAGGAATATCACCAGTCTTAAGGGATTTATTAAACAGAAGTGTAAGTGGCTGTACTACAATATCAGCAATTTTTTTCCAAACAATTGGGCTGATATTGTCAGGTCCTGCTGATGAAGAAGTACAACGTTTATTTAGTTCATTTAATACAGTAACTTGATCTATATTTATTTCCACAGTATAATCAAAATCGAATTTTGAAGTTGTTAAATCTTTCTGATGAAATATTGATGAAAAAAAGGAATTGAAAGCATTGGTTATATCTGTATTATTTGTTAAAGCCTTACCATCAACAGTTATTGTATTGATTTGATTGTTAGACTGTCTATGTCTATTTATATAGGCATAAAAAGCTTTACAATCCTTTGAACTGGCCAATTTATGCTCTAGCTTAATTTTTTATTTTTTAATTAAGGCTTTAAGTAGTCTTTGTTGAGTCCTATATTTTTATTTATTTAATGGTGTAGGGTTTAATTTAAATTTCCTAAAAGTTTGCTGCTTCTTACTTATTAATATTTATTGACTTAGTAAACCAGAGTGGAATATTACCCTTACTATTAAATTTTCTACATTTTGGCACATGCAGTGTAATTGCCTCAAGTATTTTAGTTTTCAGCATAGTCCACATTTGATTTACAGTAAGATCTATAAAGAGAGATATCCAATCTAATTTACCAAGTTCAAGAGTTAATTTAGACCAACCAGTTCTCTTGAAATCCAGCATATCAGTTATACCATGTATCTTGGGTTTTCGAAGTTTTAGTGTACATTCAATGGTTTTATGATCACTAGATCCCAAATGAACACATATTTTTGTGTTACAAATGCGTTCCTTGCAGTTAGTTATCACAAGATCTAAGATGTTATTTCCCCTAGTTGGATTCCTAACTAGTTGATCACAACCTTGTAAAATTAGGGCTTCTAGAAAGGCCCGTTCAAATATAGTTGTTCCACTCAACCTGTCCCAAGATATACCAGGGGCATTGAAGTCACCAATAATTATAGTATCACCCAATTTACAAACTTTGCTGATTTCATTTATTAACTCATAATTATAACACTGATTGCTATTGGGAAGTCGATAACAAATTCCCAACCTTATTTTTGGTTGATGAATAAAAGTTAGATCTATCCATAAAGATTCAGTTGACTTATTAAGCATATTGATTATTTCTAATTCCTGACATTGTATACTCTCAGAAATATAACAACAGACACCACCACCTTTCTTCCCATTTCTGTTCTTATAAAATAACCTAAAGCCTGGTATATTATTAAACCACTCACTTGAGTCATCCCACCAAGTTTCAGTAACACATACTATATCTACACCAAGTTCTCGAATTAAAATGTTTAATTCTACTAATTTAACCTGATTTAAGCTTCGAGCATTAATCCCCCAGATCTTAAGTTGAGTACTTTTATCTACTTCAAAACACTTATTCTTTATTCCCTTGTCCCCCTCATCAGTTTAAAGATTTACAAATTATGTTTTCAAACACCCTTCCCAATTTATATGCACCCTGTTTGCTCAGATGTAACCCATCCCAACAATATAATGATCTATTAACACTAAATGTCTCCCAATGTGGTATAGAAAAGAAGCCTTCCTCAAGTGTCCATTTCCTAAGCCACTCATTTACACATTTTATTTTCTTCCTCTATGTAATAATTTACCCTTGGTACGGGTAAAATTTCAGAGAAATGGACTTCACAATTTAATTTCTGTAATGTCTCTCCTAAACTAATAAACTCTTCTTTTATAGCTTCAGTTGACCGTTTTTTAATGTCATTTGTAGCAACATGTATAATAACTAGTGGATTGGTACCTGAGTTATGCAGAATATCAGTACACATATCATGGATATCCCTTATATCAGCCCCCCCTAAATGATGAACAGGCAATGGTATGCTAATCTTTCCTACAAACAATTTTATCTGTATATTTAAAGATAGAATCACCAAGTACAAAACATTGCCTATTAACCAATCTGGAGGACTCGGTATCCATGGATAAAGATGTATTAATTATTTCATCATCCAGTAAAACTTGGAGTTTAGATTTAGATTTGTTTTTACCACTTTTACTTTGAATCTGGGAAGGGTAAATCTGCTGTGATGGAACTTCAAGTGTTTGTAAACTTTCACTCTGGGTAGAAGTCGAAGGAAAATATGTTTCTGGTTCATCATGTGCTTGTGTACTTTGTTCATTCAAACCACATAATATAGGGCTTGCTTGGGAGTCCAATATGTTTTCAGAAATAGAAACCTCCGGTTGTTCCTCATTGACACAATGAGGGAGCTTAACGGTGGGAATCTCACTATTTTCAAGATTTATTAAAGGTTCAAATCTTTTGTTTAGAACTAAATTATTTCCCAAAGCCCTACATCTGCTTTTTGTTCTGGGGCCTATTAGTACCTCAGTCCAATCATCACTCTCAAAATTGTCAATGATATTACTATCAGTTTCACACTTGTGTTTATCAGTATAGCTACCGGAACAATTTTTATTATTTCTTACTAAATCAAGTGAGGTCATTGAGTCACTGTTACTGGATACAATACCAATCTCAGCTGAGGTATGAACTTTGGAAACCAAAGCTTCTTGCTGTAATTCCAAAACTGCTAATCTCTTGTAAAACACTTCAGTATCTTCCCTCAAAACACTATTTCCAAAGCATTTCGTACAAACATAGATAGAGTTAGTGGGCAATGCATCAAGCAATATATACATATTACATGAAGTGCATTTAAGTCCAATATCACCATCCAGTGTCATAATAGTCTGTTTAAGATTTAATAGTGAAGGACTAACAGGAGTTATTATTTGCACAGAGGAGGGTTCTAAACTAAACTGGTCTCTCATTTTAGAAAGGAGAAAAACCAACTAACTAATACTAAACACCAGTGTCAAATAATGTACTTACACAGACAAACAGCAGTATATATCATAGATTTATTCCCCTCTTCCACTCTTGACACGTGCTAGGATGCGCATGTCTCTGCGCGTGTCTCTGTGCACGAATCCACGTGGCTGCCCCGTACACGCTCGCCCCGCTCGCTTAGCAAGCAGTTAAGACCACGAACAGTCAGGAAGTTGTAAACTGTCACTTCCTGTCCAGCGAGTACAACGTGGGCAAAGTTATTAAAAATAAACTAATAAAACTTTATGCCACCTCATGCAGTGGACTTCTAAAGAATGGAGCGTCCCCTTTGCTCCTGATATCACTGCTGGTGGTCTTTCAGCGCTACTCGCTAAAATAAGGAGAGTGGTGCAAGGGAGCCTCCACAGTCCTGTAAACTGTCTCTGTGGAAACAGCCCAATCAACAAATCTTTTCCCCAGAATAGTAGCTAAATAGTTTAAAATGTGTCAGGGTTCCCCAATATGAAGTCAGGCAACTGTGAAGTAATTTAATATATAGGCAGAGGTTTCATACAGCCACTCACCCGTAACTCGCAATTTAATTACGCTGGGTATCAGGAAGTTTCAATCTGTCACTTCCTGTCCAGCGAGTACAACGTGGGCAAAGTTATTAAAAATAAACTAATAAAACTTTATGCCACCTCATGCGGTGGACTTCTAAAGAATGGAGCGTCCCCTTTGCTCCTGATATCACTGCTGGTGGTCTTTCAGCGCTACTCACTAAAATAAGGAGAGTGGTGCAAGGGAGCCTCCACAGTCCTGTAAACTGTCTCTGTGGAAACAGCCCAATCAACAAATCTTTTCCCCAGAATAGTAGCTAAATAGTTTAAAATGTATCAGGGTTCCCCAATATAGAAGTCAGGCAGCACAACGAAGTAATTTAATATATAGGCAGAGGTTTCATACAGCCACTCACCCGTAACTCGCAATTTAAATACGCTGTGTATCAGGAAGTTTCAATCTGTCACTTCCTGTCCAGCAAGTACAACGTGGGCAAAGTTATTAAAAATAAACTAATAAAACTTTTTGCCACCTCATGCGGTGGACTTCTTAAGAATGGAGCGTCCCCTTTGCTCCTGATATCACTGCTGGTGGTCTTTCAGCTCTACTCGCTAAAATAAGGAGAGTGGTGCAAGGGAGCCTCCACAGTCCTGTAAACTGTCTCCCTGGAAACAGCCCAATCAATAAATCCTTTCTGCAGAATAGTAGCTAAGTAGTTTAAAATGTGTCAGGGTTCCCCAATATAGAAGTCAGGCAGCACAATGAAGTAATTTAGTATATAGGCAGAGGTTTCATACAGTCACTCGCCCGTAACTCGCAATTTAAATACGCTGGGTATCAGGAAGTTTCAATCTGTCACTTCCTGTCCAGCAAGTACAACGTGGGCAAAGTTATTAAAAATAAACTAATAAAACTTTATGCCACCTCATGCGGTGGACTTCTAAAGAATGGAGCATCCCCTTTGCTCCTGATATCACTGCTGGTGGTCTTTCAGCGCTACTCGCTAAAATAAGGAGAGTGGTGCAAGGGAGCCTCCAAGGTCTGCATCAGAAGCCCTAAAACTGAAAGAGTTCAATATGTGCACCATGGAGGACAGGAGGGAGAGTTGTGATATGATGAAGAAAAAAAAAAAAAAGAACCAGCACTAGACCAAAATTACAGGTCTGCTCAAACCAGAAAGTAGAGCCACAACTTACTGGCTCTACAAATAATATGCTATATTTCTATTTTGATACTGGTGAGCAAAATGCAAATGGGTAAGTTGTAAGGTAGCTGTTCAAAAACATTTCTTTAGTGAGCCAAAATAAACGAAAGCATTATAATGCACTGTCACCTTTTAGTTTATTTTGTTCATACATATAAAATATCATATCGGTTACAAATAGTGCTTTTTGCAAAATGCTTAATAAAGTGCTTTTAGATAAAGTGCTTGAAGTATACTACTCATAAAAGTGCAAAATTACAAATTTCATTCATAGAACAACCTACCCAGTCCACTGTGCCAAACCACCACTAGTCCCTTTGCTTCACCTCTCTGGCTTCCTAAGGGGGTCATGATATGATGGAGCCCTTTAAATGCCTCATGGGGGTTAATAAGGTACAGGAGGGAGGTATGTTTCAGAGAAAAAGGTTCTCTAGAACAAGGGGTCATGATATGAAGCTGGAAGGTGGTAGATTCAGGAACGATGTGAGGAAGTACTTCTTCACAGAAAGGGCGGTAGATTCTTGGAACAGCCTTCCATGGGAGGCAGTGGGGGTGAAACCAGTGGTGGGTTTCAAAAAAATCTTGGATAGGCACAAAAGAACCCTAGGAGGAAGGAAGGGGGTGGAAGAGACAGTGCTGTATATCAAGTTGGGTCTGCAGTAAAAGTTATTATAATTAAACATCGGCAGACTCGATGGGCCCAGTGGCCATAATCTGCTGTCAGTTTCTATGTTTTTATGTATGACAAGTTATGTGATTCAAGCGGATACTGTGTAAAATTATTAATATGCGCAACATCAGTACTGTAAACTGTGTAGCACACATAATTCAAGTTGTACTATGCTACACAGATATGATAAATCAGTACTAATATATGCATTGAACAAAGGAGAAAACAATCAAGGGGAACATGTGTGAAGGAATGTACTACTCACAGAGTGGTGACACCATGATATGTACATATCATATGAAGTTACTGTATTATGATGGTACCCGGCTGTATACCAATGTTGAGTAAGTTACAGTGTGGGGTTTATTTTTGTTTTATTTTTAATAATCCAAACATGGACAGTAATGACACATAGCCAATGATGCTGCTTACAGTTTGAGACCTTGTTTTTTTTTAACTACTTTATTCATTTTTGGGAAATCACTTGTAACATGGCTGCAATTCTACTCAGCCAATTAACTTCTGGTTTACCTATGCATGCCTTTTTCAAGAGAGTACTGTATTAATGCCAGTGCATAGCATTAGCCTTAGGACAAGTTGTGGAGTATCATTCAAACAGATGTAAAAGTTGTGACACTGCACTATATGTTAAGTAAAAATGGTGTCCCTGACTGTGAGCATTTGTCCCTGATTTTAATGGGCAGTGTCCCTCTTTTTGGTCCTGGCACGGTGAGAGGTATGCATTCCGGGGTAACCGGGTGATGAAGTTGACACCGCTATGACATCTTTGCAATCCCATATGATGTCCCTTGCAACCCCTGGAAACCCCTAAAACATTAGTTGCCTAGCATTTACTCCTCCTACAAATATAAAGCCATGAGAGTTCCAGTTCCACTAACAATTAGATAGGCTCTGAAAGGGTTAACATAAACCAGCACTTCAGAGATCATAAATCATTCACACGCACACACACACACACACACACACACACTCACATATTTGGGAGTGATAGAGAAAGTAATCTGAATCTGCTCTGGAGTTATTTCCTCTCAAAGCTTGCTGTGTCCTCTGTTGGAACTTATGTCAGTAAATTATTTAGGTTCCAAAGACTAGCAAATCACATTTCAGTAATAAATAAAATTAACAAGCCAGCAAGTGAACATACTAAATTCTGTGTTAAAACAGGTCAAATAGACATCTGATGTTTTCTTTTAACAAATGCTTGGTAGATCTATGACTATAAACTGTCCGTCCCCGTCCCCCGTAGCTGGCTATTCAAGCAAGGCTTTTTTGACACTAGCATGCAAAAAAAAAAAGTTTCTAATTGCACTTTTGCAGACTGTTTAATTGCTTCAAAGAAGTGGTAAGTAACTTGCCTATGTGCCTACTTCAAGACATTAGCTGTCAGGTCACTTAAAGCAGACGTGACAAGAGAGAGAGAGAGAGAGACAAGCTGAAAAAATAGTGCTGGAACTGGTTTACCAAACAGAAATATGGGGATTATTTCATTCAGTTGGTCTAGTGATTTGGAGCTGTGGAAGCATATACTGCAAACTCCTAATTTTTGCTTCAGTACCTCATTTTTCCAGCTATAGCAAGATGGCTGCAGGCTCCGCCCACTGCAGCCGGAAAAATGAATAACATTTCCTGCTTGTTATTGTTATCGCTACTAGCACTTTAATTCTGTCATTTTTTCAAATCTGTTTCCCTAATATCAGGGACCACAGTGCTGGAATTCAGTCAGTGAGAATCCGTCACAGTGTTTACTTCAGTGTTGTGTTCACTCTGTCCTAGTTAGTCCCCTACCATGATATGTCTGATAATGTCGTGGTTGTCTAGTACAAGGCATAAGATTACTCCTCCCCCCATCCCAGTTGCTTTCCATACCCATTAGAGTGAAAATAGCCTTGCAAAGCCTCTGCAAACGCATGCTAGTATGTTGCTTCTACAAATACTGAAGGCCCATTGACTGCTGGAGACAGGAGTACTTATAGGAACGCATTTTGTAGGAATTTTGCAAAACTTGTTTTGAATTTTATAAAATAGTTTTACTCATAGTAAATATATGTGCTAATGAATCAAATCAGACAGAAGCCCTGCACTGAACTGTGACTATATTTGTCTTTGATTTCTATGAATCTTTATTCATATGTTTGAAAGTTGTCCGGGGAGACAAGTTCCCTCTGGATTACTCAGCTACTTCAGCCTGCATTGGACTGTATAGGATCTCCCATACAAGGCTGTTAACATCTCTCACACCCATTACAACATACTAATTGTTTCCTTTGTGGTTGATGAAAACTGAATGATGCTAATAAAACTGAATAATAGTGAAAGGTTTCGACAGTACTCCCCACCCCCACAGGGGTTAGCATAGAGTACAAAGCTCTCCATGCCCTAGTACCACTGAGTGTATCCGGTTTGCTATGCTATAGACCTCCAGAAGATTCCAGACAACCAGCAGCCCAGAGGTAAATTATTTGAAAATCGTGTTGCAACCCTTGCATGTTTAACTTTTTGATAAACTGACATTTCAACAAGTTTGTAATGTACTCCTAGTGATAAGACAGTATTTCAGATGTTTGTAAGTGGCAACTCCTAGCCTTCTACCTTTAGGGTTGTCTGTACCATTCGATTTTGTTGGCTGTTTTTTTCACCCAAAGATGCACAAGGAGAGTCACTCTCATAACCGCAAAAGACTTGAGTTGGTGCCTCCATAAATGTCTATAATGGACTGTTTTGGAATCCCTTTGACATTCTTTGATGGCTTCTACATAGTTAAACACAACCAGTAAGAGCAGGGAGTGGCTGGTTTATGTAGTTTAACAACATGTCTTTTAAGATAAAAAAAACTCTAGGGCTTAATGAATTAAGGTTTGCAGATTGCTAATGCTAAAATTAGAGTGATATTTATTTTTTTTCAAACTGCATTGACTGTTGGTGTCAGCACTGATTTTGATTTTAAGTAACAAGAACCAATATGGAGATCCTCTTGTCTGTCCATTAGTGACCAGCTGGACAGTAAAGGGCCCAAGTTGAGGCTGAGCAAGGATGCGTAAGTAAGCAGTAAGACAAGAGGCA
Organism: Neoceratodus forsteri; assembly: GCA_016271365.2. NCBI lineage: Eukaryota > Metazoa > Chordata > Ceratodontiformes > Ceratodontidae > Neoceratodus > Neoceratodus forsteri. The sequence continues at coordinate 1,502,718,418 of CM057450.1, read as the reverse complement.
TGCATTATGCTGCTCACACCGCATGCTCAGGGATGTAGAGAGGCACAATGCTGTGTGTAGTCAGAATGCCTTCAGCCCTAGAAATGTATTTTTTTTTATTTTACAATTTTTAGCCAGGAAAGACACAATAAGCTAAGGTTTGTTTCCAGGTGTGTCCTTAGAGCACAAGGAAGTTAAGTGACTTGTTCATAGTTACATAATATGCAAGTGGTGGCTGTGGGATTCAAACCCAGTTCTCCAGGTGTGCAGCTCCGTGTTCTTAACCACTATGATATGCTGCCTCCCCAGATGCTATTAGATTAGTATAATGTGCACACCCAAAGTGTCTTACTGCACTTACAAAATGTTTAAATTGAGAAAGTTTTAAAAATGACAACTTTTTTAATTAAAAACTGGTATTTTTTTAGTTAAAAGTAACTAATAAAAAGTAGCCCTTCCCCAGCTGTCACGCATGTGTCTAACCACACATTCAATAAATAAAATTGTTTATCATAGCATGCAGGAATTTAAACTTCTGCAGAGTTCTACTGTTTGAATGTTCACTTCTCCCCACAGAAACACACACAATAGAAGGCCTCAGTAAAGCCAGAGATTTAATTGTATTTGTGGCAGGGAAGCAGAAAAGTTTTCCCTGGTAAGCAGGTAAGGATCCAGAAGGGTGATTTTTCTTGGCCAAAAAAGAGGCTGCAAAAAAAAAAAATAACTGCAAGCAGTACTTCTGTGTTTTAAAAATTGTGTATGTGTGTAAGAACATTATTTAATAAAATTTTTATTTTGAGGGCATTTTATTTTTAGGGCCTAGATGATTTTTTAATGAGCCCAGGTGGCAGCTATGTTTGTAATGGCAATCGGAAATTTCTGAAAAATGGTATTGATACTGTTATTGTGCTGTGTCCTGTTGCCAACCCCTTTTCTGTACATCAGACAGATCTAAGATACACGTATCAACCAGTCAGGATGCAGGATTTTGCCGAATCATTTTATAATAATCAACATGAAGCATCATTATGGAGGTCATTTTGACTCCTGTTAGTCTCCCAATGATTGAATAAAAGACCACCAAAAACAGCGTTTGGGTTGGTTTTCCTTCTGGTTTCTTAACCCATGATAGCCCAACAAAGACTCAGCATTTCATTTTCAGTGAGGTCGTGCTTTTACATTAATTTTACAGCTGAGATGACTGACATACACACACACATACATGCTTACCTGTAACTGTTGCAGACACCCTAGTCTACCTCAGTTATGTTTTTCCTGCTAAGTGTGCACTATGAGAGCAAGTTTCATTGACTACCTCAGTTCACCTCTTTTGTTTGTGTCCTATTTCAATTTACATACAATTTGATGGCGGATAAGGACTACTTGGCCCATCTAGTCTGCCCATTTGCTTCCTTCTTTACCAAAGGAATGTCTGGTCCTACCAGAAAGGGGGCATAAAGAAGGTCTGACCTTTTCATCATTGTTTGTGTGGCAAGGACATTGCTGCCACGGATCAACATTCCATCCTTATGGCTTTTCTTGGACTTAACCATGACATGGACTTCTGCAATGCCTGCTTCTCTTTCGACCACTGCTTTCTGAAGAATAGATGTCTGAAGTTGGATCATACTGTACTCACCTTAAAGGGTAGTCATCGATCCAGAGGACACAAAATAGATCTTTGGACTGTTCCCTCAGGTCCCCTCATTACTCTTTAGAGTTGACCAAGGTACTAAACTCTCCCTTCCCCCTCTGTTCTGGGGTCAAGACTGAGTCTTCTGCGGTGGTGTTAGGCAGATCATTGGCTTCTTCTGGGCGGAGAACCCATCACAGTCTGTTCGCCTGAGGCGACAGGCCACCCCGCAGGCAGGATAAAAGACTTTTGCCTTGATTACTTCTCTGGTGACATAGACACAGACCATTGGTGTCACCTTGGCTGTTGTCACTGTTTCTGGTGATGACTCTGAGAGTGACACCAATATCAGTGCTGACTCTAGGACCAGAGAGGGGGACGTTGATGTTGGGGTCAACGTCTGTGCTGCTGCTGGTGTTAAGGGGATTCTGGTGTAGGTGCTGTTGCTTCCATCAGTGTCATCATCACTAGTGGTGTTGAGTCAGGGATCGCCAGTGCTGGGTCCCTTTTTGGCTTTCGCATAGGCATCATCGCCAGAGTGAGCTCAGGTCTCACAGTGGGACCTACACAGTCAGGGATGCTCACCATCTGTCCTAGGGCTCCATTCCTGGGCCTCTGCTCTGCAACCTCCTCCATTGCAGAAACTTCAGATGTGGGAGACTACCAGCTAGGTTTACTTGGTTAGTTTAGACACTAGAGGGCATTAGCCTATTTTGCGTGTCTCCCACTCCTAGTGAGTATCTCAGTTTGTGTTGGTCCCATTCCAGTTGGGGTGCCTGTCTAATTTGTTTTTAAATTCTGTGAAGTTTTTTGAATCGACCATTTCTTGTGGAAGCGAGTTCCACAATTTTGCTGCTCCGATTGTGAAAAAAATTATTTCTTTTACTTGTGTTGGTCTTTGGTATACGTAACTGTTTATTGTGACTTCTAAGATTGGCCTTAATAGATACGTACCTGAATCCACATTGGTTAGTTAAGCCCCTATTATTTAATAATTTATAGAGCTGCAACATATCGCCCCAGTTCATCTTTCCTCAAGAGTGACTAGGCCTGTTTTTTGGAATCTGCATTCATAGGATAATCCCTCAAGCTGGGGATCAATTTAGCTGTTTTTCTCAGTACCGACCCCAGCAATTTTTTGTACTTGATGTAGTGGGGGCACCAGAAAGGTGTACCAAAATCCAGAAAAGGCCTAATATAGGTTTGGTATAGGGGAATTATAAATGATTCATTTCTGTTTATGAATGTGTGCATAATTCTGTTTAATGTTGAGTTAGCTGTCTGTGCTACATATTTGCAGTGATCCCTGGATGTGTGATTGTTATTAACTATAAATCTTACTTCGAGAGGGCTCTTGCAGTAGGTAATTACATATAGGACTGACGCCGGCAGGTGGCAGGACCCCATGGAAAAATCTCTAGCTAGCAGTCCCTGGCGAGGGACTGCCCCACGTCAGGTGACCAGCGTCAGGAGACGTCAGTATAAAGGGGCAGTCCTGGATGCCCGCCTTCCAGTTCTTTCCCGCCATTAGCTCGTGCAGCGCCTCGCGGAAAAGTTCGTGCTTCGTCAGCCCTGCCTTCGTGGTTTTTTGTACCAAAAAAACATTATTTTTTCGACTAACTTCAGTAATAACGTCGGTGTATGTCGTCCCCTACAGCCTCCGAGCACAAGAATAAGTGCGATTCATACGGCGCCCAACTACTGCACAAGGACAGCCACTCCCTGTGTCTGTTCTGCCTAGGCCCCGTTCATCCGGTCAAGAAATGCCAGCATTGCCTCAGCTTTAATGCGGCTACCCGAAAAAGGTGGCAGCAATCCCTGGAAGCCCATATTCTAAAGAAGAACATAAGCTCTATGGAGAAGGAGCTTAAAAAACTGAGGCAGGCGTCCACTTCCCCTGAAGGCCATCGAAAGAAGAAGGACAAGGAGAGGCACCGGGACAAAGGCTCCTCTACTGCATCTCCCTCGGGAGTCGCTGGGACGCAGGTAACATCCCCTCCGGGGGATCGCTCCTTGACGGCCGCCTCAGAGGTTTCTGAGGCGGCATCGGCCTGCCCGTCTGGCTCTCGCTCGGGCCTTGCGGGTGCCTCTGGGCAGTTGGAGGCCTCCGCCCCTGGTTCGGCTGCAGGCTTGCGGCCTACCACCATGGGCGACTCCGGTAAGCTGGGCGTCGGCTCCTCTGACGTCCACCCGGAGAGGGCTGGTAAGACGTCCGACCTTCCGGGGCGACACGCGGCCTCTTCCCCACCGGAACAGGCTGATCTCTCCTCTCAACCTGTCTCTGGTGAAGGCTGTCATAAGTCGGACGTTGGCTCCTCCGGCGCCCGCCGAGAGCTCACCTCTACATCTTACGTCGGCTCGTCCGACGTCCAGCTGGCGAGGGAACCAGTGACAGACCCCCAATGTCCGGCTGCCCCGGTTCACTGCAGCCTTTGCTACCATCTGGGGAACCAGAGTCCCCCCAACCTGAACCTGGGGACTTTTCCCCTCCATCCCTGGGTGAAGCTGGGGATCTTTTGCCTCCGTCAGTCCTTTCTCCATCTGTAGCGCCAGACCTGACGTCGGCTCCCCGGACGCCAGCCCCTCTGACGTCGGTACCTCCGGCGCCAGGGCCTCCGCCGTCAGCCCTGACATCGGCCTTACCGACTCAGGGAGATATTCTGCTCCCATCGGGCCCTCCGCCTTCCAGGCTGTCCACTGTGGACCCAACCGTGAGGTTCCCGGCCGGGCCGTCTGCTCCGGCAGCCCCCCCGCCTTCCGGGTATCCTCTGTCTTATTCGACGCCGGTGTACCCGGGAACACAGTATCCGGAGCCACAGTACCCAACGCTGGGCTTCCCAACGCTGCAGTACTCGACGCCTCAATACCCGATGCCGGGCTACCTGCAGCCGGGTTTTAGATACGCTCCATATGGGTATAACCTGTATTCTTATCCCCCACCTCCTCCTCCTCCACCACCCTCGCGGCCGCTGTTGGACCTTTAGGAGACTCTGGCCTTCTGGTGGGCTGAGGCCAAGGCTCAGCTCACCAAAGAGGTTGAGAGCCGCCTTCCGGCGACAGTGCCGTCCCAGGTTCCCACACGCCCCAGGCGGCACACTCCCTCACCTCCTCAGGACTCCAGGGTTCTTCCGTCTGGATCCAGAGAGGGGCAGGACACGCTTCCTCAGGGACTCCCCAAGGGGCCTGTTCCTCCCACGGGTCGGGAAAGGGAGTCTTTCTCTTCTTCATCCTCCTCTTCACTCTTGGACTCTTCAGACAGCTACTCTGAGAGAGACGACAAGCCTCGCTCTCTGTCAAAGCCCCGGCCAAGGACTCCTCCAGAGGATCCTTCTTTTACGGAGTTGCTTAGAAAAATCCAGGAGGTTCATCAGTGGCACTCCTTGGAACCAGATCCTCAGCGTCTGAAACTCGCTGAACATCTGGATCTGCCCATGACAGCTCCTGCATTGGTGCCACCCTGGATAGAGCCTCACGCTGACCTTGTTACCACGATATGGAAACAGCCGTTGGCCTTAGCTCCACTTCCTAGGAAGTCAAACAGGCTATATCAGGCTCCAGAGGGTGTAGATTTCCTGGATTCTCATCCTCGTGCTGACTTGGTCGTGATTAGTGCTGCTTATGGCCGGTCGGCGAACCCAAAACATCTTAGCTCGTCACCTCCTGATAAGGAATCTCGCCTTCTGGACCAGTATGGGAGAAAGATTTACGCTTCCTCCACACTGGGGATTAGGGCCCTGAACTATGTCAGCCACATGGGGGACTACCAGAAGGCCATCCTTACTCAGGCGGAAGCCAAGCTGGACTCCTTGCCTGACTCTCAAGTCAAACAGGAGTTGGCTGATCTTGTCCACTCTGCTCGTTCAGCCAGTCGACACATGCTACGTGGACATACGCCAGTGGACATGCTGCGCACAGAGCTCAGCTTACCGAGTCTACGGCGCCATGCTTGGCTCTGCGTGGTCAGGGTTGATCCCGGAGGTGCAATCTGTTGTCCAGAAAGCACCCTTCTGGGGGTCGGTAAGCTTTTCGGGGGTGATGTCAAGGACATCATTACCGATTTGCAAGAGAAGGGGACGGCTCTGAAGTCAGTTGATTCCGTGTACCGTCCCCATCAGCAGCAGCGCCGTCCCTTTCACAGATGGAGTCAACCAAAGGCGAAACCCCTGGGAAGGCAGGCCACAAAACATCGGGCCCCCGCAGCTGCTAAGCCCCCCCGCCCAAAAAAGCAGCAGGTGCTTCAGCTGGGGCATTGCCCCACGCCACCTGACTCATTTCCTCTCCCACTGCCTCCGGACTCCCCGGAGGAACCGGTAGGAGGGAGGTTTTCCCTCCACTTTCTGGGATGGGAGAGGATAACCAGATTCATGAGTGCTCCAGCTCACAGCAGAAGGACACTCCATCGAGTTTCTTCAGAAACCACCCCGCCACCCCGCTATGAAGTCGTCGTATTCACGGGAACATCTTCCTTTGGTCCAGGAGGAAATCTCAGCTCTTTTGCTGAAGCAAGCGATAGAGCCCATCCCCCTTCATCTTCAAGGGACGGGTTACTATTCCCACTTCTTCCTGGTCCCAAAGAAGACGGGAGATTTCAGACCGCTTTTAGATCTCAGTTCCCTGAATCTTTATGTAGAGTACAAAAGGTTCAGGATGCTCTCTTTGCAGAGCCTTCTGCCCCTCCTCTGGCTGTGTCAATGGCTTTGTGCTCTGGATATGCAGGATGCTTATCTACACTTTCCCATTCGCCCATCTCATCGCAAATACCTTCGTTTTGCGTTCCAGGGGGACCACTACCAGTTCAAGGCGCTCCCGTTTGGTCTATCCTCGGCCCCAGTATTTACCAAATGCCTGGCAGTGGTGGCGGCCCACCTGCGTACCAAGGGAGTACAGGTTTTCCCTTACCTGGACGACTGGCTCCTGGCGGCCTCGTCCAGGGAGGAACTCCTGCGATTCCTCTCCCTTACCCAGCAGGTTTTTGCCTGCCTGGGTATTACCATCCACCATTCCAAGTCTCATCTGGACCCATCCCAGAGGCTACAGTTTATTGGGGTCATTGTCGATACAACCATGGGCAATGCCTTCCTCCCCCGGACAGGGCGGCCTCCCTTCAGACCCAGATAAATCTGTTCTCTGACCACAGGATGGTCTCGGCGAGGTCGGTCCTTTACCTTCTCGGGCTCATGGCGGCTGCTATCCTGACGGTCCCTTGCGCTTGACTCCACATGAGGATCTCTCAGTAGACTCTACGCTCTCAGTGGGATCAGCTAGTGGATGACCTAGATCACTCAGTTCTGATCTCCTCACTGATGATGAGAGACTTGCAATGGTGGATGGTCCGAGAGAACCTGTTTCGGGGGGTTCCTTTCTTTCATCCTACCCCCTCCCAGACTGTAACCACAGATGCTTCAGGTGAAGGTTGGGGAGCCCATCTAGGCCCTCATCGGACTCAGGGCTCCTGGTCCAGGCTAGAACAAGCACTCCACATCAATGTGCTCGAGCTCCGGGCAGTATTGTGCGCTCTCCAAGCCCTTCATCAGTACATCCTTCCCAGCCACTTAGCCGTCCAGACGGACAACGTGCATGGTGTGGTACATCAATAAGCAGGAAGGGACTCGGTCCTACCTTCTATGCAGGGAGACAATGAGGGTTTGGGATTGGGCGACACAACACGACCTTCACCTCACAGCGATTCACGTTCCAGGAGTTGACAACACCCTGGCAGACATGCTAAGCTGCTCTTCTGCTCTGACTCACAAGTGGGAACTGGACCAAGGGGTCCTAGACAATATCTTCCAACTTTGGGGAACACCACAGGTTGACCTGTTCGCATCCCCCCTAAACGCAAAACTTCCTACCTTCTGCTCGCTCGTTCCAGAGCAAGGTGCTTTCTGGAGCGATGCTCCGTCTCTAGACTGGAAGGACAGATTCCGTCTGTGCCTTTCCCCCAGTTCCTCTTATCCCATGAGTCTTGCAGAAACTAGCTTCAGAAGGAGCGAGATTGATTCTGATCGCTCCTTTCTGGCCCAGGCAAATCTGGTTCTCACTTCTACAACAATAGTCAGAGGATCCTCCTCTTCCTCTTCCTCTATCTCAAGGTCTGTTGACCCAGGATCAGGGGACCCTGGTCCATCCAGGCCTCAAATCCCTTCAACTGCATACCTGGCTCCTGCAGACCTTGCCCAATCCCGGTTTGGAGTGTCTCCTCAAGTGGCGGAGATTTTAGTGGAGGCCAGAAAACCCTCCACCAGATCCACTTATGCCATGAAGTGGATAAGATTCACTATTTGGGTCGCTTCCAAGAACGTGGAACCTTTCTCCTGTTCAGCGGGACTTCTGCTGGAGTATCTACGTCATCTGTTCGACCTGGGTCTCAGCCATTCCTCTTTGAAGGTACACATAGCGACCATTTCGGCCTATCATGTTCTCTTCGCAGACAAGGCCTTTGCTCAACTGGAGGTCTCCAAGACCTTTCTCAGAGGGGTTCTCCATCTGAGGCCCCCATCCATACTCCTGCCCCCCTTGGGACTTGAATTTTGTTCTCGAGAAACTTACCTTTCCTCCCTTCGAACCTGCAGCTTCTGCAGATTTGAAGTTTCTTTCATGGAAGACGCTCTTCTTGGTGGCCATTACTTCGGCTTGAAGAATCTCCGAGCTCCAGGCCCTTATGTGTAAAATCCCCTACTTGATTTTTCACAAGGAACGAGTTGCTCTCCGCACGAATCCTAAGTTTCTACCTACCTAAAGTAGTAGCAGAGTCTACTTAAATCAGTCTATAGAGCTGCCTGCCTTTTTTACGCAGTACTCTAATCAAGGGGAATATTTACTCCATACCATGGATGTTCACCGGATTCTGAGATACTACACCAACAGGATGAAGGATCTCAGAAAGACTGATCAGTTGTTCATCTCTTTTGCTCACAAAAGGGAAGGCAATGCTGTTTCCAAGCAATGCCTGTCTAAGTGGTTGGCTCATTACATCACTTTCTGTTATGACAAATACCACAAGACCCTCCCGGGTCAAGTCAGAGGCCACTCCACAAGAGGAGTAGCTGCCTCTGTGGCTTATTTCAAGAATGTGTCTGCAGCAGACATCTGCGCTGCCGCCACCTGGACTTCCGTCCATACCTTTACGAAACACTACAGTTTGGATATTGCCTCTCGCCGTTAGAGCAGGCTTCAGGTTTTGCAAGGCCTCCTATCTTGAGGCTAGCACGGCTAAAACTGCTTCTTGGAGTAGTTTTCCTCCTCCCGGTGCTTTTCTTTGTTCCAGACTGCTTGGGATTCAGTCCTATATGTAATTACCTACTGCAAGAGCCCTCTCGAAGTAAGATAGTACAGTTACGTAAGAACTTACTGTAACAGTAGATCTTTGAGAGAGGTTCTTGCAGTAGGTAATACCTTCCCACCCTCCATCCCCCTAGGCTTTTTCAACTCCTTTTCCATGTAGAGAAATATCCGCTCCTCTGTCATCCGGCCTCTTTCGGCCTGTGGCGGGAAAGAACTGGAAGGCGGGCGTCCGGGAACGCCCCTTTATACCGATGTCTCCTGACGCCGGTCACGTGACGTGGGGGTGGTCCCTCGCCAGGGACTGCTAGCTAGAGATTTTTCTGTGGGGTCCTGCCGCCTGCCGGCGTCAGTCCTATATGTAATTACCTACTGCAAGAGCCTCTGTTGAAGATCTACTGTTACGGTAAGTTCTTATGTAACTGTACTTTCCCAGGTCATGCTCTTTGACTGAGGCTTTTAGTATCTGGGTTGTTTAGGTAGTAGAAGTATTTGTGATTGTTAGTACCAGTGTGTAGCACAACACATTTATTATAGTTAAGTATCATTTTATTTGCTATGCACAATTGTCCAATTATTTGCAAGTCACTGTAGGTTGTTTGATGTTTTTCAATAGTGTTGACTTCTCCCCCTAATTTTGTATCGTCTGCAAATTTTGTGATTATGTTTTTGATGTTAGTATTGATATCACATAAACACATTAAACAAAGTGGGCCCCAGGACACAGCCAAGGGGCACGCCACTAGTGACCTCCCTTGGCTCGGAAATGTTTCCCCTGACCCTCACTCTCTGGGTTCTGGACTCTAGCCAGTTATTAATCCAGTTGACAATGAATGGACTCACCTCCAGTTTTGATAATTTGTCGGTAAGTTCTTTGTGTGGTACCTTATCAAATGCCTTGCTAAAGTCAAGCAATATTACATCCAGTTTATTTTAGCCATACTGGCACTTATAGAGTTATAAAATGAGATTAGATTAGTTGTGCATGAGCAGTTTGGGGTAAATCCATGTTGTAAATTATCTATCCTTCCTTGGTATGCAACTTCTTTTTCAATTTTCCCTTTTACCAATCTCTCTAATACGTTGCCACAACTTGAAGTGAGACTGATCGGCCTATAGTTGGTAACCTGGCTTTTGTGTCCTTTTTTATGAATGGGAATGACAGTGTTTTCCATTCATCCGGTATCACACCTGTTTTCAGAGATTTGTTAAACAAAATAGTTAAGGCGGAGGAAATCTCATCAATAGTTTCCAATAACAGTTTAGGGCTGATGTTGTCTGGTGCTGTAGAAGAGCTAGGTTTTAGTAGTTTAATGGAGCTTTTAACTTCTGCTATGGTGAATTTGATGTGGTCTGTTTGGTCACTAATTATTGGTTCTTGTATACTGTCTTTTTTATTAAAAATGGAACAGAAATATTAATTGAAAACCTCAGTTAGCTCACTGTCATTAGTTATCATTTTACCATTATGGGATATTGTTCCAAGTTCTTTTGGAGCATTTTTATGTGTATTAATGTAAGAGTAAAAGGATTTCATGTTGTCTTTAGTATGGGCAATTCTCATCTCGATCTTACTTTTTCCTCTCTTGATCAATTTTTTTAATTTCGATACTTCCCCTTTGTATTTAGGGTGAGATTGTCATGTACTACATTTTTTAGGTTTGAGTATGCCTTTTTTTAGCTGTTTGTTTTTTCACAGTTTTTGTCAACCAGGCAGGTATCTCACCTTTGTTGATCTTATCTGTGCCAATCTTCACCATTCATCACAGATGGGTACTGGCCGGAGATCAGGACCCCTCGGGTCGGCCTCGAGGGCGACGCCGATGCTGCGTCGGCTCCGCCTATCCTTTTAAAAAAAAAAAAAAAAAAAGTCTGCTGGGTCCTGATCTCCGGCCAGTACCCATCTGTGATGAATGGTGAAGATACACAGAAAGATCATAATTACGGTAGGTACGTAATTTTTATTTTTTGACCACCTTTGTTTGGTACATATTTCTCTACTACTTCCTCTATAGTAGCCTTGATAATGGACCAGCAGGTTTCTGTGGGGCAGTCTTGTCAATTCCTCATTCAAGTTCTTATTCCTAATGTGTTCCTTTGTTTTATTAAAATCTGCCTTTATAATCTGTTGTGAACTATTTGTGGTATTTTTTTGTTATTTTGGTTTTTAATTCGAATAATGCAGCATTGTGATCACTGCTACTAATGGGGCAAATGATTTCAGGTTCAGATATTTGTGATTCCATGTTCGTTAGCAATAAGTCCAGGATATTTATTTATTTATTTATTTATTTGCTTTTGTTAACCAGGTAAGCACGCTAGACAGCAACGTGCCTATTTTCAGGAGCGACCCGGGAGAGTTACAGGGTATCCACAGAGACAAACAATTTCTAATACAGAAGTTACAGGGAATCCATAGAGACAGGCAGTTTCAAAATACAGGAGCTACAAGCTCCAACAGTTGGGTTACACACAGGAGCCACATGCTCCAACAGATTGGTAAATACAGTAGGGTTAACATACAGGAGCAATATGCTGTGCCGTAGGGTTATACAGAGGTAACAACAAATAATCAGCTTAGGAATATCAAGGACATGGTAGGTACATCCAACAGAGGGTTGGGAGTAATTACAGCGAGAACAGCATCAAATGGGAGAGAAGTAGTAGAGTAGTAAGGAGAACATGGGCAAGTAGAGGCCCAGCCTGCTGCCTGACGAGAGAGGGAAGGTGGGCACTGGCATGGGAGAGTGAGAGATGATGCCGCTCCAACTGGAGCAGTAAGTGCCTGAGGAGGGTAGTCAGCAGCAGAGATAAATCACTGGGATAGGCTGTGCGCTGAGGGGGCAGGAGGGTGCTTAACACAGGCAGGTGAGTGAGGTTTTTAGAAAGTTCCACAAGGAGGATTTGAAGCAGAGGTGGGATGGGGAGGCCCGAACGTGAGCTGGGAGGGAGTTCCACAGTTTTGGTGCATGGACGGTGAAGGCCCGATCACCTGTGAGAGTGCGGGTCTTGGGGACCCAATGGGCCTTTGCTGTGCAGGACCTAAGGTTGTGGACAGGGGCGGTGTGATTTAGCGGAAGGGTGAGTGAGGCAGGAATATCCGTTCTGACTGTATTGTCAATGAAGTTGCCAAGGGTGTAGATCCGGAACTTCTCAGGGGGTAGTCATTTCAGACGAGAGTAAAGCTTGCAACGGTGTGTGAGGCGGGGGGCCGAGAGTGCGAAGTGACAGACATTATTGTATGTGGTGTCCCATTTGGTGAGGCTGGAGGATGGGACAGGGACAAAGGCAACGAGCCCATAGGAGAGTGTGGGGGAGGAGAATCCCCTTAGCTATGGCAAGCCGAGCTGCTGGGGTGAGGCAGTCTTTAGCCCTGTAGGCTAGGCCCAGCTTGGCATTAGTAGCCTTACAGATGGTCCGTATGTGCGTGGTGAGATCCAGTTGGGTATCTAGAGTGCCCCCAGGTATTTTACAGAGTCAGCGTTCGGAAGGAGGGAGTTTTCAGATCCGTGGATTTTTAGGGGGAGTGTGCAGGAGGAGATTTTGGCTACGGAGCCAAAGAGCATGGTCTGCATTTTCTTAAGGTTCACTGTGAGTTTGTGTCCCTCAAGCCAGTTCCTGATAAGGGCAAAATCAGAGTTGAGCTGAGAGTTGACTGAGGCAATGTTCTGAGAGCTGGCTAGGATGACTAGGTCATCAGCATAGAGTGTTAGATGCCCGTTGGAAGTGACAGAGGGTAGCTCATTTATGAACAGGGAGAACAGGATTTGTCCGAGGACGGATCCTTGGGGCACCCCCGCTGTTCACTGGGGAGAGGGGTGAGAGGGTTCGATTGAAGGAGGTGTATTGCTGCCTGCCTTCAAGGTAGCAGGCGAACCAGTCGAGGGCATGGAGGGAAAAACCATGGGACTGCAAGGCAGAGGGGGGGTGTAGTTAACCCGGTCGATGGCCCCAGTCAATTTGCCTTGATCAATTGCGGACCGGATCTGGGAGGTGACAACTGCAAGGGCAGTCGATGTACTGTGCCCTTTACGGAAACCGTGCTGGGTGTGGGACAGCACAGCATGTTCCTGGAGATAGCGGGCTAATTGCGAGGCAACCACCTTTTCGAGGAGCTTACTGGCAGCACATAGAATAGCAATGGGCCGATAGTTGTTTATGTCCTTCGGGTCGCCATGTTTGAAAACAGGGACGACCTTGGCAACCTTCCACAGGTCAGGGAGGACCCCTGAGATGAGAGAGGCGTTGAAAATGTGGGCTAGCGAATGAGTGAGGAGAGGAGCCCCCAGGCTGAGAAGCTTCGGCTCTAGGCCATCGTGGCCAGCTTCCATGTGGTGGGAGAGGCCGGCGAGGAGTTTCTGGGTCTCACCAATAGTGACTCTTTTGAGGTAGAAAGGGGGGGCGGGTAGGGGGAGGCACCCCCAGTGGTTCAGTGGTTTGGGGGCATGGGACGGCGAAGGAGCAGAGGGCGGCTGGTCAGTGAACAAATGGTTTAGTGATGTGGTGATGGTCAGGGGGTTATTGCAGTTGGTCCCCCCGATAAGCATATCAGAGGGCTGTACCTTGGCCGACCCTCCGACTAGGTTTTTCACGTTAGTCCAAAAACGCCAGGGGTTGTTAGCTGAGGCAAGCAGGGCAGCTCTGCAGAACTCACTTTTTGCGGCACATATAGCTTGCTTGCAGGAGTTTCTCAGCTGGCGGTAGTCTAGGAGGTCAGCGTTATTGCGAGAGATCCTGTATTTCACCCAGCTTTTGTCACGCAGTTTCATGAGTGAGAGCAGGTCACTGTGGAGCTACTTTTGTGGCTGTGCCCGGACTCTCCCTCTTGGAGAAGGGGGCGTGCCTGTTTTTGCAGCGGGACGAATAATGCAATGAAGTGGTCTAGGGCAGCGATGGGGTCACTGGTAGAGGTGATCCTAGACCAGTCAGCCATCTGAAGATCATTGAGGTAAAGGCGGGTCGAGAACTTGGAATAGTCCCTCATCAGGAGCACTCGACTGGGGACTTTGGGAGAGGTAGAACCCTAGATGCAGTAGGTAGGGGAGTGGTCAGAGATGGAATCGGGGAGTAGCCCTGAGTGGATGATGTTTTCAGGTCGGTTGCTCATCACCCAGTCGATGAGCGTCCCCGGGTCACCGCGGCGGGAGGGCCGAGTGGGTTTGGTGATGACCTGACTGAGTGCGAGGCCAGAGAGCAGCGACTCGAACTGCTTATGGTTGGGCCCCAGCCAGTTGAGGTTAAGGTCCCCAAGAATGAGGAGCTCATTGGGGCCGACCCTCTCCCTAAGCTGCTCGAGCAAGGAGGAGAGCCCCAGTATGCCACCCTTCGGAGGGTTATAGGTGCAGACGATATGCACTTTTTTAGTGTTGCCGAGGAGGGAGGAGGGTGTGGAGGAACTCACAGGGTGGGGGGGTAAGAGGAGAGTGAGCAACTAAGGACACATTTAGGTGCTCCTTATAGTAGAGGAGTATACCCCCTGCGCTTGTTTCCTGCCCTGTCACGCTGCACGAGGCTATAACCCACGATGGAGCAGGCCGAGTCAGGGTGCATGGCTTGAGCCAGGATTCGGAGATGCCCAGGATGTCAGGTTTATAGAGGGCAACCCAGGCTGTAAGTTCGGCAGAATTCTGGAGGATGCTGCGGGTGTTAAGGTGCGCAATTTTTAGCCCTTTGACCGCATACCAGGCAGGGGGGAGAGCAGCGGGGGAGCAGCAGGGGCTAGTGCAGAGAGGTGATCTGGGTGGCCAACGGAGAGGTCAGGCTGGGCACAGGGGGCCATGACACAGGGTTGGGCACAGCCAGGTGGCAAGAGCAGTAGGGGAAATGATTCAAGAGTTGGGGAGGACCCGGGCAGGAGACAGGCCGATGGGGGGGGGGGGTTGGTGAAAATGGATGAGGACAGGAGCTAGCAGTGATGAACAGGAGATGACTGCAGTGACTAATGGAGAGAAAAAAAGGGAAAAATGCCCCTGGTGGCAGGAGAGTATATCCTGCAAATGGGAAACTAGGCTGATAGGATAAAATGCGCACGTGACGTCCCCTATAAGAGGGAGTGCCGACTCTGGGTGGTGGCAGGGGTGGTGGGGCAGCTGGCGAAGCCGGCCGTTTCTTACAGGAGCAGCAGCAACTAGTGCAGCAAGTCAGGAGTCCTCAGCGAGCAACCTGGCGACCACACCACGAGTAAACAGGCAAGAATGCGGTAAATATTTTCGGGCCAAGTGAGTTTTACCTGCTGTGCGACACTCAGTTCCTGGGACCAGCTTCGGAGGTGGGGGTTAGGGAGGGCCCGCGCAGGCAGCCCTCGCGACCACGACCTCGTCGTTTCTTCCGATGTAGGTATCTGCGGGAGAAAGAATGAACAGAGGTGAGTATATGCTTTGAGGCGGGGGAATTCTACCGAGGGAGCAGCTGGTGCAGAGTAGGAGAGTGCGTATTGTTTGAAGAGCAGAAACAGGGTTTACAAGCACCAGAGATTCAGGCACAGTTCATGCACAGCACAGGCTGACCGAGGTCACTTCCATTAGTAACGCTTAAAATGCACAGCTACCTCAGGGACACCATGAGGTAATATTCAGTACAGTAGTGAACACAAAGCAAGCAAAGCAATAAATATCATACAGTGAATCAAGCAAAGCAATAACTTTCATAAGGCGAAGTAGGGGCACGGAAAGCACAGATGAATAGCACCTCTGCAACCTCTGTTTCCAAGTTGGGTTCACGGGAGGCACTGTAAAAGAATTCAGGGCAAATGGAGATGCAAAACAAATGCAGATCATGCGGTGCACATATAGCAACCTGTACAAATTTCAAGGGGTAATTGAGGGGGCCGCACAAGATGGCAGGGCCACGAGGGGCTTGGTAAATGCGGAGTAGTCAGCCCTTTAAATAAAGGCAACAGTGAAAATCAGCCCTGCACCACGGTTTCTAAATGCAGATCATGCAGTGCACATATAGCAACCTGTACAATTTCAAGGGGTAATTGAGGGGGCCGCACAAGATGGCGGGGCCATGAGGGGCTTGGTAAATACGGAGTAGTCAGCCCTTTAAATAAAGGCTACAGTGAAAATCAGCCCTGCACGACAGTTTCTATGGCCAAAATTGGAAGAGCAAAAACAGTCAGCATATGTGTGCCGACATTAAAGTCCTTGAGTTAAACGTCCTCGTTTCTCATTAAGGTCCTTGAATTAAAAGATCTTACTTTTAGACACAGCTCTTGCAGCAGGTTACACCATTAGGACTGAAGCCGGCAGGCGTCAGGACCCCTCGGAAACTTTTCTAGCTAGCTATCTTCAGCGGGGACCGCCTCGATGTCGGCCCGGGCCCGACGCCAGGCGTGGTACAAAGGGGGCGGTCCCGCCAGAACTCAGTTCTCCGGGCCGAGACTCCGGCCGCAGAGATGACATCAGAAGGGGAGACCAAGGATCCACCGTCAGAAGGCAATAGGGACAAAATCCCAACAGGATCGAAACACAATTCACTCTTCCCAAGTGAATATCCGACTTCCTTGCCGTTCAGCCGCTCGGAAGGAAACTGTTTCCTTCCTTTTCTCTTTCCTTTCTCACTGTTTTGTTGTTTTTTTTTAAACAACAACGAGCCATACTTCCTCCAAGGGGGATACGGAGGGCGGGAAGGTACCTGCTGCAAGAGCTGTTCTCGAAGATCTACTGTTACGGTAAGTTCTTACGTAACTGTAGTACCCTACTTCGAGACACAGCTCTTGCAGCAAGTTACACCATTAAGACTGATTCCCAAGCAATAATGCTTGTCCCACAAACATTGGGAGGAGGAAGAGGAAGAAATGGAGAAAGATCAAGCCAAGTTCTGACTCAGGACAAGAGGCCCTGCAACACGGCCAGGTGTAACCTGCTGCAAGAGCTGTGTCTCAAAGTAAGATCTTTTAATTCAAGGACCTTAATGAGAAACGAGGACGTTTAACTCAAGGACTTTAATGTCGGCACACATATGCTGACTGTTTTTGCTCTTCCAATTTTGGCCATAGAAACTGTCGTGCAGGGCTGATTTTCACTGTAGCCTTTATTTAAAGGGCTGACTACTCCGTATTTACCAAGCCCCTCATGGCCCCGCCATCTTGTGCGGCCCCCTCAATTACCCCTTGAAATTGTACAGGAAGCTGCTCTTCTAACAAAAATGCTTGGAGGGCCTTCTGCCGGCGGATCCTGGTGCGGCTGTTGAACACCTGGGACAGGGAGCAGGCCTTGGTGTCGTGGTCTGGGCCCAGGCACCGGACGCACGTGGAATGTGGGTCCTTGAAGGGGATCTGTTTTCCACACGCGCACTTGGACGGATGACCGGAGGTCGGAGAGGACATCAGAGTTGATAAAATCTTGATTGGAGACAATTTCCCGAAGGAAGTTCTGGAACCACCGTCGCGCGCTAGACTGTGACCGGAGGGTCGAGGCATGCAGTTCGACGGCGGGAAAGAACTGGGGATTCTGGCGGGACTGCCCCCTTTTGTACCACGCCTGACGTCGGGGGCGGGACCGACGTCGGGGGCAGTCCCCGCTGAAGATAGCTAGCTAGAAAAGTTTCCGAGGGGTCCTGGCGCCTGCCAGCTTCAGTCCTAATGGTGTAACCTGCTGCAAGAGCTGTTCTCGAAGATCTACTGTTATGGTAAGTTCTTACGTAACTGTACTTTCTCGTCACAAAGGAGCAGCAGCAACTAGTACAGCAAGTCAGGAGTCCACAGCGAGCAACCTGGCGACCACACCACGAGTAGGCAGGCAAGAATGCGGCAAATATATTCGGGCCAAGTGAGTTTTACCTGCTGGGCGACACTCAGTTCCTGGGACCAGCTTCAGGGGGGTGGGGGGTTAGGGAGGGCCCGCGCAGGCAGCCCTCGTGACCACGACTTCGTCGTTTCTTCCGATGTAGGTATCTGCCTGTTGTTGTTACCTCCAGTAAGGGATGTGTCTAATTGTTTAAAGCCTAGTGATATCATATTGTTGAGAAATGTACTTTCTGTGGGGGTGTTACCAGTTAATGTTTCCCAGTCTATTCCTGGGAAATTAAAGTTACCTAGTATGACTGATTCCCCCATTTCTGATGCCACTGTTATTTCCTTTATAAGATTTTCTGTATTCCCCCTAGTTGAACTAGGTGGTCTATAGCAGTTACCCAAGATTATTCTACAATTGTTGTTTATTTGTATTTGGATCCATACCGTCTCTATCTGGGTATTATTGGTTTTGACCTTGACTTGCTGGCATATAATGTTCTTGTTCACAGAGATGAAGTCTGCAAAAAGCTAAGAATCAGACTAGGATTCTACTTCAGAAATCAGAGATGTTTCCCACGGGACGTCAGAGTACAACTGGTACAAGCAGCTTTCATGCCTATAATAGACTATGCAGACATGATATACAGTCACTGCACTGTTACTTGTCTAAACAAATTGGATGGGCTATACCATAGGGCTCTCAGATTTGTTATAAACCTGCCGTCACTAACCCACCACTGTATTCTATATACAACAATGGGATGGACTTCACTGGCAAAAAGAAGGCTATATAACATCCTCATATAGGCCCACAAGGTACTAGCCCAAGATCTACTGGAATATATCCGAGAGATCTATAAAAGAACCGCAAGCTCATATGCATTAAAGAAGAGCATTATCATCCTTCTAGATACACCACGATACTATATGCAGTTCGGTGCATCTGCCATCAGTGCCATCGTACCGGCTGCTTGGAACAAGCTCCAGGACACACTCAAGCTTGGTGCTCCAGTGGGGAAGCAGCACTTTTAATCCATAGTCAGCAGATACTGCACGGAAGTATGCACCTCTAGATAAGATGCACAATGTCAGGAGCCAGGTTATCCAGAGGGTGCATTATATTTATAAGTTGTATATCTCAGTAATCCCAAAGAACCCTATTAGACTAGAATTCCATTAGCAAGTTCTATTAGGGCTTGGTTACGCTATGCTCATGTGCTCATGTCATGATTCTCTGCACTTGTTCTTTGCTTACTGTAACTGATCTTATCTGTGTTAGTCTTCACCATTCATGATTGGTGGGTTCTGGCTGGAGGAACAGGACCCTGCATGAGCTTTTTTTGTAAAGAGGTAGAGCTGATGTCAAGACCCTTTTTATTTTTCAAAGACGCTGAGTACTATTTCTGTTTGTTATTTTCTGTCTGGTCATGTCTCATTCGGGGGACAAGAAAGAAACCTTCCAAGGTGGGTCAGCCTCCTATGCGACAGCATCCCTGCGAACAACTTTTCTCCGTCTCATACTAGGATGACCAGTGCTTGACCTGCTTGGGCCTAAACCACGATATGGATCGTTGCGACACCTGTTTCTCCATGGACTGTCAAGTGTTGGAAATGCACACATTTAAAGTCGGACGCATGCCACCGACTTTCAGTGGAAAGGCTTGCACCCAGGAAGACAAGTGCAGGTCTCTTGCCCCTTCCTCTGGGTCCTCTCCTGGTTCTGTGTGGCCCATGGAGGAGTGGGTTTCCGTCTCTTCATGCCTCGCCTTGGTGGGAACTCCTTCTACGGTGCAGGAGTCCCAACCTGATTCCTTGGGGAGGCACCATCCTGGCAGTCACCTTCTCGGAGGTGAAGGCTCCCCCGCTTCATGGCCTAGGGTCTCTGGGCCCGGTCTGGCATCTTCCTTGGCACTGCCTGTCGGTGTAGCGCCAGAGGTCCGGGCAGTGCTGTGGGCAGTACAGAGTCTGTTCCCAGCGCCATCTCTGATCGTGGCAGCGCCATGAGCAGTGTGGGGCCACCTCATAGTGCTAGAAGCAGTATTCGTGGTGTGGTCTGGGTCCGAGCCTCCTCAGATGAGGATGAAGATTCGGAGGCAGACCTGGACTGGCTCCCGGATTCTTCAGAGTCCTCCGACTCCTCCTTGCCCAACACTGTGACTCAATTCAACCCCCCTCCTCAGAATTGACAGTTACTACCAGCACCAGTGTTGGTGATCCCGACCAGTCTTCCGGTGCTGGGGGTGGCACCAGAGGACGTTCCGGAGTCAGTGGTTCTCCTTCTCCTTTAAGAGGTGTACCTACTACTTTGGATGCTCAGACTGGGCCCATTTCTGGACTGGCTAGGGGTGCCTGAAGCAGTGGAGGGTGCTCTCATGGTGGCCATCTCCCAGGAGTTGGCCACGGTGATTGAGCTGCCTAGGTTGACTCTGAGGAAGAGGCCTCTCTCTGAGTCTGAGGAGTTGAGAGAACAGAATCAGGGGCAATGCCCCTCCCTTGAAGCCCGCAGGGGCTTGGGTAGGAATCACAGCACCGGTCCTGTCTTTTCCCCTGAAGCCTCCCTGGGAGGAATCTCATTTTTAGAGGCTAGGGGCCACCCTTCTGGGCTTATTTGACCCTGGTCGCCTCACAGGGGGGATTCTCTTTTAGGGCTCAGTCCTGACCATTCCAGTTCAGTTGAATAGCCATCGACTGCTTCGGCCGACAGATCTTCTCCAGTTTTGAGGTCTACTGCTCGGTCCCCCAGCCCTGGCTGAGGTCGCACCCCTCATCAGAGGTGTTTAGCCCCCTTACCTCTGCCAACACCTCCCTCTCTCCCAGGCCACTCCAATCTATGGGACCCCTCACTTGGGAACAGTTCAGATCCACAGTTGCACTATTCCTGGCCTACTTTAGGTCCATGGACGAAGAGGTGTTCCACCATTCCCCCGTGCAGCCAGTGCCTGACTCACTGAACAAGTCGGCTTCCTTGTCTTCCTCTTCTGAGGGAGAGGATTCCTCCATCCAACTGTCCCCAGCTGCTGATTTATCCAGTTGTCAGCGTTTCCTTTTCTGGTTGGTCGGCAAGCTCCACATCTCTACACTAGGAAGTCACAATCCTGAGCGGACAGCGCGTGCCTTTTTAGGTGAATTCAGTGCGGCCAACTTGGTGGTTCCCATCTGGCCCCCCCCCCCCCTTCAGGGAGGCATTGTTCTGCACCTGGAGAATTCCTTCAGCCCTCTATCCAGTCCCAAGGGACTGCCAGCAGAGGTATTGTGCACCCCTAGGGTCTCCAGGAGCCTTAGCTCACCCTTCTTTGGGCATGATGCTCCTGGAAACACCTTCTGGGCATAGACGCCCAAGACGTGACCAATCCCCAGAGACAGACGCAGCTGAGTTTGACTTTTGGGGGAGGAGAGTGTTCTCTTCAGCATGTCTCTCTCTCTCTCTCTCTCTCTCTCTCTCTCTGTATTTCAGCTCATCAGGCCCATCATGCTGCCTATAACAGGCACTTATGGTCCTTATTAGGTCAAATTCTGGTATCTCTGTCTGACTCGGAGGTGACCAGACAAGCCGTTGCCCTCTCCACACGGGGCCTGGAGCTTGCGAGGCATCAAGCAAGGACATCATATGACGCCATTGAGGTGTCATCCAGGCTGGCGGGGACAGCGATCTACATTAGGCGGACAGCATGGTTTCATCTATCCAGGATATCGCCCCTGGCCCGGCAAAGGATGACTGCCTCCACATTCAAGGGAACCTACCTTTTCTCCCGCAGGATGAGGTGAGAACTTCAGGGGTGACTTCTTTCTACCCGAAGGAGAACACCACATCACCCAGACCAGTCTCAGGCCTAACTAGGCCTGTAATGGTTCCCTCCTTTGGTGTCTCCCCCACAGGAGGCTGAAGGACTCCCTTCCCTCAGGGAGGTACCAGGTCCCCTTCGGGGGGCTTGGTAATAGCCCACCAGTGATGAATGGTGAAGATTGACACAGATAAGATATGAAAATTGCATACCTACCATAATTCTTGATCTTTCTGTGTATCTTCATTCATCACTGCTTCCCACCCACCTTCCCCTCTGAGGCGATGCCTCCGCCCTGTTTGTTTCTCCAAATTGTGACTCTGCTGGTACTTTTCTATACCTCTTGGCTCCAGTCCTCTCGGAGGGTGGTGGGAGTGTTTTGGGGAGACAAGCAGGTAGACCACCCTCTTTTTGGTCATCAGGGTTCTTCTTCATCCTGGCAGGACCCTCCTCCTTGGTCGGAACCATATCAGGATCCTCCTCTCTGCTTTCATTGAAAACCCTAAGGGTTCTCTTTACAGCAGTGTTGGTGAGGTCCTGGTGATCTCTCCCCTCTTTCTGTTGCTGTTTTTAGCAATCTCCCCTTGTAGGGTTCCCCTCTGGGGGATTACCTCTCGCTCCTTGCAGAATAATCCTCCTTGTCTTCGTGTTTGCTTTGGAGGTGACGTTCCTTTAAAAAAATAAAAGCTGGGGAGGCTTATTTTGTAAAGAGGAGCCTATTTCAGGATGACTCCTGTCCCCTCTCCAGATTATCCCTTAGTGGGGGGGAGGGAGACGTTAGCCTTCTACTCTGTCTCTAGTGAGGCCTTATCGGCGTTGGTGCACTGCTCTTTTCCTCTCCTGGACTTCAAGCGAGCCATCTTCTGGATTATTTTAATTAGGGGATTTCTTTTCCTCTCCTCCTGGAAGAAAAGGAACATGTCTTAAAGCAGTAATGCCCTTCTGCAGTCCTCGGGGCAGTCCTCTGGACCCTGGTGAGTGGGATGCAGAGTCTCCCCCTCCCTTTCTCATCTCTTTTCTCCTTTTGTTTTACCTCTTCTCCTCCCCTTTTTACTATCCCTCCCGTGCTCACCCAGAGGTTGGGGCCCCCTGTCCCAGACCCCTAGGCTCTGTTCCTTCTGTCCTCTTATCTGGCATTATTCCTTCTTGGTTTTATATCCTTTCCTTTTCCTATCCCTCGGGCTCCCTTGCCCCACTCTCTTTCTTCTTGGCTACTCTCCTGCGTGCAGAACTGGGACTGAGGAGGAGTCAAAATCAGTTACTGGCCAACTTGCGGGCACCATGCAATGTGTTGGCCTCGAGGTTGGCGCCATCTCAACATTGGCTCCGCCTCTTTACCAAAAAAAAAGAAGCTCCCTCGGGGTCCTGTTCCTCCGGCCAGAACCCACCAGTGATGAATGGTGAAGATACATAGAAAGATCAAGAATTATGGTAGGTACGTAATTTTCATTTCTTACATATTGTACCATGATTCTATGTACTTGTTTTTACTGCTCACTGTACTTGTATGTATCAGTCCTACCCAGGACCTCCTTGCGAATGAGTTTGCTCAATGGAGCCTTTTTCCTGGTGAAATAATAAATTGAAATATTAATGTATATACAGACACCGCCCCCTCTCGCTTATCCCTCCTGTTGTTGTGGAAGAGATTATAGCCAGCAACCTCTTTAAACCAATCACTGTCATGAGCTGGCTCATCAATGCAGCGGTTGGAATTCTACTTGCGACGCCAGCGACCTGGGTTCAGGACTGAACCGGGGGTGTCAGAGGGCCAGCCAGGGGGAGAAGGATGGAGTGTCCTGAGAAGTGCTGTCCTTCGGGGAGAGGGAGGGGAGTGTGTCTGGCACTTGATGGACCCCTGGTGGAGGCCAGGGTACCGCAGCAACCGGCGCCTGAACGTTCGGGGAGCGGGGCAGACGCTGAATGTCTTTGCATGTCCCTGCCCCCAGAAAAGACCAACAAAATGCTGGCCCCCAGCTTAACAGCTCATCCCATTCGGCTGCCCACTGCCACCATTGCCCGTCGGGGGGGCGCTGTCTTGGCCCTGGCCCGGGGGGACAATCTGGGTCTTGCCCACAATGTCTATAGGGAGTGGGAAGCCCCCTCAGCGGCCCTGCCTAGGGGGTAAACCTGGGCATGGGGGCGTCGAACAGATGAAGACTTGAGGATAATTGGGAAGGCTGGACCAACAATATGAAAAGGAAAAAAAACAAAAAAAACAATCACTGTCACTATCCCACCATGTTTCGGATATTGCTATGATGTTGAGGTTGTTCTTATGAATTATGAACCGGCGATCGTAAATGGAGCAAGCTGATTGGCCGAGAGGGTTTCGAAGCCATGATGATATCGGGCTACATCATCACAGCTTCAGAAAACCTCCGGTCACCAGCCTTCTCACTTCTTACTTTCAAAAATTCCTCCAACAGCAACGGCAGCTCTTAACTTTAAACGCAACTCGCAGTCTAATTTCAAAACGATAACATGTGCACGCCCCCCCCCTCCCCCCAGGCAACAACAGAACCTCCGCTCGTGGGAAAATTAACTGAAACCAAAAAAAAAAAGTCGCTCATACAAAACAACAGCTGCCGACCACCCCACTAACCTTACATCATTGACCAGCCCGCTCCTCTCGTCCTCGTGCCAGATACCACTTTCCCATTTAACAGCCAGTAGAACTGATGCATCATCAACCCGCCCGTGACATATCATATTCCCTCGTTTAACTCACAGTAAAAGGGCTGCCCCCCTTCAGTCCAGTGTTAGCTGCATGAAGCTCGGCTCGGCCAGTACTTTTCACTGTACCTCATGAGACTCAGGAGGGATAGCGAGTGGCAACTTGCTAAATACAACATAAATATAAAATCGACCGAGCAATGTAAGCTTAAAGTCTCGCAGGGCAATGACGTAGAAGTGGAGGATGACCTACAATACTCAAGAAACATCACTACAGCATGCACATGAGAAGCAACAAACAGTAGCACCACCTACTGGAGACATAAACTCCAGACCTCCTCTACACAAAACTCAATTTGCAACAGCTGCCCAAAAAGCCCTCCAGGAACTACTTTATTAAAAAGTACTCCTCCACCACCTCAGAAAATACCTTTTCAGAAGAATTTAAACATTTTTTTTTTTTTTTTCCAAAACTTTGTATCTCTCAATTATAATAGTAGTATCAGACTTCAGGGAGAGATGGGATATCGCCACTGGTTAGTTGACGTGACTGCCCGCGGCCTCGTGCCCAACCACCCAAGGCGTGATTTACATCCCACTTATATACCACACCCTGTCGCATTATTTACAATAAGCCACTAGTGGGGGTTATCGGGTATTTACCACTGCTGGAGTGGTTTGCCCACCAGGCTACTGAGTCGGTAAATCCCCGACAGTCGCGGTAAATCCCCTCGATAACCCACATCCCCGATTGGCTTATTGCGATTATACTATGGGAGGGAAGTAAAAATATTAAAAAGTAAAAAAAGTTTTTATTGATTTTAATGTGAGGTATTCTTGCTCTATAGTAAATAGTTCCCTGTTGCTAGGCAGAAGATGTGCTGTGCAGCTTGTAATGCAGCTTCGCCCCCACCATCCCTCCCCACTTTTCAGGCACTGCACAGTTTCTAATACAGGCTCTCTCTCCCTGTACAAAACTAGGTAGCATGCCATTATGTGCTGTTTGGTTTTTTGCTTATAGTTTGTGTTGGAGGCAGCGCGATATTAGGTAGGAGCAGGCAGTTTGTGTGGTGCGCACGGGAGCGCTAACGCTAAGAGCTGCTGTGTTTGAACTGCTGCCTCGGGGTACAAGCTTCTAGCAAGAAAAAAAAACCTTGTGACACGTAGAATTTTCGTTTTTGTTATGTGGGAATATGGAATTTTATAACTAACACTGTGAAGGTGAAGGTGGTCTGACTTGGCACCGCGGGGCGGTAGGAGGTATGAGCGGGAGAGGAGACCGGAAGCAGCAGGAGATGGAATTTGAGGAGCGAGTATTACAGGGACATATATCAAAAGGTTTGCCACATGTTTCTTAAGCTGCTGCTTATTTTTGAAGAAATGCAGAGTGGAATTTGTGTTTATGCCAGGCAGTTTTTTTAATGTTTCGTGAGCTATGGGAGAAGGCTGGGGGCGTGCTCATTTGGCGCTTAGCGAGGAAACGAAGATGGCGGCTCGGAATGATTTAAAATTTGTTTTTGTAGTTGTTATTGAGATGCGGCTGGCTGGCACCTTTTGCGGTGATTATCAGAGGATTTACAACGGAGGTAAGGTGCCAGCCTGCCGTTTTCATTGGTCGGTGTCCGAGGTCCATGGTATAATGCTTAATTAGCATTTCAAGTTCAGATTGTTTGACCTTATTAATACTTCTTACATTAGAAAACATGACCTTATTGTTGTTAGTAGCCTTGTTGGTAAGGTGTGATTAGTGTCCCCTGGTCCACTTAGTTGTTAGTTGAAATGCTTTGCTATGAACGTTTTTATTGATTTACCAAGGATTTGTTTTCCCCCTCTGCTAAGGTGCAAACTGTCCAGCTTTAATAGCTGTGGTTGTTCTCGAAGATCTCCCAGTGTCTTAAGACATTCCATACCATTCATTGGTGTCCACTTTCATAATCATTCATTGACCTGTTTGATTTTATTATTATTCACCTGTTTGATTTTATTATTTGTTGTGTAACCATATCTTGGTACTGGTAGTATTTCTGAGAAGCATACTTCTCCTCCGACCTCTTTTATTTTTTCGCTTATCCCAATGTATTCTTTTTGTATTTTTTCTATGCCTTTTTATGTTTGCTTGTGCATACAGCACACAAGAAACATTTTGAGGAAAGTAGAGTATTGCAGAGGTGTGGCAGTGTTTGGCCAATCCAGCGAACGTGTTGAGGGGTGTGTCCCTGGGTCACCAATCAATAGGTAAGCTGCCGATGATGGCAGTTTCTGAGCGAGCGCCGGACTTGAAAGACATCTGCCACTCCAATCACGGACATGTTCGTCATTACAGCAGCAGATTCCACCCCCCTTCCTGGCAACCAGGAATGTCCCAGCCATGTGCATTACAGTGCACAGTAGTGCGCATGACTGGACTTACGAGCAACTTGTTTACTCAGTGTGTCTTTCCCAGTGAAATAAAAAATTAGCCCCACTGCGGCTTTGCATAATTGGCGTCTCCTGCCACCCACCACACACTCCTCCCAAAGCCGACATCGGGGTGCCCAATCCCCATGTCGGCATTTCCCCCAAGCTATCTTTTGCAGACAACGGGGTGCCCAATCCCCGTGTCGGCATGCCCTCCCCCCACACTATGTAGCACACTGGGAACCCACCCCAGTGTGTCAAAGTAAACATTATCTTTTTCTGACACCGGGATGCCCACTCCCGGTGTCAGATGCGCCCCCCACACACCTCCTTTTTTTCAGCCGGGGCACACTGTCTCCCGGTCCTGCACCCCCTCCCCGAATCAACTCCAACTCTGAGTTGATTATAATTAGTACTGGGGGTTTGTAGGCAAAGCCCCCCCCCCAATAGAAAAATGGACCAGGAGACAATCAGGATTTATGTCAGCCACAACTTGCTGTCAACATGAATCCCATCGCTGTGATGCCAGTCGATGAATGTGTTGTCGAACTGGCATTGTAGGGCCCTCTGTCTATATTGTTGTAATTAGATGGGTAGGCTTGTGTTATCCAACATCTCCTCATTGGTATTCTGTAGTGTGGGACTTGCCTCTGCAATAATTTCCATGTCAATACTTCCTACAATTTTTGTGGATTCACTTTCGGGTAGTATTTGTTTGTCTCTTGAGATCTGCTTAGGTGCAGACTGTTGGATTGTGGACCTTTTGTTGATTCTCTTGCTCCCCAGCATAACTGCTTATAGAAGGTGGGTGAGGGTTGGGGTTCATATTTTCGAGAGCACTGTACCTGTTATTTAATGGCAAAATAAAATCTATAATTCTCTTTCCTTTTTGTTGTTTTGCTTGGTTTCTACAGTGACCCAGTCATTGTGTTCCATGGTTCCTTCAGTGATATCTGATTGATGGCCCCATTTTGGAGGCTATGACTCCAGCCAGGTACTCGGTGTTACACGGCCCAAGATTGGATCGGGGGGGGGGGGTTGTGGTCTGTTTCAAGACCGAACTTGGCCTCACGGAGGTCCTAGTGAGGGGGGTTGAGTCTTTTGAGTGTATAGTAGTAGCAGGTGTAGGCTTTCGAATCGCCCTGATTTACCATCCATCCGGTGATGAGAAGCGATTTCTTCAGGAAGTGGCAGACTTCATCATCGATTTGGCGTTCGAGTCGCCCAGATTGATGGTTCTGGGCGACTTCAATGCCTGGGTCGATGACGAACTCTCGCAATTTGGTCAACACTTCCTCCAGTTAATGACAATGCTGGACCTTACACAGGTGGTTTCCTCTGCTACACATAAATTTGGACACTCTCTGGACCTAATCTTCCTCCTAGGGGTCGAGGCATCCAATGTGGGGGTGGAACCCGTAGGGTGGTCAGATCATTACAACGTGGGGTTTAGATTTTGCACCCTCTCTAGAAGGCCTGCCCCTGTGGAGTTGGTTAGGTACCGCCCTTTGCGGGATATAGATTCCCAAGGCCTTGCGGTGGTGCTTGACCTCTTGTCCCCCTCGTTGGCAAGCAGTGATCCAGAGACTCTCGTGTTGGCCTATAACACAGCCGTTGTGGGGGCTCTGGATTTCATTGCTCCAGTTCGTGTTCGCCCCCTCTCCCTTTGCCCCAAGTCCCCTTAGTTTGATGGGACTTTGAGGGAGATGCGGAGACAGGGGCGAAGGTTAGAGCATTGCTGGTGGAAGTCCACCCTTGATGCTGACCACCTTAGACTGATGGACCATTATTCAGTCTATCAATCTGCAATCACCTGTAAGAAGGCAGAATTCCTGTCCAGGGAGATTGCAGTTGCTCAAAATCGGCCAACTCAGCTATTTCGAACTGTGGACAGACTGTGCAACCCAGCCTGTCTGCAAGTTTGGAAAGCTTTTTCGCAGTTAGAGTACGTCGAGCTTGCTCAGTTCTTCTCAAATAAGGTGGCCGACATTAGGGAGGAACTGCTGCCATCACACTCTAGGGGGGTTGCCGTGGGCCGGTGTGAGACCACGGTGCCCCAGTTTTCCTGGAGTTCCTTCAGTCAGCTGGAGTTCATGGATGCCATGTGGATCATCCAGCATAGGCACCCTACGTGCTGTAGTTTGGACCCTGGACTGACTTCTGTAATTTTGGGTTGTATTGATATCATCGGTCCAGTCCTTGTGCAGATAGTCAGGTGCTCCTTGGAATCTGGTGAGTTTCCTAGCTCCCTGAAAGAGGCGGTGGTGACACCTCTCTTGAAGAAAGCTATCTTGGACCCTGACTGTCTCAAAAACTACAGACCTATTTCTAACCTTCCCTTTGTTGGGAAGGTGATTGAGAAAGTAGTGGTTGCACAACTGGAGGACCATTTCACCATCCATGAAGTCTATGAACCCTTCCAGTCTGGTTTTCGTAAAAGACAGAGTACCGAGACAGCGCTGGTTTGGGTGCTCAGTGATCTCTTGATGGCTAGAGATTGGAAGAGCCGTTCCATCCTGGTTCTCCTCGACATTTCTTCAGCATTTGACACTGTAGATCACATGGTGTTAATAGAACGCCTGAGGCTGCTTTGTGGAATATCTGGAAACGTCTTAAGATGGTTCACATCATTCCTCACTGGGAGATCACAAAGAGTTGTGTCCGGGTTTTTTTCCTCGGATTCAATGGCTTTGTCGTGTGGGGTGACTCAGGATTCAGCATTGTCACCCATGTTATTCGCAGTGTATATGCTACCCATCGGAAACATTGTAAGGAGGTACGAGCTGAGGTTTCACTGTTATGCAGATGATACCCAGCTCTACCTTTCTTTTGACCCTGACCGGGAGGGAGCTCTCTCGGTCTTTAACAGCTGTCTAAAAGAAATCCAGGAGTGGATGAATTCTAGCTGGCTGAGGTTGAACTCTGATAAGACTGAGGTACTGGTTGTGGACCCTGGTCGACAGATAGGGGGGTCGGGTGGTGTTGTGTCTTCTGGAATTTTTCTTGGAGGCGTGTCTCTCCTGACCTCTGAACGGGTGCAGAACCTGGGGGGTAGGTCTTGATGATAGACTGACAGTGCACTCGCAGGTGTCAGCAGTCGTTAAGACTTCCTTTTATCATCTTAGGAATATGCCCAGGGTTTGGTATCTTGTTCCATCTGCTGACCTGCCAACTTTAGTCTATGCCTTTGTGTCCTCGGGCCTGGATTACTGCAACTCCCTTTATCTAGGGCTTTCTGGGGTTGAAATCTGTTGCCTGCAGCTAGTGCAGAATGCTGCAGCCCGGCTTTTGACAGGTTCCAGTAGATCCTGTCACATTACTCCGGTGCTGCGTGAACTGCACTGGCTGCCAGTTCGGTGGCGGATCACCTTTAAAGTCGGCTTGCTGACTTTCAAAGCCCTACACGATCTGGGCCCTGTCTATCTGAAAGAACTTCTGGTTCCCTGCCGATCGATCACTCCACTTGGCCGATGAGGGGTTGCTAGAGTTTCCAAAGGTGAATTTGAAATCTTCTGGTGCTCGGGCTTTTTCATATTTTGCCCCCACCCTTTGGAACTCTCTACCCTGTCGGTTGTGGGAGTGCACCTCTGTGGAGGGTTTTAAGAGGGGTTTGAAGACCTTTCTTTGGGAAAATGCATTTTCAGAATATTGATTGGTTTAACTGTTTTGGTTTGTCTGAATTTTTTCTAATGATTTTTAACTGTTTTAACTGTTATTCATGTATGCGCCTTGATAATTGAAAGGCGCCATATAAATAAAAATTATTATTATTATTATTATTATTATTATTATTATTATTATATCATCCCCTGTCCCTTTTTTTTGTTTCTTTTAGACATGTTATTGATATGTATGTAGATCCTGCTTTGATCTTATCTGTGTCAATCTTCACCATTCATCACTACTGGGTACTGCGCCGGACATAGAACCCCGCAGGAGACTTTTTTTTTTTTTTGTCATGGGCGGAGCCTACGCAGGGCCGGTGCCCTCAAGGCCGATGTTCCACGTGGCACTCGAGGGTTGGCAGTTAGCCGTCGTTGACTCGGCCCCAGCCCCAGTTCTTTCTCTCCTGCCGTCGAGTGTGGATCCTCACGTGTGATACTGAAACTTTGTGGCCTAGTCTGTCGTGCTTTAGTGCATTTACAGTTGCCTTGATTCTGCTCACCTACTCGATGTCGCTTCAAGTACCGGGAAGAGCTTTCCTTTTTTTATTAAGCAGCGTTGAGTACTGTGTTTAGTTTATATTTCCGTTCGGTCATGTCTCATCTGGGGGGGCAAGAAGACGTTGAAAGTGGGGTGGCCCCCTATGCATCGGTGCCCCTGTGGCCGCCTTAATTCCGCAGCATGACCACTGCCTTTCCTGACTCGGCCCCAACCACGATATGGATAACTGCGACATTTGTTTCTCCATGGACCCCCGTGTGATTGAGAACTGCGCATTGAAGGTCGGACATACGCTGACGACTTTCAGAGGTCGAATTCGCAGTCACCGGGCCAAGGCCAGGATTCTCGGCCCTTCCTCTGGGTCCCTTCCCGGTCCTATACGGCCCATGGAGGAGGGAACCCCAGCCTCTTCTTGACTTGGTGCAGTGGGGGGTTCTTCTGCAGTGCAGGAGGCCCAGGCTGGCCCCCTTGGGGGTCGGTCGGAAGGCACCGCATCGGCAGTCGCTGCTTCGGTGGCGAAGGCTTCCTCGTGTAGTGTTCCGGGCCCTTCGGCTGGGCTGCACTGCATTTGGTGCCATCGTCGGTGCTGCTCTTGGTCCCGCACTGCTCACTGTGCTGTGGGCTTTGAGTGCAGCACCACGGTCAGCATCAGGTCTTCTCTTGACACCGCCATCGCCCTGATGCTGTTTGCGGCGTCGGGGGTTCTCGGCGGCGTCGAGGGTGGTAGTCTGGATGTTTCTGGGCCTGGTTCTGGTCCTGGCACCGTGTACGGCACCAGGGCTGGAGCCGGCGCCGTCCCAGTCCTCAGCGCCATGGGGTCAGCACCATGGTCGGGGCTGATCCTGCCTTCGGCTCCGCTCACATCGCTGGAGTGTTGTGCGGCACCACGTTTGGGGCCGTGCCGGACTTCGGTGCCGCTCTCAGTGCTGGAGTAGATGTCGGAGTCGGGTGCGGTATCACATTGGGTTTGGCGCTTTGCAGCACCGGGGGGAGCACGGGGCCACGCTTGGGGTCACGCCCGACTCCGGGGCCGTTCACGGCGCCGGGGTGGATGTCGGCACCAGGCATGGAACTGTGCTTCCTTCTGGTGGTGTTGGAGGTGTCAAATCCCAGGGTACCCAGCCTCAGGGTCCGGGAACTGGAAGGGTCCATGGGGTTGTCTGGCATGGAACCTCGGAGCCCGCCTCTTTGGAGGCGGACTCTGGGTCTAATCCAGAATGGATCCAAGGTTCCTCGGAATCTTCGGACCCCTCTGTTTCCAGCACCTTGGCCCCCACTCAGCCTCCCTCTTGGAATCAGCTCTCGCTGGTGGACCTCAGGATCAGGGGGTCTGACCAGTCAACGGTGGTCCCTGTGACTACTGCTGTGCAGCCTGGGGTCACTAGCATGACTGTTCCTCCAGTTGGGGCACCCCCCTCCTTGGTGTGTTTGGACAGCCCAAGTTTAGGACAGCCTAGGGCACATCAGGAGGGGAGGCGTACAGTTCCCTGGGTGGACTCCTCGGAGGCTGCTAGGAGGTGCCAGCTGCCTAGGCTTGTGGCTAAGAGAGAGGGACCTTGTCCTTAAGGGTTGAGGGGTAGAGGTGTGGTGCAGTTAGCCCTTCCTAGAGCCCAGCCATGTTCTGGTAGGAGCCGAAGCACAGGCCCTCACCTTTCACTGGAGGAGTCCCCAAGGGGGACTTTTACTTCTGAGGTCAGGGGCCGTCCTTCTGGACTCACACGGTCCTGTTACCTCACGGGGGGATTTCTTCCTTTGGGCACAGTTCTGACCGTTCTGACCCAGTTGAACGGCTGTTAGCTGCAGCAACCTTTGGGTCCCCCTCCTTGCAAAGGGCTTCCTGTTGGTCCCCTTGCCCTGACAGTGACCATTCTCCTGTTGCCAGGAGCCTGTCCCCCGAGCCTCTGTCTCCATCTCAGGTGGTCCCAGGTATTCCTGGTCCTCGCAGACCTCTTACCTGGGAACAGTTCAGAGGTTCGGCTGCACATTTTCCCACCTATCTCCATGCCCTGGACCAGCAGGTGTTTCACCACGCTTCCATGCAGCCGGACCCTGAACCTGGGAGCTCGTCTTCATCCTCTTCCCCCTCTACAGAGGGAGAGGAACCTTCAGTCCACATCTCCCCAGCATCTGATCTGTCTTCCTATCAGCCCTTCCTTTCAAGGATGTTGGACGAGCTTCACCTTACCCCGGTCCCAGTCAGCAATCCCGAGCATGTGACGCGTGCCTTCTTACGTAAGTACAGTGCGGCCCACCTGTTGGCTCCCGCCTGGCCTATTCCTTTTCAGGAAGCATCACATCAGCTTTGGCTATGTCCCTTTTCCACAGTACCAGCCCCAAGGGACTTATGCCAGGGGTATTGCGCTCCCCCTGGGTCTCCAGGTTCTCTGCCTCATCCCCCTTCGGGATTGACCTCCCTGGACACCCCCTCGGGGCTGCGCGCCCCTTACCGTGACTGCCCCCCAGATTCGGACTAGAAACATAGAAACATAGACTTTGACGGCAGATAAGGACTGCTTGGCCCATCTAGTCTGCCCATTTCCCTACCTACAGGATAGGCCGCAGATCCTAGTTAACCAACAGCCTATTTCTTCCTACCCCCCACAAGAATTGCCTTATGTCTGTCCCATGCATTCTTGAATTATCCCACAGTTTTAGACCCCACAACCTCCTCAGGAAGGCTGTTCCATGCATCCACTACCCTCTCTGTGAAATAATACTTCCTCACATTGCCCCTGAACCACCTTCTTCTATCTTTAAATTGTGTCCCTTGTTCTTGACGTCTCTCTTTCTGAAAGATGCTACCCTCTTGGACTTTATTGATTCCACTGAGGTACTTAAAAGTTTCTATCATGTCCCCTCTCCTTCTTTCCTCAAGGGTATACATATTAAGCTCCTTTAGTCTCTCCTCATACGGCTTCTCTTGCAGACCCTGCACCATTTTAGTTGCCCTCCTCTGGACTACCTCTATCCTGTCTATGTCCTTGGAGATGGGGCTCCAGAACTGGACACAGTACTCCAGATGGGGTCTCACCAACTGTCTGTACAGAGGGATAACAACTTCGGTTTTCTGCTGCTGATGCCTCTCCCTATACATTCCAGTATACCCCCAGCCCTCCCTACTGCCTTCTCACATTGCTTGCTAACCTTAAGGTCATCTGATATGATTACCCCCAGGTCTCTTTCCTTTTTTGTTGTTGTTACTACCTCCCCACCCATTGTGTATTGTTCCCCTGGGTTCTTGTTTCCCAGGTGCATTATTTTGCACTTCTTTGCATTGAATCCTAGCTGCTATACTTCTGACCATTCCTCCAACCTTGCCAAGTCCCTTTTCATCCTTTCCATGCCTCCTTGTGTATCAACCCTGTTGCAGATCTTTGTGTCATCTGCAAAAAGGCAGACTCTGTGGATTTTGATGTCTGGGGGAGATGAGTGTTCTACTCGGCACGGATCTCTCTGTCAGTCGTAGCACATCAGGCCCACTTTGCAGCCTATGACAGGTTCTTGTGGTCCAGGCTAGGACAGCTCCTAGCCTCGATGCCCGATTTGGAGGAAACCAGACAAGCCATTGCCCTCTCTGCGCAGGGTCTGGAGCTAGCAAGGCACCAAGCAAGGGCATCTTCCGATGCCAGTGAGGTAGCATCCAGAGTGGTAGGGACAGTGATCTGCCTTTGGTGGATGGCATGGCTTCGTCTATCCTGGTTGTCACCCCTGGCTCGCCGTAAGGTGATTTACTCCACCTACCGGAGAACCCATCTCTTCTCCCGACGGTTGAGGTGGTGGCTCTCAGGGTGCCTTCTTTCCCCCACTGGGGGATCCCCATCTCACCCAGACCAGTCTCAGGCCTCTCCAGGCCTGTAAGGGTTCTCTCCTGTAGTGTCTCCCCACTGGAGGCTAAGGAACTTAGTTCCTTAGGGTACTTCAGGGCCACCCTCTTGTGGGGTGGGGGCTTGGTACTCACCCAATAGTGGTGAATGGTGAAGATTGACACAGATAAGATATGAAAATTACATACCTACTGTAATTGTTGATCTTTCTGTGTATCTTCACCATTCATCACTAAATCCCACCCTCCTTTCCCTTGGGGCCTCAGTCTCTGGACTCCACCCCTCCCCCTGTGTGTCTCTCCTTTCCTCACTCTCCTCTCCCTTGCGTGTAGGCAGGAGGGGACCGTGGAGACACATGGGGTGAATTTCTCATGGGCTTATAGAGGTTGGTGGGGCCTCCCCTTCTCTTTTCCCTTTCTTGGGGAGTCGCTGAGTGGGGTGGCATCCTCTTTCCTCTTCCCCTCCTTCAATAATTTAATTATTTGTGGGCTCAAGATTTGACCCCACATCTTTTTTCTCCAAGCCATTGGCTGTTAAAAATTCCCCCCCCCCCATTTTGAGATGGAGGGGGAGAAAGTTGAGAAATACCATCAGCCTGCACTCCCTAGTGGTTGGTCCTCGGACCTAGGCTGCTTCAAATATGTCCTGCTGCTGAACTCTATAGTCCAGGTGTGGACTTTATTCCCTAAAAAGGCTTATGTGCAACTCCGCTTCTGAGGGTGTGCTACTATTCCCCCCCCCCATCCCTTATCTTTCTTTCCCTTTTCCGTCTCCTTCTTCTCCTTCCAGAGATTGGGGCCCCCTCTCCCCAATTTCCTTTTTAAGTCTCCTTCTTCTGTCGCCTTAGTCATTTATATCTCCTTTTGGTTGATTCTTCTTTTCCTTTTATCTATCCCTTAGGCTGTCTTGCCTCAACCCACCCTCCCTTCCGTGCACTCTCCGGCATGTCAGAACTGGGGCTGGGGCGGAGTCGACAACGGCTAACTGCCAACCCCCGAGCGCCACGTGGAATGTCGGCCTCAAGGGCAGCACCGGCCCTGCATCGGCTCTGCCCTTGACAAAAAAAAAAGTCTCCCACGGGGTCCTAGCTCCGGTGCAGTACCCAATAGTGATGAATGGTGAAGATACACAGAAAGATCAACAATTACGGTAGGCACGTAATTTTCATTTTTGCAGGATTACAGGGTCATTGTGTAAACCAAAAGTGTCTCCCAACTGGTGGATTTGTTTTACCTTTGTGTTCATTGTCACCTACAGGTACATTATCGTGAATAGCCTTGATATGGGAGGCAATGTCTATTTGATGTTCTCTCTCTCTCACAGCTTTTGTGATATGTTGTGCTTCCTTCCTCTTATTAGAGAGAAGAGGTAAAAGGTGCTTAAAAGATGGCATGGTTATATAGATTTAAATATACTGTACTTGTGTCCCCTCGAGACAGCAACCATCCGCAGACATTGATTCTTTTGGGATTTTATCCATTTATTCATTCCACATTTTAATCACAGTGTACTGGTCAAAATTCTTTAAATTATTTTAATCCTTATGTGCCACTCACCTATAAATATTTCACAATACTAACTTTAAAAAGTCCCATTTCATCTTATTGTGCCAAAAACTTAATATTCTTTTCAGTTTCTCCAGCTTTTTTGCACAGTACTTTACTTTACCAGCCGCTGTCCTTCCGTTTTTTTTTAAAAGCTCAATTGCCTAAAACCAGAACGCAGCTTTCGTTCCTGATCCTCCTCATCTCACAGGTTTTGGTGCTTCTTTGTACCATAATGTACCCAAACAAGACATTGCAGTGAAAATCGCAATTCGAGGGAAGCTCCTTGCTCCATTTTATTTCTTATATTTGATTCTGAGCTGGAAATGCTTCTCTCGGCTCCGCTTCTGCTCCTACTTCCTTACAAAAATTGCGCCCATACGTGCTGACATTTTGGAGTCATGTGACCCCATCCTCAGAGCTAGCTGGTCCAGGAAATTCCATCTGCTTATATTATGTGTTGTTACTATAGCAACCTAAAGTGACAGTGCTCCAATTGTTAACTTCTAAGAAAAGCACTAGCAAACAGGCTAGAAGGAGGTGTGGAGCAACAATGGGGAATTATCTAAACTGCCATCACAGAGGCAACAAGCCTTTGTGTGAAGCAAATGAACAAATCAAAATGAAAGAAAAAGCCACTATGGTTCTCAAGAGAAGTGGCTGTGAAAGTCAGGAAGAAAAAGATAGCATTCCGGAAGTATAAGGAAACACAGAAGGAGCAGGACGGAGAGCTGTACCAGTTAAGGCAGAAAGAAGCAGGGAGGGAAGTCAGAATAGCAAAGGCCCAAACTGAGGAAAAGATAGCCAACCCAGTTAAGAGAGGGATAAAACCTTTATAGGTACATCCGCGAGCCGTGAGAAAGACAAAGGAGGGATAGTGAGGCTGAATAGAATGAGCGGTGGGTGGCAGAGGGGACAGTGAAAAGCAGGAATACTGAACGAATATTTCTGCTCAGTATTCACAAAGAGGAGGGAAGTGCCTAATCCAATTAACAGAAGCACTCTTGATAGGGGGTCGATCCCAGTCCTTTCACAGAAGAAAGGGTTCTGCAAGAACTCCTAAAACTGAAGGTGGACAAAGCAATGGGTCCTGATGGAATTCACCCCAGAATTCTAAAAAATTAAGGAAGGAACTAGTGAAACCACTGGCTACTCTTTTTAATAAATCATGGAGGATGGTGTGGTACCCGAGGACTGGAGGAAGGCGGATGTGATTCCCCTTCACAAAAGTGGGACCAAGACAGAGGCAGGAAACTACAGACCTGTCAGTCTGACCTCTGTGGTAGGGAAAGTGATGGAGTCACTTCTGAAGGAAAGAATAGTTGAGTACCTAGAGGTCAGTGGAGCACAGGATCCAAGGCAGCATGGGTTCACAGTGGAAGGTCATGTCAGGCAGATCTAATAGATTTCTTTGACTGGGTGACCAAAGTAGTAGACCAGGGAGGGGCTGTGGACATGGCCTACCTAGACTTTAGCAAGGCATTTGACACAGTCCCACACAAAAGATTATTAGTCAGATTAACCAGGCTGGGAGTGCGTCCCAGGGTGGTAGCCTGGGTAGAACATTGGCTGGACAACAGGACACAGAAGGTAATTGTAAATGGAGTCCACTCTGAAGAAAGGGCGGTTACTAGTGGGGTACCACAGGGTTCAGTATTGGGTCCAGTCCTTTTTAATGTCTTCATCAGTGACATTGCAGAGGGACTGGAAGGAAAAGTATGCCTTTTTGCAGATGGCACAAAGATCTGCAACAGGGTTGATACACAAGGAGGCGGAAAGGATGAAAAGGGACTTGGCAAGGTTGGAGGAATGGTCAGGCGTATGGCAGCTAGGGATTCAATGCAAAAAGTGCAACAATGCACCTGGGAAACAAGAACCCAGGGAAGAATACACAATGGTGGGGAGGTAGTAACAACAACAAAACAGGAAAGGACCTGGGGGTAATCATATCAGATGACCTTAAGGTTAGCAAGCAATGTGAGAAGGCAGTAGGGAGGGCCGGGGTATACTGGGATGTATAGGGAGAGGCATCAGCAGCAGAAAACAGGAAGTTGTTATCCTCTGTACAGACAGTTGGTGAGACCCCATCTGGAATACTGTGTCCAGTTCTGGAGACCCCATCTCCGCAAGGACATAGACAGGATAGAGGCAGTCCAGAGGAGGGCAACTAAAATGGTGCAGGGTCTGCAAGGAAGCCATATGAGGAGAGACTAAAGGAGCTTAATATGTATACCCTTGAGGAAAGAAGGAGAGGGGCACATGATAGAAAACTTTCAAGTACCTCAAGGAATCAACAAAGTCCAAGAGGGTAGCATCTTTCAGAAAAGAGACTTGCAAGAACAAGGGACACAATTTAAAGATAGAAGGAGGGCGTGTCAGGGGCAATGTGAGGAAGTATTATTTCACAGAGAGGGTAGTGGATGCATGGAACAGCCTTCCTGAGGAAGTTGTGGGGTCTAAAAATGTGGGAGAATTCAAGAATGCATGGGACAGACATAAGGCAATTCTTGTGGGGGGCAGGAAGATATAGGCTGTTGGTTAACTAGGATCTGCGGCCTACCCTGTAGGTAGGGAAATGGGCAGACTAGATGGGCCTAGCGGTCCTTATCTGCCGTCAAAGTCTATGTTTCTATGTAGTCTATGTTTCTATAAATAATCTCCCTGTGTTGCAGAACATGCATCCACAATAAATATTTTATAAATATACACATATTCACATTAATCTGTCTTCCAAAACAGAAAACTCCTATGCCAATTAATAGAATTACAAAAATAAATAAGCAGTGTCTCTATATATTTTCCCTTTTCTTATCCGAACATGAATCAGGATTTCTAACCATGTTATAAATAACTCCCATATCCATGAGCTTCATTCAGTCATTTAGGGGTTAACGTTTGTAATTCAAAGATCCAAAAAGCCTCTCTCTGTAATAATAGATTATGTCCATCTCCTTCTCTTGGTGGAATTCGAACCCGCTGGATTCCAATAAATCACAACGAGGCTGCTGACCCATGGTTATCCTCATGGTAATGCTTAGCCATTGCATTTTTAAAACTTGTTGTCCTTATTGCTGTTTTATGCTCACTAATTCATATTTCTTTCCAGTATGTGGGTGGTTAAAAGTTTTTGAATTTATTGTGTTCCCTCACTGCGCTCAATTTCCACAACGGAAATTCCCTTTTGGTGCAGGTGGAATCCAGTCAGGGTGAATGTTTTTCTTCTCTTCCTTAAACAGGGTATCTACAAGAATATTATTCAAATTTCGGCTTTTCCTATAGCTGCACCTTAGCCCATTTTTATACATTTCTTACATGCTATCGTCAGCTAATTATAGTATGTCCCAATGGCTCCGGAAAATCCCACTCAGAATCATTCTGCACTCATCCCACTGAGTGCACTTACATTTGTTTCACTCAACCACCATGGTCTCCTCTTTGACAAAGAAAACCTGAGTACCACTAACCTGGTTCTGTCTGCTCCTAAACTTCTTATTTCTCCCTTTCTTCCCTCTCAAGCTCTCCAATCCTTATTCCTTGCCCTTGACACTGCCTCTGAGTTCCTTTTTCTTTTCTGTACATAAATGTTACTGCTTAAGTTGTGGCCTTGTTAAACGTCTTACTGATTGTTTGTAACACTGTCTACTATGTTTTTGTACTTAATGACGTGGAACCTTTGTAAAAGAGCCTTGGCTCAAAGGTATTAATTCATAGAACAATAAACTTCAAACTTCAAAATGTTTCTTACTTCTCCAAATGCTGGCATATACGTTGTACTAAAAGATACCTTGTCTTCATATTCATTTTCCTTTTTTCTCATTTTCAACAAATCTTCTCTTTTTACCTGATCTACTTTTTTGAGTGCATTTACTATGCACCCTGGTTCATACCCTCTGTTTAAAAATCTTTGGCACATTTCTGCACTCGCTTCTTTTCTTTCATGTTCCTCGCTACAATTTCACTTCACCCTTAGGAGCTGTCCATAGGAAATATTTTTCACTGTTTATTTGGGATGGTTACGCCTATATTCCAAAACTGTGTTACGATCTGTTTGTTTTCTGAATAATTTTGTCTCTAATTTAGTTTCATTTTTGTAAACTGTAATATCTAAAAAATCCAACTTTTCTCTATCACTGGTCATGGTAAAATGTAAATTCTCATCACATCCGTTGATATACTCTTTAAACTCATCTAATTCTTTACTGTTTTCATTCCATAAAAAACAGTATGTCATCCACAAAACTAACCCAATGTACTGTTTTATCCAACCATTTATTTCCTCTCTCATCCCAGATAAATTTGTCTTCCCAGTCTCCCACAAATAAATTAGCTAAGGAGGGGGCAAATGTTATGCCCATGGTAGTCCCATAAAGCTGCTGGTAAAATAAGTTTCCAAACAAAAAATAATTTGATCTTTGCACAAACTCGGCAAGTTCTATTATGAAATTCATAAGTGGCACCACGTTTTCTGATCTTATACCCAACTTTGTTTTCAATACTGTTAGTCCTGCTTCATGTTGGATATTATTATAGAGATTTTCTATATCGCAGGTTACTATTCATTTATTTATTTATTTATTGATTGAACATCAGTTTACAACCTTTGAGCCAGAGGCTCATTTACAAATGCACCTCGTCACAGAGAGGACAAAACAGTACAGACAAGCTTATTCCAATATAGCAGGGTACAAAATTTGGAGAAACATGAGGACATAGAAATGGTTACAATTTTACGGATCCAGGATTGAACAGAGCATAAGTAGGCTCAGAACAATTTGTACATCAGGCAAACAGTGGTGGACTACTAGAATCGTCTCTTCTCTTTTTTCTATTCCACTTAAGATGTTTAACACCTCTTTTGTATCAGATATCTTTGATCTTACTCCTTTTACCAGAGGCCTCAGAAAAAAATCGACATATTTGGACATAAGTTCTGTTATTGATCCCAGGCTGCTTAGGACTGAGCTCCCAGGGGGATGCGCTTTATTTTTGTGTACTTTTGAAAGTAAATATGTAGTCGGTCTAATGGGGTTCTGGGTTGTTAGATAGTTTTTCTCTTTCTCTGTTATCCAAACTTTTTCTCTAGCATTCTTTACCAATTGTATTCTTTCTTGCTTAATATGTTCTGTTGGATCTCCATCTAATTTTTTTATAATACTTCTGATCCATCAGTTGTGTTTGCATCTCTTCTATATAATCTCTTTGTTGCCATAAAACAATCCCACCCCCTTTGTCTGCTTTCTTGATGATAGTTTCTGGTAGTTGTTTAATTTCTTGCAGTGCTGTTCTCTCTTTGTCGAATTGTCCTTTTTTTCTGCCTTCTTCCAACCGTTTCAATACTTTTCCCGTATCTGAATCCACTAATCTGCTGAATGTATTTATAGTATAATTTGTGCCCAATAACTGGGACAAATTTCAATTTATTTTTAAAGCAGACGTCAGACCTGATTGTGGCAACCTTATCTGAAAAGAATTGAGCAAACTCCTCACACCATTCTTGAGCTTCTTGCTCTAATTTATTTCTTATATTTGATTCTGAGCTGGAAATGCTTCTCAATGCTCAGCTTCTGCTCCTACTTCCTTACAAAAACTGCACCTATACGTGTTGACGTTTCAGAGTCATGTGACCCCATCCTCAGAGCTAGCTGGTCCAGGGAATTCCATCTGCTTATATTATGGAGGTCAGTCAGCAGATGGCTGTGGAGGTGAGAGGTGGGCTGTGCCAGTCACCGGTTGGGGATGGGTGGGGAGAGTGGGGGGTGGACTGGCACTGCTGGATGGGGGGGCCACTAGACTATCAGGGATTATGGGGCGTTATTAATTTTGTACAGTTTGCGGCACTGCAGGGACCTGGGATTCGAGATCAGGGAATGGATCCTGGGGGGGGAGGACACAGCTGCCCTGTGGGGCATTCCCATGTGTGGGGGCTAGGGGGACACTGCTGCCCTGTGGGGCTTTGGGTGGGCAGTTGCGCTCGCTGGGGGGGATGCGACTTGCCCCTCGGGTATGCCCTTAGTTTGGCGTAGCCCTAGGCATGTCGCAAGTCACAGGACTTGGGTGCAAGGTCCATGTCACAACTGCATTTGGTGCAACTCGCCTTTGGCGGCAACTTGCACCAAGCTTCTAGAATCGGGCCCTATGTGTGTAATTTGCAGCATTTGAGAATATAACCAGTAAACCCAATAGCTGTTTTTTTTTTTTGTTTGTTTTGTTTTTGTTTTATACTAATATATTCACACTAGGCTACCTAGTGCTGGATATCCAGCAAGCCCCTCAGTACTTTCTGTGTGCCCTGCACTCCTAAACCTTGTTCTGTGTAATGTTGCAAATACTTCTAATTCTTAGTCTCAGAGAGTCTAACCTTTGTTCACTGATGTATAAAACCCTTGCTATAGGTCTTGTCAACCACAACTCTTTGTTTCAGCAAACAAAATCGAGTAATAAAGTAAACTATTATTTACTCTCTGTAAGTTAGCTCAGTATGTTTGAGTAATCGTATCTTATACAAGGGGTATGCTCTCAGTTGGGTTACCTTGCCTTATTTGTTCTGGAGTGTCCTGGCCCCTGTCATCCCTAGTGGACAGAGCAGACACGCGCAGACGTGCTTGTCTCTATGTGCATCTCCGCACGCAGGTGCACGCACTCACTCTGCTTAAGCTTGCCCCACTTGCTTGGGGCGCTTCCTTATGTGGCAGAGAACCAGAAGTGCTGTCTCACCTGACTTCCTGTTCCACAATTATGAGGAACTTGAAAATAAACACTAAAACAGTAATATTAAAACACCACCAAGTTGGTGGTTTTGAGCTTTGTGCCACATTAGCAGTTGGCAACCCCTGTCAGAATTGACAGGCACTTGAGAAAGTGAACTGACAGCCATGGGGTTCACCAGCCCTCCACAGTCCCACAGTGCTCTATTTCACCCAGGAGCTCTAGCTAGATGACCAACAAAGCTTGAATGGTCCCTTCAGTTACCAGGCAACGACCTGTAAACTAACCCTCTCTCCAGAGGGACACTGTGAAATATAAATAATCCTTTTCCAGCAATAGTGCAGCAACCCACTCTCTCAGAGTGTCCTGTATAGGTGTGCAAATATCCCACTCACTTGGGGCGCTTCCTTATGTGTTTGGAGAACCAGAAGTGCTGTCTCACCTGACTTCCGGTTCCACAGTAATGAGGAACTTAAAAATAAACACTAAAACAGTAATATTAAAACACTACCATGTTGGTGGTTTTGAGCTCTGTGCCATGTTAGCGGTTGGCAACCCCTGTCAAAACTCACAGGCGCTTGAGAAAGTGTACCAACGGCTGTGGGGTTCACCAGCCCTCCACAGTCTCGCAGTGCTCCAATTCACCCAGAAGCTCTATCTAGGTGACCAACAAAGCTTGATGGTCCCCTCAGTTACCAGGCAATAGCCTGTAAATTAACCCTCTCTCCAGAGGAACACTGTGAAATAAAAATAAAAATAATCCTTTTCCAGCAATAGTGCAGCAAGGCAGTCTCCATATGCTCTCAGATTGTCATGTATAGGTGTGCAAATATCAAATAGCTGCTCCCCTAGGGCAAGGGGTGGTCAGAGTCTCAGGGCTCCACCTGAAGCATGTGTACTGTGACATTTGAGGTTGCTCCACCCCACTGTAGGCCTCCGCATCCAGTGCCTTGGGTTTGGTTATACAGGCTGGCCATGACTCTCAGGCCCTTGGACCCTTTGTTGCAGGACCAGTACTGTGTCTGGATGGAGAATCCTGTTACAGAGAATTAGACGGGGCTCAGTTCAGGGCATCTTTTCCTGCTCTCTATCTGAGCAGCTTCCTAGCTTCCTCTTTCTTAGGGTTCTCCTCAAAGGAAAATGAGTCATCGTGCCACATAACCTCAGCTGCTAAGTACGTTCTTTGCTAGCAATTCACTGAGGAAATGATTGCAGTGTTGGGTACCCCATGTTACTTTAGTCATGCCTCTGAGACTTGTAGTTTCCAGTATCGACACCAAGGTCACACAGGGGCAAGGAAGAGGCAACTAGGGTACTTTGAAGGCACCCATA
Source organism: Neoceratodus forsteri (assembly GCA_016271365.2). NCBI lineage: Eukaryota > Metazoa > Chordata > Ceratodontiformes > Ceratodontidae > Neoceratodus > Neoceratodus forsteri. The sequence continues at coordinate 1,502,674,364 of CM057450.1, read as the reverse complement.
TACAAGCCCTCTTGTTTCCAAGGACTTTCTTATATGGTCTCATGCACTCACTGTGTCCGTCGGTGACACAACTCAGTCCATGCATGGACTTAAAGTGCATCAGAGTGGGAATGACTCTTAGCTTGTGACTGGCAAGTACCCTCCTAGTGCAGAATCATGGATTTAAATGTACTAAGCAGATAGGTTTTCAGTTCTGCCAAGTCTGTGCTCTCCATAGCCTCAGAACAGGTCCGTAAGTGACATGCCAATTCCATTTATGGATGCAGGGGCAAAACTTCCTCTTTGCACTGTCTCCTAGCAAGTCAGTAAAGCAAGCCAGGGCTATTTCCATCAGAGAACTGGAGGTGGCACTAGTCGAGGGTGTTGTATGACACCATTGAGATGGTTTCCAGGATTGCAGGATCAGCTTTTTGTGTTTGACGGGCACGCCAAGGCTATGTTCATCAGAGATCTGGAGGTAGCACAGCACCAGTCAAGGGTGTTGTATGATGCCATTGAGGTGGTTTCCAGGATTGCAGGATGAGCTGTTTGTGTCAGTTGGTTGGCTTCACTTATCCTCGCCAGTGCCACTTACTTGTCACAAGGACCAGATCTTCCCTTGTCAGTCTTCACCATTCATTACTGCTTGGGTTAGTGGTGGGCGCACACCCGCTATGGGAGATTTTTTTCTTTTTGGAGTCAGCTCAGCGGCACCATCCACGACAGAGCGGCTGCATCATGTGTGAGGGGTGGCCATTAGGTGCCGAAGACTCCTTCTCCATTTCAGTTCTGTTTCTCCCGCCGTCGAGGCTGCACCTGCTGTGTGGTAGAGTTAATAGTATGCCACTAGGCCTCGTTGTCATTATCGACTCCATCTTCACAGACTTCTTCTTCATCCTGCTTTTTTCTCGACGTCGTCACTGGTAAGACCGTTCTGTTTTTTTTTCTACTATTCGACAACACCGAGAGCTGTGCTGTTTTTCGCCTTAATTGTTTCACATCATGTCAGGTTCGGGGGCAAAACGCAAGTCTAAGCTGGGCTGCGCCCCTATGCGTCAGTGCTCCTGTGGCCCGCCATTTTTCCGTCACGGACCGGCATGATGTTTGCCTTCGTTGCCCAATCATAATATGGATGCATGTGACACCTGTTTTCTTGATGGACTGTCGCGTCCTGAAAGTCCGCACGTTCAAGATCAGCAAGGTTCCGCCGACTTTCAGGGGACGACGCCGCTCCAGAGATTCCCAGCTAAGGTCTCTAGACCCTTCCTCCGGGTCCCCTCTCTCAGGCCTATACGGTTTAGAGAGGAGGAGGCCTCATCTTCTCTTGCCGAAGAGGAGGCCTTTTTTGCAGGGTCGGAGGAATGCCGGGGTCCCTTCCAAGGCTGCGGTGGAGACACCACCTCGGCAGTCACCTCCTCGAAGGTGCAGGCTCCCCCTGTGTCGAGGCCCAGGTCTGCTGGGCCCGGCATTGGTGGACCCTTGACACCGCCTTCCGGCGCTGTTTCGGATCCCGGTGCAGCATGCGGTGCCGGTGATTGAGGCGGCGCCATGTTGACTTTCAGCACCACCCGTGGCACCATGGGTCCGGTCGGCTCTTCTAGCAGTGCCGAGTCGGGTCCTGGTGCTGAGTCCGATGCCGCAGGTCTGACCGGTGTTGATGGGGAGTCAGGGCTGGGTCTGGGCATTGCGGGTGGTCCGGGATCGTCCGTCGTCACCGCTGGCACCGGTGCCGTTCGCAGTGCCGTTTCACTGGAGACCCCCAGGGTGGCCAGTATTGTGGTCCAACTGGTCTCTTCCTCCTCCTCGGAGGAGGATGATTCAGATGTGGATCCGTCTTGGCACCCTGACTCTTCGGAGTCAGGGTCTCCGTTGAGATGAGTGCTAGACGGCCCAGCGTGCCTGTTCCTCTTTCTCTTCTGCTGTCCTCTCCTGAGGCCTCCCAGGCTGGGGGTGGTCTGGGGTCCCTGGAGGGGGATGGCATGGAGGCGGAGGGAGGGGCTCTCCCTCCTGAGGGGGTTGTGGCAGCTGCCGATCCTGGTGCTGCTGCACCTGCTCGGGTTGGGGTGTCACTGGGGTCGAGGAGGAGGTCGTTCTCGGAGTCCGGGGTGTTGAGAGACCAGGTTGAGGTACCTCGGTCTTCACCCCCCCCTCGGGGGGGCAGGTAGGAGCCGTAGCGCCGGGCCCCATCTTTCCCTCTCAAGCTCCAGGGACTCTTCTGGTGGCATTGCTGTGGGCTTCCCTTCTGGACTCATGCAGCCCCAGGTTCGTCACACAGGAGGATCCCCTATTAGGCTGTTCCAGGCTTCGCATCCCCAGGGTTCCGTTCTGTGACCTGGTTTGTTGTCCGGGATCCCGTCAGCTCGGGCTCCGTTTTCTGGATTTCAGAGCCTCAGCAGAGGACAGTTGCCTCGCTGTAGGTGCCCCTCTCCTATTCCTCTGCAACCACTCCCCTCTCTCCCAGGCCATGTCGGTCCTACGGGCCTGTTATCTTGGGAGACATTCAGAGGCTCTCCGGCGGCCTTCCCTCATACGTTAGATATAAGCATGAGCGGGTGTTTCGCCTATCCCCACCACTGCAGGAGTCCTCTGGACATTCAAGCTCTCCATCATCCTCGTCTCCCTCCTCCTCGGAGGGAGAGGAACCCACTGCTCATCTCTCTTCCAATGCTGATTTCACCAAATATCAGCGATTCCTTTCGAGGATGGTGAGTGATCTTTGCATCTCTTTTGTTAGGCAAGATAATACCGAACGGCAGACGCGTGAATTCCTCAGTGAGTTCAGTGCCCAGCATTTGGTGATACTGTCCTGGCCTATTCCCTTCCAGGAGGCGATTATCCGTTCCTGGCAGTCGCCAGCCACCCTTTCTCCAGCCCCAGCAGACTGCAGAAGAAGGTATTATGCCCCATTGGAGTCTCTAGGTACTCTCTCCAACACACCTTCAGGATTGGCATACCTAGAAACTCCCTCTGGGTGCCGCCGCCTGGTGCACAACCGTCCACCGTACTCAGATTCCCTGCAGTTTGACTGGTGGGGGCGAAGAGTGTTCTCTTTCTCTCGTGCGATGTTATGCATTGCATCACATCAGGCTCACCATGCTGCCTACAATAGGCATTTGTGGTCAATGCTCTCCCAAGTCTTAGCATCAATACCTGATACGGAGCAATCCAGATAAGCTATTGCTCTCTCTGCTATTGGCCTGGAGCTGGCAAGACACCAAGCAAGGGCATCTTACGATACCAGTGAGGTGGCTTCCAGGCTTGCAGGGACAGCGATCTGTATTAGATGGACGGCATGGCTTCGTCTATCAAGGTTGTCACCCCTGGCCTGGCATAGGGTGATTCGCTCCGCTTTCCGGGGGACCCGTCTTTTTTCCTCCAGGGCTAGGAGGCTTCTGCAGGGGCTTCCTCTGCTTCCCCATCCTCAGGGGACACCTCCTAGCTCTCCTCCACCATAGGCTTCTCACCTGATTAGCCCAGGGTCTTCCCCTTCTGTTCCCCACCAGCAGGAAGCTGGGGGTCTTGTTCCCTCAGGGTTCCTATTATCCCCCCCCGGGAGGGGGGGCTTGGTACTCACCCAAGCAGTAATGAATGGTGAAGATTGACAAGGGGAGATGTGAAAATTGCGTACCTACCGTAATTCTTGATCTTCTCTTGTATCTTCACCATTCATTACTGATACCCGCCCATCTTCCCCTCAGTGGCCTCCTACTACGGCGTCTCCCCCTCCCTTCTCATTCCTCTCCCTCCCTCCCTCTTTGGCCTTTATGCCAAAAAAAAAACTATCCTGGTTTCCGTTCTTCTCTGGGCGGATCCTTTTTCTTCAAGGTAAAGGGGAACGAGTAGGACTTTTCCTATCCTGAGGGAACTCTTTCTGACTGCCCCTAAGGGTGACCTCTTGGCTCCTTAGCCATGTTGCTCAGTTCACAGTTGAAGAGACCGTCCCTCTATGGCTTGGCCTCAAATTTCAGGTTCCCTCTGGCAGGCATTATTTAGTTGTCAGCTTCTTCTGGTTGGTGCTTCTGCACTTCTTAACCTTGAACTGTTGTCCTTGCCTTGCCTTCAGGGAGTTCGATTGAGTTCCCACTGTATTCTTCATACAAGGCTGCCTTTTGTAGGGCCTAACCCCTACCTATACACTCCGGTGTTAGCACTTAACAAGGTGCTAAGGGGCTTATCCCCCTCATAGTTGGGCACTCTCCTTCTGGAACAGATTTCTGCCTGGGCAGTCTGTGAGCTCTCAGCTAGAGTATAGGGGGTTGGGATGGTGAGAAGTTAGAGAATCTGCCCTTTGTGCCCAATCGATAAAAGCAGTTCAGTTGAACCTTCTCTCAGTCCTATCAGGAGGGATTCTTGCTCCCTTGTTTTTGGTTCCTAGCTTATAACCCTCTCAACCAATGTATCTATGGGCAGTGTTCTCCCCTCTCAGCATCCCTTCTTTTTCTTCTCTTTCTTCTTCTTCTTCTTCCTTTTCTCTTTATCTGTTCCTCCCTTAGAGCTGCCCCAGAAGGGAGGCCCTGTGGTCCCTTAGGGTAGGTATTCTTCCTCTTCTATCTGTCCTCTACTGGCTTATTCCTTCTTCAGTTTATATCCTTTCTTTTTTCTGTCCCTCGGCTCTCTTGCCTCGCTCTCCCTTTTTTCCTTTACCCTTTATTTTGCCTTTCTGGATACCAGAACTGAGATGGAGGAGGAGTCTGCGGCACCTAACGGCCGCCCCTCGCGCATGATGCAGCGTGTCGCTGTCATGGACGGCGCCATTGGAGCTGACTCAAAAAAAAAAAACCTCCCATAGCGGGTGCGCGCCTCCGGCACTAACCCAAGCAGTAATGAATGGTGAAGATACAAGAGAAGATCAAGAATTATGGTAGGTACGTAATTTTCATTTCTGGTAAGCACCTTTTTTCTCCCCTTAGGTTAGGTGGGAACTTTCAGGGAACCCTCCTGCACCTGATCCTGAAGAGCCCTCCCCTGACCCGTAGCATCCTTGGTCAGTCCTGACCAAGAAGAGCTGCTATCCCTCAGGTGTTTCCCCACAATCTGAGGGCTGAAGCTCTGAGCCTTAGAGGTGAGCAGGCTCCTCCATTATTTCGAGAAGGATGGTAATCTGATGAAGGAGTGGGACCCTATGGAGAAGACTGATTCCAGTGGCATGTCCAAAAAAAAAAAAAAACGTACAGTAATAAAAAAAATTATTTCAGAAGAATTCCTGCTATTTTAATAATCCCCCCCCCCACCCACCTGGTGTACATCCCCTTTACCCATAGGGTAGATCCTTATTAGTTGCAGTACGTAACTTAATCCTACTTGGACAAATCCTGACATGGATAGTAGCAGCCCTATCAGTTTGGGCAAGGCTATGAACTTGCAGTGCTTATTATTTATTAATTTATTTAATTGGCAACACCTTTGAGCTTAATCAGCTCATTTACAAATGTTCCACATCAAACAACATAGCACCAGCTTACATCTAATTACAAATGAACAGTGCTTATATTGGTTCAGCTATAGACAACAAGGATACAAGTTTACATGGCAATGTACAGGTTCCAAAATCCTATTACAGTTGAGGCAGTGTACAGTTAGCTTTGTCATTGAGAGGAGTTGGCAGCTAATGCAGAGTTTACATGCAGCTCATAGGAGCATTATCATTGCATTTAATTGTGAGGATTCAGAGGCAGTGACAGTCAACACTGGGAATAGGTAGACATCTGAGTTGTCTCTTAAACTGGCCAATTTTATAGAGACTCCGGATTGATTCCAGGAGCTCATTAAGCTACTGAGGTGCTCTGACAGCAAATGCCTGCACTGCATGAGTAGTTTTGCGGAATGAGATTTTGTGGGTGTACTTGACATGGCCCTACTTGGGTAAGAGTTAAGGAATGGCCCGAGTAGGTTTTGTATTCCCGGAGGTGTGACACCCATCAGGATTTTTTCCCCCAGGCTGCAAGTTTGGAATTTGATTCTATCCTGCAGATGGAGCACGTTGGATAGGCAGTAAAGGGCACCGGTGTGTGTAAGCCTGTCAGCACCCGGTATTAAATGACAGGCATTTTTCAGAACTACTTTGATTCTATTAAGGGTAGTGTCAGATGCTGCTCTGTAGATTGTAATCTCATAGTCAGTGATGGGGAGAATTGAACTGATAACTGTGATACACCTGGCTTCTTGGGTGAGGTCGTGTCTCTGTCTATATAGTGCTCCTAGCTTTTTTTTGGCTGAGGTTATGATGTAGTCCACATGTGGTCCAAATGAGAGGGTGTCGTCAGTGGTGACACCCAACTACTTGAAAGTACTGATTTGCTCCAGCACCATGCCATTCTCGTTTATCATGGTCGGGGTGAGTTATGTTCCTCATAAGTGGACCTGAGAACAACATAGCCTTAATCTTTTTGTCGTTCAAGAATAATCTACTACTTTTGAACCACCCCTCGAGTGACCTAAAACTACATTGGAGATCGCCTGCTAAGGAGTCATGGTATGGGCTGCTTGAGAAAATAACAGCATCGTCTGTGTAGAGCAATGCCCTAGCCCTGTGACACGCAACCAGTAGGTTGTTGATGAACAGACTAAAGAGGAGCAGATTCAATATCAAGCCCTGTGGTACCCCGACAGTCACATCTTTGGGGTCAGAAACACCCCATTGATTTTGACACATTGTTCTCTCCCAGTTAGGTAGCTACTGAACCACGACATGGTGTCTTGTGGGAGACCCAGTGAATCAAGTTTAGTGAGCAGGAGGAGATGATTGACCAGGTCAAATGCTTTAGTTAGGTCAACGTAGATTGAGCCAACCAGGTGATCGTTGTCAAAGGCCTCATGGCGGTAACTGGTGTATTCAATTAGTGCCATGTTTGTACTTTGGAGTCTATGGAAACCATGTTGTTGGCATTGGAGATTGTAGTTGCTGAGGTAGGTGACCAGTTGATCCGACACTACCCTTTTGAGTGCTTTTGACAGAGGGGGAGAGTATAGAGATGGGCCTATAGTTTGTGAGAGGAGAGCAGGCCCCACCTTTGTGAACTGGTGTGACAAGTGCCATTTTCCAGGTGTTGGAAATTGGGAATATTGCAGGGAGATATTAAAAATTTTGAACATGGGGAGGGCAGTTTCATCTAGGGATAGTGCTATTAGTTTTAGGTCTAGTGAGTCGCTCCCCCATTCTTGTTTTGCCAAGGACGTGCTTGATGCATTTTTTCATTTCAGTCAAAGAGATGGCCTTGAAATAGAATTTAGGTGTTCTGTGTTTCATTTGATCAGGTGTGACAGGGTGGTCAGCTTCAGATTCAGGTGGGTAATCTGGGGCAGGGGGTAGGACTGCACTGAGATCTGTGAAGGCCTCATTGAACAGATTTGCCATTCCTTCAGGCGCAAGGGTGCTGAATCCGTTCACACTGAGCATTGAGGGGTGTGACTTGTCACTGTGTGCTAGAAGGTCTTTAAGTGCGCGCCAGAACGTTCTCCTATTGCCCCAAGTACTTTCCTGCTGTTCTTTGTAGTACCTGGCCTTTGCCAGTTTAATGTCTTTTGTGCATCTGTTATGCATAGATCTCCCTGGACTCAAGTCTTCACCATTCATTCACACTAATGGGATAGCACTGGAAGCATTAGGACCCAGTGGGAGCCAAACATTTTTACAATGGCCGGCGCCGGGATAGGACCATGCATGCGCAGCACTGAGAGTCTAGCTCGTGCCTGTGTAGGCTATCTCGGCATCGACCCTCCAACCGCTTCAGTTCCTTTTCTGCCGCCGTCGAGTGCGCTTAAATGTCGCCGTTGCTCGTCTGCCGGAGTCAAAGTTTTCGTCTATACGACAGCAGCATTAAGCCATTCAGTATTTGTTTAAATTAACATTTTAGTATTATTTTCTTATTTTAAGATTTTAGTATTATTTTCTTATTTTAAGAAGAAGAAAAAGAAGATTATGAAGAAGAAGAAAAAGAAATTCTCACCTGCCATCAATGGAGTCATCCTTAGACGGTAGCGGTGACAGTAGGAAGACTTCATTTGAAAGTTGTTATGGCAGAGGGGCTGTGTCCAGTCTGCTGCCCTTCATGAAGGGGGAGTCCAACCATGGGCAGTCCTGTGCTCGGGGGGACAGTCTGCCGAAGCACAAAACTGGCGGGTCTGGGGATCCAACTCCGTTTGACCTCGAGCTCTTCTTCCTCCTTGGGGAAGAAGAATCGACTTCCTTCGAGGTTGCCCTCAACGTCTGCATAAGGATTGATGGTGGTGAGGCTGGCTTTAACCGACTTTGGTAGGTTCCTTGTTGCTCTTATGACCCACGTTCTTCGGGACCGGATTCCATCTCTGTCCTCAGTGGAGTTCTGGTGAGCAGTTTCACCTTTGGGCCACTCCTTTGGAGCAGGGGGTTCGACTTCTGTCTGGTTTTCCTGGCCAGTGTTCCCTGTTCTGGGGCCTCTGGGCCTCGGAGCCACTGGACTGGGGCTGGGTTGATTGGGTTAGGATGTGCGTGGTGCCATCTTTGGTGCCTTCGCCATTGCATCTACCCTTCATGCATACCCTTCCCCTTTTTTCCATGCAGGGGCCGGCACGGGTACCGCTTTTCCTTCTCCTCTCTTTCCTCAGGATTTTTGGGTGCCGTTGGCACCACTGGCATTGTTGTTGATGCCACCATTGGTGCCGCATGCTGTGGATGGTGCTTTTGGTGTCGTGTGGCACCATGGATGGCACTGTTGGTGATGCACAGTGCCGTGGACAGTGCCGCTGGTGCCATTGTTGCCGTGCGGCACCTTAGATGGTGCCACTGGTGACCTGTGGTCCCATGGATGGCACCGTTGGTGCCGCACGGCACCATGGATGGTGCCATTGGTGCCGGGCGGCTCCGCAGGTGGTGCCGTGGGTGTCCGGCGCCACTGGTCCCGCGGAGAGGCATATATAAAACCTGTTTAGACTAGCAGTCCTTTATTGGTGAGATAAGGCATGCTAGTTAGGCAGTCACAATGTTTCCTTTGCTGTCTTAGCAGTCTGTCATTGAGGCATAGGTCAGGAAGCATAGGAAGACCAGGAGCAGTTATACAATTTGCAGGTAGCATTTTATTATTACCAATAAGAATAGAATAAAAATTGTTCAGGATAGCTATATACAAAGGCCGTACAAATGGAGAAAAACAAGTCCTTCATCTGAGGGTATCTCTAATTCCAAGTTTCAGTCTCTCCCAAGCAAAAGATTGCTGTTCTTTTTATAGTAAGTCTTTGCCTGATAATGAACTTCTCAACTTCAGCTCATTGACAGACACCTATATCTCATAAAATATAATAGAACAATGTAAATGTCCTTGCAGGTGCAACAAACTGGAACATGGTGTCCCAGAACTGACCTCCTGTTGCCAGCTGTGCAAAAGAGTTTGTGCTGCATCTCAAGGTTAACCCCTTGAGTTCTAAATAGCTTTCTGCAATCATGTCAACAGTTTAACTATATACAGTTTCAAACAAAGAGGTCCCAGTATCATTTACAGTTTCACACAGATATTCAGAGTGATCAGTTCCTAATCTCACGAGAACATTTGCTTGCGCAACCAGAAAGACATGACGCAGAAAAGGAGAGGAATTGCATTTAACTCTTTCTGCATAACAAGTGTGTCAGGGCCTTATTCAGCCCTGTCACATAACCATAACACTTTAAAAGGGAACCTGTTTTGAAAAAACAAGTTTCCAAAACATTTTTTAAATTCTGTTCTAATATTACCTTATGACCTTTACAGTTAAGCACATATGCAGTATTCTTTTTTCCCTAACAACCAGTACAGCAAATAGTGAAATTTAAACTCACACATTTTTTTTTCAACCGTCGGAATTCTCAGTTCTAATGTTTTCCAGTTTATTAATTTAGCCATTAGCATTGCAGCAAAACCATTACACCTTTACCCATTTATCTGTTTTCTTTATATCTCTACCAGCCCACGAGGAAGCATACCTATTTTCCCAGAATGCCACCTCTCTTCCCAAGTGGTCTTCCTTTGTGTGCCTTCTGCTTCTCCTGGTCCCTGGGAAGTAAAGGTGTTTCAAACAACATGAAGTCTTGCTGTATTCTGACAGTAGCAGTGAGTCCCAACCTTCGAACTGCCCCGGAGATGAGAGTTAACTTTCCATGCCAGTATCTCTGCTCAGCCTCCATCCATCATTCTGTGAGCCAGTTCACCAGTTCTGTTAAGGTTTTCACCATCTGCATCATTTCCTTCATTGCCCAAAAGTCATATTTCCGCCACTTCATAGTGTCTCTGTTAAGTGCACTGCTGCCAACCATCTGTTTGGTGGTCATGCCTATTCTTGACATATCTCTGCTGGATTCTTGTCTGGCCATGCGTGTCAGACTTGCTCTTTGTTGTATAGCCCACCATTTGAAAAAGGCAGCCAGGCAGCCAGGCTTTCAGGTTCTGTCACTGCCTGTTCTTTTTCCATCACTGGTGCTGGCTGTACAGTCTCAGCTTGGACTTCTGTCTCTGCTAATTTATCTGCCATTCTCCTGGTAATCACACCTGTACTTGCTGCTGCAGAATCTATCCTTTCTTCTATGCTTCCCTGGTACCAGGTCCAGTACCCACACACAAAACCTCTGGCTTGCAGTTTGCATGATGTATATCCCACCCCTCACACCATCTGTCGTCGAGGCATAGATCAGGAAATATAGGAAAACCAAGAATAGTTATAAAATTTGCAAGCAGCATTTTATTATTACCAATAACTATAGAAGAAAAATTGTTCAAGATAGCTCTATACAAAGGAAGTACAAACAGAAACAAAACTCCTTCATCTAAGGGTATCTCTAATTCCAAGATCTTCCGATATGTATCTTCACCATTCATTACTGGTGAGTTATACGCCAGAGGTGCTATGACCCCGTGAGAGCTTATAGCTAGAAAAATATTTTCTAGTGAGAGGAGTCTGAGCCGGGCTGGCGCCGCCCACGAGGACGACGTACAGCGTGCTGCTTGAGCATTAGCCAGTAACCAACGCGACTCCTCCCTCACCTCAGCTTTGTTCTTCCCGGCATCGAGAGTGCATCTCATGGGAGCTGAAGAGCCGAACTGCGCAGTTCATTTCTCGAAGTCACTGAAAGTTCTGTTCATGTTTACTCAATGCTGTAGCTCTGCAGACAGGTGAGACCATTCCTTTTTATTATGATTTTTGTTTTATTGTTTTTCTGTGGTGCCGAGTCTTAACTGTATTTTATTTTATTTTGTGTGTGGTCGATCATGTCCGATCCAGGGCCTAAGTCGAAGTCTAAGGCAAGAAGTGCCCACATGCGCCGGTTCCCCTGTGGTAAGTCTATCTCCGTATAGGATCACCGTGATAGGTGAAGGTGATGTTTGTCTTGCCTGGGTCCCCAACATGACATTGACAACTGCGACACATGTTTCTCCATAGACCACCAAATTCTCAAAATGTGCGTGTTGAAGGTGTGTCAGAAACCTCCTACCTTGAGAGGACGGTGTCAGTCCAGGGACACCAAGGTGAGAAATTTGGACCCTTCCCCCGAGTCACCCTCTGATACTATATGTACCAGAGGGCCATGAGCCATCGACAGTGCCAGCCTTGCTGATGCCTCCGGCTCGCTAGATGGGTCGGTTAGACAGTCAGCCTCCGAGGGGTCGGTTGAGCATTCCTCTCAGTCAGTCTCCTTGGAGCCACGACCACCCCCAGTGTCGCGGTTGGATCTATACGCTGGATCTGAACCGGTGGGGCCCTCAACTACATCTACCAACTCCACTCGGGCTCCTGGACCCATTTCTGGGGACGGTGAGCAGGGCAATGTCAAGGTTGCAGCAGGGCCTATGTCCAGTGCCGCGTGCAGCACCGGATCCGGTAGGGTGCCGGGGTGGGCTCTCTCCCAGTCATCCTGATCTCTTCCTCTTCAGAGGGGGAGGATGGTCTGACCAGGATTGGTTGCCCCATTCCGAGGAGTTTCACGGCTCTGAGGAGTCACGGCGCCCTCCAAGGCCTAGTGGCAAAGTTCAGGAGGTTATCATCCCCTTCTTCCTCCCTGACTGGGTCTTCCCCTGGAGCCACCCTTTCTGAGTCTTCTGCCACCATTGGCAGTGTCGAGGACGCTCACGGTGCCATCTCTGGCACCATGGGGAAGGATGGTGCCGATGGCAGATCTGGATCAGGAGGTGGCGCTGCACCCGATGCTGAGTCAGAGGTCAGCACCTTTGTTGAGGCTGAATACAGCGTTGAAGCTGAGAGTGGTGCCATTTCTGTTCCTGGATCAGAGGTTAGCTCTGGGATGGCAGTGGCAGGCTTGCAGATGTCTGTGGCTCTTCTGGAGCTGCCTCCATCGATACCTCAGGGACAGACAAGGGCAGGTCTCTCTCTTTCTCTCTCTCTCTGAGGGGGGAGGGCTTGAGAAGGCCTGGGGTGGCTCAGAGGTTTTCTTCCAGGGCTGCTGGTTGCTCAAGGAGGAGCCGCAGTGCCGACCCCTCGCATTTTTACTCTTCTCAGCGGGGGGAGGGGGATCTGTATTAGATGGGGTAAGGGGCAGCCTGCAAGAGCCAGACCAGTCCCATCACCTCACAATGGGGCTTTCTCCTTGGGGCACCACTTAGGCTGCACCCATACGGTTGTGTGACCTACTGTGGATTCTTTGCGCAGCCCCACCCTTCTGGAGGGGTTGCATGAATGCTCCCGAAGCCCTAGCAGGGATCCTCCTCTGGCTCATCAGACTTCTTCTCCTTCTTCAGATCCTCTGCCTCTCCCTTCTGCTGTCCTGTGCATTTTGGGTCCTGTGGGGCCCTTGTCTTGGGACCAATTCAGAGTTTTGGCTGCAGCTTTCCTCGCTACTTAAGAGCTCTGGACCAGGTCATTTGTAGACTACAAACCCCTGCTGTGCCACAGTCTGAATCAACCTCTTCCCTCTTCTTGTCTTCCTCTCCTGAGGAAGAAGACTCTGGTCCACCTGTTCTCAGACGCTGATATCACCAGCTATCAGTGGTTCTTGTTGAGGTTGTTGGAGGAGCTCCACATATCTCATTTTGCAAGTCGCGATCCTGCTCCTGTGATGTGGGCTGTCCTTGGGGAGTTCTCCTCAGAGAATGTGGTCATTCCTCCATGGCCTGTTCCTTTTCAGGCAGCGTCTCATCAGGTCTGGCCCCTCTGCTCCCTCTTCTGCCCCAAGGGACTGCCAGCGCAGGTATCGTGCCCCCCATGGGTCCCCAGGTTCCATGCCTCACCCCACTTCGGGGATAGAGCTATTGGATACCCCCTCTGAGCATCATTGCCGGAGACACGACCATCCCCCCAAAGTTCGACTCAGCTTAGTTTAACCACTGGGAGAGAAGGATTTTCTCCTCGGCGCGTCTCCTACTCTACATTTCAGCCCATAAGGCCCATATGGCTGCCTGTGCTAGGCACTTATGAATGGTGCTAGGACAGCTCCTAAAAGGCTGTCACCCTTGGCCCAGCATAGGGTGATTGCCTCCCCTTTCCAAGGAGCCCATTTTTTCTCCCACAGGGTGAGATGGGAATTAGTGAGGCGCCTCCCTTCTCCCAAGTCACCGGAGTCCCCATCTCACCCTGATCAGTCGTAGGTTTCTCTGGACCAATAGGGGACTTTTTCCCCCTGTGGTTCTCCCCCACGAGGGGCTGAAGGAGGTTCTTCCCTCAGAGAAGTGCCAGGTCCCCTTTGGGGGGCTTAGTACTCACCCACCAGTGATGAAGGAAGCAGTATAGCACAGTGGTTTAAGACTCTGAGCTGCAAATCTGGAGATCTGGGTTTGAATTCCACAGCCCCCACTTGCATACTGTGTGACCCTGAGCAAGTCACTTAACTTCCCTGTGCTCCCAGGTCGCACCTGTAAACAAGCTTTCAGCTGAGTGTCTCTCTCCTGGTTAAAACAATGAAAAAAAAAATGAATTGTGAAGATACATACAGGAAGATATAGAAATTACGTACCTACTGTAATTCTTGATCTTCTTGTATATCTTCACTATTCATCACTGCTTCCTGCCCACCATCCCGCCTGGTGCCCCAGACTCTGAGCAGTATCTCCTCCGTGCTTGCTCTCCCCTCCTTTGAGACCCTTGTGGGCAGCAGCCTTCTGGTTTTGCTGGGTCCACTATCCTCTGTCTAAGGGGGTCAGTATCCCTCCTTGGTGGGGGGAGGACAAGCAGGGTTGTTTGCCCTCTTCTAATGAAGGCTTCAGGGACCCCTTCTAGACTCCGTTCTGCCTTACATTGCAGGGACCAGAGTCTGGTCTGATGTCCTGATCGGGTCCCTTGCAGATCCTGGAGGAGTCGGCCCCCGTCTTTCCTTCTTTCTCTTATGTTAACAAGTCTGATTAACTTGGGACAGTTTCCCTCCTCCCAAGACCTGTCTTCCCTTGCCTCTGGCTTGGGATGAGTTACCTGAAGTAATAACGACTAAGTCTTGGGTTAACGTTAAGGGGTCCTGCCTCAGGGTGGGTTCTGTCCCCACCTCTGTGTCTTTTGGACAGTCTGTAGAGACCCTGGTACCCTACTTCCTGAGGTAATTAGGGGGGCATTCCCTCTTTCCTCAGCCTCTGGCTTCTTCCCTTGGTGTCCATTTTGCTGGACTCGTTTCGGTTAATCTCACATTCCTGTCTCTCCTTCATGTGGAAGTGACTGAGGAGTTCAGAGGTGGATGCTCCCTTGATATCTAGTTGCTCCTGATTCCCGGCGGGAGTGGGGTGCCATTGGGTCTCCCATTACCTTTTTTCTTTCTTGTTTTTCCCTACCGCTCCACTTCTCTATCCCCTAGGACTGCCCAGTGATTGGGGCCTCACTGTACCACACCCTCAGGTAGCCACCCTCTCCTCTTGTGTCGGCTTGTTCTCCTTTCTGTTTATATCATAGATTACATAGATCTTTCAAGCAATTAATTAGACTTGCGTCCATATTCTGCTTGCCTTACTATTTCAAATCATTTTGTATTTACTTATTATACAATTATCGAGCCTAGTTTTGAACTGGGTTATGGTACTACTCGTGACTACCTCCATAGGTGCCAGAACGGGTGGGCCACTAGGGCCATGGCCCTACCACTTTCATAAGTGGCCCTATCACTTTTTGCTATCATGGTAATATATTTAATAGGGGAAAATTTACCCTTTACGTCCTTGGCCCTACCACTTTTCAAACCGTTCCGGCACCACTGACTACCTCCATTGGTAAATTGTTCCATAAAGGGGGTACCCTGAGACTGAACCAATGCCTTCTCTTCAGTAAATTCCATTTTTCTAATGTTAGTTGTAATGGATGTCCTCTGGTTATTTACATTCCTTGCTTTAGTGACAATCCATAGCTATTTGCTATTTGTTCATTCTGCAGTGCTTTATAGAACATGCACATGTCCCCCCATGCTCTTCTGAATTGGAGAGTGTATATCAATCAATCAGTCAATCACTGAGTATGAAAGCCCTTTGCAGCCTGGTATAGCTTTTGTAGCCCTTTTTTGTATCTTTTTTAAGTTTCATGATATCTCTTTTTTTGTAGGGTGACCATAGCTGGGCCCCGTATTCTAAGTGAGGCCTGACCAATGATTGGTACAAAGGGAGCTTCACCTCACTGTCCGTACTACTTATGTGCCTCAAGATACAGTTTAAGTTATGACTTGCCTTGCTTGCCACCATGTTGCAATGCTCACTGAATTGGAGGTCTGGTGTCATTGTTATTCCCAGGTCCCTATCTTTTGCTGTAACTGGCAGGTTCCTGCTCCCCATAGTGTATACTGTATTTAAGTTGTGTCTCCCCATGTGCATAATAGCACATTTGTCTAGATTAAGGAACAGTTTATATTTGATTGTCCAGTTATAAATTCCGTTGAGTGCTGATTGCAAAGATTGTCCATCCCCAACACTATTTACAATTGCCCCTATTCTGCAGTCGTCTGCAAATTTTGTAATCCAGATGTTAGGGTGTGAGCACTTTAGAGATGCCACATTTATATTAAATAAACAAGGACCCAGGACAGAGCCCTGGGAAACTCCGCTTTTTACCTCTACCCGTTCAGACATGACCCCATTAACCACCACTCGCTGTCTTCTATTACTTAGCCATTCTCTCACCCAGTTAATGATATTCAGGTTTAGTTTATTTGCCTCCAGGACACATATTAGTTCTTCATGAGAGAGTTTATCGAATACCTTGGAAAAGTCCAAATAAGCCACCTCCACTGAGTCTCCCAGGTCAATTGCTCTGCTGGCTTTTTCATAAAAGACAAGCATATTTCTTTGGCATGATTTGCATTTGATGAAACCATGTTGTGTCTCATCCTGAAGATTCTTTTCCTCTAGGTATTTATTTATGATGTCCTTCAGTATGCCCTCCAGAACTTTACCCAACACTGAAGTAAGGCTCACTGATCTAAAATTCTCTGGTTTTGTTCTAGATCCCTTTTGTATGGCTGCAGTAGGCGGAGCCTGCAGACATTTTGCATGTACAAAAGGAGTGATTTAATGTTTTCTGTCCATGGAACTAACTGAAGGTGTAAATAGTCTCCTGCGCCTTACCCTCCTCCAAGAAATGTTTTCCGCCCTCAGATAAATACGCTTTCATGTTAGTCAATGGTTGCAGTGCACTATTTTCTTTCTTAAGTGGGAGGTACAAGAACTTAGTTTTTTGGGGGGAGTAAGATCCACCCCCACCTCCACCCAAGAAGCTCCTAAAGATCTACACACCTTTTTTTTTGGTTCATGTGGGAGGGGCATGATGTGGATCTATCATGCTGGAACAATTGACTATCAGAGCTGTCTGGGGCATCAGAGTTTAAGCTTCGGAAGAAAAGAAAAAGCCTGAAACTGTATCCTTATACAGCACTTGTTTAAACAGCCTTGGCTCAGCGTACAGTCATCTCCTGTTCACACATTTTCACAAATACATTCCAAGAGATGGAAAGTCCCTCCTGGTAGGTATATGGTGTTATTCAGACCTGTCCTCCAACCCTGCCCCCACCACCTTACTCTGTATTTTGCATCAGCTGAAGCATGTCAGTACAGCAAGAAGCTGCAGTGTATATTTTCATTGGGCTTGCAATTTTAAAGGAGTAGTCCACTCAGAATTTAGCAGATACCCGACAGCTAGCTAACTGGGGTTTCTGTAAGAAAACTGCTTCTAACTTAAGCTCTAATTCGCTATTATTGTTTTCTCTGTGTGTCAGGTCTAGCTTGCAAGAGTGTTTTAATTTTAAAACTTTTAATTTCATCAAACTATACACAACCATAAAAGCACAGATCATTAGTGCTATAATTAGTTCAGACTGTAGCTGTTTTCTTACAGAAAACCCACTCAGTTAAATTTCAAGTATTTGCTTAACTATAAATGTAGGTACCAGCTGATTTTGCTCTGTGACATGATTTTCACTTTTTACAAATGAAGTGTATGGTATGAAGCTGCAACCTAGAAACTGAAAAATACTTTAAAGTCGCTTTTTCTCCTGTGTGTGGTATAACGTGAAAACAACAGGATGACAGTGACTATTTCAGCTACACATTTGATCCCATTTTACAATGGTTCATTGCACTACACATTTAGTGTATCCCACTTTTTCAAATAATAAAACAAATATTCGCCAAACTAAATAACTCGCATACGTATTTTTATACTTTGTTAAAAAGATACTTCACATTTGTAACAAAAAAAAAATTAAAAATAATATCACAGAGCAAAATAAGCACTAACTGCTGGTTCTACCTATTAGAATAGAGGAGGCAGTATAGTGTGGTGGTCTAAGGCTCTGAGCTGCAAACTTGGTGTCCTGGGTTTGAATCCCAGAGCCTTCACGTGCGTTCTGTGTGTCTCTGAGCAAATCACTTAACTTCCTTGTGCTCCCAGATCATACCTGTAAACAAGCTTTAGTGTGCCTCGCCTGGTGAAAAAAAAAAGAGTGCTGGTACCTACATTTACAGTTTAGCAAATACTTTAGCGCTGAGTGAGTTTTCTGTAAGAAAACTGCTATAGTCTTTACTAATCATAGCAGTGATGATCTGGGGCAATTTCTGTGCTTTTTATTGTTGTGCATAGTTTGATGAAATTAAATTTTATAATGAAAACACATATTACTGCTAGCTAGACATGACGCATCCAGAAAACACAAATAGTGAAATTAGAGCTATTTAGTAGCTGTTTTCTTACAAAAACCCCAGTTAGGTAGCTCTCAGGCATCTGCTAAATTGTAACTGTTGCCATTTGTGCTTACTGGATAAGAACAGTTACAAAGCTCTGCTGTTAAAAACTGATTTTAAAAAGCACTGCATATGCTAAATCTGTGGGCCTGGCTACATCACTGTCACATGAGACAGGATGCATTGTGGGAGGCAGAAGGCAATAAACCTATTTGTGATGGAGATCCCCAGGGGTCATAAAACTACCCTAAAGCTAGCAACCTAATTTAGGAAAAACTCCTAATAGCAGACAAAGGGAAGGACACACTAGGAGTTTACATAAAAAATCAATACACTCTGCATAACATATGTTTTTGCAAATTCTGGGTGGACTACTCCTTTTAATTGAGCTTCCCCAATCTGCATCCTTTCAAGAAACACTTATGTGGTGTGCATACCAGTGTGGTTATTTCACTCTGATTTACAGCTTTAGACCTTTATCAGTTTTTAATTGCAATTGTGTCTAAATGCTCCACCCTGTAGCCTTCAGTCTCCCACTATACCTGCATGCATTGCAACACTGTTTCACTGCATGCAGGGAGGTCAGAGGCCACCAGGAAATATGCAGATGGCAGTGTGGAGCACGGGTGTAGGCTGCAATACTGAGATGCCTCCATACCACAGTAACCTGACAGCTGTATGTGCACCACCTGGGTGTACCCCCATGTCTCCACCTAACCTACCTCTCTGTCCACACTTGCCTCCCCAAGGGCCACCTCCTCATGGCATCTGTGTACTGTTCTTGATTACTCTCCTCACTGTGCCAAGTGTTGGGAGTACCCTGCCTGCCCATGTGTGATGTGGCAGCAAGACTACCTGCAGAGCAGTGCCAGTAGTGAACACATACATTAATGGAGCTCCTGAGTGCATTGTGGAGCACTGCTGTGGTGGACAATAGACGTGTGGCACTGTGTACAGTGCAGCAGTGGGGAACACTGAAGGCAGTAGTAGAGGGGTCTTCCTTCAGCCATACAGCAGCACTATATGAACATGTGTTGTGCCCAGGTGCCCTAATGCTGGCAGAACTGATGCCATGTCTCCCCCCCTCCCCCTCCCTCTCTCTCACTGATGTAGCCCCCAATTCCAACATACGGGTCTCCCCCTCCCTCAAACCTCTCTCTGTCATCTCCACAACATGTGTGTCTCATAACAGTGAAATATGGTTATTTACATAATATGACTGTGCTATATACACAGTACTCAATAGGACATGTAGGAAGGCATCTCAAAATGCAGTTGTCATCACCGACTGCACCATGGGATGTGCACTGCTACTACAGGGTTGAGACCACACACACACTATCGCACTCAGTGTGGACAGGCTGTAATGTTTTCAAACCATTATCCACACTGTTCACTGGCAGCGTGGACACACTGTAACATTTACAGACTGTAACGATTTGAATCCATTACAGCTTTTTCGAGTGTAGTGTGGACAGAGCCTGCATGTCTATGTAATTATCTATCTTTCTATCAATTTCAAGTATCGCTATTTTTACCTATTTCTAAAACAAACCTGCATAGCACTTTTGCCTTCACTCTGAGCACATGCTTATGAAACTGTGCATATTTGTACACCACTTCTGCATAGACCTCATACTTTCCTAATATTCCCATTATTACAAGTATAACTACCTTGCCCTTATCAAAAGCGACCCTCTCTGAAAGTTACAATCACATTTTCTCTGCTAACAGTCCATCATCATTATACCTGACTTCCTGACATCAACACATTGCTTAAATATAACTTACATCACCTCATGGGCAAAAACCCTGTTTCTCTTAAAAAAAAAAAAAAAAAAAAAACCTGTGTAAATAATCCCAAGGCTGAACATATGCCAGCCATTACTTTTTCATGTACTGCCACCTTCAAACAACATGAAGTCTTGCTATATTATGACATATGCAGTATAACCCCAGGTTAGAACTGCTCTGGAGGTGAAAGAGTTAATTTCCATACAGGGCATGGAATCTTGAGCGCAAGCTCGGTTGAACACTCTGTCTGTTGAAGCTCAAACTTAAACTGTCAGATTCTTTACTCCGCCTCACTGAACAGTCGCTCCAGAGATTCCTCCTGCTGCTCGGTTTGTTTATCGGTTTTAAAGTGTAATTCTCGGTTTATTTTACCAAAATTTAACCGCAATCGTCGGTTCAAGCTCTGTCTGTGGTATTGTAAGTAATAGATAGGCTTACTTATTATTTTTCTTCTTGTGGAACTTGTAAGCGTCTTTTCGGTTCGGTTTGAACCGATCAGAGGATTTAAATTACTTTCTAGCCCTTTAGAGTGCGGTTCCGGTTCTTATCGGTTCTAAAAAGCAGGATTTTATTACGGTTTTTCCCGACCCGTGACACGGTTGGGAACCGATAAGAGAGTCTTGCTTGGTGGATTGCCGTTAACGGGCAAGTTTTGTTAGGCTGGCACTATGTCTGAGAAACCCAAAAGAAAAACCGGACCTACTGGGTTTCAGCACTGTGGCCTCTGTGGGGAAGCCTTTGCCAAGGCTGACCCACATCGACATTTGTATATATTGTCTGGGGTTTGACCACCTCAATGCAGACTGCCAGATTTGTAAGAATTTTCCTGCTGCCACCGTGGAAAAAAGAGTTGGTAGGCTCAGGAAGGAGGCCAAAAGTCGCTGACCGGATGGCCAGCCCGGTTCGGTTCCAGCCGAACCTGAGGGAGTACCCTCTGACCAGGGCGATGCTTCCTTGGGCAAACGAAGAGCCAGCTCTGAGGAGCCGGTTCCAACTAAAAGGGCTAGAAGGTCAGCTAGTTTGGGGCCAAAAGTTCTTTCTCCAACCGCTGAGGAAATAGCCAAAGCTTCAAATTGTCCAGTCTCTTCCCCCCAGTTCCGTCCGAACCGGCACCATTGGGTAAGCACCCGGCTCGGTCGGTTCCCTCGGTTCAAGATTATGATTTTGAAGATTTTTATGAACCAGGGGAAGAGGAGGAGGGTTACGAGGAGAGTGAGTGTGATTTTGACAATCTGGATGTGCCCATTGAACCGGACATCTCTCCAGACAGACCCTCAGGAGTATCCTCCCAGGCTATCTGAGTCCCCTCTCATTTTGTTTTACAAGAAAGTTGCTGACACTCTGCAACTCCATGTTGAGAAGCTGTTGATGATCAAGAAGAGCCTGATTTTGTGGAAATGATGGATATTCAGAGTCTAGGAGACTGTCTATTCCTTGCATAAATCTTTTAGGAAGCGGACAGTAAAATTCTGAAAACTCCTCATTCTATCCTCCCTGTGGATAAAAGGATGGACAAGAGGTATGCTTTATCAGGCTCTGATACAGAGTTCCTCTCCCAGCAATGCAGCCATGTGGGGGTAGTGCAGGCTGCAGCCTGTGACAAGGCTAATATTCCTCTAGCCTCTCACCCCACTGAAAAGGATTCCAGGAGGATGGATGCCATGGCAAAAAGCAGTACATGGCAGCATCTTTGGGACTCAGACAGGCAAATTATATGGCTTACGCAGCTAGGTACCAGAAATCCAGGTGGGATACTGTTCTGGCCCTAGCAAAACAGGCCCTGAACAGCTTGCCAGGGGAGCTGGAGCAGGTGGCTGCGGATGGTATTGAGGCATCCAAGGTGCAATTTCATGCTGCTGTAGACTCTAATGATGTTTCATCAAGAGTTATGGCTACATCTGTGTCTTTTCGCAGAATGGCCTGGCTCAGATGTACTGCCCTGTCACAGGATACCTAGTCTAAGGCTATGGATTTTCCTGTTGTGGGAAATTCTCTGTTTGGGGAGCAGACAGAGAATTATATGAAAAAATGGATGAGTATAGGACCACCTATAGGAGTGCACAGGCCAAAGAAGGCAAGTCACTCCTCAAAGGCAGCATGTCAGGGGCAGGGGCAGGCCTTTTCATGGGCCGTTTTACCAACCAGGCCTCCTCTTCTGCTTATGCCCAAGGGGGTTCTTTAGAGGAAGGGGCAGAAGGGGCTGTAATAAGCCTGCTTCTACCCCTCAACCCAAAGCCCCTGCAAAACAGGCTCCCTGATGGGGTAGCTAGGGCTGATTCTCCACTACCGGTAGGGGGCAAGCTGGCTTACTTTGTCCAGGACTGGAAGTCTTTAACATCAGACAAGTGGGTCCTGGAAGTAGTAAGCCAGGGACTGGTTCTCAGCTTCAAAAAATTTCCGAAGATGAGAACCAGGTCTTTTCCACCTGCAAACCCATCAGAGGCACTTGCCCTGGAAGCAGAAGTTTCCTCCCTCCTGGCTCTCAGAGCCGTGGAAAGGGTTCTACCCATACACCAGGGCAAAGGGTTGTACTCCAGGTACTTTCTTACCCCAAAAAAGACAGGAGAATGGCGGCCCATTCCGGATCTCAGGTATCTAAACAAGCACCTTTTAAAACCAAAGTTCAAAATGGTGACCCTGGGGATTATTTTACTCTCTCTAAGGCCAGGGGACTGGCTAGCCTCCCTGGACCTCAAGGATGCCTACTTCCATGTTCTCATCAGAAGCTCCCATCGAAAGTATCTCAGATTCGAACTGCCCTTAGGCCATTACCAGTTCAGAGCAATGCCCTTCGGCCTCACCTCAGCCCCAAGGGTGTTCACAAAATGTCTGGCAGTAGCAGTTGCTCATTTAAGAAGGCAAAAGATTGCCATCTTTCCTTATCTGGACGACTGGCTCATTGTAGGCCAGTCTCCAGAACAGGTCAAACTACATTTACAAGTAACCCAGCAGCTGCTTACATCTCTAGGTTTCCTTCTCAGTCTTCCAAAGTCAGTTCTGGAGCCTGTCCAGCTTCTCACCTTTATAGGCGCAGAACTGAACACAAAAGAAGCCAGAGCCTTCCTTCCTCTGGAAAGAGCAAGGACCCTGGTGTCTCTGGCCTCTTCTTTCACCCTGCAGGTCTCTCGACCAGCAAGGCATTTTCTACAGCTCCTGGGGCACATGGCTGCTTCTACGGCAGTGGTGCAGGGAGCGAGATTTCAGATGAGGAACATTCAGTTCCATTTGAGAGCCTTTTGGTCTCAAAGGACAGATCCCCTAACCAAATTGATTCCAGTGACTCAAACCCTGATCCAGGCCCTTCAGTGGTGGCAGGATCAGAACAATCTGAGACGGGAGTTCCCTTCACTCCCCAGTCTCATTCCTTGACCCTTACTACAGATGCATCCCTTTTGGGGTGGGGAGCTCACATGGGCGATCTTTCCACCCAAGGGCTGTGGTCCCCCCAGGAATCTCTGCTCCACATCAATTTGCTGGAGCTCAGAGCAGTTTTTCTAGCACTCCAGGTTTTTTCCACATCTGTCCAGAACAAGGTGGTTCAGGTCAGAACAGACAATACCACTACAATGTGGTACATCAACAAGCAAGGGGGCACTCGGTCTACGGCCTTGTGCACCGAAGCAATGAAGTTGTGGTCTCTGGCTTATTCTCTGAACGCCTCCCTTGCGGCAGTTCACCTCCCAGGCAAGGACAATGTCCTAGCGGATGCTCTCAGCAGGATTTCCCAGGGCCATCACGAATGGGCACTGGATCCCCTAGTACTGGAGGTAATATTTGCCAGATGGGGCACCTCGCAAATAGATCTCTTTGCAGCCCCAGACAATCACCAACTTCCCCTTTTTTGCTGCAGGCCCCCAGTGTTGGGCTCAGTCCCTCTGGATGCCTTCCTCCTCAGTTGGGAAGGAAGTTTCTCTGTCTTTCCCCCTTCCCCTTCTTTTCAAAGTGCTAGTCAGAATCAGATCTCAATCCTGCAAGATGATCTTGATTGCTCAGATTGGGCCAGGCAGCCCTGGTACCCCTCCTCATGTCCTTAGCAGTCCACCCTCCCTATGTCTTCCCAGGAAACACAACCTGTTAACCTGTGCCCAGGGGAGAGTTTGGTATCCGAACCTCAAATCTCTCAATTTCAAGGCTTGGCTCTTGAAGAGTTAGAGTTTGCTGACCTACACCTTTCTCAAGGTGTATTGGATATCTTGAAGGCCTCTAGAAAGCCTTCCACCAGGGCTACCTATAATTCAAAATGGAAGAGATTTTCCATCTGGTGTGCTGGTAAACATATTTCCCCAGAATCTGCTGGTGTGCCCATGATCCTGGATTATTTGGTGCATTTGAATTCCTTGGGGCTGAGACCAGCTACCCTAAAAGTGCACTTGGCAGCTGTGTCTGTCTTCTTGTCAGCAGGTAAGCCCTCTTCTTTATCAGCTCACCCTGTGTTCTCTAAGTTTTTAAAGGGTTGCTACACCAACCCCGTTCAGGGACCCTGCCCTGCTTGGGATCTTAATATTTGCATCGCTCAGCTTATGCAACCCTTTGAGCCATTGTCTTCAGCAGAGCTTAAGTACTTGACTTGGAAAACTGTGTTTCTGGTAGCATCACCTCTGCCAGGCCATAAGTGAGCTACAAGCCTTGTCAGTGGAGCCTGATTTTATCTCCTTTCATAGAGATAAGGTGGTCCTCAGGACTAACAGGAGTTTTTGCCTAAGGTGGTTTTCAGACTTTCACCTTAATCAATCCATGTCTCTTCTTGTGTACTTCACTGACCATTCCTCCTCTGGTGAGAGGAGATTGCACAATTTAGATGTCAAAAGAGCCTTAGTTACTATATAGAGCGTACCAAGGGTCACAGGTTGAATCCCTCAATTGTTCCTCACTTATGGTGAGGTTGGTAAAGAAACCTGCCACTAAAGATCCATTGCCAGGTGGATTGTCTCTTGTATCAATTCTGTTATGAAAAACTGGGTAGGTTCCTCCCTCAGGCCTGAGGGCTCACTCTACCAGAGGTACAGCTGCATCTCTGGCTGCTGCCAGGGACATTCCTATCCTAGAGATATGTCAAGCAGCTACCTGGAAAACAGTTCACACTTTTACTAAGCATTACTCCTTGGATATCCAGGCTAGGGTGATGCTCGATTCTTTCAGCTGTGCTTCAGAGCCTATTTCCCAAGTAGGTTCTGTCCCTCCTCCATGGAGGTACTGCTGTGTAGTCTGCATATGTCATAATATAGCAAGACTTCATGTTGTTTGAAGAAAAATTACTCACCTTAGTAATGTTGTTTCTTCTAATGGAGTCTTGCTATATTATGACCTCCCAACCTGCCCCTCTCAGAACCTCTGTTTTTGGGATGTGGGAGGCAGTGCAGTGTTAGCACTTCTTTGATGCCCACTTTATTTCACCCTTCTAGGGTGCTTAGGTGTTATCTTAAATTTTCCTTCTTGAATTCCCGATTTGAGTCTTTGTTTTGGGATCAAGAACAAAAGGTGTTTTGTAGTTAGTAGCCAGTGGCTAGTGTGGGTTCTGACTTCCACACAGAACCTTAGTGAGTTTTGCTCGTAAAGATCTGACAGTTTTAAGTTTGAGCTTCAACAGACAGAGTGTTCAACCGAGCTCGCGCTCAAGATTCCATGCCCTGCATGGAAGTTAACTCTTTCACCTCCGGAGCAGTTCTAACCTGGGGTTATACTGCATATGTCATAATATAGCAAGACTCCATTAGAAGAAACAACATTACTAAGGTGAGTAATTTTTTCTTCTGTACCATCATGGGGATTTGCATATGTTTCCCTTGACGCATTGCATTATTGGGGTATGTGCAGTTGTGTTTTCTTTAACATTTGGCTGTCCGACCAGTATCATCCAGGTTAACACATACATCAGTGGCATTTGTTCTGGGGTTCTTTTGTAAACCTATATTGCTTCCTATTTCTTCCATTAAAATGTACACCTACTTGTATTTTCCTAATAATGTGTGTATGCCTTCCTTAGAACAGATACTAAAACAAATCTTACTACTTACAAATCATTGTGTTGTTTCTCCATACCTCCTTAACAGTTCCGCACAACTTCACTAACTTCATTATGCAGCCCTGGTGTATCTGATCAGATTTTGTTAATATTGGCATCACCACTGCCTCCTTCCAGTCCTGTACTACCTCCCATCCCCCCGTCTAGGAAAAGCTGGAAAATATAGGTCAGTGGGGATGCTATATAATCTGCAGTTTCTTTCAGTACCCTTGGATGAATGTTGTCTGGTCCAGTGGATTTATTTTTATTGATATTTTTCAATCTCTCCCTAACTTCTTCTACATCAATTTGTATGCCCCCTGCTGTTGATTTAGCTATGGTTCCAGATTTGTGTGATTTAATAGAGTTGAATACCGAACAAAAGTAATCATTCGGAATGTCTACTGTTTCCCTATAGTCCGCAATATTACCTCCTTATTCATATATGGTACAATACTGTTATGTCCTTGCTTACTTTTATTTATATGTGCATAAAATAGTTTATAATTGTCGTTAACTTTCTTGGCCAGTGTTAGTTGATAAGCAGCTTAGCCTTTCTGATAGCATTTTTTGTTGATTTGACCAATTCCCTATATATATCAGCACACCCTGGATGTCCTTTGTATGACGCACAATTTAAAAAATGTTGTTCTTTTGTTTGATCATAACTTTTATATTATTGGTAAACCACCCGGGAGTGACCCTCTTGTTATCCTCTTGTTACCATATTTCCTTCTTTTTGGTATGTGAATAGACACTTCCTTTGCTTTGCTTTTTTTTTTTTTATAAAATCCCCCAATCTTCTTCAGTGTTAGTGTCTCTAAACTCTATCTCCCAGTCCCAGTTACTCTTGTCACTTTTTAGGGTTGTAAAGTCAGCTTTTCTGAAGTTAAATATTTGAGTGGAATTTTGTATTTGTATGTTTATCTGCTGCCTCCTTGATGTGAAAACTCACTGAACAGTGATCACTGGTACCTAGAGGGGTACTTATTTCAATATCTCCCACCTGGTCCCCCATATTTATAAATATGAGATCAAGTATGTTACTTTCTCTGGTACCCTGGAGCACTTTTTGCTCTAATCCAGCTTTATCCATAGCCTCAAGGTACTGTTTTTCTATGCTGGAGCCTCCTTCCAGGTTTACCCAGTTTATACCTGGTAGGTTGAAGTCCCCCATAATGATATTATTTTCTGAGGGGTCTAACTTAAAAATTTGTTGAAGTATTATGTTATCTGCTTGTACTGAATTTGAGGGGGCCTATACACTACCCCTAAGTTAATTTGGGCTTTATTTGATGGTAATAGTTAGACCCAAAGCATCTCCACATTGTCATATTCATGGACAATTACTTCACTAATTATGGAGTCCTTAATATATACGGCTATACCCCCCCTACTATATTTCTAGATTTTGAATATAAATTAAAGCCAGGTATATTTTTCTCATTTATGTCACCATCCTCCCACCAGGTCTCAGTTATAATGGCTATTTTTATCACTGTATGATCCAGGGTGTATTTAAATTCTTCCATTTTACTGTATTTCCCAGACTTCTGGCGTTTATTAATATTCCTTTCCAGAAGTTGTGAGTTGTAGCAATCTGATCAGGTATTGGTTACGTTCCTGGGAATCTTTCCCTCCCTACCCAGTTTAAATGAAGCTCAATTACTTCATTTGTTTTTGTGCCCAATATTCTTGCTCCAATTTTATTTAGATGTAGTCCATCTGGTTTGAAAACTGCCCTATTTTGGAAAGATATAGAATTGTCCATATAGCCGATCTTTTCTAGTTTACAGAAATGCCTTAACCAGTTATTTATCCTGGTAATATGTCTTTGTTTTTATAACCATTTACTCCACATTTTGGTAGGATGCCAGATATTTTTACTTCTCCCCGTTTGTTCATCACTGTGTCAACAATGTGCTTATAGCTGCTTTGAATGGTAGTTATGTTATTTTCCCCTATGTTGTTGGTTCCAACATGGGAAATAATCAGAGGGTTTTGTGTCCCTTCCCTTAGCCCCTCTAGCAATCCATCTATGTCTGTAAGCCTAACCCCAGGAAGTTTACTCACCACTGTGTTCTCTTTTCTGCCATTACATATAATGGTATCCGTTCCCCTAGTAATAGAATCTCCTATAATGAGGATGTCATTTTTGAGTTGATTACTGCTTTGTTGACTCATTGCTGTCTTAATTTCTGTATCCATGCCCTGCAGGCCAACTACCTTCCTAACCTCTGGGTCTATGTGCATATTAGTTTCCAATTTTTTGTTTCGGGGGTACCTAGCTGCTAGGGGTTGGGCCTCTTCGACTAATGCTTGCCGAACCTCTCAATTTCCTAGTTCCTCTTGTTGTCCATCTTTGGATAGTAACTCAAATTGGTTTGGTGTCATAAAGGAATTCTGTAGGGATTTACAACTAATTTTATCTATACTTCTACAACCCTTTTGAACTGGTTCCGTTACCAGAGTACTCCTAGTAGAAGGGGGGCTGAGGTTCTACTTTTCAGAACATGATGTACTTATCTGGTTGTTTGGATCTTGTAAGGATATGTTATGTACCATCGTGTCCAGAAACTTTTCTAGGTCATTAATTTCTTTGTGTACCTCCAGTCTTTTATACAGATCTTTTATTTCCTCCCTCAATGTTTCAATTAGTATGCAGTTGTCGCAGCAAAAGTCCTTACATTTTAACCCTTTAGTGTACATGTTCCACTTTGTACACAGCTTCTGAATGTTCTTTGCCTTAGTTTTGGATTTGGCCATGTTTCTTAGTATGTGTTTACTACTACTTTGTTTATTAAATATGGTTTCTCATGCCTCCTGTTTAATTTAGTGACTACCCTTTCTGTTGTTATTTTCCTACCTGTTTTTTCCATTGCTTTGTTTATTTTTCAGGCCTAGTTTCCTGGTTTCCTCGTCTCCACGCGTATGTCCAGGCTGGTGCCCTTCGAGCTTGCCCCTCTCGGGGATCAGTTAAGTAGTAAGACTACGGAAGCAGAAGTTGCTGTGTCTAGCCTCCAGTCTCAGCATGTCACCGCAGCCCCTTGAATCTCCCAAACAGCTGATAACTGTTCTTTTGTTTAAAGTTTAAAACTAATCAAAAGCGCAACCACCTCATGCGGTGGAGGCACACACAAGTACACCTGCTGTTAATAGGTATTCTGTCCGAGCCCCTCCAGGTTGCAGTCTCGACTCCCTGTTTCCCGACTGGTGCAGCAAATTCCTTGTTGCTAGGTTACAACCTAGCAAATATTAACACCTCTCCCCCGGAGGTTCGCTCGACCACAGGTTTTATTTAGAAAAACCTAGTTTAAAAACTATGGTAGCTCTGCAGCAGGTAGATTCTCTGAGCGCCTACACTCCTATCTGATGCCCTGCTCGCTTGAGGGCTCAGTTAAATAGTGAGGCTACCGGAAGTTGCTGTGTCTAGCGTCTGGTCTCAGCGTGCCACCTCAACCCCTTGAACCTCCCAAACAGCTGATAACTGTCCTTTTGTTTAAAGTTTAAAACTAATGAAAAGCGCAACCACCTCATGTGGTGGAGGCACAGACAAGCACACCTGCTGTCAGTAGGTATTCTGTCCAAGCCCCAACAGGTTGAGGTCTCAGCTTCCCATTTCCCAACTGGTGCAGCAAACTCCGTGTTGCTAGGTTACGACCTAGCAAATATTACCACCTCTCCCCCAGAGGTTCGCTCGACCACAGGTTTTATTTAGTAAAACCTAGTTTAAAAACTATGGCAGCTTTGCAGTAGGTAGATTCTCTGAACACCTACACTCCTATTATTTCCTTTTACTATCTCCCAGGCTCCCTTGCCCTCACCTCTTTCTTCTCTGTATCTGCTTTCACTCTCTCTGGCAGACAAAACTGAGGTGAGGGAAGAGTCGGTGTCAGTTAGTGGCTAATGCTTGAACAGCACACTGTGCGTCCCCACCCCCGGCACTGACTCCTTCCACTAGAAACATTTTTTCTAGCTATAAGCTCCCACTGGGTCATAGCACCTCCAGCGTATAACCCACCAGTGATGAATGGTGAAGATACACAAGAAGCTCAAGAATTACGGTAGGTACATAATTTCCATTTTCTGTCTCTCCCCAGCAAAAGATTGCTGCTGTTTTTATAATAAGTATTTGCCTGGTAATTATCACCCTGGTCATTGCTTGTATTTCACATTGTTGTAATTCCCTCACACTGTTTTATAAACCATGCTCTTGTAATCTTCTGGGTCATACCTGAAAATAGGCATTCCTTGTCTAGTGTGCTTACCCGGTAAACAAAAGCTAATAAATAAATAAATAAACTTCTGCAACCTCAGCTCTTTAACAGACATCCGTTTCTCATAAAACGTATTAAAACTCTGTCAGTTTACATGCAGGTGCAACAAACTAAAACATGGTGTCCCAGAACTGTCCTGCTGTTGACAGCTCTACAAAAGAGTCTGTGCTGCATCTCAAGGGTAACCCCTTGAGTTCCAAATAGCTTTCTGTAATCATTTCAGCAGTATAACTATATACAGTTTCAAGCAAAGGATTACCAGTATCACTTACAGTTCCACACAAAGATTTACCTATATTTTTATAACCGCAGATACACAAGGGGAAGAAAAGATAGAAACAACAAGTGAAGGCAGAAAGATAGCAAGAGGTGGAGAATCGTGAGACAGAGTGATCAGTTCCTAGGTCTCACTAAAACATTTGAGCGCAACTAGACAGACAAGAGACAGAAAAAAAGAGGATTGAACAGCTCCTTGTGTTTAACTCTTTCTGCATGACAAGTGGGACAGGGCCTTATTCAACCCTGTCACACATTCCATGAAGTTTATAATGAGTTTTGTGGCTCTACATAAGAAACGGAGAAAATTGTCAGCAGAAAAGGGCCACTAGGACAGCCAGTCTGCCAAGGGTTCCCTACCTATTGTACCTCCATAGACCTCATCTGCTGTCTAGGGACACTCCCCATGTCTATTTCTGTACTAATGTGCCCTGTGTCTGTCCCATGCATGCTTAAGCCTTCCACCATTCTAGACTCCTCAACTTTGACTGGCAGCTGACTCCATGCTTCTACCACCCTTTCAGTGAAGAAGTATTTCCTCACATACTTCCTGAAATTTCCCTCTTCCAATTTCATTATAATCCCCCTAGTCTTAGAGCTCGTGCTCTTTTGGAAGAGGCTCCCTCTCTGCACTCTGTTCACCCCTGTGAGGTACTTGAAGATCTCGATCTTGTCATCTCTTGCTCTCCTTTTCTCCAGAGTGTACATATTGATATCTCTCAGTCTCTCTTCATGGTACTTCCCTTGCAATCCCTGCACTGTCTTGGTTGCCATTCCCTGGACCACCTCCACCTTGTCTGTGTCTTTCCTGAGATACATTCTCCAGAACTGGATACAGTATTCCGGGAGGGGGAGTACCAGAGAGCGGTACAGTGGCAGCACCACCTCAATCCTCCTGCTGGTGATGCTCCTCCCCATGCAACCCAGCATTCCACTAGCCCTGCCCATAGCCTTGTCACACTACGCTGCCACCTTGAGATATTCTGAAATAATCACCTTGAGGTCCCTTTCCTGCCTAGTGACTGCCAACACTTCCCTTCCCCCATACGATACTCAGCACGGGGGTTCCTGTGCCCTAGGTGCATGATTTTCCACTTTTTAGCATTAAACCTCACTCCTTCTTGGGTGTCCACCCTACTACAGATCTTGGTGTCATCTGCAAAAAAGCAGACCTTTCCCTCCGGTTTTCTGCAGTGTTGATACTGTATTGAAGAGAACTGGTCCCTTGCACCAAACTCTGCACTACCCCACTGGTCACTACTCCCGTCCTTAGTCTGTGTCATTTACCACTACCTCTGACCCCGATACATTAGCCAGTTACAAACGCAATTTACTGTTTTGGCCCCAACCCCCAAACTGATCTGCTTCCTAATCAGCCTTCTCTGTGGCACAATGTCGAAAGCCTTGCTAAAGACTAGATAGGCTCCTTCCTTGGTATTTTTCCCTGGTCACTCATTCCAAGAAATCTATCAGATTCATTTGATATGACCTATCCCCCATGAATCCATGCTGCCTGTGATCCTGCAGCCCATTGACTTGTAGGTATTCAACCAGCCTCTCTTTTAGCAGGGTTTCCACTAGTTTCCAAACCACTGAAGTTAGGCTGACTGGCCTGTAATTGCTAGATTTAGGGGAGAGTATAGCGCAGTAGTTTAAGTCTCTGAGCTGCAAACCTGGAGACCTGGGTTTGAATCCCACAGCCCCCACTTGCATACTGTGTGACCCTGAGCAAGTCACTTAACTTCCCTGTGCTCCCAGGTTGCATCGCTAAACAAGCTATCAGCTTAGTGTGCCACTCCTGGTTAAACAATTGCAAAAAAAAAAGGTTCCTCTCTGCTGCAGCTCTTTATTTAATTATTTAGATTTTGATAACCGGGTAAACCCACTGAGACCAGAGGTCCCTTTTTCAGGGGCGACCCGGAGTTAGTACAAAAAAGACATTTCGAGACAATAATTTTTACAGTAGCTGTGTATGTTGCACAAATAGACTTTAGCGACACAATATATTATCGACAATATACATGGGTAAAGGATACACAGTAAACTCAAGTGTTATTTACAATAGTTACAATATGGTACACAGGAGTAGCGAAGTAACAGTATACTAAGTATAGTTCCAGACAGGCTCTTATGACATCAAGTTTCATCTCCATTTAGTAGTCTTATGCAGAGGGACCATGCCAGCCCTTTTCCAGGCCTGTGGAACCACTCCTGTTTCCAGTGAGCTGTTGAACAAGGCTGTCAGTACAGCAGCTAGCACCCTTAATGCCATGGGATGTATCCCATCCAGTTTCATAGCCTTACCCACCTTCAGGTCAGCAGATCCTTAAAGTACTCTTTCCTCTGAACATGGACTTGTGTCTACCCCATCCCCAACTCTGTTCTTACTTGTCTCTGGTGGCCCATCCCTCCTTTCCTGTTCAATGAAGACCAACGCAAAAGTACCTCTTCACAATGTCAGCTTTTTCTTGGTCTCCTTCCACACAGTCTCCCACTTCCACCCTTCTTATACTGACTACCCAACCCCTAGCTTTTCTGTTCTTGCTGACATATCAGAAAAAGTCTTATCACCTCTCTCACTTCCCTTGCAATCATTTCATCTGCCTGTGGCTTAGCTCTCCTAATCGCCTTTCCTGCTTCCCCGGTACACTTCCTTGTCCTCTTCCCTTTGAGTTTCGTTGTACCTTTTGAGTGCTGCCCTTTTTTCATTTACTGCCTTTGTCACCCCCTTGGAGAACCATAGTCACTGAATGCTTGACAGTTATGTAGTTGTGCTATACAGCTGTAATGCTGATAAGAGGGGCTTGAATAGTACATTTGAAGATCCTACTGTCCTCCAATGGCTAGTGCTGGTATCCATCTCAGAATGTGATATTTACCTGACAAAATTCGATTTGGACCATTGCATCAGACAGATCTGAGTATTCTGGTCTGATTAATTGATGGGGATCCAAGGTTGTCAAATCCTTTCTCAGATGTTCTCTTCGCTATTCAGTGACATGTGAAATTCAGTATTTTGCCCACCATCCACTGGTATCCATCATGATCGGATACTACCCGAGCACCACTAATGCTCATGCACTAATATTATAGATGAGGTGTCACAGAATGTGCACGCTAAAACCGCCATCAATGATTTTCGCGCTTAATCAAGTGGGAGTTTAATTACTGGCCTCTTTGAGATGAAGGGACATACTCCAGCATGTACTGTATTTAAATTGTACAGTCATTAGAGCTTAGTTTCTGTCCTGCCCCCATATGTCTTCATTTTTGAGTTGTGATGACGTTCGTTTTGCTCCAGAATTTCCACCTGCCAGGTGGCATTGCCTACAGGTGTAACCTTCAGCCCCCAGAAATAATTATGTCAAGGACTAACCAGTCTGTTTAGGCAGAGTGATGTGGACAAGGCTGCGCTCTGGTACAAAAGAGAATTATAGTCTTTCATCAGTTTCACTAGTTAGGACATTCTTGTTTTATTTTATGACTGCAATGTATATCTCAGTACTGTTGATCAGGTACTCAGTTGCAGGCTGTTTACTAATGAAAGCCTTCCATTATTTCGTGAAGTAGTCTGCTAAAGCAGCATTTATATATTTCACAGCTTATTTACCCAGGACAGCCTAACTTACAGTAGATGAAGCATTTCTTTTTTCATTGGCAGTCTGCTCCTGCCCACTTCCACAGCTGTGAGTACTGATGCACAGGGAGGTCAAGATCTTGCTCAGGGTCACTAAGCAAACATGTGTTTGTTGTGGAATTGAGACCTGTGGTCTGGTTCACTGGTCCATGCTCTCACCAGTGGAGCACACGGTCTCCCTATCTCAGCTTATATGGAATTAAGTTTGATACAGTTTCCCTTGGACTTTAAATCTAATTTCAGGATCTGACATAATGTTTAGTCATAGTATGGGATTCAGGTAGTTAAAAGTGTAGACATGTCCATCTGTTATCTAACCTTCTTAATGTCGGTGTAATTGTTTTTCTAAAAATGTATATGCCTCAAACTACTTAAGTCCTTCTTTGATTGGTAATAATACAACTTGTATCTTTCAACAGTTTTCAACATTTATGGGATTACAGTTCTGTCAGCAAGAAAATCAGTCCCAGTAGGGGTATCGAACACCAATGTAATTGATTTGGCTTTATTAATTTTCATACAGCAACACAGAGACTAAAAAAAGCCTGCAGGGCCACAAACCCAGAGTCTGAGCTGTTAGTTATTATACTTTATGTCTGTTCAACAAAGCACTTCTAAGACTGAGTGACAACCGATAAGTGCTAACGAGGGAAACCTATGCTTGCTTCTGCTTCAGTGACTTTATTAGCCACACCTTCCCCATAAATTGTAATCTGTCAATCAGTGTGCTGCCTTGATGTTTGGGATGTGTAATATTATAATACCCTAGCTCCTTTCATGTCTTACTGCCTTAAGGGAAGTGAAGCTAAGGCATGCATGTTTTGTTTCATAATCTGTAATTCAGACAGTTGCAGTTGTGATACTAGCTCTTTGTATGGAATGCTAGTGACTTGGCTATGACAATTCATTAGTTGCTGACAATATGTAAACTTCATTTTATTCAGCTACGCACTGTTAACTCAGCTCATGCCTCATTTCATAATCCCAGAATCTGCTGCAGTCAGAAAATCTGTATACAATTCAAAGACAGTCATTCATCAAGAGTATGGCGAGACATTTTTTAAGGGGAACTGAGAGTCTTCTAAGAGTCAGATCTTCCTGGACATAAAGTCTCCACCACTCAGTCACACTAATGGGATCTACACTGGAGGCGCTAGGCCGCAGCGGGAGCAAACTTTTACATTTTAAGTGGGCCGGCGCCAGAGATAGAGCCGCGAGGAAGCGGCACCGCGAGCCCCAGCTAGTGCGGTAAAGACTATCTCGGCGTCGACCCTCCAACCGCCTCAGTTCCTTTTTTCCCACGATGGCGTGCGCTTCAGTGATGACGTCACTCGCCCGCTGGGAGTCAAACTTCAAACTAGCAGCATAGTTTTCAGTTTATTGTTTATTATTTTGTAATATATCTTTGAAATAAGTACCGATTATATTTAATTTTACTTATTAAGAAAGAAGCCTTCAGTCCTCCATTGAGTCGACCATGAGTGGGTCAGGTGAGGGTAGAGAGACTTTGTATGAAAGATGTTCAGTCAGCTGGGCTCAGTCCGGTCCGCCGCCCTCTCTGGAGGGAGGGTCTGACAACGGACTGTCCGATGCTCGGGAAGATGGGTGGTCCCCCTGAAAGCATAAAAGAAAATGGTCACATTCTCGGCACCGTTTGGCCTCGAGCTCTTCTTCGGCCCAGAAGTCAAAAAGAGAAGGCATCACTTGGTCGCCTTCTGGTATGTCTGCGTGTCAGCGGCCGGTTATTGGGGCCAGGTGCCAGTCTCCTCCTCTGTCGGAGTCGCCAGTTTTTATCTCTGGTGGCCGACCTCCTTGACATCGAAGCCCGTCCCCGCCTCTTGGAGGGTCCTCCAATGAGCAGTTTCATCAGTGGGCCACTCTTATGGAGCAGTGGGCTCGGAGGTTGGCCCAGCTGCCGGATCCGGTCACTCTGAGGCCTTCACGCCATTCGAGGGAGCGGGTAGGGTGGTTGGACCTTCCTAGTTGCGTGGCACCTTCTTCGATGCCGTCGACCCCATGCTCAGCTGTTTTCTCCCCTCACATGGCTGCGGCACAGGTGGCCACACCAATGCCTCTATCTCCTGTCAATTTTCCTTTTTCTTCAGATCACAGTTTTTGGAACCTTCAGACACTTTTGGTGCTGTCCACGCCATCAGGGAGTCTCTCAGCACTGTCCTTGGTGCCAGGGACTTTGTCGGCACCGTACTCGGTGCTGGGGATCTGTCGGCACCATCCTTGGCACTGAGGTGGCGGTTGGCGCTGTTCGTGGTGCCGCGGGTTATTTCGGCGGCGTCTGCGGCACCGGGTGCTCTGTCAGCGCCATAGGCTCTTTCGGCACTGTGGCCTCTGTCGGCATTGTGTGCTGGGCTGTTTCCGATGGCGCCAACTCCCTTGTCTTCGGCGCGTATTCCTCATCAGCGCCGGGGCTTGGTGTGGCGCCATCCAGCCTTCAGGGATTCTCGACTCCGATTCCTTCCTTTTCTTCTTTTCCTACTGATTTTCATTCCTCTCCTGTCCATACAGTCCCTCCTGGACTGTCAGGAGATGATTTTGAGCCTGACCCAGATCTTCAGCTGGGTGATGACGTTGAAGGAGCAGGGATCAATCCTGCTGCAGAGCCTGTGGTCGAAGACCCTCTCATTTAAGTCTCTGCTGAAAAATGTAAATTCTACTCTTTCTCGCCAGACTACAGAAATCGATTCTGGGAAGCTGTTAAGACTCCAATACCTACATGTCCCAGAGATCTCTGTGGATTTAACTCCTCCGGTACAACCCTCTTTCGAGACCCTCTTTCAGATGTATGGAACAATCCCGCTCTCATCCCTTCTGTGGCTAAGTCCATAGATAGGGAAGTATGCTCCTCCCAAGGATCGACCCATATAGGCCTCACAAGATTTTGCTGATCGCATTGTAGTCTTAGCAGAAAATGATAAGGCTGTCCTCCCTCAGACATTTACAGCCCAGCCTATAAATAAAGAATCTTGCAAGATAGACACCTTAGGTAAGAGAGTCCTTGCTGCCTCCACCCTGGGTATGCTACCAGGGCTATTTCTCCCAATATAAGCATGTACTTTGGCATTCACTCAAACAGAGGGTAGAAGCTCTGCCCAAGTCAGAGAATAATTCAGAGCTACTTCAGACCATAACCCGGGGTATCGAGTCCAACAACCAGCAGGTTAGAGCAGCAGTGGACGCTTTCGATACTGCTTCCTGAGCGGCGGCAGACATTTGCACCCGTTGCAACTCTTGGCTATGTACTTCGGGCTTCACGAATGCTGCTCAGCAGCAGGTCATGGCTTTACCCTTCCACAGTATGTATCTGTTCGGGCCCCAAGTACAGCAAGCTCTGGAGGCCACACAGAAGACTAGGTCTGCCATTAAGATGGCTCGACCCGCACCCGCCTCCTCACGGGGATGTCAACAAGTGTCAATTTCATAACCGTCAGTCCTTTTGGGGCAAAGGCAGAGGATGTTTTAACAAAAACCACAACCCTCAGCCACAAAAGACGACACAGCAAAAGGCACATGGCCCCAAAGCACCCAGTGCCACCTTCTGAGTTTCTGGCCCAGGTCCCGCCTCAACTATCCAAGCGGGACTCTTCCTCAGCAGTGGGAGGACATCTGTCTCAGTTCTACAACCAGTGGAAATCCATAACATCAGACAAATGGGTCCTCCGGATAATCCGTGAGTGGTACTAACTCAATCTTTCAGAAACCCCTCCAGATCATCCCCCCAAACGACAGCCCAGGCTGTCAGCAATACAGTCAGACCTTCTTGCTTCCGAGGTACAAGGCCTTCTGAACAACAGGGCAGTAGAAGTAGTTCCGCTGGATCAACGAAACACAGGTTTCTACTCCCATTACTTCCTAGTCCCGAAGAAAACTGGTGGTATGCACCCCATTCTGAACCTCAGAAAACTAAACAAGTTTCTTCCCAAGGAAAAGTTAAAGTGATATCGCTAGGTACCCTGTTACCCTTGTTTCTTCAACACGATTGGCTAGCCTTCCTGGACATGCAGAATGCCTACCAACACATTCCTATAAACCCAAAGCACCACAAATACCTAAGGTTTGTGGCACTGGGTCAACATTATCAGTTCTGAGTCCTGCCCTTTGGGCTATCCTAGGCGCCGTGAGTTTTTGCAAAGTGTTGTGCAATTCTCGCAGCGCATCTCAGGAAAATCGGAATACAAGTGTTCCCATATCTGGACGAGTGGCTCCTAGCAAGTACCTCCAGACAAGAAACTCTGAACGCAGTAGCCACAGCTTCAGACTTCCTCATGTCCATGGGAGTCCTGCTAAATCTCAACAAATCGCAGTTGCAGCCCTCCCAGAAACTCCTTTTTATAGGAACTCTTCTGGACACCTCCTGTGCGAAAGTTTTTCTTCCAGAAGACAGAAAAAGCGATATCTTACAGATGGCCAGATACATCAGAGAAAACAGCTCGGTTCAAGATATCTCGATGCAACGGATGCTGGGTCTCATGGCATCCGCGGTGTTCACTGTACCCCTAGCACGTCTCAACATGAGAACCTCTCAGTGGATGCTCAGTGCTCAGTGGTCCCCAACCACTCACCCTCAGTCCTTTCTCATCAAGGTGACAGAACCTCTGAAGAGGTCACTCACCTGGTGGTCGCAGGAGGACAGCCTTCTGGAAGGATATCCCTTTGCTCCTCTGGATCATCAGATCTCTATTACCACGGACACATCCCTGATGGGGTGGGGAGCTCACTGTCAAAATCTCCACATCCAAGGTGCGTGGACTCAGGACGAAGCCCAACTTCACATAAACATCCTGGAAATGAGAGCCGTCCTCTATGCAGTTCGAGCCTTGAAGGACATACTCTGTCACAAGAACATTCTCCTTCAAATGGACAACAAAGCAGGGATGTATTACATCAACAAGCAGGGCAGTGCACACTCTTACCCATTATGCAGGGAAGCTGTGAGAGTGTGGGAATGGTGCTTGGAGCACAAGGCTCTAATCTACGTGGTTTACCTGCCAGGAGTATAAAACGAGCTGGCAGACCATCTCAGCAGGACAGAGACAGATCCTCATGAGTGGTCTCTCAACTTAACTGTCATTCAGTCACTCTTCGAAGAGTGGGGAACTCCAGACCTGGACCTTTTTGCATCCCCACTCAACGCAAAACTGCTTCTATTCTGCTCCAGAAATCCAGAACCTGGCATTTTCTGTCAGGATGCGCTCAGGCTGCAGTGGACAAAATGCTTTCTATATGCCTTTCCTCTTCTTCCCCTAATTCAGAGGGTACTTCTCAAATTCGAGTCTCAGGGGAACAAAATGATTCTCATTGCTCCCTTCTGGCCTCGACAGATATGGTTCCCGTTGCTCAACAGTCTGTCAGAAACCCCTCCGAAGGCGCTTCCCCTTCAGACGAACCTTCTGACCCAGGGTTCTTTGGTCCATCCCAATCTAAGGTCACTTCACCTTCACACTTGGCTCCTGAAGAGATAGAGGTGAATAGATTCAATGTCTCTCGTAGGGTTTCAGATATTCTTTTGGCTGTGCGTAAGCCAGCCACCAGAAAAACCTACACAGCCAGATGGAAGTGTTTTTCTCTCTGGTGTGCAAAATCCTCTTCGAACCCTTTTTCCTGCCTTCCAAATAAAGTCTTGGAGTACCTTTTAGATCTCTCAAATTCAGGTCTGCAGTACTCTACAGTCAAAGTTTACCTTTGTGCTATTTCAGCTTATTATGAGCCGGTACTTTCCTTGTCACTGGCTCAGTTACCTGTAGTTAAGAGGTTTCTTAAAGGTATTCTGCATACCAGACCTCGTATCAGATGTCCAGTCAAAGCCTGGGACATTAACCTTGTGCTAGACGTGCTTACTCGAAAGCTCTTTGAGCCTCTAGCTACCTGCGAGTTGAAATTCCTCACTTGAAAAATGGCATTCCTGGTGGCCATCACCTTGGCCTGCAGAGTTTCTGAAATACATGCATTGGTCATGGACCCCCCCCTACACTGTATTTCACAAGGACAAAGTAGTTCTTAGAACGCATCCTAAGTTTCTTCCTAAGGTTGTCTCAGAATTCCATCTAAACCAACCTTTAGTCCTGCCTACCTACTTTGCGAACTTCCAGAATGAAGGGGAACGTACCCTTCATTCCTTGGATGTTAAAAGAGCGCTGTGATTCTATCTAGATAGAACAAAAAGAAATTTGCAAGGCTCAACAACTGTATGTTTCCTTCAGTGAGACCCGGCTGGGTAAGCCTGTCGCTATTAGGTGCATTTCAGCGTGGCTGGTAGCATGCCTTCGCCACTGCTACTCTATGGCACAGGTTAAGCTGGAAGGCAGAGTGTACAATCTCTCTACCAGAGCAGTCACGGCATCTCTGGCGGAAATCTGCAATGTGCCCATTGCAGACATTTGTAATGCGGCTACCTGGCACTCGGTGCATACTGTCGGTAAGCACTATGCCTTGGATGTCCATGCCAGATGACATCTTTCGTTTGGCAGCACTATCCTTAACGGAATTCTGTCCTGAATATGTGAGCTCTTAGTTTTCCTGACGCCTGTCTCGGGGGGATTATTAGCTCGGTACTCTCCAATTAGTGTGAATGAGTGGTGGAGACTTTTATGTCCAGGAAGATATGAAAATTACGTGCCTACAGTAATTCTTGATCTTCTTGGATGAAGTCTCCACCACTCATTCATACGCCCACCCACCATCCCCCCAGCTCACTTCTCTGTTTTTGGTCTTCACTCCCTCAATGGCTGGGCTGTGAAGACTTCATTGTTGACCCTTCTTATATGGGTCGTTTGGACTATCCTGTGTCCGATTTTGTTAGGTTAGTCCCTCTAGGTTAGTTACGCTGCACCTCCTCAGAAAAAAAGATACTGAAGTGGTTGGATGGTCGACTCTGAGATAGTCTTTACTGCACGAGCCGGGGCTCACAGTGCCGCTTCCTCATGGCTCCATCTCTGGCGCCGGCCGTCTTAAAAAAGTTTGCTCACGCTGGGTCCTAGCGCCTCCAGCATAGATCCCATTAGTGTGAATGAGTGGTGGAGACTTCGTCCAAGAAGATCAAGAATTACGGTAGGTACGTAATTTCCATTTTCCTCCATAGAGCATCATTCCTTGGTGTTAGAGTTGAAGGTACTAGGACATCATGGGACCCAGAATTCTGGGGTTGGTGATGTCATTGTCAGGGCAGGGCACCATGTGCTCACTGTCAGCATTTAAAGCAACGCCAGCCCCAACTGCCTCAGTTCCATATTTTTTCCTGCTGTTGTTCACCTATTACCTGTCTGGCACCACGATTAATATACTGTGTGATGGGTGGCCGCTCAGTTCCATTTTTGTGACAGTGATGTCGCAGTTTTTCCTTTCACTTGACGTTGTTATTTTTAGCAGCTTTTTGGCCCAAAATCATCACAAGTTTCCAGGATGCCTATTTGCTTGAAAGGAAATCTTGAAATTCTTGGTCTTGGTGATGCTCCTGCTGACAAACCATAATTCCAATACTTTTATTGCTCACATGCCACACAAAATAACAACAAGCAACATTTCAGGGGCCGAAACCCTTCGTTAGGACCACAAAAATGGTGGTCTCCTGACAGATTCAGAATAGAGACATTTATTAATAAATTGATTTAAAGGGACACTGTCAACACACCTTAGTCCTCAAACTGTCCCTAGTTTAAAAAAAAAAACACATTTAGTGATTGTTCACATTCTATAGAACATGCTAATGTAGCTAATAGTTTGATTTTAACTCCATTTTTCTCTATAAAAGGGAAAAACAGACTGCGCAGTATACTGTCGTTACCACACCAAATTGTGTATCTTCCTGGACATAAGTCTCCACCACTCATTCACACTATTGGGATCTGCGCCGGAGGCACTAGGACCCATCGGGAGCAAACTTTTTGCTGGGGAGTCGACGCCAGAGATGGCGCCGCGAGGAACGGCATCGTGAGCCCCAGCTCACGCGGCAATGACTATCTCGGCGTCGACCCCCCAACCGCCTCAGTTCCTTTTTTCCCTCCGTCGAGTGCGCTTCAGTGACGACGTCGGTCACCGGTCGGGAGTCAAACTAGCAGCATAGTTTTCAGTTTTTATTATTTTGTAGTATTATCTCGATACAGTATCGCTTAAGTTTTTCTTATTTTTAAATAAAAACGATAAAGTAGTCTCAGCCTACACTGACGGAGTCGACCATGAGCAGGTCAGGTTACGGTAGGGAGACTTCGTGTAAGCTGTTCAGTCAGTCGGGCTGGGTCCGGTCCGCCGCCTTCTCCGGAAGGAGGTCTGACAGCGGTCAGTCCAATGCCGGGGGATGGGCGGTCCCCAGGAACATAAAGCCAAGCGGTGGCATTCTGCTGCTCGGCCTCGAGCTGTTCTTCAGCCCGCGGGTCTAAAGAGAGGCATCACTCGAGGTCGCCCTCTGATACGTCTGCGCATAGACGTTCGGTTATCGGGGCTAGTTGCCGGTCTCCCCCTTCGGAGTCGCCAACAGCGGCTTCTGGTAGCCGACGTCTTCGACATCGGAGTCCTACCCCACCCGCAGGTAGGTCTTTAGATGAGCAGTTTCATCAGTGGGCCGCTCTTATGGAGCAATGGGCTCGGAGGTTGGTTCGGCTACCTGGCTCGGTCGTTCGTGGGCCTTGAGGCTCTCTGGGCAGCCAGGTAGGCGGTTGGACTTTCCTGATCGCCTTGGCACCTTCTTCAGTGCCGTCGACTCCGAGCTTAGTGTCCCCCTCCTCCACATGGCTTGGCGCGGGGGCCACACGATGCCCTTATCTCCTGCTCTTTTCCT
The DNA here is from genome assembly GCA_016271365.2 of Neoceratodus forsteri. Taxonomy (NCBI): domain Eukaryota; kingdom Metazoa; phylum Chordata; order Ceratodontiformes; family Ceratodontidae; genus Neoceratodus; species Neoceratodus forsteri. Next base: position 1,502,631,523 of record CM057450.1, on the reverse strand, counting down.
TCAAAACCTGTTTTTCAGTCTCTGGGAGGCGCCCGGCCAGTACAATTTCAGCGGCGCCATCCTCGGTGTCGCCCGCAGGCGTCGGCGTTGCGCAGTGCCACGCGGCTTCTCGGCGTCACTTGCAGCGCCATCTTCGGCGCCATTTGCGGCACCGCATGGTTCCTCAGCATTGTTCTCGGCGCCGGGCGCCTCCTTGGCGCCGGGGAGCTCTCGGGGACTTTCCTTTTGTCTCTTTTCCTCCTTCCTCTTCTGGCTTTCATCCCTTTCCTGTCCATACAGTCCCTTCTGGACTGTCAGGAGTTGACGTTGAGTCTGACCCAGACCTTCAGCTGGGCGATGAGGTGGACAAAGCAGGATCTTTTACTGCTGCAGAGCCTGTGGTCGAGGACCTGTCATTTAAGTCTCTGCTGAAGAATATGATTTCCACACTTTCTCTCCAGACTACAGACATCGATCCTGGGAAATTGCTAAGAGTCCAATACCTTCACGCCTCGGAGATCCCTACGGATTTGACTCCTCCGATTCAGCCTTCCTTCGAGATGCTGTCTCAAATGGTATGGAATAATCCTGCTCTCTCTCTTCGTCGGTGGCTAAATCCATTGATAGAAAATATTCAGCCCCAAGGATCGTCCCGTTTGGCATTCCAAACGCTGCGGATCCTATTGTAGTCCTGGCAGAGAATGATAAGGTTGTCCTTCCTCAAACCACTACAGCTCGACCTATTAACAAGGAATCTTGTAAGATAGACACCTTAGGTAAGAGATCTTTGCTGCTTCTACCCTAAGTATGCGTATTGCCAGTTACCAGGGCTATTTTCTGAGTGCGAGTATATCCTGTGGCACTCTCTCAAGCAAATGGTTGAAGCTCTTCCGGTCGGTTCAAAACCAGAGATTCTCCAAACCATTACCAGGGGTATTGAATCTAACAACCAACAGGTTAAAGCAGCCATGGGCGCTTTCGACTCCGCTTCCGTTCAGCAGCTGCTGGTATTTTGCACCCGCCGCCATTCCTGGCTGCGCACTTCAGGCTTCACCAATGATGCGCAACAGCAGGTAATGGCATTGCCCTTTGATGGTGCATATCTTTTTGGTCCTCAGGTTGAGCAAGCTCTAGAAGCTACACAAAAGACTAGGTCAGCCATTAAGTTGGCTAGACCCCCTCCTGCCCCCTCTCGAGGGCATGCCAGTAAATGTCTGTTTCATAACCGTCAGTCCTTTCGAGGCAGAGGCAGAGGTAGTTTCCATAAGAACCAACCTGCCCAATCTCAAAAGAAGGCGCAGCAGAAAGCGCAAGGGCCCAAAGCGCCCAGCACTACCTTATGGATTGCTGGCCCAAGTCCCACCTCAACTGCCCGAGGTGGACTTTTCCTCTCCGGTGGGAGGTCGGCTGATGCACTTCTACAGCCAGTGGAAGTCCATAACCTCAGACAAATGGGTCCTTCGGATAATCCGCAGGTACTCACTCAATTTTGAGAAACCCCTCCGGATTGTCCTCCCAAATGACAGCCCAGGCTGTCTGCCCTTCAGTCAGACCTTCTCACTGCCGAGATTCAGGGCCTTCTAAACAACAGGGCAGTAGAACTTGTGCCGCTGCATCAACGAAACACGGGGTTCTACTCTCATTACTTTCTGGTTCCAAAGAAGTCTGGGAGAATGCCCCCATTCTAGATCTCAGAAAGCTAAACAAATTTCTCCCCAAGGAGAAATTCAAAATAATTTCTCTAGGAACCCTGTTACCCTTGCTTCATCAACACGACTGGTTAGCTTCCCTAGACATGCAGGATGCTTACCAGCACATTCCCATTCACCGAGACATCACAAATTCCTGAGGTTTGTGGCTCTGGGACAACATTATCAGTTCAGAGTCCTGCCCTTTGGGCTATCCTCGGCGCCGCGGGTTTTTACAAAGTGTTGTGCAGTTCTCGGAGCGCACCTCAGAAAACTCGGAATACAGGTGTTCCCTTATCTGGATGATTGGCTTCTGGCAAGTCCTTCCAGGCAAGGGACTCTGGATGCCATAGAGACGGCTTCTCACCTCCTTACGTCCATGGGAGTCCTGCTGAACCTCAAGAAATCACAGCTGCAGCCCTCCCAGAGGCTCCTTTTCATAGGGACCCTTCTGGACACATCCTGTGCGAAGGCTTTTCTCCCAGAGGACAGAAGGAACGATATCCTTGAGATGGCCCGTTACATCGGAGAGAACAGGTCAGTTACAGCGCTCTTGATGCAATGGATGCTGGGCCTCATGGCATCCTCAGTGTTCACTGTACCTCTGGCCCGTCTGCACATGAGAACCACCCAGTGGATGCTCAGTACTCAGTGGTCTCCAACCACTCACCCGCAGTCCTGTCTCATCAAGGTGACAGAACCCCTACGAAGGTCTCTCACCTGGTGGTCTCAAGAGGACAATCTCCTGCAGGGATACCCCTTTGCCCCTCTGGACCATCAGATCTCCATTACCACAGACGCCTCACTAATGGGGTGGGGAGCTCACTGTCAGGCTCTCCACACTCAGGGTGTGTGGACTCAACTCGAGTCCCAGCTTCACATAAATGTCCTAGAAATGAGAGCCGTCCTTTATGCGGTCCGAGCTTTGAAGGACATTCTCTGTCTCAAGAATATTCTCCTCAAGCGGACAACAAAGCAGTGATGTATTACATCAACAAGCAGGGCAGTGCTCATTCTTACCCCTTATGCAGAGGAGCGATGAGGGTCTGGGAATGGTGCTTGGAGCACAAGGCTCTAATTCAAGCAATCTACCTGCCAGGTGTACAGAGCGACTTGGCAGACCGTCTCAGCAGAACAGAGACAGATCCTCACAGTGGTCTCCGACTCAACCATAGTTCAGTCACTATTGAAGAGTGGGAACTCGGACCTGGACCTTTTGCGTCCCCACTCAGCATAAAACTGCCTCTCTTCTGCTCCAGAAATCAGGGCCTGGCATTTTTGTCAGGATGCGTTCAGGCTGCGGTGGACAAAGCGTTTTCTTTACGCCTTAGCCTCTTCCTCTAATTCAGAAGGTACTCCTCAAGTTTAGTCTCAGGGAGACAAGATGATTCTCATTGCTCCCTTTTGGCCCGACAACTGTGGTTTCCACTTCTCAACAGTATGTTGGCAGTTCCTCGAGACCACTTCCCCTGCGGATGAACCTTTTAACTCAGGGACGGTGGTCCATCCCAATCTGACATCTCTTCACCTTCACGCTTGGCTCCTGAAGAGGAAGTAAATCGGTTCAATGTCTCGAAGAGTTTCTAATATCCTTCTGGCTCTGCGGAAGCGGCCACTCGGAAAACTTACATGGCTAAGTGGAAGCGTTTTTCCCTCTGGTGTGCAAAGTCCTCTTTGAATCCCTTTTCCTGCCCTCCAGATAAAGTTTTAGAGTACCTTTTGGACCTCTCAAATTCAGGTCTCCGGTACTCTACAGTTAAAGTTCACCTTAGTGCCATTTCAGCGTATCATGAGCCGTTTTTTTCTCTTTCACTGGCTCAGTTACCTATGGTTAAGAGATTTCTTAAGGGCATTCTGCACACCAGACCCCCTACAAGATGTCCTGTTGCAGCCTGGGACATTAATCTTGTGCTAGACATGCTCACTCGGAAACCTTTTGAGCCTCTGGCTACCTGTGAGCTAAAGTTCCTCACCTGGTAGACTGCCTTCCTAGTGGCAATTACCTCAGCCCGTAGGGTCTCTGAGATACATGCCCTGGTCACAGACCCTCCGTATACTGTGTTCCATAAGGACAAAGTAGTCCTTCGTACTCATCCTAAACTTCTTCCTAAGGTTGTGTCAGAATTTCATCTTAACCAACCTTTGGTCCTTCCCTCTTATTTTACGGACTTCCAAAATGAAGGAGAGCAGCTCTCTTCATTCTCTGGATGTTAAGAGGGCCTAGCGTTTCTTAGATAGAACCAGGAATTTCGTAAGCCAGCAACTGTTCATTTCCTTCAGTGAGGCCGGCTGGGTCAACCTATCGCTATTAGATGTATCTCAGCATGGCTGAGTGGCGTGCCTTAGTCACTGCTATTCCATGGCGCAGAGTTAAGTTGGAGGGTAGAGTTTACGCTCACTCTACCAGAGCGGTAGCGGCATCCCTAGCGGAAATCCGCAACGTGCCCATTGCAGACATCTGCAATGCAGCCACCTGGAGCTCAGTGCATACTTTCATTAAGCATTATGGACTCGATGTCCATGCCAGACAAATTTCTTCCTTTGGCAGAGCCATCCTTAATGGACTTCTGTCTTAACAAACGTGAGCTCTCGGGTTCTCCTGCCGCCCTCTCGGGGGGATTATTAGCTCAGTACTCTCCCAATAGTGTGAATGAATGGTGGAGACTTATGTCCAGGAAGATATGAAAATTACGTACCTACCGTAATTCTTGATCTTCTTGGACGAGTCTCCACCACTCATTCACACGCCCACCCTCCATCCCCCGAGCTCACCTCTCTTGTTGGTCTTCACTCCCTCAAATCTTTAGGCCTTGAAGACTTCTTCACTAACATACTAACATACTAAAATGCCAGCAGAATAGGCCTAATGGTCTTTCGTGTCTGCTCGTTTGGTCAGCCTCCACCCTGGGTGCTGACCTTGCTGTCCCCCTCGCCTTCTCTGGCTTCTCCCTTCCCAGTTCCGGATATTCTTGCTGCATTGGATTTTGCTTCCTGAACCCTTCCCCTGTACCTGTCCCACCCCCCTCTTGAACCCCTCCACTGTCTCTGCCTCCACCAGCCCCCTAGGTAGTGCATTCCGTGGCTCTACCACCCTCTCAGTGAAGTAGCACCTCCTCCTTTCTCCCCTGAATCTTCCCCCCTCCAGCTTCCACCCATTCTTACAAGGGTCGTCCGGACTATTTTATGTCCGGTTTTTTTAGGTTAGGCTACCCTTCTAGTTTAGTTACGCTGCACCTCCTTGGTAAAAAAGGTACTGAGGCGGTTGGGGAGTCAACGCTGAGATAGTCATTGCAGCGCGAGCTGGGGCGCCATGGCCCTCTTTTCCTCGGGCTAGCGCCATCTCTGGCGTCAATTTCCCCAGCAAAAAGTTTGCTCCCGATGGGTCCTAGTGCCTCCGGCGCAAATCCCAATAGTGTGAATGAGTGGTGGAGACTCGTCCAAGAAGATCAAGAATTACGGTAGGTACGTAATTTTCATTTCTTTACATTCCTTAATTAACTCCAGCTGCTCCTTTCCTAGGCTTGGGAACACCCCCAACACAGTCCAGTCACTCAGAATGCTGTAAAATGAGAGGAGACTATTGCATCATGAGTGGCTGTTCTGTTTGGTGGTTTTCCTAATGTTTTGGTTTTTTTAACTGAGTAAACTTTATTAAGTTTTTGCGGACAGACAGCAGGCTCAGAGAATCACACTGCAATATCCAAGCATGTACAGAAACAGTACAAACATGATGAGCTTTCAAAACAGGAAGAGGCGAACACACTGAGGGCAGTAAAAATACACTACACATGAGGTAAACATCAAGTCTCCACAAAGAAGCCAAAACAGAGTAAGACAGAAGCAACAATGGGCAATAGAAAAGCAGAGGAACACAGAGTAAAAAATAATTGGAAAGAAAACATACTGTATATTGAAACTATATTAAGAATTCAACCACGGAGAGAAGAAAAACCTCAAGCAGCTAAAGGGACTGGGACAGTTGCAGCAAGGTGTGAAATGTTTGCCACCTATTACGATAGACTTGACCCACATGTCGCATACTGGCCAGCGTTCGCTCCATACTCAATGCCTTGAAAATGGCTGCTAACCATTCCCCATAGGACTGAGTCTGATCATCGATCCAGTGCCTCACTATTAATTTTCTTAGCCACAGCCACTATGAGAGCCGTATGGAATCTTTGTTGACCAATTAGATTTTCAAACAACATGAAGTCTTGCTATATTATAGACATTAGCAGTTTGATCCAGCTCTAGAACTGCCCCGGAGTGAAATGGTTAAAACCATTCCAAAATAGAATTTTGGCACGAGAGCAGCTCTATCTGTGTCATTTCAAACTTGAACTGTCAGATTCTTTACTCCGCCTCAGTGAACAGTCGCTCCGGAGATCTCTCCTTCTGCTCGGTTCATTTCTCGGTTTAAAAAGTGTTTTCTCGGTTGGATTTAACCGAGAATAGTTTTATTTTAACTGCAGAACCGTTCGGTTCAAGCTCTATCAGTGGTAACCATAAGTAAATGAAGGTTTTGTCTGTGTGGAACTTGTAAGTTATCGGTTCGGTTTTGAACCGTTCAGTGGGTTTAAAACTCATTTAAAACTAAAAGTTACTATTTTAAGTGCGGTTCCAGTTCTTATCGGTTCTAAAAAAAAGATTTATTACGGTTTTCCAATACCCATGACACGGTTAGGAACCGATAAGGGTGTCTTGCCTGGCACTGCCGTTAAAAGAGCAGGATTTTGGTTAGGCTGGCATTATGTCTGAGAAACCCAAAAAACCGGGCCACTGGGTTTCAACACTGTGATGTTTGTGGGGAAGTCTTTGCCAAGGCTGACCCACACACCACATGTGTTTATTGTCTGGGGTTTGACCACCTCCAGTCAGACGGCCAGGTATGTAAGAATTTCCCTGCAGCCACCCTGGAAAAAAGATTGGGCAGGCTCAGGGGACGAGAGGCCAAAAAGTCCGCTGACCCGGATGGCCAGCCCGGTTCGGTGCCAACCGAACCAGAGGGAGTGCCCTCTGACCAGAGCCAGACTTCCTCGGGCAAAAGAAAAGCTGGTTCTGAGGAACCAATTCCAGTAAAGAAAACAAGAAAATCAGCAGGTCTGGAGTCCAAAATTCCTTCTCCAACTGCTGCAGAGATAACAAAAGCCATACAAATTGTCCAGTCACTTTCTCAGGGTCCGTCCGAACCACCACTATCTGGTAAAGGTCGGTTCGTCCGGTCCCAGTGGTTCAGGATTATGATATTGAGAATTTTATGAACCAGAGGAGGGAGAGGATTATGAACAGTATGAATGTGGCTGGGAAGGTCTGGGTGTGCCCATTGAACGGACATCTCCCCAGACAGACCTTTAGAATCTCCCCCTATGCTGTCTGAGTCCCCATCTCATTTTATATTTTATAAAAAAGTTGCTGAAACCCTCCAGCTTCCTTTAGAAGAGGCTGTGGATGAGCAAGAGAAGCCTGATTTTGTAGAAATGATGGATATTCCAGAGTCTAGGAGATTGTCTATTCCTTTACATAAGTCTTTTAGGAAACAAACAATTAAAATTTTAAAAGCTCCTAATTCTGTGCCTCCTGTAGATAAAAGATGGACAGAAGGTATACATTGTCAGGCCCTGATACAGAATTCCTTTCTCAGCAATGCAGTCATGTTGGGGTAGTTCAGGCTGCTGCCTGTGACAAAACTAATATTCCCTTGGCTACATCCTCCTGAAAGGATTCCAGGAAGATTGATGCCATGGCAAAACATGTATGGCAGCCTCTCTGGGACTCAGGCAAGCAAATTATATGGCTTATGTAGCTAGGTATCAGAAATCTAGATGGGATACTGTTATGCAATTGGCCAAGCAGGCCCATGACCAGCTGGCTAGTGAACTAGAACAGGTGGCTACTGATGGCATTGAAGCCTCTAAGGTTCAGTTTCATGCTGCTGTGGATGTTAATGATGTTTCCTCTAGGTGTTGGCCACATCTGTAGCTTTTAGTAGGTTGGCCTGGCTCAGGTGTACTAGTTTGTCTGGGATACCCAGACTAAGGCTATGGATTTTCCTGTGGTGGGAAATTCTCTGTTTGGAGAGCAGACAGAGAATTACATGAAGAAGATGGATGAATATGGGACTACTTACAAGAGTGCCCAGGCTAAGGAGGCGGCAAGCCACTCCTCAAAGGCATGCCCCAGGGGTAGGGGTAAGCCTTTTCACAGGCCTTTCTACCAGACTCAGGCCTCCTCTGCCTATGCTCAGAGGGGCTTCTTCAGAGGCAGGGGCAGGCGAGGGGTGGGCAGATGCTCACCCCCAGCCTAAAACTCCCTGCGAAACAGGCACCCTGATGGGGTGCCAGGGCCGATTCTCCTGTACCAGTGGGGGCAGGCTGGCTTACTTCAGTCAGGTTGGGCTTCTTTAACCTCAGACAAGTGGGTTCTGGAAGTAGTAAGCCAGGGTCTGGTTCTCAGCTTCAAAAAGTTTCCCAAGTTGAGAAGCAGACTTTTCTACCTGCAAGTGCTTCAGAGACCCTCGCTCTGGAAACAGAGGTCTCATCCTGTTAGCTCTCAGAGCAGTAGAAAGGTTCCTCCCTGCATCAGGGCAGGGGTCTGTATTCAGATACTTCCTTACCCAAAAAGACAGGAGAATGGCAGCCCATTTTAGATCTCAGATATCTGAACAAGCATCTTTGAAACCAAAGTTCAAATGGTAACTCTGGCAATGATTTTACCTTCCCTAAGGCCAGGGACTGGCTAGCCTCCCTGGACCTCAAGAATGCCTATTTCCATGTCTAATCAGAAGATCCCATCGAAAGTACCTCAGATTCGAACTGCCCTCATGTCATTACCAGTTCAGAGCAATGCCCTTGGCCTTACCTCTGCTCCAAGGGTATTCACAAAGTGTCTAGCAGTGGCAGTGGCCCACTTAAGGAGGCAGAGGATTGCTGTTTTTCCCTATCTAGACGACTGGCTTATTGTAGGCCAGTCCCCAGAACAGGTAAAATCTCACCTGCAGGTCACCAGCAGCTTCTCACCTCCCTGGGTTTTCTGCTAAACCTACCAAACCGGTTCTGGAACCAGTCCAGGTACTCACCTTTATAGGGGCAGAATTGGACACAAAGCTAGCCAGAGCCTTTCTTCCCCCAGAAAGGGTAAGAATTTAGTGGCTCTGGCCTCTTCCTTCACTCTGCAGGTCTCTCGACCAGCAAGACACTTTCTGCAGCTCCTGGGGCACATGGCTGCATCCACAGCTGTTGTGCAGGGAGCCAGATTTCAGATGAGAGACATTCAGTTTCACTTGAGAACCTTTTGGTCTCAGAGAAGAGACCCCCTTTCCAAGTTGGTCCCAGTGACTCGAACCTTGATCCTAGCTCTCCAGTGGTGGCAGGATCAGAGCAATTTAAGCGGGGTCCCTTCATTTCCCTTCTCACGACTTGACTCTCACTACAGATGCTTCCCTTCTGGGTTGGGAGCCCATGGGTGACCTTTCCACTCAGGGAGTTTGGTCCCCAGGAATCTCTGCTCCACATCAATTTGCTGGAACTCAGAGCTGTCTTTTAGCTCTTCAAGCTTTTCTGCATCTGTCCACGACAAGGTGATACAAGTCAGAACAGACAACACCACAACAATGTGGTACATCAACAAACAGGGTGGCACTCGGTCTTGACCTTGTGCACCGAGGCAATGAAGTTGTGGTCTCTGGCCTATTCCTGAACACTTCCCTCATAGCAGTTCATCTTCCAGGGAAGGACAATGTCTAGCGGATGCCCTCAGCAGGATTTCCCAGGGCCATCACAAATGGTCCCTGGATCCTCAAGTGCTGGGGATAGTTTTTTGCCAGGTGGGGCATCCCTCAGATAGATCTTTTGCAGCCCCAGACAATCACAAACTTCCTCTGTTCTGTTGCAGGCCTCCAGTGCTGGGCTCAGTTCCCTGGATGCCCTTCTTCTGGATTGGAAGGGAAGTTCCTCTATGCTTCCCCCTTTCCTCTCTATTCAAAGTACTAGTCAAAATCAGATCTCAGCCTTGCAGGGTGATTCTGATTGCCCGGATTAGGCCAGGCAGCCTGGTACCCACTCCTTCTGTCTCTGACAGTCCATCTTCCCTGTGCCTCCCAGGAATCACAATCTGTTGACTTGTGCCCGGGAAGGGTTTGTTATCCGGACCTCAAATCCCTCAACCTCAAGGCCTGGCTCTTGAGGAGTTAGAGTTCTGATTTACACCTCTCTCAGGGTGTTCTTGAGATCCTAAAGGCTTCCAGAAAGCCTTCCACTAGAGCTACTTATAGTTCTAAATGGAAAAGGTTTTCCATTTGGTGTGCTGGAAAACTATTTCCCAGAATCTGCTGAATTGCCCATTTTGTTAGATTACATGGTACATCTTAATTCCTTGGGTCTCAGACCAGCTACCCTGAGAGTTCATTTGGCAGCTGTGTCTGCTTTTGTGTCAGCAGGAAAGTCATCCCTCTTTCCTCTCATCCTGTGTTTTCCAAGTTTTTTAGGGATTACTCCATACTAATCCTCCCTTTGGAACCGGCTCCTGCTTGGGTATGTTTGCATTGCCCAGTTAATGCAACCCCCTTTTGAACCTCTGTCTTCTGCAGAGCTTAAGTACCTAACTTGGAAAACTGTTTTTCTAGTGGCTATCACTTCTGCCAGATGCATAAGTGAATTGCAAGCCTTGTCAGTGGACACTGACTTTATTTCTTTCCACAGGGATAAGGTAGTCCTTAGGACTAATAGGAAGTTTTTGCCTAAGGTGGTTTCAGATTTCCATCTTAATCAATCTATCTCCCTTCCAGTATTTTTCACTGATCACTCCTCTTCGGGTGAGAGGAGGTTGCACAACCTGGATGTTAAGAGAGCTCTTAGTTATTATATAGGCGTACCAAACAGGTTCAATCCCTCCAACTTTTCCTTACCTATGGTGAAGTTGGGAAAGGCAAACCTGCACTAAGAGATCAATAGCCAGGTGGATTGTCTCTTGTATCCAATTTGTTATCAGAAAGTGGGCAGAGCCCGGTTTGAGGGGCTCATTCTACCAGAGGTACAGCTCGTCTCTAGCTGCTGCCAGAGATATCCTTTATTAGAGATTTGCCAGGCTGCTACTTGGAAAGCGGTACACACTTTTACAAACATTACTCCCTGGATGTCCAGGCCAGGAGAGATGCTCGGTTTGGTACAGCTGTTCTTCAGAGCCTATTCCCTAAGTGGGTTCTGCCCTCCTCCATGGAGTACTGCTGTGTATTCTGCTAATGTCTATAATATAGCAAGACTTCATGTTGTTTGAAGAAAAATTACTCACCTTAGTAATGTTTCTTCTAATGGAGTCTTGCTATATTATAACCTCCCCAACCTGCCCCTCTCAGAACCTCTACTTGGTGGGTGCGGGCAACTCAGTTGGGCACTACTTATGTCCTGTTAGCATTTTGTCCCTTTGGGACTTTGGGTGTGTATGTGAGTGTGTGTGTTTTATTATACTTATGTTCCATTTTCATATTATTAGAATGGTGTTAGTATTTCTGGTCCCTGACTTGAGTCTTGGGTGTTGGGACCATCAATGGTTGTTATTATTTAGGTAGCCATTTGGCTAGTGTAGGTTACAGCTTCCACACAGACCTTAGTGAGTTTGGCTCGTAAGGATCTGACAGTTCAAGTTTGAAATGACACAGATAGAGCTGCTCTCGTGCCAAAATTCTATTTTGGAATGGTTTTAACCATTGCACTCCGGGGCAGTTCTAGAGCTGGATCAAACTGCTAATGTCTATAATATAGCAAGACTCCATTAGAAGAAACAACATTACTAAGGTGAGTAATTTTTTCTTCTAACCCAACGCCAGTGACACATAATAGAGGCATAAAAGCATCTTGTAGGCCTAGCAAAGTGTCCAACCGAGCCTTTATTTCTTGCCACAACAGTTGCGCCTTGTCATAGTCCCAAAGGGTATGCTTCAGTGTTCCTCTCCCAGCCTTACATTTGACACATGTATCAGACTCCAAATGCTGTATTCAAGCAAGTTTAACCAGGGTATAATATAGGTTGTGTAACAGCTTATACTGAGTCAATTTAAGACAATCAAATTTAAAATACTTATGCAAATTGTGCCAAACCAACATTAGCCTCATTCTGTATCTCAGCAAACTCTGTACCCCAATAGTTCAAACTTAAGTTAAGTTTGCTGGTGGTGTGGTCCCTTAATCTTTTATACAGAGAAGAAATTGCATGGCCCTGGAGTACATCTTGGCCGAGGAGGTTCCAGGTCACTGTGGTCTGAATAGGCCACGGGCGAGGGCCCTATGCAGTGCAAACCACATATTGTAGTTGCAAGAATTGAAAGGCAGCCCTATCCCCCAAGAGTTGTTGGGCCTTAAAAGCACTGAAGGAGAGAAAAGTTCCATCTTAAATAAGGGAAGAAAGAGCGCCTAAATCCGCACCAGGGAGGAAGGAGTCCCCTGTCACTTTATGTCCTATACGAAAATTGAGATTGAACTGCAGAAGCTAAGAAAAGCCATGCAAAGGGGATGTGCCTAAAAAGTTGAGTAATTGCCTGTAGACCCGCACCAATGTACCCATAGGGAACTCTCACAGGGGGGCAGGAAATTGACTGAGGGTACAGCTAGTTAATGAACCCAGGTCTAGTTTATATACTGCTTGGCTAAGGCCATTTCTATAGTCTGGTACACTGGGAGAATAATATGAGAGCCTTCCAAGGAGGGCGCATGTTTCCACCATAAGAAATGGGTGGCGTGGCCCGCCAAGTAATATATGAAAAAGTCCAGAAGGTTTAGACCACTCGTGGCTTTACTAGGCGTCAGCTTAGCATACGCTCTCCTAGAAGCCCCCCCCTCACAAAAAGGGCATGAGGATCGAACGAAAGGAGACAAACCAACATTTAGTAAGAAATACACCAGCCATTGTCAAAGGGTATAAAATCTATGGTAGGATGTTCATCTTGAGAACGTTAGTTCGAGCCCACAATATCAGGGGAAGTTTGAGCCAACGATCTAAGTCCTGTTTAATATTGCCAATCAGTTTGGTTAAGTTAGTGTGTGTGTGTGTGGGGGGTCCTAATGTTCATGAAGTATGTAATAAAAGTAGATCAAAGATTTGAAACAAAACAAGGTTGAGCTTAATTACAGCATTAGCATGTTTTTCAGTTCTACTAAAAAAAGAGGCATTTTAAACAACCAGTAATATCAATGAGTTTTACGGAAGGTAAGCAATCATACGGGTTTTCATCCAGAACTAGTATGATGCAAAATGGGTTGACAATGTCCTTTTAATGAACAAAACAACCAAAAACAAGCATTTGTCAATGCCGAGTGTTGTCTTGCTGGCATTGGGATTGGTAGTGCAGGAGTTAGAAAGATGCATAATAGGAATGGCAGTGAAGTATTGAACTGAAACCAGCCCCACCCCCACACTGCAGAGACTTGACAGGCATTGGGGTGTGCTTTAGGGTCGTCGGCCATAACGCCCACACCATTTCACCTCACCCTACCCTGCAGACACCAACAAGTGTCGCAGTGTGCCTTGGGGTCTTCGGGCCTTACGCACACCCCATTCCATAAGGAAATACACTGAGATGGGTGCAGTATAGGAGAATGGGATGAACTTTGGGGCTGAAGAGTCCAAGGCACACCTTGATGCCTGTCACTGGCCGCAGGGTGGGGGTGGAATGGCGTGAGCATTACAGCCGACAATCCCAGGTCACACCCCGGATGCCTGTCAGTCTTTACAGAGTGCGCATTATGGTTGTAAACCCTAATGCCCTGGGCATTTGTTGGTATTTTCACTCCAAATTTTCAACATGGGCTTTTTATGAACCCACCTCATGAACAGTGGCACTATCAGTTTGTTAGCTGAAAGGTGATTTTACACAGTGACTGCGCCATTTGGCGCCACAGGTGCGAAAACACATTTCAGGCAGGATGTGAAAAATGACAGCTGTACTGTTCATGAGGAGGTGTAAAAAATGGCAGTGTGGAAATCTGGAGTGAAAATATGAAAAATCTGTGAAGTCACGAGCGTGCATAGAAACTGCGCAACTCATGCCATAACGCAATTATTTTGGGGATTTTGTTAACCACATTTTCAACATAGGCATTTTAGGACCTCCACTCATGAACAGTGGCACTGTGATTTTGTTAATCTGTCCCAAATGTTGATTTCCCACAGCAAGTGCACCATTGTGCACCAGATGTGCGAAAACACATTTCGGGCAGGATGTGAAAAGTGACAGCTGTACTGTTTGTAAGGAGGTGTGAAAAAATGGCAATGTTGAAAATCTGGAGTGAAAATATTAAAAATTGTCAAAGTTACGAGCGTGCATGGAAACTGCGTAATGCATGCTCATAACATAGTCATTTTTTGGAATTTTTTCACCAAATTGGAAACATAGGCTTTTTGGGACCCAGCCTCATGTACAGTGGCAGTGTCATTTTGCTAATCAGTCCCAAAAGGTGATTCCACACAGTGACCGCGAAATGACCTTTCCAGACGGAATAATGAGATGACAGTGCATGTGTTCATGAGTTGGGATCCCAAGAACCCCATGTTAAAAATTTGAAGCCAAAATTGAAAAAAATGGCTGTGATATCCCACCACCCACACCCAACTGATACCACTATACAGCTTACTGGCATGTCTTCATTTGCATTTCAGCTTTAAAGAGTCCTGGCGTGTTCCCACTCCACGAAGACTTCAGTGCGGACCTCCAGAAGTAAGTATGGGGTGGGGTTGTGAGGAGGTGGGGTGTGCAGTGGGTGGGTTGGGAGGGGTGCCACGGACAAGTCGAGGGACCATTTTTCTTTTTCAGGTACAGGAAAAAAGCGAACATTGCGGGACCATTTTCTTTCTTTACATTTGAAATAAAACAAATGTTGGGCACACTGGGGTGGGCTCCCAGTGTGCTTCATGATTTTTGGGGTTGGGGGATGTTGACCATACTGGGGTGGGCTCCCAGTGTGCTGCACAATTGTCGTGGGGGGGTGAGGAACCGGTTTTAGGACTTTGGGGGCCTCCAGCAAACTCCATGACTGGGGCCTACAGACAGAAATTTTCAGGTCCAAGTTTTTGGAGGTACGAAAATAGCAACGGATTCAGTGGAGCTCTCTGTTTGGTTCCAGCACACGACGTCCAACATCGGTACGTATTAACAGTGCAGCAGAATAGGGGAATGTGGGGGAACTGCAAACAAAGCTTTTTAAGATAGTGTGGAAAGCATGGTTTGGTGACGGTGTTTGGAGTCGGAAAATCGGGTGGCCACAAACTGCAAATAAACGGCAAGTCAGACGTCCAACAGAAGTTCAGATCAACAGACCAGGGGAGAACAAGGAGGATTATTAAGGTATGATGCTGCTCTGCTCACTCAGGGAGCCATGTCAGACAGACTGAGACAGTTTGTGTTGTTGATCAGGGCAGGAAGCCAGCCAGGGAGTGGGGGGGGAAATGATGTGCACCTGGCTGGTGATCCGGGGAGTGAGGGGTTTGCTGCAATGCTTGCCCACCACCAGACCCGCTATATGTTGTTCTGAACTGTGCTGTGTGGCGAGGCCGGGTGCCGCTGCCATGTTTATTGACATGTTTCACCAGGAAAGGCACGTACGGGAGGCGTGTCATCTGTGCCGCTGCATGACGAGCTTGTCTCTGATTGCAGCAGCACATTTCTTCCAAGTTGTGTCCACTTTGCATAATTCTTGTGTCAGTGCTAGCATGCTGGCTAATAGGGGAATGAGGGATGCCCCTACTAGAGCATGCCCTGCATTCGCCAACACTGACATACCTCTGCATTTCTCCTACTACCACAAGATGTTGCTTGCGCAAGCGCAAGACAGCATAAAAAGTATTGAAACACCTTGGTGCCACCTCATCCTGCCTAAGGAATGCTGAAACCCTTTTTAAGTCCATCTACATGCCATGACATCAGTGCAGAGGATGGTACAGACACTGGTGCCGATAGCCCCACCTCATTGTCGACATAGTATCTACATTAAAGGCCTTAGAAATATGTCATTCATTTGTGCCAATGTTGGCACTGGGTGTTGTGCCATGATACATGCTGAGCATAGTAATGTTATCAGTGCCGTTCATGATAACCTCGTCAGTGCCGAGCATAGGGTCTTCATTGTTGCCATAATGACAACTGTGCTAAGTACTATTTTCATGCAGCTTTGCCTCATTTCCATACACAAACCCAGAGTCTGAGCTGTTAGTTATTATACTGTATGTCTGTTCAACAAAGCACTTCTAAGACTGAGTGACAACCGATAAGTGCTAACGAGGAAAACCTATGCTTGCTTCTACTTCAGTGACTTTATTAGCCACACCTTCCGCATAAATTGTAATCTGTCAATCAGTGTGCTGCCGTGATGTTTGGGATGTGTAATATTATAATACCCTAGCTCCTTTCATGTCTTACTGCCTTAAGGGAAGTGAAGCTAAGGCATGTATGTTTTGTTTCATAATCTGTAATTCAGACAGTTGCAGTTGTGAAACCAGCTCTTTGTATGGAATGCTAGTGACTTGGCTATGACAATCATTAGTTGCTGATAATATGTAAACTTCATTTTATTTAGCTATACACTGTTAACTCAGCTCATGCCTCATTTCATAGGCCCAGAATCTGCTGCAGTCAGAAAATCTGTATACATTTCAAGAACAGTCACTCATCAAGAGTATGGCGGGACATTTTTTAAGGGTAACTGAGAGTCTTCTAAGAGTCAGTTTCTTCCATAGAGCATCATTCCTTGGTGTTAGAGTCAAAGGTACTAGGACGCCATGGGAAACAGAATTCTGGGACTGGTGATGTCATTGTCAGGGCAGGGCACCATGTGCTTACTGTCAGCATTTAAAGCAACACTGTGGCTCCAACTGCCTCAGTTCCAATTTTTTCCTACTGTTGTTGACCAATTACCTGTCAGGGACCACGATTAATTTACTCTGTGATGGGCATTTCAGTC
Source organism: Neoceratodus forsteri (assembly GCA_016271365.2). Classification (NCBI taxonomy): domain Eukaryota; kingdom Metazoa; phylum Chordata; order Ceratodontiformes; family Ceratodontidae; genus Neoceratodus; species Neoceratodus forsteri. The sequence goes on along the minus strand of CM057450.1, from coordinate 1,502,614,914 downwards.
TTCCTGGACATAAAGTCTCCACCACTCATTCACACTGACGGGACTACGCTGGAGGCGCTAGGACCCAGCGGGAGACAACATTTTTCAGGAGGGCTGGCGCCAAGGTAGAGTCACGAGGAAGCGGCACCATGAGCCAGGCTTGCACCATATGGACTACCTCAGCATTGACCCTCCAACCCTTAGGAGTGGGGAACAAACGTTCTACAGAGCCTTTGGTCGAGGACCTTTCCTTTAAGTCTCTGTTCAGGAATTTAAATTCCACTCTCTCTCTCTCTAGACCTCGAATATTGATCCTGGGAAGCTACATCAACATCTTGGGTAAGTGGGTCTTTATTGCTTCAACCTTGGGCATGCACATTGCTAGCTATCAAGGTTATTTTGCTCAGTACGAGTATACACTCTGGCATTCGCTCAAAACTACCATAGAAGCTCTTCCCAATTTGGAGGTTAATGCAGAGCTTCTACAGACCATTACCAGAGGCATTGAGTCCAATAATCAACAGTTTAAAGCTGCCATGGATGCTTTCGACTCTGCCTTCAAAGCGGCGGCGGCTGAAATTTGCACCCGTCGCCACTCTTGGTCGTGTACCTCGGGCTTCACTAATGATGCCCAGCAAAAGGTTATGGCCTTACCTTTTGACAGTATGTATCTGTTTGGGCCTCAGGTAGAGCAGGTGCTGGAGGCCACTCAGAAAACTAGGTCAGCCATCAAGACAGCTAGGCCTCCTTTCTGCAGTCCCTCAAAGGGGCAGGAACAGGTGTCAGTTTCAAACAACATGAAGTCTTGCTGTATTCTGACATATGCAGTGATGTCCAACCTTTGAACTGCCCCGGAGAGGAAAGAGTTAACTTTCCATGCCAGGCATGGAACGCTGAGCTCGAGCTCGGTTGAGACTCTGTCTGTTGCTGTTTGAACTAAAACCGTCAGATTCTTTACTCCGCCTCACTGAACAGTCGCTCCAGAGATTTCTCCTTTGCTCGGTTCAATTAGTCAGTTAAAGTGCTGTTTTCCTCGGTTTTCGACCGAATTTAATCCGTTTAACCTGTCGGTTCAGTCTCTGTCTGTGGTATCGTAAGTACTAGATAGGTTTATTTTTTGTTTCTTCTGTGTGGAACTTGTAAACATTGGATCGGTTCGGTTTGAACCGATCAGGTTTGTTCATAAAAGTTTGTTCTACTTCTTCGGGCAAAAGGAGAACCGACTCTGAGGAGTCGGTTCCGGTTAAAAGAAAAAGAAGGGATAAATCGGCCGGTGCGGATCCACAAGTTCTTTCTCCGACCGCTGATGAAATAGCCAAAGAGATAAGGATTGTTCAAGTCACTAACCCCGGTTCCGACCGAACCGGCATCATCGGTTATGGGTTCGGTCCGGTCGGTTCCCCCGGTTCCAGATTATAATTTAGAGGATTTTTATGAACCGGAGGAGGAGGAAGGAGAGTATGAGGTTAGCGATGGTGATTACGAAAGTCTGGATGTGCCCATTGACCCGGACATCTCCCCAGACAGACCTTCAGGTGTTTCTCCTCCTAGGCTTTCTGAGTCCACTTCCCATTTTATGTTTTACAAAAAAGTGGCTGAAACTCTTCAGCTTCCTGTTAAGAAGCTGTAGATGATCAGGAGGAGCCTGACTATGTTGAGATGATGGATATCCCAGAGTCCAGGAGGCTGTCTATTCCCCTTCATAAGTCTTTTGGGAAACAGACAATAACAATTTTAAAGACTCCCAATTCTATACCTCCTGTGGACAAGAGAATGGACAAGAGGTATACTCTCTCAGGCTCAGATACAGAGTTCCTTACCCAGCAATGCAGCCATGTTGGGGTAGTGCAGGCTGCTGCCTGTGATAAGGCAAATATACCCTTGGCTTCACACCCCCCAGATAAGGACTCCAGGAGGATTGATGCCATGGCAAAGAAACAGTACATGGCAGCATCTTTGGGACTCAGGCAGGCTAATTATATGGCCTATACAGCTAGATATCAGAAATCTAGATGGGACACTGTAATGGCTCTGGCTAAACAGGTCCCTAGCCAGCTTGCCAGGAGCTGGAGCAGGTGGCTGCAGATGGTATTGAGGCATCCAAGGTGCAATTCCATGCTGCAGTGGACTCCAATAATGTTTCATCTAGAGTCATGGCTACATCTGTGGCCCTTCGTAGGATGGCTTGGCTCAGATGTACTAGCATGTCTCAGGATACCCAGACTAAGGCCATGGATTTTCCTGTTGTGGGTAATTCTCTGTTTGCAGAGCAAACAGAGAACTACATGAAGAAAATGGATGAATACAGGACCACCTATAGGAGTGCTCAGGCCAAGGAAAGGCAAGCCACTCCTCAGAGGCAGCATTCCAGGGGCAGGCCTTTTTATAGGCTCTTCTACTGAGCCCAGGCCTCCTCTTCTGCTTATGCTCATAGGAGGTTCTTCAGAGGGAGAGGCAGACGGGGTACAAGCAGGCCTGCTTCCACCCCTCAGCCTAAAGCCCCTGCCAAACAGGCACCCTGATGGGTTTGCCGGGGCCGATTCTCCACCACCTGTAGGGGGCAGGCTGGCTTACTTTGTCCAGGACTGGATGTCTTTAACATCAGACAAATGGGTCCTGGAAGTAGTGAGCCAGGGACTGGTTCTCAGCTTCAAAAAATTTCCCAAGATGAGAACCAGATCCTTTCACCTGCAAATCCTTCAGAGGCACTTGCCCTAGAGGCAGAGGTCTCTTCCTCTTGGCTCTGAGAGCCATAGAGAGGGTTCCACCCCTACACAAGGGAAAAGGATTGTACTCCAGGTACTTCCTAACCCCCAAAAAGACAGGAGAATGGCAGCCCATCCTGGATCTCAGATATTTAAACAAGCACCTTTTAAAGCCAAAGTTCAAAATGGTGACTCTGGGAATAATTCTACCCTCTCTAAGGCCAGGGGACTGGCTAGTTTCCCTGGACCTCAAGGATGCCTATTTCCATATTCTCATCAGATGCTCCCACCGAAAGTACCTCAGGTTCGAGCTGCCCTCAGGCCATTATCAATTCAGAGCAATGCCCTTTGGCATAACTTCAGCTCCAAGGGTGTTCACAAAATGCCTGGCAGTAGTGGTTGCTTTCCTAAGGAGAAGAAAGATCTCCATCTTTCCATACCTGGACGGCTGGCTCATAGTAGGTCAGTCCCCAGACCAAGTCAAGTCACACCTACAGATAACTCAGCAACTGCTCACTTCTCTAGGTTTCCTTCTGAATCTCTCAAAGTCAGTTCTAGAGCCTGTGCAGCTCCTCACCTTCATAGGGGCAGAACTGGATACATTAAAGGCAAGAGCCTTCCTTCCCCTGGACAGGGCAAGGACCCTTGTCTCACTGGCCTCTTCATTCACCCTTCAGGTGTCTCGACCAGCAAGGCATTTTCTGCAGCTCCTGGGCCACATGGCTGCCTCTACGGCAGTGGTCCAGGGAGCAAGATTTCAGATGAGGGACATTCAGTTCCACTTAAGAGCCTTCTGGTCTCAGAAAAAGGATCCTCTGAACAAACTAATCCCAGTGACTCGAACCCTGATCCAGGCTTTGCAATGGTGGCAGGATCAGGACAACCTAAGACAAGGAGTTCCCTTTGTCACTCAGTCTCATTCTCTAATCTTTACTACAGATGCCTCCCTTTTGGGATGGGGAGCCCACTTGGGGGACCTGGCCACCCAAGGGTTGTGGTCACCTCAGGAATCTCTGCTTCACATCAATCTGTTAGAACTCAGAGCAGTGTTTCTAGCACTTCAAGCTTTTTCCAAGTCTGTTCAGAACAAAGTAGTTCAGATCAGGACAGACAATACCACCACAATGTGGTACAACAACAAACAAGGGGGCACTCGGTCTACGGCCTTGTGCACCGAGGCAATGAAGTTGTGGTCACTGGCCTATTCCCCTCAACACCTCTCTTACAGCAGTGCACCTCCCAGGGAAGGACAATGTCCTGGAAGATGCTCTCAGCAGGATTTCTCAATGCCATCACGAATGGTCCCTGGATCCCCTGATTTTGAAGGTGATCTTCTCCATATGGGGCACCCCACAGATAGATCTTTTTGCAACCCCAGACAATCACCAACTTCCTCTCTTTTGCTGCAGACCCCCAGTGTTGGGCTCAGTCCCCCCTGGATGCCCTAGTTCTCAATTGGGAAGGGAGGTTCCTGTATGCTTTTTCTCCCCTTCCCGCTCCTGTTCAAGGTGCTAGTCAAAATCAGGTCTCAACCCTGCAAAGTGATTCTGATTGCTCCAGACTGGGCCAGACAGCCCTGGTACCCTCTCTTGTTGTCTTTAGCAGTCCACCTTCCCCTGTCTCTTCCCAGGAATTACAACCTGTTAACATGTGCTCAGTGGAGGATTTGGTATCCGAATCTCAAATCTCTCAACCTCAAGGCCTGGCTCTTGAAGAGTTAGAGTTTGCTGATTTGCATCTCTCTCAAGGTGTTCTGGATATTTTAAAGGCTTCTCGAAAGCCTTCCACCAGAAACACTTACAATTCCAAGTGGAAAAGATTTATTATATGGTGCTCTGGGAAGCATATTTCTCTGGAGTCTGCTGGCCTGTCCACAGTCCTCGACTATATGGTTCATCTCAATAGCTTGGGACTTAGGCCAGCTACACTAAGAGTGCATCTGGCAGCTGTTTCTGCCTTCCTGTCAGCAGGCAAGCATTCTTCCCTTTCAGCTCATCTTGTATTCTGTAAATTTTTCAAGGGATTGCTGCATACCAATCCTCCCTTCAGGGACCCTGCCGCTGCTTGGGATCTTAATGTTTGCATTGCTCAGCTTATGCAACCCCCTTTTGAGCCTTTGTCCTCAGCAGAGCTTAAGTACTTGACTTGGAAAACTGTTTTCTTGGTGGCCATCACTTCTGCCAGATTCATAAGTGAGTTACAGGCCCTGTCAGTGGAGCCTGATTTTATCTCCTTCCATAGAGATAAGGTGGTCCTCAGGACTAATAGGAAGTTTTTGCCTAAGGTGGTTTCAGATTTCCACCTTAACCAGTCTATGTTTCTTCCTGTTTTCTTCACTGACCATTCCTCCTCTGGGGAGAGGAGCCTGCACAGCTTGGATGTGAAAAGGGCCCTTAGCTACTACATAGAACGCACCAAGAGTCACAGGTTCGACTCCCTCCAACTGTTCCTCACTTATGGTGAGGTTGGTAAGGGAAAACCTGCCACTAAGAGATCTATTGCCAGGTGGATTGTCTCTTGCATACAATTTTGCTATGAAAAATTAGGTAGGATCCCACCCTCAGGCCTGAGGGCTCACTCTACCAGAGGTACAGCTGCTTCCCTGGCTGCTGCCAGGGATATTCCTATCTTAGAGATTTGTCAAGCAGCCACCTGGAAAACAGTACATACTTTTACCAAGCATTACTCTCTGGATATCCAGGCTAGGAGTGATGCTCGGTTTGGCACAGCAGTGCTTCAGAGCCTATTCCCGAAGTAGGTTCTGTCCCTCCTCCATGGAGGTACTGCTTGGTAGTCTGCATATGTCAGAATACAGCAAGACTTCATGTTGTTTGAAGAAAAAATTACTCACCTTAGTAATGTTGTTTCTTCTAATGGAGTCTTGCTGTATTCTGACCTCCCCCCTCCTCTCAGAACCTGGGTTTTGGAATGTGGGTGGGCAGCAACAGTGTTGGCACTCTGGAGGTGCCCCTTTTTCTCACCCCCTTAATTTGAGTGTGTGTGTGTTGTGTTATACTTATTTTTTGGGTTTCTTGACTTGAGTCTTTGCTTTGGGACCAAAAAATCTTTTTATTATATTTAGTAGCCAGTTGGCTAGTGTAAGTTTATAGTTTCCACACAGGACACCCAGTGAGTATAGCTCGTAAAGATCTGACGGTTTGAGTTCAAACAGCAACAGACAGAGTCACAACCGAGCTCGAGCTCAGCATTCCATGCCTGGCATGGAAAGTTAACTCTTTCCTCTCCAGTGCAGTTCAAAGGTTGGACATCACTGCATATGTCAGAATACAGCAAGACTCCATTAGAAGAAACATTACTAAGGTGAGTAATTTTTTCTTCATAACCATGAGTCCTTTTGTGGTAAGGGCAGAGGAGGCTTTAACAGAAACCAAACTCCTCAGCCACAAAAGAAAACACAGCAGAAGGCACAGGGCCCCAAAGCACCCAGTGCCACCCTCTGAGATTCCGGCCCAGGTCCCACCTCAGCTGACTGAGGGGGACTCTTTCTCGGCAGTAGGAGGTGTCTGACTCAGTTTTACGACAGGTGGAAGTTGATAACATCAGACAAATGGGTCCTCAGGATAATACGAGAGGGGTACTCTCGCAATCTGTTGGAAACCCCTCCGGATCATCCACCCAAGCGACAGCCCAGGCTGTCTACCGCTCAGTCAGACCTTTTTGCATCCGAGATTCAAGGCCTTCTGAACTGCAGGGCAGTAGAGATAGTTCCACTGGACCAGCAGAACACAGGTTTCTACTCCCATTACTTTCTAGTTCCAAAGAAGACAGGCAGTATGCGCCCTATTCTCGACCTCAGAAAGTTAAACAAGTTTATTTTCAAGGAGAAATTCAGGATATCATCACTCGGTTCCCGTCTACCTCTGATTCATCAACATGATTGGCTAGCCTCCCTGGACATGCAGGGCGCCTACCAACACATTCTTATACACCCAAAGCACCACAAGTACCTAAGGTTCGTAGCATTGGGTCAGCACTACCAATTCAGGGTCCTGCCCTTTGGGCTATCTTCGGCGCCTTGAGTTTTTACGAAGTGATATGCAGTTCTCACGGTGCATCTGAGGAAAATCGGAATCAAAGTGTTCCCATATCTGGATGACTGGCTCCTCACGAGCCCTTCCAGACAAGAGACTCTAGAGGCTGTGGCTATGGCCTCAAACTTCCTCACATCCATGGGAGTACTGCTAATCTTCAAAAAGTCACAGTTACAACCCTCCCAGAGGCTCCTCTTCATAGGAGCCCTTCTGGACACCTCCTGCGCAAAAGCTTTCCTTCCAGAGGACAGAAGGAGCAATATCCGCCAGGTGGCTTGCTTCTTCAGAGAAAGCAGATCAGTCCGAGCTCTCTCGATGCAGCAGATGCTAGGTCTCATGGCATCCTCAGTGTTCACTGTGCCTCTGGCTCATCTTCACATGAGACCTTCTCAGTGGATGCTCGGCGCTCAGTCGTCACCAACCATACATCCTCAGTCCTTTCACATCATGGTGACAGAACTGCTGAGGCGGTCACTCACCTGGTGGTCTCTGGAAGACAACCTTCAGGAGGGTTATCCCTTCATCCCTCTGGATCCTCAGTTCTCCATCACCACGGATGCATCCCTACTGGGATGGGGAGCTCACTGCCAGGATCTCCACACCCAGGGCAGATGGAGTCAGGACGAGTCCCAACTTCACATAAATGTTCTGGAAATGAGAGCTGTCCTTTACGCAGTCCGGACCTTGAAGGACATTCTCTGTCACAAGGCCATTCTCCTTCAAACGAACAACGAGGCAGTGATGTACTACATCAACAAGCAGGGCGGTGCACACTCTTACCCCTTATGCAGGGAAGCGATGAGAATGTGGGACTGGTGCCTACAGCACAAAGCTCTAATTCAGGTGTTCTACCTGCTGGGAGTACAGAGCAACCTGGCGGACTGTCTCAGCAGAATGGAGACAGATCCACACGAGTGGTCTCTCGACACAACCATTGTGCAATCACTCTTTGATGAATGGGGAACTCCAGACCTGGACCTTTTTGCGTCCCCACTCAACACAATACTGCCTCTCTTCTGCTCCAGAAATCCAGGACCTTGCGTTTTGTCAGGATGCATTCAGACTGTGGTGGAAAAAACGCTTTTCATACGCATTTCTTCCTCTTCCCTTAATTCAGAGAGTGCTGCTCAAACTGGAGACACAGAGGGGCAGAATGATTCTCATCGCCCCATTCTGGCCTCGTCACATCTGGTATCCACCGATCAACAGATTATCAGAAACCTCCCTGAAACCGCTTCCACTTCAGACAAACTTACTGACCCAAGGCCCTGTAGTCCATCCCAACCTGAGGTCCTTTCACCTCCATGCTTGGCTTTTGAAGAGATAGAGGTGAACAGGTTTTACGTTTCACGTAGAGTTTGATATTCTTTTAGCTGCACATAAGCCAGCTACTTGAAATAATTACACGGCTAAGTGGAAGCGTTTTTCTATCTGGTGTGCAAAATCCTCCTGGAACCCATTTCCTGCCCACCGAGCAAAGTCCTAGATTATCTTCTGGACCTCTCTAACACAGGTCTACAATACTCCTCTGTCAAAGTTCACCTTCGTGCAATCTCGCATACCATGAGCCTGTACTCTCCATGTCTTTGGCTTAGTTACCTGTGGTTAAGAGGTTTCTTAAGGGCATTCTGCATACCAGACCGCCAGTTAGACGTCCGGTAGCAGCCTGGGACATTAACCTCGAGCTAGACATGCTTACCCGTAAACCTTTGGAGCCTCTAGCTACTTGTGACTTGAAATTTATGACTTGAAAGACGGCCTTCTGGTGGCCATCACTTCCACCTGCAGAGTATCGGAAATGCATGCTTTGGTCGCAGACACCCCCCCCCCCATACTGTGTTTCACAAAGATAAGGTAGTTCATAGAAACATAGAAACATAGAAGTTGACGGCAGATAAGGACCGCAAGGCCCATCCAGTCTGCCCATTTCTTTTTCTACCTTATAAATGTGCCATCAGCCTTTGCTCTGTCAGTGACCTATCTATTCATAGTCATTTGTATTGCTCCCTTATGCCTGACCCATGCCTGTTTGAAGCCCTGCACTGTATTCAGTCACCACTTCTTGTGGTAAGCTATTCCATGCACCTACCAACCTTTCTGTGAAAAAGAATTTCTCACATTCCCTAATCGGCCTCCCTAATCTCATGCTGTGTCCTCTTGTCCTGCTATTTTTCTTATATTTAAACATGTTAGACTCTTTCACCTTGTTTATGCCCTTAAGGTGTGTTTAAATGTCTCGATCATATCACTCTCTCCTCCTTTGCTCAAGGGTATACATATGGAGCTCCGTTAATCTGTCTCATATGTCTTCTGATGCAGTCCTGCACCATTTTGGTTGCCCTTCTCTGGACTGCCTCAATTTGGTTAATGTCCTTGTGAAGGTGTGGCCTCCAATACTGCACACAGTACTCAGATGGGGCCTAACCATGTCTTGTACAGAGGGATTATTACCTCCCTCTTACGATTTGTGATACCCCTACTAATACACTAACACCCCCTAGCCTTACCTACTGCTTTAGAGGTCTGCTTGATGATTTTAGGTCATCAGTGATGATGATGCCCAAGTCTCTTTCTTCCTTTGTGACTGCTAGCAACTCCCTCCCAGCCTATAAGTGGCTTCAGGGTTTCTCTTCCCTATGTGCATGATTTTGCACTTCTTTGCATTAAATCCCAGTTGCCACTCTTCTGACCATTTTGCTAGTTTATCAGATCTCTTCTCATTCTGCCCACCCATCTGGATCATCTACTCTGTTGCAGATCTTGGTGTCATCTGCAAACAGACAAGCCTTACCTCTAGTCCATCTAGCAGGTCACTAATGATGATGTTGAATAGGACTGGCCCCAGGACTGATCCCTGAGGTACCCACTTGTGACTTGCATCTCTTCTGACTGTATACCATTTACCACCACTCTCTGTTTTCTGCCAGTCAACCAGTTTGCCACCCAGTTGACCAACTTCTGCCCACCCGAGCCTACCTAGCTTATTTATCAATCTTCTATGTGGAACAGTGTCAAAAGCTTTGCTGAAGTCAAGGTAGGCTACATCAACTGCTCCCCTTGGTCCACCACTCTGGTTACCCAGTCAAAGAAATCTATGAGATTAGTTTGACAGGACCTTCCTTTGTAAACCATGCTGTCTTGGATCCTGTGCCCTATGGATTCCAGGTGTGTTGCACTATCCTTTCCTTAAGGAGTGCCTCCATAATCTTGCCCACTACTGAGGTAAGACTGAGCTGGTCTGTAGTTCCCCGCCTCCTCCCTGCTACCACTCTTGTGGAGCGGGATCACATGGGCCCTTCTCCAGTCTTCTGGGACCTCTCCTGTGCTCAGAGACTCACTAAACAATTCTGCTAATGGCTCTGCTAGTTCCTCCTTTAGCTCCTTAAGTACCCTGGGATGTATGCCATCAGGTCCCATTGCCTTATCCACCCTGAGCTTAGCAGCTCTTGTAGGACCCTTTCTTTTGTGAAGGAGTAGTGCTCACCTCCTCCCCTGTGTCCATGATGCTGAGCTGTGGGCCTGCCTACCTCTCTTCAGTAAATACTGAGCAAAGTATCTATTTAGGATAGATGCCTTTACAGGGTCCTCCTCCTCACATGCTCCTTTTCTCCATTAAGCTTAGCAATACCCCCTCTGGACTTTCTCCTTTCACTAATGTATCTATAGAAAGTCTTGTCACCTTCTTTACTGTTCGTGCTAGTGTTTCCTCAGTTTGGGACTTTGCCTGCCTTACTGCCTTACCTGCTTCCCTTAGGGCAGTTTGGTATGCCTCCTATCTTCATCCCGCTGTGTTCCCTTATATTTCCTGAAGGCCAGCCTTTTGGCTCTGACCTTTTCTGCTACTGTATTTGAGAACCAAAGTGGTTTCCTTCTTCTTTTGCACTTCCTTTTCTGTCTAACACAATGGGATGTTGCTTCAAGTATTGTATCCTTAATGCTTGCCCACTTTGCCTGTACCCCCTCACCTGTGTTTCTTTTTGCCAGGGCTAGCTTAACTCTGTTGGCCATCTTATCAAAGTCAGCTCCTCTGAAGTCCCATTTTTTTGCCTTGGAATGGGATGATTTAGATGTAGTAGCCAAATTGAACCATACCATGTGATGGTCACATCACCCTAGGTGACCTTCTACCTGGAGATCTGTGATCCTTCTTTGTTAGTCAGTACTAGATCTAGGATAGCCCTGTCTCTTGTGGGTTGCTGTACCAGTTGTTTGAGGCCTCCCCTGCAGGGAATCCACTATGAGTCTAGTTCTGGCAGATGTTCCTGCTGGTATTGACCAATCTGTATCTGGCATGTTGAAGTCTCCCATTATCAGAACCTCCCTTTAGCTGTCATGTTTTGTATATCTTCTAACAGTAATGTGTCTATGTCCTCCCTCTGGTCTGGGGGCCTGTAGACAACCCCAGTTCTTATGGCTGTCCCATTTCCTGTTTCAGGGTGACCCACAGTTCTTCTGGCTCCTTATGTGTATTCTGAATTTCTGTAGCTTTGATATTTTCATTAACATACAGGGCCACTCCTCCCCCCTTTTGCACCTCGGTCTCTTCTGAACAATACATAGCCAGGTACTGAAGTCTCCAAGTGTGGTTACTGGTAAACCACGCCTCACTAATTGCTACTATGTCCAGTTTAGCCTCTGACATTATTGCCTGCAGGTCTGGGATCTTATTTCCCAGGCTGTGAGCATTTGTGTACATGATTTTCCATTGGCCAGATTTTGGTGTGTTAGTTGTTGGGTGAAGTTTGGCATTACCTCCTGCATCGTGTGGGGAGACAAACCTTTTTTCTTACCTGGTGATGCAAATGAGACGGCAAACACGCTGAATTCCTGTTTGACCACTAGCTGAGGGGGGAGGGGTGTTCTTCCCATTCGACGTATGGGGTGCTGCACCCCTCTCCCCATTTGCTAGTTTAAATATTCTGCAAAGACGTCAAACTTCTGCCCCAATGCACTGACTCCCTCTTTAGTCAGATGCAGTGTAACCTAGTCAGAGTAATTAGAAGGAAAAAAAAAAGGAAAAAAATGCAAGTAATGGTTTAATTGTGCTTTGTTTAACTTGTTATAACAAGTTAAATTACTAGTGCCCCTGTAAATGAGATCACCTTGTGGAGGCCCCACTGATCCGCCCCTTCCTGCTCTGCCACAGGAAATGTCACAACTGTGGTACCCTATAAAAAGAGTGTAGCGTGGGGTGGTTGGGGATGGGGTGGTGGCTGGGCCCTTCCCCTGCCTAAAAGAAGAACCACGGACGAAAGAACAAGGAGGTAAGAGCAGAAACAATCAGTCAACAACAAATGCAATAACCCTGAAAGCTTATCCTAATGTTAGATAAAACTGTAAAACCTGTAAAGCACCACCTGTAATAATTTCAGAGAAGATATACCCTGTAAGAAACACTTTGCTCCAGAGAAGAATAAAGCAGTAACAGAAGATATACCTTGCAAAAGACAATTTGAATCAGAAGATTACAGCAGTAATCTGTTAGCACACACCTGTAGGCACACCTTGTAATAATGCAGAAGAAGGTATACCAGCAACAACAATTTGAATCAGAGAAAAATAAAGCAATGAAATGTTAGCAACAAACAGTAGCAATCCCTGTGAGTAAAAAATAAAAACACCACCACACAGTAAATCTGCTTAGCCAAACTAAGTCTTAATCCTTCTCCCTTGCTCTGGTAAATTTCTCTACTCTGCCTTTCAAGCAGTCTTAGAAGGAAAGAGCTCAGGTGAAGCTAGGTGCCTTGACCAGCAAACCAAGTCGTCTACCTCCAAGATATCAACTAACCTGACTTTTTAACCCTTCTTTCTGTTGGAAATTACTGACAGTTTCCATCCAACTATTTCTCCTAAAAAAAAAAAAAGAAAAAAAAACTTTTTTTCACCAAACATCTTTTCTTGAGAGAGTACTGAATCCCTGTACCCTGTCCTTCTTCCAGAATAGCCGACTATGCTTCTGGAGTATTTGCCATTTATTCTGTGCCTTGAATTCTGGCAGACAGCTTTGCTACTCTTTGCAGTTCCTATACAATCTAGAGATGGACCAGGGTCTTGGGTATCTTATACCTCTCCCCTCTCTCCTAAATTCTTTACCCACCCTACCCTCCCTTCTTCCGCTTCCAGAGATTGGGGCCCCTCCCAATCCCCTTTAGTTCGAACCTCTTCTTTGCTGTCATTATTTCTCCTTTTAGTTCAGACATCTTTTCCTTTTTCTGGCCCTTGGACTCTCTTGTCCCACCCTCCATCCCTTCCTCTTACCTCTCCGGCGACTCAGAACTGGCAGGCAGGCGGCGTCGACACAGCCTAACTGCCAACCTGCGAGCGCCACACAGTGCGTTGGACTCATCATGACATCAGCGCAGACAGTGATGGTACAGACATTGATGTTGGTAGCCCCACCTCATTGCCAGCATGATAATGACATTAAAAGCCTTAGAAATCCATTATTCATTTGCCCAAACTTTGGCACTGGATATGGTGCCATCATACATGCTAAGCATAATACTATCATCAGTGCTGTGCATGATAACATCGTTGGTGCCGAGCATGGGGCCTTCTTCCCTGCCGACCATGGTTTCATCTTTGTTGCCATAATGACAGCTGTGCTACGCGCTATTTTAATGCAGCTTTGCCTCATTTCCATACAGCTTGCATTATGGCCATGAAATCTTGTGTTATCTTCATACAGTTTTGCATTATTTTTAATCCAAATGCTGCACGCAAAAAATGTTGCTATTTTTGTACAAATTGGCATATGGCCATATAAAAATTGCCAGCAGAAGAAAGCCTTACAGTCGGCAGCAGAGATCTAATGACAAAGACAGGGAACCAGCTACAGTAGCAGAGATTTAATGACAGAGACAGGGAACCAGCTACAGTAGCAGAGATTTAATGACAGAGACAGGGAACCAGCTACAGCAATACATACCTAATGACAGAGACAGGGAACCAGCTACAGCAGCAGAGATCTAATGGCAAAGACAAGTACCAGCTAGAGCAGGACAAATCTAATGACAGAGACAGGGAACCAGCTACAGCAACACAGATCTAATGACAGAGACAGGGTACCAGCTACAGCAGCACAGCTGTAAAGACAGACAGGGTACCAGCTACAGCAGCATACATCTAATGACAGAGGCAGGGAACCAGTTACAACAGCATATATCTAATGACAGAGACAGGGCACTAGCTACAACAGCACAGATCTAATGACAGAGACGGTACCAGCAACAATAGCACAGATCTAATGATAGAGACAGGGTACCAGCTACAACAGCACAGATGTAATGACAGAGACAGGGTTCCAGCTACAACAGCACAGATGTAATGACAGAGACAGGGTACTAGCTACAACAGCATGGATCTAATGACAGACACAGAGTCACCAGCTACAGCAGCACAGAACTAATGACAGAGAAAGGGAGCTAGCAACAGTAGCAGAGATCAAATGACAGAGACAGGGAACCAGCTACAGCAGCACAGATCTAATGACAGAGACAGGGAACCAGCTACAGCAGCAGAGATTTAATGACAGAGACAGGGAACCAGCTACAGCAATACAGATATAATGATAGAGAGAGGGCACCAGCTACAAAAGCACAGATCTAATGACAGAGACAGGGTACCAGCTACAACAGCACAGATCTAATAACAAAGACAGTACCAGCTACAGCAGCAGAGATCTAATGACAGACACAGCCCACCAGCTACAACAGCACAGATCTAATGACAGGGATGGTACCAGCTTCAACAGTACAGATGTAATGACAGAGACAAGGTACCAGCTACAACAGCACAGATCTAATGACAGAGACGGGGTACCAGCTACAACAGCACATATCTAATGACATAGACAGGGTACCAGCCACAGTAGCCCAGAATTAATGACAGGGGCAGGGTGTCAGCTACAGCAACACAGGTCTAATGACAGAGACAGTGAACCAGCTACAACAGCAGAGATCCAATGGCAGAGACAGGGTACCAGCTACATCAGCACAGCTCTAATGACAGAGACAGGGATCCAGCTACAGCAATACAGATATAGTGATAGAGGGCACCAGCTACAGCAGCAGAAATCCAATAACAGACAGGGTACCAGCTACAGCAGCACAGATCTAATGACAGAGACAGGGTACCAGCTACAGCAGCAGCAGAGATCTAATGACAGAGACAGGGAACCAGCTACATCAATACAGATATAATGATAGAGAGAGGGCACCAGCTACAGCAGTAGAAATCCAATGACACAGACAGGGAACTAGCTACAGCAGCACCAATCTAATGACAGAGATAGGGGACCAGCTACAACAGCACAGATCTAATGACAGAGACAGGGTCCCAGCTACAGCAGCACAGAACTAATGACAGGGTCAGAGTATCAGCTACAACAGCACAGACCTGATGACAGAGACGGAAATAGTTACAGCAGCACAGATCTAATAACAGAGACAGGAAACCAGCTACAGCAGCACAGACCTAATGACAGAGACAGGGAACCAGCTACAACAGCACAGATCTAATGACAGAGACAGGGAGCCAGCTACAGCAGCACAGATCTAATGACAGAGACAGGGTACCAGCTACAGCAATACAGATATAGTGATAGAGGGCACCAGCTACAGCAGCACAAATCCAATAACAGAGACAGGGTACCAGCTACAGCAGCACAGATCTAATGACAGAGACAGGGTACCAGTTACAGCAGCAGAGATCTAATGACAGATACAGGGAACCAGCTACATCAATACAGATATAATGATAGAGAGAGGGCACCAGCTACAGCAGTAGAAATTCAATGGCACAGACAGGGAACCAGCTACAGCAGCACCGATCTAATGACAGAGATAGGGGACTAGCCACAACAGCACAGATCTAATGACAGAGACAGGGAACCAGCTACAGCAGTATAGATCTATGACAGAGACCGGGAACTAGCAACAACAGCACAAATCTAATGACAGAGACAGGGTACCAGCTACAACAGTGCAGATCTAATGACAGAGACAGGGTCGCAGCTACAGCAGCGCAGAACTGACAGGGACAGAGTACCAGCTACAACAGCACAGACCTGATGACAGAGACGGAACTAGTTACAGCAGCACAGATCTAATAACAGAGACAGGAAACCAGCTACAGCAGCACAGACCTAATGACAGAGACGGAACCAGCTACAACAGCACAGATCTAATGACAGAGACAGGGAGCCAGCTACAGCAGTACAGCTCTAATGACAGAGACGGTACCAGCTACAACAGCGCAGATCTAATGACAGAGACAGGGTCCCAGCTACAGCAGCACAGAACTAATGGCAGGGATAGAATACATGCTACAACAGCACAGACCTGATGCCAGAGACGGAACCAGTTACAACAGCACAGATCTAATGACAGAGACAGAGTAAGAGCTATAGCAGCCCAGAACTAATAACAGGGAACCAACTACAGCAGCACTGATCATCCTTCTCCCTGTCTGGGGTATATCCCCTTCATAGGGTATATCCCTATTAGTTGCCAAATTCACATTCTTGCCTGTAGGCACTATGCAATCTAATGCCACCTGGCAGTTGCACTACCTGTGGAAAAGTGCTGTGCACTAGATTGGATCGGGTACACTGGCTCTTACAGAGGGTACATCCATGTTGTTGCAGGAGAAGCAGGTCCTTTTCTCTGATTTTTCTTCACCTTTTCTGATTATGCCAGACTATCCTTTTAGTTGGGATGCCCTTCCTCTTCTCTTACACCAGCTAGTTTGCTAGCCTTCTACCCTAAGGGGTCCCTGGGGAGATAAACACATCCCGACTCCTTTGTGCTTTTTGATCTTACAGCTCCACATGCACCTGAGATTCCTTCCTGTTTTCCCTGATAGGGAAAAAAAGGGGAACATGTTTTAACTAGCTATTCAGTCAGTCCTCCATCAGGTAGCACATTTTTGTTTTCCAGGACTCTGTATAATTCATTCCTATTTTGGCACATTGTGCCATCTCAGTTGCAAGGGGGTCCCAATTCTGAGCATCCCTTCTTGCTTTTCTGCCAGCGCCACATGCCTCAGGGCTGCTATCTATCCATCTCCTGTCTGATTAGTGGTGTGAGGCTCTGTTTCCATATTCAGCTACCCCGTAGGCCACCTAGTGGGCCCTTTTCCCTTTATTTTTTATTTATTTATTTGAAGTTTTGGATTACAATACCTTTGAGCTAATAGCTCTTTCACAATGGTCCCATGTCAAGAACCGGGGAATAAAGAGTCAAAGGAAGGTACACAGGATTCGCTCAACATACCATCTTAAAATAAAATATGTGATACAAAAATAATGATAAAACTTACAAGAATATTTTTTATCTTACAAGAAGCAGCTCATGGCTTTATCCTGAGTAACTGGCATTCAGCCAGGAGATAGGTCACAAAGGAGTATCTGAGGCATTACTGTAAGGGTGAGGGGTGGTAAGGATTACCTGGGGTGAGGGGAATAGAGGTTAAGTGGTGTGGGAGGAGGCTGAGTAAGGTCAATGCATTGTGAGAAGTAGTGGAGAGAGAGGTGAGGTTGGGACATAGGTAAGGCGGTTTAGAGGGGTGGGAATAGTGGTGAATGTAGAGGGGGAGAGGATGGCCAACCTTTGAGAGTAGCTGTCTCATGAAATTGAATCAAAGAAGTCACATTTTCCCGTTTGTGCGATGTGATCTTCCTGGACATAAAGTCTCCACCACTCATTCACACTGGTGGGATCTACGCCGAAGGTGCTAGGACCCAATGGGAGCAAACTTTTTGCAGCAGGGTCAGCGCCAGAGATGGAGCCATGAGGAGCGGCGACTTGAGCCTCAGCTCATGCGGCAGTGACTATCTCGGCGTCAACCCTCCAACTGCCTCAGTTCCTTTTTTCCCGCCGTCATGTGCACTACAGTGACGACGTTGCTCGCCCACCAGGAGTCAAACTTCAAACTAGCAGCATAGTTTTCAGTTGTTTTTTTATTTTGTAGCATTTCCTGAATAAAGTTCTGCTTACTATAATTTATTACAAGAAAGAAGTCTCAGCCTACATCGACGGAGTTGACCATGAGCGGGTCAGGTGACGGTAGGGAGACTTTGTATGAAAGCTGTTCAGTCAGCCGGGCTGGGTTTGCTCCGCCACCCTTTCCGGGGGGGGGGGTCTGACAACAGACAGTTCAATGCCCGAGGGTTAGCGTGTCCTCTGGGAGGCATAAAAGAAATGGTCGCACTCTCAGCACTGCTCGCCTCAAGCTCTTCTTCGACACGAGGTCGAAAGAGAAGGCATCACCGGAGGTCGCCTTCTGTATGTCTGCTCGCCGATGGTCAGTCATTGGGGTCAGTTGTCAGTCTCCTCCGGAGTCGCCGGTTTCTGTCTCTGGTCTCCGACCTCTTTGACATTGGAGCCCTTCACCGCCTTCTGGTAGGGCTTCAGATGAGCAGTTTCATCAGTGGGCTGCTCTGATGGAGCAGTGGGCTTGGAGGTTGGTCCAGCTGCCTAGCCCGGTCACTCACGGGCCCTCGGACCCTTCTGGGGATCGGGTAGGGCGGTTGGGCCTCCATAGTCATGTGGCGCCTTATTCGGTGCTGTCGACTCCACGCTCAGGTGTTTTCCCCCCTCACATGGCTGCGGTGCAGGGGGCCACACTAATGCCTCTGTCTCCTGGTACTTTTCCTTCTGTTTCCCCAAATCTCAGTTTCTGGGGCCCTGCATTGATTTCAGCACCGCCGGCGTCGATGGGTCGTTCTGTGCCATCCTCGGCGCTGTTGGGTTTGTCGGCACCGTCCTTGGCTCTGTGCAGCTTTTTGGCGCCACCCTTGGTGCCGTTGGCTATTCGGTGCCACCCTCAGCGCTGTGTGGCCTTTCGGCACCTTTCTCGGCACCGAGGGCTCTGTCAGCGCCGTGCGCAGTGCTGAGCTAGGTGGCGCTGTGCACTTCTTCGGCACCGAGACTTGGCGGGATGTCTTCCAGTCTTCAGGGCTCCTCGACTCCAAACCCTTTTCCCTCCTCTTTTCCTTCTGATTTTCACTCCTTTCCTGTCTATACAGTCCCTCCTGGGCTGTCAGGAGATGATACTGAGCCTGACCCAGACCTTAGGCTGGGTGATGATGTGGAAAGAATAGTATCTAATCCTGCTGCAGAGCCTGTGGTCGAGGACCTGTCATTTAAGTCTCTGCTGAAATATTTGAACTCCACTCTTTCTCTTCAGACTATGGATATCCTGGGAAGCTTTTAAGACTCCAGTACCTTCATGTTCAGGACATCCCTATGGATTTAACTCCCCTGGTACAGCCCTCCTTTGAGACGCTTTCTCAAATGGTATGGAATAATCCTGCTCTCATTCCTTCTGTGGTTAAGTCCATAGATAGGAAGTATGCTGCTCCCAAGGATCGACCTATTTTGGCCTCTCAAGCCATTGCGGTCCGTATTGTAGTCTTGGCAGAGAATGATAAGTTCGTCCTTCTTCAGACTACTACAGCTTGACCTATAAACAAAGAATCTTATAAGATAAATACTTTAGGTAAGAGAGTCTGTGCTGCATCCACCCTGGGTTTGCGTATTGCCAGCTACTAGGGCTATTTCTCTCAATATGAGTATATTCTTTGGCATTC
This sequence comes from Neoceratodus forsteri, assembly GCA_016271365.2. Taxonomy (NCBI): domain Eukaryota; kingdom Metazoa; phylum Chordata; order Ceratodontiformes; family Ceratodontidae; genus Neoceratodus; species Neoceratodus forsteri. Next base: position 1,502,595,586 of record CM057450.1, on the reverse strand, counting down.
ACTCAAACAAATGGTTGAAGCTCTACTGGAGTCGGACACTAATTCAGAGCTTCTTCGGACCATAACCAGGGGTATCAAGTCCAACAACCAACAGGTTAAAGCAGCTATGGACGCTTTCGATACTGCCTCTCGGGTGGCGGCGGGCATTTGTACCCGCCGTCATTCCTGGATGCACACTTCAGGCTTCACGAATGATGCCCAGCAACAGGTCATGGCGTTGCCCTTCGACGGTGTGTATCTCTTTGGTCCTCAAGTAGAACAAGCTCTAGAGGCCACACAAAAGACCAGATCGGCCATTAAATTTGCTCGACCTGCTCCCGCCCCTTCTTGGGGGGTGTTAATAAGCGCCAGTTTCACAACTGTCAGTCCTTTCGAGGCAAAGGCAGAGGAGGTTTTAATAAAACCAAGTCCCTCAGCCTCAAAGGAAAACACAGCAGAAAGCACAAGGGCCCAAAGCGCCCAGTGCCACCTTCTGAGTTTCTGGCCCAAGACCCACCTCAGCTGCCCAAGGGGGACTCCTCTTTAGTGGTGGGAGGTCATCTGACTCAATTCTACAACCAGTGGAAGTCCGTAACATTGGACAAATGGGTCCTCTGGATAATCTGCAAGGGGTATTCCCTCAATCTTTCGGAGACCCCTCCGGATTGTCCCCCCCAAATGGCAGCCCAAGCTGTCAGTACTTCAGTCAAAACTTCTCGCCTCAGAGATACAAGGCATTCTGAACAACAGAGCAGTAGAAATAGTTCTGCTGGATCAACGGAACACAGGGTTCTACTCCCATTACTTTCTAGTTCCAAAGAAAACTGGGGGCATGGGCCCCATTTTGGACCTCAGAAAGTTGAACAAATTTTTTCCCAAGGAGAAGTTCAAAATGAAATCACTAGGAACCCTGTTACCTTTGCTTCATCCGCATGACTGGTTAGCCTCCCTGGACATGCAGGATGCTTACCAACATATTCCCATTCACCAAACTCATCACAAATACCTAAGGTTTGTGGCTTTGAGCCAGCATTATCAGTTCAGGGTCCTGCCCTTTGGGCTATCCTCGGCACCACGAATTTTTGCAAAGTGTTGTGTAATTCTCACAGCGCACCTCAGAAAGATCAGAATACAAGTGTTCCCGTATCTGGACAACTGGCTTCTAGCAAGTCCTTCCAGGAAATGAACTTTTGACGCTGTATCCGCAGTCTCAGACTTTCTCATGCCCATGGGAGTTCTGCTAAATCGCAAGAAATCGCGGTTGCAGCCCTCCCAGAAACTCCTTTTTATAGGAACTGTTCCGGACACCTCTTATGCGAAAGCCTTTCTTCCAGAAGACAGAAGGAGCAATATCCTACAGATGGCCTGATACATCAGGGAGAACAGCTCAGTTCGAGCTATCTCGATGCAGCGGTTGCTGGGTCTCATGACATCCTCGGTGTTCACTGTACCCCTAGCTCGTCTCCACATGAGAACCTCTCAATGGATGCTCAGTATTCAGTGGTCCCCAACCACTTGCCCTCAGTTCTTTCTCATCAAGATGACAGAACCTCTGAAGGGGTTGCTCACCTGGTGATCACAAGAGGACAACCTTCTGGAAGGGTATCCATTTGCTCCTCTGGATCACCAGATCTCCATTACCACAGACGCGTCCCTAATGGGGTGGGGAGTCCACTGTCAGGATCTCCACACCCAAGGTACGTGGACTCAAGACGAATCCCAGCTTCATATAAATGTCCTAGAAATGAGAGCCATCCTTCATGCAGTCCTGGTTTTGAAGGAAATTCTCTGTCACAAGAACATTCTCCTTCAAACGGACAACAAAGCAGTGATGTATTACATCAACAAGCAGGGCGGTGCTCACTCTTACCCTTTATGCAGAGAAGCGATGAGGGTATGGGAATGGTACTTGGAGTAACACAGAAACATAGACTTTGACGGCAGATAAGGACCACTTGGCTCACCCAGTCTGCCCATTTCCCTTCCTATTGGATAAGCTGCAGATTCTAGTTAACCAACAGCTTACTTCCTGCAACCCCCCACTATAATTGCCTTATGTCTGTCCCATGCATGTTTGAATTCCCCCACTGTTTTAGACCCCACAACCTCTCCAGGAGGGCGGTTCCATGCATCCACCACTCTCTGTGAAAAAGAATTTCCTCACATTACCCCTGAGCCGTCCCCCCTCTTAACTTTAAATTGTGCCCAAATGTTCTTACACATCTCTTTTTCTGAAAGATGCTACCCTCCTGGACTTTGTTGATTCCCTTGAGGTACTTAGAAGTTTCTATAATGTCCCCCCGTCCCTCCTTTCATCAAGGGTATACATATTAAGTTCTCTCAGTCTCTCTTCATATGGTTTCTGATGTAGACCCTGCACCATTTTAGTTGCCCTCCTCTGGACTGCTTCCAGCCTGTCTATGTCCTTGTATAGATGAGGTCTCCAAAACTGCACGCAGTACTCCAGATGGGGTCTCACCAACTGTCTGTATAGAGTACAAGGCTCTAATTCAGGCAGTCTACCTGCCGGGTGTGCAGAACGAACTGGCAGACCGTCTCAGCAGAACGGAGACAGATCCTCACGCATGGTGTCTTGATTCAACCATAGTTCAGTCACTATTCACAGAGTGGGGAACTCCAGACCTGGACCTTTTTGCATCCCCACTCAACACAAAAATGCCTCTCTTCTGCTCCAGAAATCCAGGGCCTGGCATTTTCTGTCAGGATGCGTTCAGGCTGCAGTGGACAAAACGCTTTCTATATACCTTTCCTCCTCTTCCTCTAATTCAGAGTGTACTTCTCAAGGTCGAGTTCCAGGTGGACAAAATGATCCTCATTGCTCCCTTCTGGCCTCGACAAATATGGATCTTCCTGGACTAAGTCTCCATCACTCATTCACACTAGTGGGATGGCGCCGGAGGAGCTAGGACCAAGCGGGAGCCTAAATTTTTCTGAAGGGTCGGCACCAAGACAGGACCATGCATGCGTGGTGCCACGAGACTAGCTTGCGCCTATGTAGGCTATCTTGGCATCGACCCTCCAACCGCCTCAGTTCCTTTTTTTTTCTCCCGCTGTCCAGTGCGCTTGGATGTCAACGTCGCTCGTCTGCCACAGTCTAAGTTTTCGTCTATACGACAGCAGCGTTTAATGTTTAATTTAATATTTTAAGTAGTAATTTCTTATTTTACGATCAAGAAAAAGATTATGAAGAAGAAGAAGAAGAAGAAGAGATTCTTTCGTGCCATCAACAGAGTCGTCCTTAGACGGTAGCGGTGACGGTAGGAGGACTTCGTTTGAAAGTTTTTATGGCAGAGGGGTTGTGTCCGGTCTGCTGCCCTTAATTAACGAGGGGGAGGGTCCGACTATGGACAGTCCTGTGCTCGGGGGGGGGAGGACAGTCCTCTGAAGCACACATCTAGTGGTTCCGGGGATCCGGCTCCACTTAACTTCGAGCTCCTCTTCATCGTTAGGGGAAGAAAAATCGGTGCCACTCGAGGTTGCCCGTTGGTACGTCTACAAGAGGATTGTTCATCGGAAGGGGCCATGGGCCTGAACCGACTTTGGTGGGTTCCTCTTGGCCCCGCTCCTGATGGCTGCATTCTCGACTCCAAGCTCGATCTCTGTCCCCGTTGGAGCTCCGTTGGGCAGTTTCACTTCTGGGCCACTCCTATGGAGCAGGGGGTTTGACTTTCCAGTTTTTCCTGGCTCTGTTCGTTATTTCAGGACCTCTGGTCCTCAGAGCCGTTGGACCAGAGCCAGGTCGATTGGATCACGAATGGCGAGGTACCCTCTTGGTGCCTTTGCCATCGTGTCAACCCCTCGTGCCTACCCCCATTTCTCTTTTCCATGCAGGGGCCAGCATGGCACCCACCTTTTTCCTTCTCCCCTTCTCAGGATTTCCATTGGCATTTTCCTTTGGCGCCGAGCCTCGCTGCCTTGACTGGCGCCATGCCTCGGTGCCTTAGTCGGTGCCGTACCTTAGTCGGAGCCATCACTGTGTGTGGTGCCGTGGGTGCCGTTGTTTCTGCCGTTGGTTGTCGGCGCCGTTAGTGGTGCCACGGGTGTCTGGGTGGCACCGTGCACCCACAGGTGGCACTGGGCACCCATGGGTGACCGAAACCCACGGTGCCGTGGTGGCTGCCATGGTGCTCCTGCTTAGGGTGCTGCGGGTGGCACCTCATGTGGTGCCATGGTGGTGCCGGGAGCACATGTGAGTGGTGCCGTGAGTGCCCATGGGTGCTACTGGTGCCATGCGTACCATGGGTGCCGCAGATGGCACCACAGGCACCCATGGGTGCCACTTGTGCCCTTGGGTGCCATTCTTGCCATGGGTGTCATGGGTGCCATGGTACAATGGGCATCAGGGGCACCCTCGGGTGTCATTGCTACATGGGTGCCGGGGGTGCCTGCGGGTACTGCCGAGACTGCCCTCGGGTATCGCCCAGGTTGGCATAAGCACTGCTTGCTGCCCTACTGTGCCACGAGTGATGCTGGTGCTGCACAGGTGCTAGTGGGTGCTGTATAGCAGAATTAGTGACACATTTTTCCTTTTTGGACTTCCTTTCCATAGAACTTGTGGCAGGATGTTTATTGCAGAATGAACTCCTGTTCCACGGATTATTTTTTTCCACACATCTTAGTGAGTGGTGGTCTATGTGGGATCTTGTGTCATCCAGCGGTTTTCTGCTGATGGAACTCTGCTGTACTGCTCTGCCAGCGGAGTCTCATTCTGCTCAGCACTTTCTCGGCTCCCTATGTCATACCAAGCTCCTCGACATCCTTCCTGATGGCGGAGTCTCTAGTGGCTCTGACCTAGACCTCTCTCGGAGGTTCTTCTAGGGTAGAAGTGCATCTAGATGGGTCTTTCCCTGTCCTTCTGGTCAGTAATACAGCGGACGACTCATTTTATGTACTGAAGGGCACGTCCTCTCTATCATCAGAGTCCGTGATGGAAAATCTTTTCAGTAGTTCCTCAGTAATGGGGTGCACTATAGTATTTCACACTGCGTCTGTGGACCATACACTTCTGCGTCTAGACTTTTTCACTTGTCAAGACAGTTACACTCTGTGGAACATTCTAATTTAATGGTCGGGAGCCGCTCTGGCTCTTCCGCTCCTTTGATAGGGGTATATAGCCCCCTTGTGATATTGCCCCTTCGGTGGCTTCTTTGGCACAGGTGGTTAAAATCTCTCCAGCTGTGATTATTAGTCCGGTCATGATTTCAGTATGGATGCTCAGACTCCTTCTGCACTCAGATGGAGAACATCTTCGTCATTTTGTATCAAGACAATCCTTGCAAAATAGCAGCCTGAAAGCCTTGTTAGGTTCGGACTAATAAAAAAAAAAATAAATAAATTTTATCACAGCACAGGGCCTAACCGAAATTACCCGATAACCCCCCTTTTTTTTTTTGATCTCATCAGGCTCCGCCTCAGCCCCTGAGGCGCTCATCTTCAGAGTACGATAAAGAGTACCTGACTTTTTCTTCCCCTAGGGGGAGTCCGATCTGATGGCAGTATGGGTCATCTCTTTCTCTAAGAGAGATTTCTCTCATTCAGAGACATTTCCTAGACCTAGGCAACTGCCCATTCTGTTAATTCCCTTCTTTTTATCAGGCTTTCTTCTCTTGAGCAGAGCCTTGCAGCAGCAGAAGCGACTCTCCACCGAGTCGGAATTCAGGTTCCTACTTCCTTGCTTGCTTATGTAACCCCCCTGCAAATGGGGGTTCCCAAAAGACTTCCAGGAGCTTGCTTGAATGCTCCAAGCCTGAATGGTGTTTGGCGTTTAAGCCATTTATCAGTGAGTGTTTTTAGAGCCTCTGGTACTGTCTCTTTAAGAGCTGTCTGCTTGCAGACATAATTAGTTTGTATGGGGGGACTGTGTGCTTCTGTTTGAGTACCACTCGAGCTGCTGCCAATTCACTCCATTTTGCAGTCACTAGAGTGCAAAGGGAACCTATCTGAAAGATGTAACTGTTTGCCAGAAATCATTTACAGTAATAATGAAATTACAGTTTGTCTAACCTGCTTTCTTTGCAGTCAGAACTGTGTCTGCCTAGTTCCCATTCTGGTTTTGAACTGCTGAACTGGACCAATCAGTGTGGGGTAAGCTAGCTCTAAATGGTGCCTTGACCTAATCAGAACTTGGACTCATAATCTGAGCCAGCCACAAGAGGATTGTATGGGCAGTGACTCTGGAGATGTAGTTTAGACTTCGCGCCTTTTGCACCACAGCAGCAGTCTATTGTGAGTGACAGCCAATCCAGTCAAGAACTGGGAGGAACTCAAAGGAAGTGCCCGTTTTGTCTGTTGGAGTTTCAGTTTAGCTCTGGAGTGAAGGGAAAGAAACCCTGTGCTCCTTCAGTGCACAGTTTCAGTCAAAACGTGTGTAAGGCCCAGAGTTCCGGTCTGCAGCTTGTGTAATCGCTTGTTAGGACTGAACTGGCCCCTGTGAAAGAATCAAAGGATCTCTGAAGAGTAGAAACCAGGCTCACCCTGTAGAAGACTGGAGAAATTGTTGAATTGCACTCGGTCTGTCAGGAACTGAATCTGCTGTGTGTTCTCCGGTATTGTGCAGTAATTGCGATCGGGATAGAGAAGCAGCCTGCCTGGTATAGTACTTTCTTTTACCATATAAATGTGTGAAGAGTCTCGTGGAGCTCAAGAGTAGCCCTGCTGACGTTGAAGGACCCTATCTTGTTTGGAGGTCGGAGTACTAATTCAGGTCGCCCCTGTTGAATTGCCACATTAAATCCAAATGGAATCACTGTACTGCTGACTGTTTAAACTAATTTTTCTTTTCACTGTGTGAAAGGGCCCTACCAGCTGCCACAGTTTGGGACTAGCCACTAGGGCTTGGGTACCCAGGGACAGTAACTGGTAGGGATAGGCCTGTGCACAGAGCCATAGGTAGATAGTAAAGTGATAAGCTAATTAACCTGATTTCCTGTCTTTGTTATATCCCCTAAATAAATCAGAGCTGCTTGTTTCAGCAAAGTTATACTGCCTGAGGTATTTGTCTATGTTAAAGTACTGTACTGTGATTGTTGCACTGTATCTTATTTCACAGGAGGTCCCAGTGCCGGAACTAGTCCTGGGGTAAGTGTATACTGTGAAGGTAATTTGATATATTGTGTGGGCCACTAGTGGGAAGAAAGGGGTTGCAGTGTCCCAGAGGGCTGTGACCAAGTAAGTTTAACTATTGCAAACCCCGACCTCTGGGTGGAGGCACCCGCCATTGGATCCAGGCCCCTCAACCTGTTAGTGGCAAATCAGGCAGGGGTAGTAGCCCCTGGGATAGCGCCATCTAGGGGTTACACTTAACAGGTGATTTTCTCCTTCTTGACGGAAGGTCAAGTAGGTCTTTTTTCTGTGGTAGCTTCTCAACTATTCACACCTTCAGTTCCTGCACACTGGTCCATGCCAGTCGCTCGCGAAGCTATCCTCTTCAAGTGCGTGATGGAGTTATGATGTTTGTTTTTCAGCAAACAAACTAGAATCCTTTCCTACTCCCTTCAGGGAGGCCAGAGTGGGTAGTGCCTCACCGCATTGAGTCACTGTGTCTTTCAGTCACTTCAACAAATGGGTTAGCCCTAACCTGGTTCTGTTGTGTCCCTCCTCGGCACACATCTGCCTCTATTTGCCTTAGAAATCCAGCCGCTGTTTTTTTCTGTCGGAATGTTTTTTCCGCAATGGACATGTCCTCCTGTACACTTTTTCCTTTCTTCCCTGAATTCAGAGACTGCTACTACAGTTGTACAAACAAGGGCAGGATGATTTCTTTGGAATATGCAGTGGGTAGGATCTGGTTCTACTAGACCACCACGAGAGGCTTCTAAGTCGTGCTTGGTCTTCCATCAGGAAGGTTCTTGTGACTAAGTGAAGACCATTCTCCTTGATGGGCTAACCCCACCTGGACTCCCTTGCTCACCAAGTAAGGGGTTCAAGTGCTCCTGGACCTGTTGTTCGCAGGTTAGCCATACTTGATAGCGGGGGTTTCCATCCGCACTTTTCGGTCTGCCCTGAACCAGTAGACTTTACCTCCGACTCTTTCAGTTCCGGAGGTCCCTTTACATTACATTAGTACATGTCTTTGACCCTATTAATTTTGGTCATAGGCCAAATTGTGAGGCCAGGTTCTTGCCACTCTCCTAGAGTGGTTGCGGTTTCCTGGCAGACTTTCATTTTTGTGTCCGTTGCAGTTGTCTGCAAAGTGATGAGTTACAACGCGAGTGCTTGTCTTGTAGGCACTATGTTCTAGTTGCTCTTTACAAGACAGCTCTTTTTATTAGCAGGACAGTCCTTGGCTGTCTTTTCTGAGTGAACCCTGTCTCCTACCACCCTACTCAAGGTTGTTGGTTTTAGTTTGGTACTCTCCCACTAGTGTGAATGAGTGATGGTGACTTAGTCCAGGAAGACATGGAAATTACGGACTTACCTTAATTATTGATCTTCTTGGATAGTCTCCATCACTCATTCACACGCCCACCCACCATCCCCTGGGTTCACTCATTTTTCTTTTCTGATCTTCATAGTCCTGTGGTTCAGACTGTGAGGACATTATTCTTTGACCTTTCTTGCAAAGGCCATCTGGGCCCTCTCAGGCCTAGAAACTCAGGATGAGTTAGTCTCATCAGTTACGCTGCAACTCTTTGGTCGAAAAGGTACTGAGGCGGTTGGAAGGTTGACGCCGAGATAGCCTACATAGGCGCAAGCTAGTCTCGTGGCGCCGCACATGCGTGGTCCTGTCTTGGTGCCGACCCTTCAGAAAATTTTAGGCTCCCGCTTGGTCCTAGCACCTCCGGCAATATCCCACTAGTGTGAATGAGTGATGGAGACTGTCCAAGAAGATCAATAATTACAGTAAGTACGTCATTTCCATTTTCTGTTACTCAACAGTCTGTCGAAAACCCCTCCGAAAGCGCTTCCCCTTCAGATGAACCTTCTGACTCAGGGGCCTGTGGTCCATCCCAATCTGAGATCGCTTCACCTTCACGCTTGGCTCCTGAAGAGATATAAGTGAACAGGTTCAATGTCTCTCACAGAGTTTCAGATATTCTTCTGGCGGCACACAAGTCAGCCGCTAGAAAAACTTACACAGCCAAATGGAAGGGTTTTTCTCTCTGGTGTGCAAAATCCACTTTGAATCCTTTTTACTGCCCACCCAATAAAGTTCTAGAGTACCTTTTAGACCTCTCAAATTCTGGTCTGCAATATTCTACAGTCAAAGTTCACCTTTGTGCCATTTCAGCTTTTTATGAGCCAGTACTTTCCTTGTCACTGGCTCAGTTACCTGTGGTTAAGAGGTTTCTTAAGGGAATTCTGCATACCAGACCTCCTATCAGATGTCCAGTTGCAGCCTAGGACATTAATCTTGTACTAGACATGCTCACTTGAAAGCCTTTTGAGCCTCTAGCTACCTGTGAGCTGAAATTTCTCACTTGGAAAACGGCCTTCCTGGTGGCCATTACCTTGGCCCGCAGGGTTTCTAAAATACATGCCTTGGTCACAGACCCTCCCTATACTGTGTTTCATAAGGACAAAGTAGTTCTTAGGACCCATTCTAAGTTTCTCCCTGAGGTTGTTTCAGAATTCCATCTAAACCAACCTTTGGTCCTACCAACCTACTTACTTTGCAAACTTCTAAAATGAAAGAGAGTGTACCCTTCATTCTTTGGATGTCAAAAGAGCTCTGTGTTTCTATTTAGATAGAACAAAAGAAATTCGCAAAGCTCAACAACTATTTGTTTCCTTCAGCGAGGCCCGGCTGGGTCAACCTGTTGCTATCTGATGCATCTCAGCATGGCTGGTGGCATGCCTTCACCACTGTTATTCCATGGCGCAGGTTAAGCTGGAGGGCAGAGTGTACGCTCACTCTACTAGAGCAGTCGCAGCATCCCTGGTGGAAATCCGCAACATGCCCATTGCAGATATTTGCAGTGCGGCTACCTGGAGCTCAGTGCATACTTTCGTCAAGCACTATGCCCTGGATGTCCATGCCAGGTAACATCTTTCATTTGGCAGAACCATCCTTAATGGACTTCTATCCTAAATTTGTGAGCTCTTGGTCTCTTCTGCTGCCCTCTCGGGGGATTATTAGCTCAGTACTCTCCCATCAGTGTGAATGAGTGGTGGAGACTTTATGTCCGGGAAGATATGGAAATTACGTACCTACCATAATTCTTGATCTTCTTAGATGGAGTCTCCACCACTCATTCACACACACACCCACCATCCCCCAAGCTTACCTCTGTTGTTGGTCTTCACTCCCTCAATCTTTAAGCTGTGAAGATTTCTTTCTTTGATCCTTCTTACACAGGTCTTCCGGACTATCTTATGTCCGGGTTTTTGTTAGGCTATCCTTCTAGGTTAGTTACACTGCACCTCCTCAAAAAAAAAAGGTACTGAGGCGGTTGGAGGGTCGACGCTGAGATAGTCATTGCCGCACGAGCCGAGGCTCATGGCGCCGCTCCTCGCGTTTCCATCTCTGACACTAATCTTCCTGCAGAATTTTGCTCCCGCTGGGTCCTAGCGCCTCCGGCGTAGATCCCATCAGTGTGAATGAATGGCGGAGACTCCATCCAAGAAGATCAAGAATTACGGTAGGTACATCATTTCCATTTTTGTGAGTTCAGTTTTGAAGTGGCCAATCTTTGCAGCGTTCATTACTGAGACAGGGAGGCCGTTTAGCCGTAGTGGAGCCCTATAGGCAAAGGACTGCTGTGCCAGACTCATGTTTCTATGGGGAACACAGGGCATTGCAGGAAATGCTTCTTGTAGGATGTAGGGTGTGCACTGGCTGCATTAGTGTCTGGAGCTCATGGCGGTAAGGTCCAGCAATGCCGCCTTTCCCAGGAGGCAAACCTGGTACATAATTTTGCTTTGAGGGGGAGCCAGCCCGATTGGTCATAAAGGTTGTACTTGTGGATGCGTTTGCCAGCACCTAGAACCAACCTACAGGCTTTGTTCAAGACCATCTTGGCTCTAATTAGGGTGGTGTCTGAGGCTATGCTGTAGACTAATAACCCATAGTCAATGACAGATAGGATGGAACTGATGACAGCAACACTCATGGCCTCAGGTGTGGTAGCATTCTGGTGTCTGTATAAGATACCTAGTTTTGCATTTACAGTTTTAACAACATGTTCAATTTGTGTGTTGAAGATAAGGGAGTCATCAAGGGTAACACCGAGGTATTTGAAAGTATTGACCTGTTCGAGTGTTTCACTTTTTCTATTGTAAATGTCAAGCTGGCTTGCTTTTCTCTTAGTCTGGTGGCTTGAGAAAAGCATCACTTTGTTTTTTTTTTTGTGGTTGCGAAGTAGCTTAGTCTGGTAGAATCACTCCTTCAGCTCCATGAAGCTGCTTAGAAGCTCATTGGTAATTGGGCCCCCTTATTTGTTGCTAGCAAATGTTACGGCATCAACCGCATAGAGCAGTATAGTAGAGGAGCAGGAGTCAGGAAGGGTGTTCAGAAATAGGCTGAATAGAAGGGGTCCCAGGATGGATCCCTGGGGGACTCCAGGTGCCATGTTTCTGTGCGCTGGACAGGGCTCCACTAATTTTTCTTGCTGCGTTCTACCTGTGAGGTAATTGCGGAACCACTTGACTGTTTCAGGGGACAGTCCTAGGGCATGTAGTTTAGTTAAAAGAATATGGTGGTTAACCAAGTCAAAAGCTTTCATGAGGTCCATGTAAATAGACCCTACTTGTTTTAAGGGTGATAGTTGGGGTTTATTTTGTTTATTTATATTTCCTATATCCTTTACCTGTCCTTAGGGTCAGGAGATTTCTTGGCCATCTCTTGTGTTTTTTCCCCCTTTGTTTCTCTCCTGGCGAATAGAACTGTGGCTAGTGAAGGAGCTGGCAATGGTTATGGGCTGGTGCACAGCACCACATGAGTGGGTTCACAGGCATCATGCCCAGTAGCAATGGCTGGCCGACTGCCAAAATCTTTGCTCCCATGGGGTCCTAGTGCCTCCGGCCCAGATGCATGCTAATTAAATGTGAACATATTCTGGACGATCAACAGTTACTGTACATACAGAACTTTCATTACCGTACTTACCGTTACTGAAGAGCTTCCTGAATACTTTTCCCCAGAGAACAACTCACCTGCCCACCATCCCCCTCCCTCTGTGGAGCCATGGCTACTGGTCAGCTCATCTCTTTAGAGGATATCCAGTATGCTGGCAGTCCTTCTGCCTCTGTCTGTCTCTCTCTCTCTGTGCCACAGAGTTTTGCTGAGTAAAACGAAACAAACAAAAAACACCCCCACAAAATAGTTTTTGAAACTTAAAAATAAAAACCTTTTTTCCTGTTACCTTTCACCCCCTCCCCCACATCATTATCTTGGTATATCCCTATTAGCTGCTACATGCAACATTGCACCAGTAGTGTCCTGTCTAAACCAGCCTAATTTTACCTGATACTAACCCTGTTAGTGTAGACAGTTACATTTTACTCTGTTCCTGTTTGAGTTATCTGGTTGTGTTGGGTAACTTTGTGCTTAGTCACTTAGTGGGGTAAATCCCCTTCCTCCTTGCTATCGAAGAGGGGTGAGCTGGGGCCAGTTCCATAGGTGTGATTGGTAACAGGCTACTCAGTTTCCATTACTATGCTCATAAATTTTACTCTGTCTGTTTGGGCTTTTCCATCTGGAAGAGAGGGAGAATGGTTCCCTGTTTCAGCTTGCCAGAGACTTCCTATCCTAAGGGGCACAGAAGGTGCCCTAGTCATGGTCACACACCTCTCAAGTTGTTATCTTGGTTCCTTTTCCTGGCAAAGGAAAAATGTCAATGGATGCATTCCGCATTCCATTATACACCAAATTCCACCTGAATTCCACTTGTGAGTATTTTGGTGACAAGCCGCTTCCTCTGAAATGACTACAAGATTCCAGACGAATCCTTATCTTAGATCTAGCTAGAGTATAAGCTGGCACCACTCTTGGGACTGCTAGCCATGTTACTCCATTGTTTCCTTCTTCCATTGGTCACCGATGCTGTCCTTACATAGAAACATAGAAAATGACAGCAGAAGGGGACCTCCCGATCCATCTAGTCTGCCCATAAGCCTACCCCCCAACTGCTATTCAGTGGTATGATTCTTTTGTACCTATCCCAAGCCTTTTTGAATGTTCCAACTGTTTTTGCTTCCACCACCTCAGGTGGCAGGCAGTTCCACACATCCACCACCCTCTCTGTAAAGAAGGACTTTCTTATGTTGCCCTTAAATTTGCCCCGTTCTAGCTTCATGCTGTGACCTCTGGGTCTTGTGTGACTCTTGAACTGAAAAAGGTCCTCAACCTGTACCTTGTTTATTCCCTTTGCTTATTTGAATGTTTCTGTCATGTCTCCCCATCTCTCTGTTGTTCAAAGAAATACATGTTGAGTTCTTGCAGTTGCTTCTTGTAGTTTATATCGTGGAGTCCCTGTATCATTTTTGTAGCTTTCCTCTGCACTGTCTCAAGTCTGTCTATATCCTTTTTGAGGTGTGGTCTCCAGAACTGTACACTGTACTCCAGATGCGGTCTCACCAAAGATCTGTAAAGTGGCATGATAACCTTTCTTTTTCTGCTAGTAATTCCCCTCCCTATGCAGCCCAGCATTCCATTTGCTTTTAATGCTGCTTTCTCACATTGTTTGTATGTTTTCAGGTTATGTGATATGATTACTCCCCGATCTCTTTCCAGCATTTTTTATTCTAATTTGACTCCTCCTAGAAGGTATTCTGCGTCTGGATTACTCTTCCCTATGTGCATGATTTTGTACTTTTTAGTGCTGAAATTTAGTTGTCGTGTGTGAACAACTTTCTAGCTTTCTAAGGTCAGCCCTCGTCCTTTCTACTTCGTTGGGAGTGTACACCCTATTGCATATCTTTGTGTCGTCTGTGAAAAGACTCACTTTGCCTTCCAGACTCTGATATGTCGCTGATAAAAATATTGAATATGATAGGGCCCAGTACCAATCCCTGTGGTACACAACTAGTCACCTCCCTTTCTTCCGATAGGGAGCTGTTTACCACTACCCTCTGTGTCCTTCCTTTTAGCCAACTCCCTATCCAGTCTACAACCTTTTGACTCAACCACATGCTGCCCAGTTTATTTATTTATTTATTTGAGTTTTGGTAACCGGGTAAATCCACTGAGACAGTTGCAGTCCCTTTTTCAGGGGCGACCCAGAAGTGCAGTATGTATACAGTACAGTGCATTAACATAGCAACGACAGTTAAAATGGAAAAATTGATATACAGCATTCAGTGATCCACAGCATTGTGATGTAGACAAATACAATCACAGGTTTATGAAATAACAAGCAAGTAGGTTACACAGTAGTATGACAAATACATGACACATTCAAGAGAGTGCAGTACAATATACTGTATAATTGTTAGCTAATGATATCAGATACAAGAGGGCTAACCAATAGCAGTTATGTTTAAAGGAGAGTCACAGAGGGCAAGGTAAGAAGTCAGGGTTAAGGGAAGAGCAAGGACAACAAATAGAGCTGCTGGGGTTGGGATTTAATATCACCGGTAGGAGGAGCAAAATGTAGAGGGAGAGAGAAAAGAAAGCAAGTTGGATTGGAACTCAGGGAGGGTGGAGTATGACAGAATGGAGGGAGGAAGGGATAACCTTCTGTGTGGGACCGAATCAAAGGCTTTGATGAAGTCTAGGTAAACCACATCCACAGTTCCGCCCTGGTCCACTACTTCGGTCACCCAGTAGAAGACGTCGATAAGATTTGACTGGCATGACCTCCCAACGGTGAACCCATGATGTCTTTGGTCTAATTTTCCATTATCTTCACGAAAGGCCTTGAGTAGGGCTTCCATTGTTTTGTCCATAATTGAAGTGAGGCTAACTGGACGGTAGTTGCCAGCACTCTCCTTGCTACCATTTTTGTGAAGTGGGACAACTGTGGCCTTCCTCTAGTCCTCCCAATACCTCTCCACTTTCCTTGCTGTGAAAGGGTTGAGTGAGTGTAACAGTGGCTTTGGCTCAAGCTATATATATTTTCAGGTTACCTTTGACTCTCCACCAGGGAGTGTATCCCCAGTTTCTTTCTCCAAAGTTGATAGTCTGATTTTCTTCAGTTGTTTCTTTTCTGTCCCTATATGCTGTTTCTAACCCTTTAATACTATCTGTTCTGCAAGCATAGCTTTTGCGCATGCTTCTTACTCTCCTGGCACACAGTACTAAGGTGGGAGAGGGAGCCAGCAATGGTTATTGGTAGGCATGCATCACCATGTAGTATCATGCCAGCTCGCAGAGCTGGTTGCTGTTGCTGGCCCTCTGGCAATAAGATTTGCTCCTGCAGGGTCCTAATGCCCCCAGCATAGGCCGAAGAGTTGTACTTAAAGATCTTCAGTTACTGTAAGTTTCAAGTTTCATTTAAAGTTTAGTCATTGAGCCAAAGCTAATTTGGAATGATGCCCCTACGATTTCATAAATACAATAAAAAGTATCAGTTAAAATAAAAAACTATCACAATATATAGTATGTCCTTCAATATTAATAAGAACATTACAACTTACAATCCCAAGTGCTCAGAAATTTCTGTATATTAATAAGAACATTAAAAGAACTGACATTCACGAGTGTTCAAACATTTCTGTAAGTATGTAACTTTTATTTCTCTGTCACAGTTTGTACTGTTCAAAAGGTTCCTTAGATGTAAGGCAAGGCATGTTTACTTATATGACACCCAATCCCCGAGGCTCCGTGTGCCTTAAATAAAAGAAAACGGGTAGGGTTAGTGCAATGAAATAACATACAAAACAAATACCACATATATCATATGATACAGCATTAAAACAATAACTTTACAGTCTTAAAAATATATTATCTTAAAATTATACTAGCTCTGATTAGTCTTGGAAGACCAAGCAAAATAGGTGAGTGTTTAGACCCCTTTTACACTCCTCCAC
Source organism: Neoceratodus forsteri (assembly GCA_016271365.2). Lineage (NCBI taxonomy): Eukaryota > Metazoa > Chordata > Ceratodontiformes > Ceratodontidae > Neoceratodus > Neoceratodus forsteri. The sequence goes on along the minus strand of CM057450.1, from coordinate 1,502,579,677 downwards.
TGTCGAGGCCTCCCTGACAGAAATGGGAAACTAGTTCCAAAGGGCCGGTCCAACGACTTCAAAAGCTCAGTTGCCGAAAGTTTGTAACCTGGCCCTTGGAACCACAAGGAGGCCCCTGGTGGAGGAGTGGAGTGAGTGGACTGAGGTTGCAGGTGTCAGAAGATCAGCCAGGTAGCCCAGGCCCAGTCCATATAGGGGCCTTGTAGGTGAGCAGGCCCACCTTGAAGATAATCCTCCACCTGACAGGCAACCAGTGCAGAGCTTGCAGGACCGGGGTCACATGGCTAGACCTAGCTAGGTGTGTCAGTAACCTGGCCGCTACATTCTGAACCAGCTGCAGCAGGTGGAGGGTCCCTCCACTGACCTCAAAGTATAGAGCATTACAGTAATCAAACCTGGATGTAACAAAGGCATGTACCAGTGATGGCAGATACTCAGGCGGAACTAGGGCTTTAATCCTGGTGATATTCCTTAGGTAGTAAAAACCACTTTGGACCACAGATGACACCTGAGCTTCAAGTGTCAATCTGTCATCCAGGATAATGCCAAGTTGGAGGGGTGGGGGCGCTGTGGAGCCTGAGCAGCGTGCAGCAACTTTTTACTGAGCTCTCCAAGAGAATATACCTCTCCAGCCCTAAACACCATTTTACGGGCTTTAATTCTAATTTTCGACTAGACTTTCGAAAAGAGCGACCTCTATTCACTCGGAACGGGTAATCCAAAAAAAGATAGTTTGGTGGTGGCGGAAAAAGCAAAGTAAATACCAGGGCCCTGCAATCGGAAGAAGCCACGCAGCCTGCTGAGGCATTGGGTTCAGGAGAAACTATTGACTCCTTGGGTCATAAACTGCAAATGCTGATCCATTCGGTTGCCTCTTTAAGTGCTAAAATGGATGATTTTAATGGAAGGGTTGTGGTTCTAGAGAAAGCTGTTGATGGAATGAAGGGAGACGTTCTGTACATCATAAAACAAGCTGATGCCTCTACAGGAACCACCACGCTAATGGTAAAAGAAAATCAGCACATTCGAGCCAGACTTGAGATGCTCGAGAATCAGTCCAGGGCTGCAGATAGCCGGATCATCGGCTTACTCGAAGGATCGGAGGGGGATAACCCTTCAATGTACATTAGAGAATGGCTATCAGAGAAATTGTTACCTGAGGGGGGGGGTTGAGGAGACCTGGGATATCCAGAAGATCTACCGGGTCAATCCTCATGATTGGACTGTGAATTCTGAAGAACCCCGTATGCTTATGCTTGTCACCGCGTGCGTGGGGGAACAACATAAAATTTTTAAATACTCAAGGAAAGCGGCCCCTTTACATCAGGACAATGTACAGATTCACTTTTTCCCTGCTATAAACTACACCACTCGTCAACGTAGAAAATGCTTTGATGGCATCCGTCTGCAACTTCGAAGAATAGAGATCCTTCACACCATGATATTTTCCACCTGACTTAGACTCGTCTACCAAAGTAAAGTTTTCATTTTTTTGGATCCGGTGGAAGCGGGTAAATGGACTGATTGCAAGGCCATGGAGCTTCGTTCTCATGTAGACGACTTGGGAGAGGAAGAAGAGTCCTTAAACCCTACCTGACTTTCTTTGAGAGACTATTGAGACTAGAATTACCAAATAACTGCGGGTAACCTACTTTAAGAGAATTTTCTTTTCCTTTCTCCTACTGTATAGTGGGACAGTGTTTGCTCACTTATTATAGTAATTGGGACTATTAAGTATTCTGTTGTCAGTCTCTTTCGTTTTTATCTTTCTATGCCTATTCTGAGTGTATTGGGATCACAGAATGCTTCATACTTAATAAATGTTAATACTAGTGTAACCCCCCCCTACAAATGGGGGTTCCCGAAAAGTCTTCCTCGAGCTTGCCTAAATGCTCACTGCCAGGCTGGTGTCCTGCATTTTAACAGTTCAAATGCGATTGCCAGAGAGTACCAGTATAGCCTCTGTGTACTGTCTCTTTAAGAGTTGCCTGGATTGCAGTTATAAGTAATCTGAGGGGGAACTCTGTTGAAAGATGTAACTATTGCTGAAAATCATTTAGAGTGATAATGATAATGTAGTTTGTCTAACCTGCCTTCTTTGCAGCAAGGACTGTTTTGTTTATTTCCACTATCTTGGTCCTGGACTGCGAATTGGACCAATCAGTACTGTTGGGACCTAAAATGGAGCTGGACTACAGGAGCTGTCTGGAGTCAAAATCTGTAGGAATTGTAGATCTTCCTGGACTAAGTCTCCATCACTCATTCACACTAGTGAGATAGCGCTAGTGGTGCTAGGACCAAGCAGGAGCCTAAAAGTTTCAGAAGGGTTGGCGCCGAGACAGGACCATGCATGCGCGGCACCACAGGACTAGCTTACGCCTTTGTAGGCTATCTTGGCATCGACCTTCCAGCCACCTCAGTTCCTTTTCTCCTGTCGTCGAGTGCGCTTGGATGTCGATGTCGCTCGTCTGCCGGAGTCTTAAGTTTTCGTCTATATGATAGAAGCTTTTAGCGTTTAATATTTTAAGTAGTACTTTCTTATTTTACGAACAAGAAAAGAAGATTATGAAGAAGAAGAAGAAAAATAAATTCTTTCCTGCCAGCAACGGAGTCATCCTTAGATGGTAGCAGTGACGGTAGGAGGACTTCGAAAGTTTTTATGGCAGAGGGGCTATGTCTGGTCTGCTGCCCTTAATTAACGAGGGGGAGTCCGACTACAGACAGTCCTGTGCTCGGGGACAGTCCACCAAGCATAAACTAGCGGTTCCGGGGATCCGGCTCCACTTAACCTCGAGGTCTTCTTCCTTGTTGGGGAAGAAGAATCTGTGCCGCTCGAGGTTGTCCGTTGGTACATCTGCACGAGGATTGTTCGTTGGAAGGGGCGATGGACCTGAACAGATTTTGGTGGGTTCCCTTTGGCCCCGCTCCTAACAGCTGCGTTCTCGACTCCGAACTCCATCTCTGTCCTCGTTGGAGTGCCAGTAGGCAGTTTCACCTCTGGGCCGCGCCTGTGGAGCAGGGGGTTTGACTTTCCAGTTCTCCTGGCTCTGTTCCTGATTTCGGGGCCTCCAGGCCTCAGAGCCGTTGGACCGGAGCCGGGTCGATTGGATCACATTAGGCGATGTTCCCTCTTGGTGCCTTCGCCATCGTGTCAACCCCTCGTGCCTACCCCCCTCTCCCTTTTCCATGCAGGGGCCGGCACAGGCACCACCTTTTTCCTTCTCCCCTTCTTTTCAGGATTTCCATTGGCATTTTCCTTTGGCACCGTGGCTCGGTGCCTTGCCTCGGAGCCATGGCTCGTGCCTTGGTCGGCGCCAAGCCTCGGTGCCTTGGTTGGTGCCGTGCCTCGGTGCCTTGGTCGGCGCCATGCCTTAGTCGGCACCGTGGGTCGGCGCCATCAACAGCGCCGTGGGTTGCGCCATCGCTCTGTGCAGTGCCGTGGATGCTGTTATTGCTGCCATTGGTTGTCAGCACCGCCAGTGGTGCCACGGGTGACTAAGTGGTGCCATGCACCCGCGGGTGGCGCAGAGCACCCGCAGGTGGTGCCGAGCACCTGTGGCTGCTGCGGGTGGCACCATGCACCCACGGGCGGCGACACGGGTTCTGCAGGTGGCACCCACGGGTGCCAGGGGTGCTATGGGTGGTGCCAGGGGCACCCATGGGTGATATGGGTGGCACCGTGGGCAACCATGGGTGCCACTGGTGCCCGTGGGTGCCATTGGTGCCCTTGGGTGCCATGGGTGTCATGGGTACCATTGTGCCATGTTACCATGGGTGTCGGGGGTGCCTACGGGTGCCATTGCTGCATGGGTGCCAGGGGTGTCTGCGGGTACTGCTGCAGGTGCTCTCGGGTATCACCCAGGTTGGCATAGGCACTGCTTGGTGCCTTCCTGTGCCATAAGTGATGCTGGTGCCACGGAGGTGCTAGTGGGTGCTGTCCGGCAGAACTAGTGATGCATTTTTCCTTTTCGGATTTCTTTTCCACAGAACTTATGGTGAGATATTTTCCACAGAATGAAGTCCTGTTCTGCAGATTATTTTTCCGCACATCTTAGTGAGTGGCGGTCCATGTGGGATCTTGTGTCATCCTGCGGTTTTCTGCTGATGGAACTCTACTGTACTGCACTGCCTGCGGAATCTCTCATTCCGCTCAGCACTTTCTCAGCTCCCTACATGGTACCAAGCTCCTCGACATCCTTCCTGATGGTGGAGTCTCTAGTGGCTCTGACCTAGACCTCCCTTAGAGGTCCTTCTGGGGTAGAAGTGCATCAGGATGGGTCTTTCCCTGTCCTTCTGGTCAGTAATACAGCGGATGACTCATTTTATATACTGAAAGGCAGGTCCTCTCTATTATCAGAGTCCGTGATGGAAGATCTTTTCAGTAGTTCCTCAGTAATGGGGTCCACTATAGTATTTCAGACTGCATCCGTGGACCATACGCTTCTGCGTCTAGATTTTTTCAGTCGTCAAGACAATTACACTCTGTGGAACATTCTGATTTAATGGTTGGGGAGCTCAGGCTCTTCCATGCCTTTGATAGGGGTATATGGCCCCCATGTGATATTGCCCCTTCGGTGGCTTCTTCGGCACAGGTGGTTAGCATCTCTCCAGCTGTGGTTATTAGTCCAGTCATGATTTCAGTATGGATGCTCAGACTCCTTCTGCACTCAGATGGAGAACATCTTCGTCATTTTGTATCAAGACAATCCTGGCGAAATAGCAGCCTGAAAGCCTTGCTAAGCTTGGAATAACAAAAAAAAAAAAAATTTTATCACAGCACAGGGCCTAACCAAAATTACCCCCCTTTTGGGATCTGGTCAGGTTCCACCTCAGCCCCTGAGGTGCTCGTCTCCAGAGTCCGGTAAAGAGTACCTGACTCCTTGTTCTCCTAGGGGGAGTCCGATCCAGCGGTGGTATGGGCCATCTTTTTCTCCAAGAGAGATTTCTCTCATTCAGAGACATTTCCTAGACCTAGGTGACTGCCCAGTCTGTTAATTACCCTTTCTTTTTGTCAGGCTTTCTTCTCTTGAGCAGAGCCTCGCAGCAACAGAAGCGACTCTCCACTAAGTCGGAACTCAGGTTCCTCCTTCCTTGCTTGCTTTAACTTAACAGACGATATACTCCTTCTTGACTGAAGGTCAAGTAGGTCTTTTTTCTGAGGTAGCTTCTCAAATATTCACACCTTCAGTTCCTGCGCACTGGTTCCATGCGAGTCACTCACAAAGCTGTCCTGTCCAAGTGCGTGATGGAGTTGTTATGTTTGTTTTTCAGCAAACAAACTAGAATCCTTTCCTACTCCCTTCAGGGAGGCCAGAGTGAGTAGTGCATCACTGCATTGAATCACTGCTGCTTCCAGTCACTTTCAACGAATGAGTTAGCCCTAACTTAGTCCTGCTGTGCCCCTCCTCAACGCACATCTGTCTCTATTTGCCTTAGAAATCCAGCCCCTGTTTTTTTTCTGTTGGACTGTTTTTTTCCTGCAGTGGACATGTCCTCCTGTACATTTTTCCTTTCTTCCCTGAGTTCAGAGACTGCTACTACAGCTGTACACACAGGGGCATGATGGTTCCTTTTTGGAATGTGCAGTGGGTAGGATCTGGTTCTACTAGTCCACCTCAAGAGGCTTCTAAGTCGTACTTGGCCTTCCATCAGAAGGGTTCCAGTGACTAAGTGGAGACTATTCTCCTTGATGGGCTAACACCACCTGGACCCCCTTTGTTCACTAAGTAAGGGGTTCAAGTGCTCCTGGACCTGTTGTTCGCAGGTCAGCCATACTTGATAGTGGGGGTTTCCATCTGCACTTTCCGGTCTACCCTGAACCAGTACACTTTACCTCTGACTCTTTCCGTTCTTGAGGTTCCTTTACATTACATTAGTACATGTCTTTGACACTTTTACTGTTGGTCCTAGACCAAATTGTGAGGCCAGGTTCTTGCCACTCTCCTAGAGTGGTTGCGGCTTCCTGGCAGACTTTCATTTTGTGCCCTTTGCAGTCATCTGCAAAGTGGTAAGTTACAACTCAAGCGCTTATCTTGTAAGCACTATGTTCTAGATGCTCTTTACAAGACAGCTTTTTATTAGCAGGACAGTCCTTGGCCGTCCTTTCTAAGTGAACCCTATCTCCTACCACCCTACTCAGGGCTGTTGGTTTTAGCTTGGTACTCTCCCACTAGTGTGAATGAGTGATGGAGACTTAGTCCAAGAAGATATTAAAATTATGTACTTACCATAATTATTGATCTTCTTGGACAGTCTCCATCACTCATTCACACACCCACCCACCATCCCCTGGGTTCACTCGTTTTCTTTCCTGGTCTTCATTGTCCTGTGGTTCAGACTGTGAAGACATTGTTCTTTGACCTTTCTTGCAAAGGCCATCTGGGCCCTCTCAGGCCCAGAAACTCAGGATGAGTTATTCTCATTAGTTATGCTGCACCTCCTCGGTCGAAAAGGTACTGATGCGGTTGGAGGGTCGATGCCGAGATAGCCTACACAGGCGCAAGCTAGTCTCGCGGTTTGCGCGTATAGTCCTGTCTGTGGGCCCTTCAAGTTGGGCTCCCGCTTGGTCCTAGCGCCTCTGGCGCTATCCCACTAGTGTGAATGAGTGATGGAGACTGTCCAAGAAGATCAATAATTACGGTAAGTACATCATTTCCATTTTTGGGCTTTTTGCACCTGAAGGGGGAGCCTTTGTTGTGACTGTCAGGAGGATCAGCCAACCAAACCGTTTGGATCTTGGGGAATTTCCCAGGTTGCTGCAGCTAGTTTCAGTTTTGAGCTGAGAAGTGAAGAAGTAACAGCTCAAGTGATTTTGATCAACAGTTCTGTGTGGTTTTGCATGGGAGAACTGTGAAAGGGCTGAGTTTTGGCCTGCCTGTCTGCCTGCTGTTTCTGAGAGGGAAAACAGAGTTTATTCGGAGTGAATCCGAGTTGTGAGGACCATTTAAGCCACTGGACTGTGACCAGGCTTTAACTTGAAGAAGACCAAAGATTTGCTGAATGCGATCAGCCTGTCAGGATTTCCAGCTGCTTTTGAATCCCCAGTTTGTGCAGAGACTTTGCGATCGTGACCGGAGAGCAGTTTGCCTCGTACAGTAGAATTCCCTTACATGTAAATGTGCTGTGTATTGAAAGTGGGTCGTGATTTTGTTCCCCACTGTGTGAACTGTGTTCTGCTTACTGGTACAGTAGAATTTCCTTACATGTAAATGTGCTGTGTATTGAAAGTGGGTCGTGATTTGGTTCCCCACTGTGTGAACTGTGTTCTGCTTGCTGGAAGCTTTATCCAGCCTAATCTTACTGAATCCGCGTTCATCTCCATTCGGCCTGGGCCATGCCACTCTGGCCCTACCAAACTACCCCACTGCACAGAGAAAGCCACCAACGAGAGACCTGCCTGGGGATCAGTCCCCTGCTCCACGCTTGAACAGGAACAACGCCTCGGCGAATCGTGTGGACCCTGTTTCTCCTAGCACTCCAGATTAACCACCTGCTGTCTCAATTTTCATCCAGCCTGTGTCCAGTCTTGGGTATCATGAGTAATCATCAGGGTAGCTCCTTACAACAACAGCCTAATCTAAAAGTGTGTCATCTAATTGTCTTGTTGTTTTCTTTTCACGAACTGAGCCCTCTGGCTCCGGATTACAAATAGTGTGTGTTGTGCATATTGTTTTCTTCTATCACAGGGCCCCAACCAGCTGCAACATTCCTGGCTAGCCCACCATTCTCCATCTGGGTACCCAGAGTGTGTGACTGTTTATGGACCCTGAAGTGCATGCATAACTGTTCAATTGATAGATTCTTTAAGCAAATTAACCTGATTACGCCCCTCCCTTGTTCAAGCCCTTTAAATAAATCAGATCTAACTCTTTTTTGCATTTACCCTGACTGTGGTTCCAGTTTGTGCAGGAGTACTGCACTGCTATTTGCTGTGTATAACCTTGTTTTACAGGAGGTCCCCAGGGCCGGGCCAGAGGAAAGCCCTGGTGGTAAGTGCAAACAGTGTGGGTACATGTGTGTATAACCCCTAGGTGGTGCTATCCCAGGGGCTACTACCCCTGCCTGCTTGGCTAGTAGCAGGTTAAGGGGCCTAGGTTCAGTGACGGGTGCCTCCACCCAGAGGTCAGGGTTGGTAGTGGTCGGACTAGCATGGGCACAGTCCTCTGGGAAAACTGTGGCCCCCCCCTCAATTCCCACTAGTGGTCCACACAATGAGTACCTTCACAATTGATACTTACCACCAGGGTTGATTTCTCTAGTTCGACCCTGAGGACCCCCCTGTAAAACAGGGTTAGACAGCACAAATGACAACAGTACAGTACCCCAATACAAATGGAAAGCACAGTCAGTTTAAATGCAGAAACAGTAAGATCTGATTTATTCAGGCGGGGTTTTAACAAGGATGGGGCAATCAGGTTAATTAGCTTATTCTCTATAATAATCACACAGTTATGCATGCAGTACAGAATTCCCCACACTGTCACACGCACACTGGGTACCCAGGTAAAAGGAAGATGGTCTAGCCAGGATCATTGCCTGGGGTAGGCTGGCGTCGCAGCTGGGTGGGGCCCAGTGATGGAAAAACAACATGTGCACAAAGAGTTTGTAATCCGGAGTCGGAGGGCTCAGTTCGTGAAGAAAAGAAACAACAAACAATTAGATGACACACTTTTGATTTAAAGGATGGTTGCAGGGAGCTACCCCGAAAGTTCCTCACTGTTCCCAAAGCTGACCACAGGTTGGAAGAAGGTCGCGGCAGTGGATGGGTGTTCTGGTTTCCCAGAAGAAGCAGGGCCCTTGTCGTCGAATCTTCTCTATACAGCAGGGCAGGAGGATAAGACCCTTGTGGCAGGGTCTAACTGCATTAGCCAGAAGTGGATTCAGTCCTAAGGGAGCTGGGTATGACATCCAGCCCTCAACACACAACTCAGTCTGGGGGAAAATCAGATCGCGACCCCCACCTCCAGTTCACAACACATTTATATGTAAAAGCCAGCAGCTCACAGTTCGGGCTGGGGGAAAACAGATCACAACCCCCTTCCAGTTCACAACACATTTATATGTAAAGAGTATTACTGTACCAGGCAGGCTGCTCCTCAATCCCGATCGCAAAGTCACTGCAAACACCTGGGAACACAGAGGTAGCTGAAGTTCCTGACAGGCCGATCGCATTTAGCAAAATCTTTAGTCTTCTACAGGTTGAGCCTGGTTTCTAAATCAGTAGCTCAATTCAGTTCTGCACACCGGACTTAGTCCGATAAACCAAGCACTTTTCTCCTCTCACGGCAGAAAACAGCAAGCAGGCCAGAAGTCAGGCCTTCCACGATTCTCCCGTGTGAACTACGGTGCAAAACAGCTGCCCGAGCTCTACAAGCTGCTTCTCTCTCAGCTTCCCACACAGATCTGGCTTGCCAGCAGACAGCCGAGGGGCTTTCATTTAGATTCAAAAGATTTGGTTGGTCGGTTCAGGTGTCAGTCACAACAGGCTTCCTGTATAGGTGCAAAAAGGCACCAACAGTCATAAAACTACAATTCCCAGAGTCTTCACTCCACACAGTCCTATTTCAGTAGGCTCCATTTGAACAGCAGAGCACTTTGTAAACACTCAAGGTGTTGAGGATAGCCCAGGACTCGGAATTGATAATGCTGACATAGCCTATGGTGGCTGTGGTAAACCAGAATATGCTGGTAAGCATCCTGCATACTCAAAGAAGCTAACCAATTCTGCACCTTAAGGAGTGGCATCTAGGTCCCCAGAGAGATCATTTTGAACTTTTCTCACTCCATGAACTTGTTCAAGTTTCTGAGATCAAGAATGGGGAGCATGCCTCTGGGTTTCTGCGGAACAAGGAAGTAATGGGAGTAGAAGCCTGTGTTCTAGGGATATGGATATGTTGTTCTATCCACACTTACTGGCAGGTTCCTTGCCGCTTTAAATCTTACCGGAAGGTTTTCAAGCTGGCTCCTCCCACCCACCGGGGTGGTAAAACTCTCAGCTCCGCCCCATGATGCCAGATCTTCCTTACCACTTGGAAGCTCAGGTTCCCTCCTTAACGCTCTGCGTTTTAGGCCTGGATCCTAACTCGTTGGTTAAACCGAAACTTATACTTAAATTTTCTAGACTTTGGTCTTTTTCTTCCTTCGCGGCTGCGATGGACAAATCGACTCCCGGATTTTGGCGGCGCTCTTGTGGGCAGAAGATGTCTCTGACTGATCCGCACTCCACATGCGCTTACTACCTTGGCTCGATCATGATCCGCAGGCTCAAGGACCAGTAAGTCCTTCTCAGCCAACGCTCAAGACCGTGCTGCCAGACTTCAACTTGGGCGCCTAAGAGACGTATTCCTCCGGTAAAGTCGAAGGAGGCCCATTGGGCGGTGTCTGCGGCGGCAGGCTTGGCTGAGCAACTTGAGCAAATGATCGTCCTCAAGGAGGAGGCGGCCCAAGCTGCATCTTCTTCCTCGGTCGCGGCATTTATCCCCCTCTCCTTGGGCTCCTCCTACTTGGCTTCTTTTAAGGAGCTTTGTCAGTCCCTCTCTACTAAAGGAGCGGGTCCATCGGGACACTCCTCAAGGTCCAAGAAAAAGGACTCAAAAGGTAAGACCCATCATCGATGTTTGTGGGAGCAGGAAAGGTCCCCTTCCCCCGATAGTCGACACTCGACTTCGGTCGAGGTTGCGGCTAAGGCCGCTGGCTTCTCGGTGTCCCCGTCAGGTCAGCCGGCTGAGACACCCGTCAATGCAGTCGAGATTTTTCATGACACGTCGAAAGGGCTGTCGACTGGAGAAGCCGACAACCCTTCCTCACCGGTTCCCCCGATGGAAATTGAGGACTTGCCCGTGCCTCCTGTGCCGGCATCCCCGGTTAAGGTTCCTGAACCAGGGGAGGAATGGGTTTCCCCCGCTCCCTCCCAGGCCCACCCTCGGAAACACCTAGGGTCTCAGTCTTGGACCTTCTCTCGATCCAGTCGGTTCTGCCAACATCGGCGGTCTTGGTCTCGGCACCGAGGGAAGCGGCGGCGCCGCTTATTCTCGTCATCATCCTCCTTGGAGGATAGGCTCCGGCGCAAGTTGTGTCAGCGCTAAGAGGATCTGATGTGGCAACATCTCCTTTTGACCAGGAACAAGCCGACTCCGTCGCCTTCCCTGGTCATTAAGTGGCTGTCACCTGAGCGGACGAAACAACCCCTTGTGGTCATCGAGGAGCTGAAGCCGGCGCAGGTTGTTCAGCCAAGACCAGCTGTACTGCCCATTGTGGTGGAACCTCCGCCTCCACAACCAAAAACTAGGGCTCCGACCAAGGATTCTCGGTCGGGTCATGGGTTGCCCCATCGGTTCTGGGTCACCCTCACTCCCGATCGTCATCGGCAGGTGGAGTGTGGCTCAGGCCCTCGGCAGCTGTTTGCAGACTCCTCAGAGTCTGACGATAACTCTTCCCTGTTCTCCAGGCCTCTTGACCTGGAGTCCTCTGGGGGACAGTCGGTGGACGAGAGCCCATCCTCGTTCATGGGATTACTTCGGCTCATCTCAGAATCTACTGGGATGAAGCTCGAACCTGTGTCAAAGCGGGCCAAGTATCCCCTCACAGAGATATTGGACCCAGGGGATTCTTCTACGGAGGTCTTTCCTGTGGCCGAAGCCATTGTTGGCCCGGCCCTGAAGCTATGGCAGCGGCCGGCTTCTTGTCCTGCTCCCTTGGCCAGGATGGCCAGGAAGTATGCCGTCCCCACCGGCTCACTCTCCGGATTCTCAGAGTACCCCTCTGCGGAGGGGCTGGTGACCGACAGTGTTTTCCGGCTCTCCGGAAACGCTTGGGACGTGGACAAGCCACCGGATAAAGAGTCTAAGAAACTGGACTACTTTGGGCATAAAGTTTATGCTGCATCCTCCTTAGACCTTCATCAGGCCAGTTCGGCCGTAATGATGGCACACTTTTCCCACGCTCTTTTGGGCTCCCTGGATGAGGTGATTCCTCATCTCCCGGTTGACCTCCAGACTACGGTCAAGCAGGTGCAGGATCAGGGAAGGGTGGTGGCAAAGCAACAGCTGTAAGCTGCTCTCGACATTGGAGACTCTTGTGCCCAGTCAGTAGCGGCCGCAGTGGCCATGTGCCGCAGAGCTTGCCTGCAGATCTCCACCTTCACAACGGATACCCAGCATAAGCTTGCAGACGTTCCCTTCCTGGGTACCGACTTGTTTGGTCCCGGGGTGGAGGGTCACTTGCAGAGGATTGAGAAGTCCAGTGCCACCTTGGACTCGGTCATGCATGCCCAGAGGGACAAAGGCCACCAGCAGCAGCGTAAGCCCTTTCAGCCTTCTGCCCCAGCGGCACGTCCGGCCCAGCAACACCAGCATCAGGGCCAGCAGGCTTGCACTTGGCACCCCAAAGCCAAGCCTGCAGCTGCCTCCAGCAGGAAGCCGGGAGGAAAAGGCCTAGGAGGACCCTCGGCTGGTCCTTCCTCCAAGCCTGCCCAGTGACGGGGTAAATGGGGGTGTTGCCCCCAGCCTCTTCACTCTCCCCTGGGTTCCCCCCATGGGGGGATGGCTCTGCCACTTCTTTTCCACCTGGTCCACTATCACCGTGGACCGCTGGGTGTTGGAAGTGCTAGGGAAAGGTCTGCCCCTGGAATTCGAGCAGGCCCCACCCTGTCGGGCCGTCGCCCCACGGGGGGCTATGGGGTCCGCAGCCTCTCTGTCAGCTCGTCGAGCTGACTTTGCTCTGCTCCTCCAGAAGGAGGTGATCAGGGAGGTAGCAGATCCTCCACCAGACTCAGGGTTTGTGTCCAGGTATTTCCTGGTCCCAAAACAGACGGGGGGCTGGCGCCCCCCTTTCTAGACCTACACGACCTGAACAAGTTCCTAAGGTCCCGAACCTTCAGGATGGTCACTCTGGCACAGATCATTCCATCCTTGGAACAAGGTGTGTGGTTCTGTTCTCTGGACCTCCAGGACACGTCCTTTCACGTCCCAATCCATCCGTCCCACCACCAATTCCTTCACTTCAGAGAGGAGGGGGCCTTTACGAGTTCCGGGTCATGCCCTTCAGCCTCTCTCCAGCTCCCAGGGTCTTCACCAAATGCATGGCAGTGGTGACGGCATTCCTGCAGAGCCGGAGGGTCCGGGTGTACCCTTACCTGGACGACTGGCTGATTGCAGCCCCCTCCAGGCTGGAGGTGGAGCAGTCCAGGGATCTGGCCCTCCAGGTCTGCTCTCAGATTGGCCTCCTCATCAGTGAGGCCAAATCAGAACTCATGCCAACACAGGTGATTCAATTCACCGGGGTAGAGCTCGACTCTCTTCTAGCCAGAGCATGGCTCCCGGTGGACAGGGCCAAAGTTCTCTCCTCCTTTGCCCAATCATTTCTGGTTGGGCAATTGCGCCCTGCCCGGGACTTCCTGCACCTCCTGGGCCTCATGGCGGCCTGCACCAGTGTGGTCCAGTGGGCCCGCTGGCACATGCGTCCCCTTCAGTGGGGGCTGGCCCGCCAATGGTTACAGCACTCCAGTCCTCTGGACCAGCCAGTGGCGGTGACCCAGGAGATGTGGAACGCTCTCCAGTGGTGGATCGTTCCAGTTCATCTGCAGGAGGGCATCCCGTTTGTCTGCCCCAAGCCAACAGTCATTCTAATGACCGATGCCTCTCTGATGGGTTGGGGTGCTCATCTGGGGGAGCACAGAACGCATGGCCTCTGGTCCCCTCAGAAGTCTCGATGCCACATCAACCTGCTGGAGCTTCGAGCGGTCCAACTAGCCCTCACCGCCTTTGCTCCAATTGTACGGGGTCAAGTGGTCCAGGTCCAGACGGACAATACCACGACCATGTACTACCTAAACTGCCAGGGCGGTACGCACTCCTTGCCCCGTGCAAGGAAGCTCTCTGCACTTGGTCCCTTGTGAGCAGACTGGAGGCGGATCTCCTAGCCATCCATGTGGCAGGAGCCTCCAACACTCTGGCCGATGCCCTAAGCTGGATAGGTGCTGCATCTCACGAGTGGTCTCTCCTGCCAGAGGTAGTACACGATCTGTTCTCCCACTGGGGCACACCTCAGGTGGACCTGTTTGCCTCCAGGGAGAATGCGAAGCTGAGGCTATTTCATGCCCGCCCCCCTCAGCAGGGCTCGCTGCAGGGGGATGCCTTCTCGAGGCCGTGGACCCCGGGCCTCTTTTAACCCTTTCCCCCATTTCCCTGGATCCACAAGGTGCTTCTCAAGGCAAGGAGGGACAAGGCGCAGGTGATTCTGGTAGTCCCAGACTGGCCTCGCCAGTTCTGGTATCCAGATCTCCCCAGCCTCAGCTCCAGGCTCCCGAGGTGGCTTCCAGCCGGCCCAGACCTGATCTCAGTCAACCAGGGGAAGGTACTCCACCCGGACTTTCAATCCCTGCACCTGACGGCCTGGTTCCTGTGTGGCTAGAGTTCCAGGCCTTGGGTCTTTCTGATGAGGTCCTCAACGTTGTTGAGGCATCCCGTGAGGAGTCGACCAGAAAATGCTGTTTTCAAATGGAAGAGAGTCTCCATTTGGTGCCAGGATAAGGGGTTGGACCCTTCCTCCTGGTCCTTGGCCAGCATTCTGGACTACCTATCATCCCTTTCTCAGCAAGGGCTTCGGTTGACGACTTTTAAGGTGCATCTGGCAGCAATCTCTGCTTACCAGGCGCAGGTCAGAAAGCAGTTGGTGGCACAGGAGAAGGGGTTCAGGCACTTTTTAAAAGCCTTGATCACATATCCCCTCCGGTGCGAGAACCTCCACCTCCATGGGATCTACTGCTAGTATTGGCTAAGCTCATGGGCAAGCCATTCAAACCAATGCACAGGTGTGATATCTCCCACCTGTCATGGAAGACCGCCTTCTTGGTGGCTGTTACGTCAGCCAGAAGGATAGGAGAGCTCCAGGCACTTTCCATCGAGTCTCCTTATCTGGTCTTCCACAGGGACAAGGTTGTCCTGCGCCCCCACCCAAAATTCCTTCCGAAGGTGGTGTCGGAGTTTCACCTTAACCAGGTGTTGACTCTGCCGGTGTTCTACCCCAATCACACCTCGGAGGCCGAATATAGGCTACATACTTTGGACCCTAGAAGAGCGCTCTCTTATTATAAGGAGCGGATGGCTGAAGTTCGGGAAGAGGTTCGCCAGCTGTTTGTCACCTACGCTGAAGCCGCACCTGGCAGATCTGCAGCCAAGCGGACAATAGGCAGGTGGGTCACCTCCTGCATAGATCTCTGCTATAGGTTGGCAGGCATGGAGCCTCCCAGAGGGATAAGAGCTTATTCTTCCCGCCATACCACAGCTTCAGTGGCTGCTTCCAGGGACATTCCTATCCAGGAAATCTGCTGGGCTGCTACCTGGAAGTCAGCACACACCTTCATTACCCACTACCACATCGACCTTGAGTCATGCAGGGATGCTGGTTTTGGGCCTCGGTTCCCCAGTCCTTATTTCCTAAGTAGGGGGTGTGCGCCTTGCCTCCCTCCTCCTGGAGAACTGGTAGGAGTCTGCCAGTAAGTGTGGATAGAACAACATATCCATGTCCCTAGAAATACAGGTTACTCACCTGTAACAGGAGTTCTAGGAATGGTATATGTTGTTCATCCACACAACCCACCCGAACTCCCTGGCTTCGACGCACAACCTAGCTTCCAGCGGGCTAGATCTGGCATTATGGGGCGGAGCCGAGAGTGTTACTACCTGGATGGGTGGGAGGAGCCAGCTTGAAGACATTCCGGCAAGATTTAAAGCGGCAAGGAACCTGCCAGTAAGTGTAGATGAACAACATATACCCTTCCTAGAACTCCTGTTACAGGTGAGTAACCTGTATTTGCACTCCACCTCCGGCACTACTTCCACTGCCCTGTTGTTCAGAAAGCCCATAATCTCTTGTGTTAGAAGTTTTGACATAGCCGGCCTGGTGGCATTAAGGGTTGAGACACTGGACACCACAACTCGTGCTATGCTGGTGACCCGGGTTCAGGAATGGAATCAGGCCACTGGAGGTCAGCAGGGGAGAGGGAGGATGAAGTGTCCCATGACTGCTCTCCTCTTCTCTCTCTGCGGTGGGTGAAGGGGTTCACGTCGCTCTGTAGTGGCGCCTGATGGAAGTCAGGCACACTACAGCAGCAGCGCATAGCACAGGGCTGGAGCTTGGTGAACGTCTGCACATTGGTGCTTCGATGTCATTGCACGTACGGCTCCAGGGGGCAAAAATCAGGCAGAAAATGGGGCAGTTGTGGCGGCTGATGGCCATTCGCTGCGCCCCAGACCTAGAGAGGTGCACCCCCCAGATGTTGGCCAGCCTGCGAGGAGGAGAGCGTATTGCAGAACAGACCTGGGTCTGGGGGTGCAGGTGCCGGTGGCTGGATAACTGACATGCCCGCTCTGCTGTGGAGAAAAGAATATCGTGATTAAAAAAAAAAAAAAGCTCTGACATATGAGCTGATAGGAGGAGTGCTTTCTGCACGGATAATCTGGAGGGATTTCCATAAAATTCAGCAAGTATCTCTCTTGGCCGATCCTCAGAACCCATTTGTCTGTCATGATGGATTCCCACTGATGGCAAAACTGGGTCAGGCAACCCCTACTGGAGAGGTCTGCCTCGGTTAGCTGAGGCAGAACCAGGGTTGAAACTTCAGAGAATGGCACTAGGAGCTTTAGTGACCTGTACCTTTGGCTGTGCTTTCTTTTGTGGCTGGGGAGGCTGAGACTTGACTTGAGCTCCTTTGCCTTACCCTCGAAAGGACTGCTTATTATGGTAAAAGCCTCCCCCCCCCCTTTGGGAATAGGATAGGGCAGGCCGGGAAGTCTTGATGGCTGTCCTGGTTTTCCAGGAGACCTCGAGAGACTGTTTTACCTGTTGTTCAAACAGGTAAGAGCCATCAAAGGGGACATTCATAACCTGTTGCTGGACATCATTGGAGAAGTCAGCTGTCCAAAGCTAGGAATGTCTTCTAATCCAAATTCCAGCAGCAGCTGAGTGCGAAGCAGTGTCCAAGGCATGCATAGCTGCTTTTAGCTGATTGAGACCACAGGAAACCATGTGCTCATGGATGTGTGGAGCAGGTGCCTGCTAAGATGAAAGCTGAGCATAAATATACCCAAACAGCAGCACTCCAAACGATATTTAACAAAAGTGACTTACACCATGCAGAGGTATAATGCCATCCGGTCTTTTATTAAATCCACGAAAGCCACAACATTGAACCCCAGCGCTTCACGTCTAAAGCGTGACACGTTGTCAGGGGGTGGAGATACAAAGCTGATGCCTTGCATTTATTTGAATACCTTAAAGTGACAGATACCAAATACACCCAAGTGATCAGCTCTGAAAGTACATTCAGACAGACTCAAATACAAGTTCCATATAAAACATATAAAAATACTCCCTTGCAATGTATAATAAGCATTAATAAAAGTAGAAGCAAAATATAATGCATGTTGCACCAGTTTCTGATTATGAAAGAACACGAGGGAAACAGGATGTGGGGGGAAGGGGGGACGGGGAGTCACAAAGGTGGATATATATTATATGGAACTTGTATTTGCTTCCGTTTGAATGTACTGTCAGAGCTGATCACATTTGTGTATTTGGTATCTGTCACTTTAAGGTATACAAATAAATCTACGGCATCAGCTTTGTAACGCTGCCCACTGATGAAGTGTCAAGCTTTAGACGCGAAGTGCTGGGGTTTAGTGTTGTGGCTTTCACGGATTTAATAAATGGACCAGATGGCATTATACCTTTGCATGGTGTAAGTCACTTTTGTTAAATATTGTTTGGAGTGCTAATGTTTACGTATATTTATTCTTTTAGCTGATGACTGTTAGACTCAATACCATGAGTGACAGTCCTAAGAATCTTGTGCTTAGTCTCAGATTCAGGCAGGAATTCAGCTAGAGACTTAAGAGAGGTCCAAAGGACATACTCATACTTAGAAAAATGCCCTCGGTGTCTGGCTATCCTCATGTTAAGGGTAGCAGTAACAAAAGCCTTTTTCCCCATAGTGTCTACCTTGCGTGACTCCTTATCAGTAGGATGCACAGTCACTTCCTGGGGAAAAATGGCTTTGTTATTCTCAGCCAAAATGACAATCATGTCAGCAGTAGGCTAGGAAGCAAGGACAATCCTGTCCTTAGGGGCAGTATACATACGGTCTATCTGCCTACAGACAGAAGGGATAGATGCAGGCCTATTCCATACTGCATCCGAAAGAATCTCAAATGCAGGGGGAATAGGGGGTATGAGACTGACTGGCATGGTGGAAACATTGAGCCACTCCAGATAAAGGGTCAGTGGCAGAAAGCTCAAAAGCAAGTGTAGCATACATGTTGCGAAGTGGAGCCTGAAAAGAAAGGTCCACCTGGGGAGCAGGAGAAGGGCCTGGAGCTGAAGTGCCCAGGCTACAAAAAGAGCCATTGTCACCATGCTCAGAAATGATGAGTTCGGGCTCAAACTTGTCCCCCTCCAGATCCTCTCCCGGGAAAGGGTCTGGAAGAGGGGTGGGCGTTAGGTTCCCTAACCCAGGCGTAAGAGTAGGCAGCACTGGTGACACCAGCATTGGCATAAGTGGAGCTGGCACTGGAGGTGGCACCATGGGACAGATTGGGTCTGGCACTAAGGCGGTGCTGGGCCAGACCCCAAAGGGCCTGAACCCAGCATGACACCAAAGGTCCAGCCAGCACTAGAGTGACTGGCACAGATATCTGGGCTGGTCCTAAAGCATGATACTGATAGAGGCTGTGGCCAGTGGAACAGGCATTGGCAGCATGGTCACCAGCAAGGACCTGGAGGTTGCTGATGAAGCTAGACACTCTACCTGACTGAAGCTCCAATGCCCCCAGCCCTGAAGGGGTTGGGGCTGGCTCTGCAAGAAGAGCAAATGAGCCACTGCTCAATGTACCCACTGCTCCAGTACAGCTGCCCAGTGGTGAAACTGCCCCTTGGTGTACCCATAGGAAGACAGTGAGGGACTCCAGGCCTGAGACCTCAACCTCTTATGAGCAGAGGCTGTTGGTGATACTGATGGTGCCAGGAAAGGCCTTCTACTATGAGACACCGAGGACCTCGCAGGACCTCACAGAGGGCTACCTTGAGTAGTACTGTTTCTTCCCCTTCTGATGGGAAGAGGAAGAACTTGAGGCCGAGTGGTACCAGGTTCCCAGCCGGGACTCGGAATGGGCCCACTTCTTTTTGTGTTTGCAGTAGTGCTGTTCTCCCTCCTAAACACAGGACCGGCTGTCGTCAGAACCCTACCCTGAAGGGGCAAGTAGACTGGACATGGCCCTGCCACCAAAGCAGCATGCCTGAAGAGGCTTCCTACCATCTCCTTCACTGCCCATGGCTGTTGACCATTGTGCAGTAGGGCTGAGAGAGGCTGACAGAGATAATGATGTAAAATAAACTGACACAAAAATAACAAACAGTAGCTTTAAACACTAAAACTGAGAAGAACCGAGTGCTGCTGTTGCATAGATGTGAAGTTCTGACTCCCAGCAGGTGAGTGTCGTTGTCACTGAAGCACATTGAACAGTGGGAAAAAAATGGAACTGAGGTGGTTGAGGGCCAGTGTCGAGGTAAGCCATGCAGCACAAGCCAGTTTCATGGTGCCTTCCATGGGTGTAGCCTACCTGGGCACCAGCCCTCCTGAAAAGTTCTGGCTCCTGCAGGGTCCTAGCACCTCCGACTCAGAACTCATTGGTGTGAATCAATGGTGAAGATTGATTCTAGGAAGATCTAAGGGTTCTATTAACATCTAGAGCATGTAGGATCCTTTCCCCATCATTCTGTGAATTTTGAAAGTATGTTGGTAGAACCAGAGATTGGTTAATATGGCACTCTGACACCACCTTAGATAGGAATTTGGAGGGTGTACGCAGATCTACCTGCTCTTTATGGAAAACAATGTACAGAGGATCCATGACTAAAGCCTGCATTTCACACACCTGTGCACAGAGGTAGAGGCTACCATGAATACTGTTTTCCAAGTAAGATGCTTTGTGTTGCAAGTGGCAACTGACTCATAGAAACATATATTTAGATGGCAGATAAGGACCGCCTGGCCCACCTAGTCTGCTCATTTCCCTACCTACTTAAACTCCAGATCCTAAATGATCAGCAGCTTACCTCCCTCTCTTTCCTATCACTAGGATTGTCTTCTGTTTATCCCATGCATTTTTGAACTCACGCTGTAATGGCTTGTGGTTAGCGTATCAAGTACATGGTTGAGATCCCAGGGTGTTACTGGTTTTCACACTGGGAATTTTGTAAGCTACTGGGGATTACAAGGTGATGAAGATCAAAGGTTGGAAGCTGGAGCATTGCTGGCAGAAAACCCGTTCAGAGGAGGACAAACTGGCCTTGCGTGCTCACTACCATGAGTACCAAGAGGCAATCAGCTATAAGAAGGCAGAGTTCCTGTCCAGGGAGATTGCCGCAGGGAAGAACAGGCCATCTCAGCTTTTTCGGACTGTGGACAGACTTCCTTGTCCAGTCAGTCTACAGCTGAAGAAAGCTTTTTCAACCGCATTATGCAATGAGTTTGCTCAGTTCTTCTCTGACAGGGTGCCCACTATCCGGTCGTGGATCTCTACAGTGAGGCAGCCTGGTAGGAGCAGAGGTGCTTCTATTGTCTGGGAGGAGTTTAGACCACTGGAGGTGGCCGAGGTCATTGCGGTGATCTCGAAGCTGAGGGACACTTACTGCAAACTGGACCCAGCGCTGACCCATTTCAGCAGGACTGGAGAACAGCACATGTAGTGCCCCCCACAAACGTGGTCCTCCGGATGACCCAGGGAATTACAGACCAGTCAGTCTGACCTTCATTGTGGGCAAGCTCATGGAGACCATACTAAAGGAAAGGTTGGTGGAATATCTAGAGGAGCATGGTCTTCAGGACGCGAGGCAGCATGAGTTCATGGGGGGGGGAGATCATATCAAACAAATCTGATTGACTTCTTTGACTGTGTCACTAAGACAGTAGACTGGGGCCAAGCGGTAGACATCCTCTCTCTTGATTTCAGCAAGGCCTTTAACTCTGTGCCCCACAAAAGGTTGATCATGAAGTTGGTGGATCTTGGGGTTGGGGAAAAGATGGCCAGATGGGTGGAAAACTGGCTGAGGGACAGAACCCAGAGGGTGGCTGTGGGGGGAGAATTATCTGGCACCAGAGAGGTAACCAGTGGGGTCCCACAGAGCTCTGTACTGGGGCCGGTGTTGTTCAGTGTTTTCATCAATGACATTGGGGATGGCATTAAGGGCAAAATGTGCCTATTCGCAGATGACACCAAGCTCTGCGGGAGAGTAGACACAGCTGAAGGGATAATAATAATAATTTTATTTATATAGCACAATTTGAAACATCAAAGCGCTGTACATAAAAACATCAGGATCTATTGGAAGATCTGGAAAAGCTGGGGAGGTGGTGCAGGACCTGGCAGCTTGGCTTCAGTGCTAAAAAAAAAAAATAATAATAATCTATATTTTTATGGTGTCTTTCAAAAACCAAGGCACCTAACAAGATTTACAATAACATATCAAACATCCCAGCATCATAAATAGTATAAAAACAGATAATGCAATTAAAAAGAAATCAGTCAACAAATGCTTGGTACCACAGATGTGTTTTTAGGGCTTGTTTTTAGCTTGTTTAAATCCCTCCATGATCGTGCACTCCCGTAACTGATGGGGTAGAGAATTCCAAAGGGTTGGGGCTGCATGCATAAATGCCCTGGCCCTAGAAGATTTTAAACACACCCTTGGAATCTCTAACAGCTCCTCGTCAGCTGAGCGGAGTGATCGCCCACGGCAGTAAGGTACCAGAAGCTCATTCAGGTAGTCCAGACCCTGTCCGTGTAGGGCTTTATGAGTCAAGAGACCAGCTTTAAAGGTGATCCATCACTGTACTGGCAGCCAGTGCAGTCCACGCAGCACCGGAGAAATATGACAGGACCGGGAGGTTCCTGTCAAAAGCCGGGCCGCTGCATTCTGCACTAGCTGCAAACGGCAGATTTCCACCCCAGGTAGCCCTAGGTACAGGGAGTTGCAGTAATCCAAGCGCAAGGACACAAAGGCATGGACCAGCATGGGAAGATCTCCGGACAGAACAAGATGCTTAACCCTGGAGATATTCCTCAGATGGTAAAAAGAGGACTTGATGACGGCTGACACCTGTGAACGTAGTGTCAGCCCTTCGTCAAAAGTTACCCCCAGGTTTCGCTCCTGTTCAGAGGTCGGGAGGGATAGGCCCCCAAGAAAAAGCCCAGAGGGCGAACCTACCCCTGACCCTCCTATCTGGCACCCCAGGTCCACAACAAGCACCTCAGTCTTTTCCTAGTTCAACTTCAACCAACTCGAATCCATCCAATCCTAGATTTCTGAGGCAGTTGTTAAAGACTGATAGAGCTCCATCCTGGTCAGGTGCAAAAGAGAGGTAGAGCTGGATATCATCAGCATACAAGTGAAACCTCAGCCCATACCTTCTTAAAATGTCTCCGAGGAGCAGCATGTACACTGCGAACAACATGGGGGACAACACCGATTCCTGAGGAACCCCACATGACAGAGGGACTGGCTCAGAGGAATAAACCCCCGGACACCAACCTCTGAGTTCTTCTGGTGAGGAAAGATGTAAACCACCTTAGGACTGCACCTGATAGGCTACAGATGAACCTCAGGCAACCGAGCAGGACCCCATGGTCCACAGTGTAAAATGCTGATGAGAGATCTAGAAGAACCAAGATGGAACATTTTTTCCGATCTCTAGCCATCAGGAGATCACTGAGCACCTGAACCAGCGCTGGCTCAGTACTATGCCTCTTTTGAAAACCGGACCAGAGATGTTCATAGATGTCATGGATGGTCAAATGGTTCTCCAGTTGTACGGCTACTACTTTCTCAATCACCTTCCCTAAAAAGGGAAAGCTTGAAATTGGTCTGTAGTTCGCATGGCAGTCTGGGTCCAAATAAGCTTTCTTCAGGAGGGGTGTTACCATCGCCTCCTTCAGGGAGCTAGGAAACTCGCATGTTTCCAAGGAGCACCAGACTGTCCGTACTAGGACCGGACCAATGGAGTCAATACAACCCAAAATCAGGGAGGTTGGTCCTGGATCCAAATTACAGCATGTAGGGCACGCACCCTGGACAATCCGCATGACATCCATGAACTCCAGTCGGTCGAAGGTACTCCAGGAAAGCTTGAGGGGCAGTGGCCAAGTGCCGATCCAAAGCAACGCCCATAGAGTGTGCTAGTTGGAGCATTGCCCTGATGTCAGTCACCTTAGTCGCAAAGAATCGAGCAAGTTCATCGCACTCTACTTGAGAAAACGCTTTCCGAACTTGTAGACAGGCTGGGTTGCATAGTCTGTCCACAGTTCAAAAAAGCTGAGCTGGTCGATTCTGAGTGGCTGCAATCTCCCTGGACAGGAACTCTGCCTTCTTATGGGTGTTTGCAGATTGATAGGCTTGATAATGGTCCATCAATCTAAGGTGGTTGGCATCAAGGGCGGATTTCTGCCAGAAACATTCTAACCTTCGTCCTAATTGCCACATCTCCCTCAAAGTCCCATCAAACCATGGGGACCGAGGATGAAGGGAGAGAGGACAAACTTGGACAGGAGAAACGACATTCAGGTCCGCTGAGATGGCCGTATTATAGGCCATCACGAGGGCCTCTGGGTTGCTGTTTGCCACTGGAACAATCGATAGGTGAAGTACCGCCACCAGGCCTTCTGAGCTAACATCTCGTAAAGAGCGATACCTGACCATCTCCACAGGGGTAGACCTATGAAGGGGGGTCAGTAAAACTGAACCCCACGGTGTAATGATTGGACCATCCGACTGGTTCCACCCCCAGATCAAAGACTTCGATCCCCAGGAGGAAGACTAAGTCAAGGGAGTGACCATGTTTATGGGTAGCAGTGGTAACTATCTGTGTAAGGCCCAGAGATGTCATCAGCTGGAGAAAGTGTTGTCCAAATTGCAAGAGTTCGTCATCGACACAGGCGTTGAAGTCACCCAGGACCATCAGCCTGGGTGACTCAAACGCCATGTCGATGACGAAGTCTGCCACTTCCTGAAGGAACTGCTTCTCATCACTGGGTGGACAGTAGATGAGGGCGATCCTACAACCTACACCTGCTACCACAGTACACTCAAATGACTCAGTCTCCTCAACTGGTACACTCATGAGGCCCAGTTCGATCTTGAAACAGACCGCAACCAAACCCCCACCCCCCGCGATCCAATCTCGGGCGGTGGATCACCGAGTACCCGGCTGGAGTTGGAGCCTCCAATATAGGGCCAGAGTTCTCATCCAGCCAGGTCTACTGTTCCTACAAGATCTGCAATAATTGCAGTCTTGTTTTTAATAGATCTGGAATTGCATAACACCACTTGAGTTGAATGAACTTCCAGGGCTGCCCAAACCGCCTTCCAACCAAAACTGGTAGTGCCTTTGGGTATGGAAACCAGACATGGCGGACCACGATCTTGGTT
Source organism: Neoceratodus forsteri (assembly GCA_016271365.2). Lineage (NCBI taxonomy): Eukaryota > Metazoa > Chordata > Ceratodontiformes > Ceratodontidae > Neoceratodus > Neoceratodus forsteri. Next base: position 1,502,555,200 of record CM057450.1, on the reverse strand, counting down.
CCGTTTTAACCCCAGGGCGTCTTCTGGATCTTACGACCCCGCGGTGGCCCCAGCTCATTCACCCCTCCATATTCGCACCCCCCTGCCCCTCCCCGGCCGGGCAAGACCCAGTGCCCTACAGCACTGGTAGATTGTGAACTGCAATGGGGAGAATTAAGGGGCGGAGGGTGAATAGTGCTAAAATGCAAAGTTATGCATATTGGAGTCAAGAATCCCAGGACAGAGTACTACCTGGGTGGGAGTCAGAGTATCTGTATCAGAGGAGGGAGAAGGACCTGGGAGTGATGATTACTAGTGATCTGAAGCACTCCATGCAGTGCAAGAAAGCAGCAGCAAAGGCAAACAAGATGCTGGGATGCATATCTAGGGGGATCAATAGCAGGAGAGAGGAGGTTATACTGCCCTTGTACAGGTCACTGGTAAGGCCGCATCTAGAGTATGGAGTTCAGTACTGGTGCCCACACCTCAAAAAGCACATTAACCTGCTGGAGAAGGTCCAGAGGAGAGCTACAAAGATGATAGTCGGTCAGCAGGGTAAGGCATGCGAGGAGAGGTTAAGGGCACTGAACATGTACTCCCTGGAAGACAGGAGAGAGAGAGGGGACATGACTGGGACCTTCAAGTACTTGAAAGGGATAAATAAGGTTGATAAGGAGAGTCTCTTTAAGCTGAGTGGCAACCATAACACTAGGGGGCACAGTCTTAAGCTGGAGGGTGGGAGGTTTAGGAGAGAGGTCAGGAAGCACTTCTTCACAGAGAGGGTGGTGGACACTTGGAATGCACGGCTGGTAGAGGCCATCTTGTTAAAGACAGTGGGCAGCTTTAAGAGAGGCTGGGATAGGCATAGGGGAAAGTAAGGATCATGGGTTGGGAGGATGGGAGGAATGGGGAGGGAGGGCAGGGACATTAGCTCAAGCTGTGGACCCTGCAATACGAACAGACTCGATAGACCAAATGGCCTTCTTCTGCTGGCTTCTTTGTATGTTCGTATGTATGTTCGTATGTTTCTTGATGAGATGTGTTAGGACCGTTGGCCTGATGTTCACCAGGAATATCCAGTGTTCATGGTCGGAGGGAGTCTTTCCAGATGCCTTGAAAGAGGCACTGGTGATGCCCCTCTTGAAGAAGTCATCTCTCGACCCTGATGTCCTGGCAAATTACCATTTGATCTCAAACCTTCCATTTTTAGGAAAGATTGTTGAGAAAATAGTGGTGCAGCAGCTCGAGGAGCACCTGATAACCTTTGACATCTACGAGCCATTCCAGTTGAGTTTCAGGGCTAGGCACAGCAGTGAAATGGCGTTGGTTAGGGTGCAAAATGACCTCCATGGGGCAAGAGATAGAGGAGACAGGTCAAATCTTCCTGGACATAAGTCTCCACCACTCATTCACACTAGTGGGATTAGTGCCGGAGGCACTAGGACCCATCGGGAGCAAACTTTTGCTGGAGGGTGGTGGCGAGAGATGGCGCCCGAGGAAGCTGCGCCACAGCAGCGGTTCGAGCGGCAATCACTATCTCGGGCGACGACCCTCCAACCGCCTTTGTTCCTTTTTTCCCCGCCACGAGCGCGCTAGTGACAACGCCGCTCGCTTGTCGGAGTCAAACTTCAAACTAGCGCATAGTTTTCAGTTTATTGTTTTGTAACATTGTCACGATAGTAGTATACAACAATTTTATTCTATTTTCCTTAAATTTTTCTAATATTTTAAATTTAACTTATCAGAAGAAGTCTCGGCCTACTGGGCGGAGTTGACCATGAGCAGGTCAGGTGACGGTGAGAACTTAGGTATGAAAACTGTTCAGTCAGTCGGGCTGGGTCCGGTCAACCTCCTTCTCCTCAAGCGGGGTTCCGACAATGGTCAGTCCGATGCCGGGGGATGGGCGGTCCCCGTCAGCATAAAAATAAGCGGTCGCATTCGGCACCCGTTCGTACCGAAACTCTTCTTTGGCCCTGGGTCAAAAGAAAGTCATCACTGGTCGCCCTCGATGTCTCTACGTCGACGATCGGTTATCGTAGCTAGTTGCCGGTCTCCTTCTTCAAGTCGCCAACTTACGGTGACCGTCGTCCTCGACATCGGAGCCCCTCCCCGCCTATAGGTAGGGCTCCAGATGAGCAGTTTCATCAGTGGGCTGCTCTTATGGAGCGATGGGCTCGGAGGTTGGTTCTTCTGCCTGGCTCGGTTGCCACGGGGCCCTCGGGCTCCTCCGGCGATCAGGTAGGGCAGTTGGACCTTCCTAGTCGCACGGCGCCTTCTTGGTGCCAGCGACTCCGCGCTTAGGTGTTTCCCCCCCTCCCATGGCTGCGGCGCAGGGGGCCACACCGATGCCCTTATCTCCTGGTTTTTTTCCTTCTCTAGCTTTCCAGGTTCCTGGGGCGTTCCTGGCGCCTTTGGCAGGGTCTATTGGCTTGTCGGCGCCGTTTTCGGTGCCGCTGGGCCTTGCGGTGCCGTCCGCGGCGCCGAGTGGTCTCACGGCACCGCCTGCGGCGCCGTTGGGTCTGGCGGGCGCCGTCGGCGTGATGCCGTGTGCTCTCAGCGCGCGCCGCGGGCGCTGTGGTGCCGCATGCCTCTTGGCGCCGTGCCCTCCAGCGGTGCCGTTTTCAACCCGTTTGCCTTCTCGGCTGGGGCCCTAGGGACTCTCCTTGTTTCTCTGCTATTTCCTCCTCTCCTAATTTTCCTCCTTTCCTGTCCAAACAGTCCTTCCTGGACCATCAGGAGATGATGTTGAGCCTGACCCAGACCTTGGTTGGGTGATGAAGTGGAGAAACAGGATCTTTCTTTGCTACAGAGCCTGTGGTGAGGACCTGTCCTTTAAGTCTCTGTTGAAGAACCTGAGGATCCACTTTTTCTCTCCAGACTACAGACATCGATCCTGGGAAGATATTAAGACTCCAGTATCTTCATGCTTCGGAGATCCCTCGGATTTGACTCCTCCGATCCAGCCTTCCTTCGAGACGCTGTCTCAAATGGTTTGGAATAATCCTGCTCTTATTCCCTCAGTGGCTAAATCATTGATAAGAAGTATTCAGCTCCCAAGGATCGTCCCATTTTGGCATCCCAAGCCTTTGCGGATCCTATTGTAGTCCTGGCAGAGAATGACAAGGTCATTCTTCCTCAAACTACTACAGCTCGACCTATTAACAAAGAGTCTCGTAAGATTGATACATTAGATAAGAGAGTCTTTGCTGCCTCCACTCTAAGTATGCGTATTGCCAGTTATCAAGGCTATTTTTCTCAGTATGAGTATATCCTGTGGCACTCTATGAAAAGAATGGTTGAAGCGCTTCCAGATTCGGACTCCAAGTCAGAGCTTCTTCTGACCGTTATTAGAGGTATTGAGTCCAATAACCAACAGGTCAAAGCCGCCATGGACGCTTTCGACACTGCTTCTCGCTCAGCAGCCGCAGGTATTTGTACTCAGTGCCATTCCTAGCTGCGTACTTCTGGCTTCACGAATGATGCTCAGCAGCAGGTAATGGCGCTGCCTTTTGATGGCTCCCATCTTTTTGGCCCTCAGGTGGAGCAAGCCTTAGAGGCCATTCAGAAGACTAGATCGGCCATTAAGTTGGCCAGACCTCCGCCTACCCCCTCTCGGGGGCATGTGAACAGACGTCAGTTTCATAGTCATCAGTCCTTTCTAGGCAGAGGCAGAGGAAGCTTCCATATAAGCCAACCTGCCCAACCTCAAGAAGGCGCAGCAAGCGCGGGGGCCTAAAGCTCCCAGCGCCACCTTATAATTGCTGGCCCAAGTTCCATCCACATTGCCGGTGGAACTTTCTCCTCCGGTGGGGAGGTCATCTGATGTACTTCTACAACCAGTGGAAGTTCATAACTTGAACAAATGGGTCCTCGGATAATTCGCGAGGTTATTCTCTCAATTTCTTGGAAACCCCGGAATTGTCCTCCCAGGCGACAACCCAGGTTGTCGGTCTCTCAATCGAACCTCCTCACCACGAGATCAGGGCCTTCTAAACAACAGGGCAATAGAACTGGTGCCCCGCATCTCTGAAACACAGGTTCTCCATTACTTTCTGGTTCCAAAGAAATCTGGGGGAATGCGCCCATTCTAGACCTCAGAAAGTTAAACAAATTTCTCCCCAGGAGAAATTCAAAATGATTCCTAGGTACCCTGTTACCCTTGCTGCATAACACGACTGGCTGGCCTCCTGGATATGCAGGGCGCTTACCAGCATATCCCCATCCACCCGACCCACATAAGTTCCTCAGGTTTGTAGCTTTGGGTCAGCATTATCAGTTCAGAGTCCTGCCCTTTGGGCTATCCTCGGCGCCGCGAGTTTTTACAAAGTGTTGTGCAGTTCTCGCTGCGCATCTCAGGAAGATCGGACTCCGAGTGTTTCCCTACCTGGACGATTGGCTTCTAGCAAGCCCTTCCAGCCAAGGGACTTTGGAAGCCGTGCAAACGACTTCTCGTCTTCTTACGTCCATGGGAGTTCTGCTGAATTTGAAAAAATCACAACTGCAGCCCTCCCAGAGGCTCCTTTTCATAGGGGCCTTCTAGACACCTCTTCATGAAGGCTTTCCTTCCGGAGGACAGAGACTCGATATCCCCGGATGGCCCGTTACATCGGGGAGAACCAATGGGTTACAGCTCTCTCGATACAGCATGTTGGGTCTCATGGCGTCCTCGGTGTTCACTGTACCCCTGGCCTGGTTGCACATGAGAACCACCCAATGGATGCTCTCCACTCAGTGGTCTCGACCTCTCACCCCAGTCTTATCCCATCAAGGTGGACAGGCCCCTTGAGCGTCTCTCACCTGGTGGTCTCAAGAGAGCAATCTCCTGGAAGGGTTCCCTTTGCTCCCCGGCTCATCAGATCTCCATCACCACAGGCGGATCGCTAATGGAGGAGCTCACTGTCCTCCCTCCACACTCAAGGTGTGTGGACTCAGTTAAAACTCATCTCCACATAAATGTCCTGGAGATGAGGCGGTCCTCTATGCGATCCGAGCTCTGAAGGATATCCTTTGTCACAAGAACATTCTCCTTCAAGCGGACAACAAAGCTGTGATGTATTACATCAACAAGCAGGCGGTGCTCATTCTTATCCCTTTGCAGGGAAGCAATGAGGGTGTGGGAGTGGTGCTTGGAGCACAAGTCTCTGATTCAAGCGGTTTATCTGCCAGGTATACAAACGACCTAGCAGATCACCTCAGCAGAACGGAGGCAGACCCTTACGAGTGGTCTCTCGATCCAGCCATAGCTCGGTCACTGTTCGAAGAGTGGGGGACTCCAGACCTGGACCTTTTTGCATCCCCACTCAACGCAAAACTGCCTCTCTTCTGCTCCAGAAATCCAGGGCCTGGCATTTTCTGTCAGGATGCGTTCAGGCTGCGGTGGACAAAGCAGCTTTCTTTCGCCTTTCACCACTTCCTCTAATCCAGAGAGTACTCCTCAAGCTCGAGTCTCAGGGGACCAAAATGATTCTCATTGCTCCCTCCTGGCCTCGGCAACTATGGTTTCCTCTACTCAACAGTATGTTGGCAGCCTCTCCGAGACCACTTCCCTTGCAAATCAGTCTTTTGACTCAGGGTTCGTTGGTCCATCCCAACCTGAAATCACTTCACCTTCATGCTTGGCTCCTGAAGAGGTAGAAGTGAATCGGTTCAACGTCTGTCGTAGAGTCTCAGACATCCTTCTGGCTGCTCGGAAACCAGCCACCCGAAAAACATACGCTTCCAAATGGAAACACTTTTCTCTCTGGTGTGCAAAGTCCTCTTGGAATCCCTTTTCCTGTCCTCCTGACAAGGTTCTGGAGTATCTTTTGGACCTATCAAACTCAGGTCTCCAGTACTCCACAGTTAAAGTTCACCTTAGTGCCATCTCAGCGTTCCATGAGCCGGTTTCTTCCTTGACTCTGGCTCAGTTACCTATGGTGAAGAGATTTCTTAAGGGGATTCTTCATACCAGACCCCCTGTTAAGCATCCAGTTGCAGCCTGGGACATTAACCTGGTGCTGGACATGCTCACTCGGAAGCCTTTCGAACCCCTAGCTACCTGTGAGCTAAAATTTCTTACCTGGAAGACTGCCTTCCTGGTGGCCATTACCTCAGCCCGCAGGGTCTCTGAGATACATACCCTGGTTACGGACCCTCCGTATACTGTATTCCATAAAGACAAGGTAGTTCTCCGTACTCATCCTAAATTTCTTCCCAAGGTTGTGTCAGAATTCCATCTAAACCAACCTCTGGTACTTCCCTCTTCTAGCTAATTTCCAAAATGAAGAGACGATCTCTTCATTCCTTGGATGTTAAGAGGCCTTGGGTTCTATTTAGATAGAACCAAGAATTTTCATAAGACTCAGCAACTGTTTGTTTCTGTCAGCGACACCGGCTGGGTCAACCTGTCGCTATCAGATGCATCTCATCATGGTTAGTGGCATGCCTCGACATTGCTATTCCATGGCTCAAGTTAAATTAGAAGGTAGAGTGTACGCTCACTCTACTAGGGCGGTCGTGGCATCCCTAGCGGAAATTCGCAATGTTCCAATTGCAGATATCTGCAACGCCGCCACCTGGAGCTCAGTGCATTCCTTCGTTAAGCATTATGCACTGGATGTTCATGCCAGGCGGCATTCCGCATTCGGCAGAACTATCCTTAATGGACTTCTATCTTAGTCGCGTGAGCTCTGGCTCTCCTGCCGCCCTTTTGGGGGATTATCAGCTTGGTACTCTCCCACTAGTGTGAATGAGTGGTGGAGACTTATGTCCAGGAAGATATGAAAATTACGTACCTACCGTAATTCTTGATCTTCTTGGACGAGTCTCCACCACTCATCCTCCTCCATCCCCGAGCTCACCGCTGTGTTGGTCTTCACTCCTCAAATCTTTAGGCCATGAAGACTTCTTTGCTGACCCTTCTTACATGGGTCGTGCGGACTGTCTTATGTCCATTTTTAAGGTTAGATTTACTCTTACGTTAGTTCGCTGCACCTCCTTGGTAAAGGTACTCAAGGCGGTTGGAGGGTCGTCGCCGAATAGTGATTGCCTTTCGAGCCGCTGCTCGCGCCCGTTCCTTGCGGTGCCATCTCTTGCGCCGACCCTCCAGCAAAAAGTTTGCTCCCGATGGGTCCTAGTGCCTCCGGTGCTAATCCCACTAGTGTGAATGAGTGGTGGAGACTCGTCCAAGAAGATCAAGAATTACGGTAGGTACGTAATTTTCATTTCTTGTTCCCCTAGATCTCTCATCAGCATTTGACACCGTGGATCATGTTGTGCTTCTAGATAGCCTTAGAGAATATTATGGACTCAATGGTACTGTCATCAACTGGTTTGAGTCCTGTCTCTCTGGCAGGAAGCAACGGATGGTGATGGGGAATTTCTCCTCCTCCCTGAAGCTCCTGCCATGTGGAGTGCCCCAGAGTTTGATCTTGTCGCCAGTGTTATTCACGGTGTACATGCTACCCCTTGGTGAGCTCACTAGGCATTACAGTTTGGGTTTTCACTGTTATGCAGATGATACCCAATTGTATATGTCCTTTGCCCTGAAACACATGATGCTGTGGAAGTGCTTAGCAACTGCCTGGCTGAGATTAATGTCTGGATGTCCTCAATTGGTTGTGACTGAACCCCAACAAGACAGAGGTTCTAGTGATTGAGCCGGGTCGCGGGCATGATGGGAGTGCTTCCAGAGTGGTGACAGGATTGGTCCTGGGGTCCACTCTGTTGATGGCTTCTCCTAAGGTGAGAGAACTCAAACTCCATGTTTTTCCCTACATGGATGACTGGTTACTAGCCAGTCCATCTAATCGGGAGATGGAACGAGCAGTGGCCACAGTCTCCCACTTCCTTACCTCCATGATAGTCCTGTTGAATCTCAAGAAGTTGCAGCTTCAGCCCTTTCAGCAGCTCCTCTTCATAGGGGCCCTTCTGGAAATCATCAGAGCCAAGGCCTTTCTTCCAGAGGACAGAAGGAAAGCAATTCTTCAAATAACTCATTACATAATGGAGCACAAGTCCATTTGGATGCAATCCATGCAGCCCATGTTAGGCCTGATAGCCTCCTCAGCATTCATGGTGCCCTTGACCTGACTACACATGAGGACAACCCAGTGGATGCTCAGCACGCAGTGGTCTCCAGCAACACATCAAGGTGATGAAGGCTCTGCTTCGATCTCTTGCACGGTGGACACAGGAGGACAACCAACTCCCGGGTTTTCCCTTTTCTCAGCCAGAGCCTCAGGTAACTCCCACCACAGATACATCTCTGCTAGGATGGGGACCCCATTATCAAAGGCAGCACACTCAAGGAGTTTGGTGCCCTGCAGAGTCCCATCTCCACATCAGTGTGTTGGAAATGAAAACAGTTCTCTATGCCCTGTGGGCCCTTGTGGACATCGTCAGCCACAAGATAGCATTCCTCCAGACAGACAAGGTGTCATGTACTACATTAGCAAACATGGGAGAGTGCACTGTTGCCCTCACTGCCAAGAGGCAATCAGAGTGGTGTCTAGAACAGGTCATTTTGATCCAGGAAGTTTACTTACCAGGGGCTCAGAATATTTTGGTGGATGAGCGCAGCTGAACAGAAGCTGACCCTAACAACTGGTCGTTAGCACCAGGCATTGTGAGGTCGCTGTTCAACAGGTGGGGAACACCAGATACGGACCCCTCTGCGTCCCCACTCAATGCCAAGCTGCCTCAATTCTGCTCCAAAAATACAAGACATGACATTTTCAGTCTGGATACTTTCAGGCTGCAGTGGACAAATCTTTTTTCTGTGCACATTTCCTTGGATCCCTCTAGTTCGGAGGGTACTGCTAAGGCTGGAGGCACATGGAGGCAGGATGATTCTGATTGCCCTATGCTGGTCTCGACAGATATGGTTTCCTCTGCTCAACATGCTGTCATTCAGTTCTCCGAGGGCCCATCCTCTCAGGATGGATCTTTTGACACAGGGGTCCCTGATCCATCCCAGTCTGTGCTCTCTTCACCTCCAAGCCTGGCTCCTGAGGCGATGGAGGTGAACTGGTCTACAGTATCTCATAGGGTGTCTGAGATTCTTCTGGCTGCTCGTAAGCCTTCCACCAGGAAAACCTCTACTGCCAAGTGAAGGGTTTCTCTGTGGTGCTCCAAAACTCATATGGACCCATTCCAATGCCCACCAGACAAGGGTCTGGAGTACTTGTTTGACCTCTCAGATGCAGATTTGCAGCACTCTACAGTCAAGGTCCTCTTGTGCACTGTTTCATCTTACCACGAGCCCATACAGAACCTCTCTCTCTAACCTGGTTGCCTCTCTTTAGGAGACTCTTGAAGGGCATTTTGCACACAAAGCCACCAGTCAAGAAACCTGTGGTCACCTGAAATATCAATCTTGTGTTGGACATGCTCACTCAAAGGCCCTTTGAGCCCATGGGTACATATGACCTGAAGTTCCTAACTTGGAAAACTGCTTTTCTGGTCGCCATCACCTCTGCCCACAGAATTTCAGAGATTCATGCTTTGGTCACAGATCCTCCATGTACTATTTTCCACAGAGACAAGGTGGTTCTCCACACACATCCCAAGTTTTTACCTAAGGCAGTGTTGGAGTTTCACTTAACTCAGCCTCTAGTGCTGCCTACATACTTTCCTGGCTTCAGAATGAAGGGGAGCACATACTCCCATTCTCTGGATGTAAGGAGAGCCCTCACATTCTACCTCAATAGAACCAAAGACTTCTGACAGTCTAAGCAGCTGTTTGTCTCCCTGACTCTAATTAGATGGGACAACCAGTTAAAATCTAATGCATTTCTGCATGGATTGTCAGCTGCCTTCATCACTGCAATGCTATGGTGCAGGTCAGACTTGATGGCCAGGTACGTATACACTCCACCAGAGCAGTTGCTACATCCCTGGCAGAGATTTGCTCTGTACCTATCGGTATTTGCAGAGCTGTCACCTGGAGCACAGTGCACACCTTTGTCAAGCACAATGCCCTGAATGTCCATGCCGGGCAGAATGCCTCCTTTGGTGTAACCATCCTTAACAGACTTCTGTCCTGAATGAGCTCTGGCTTCTACCAGCCTGCCGAGGGAACTTAAGTCTGAGCTTGGTACTCTAACCGATTGGTGTGAATCAATGGTGAAGATTGATTCCTGGAAGATATAGATATTAAAATTACGTACTCACTGTATTTCTTGATCTAGGAATATTTTCACCATTGATTCACACACCCACCCTCCATCCCCGGGCTCACTCTCTGTTGGTCATCATCCCCTGTTCTTGGTTGGGCTGTGAAGACATCATGTTTCTGATTTGTTGAGTCTTCTTACACAGGTTACCAGGGTTCTCTTATGCCCTACGGTTAAGGACATTAATGTTAGTTAGGTTACACTGCACCTCCTTTCTAAAAAAGGTACTGTGGCAGTTGAGGGTCTGTGCCGAGGTAAGCCATGCAGTGATGGCCAGTCTCGCTGTGCCACGCATGTACGCAGTCTATCTCGGCGCCAGTCCTCCTGAAATGTTGTGGGGTCTGTCAGAGCACATTCTTCCAGAGCTGTAGTCACTTTGTTAGCAGCACTGCATTTAATGCCCATTGCAGAGATCTGCAGGGCTGCCACATGGAGTACTTTCCATACCTACACCAAACATTATCTCCTGAAACAAGGGTCACAAGTGGAGTCGTTCAGAGATCGATCCTTGGACCAACCTTCTACGATATTTTCCTTTCTGATTTACAAAATAACATGAACAACTTTGTGACCAAAATCAAGGTTGATAGTAAAATGGGAGTATCAGACAATACCCCCTCCCCCAAGAAATAAATTCACTCTAACAGGACTCAAATAGGACTCAAATACACTAACAATATGGGTTACTAATAATGGCATGCAGTTTAACATGGAGAAGTGCAAGATCATGCACTTTGGCAGGAAGAAGCCGAGAACGTAATACTTTCTTAATGGTGTGTAATTAAAAGAAACTATGAAAGGAAAGAACCTGGATATTCTAGTAAATAATGGCAAGTCAGGGCCACATTGTAAGGCAACTGAGTACAAAGCCAGGAAAATCTTGGCCCACATTAGAAGGACTTTCATCAGTCGATCGACAAATACAGTAATGCCATTGTACAAGGAGAATGGGAGACCTCTCTTGGACTATTCGTCACACTTGGACTTCTCACAATTCTGGATAGAGACATTAGTATTCTGGAGTGTGTACAGGGTGAAGCCAACAAATCAGTGAACTCAGAAAGCAATCTTGTGAGTCTAAGCTGGACTCTGTAGGCCTACGCAGCCTGGAATGAAGAAGGGCAAAAGATGACTTGCTATTCATGACCCAGAGCTAATGTCCGAACTTAATCTTGCCTTCAGAATTAAACAACATAACACTAGAGGGCACATATGTCAGATTGAATATAAATCATTCAGTACCTCTGTACATGGATCATTTTATACAATAAATGCGATCAGAGAATGGAATAGTTTATAGGTAGTAAGTGCACCTACCCTAAATTCCTTTAACCACTGACTGGATAATTATATGAACATGCACTACCATGGAAAAAACTGCCTATTTAGCATGGAGACATTCTCAGTGGACAGAAATGCCTTCTTATGTCTCTAGTACCTTAATATTACCCTTACCATTATGCCCCAGACCTACATTCCAGGCACCATGAAAGCCTTGGTTGCGCTGTGCTGAATGGTTTACTTCCGAAGTGAGTCCTGGACACCAGGTTACCTAGTCCAGAGGACTTGGTTTCTGAAGCTTGGTACTTGAGGCCAAAAAGTGGGACTCTATAGAGAAGACTGATTCTAGGATGACAGAGTTACATTACTTATGGTAACTTCCAAACTTCCTACACATTTCTCCACAGAGTACCATATAACCACCCTCCATCCCACAGACTCGCTGCAGTGTTGTTGTAGTAATGCCTTCCTCCCTCCTCAGATAGGTAAAGAGTGTGAAGACACTGTTGTTCCTGTAAGAAGCGTTGTCCCCTTTTTCAGGAAAAAAGTAGCATTTATTAGACAACATTCTTTTAATTTCTTAGTGGCGATTGCTGATATTTCCATTCTGTCATTCAGACCGGGTGGATAGTGACAGCCCAATTGCACCATCCACATCATTTCTCTTTCCAATACTAGGTCCTTTAAGTTGCCACCTCTCCCCCCCAGTGCTACTTTTTCAATGCCACAATATTTGAATTTGTTGAACTATTTGTTGTACATATTATAAATTGCTTTACCAATATGGACACAGGCTGTAGTCATGATTAAGAAAGAAATAGATTCAGTGACTCTTGAGAAAGCTCTCCAGCGAAACCGGTTGGGTCACTGTGGGCTCTGCTCTGCTCTGCTTTGCACTTTTTACACTCTCTGTGAATTATTATGGAAGGATGCCTATCAATATTGTAAGTTGTTCCTAATATTTATTCATTAAACTGAATTTTATTTGGTAACTCGGTGCTGGCTTTTTTCCTACTGCTAATTTGATTTGCTTAGCCTAGCACAAGTGATTGAGTGGCGCAACAGCCATTGCTGTCCCTTTTTTCAGGGACTAGGAGGACCATCTTATGCCCTTAGGTAGTGCATGGGTTGCTTGTAGTTGTTAATTGTACTCGCTAGCAGTTCTTCTCAGTAAAAAAGGCGCTGAGGCAGTTGGGCTGGGAACCGTTGTATACCAGTGGGTATGCATGCGGATGGCGTGCACACGTGGATATGCCTGCACTGCCAGATTCCCAAAGGTTCTGTCTTCCATGTGGTCCTAGCACTTTGGCCATAAAGACCAAAAACTGGTACTCTATGGAGAAGATCTTCAGGAAGATCCACAGTTAATCTAAGTACTAATTTCTCTTTATCTAGGATCTAAAATCACAGACGATGGAATGTTTGAAGAAAAATCAGATGTAGAAGTGGATAAGGAAAAGGCATTCTTTAATTCAAGCAAAACATTTTTATGGGACAGAGAACTCTATCTTGCACTTGGAACGCAATTCTTGCTAGGTTATATTTGGTTAGTCTTGTTCTATGAGTGGGAGAGCTGGATTCTGCTGTGTGATGAATCAAGTGTGTTGAATTTATTTCAGATATGGTGTTACAGAAGAATGCTCAAAATTTTGTGGACTTCCAGAAATTCAAATGAAAGAGTTTTATAAATGATACACCAGATGAGAACTTCTTGAAAATGTCAAAATTAGAAATGCAGCATTCTGCAGACATGTTTTAGGAGGAAACCAGTATCAAATTTTACAGACCATCTTACAAGGAACTTTTCAAGGAAAATGAATTGCCAGTAGGCAAATAATCACAGATAGTTAGACATAATCAAAGACTGGATTCGATATACAGATGAAGTATTATGAGATCTTGTCAAGATAAGCCACTGTGTAGTTGGTTATCATCAACTTCCTATTGGAGGAGGCACTTAGATAGACTGATGGAAAGCAGATTAATTTTCAGTTGCTATATACTTAACAGTTAAAGGGGAAATAAACATTGCAGGGATGACTCAAATTGTGAAAGCCCATGACAAGATCTTCAAAAAGAGGTATTGGGCTTACCTGTACCAACTGCTCCCACTTTAAACACCGCCTCAAATTATCCCTTAAGGAGCTACGCCTTGGCTCCTTAAAACTACTCCTCCTCCTCCTACTGCTCTCAGGCAACATCCATCCAAACCCAGGACCTTGCACATCAAGCAACAAATCTAATACAGGTGCGCTTCGGCTTGTTACTCTCAACATCTGCAGCCTGCTGTCTAAGCTTGATGCTCTGCAAGTCTTCGTAAGGCAGCACAACCCTGATGTCCTAGCAGTGGTGGAAATCTGGATGACGCCGAAAGTCCCCAATCAGGCAATAACACTACAAGGATACAACATCTTTAGACTGGACCAGGTCACCAAGAAAGGGGGTGGCTGTGCCATCTACGGCAAAGACTCCCTGCTGGTGCTCCCTCTCGCACCCCCGAAGTTAGACTCCTCGGCTCAGTTGCTACCCTTAAGAATTCGCCTTGACCCAAACCAAAAAGCCTTAATGATAGGTTCCATCTACATCCCACCTAGGGACCAGGTCAAAGGTCTCAATGATGTCCTCAGGTATATCAATGCCCAATCTCCAGGTGCCGAAATTGTCCTACTTAGTGACTTCAGCATCAATTGGTTAGCATCAGATATTGGGGAGCTGAAAGATTCTATTGCCTTTGCTAACCTCTCACAGATGGTTGTCTCACCGACTAGATCTAACTGTAAGACTGGGACTAGCACCCTGCTGGACTGGGTACTTACCAGCCACCCATCCAGAATCCTCAGCACCATCGTACTATCGGATTCCCTCAGTGACCACTCCCCTGTCGCATGTGAATGGTCCAACAAATTTCTCAACCCCCCCCCCCAAATTCATTCACAGTAGGGTCCTCCCATGTGGACAACTTGTGCATCTTAAACACTACCTGACTAAATGACTGGCAACCTATCTTCAAGGCTACTAATGTCAACCTGGCCCTTGACTTCTTCATTGCCACTTTCAACAAGGCCTGTGACATCTTTGCTCTGGTTAAAAAAAGGAAAGCCAAGACACTCTGTAATCCCTGGATTAATGCCAAGCTCCTATCTCAACTGAAACAAAGGGACCACCTTTGGGCGGTGGCCAAATCCACCGGCACACTGCCCAACCTTCAAAAATACAGACAGGCCCATAATGCCTGTACCAAGGCCATCCGACTCACAAAAAGCTCCTTCTATAAGAATGCACTAACCAACTCCTGGGGTAACGGACATGCTTTTTGGGATAACATTAAAGGAATCACAGGGATACAACCAAACAAATCCTCCTGCTCTGCTGAAAGTTAATGGGACCACAACTCTGGACCCCCTGGTCATTGCCAATACCTTTAACTCGGCCTTTACTGACCTTAGTGCTTTTCTCCTCCTTGACTTCTTCGAAGTAGATAACTGCTCCTCCAACATCCATCCTGCTCAGGCTGTTAACCCCCATTTCTTCTTTCGGGAAATCTCATTGAACGCCACATGCCGCTACATCACTACTGCTATCTCCAAATCCAGAACCAGTGGTGACTCTCTTGACCTGAAGATTCTGTCGCTAACTCTTGAGGAAGTTCTTCTACCCGTAACCAGCATTATAAATCTCTGTCTCCACACCAGTCAATTCCCAGACCTTTGGAAAATTGCCTCGGTCATTCCAGTCCACAAAAGCGGTGACAAGTCTAGCCACTGAAACTATCGCCCGATCTCGATTCTACCTCCCCTCTCCAAGGCACTTGAGCGAATCGTAGCTGACCAACTAACTGACCATCTGGATAAATATAACTTAATGTGCACTCAACAGCACGGTTTCAGAAAGGGTCACAGCACCTCCTCCGCTCTGCTTGAATTCACTGGGGCAGTACTTAAATCCCTCGATAAGGGCATGCTTACCGGGGCAGTTTTTATAGACCTTTCCAAGGCGTTCTATACCGTCCACCACCAGCTGTTGGTCGACCAACTTCGGAACATTGGTCTCTCCCCTGACATGGCCTCATGGTTCAAAAGCTACCTTAAAAACCGCTCACAAAAAGTGAAAATCACCAGTGCCCACTCTGACACCTTACCAGTTTGATCGGGTGTCCCACAAGGATCAATCCTGGGCCCGCTCCTCTTCAGTCTCTTTCTAAACTCTCTACCACAATCCTGCACTGAGAATATCATCCTATACGCGGATGATGCTGTTGTTTTCTCCTCTTACAAGGACCCCATAGCCTTACAACAGAATCTCCAACTTGCTTTCAGTACTGTTGAGTCATGGTTTTCTAGGCATAAACTTGTCTTTAACCCCAAAAAGACTTAAGTCCATGCTATTCTGCAACTCCCACAATAGGCACAAACTTCACCCCTTGACTATCATCACATCGCATGGGAATACCCTGGATCAGGTCCCACACTTCAAATACCTGGGGATACTGTTGGACCCGTACCTCCCATACATTGCCCATGTCGACTCTGTGGCAAAGGCAGTGAACACCAGAATTGGTCTCCTTTACAGACACAGACAACATCTCACCCCAGAAGCCTTGAAGATTGCCGTACAGAGTTACGTGGTATCAATTATTGACTATGGTCTCATCATTTATGGCTCTGCCACTGCGACTACCCTCAGACGCATCTCAACTGCCCTCAATAAGTCTTGTTGGCTCATCTCTGGTGCACACCGTCTCACCCACACCTGCGATCTGTACTCTAAAACTGGTCGGCTACAGCTCTCAAATCGCACTAAGTACCTGACCTGCACAATGGCCAAGAAAATCAGCCTTGGCCTTGCACCTCCAAGGGTCACAGCCCTGCTACAAAATAACAGAAATCTCATGCAGGCCACCAGGGGGTCAAAATCTCAACTCCTGCAGGTTCCCCACTGTCGCACCTCCCAAGGTCAATGCTCTTTTGCTTACAAAGCTCCCCTTTGGCTGAACAGCCTCAACCCTGCCATCTCTACTGCACCTACACTTGGCACTTTTAAGTCTAGACTACAGTCACACCTTACTGCCTCTAGCTCCTGTGACTGCCCCACACGACTGTAGCTGACTTGTCCTTGGGGTCTCCTCTGCCTCTCTCAACTCCCATCTGGCACACCATTTCCCCTCTGCTCTTATTTCATCTACATCCCAACTTCACCTGCCTCCATTCCCCCTCTTCCCACCCCCACCTCTTGTCTTGTGCCCGCTTATCCCTGTTGAATTTGACAACGCCTATGGCTGCATAGTTGTTTGTCCTCCTATACCCCTCCCTTCTCTGTCTTCATTATCCTCTGTTTCCTTTTGGCTAACCGCGCACTCGCTGCAGGTTATCTGATCTCGTCTGAACATCTAGTACCAGGCCTTAAAATGTTATTTTGTCTATCCTATAACTATAGTGCCATATTATGGATAGGAGCGGGAGGGAGACCTGCTTAATCGGGCCCCCCCCTCAACTTCTTGAACTTAAGGCAACAAACCTTGGGGTGGAGGCTCTGGCAGCTCCATTAGCTGAGCGGACCTCCCCCAGTGCAGAAAACGACCACTTTGTCTCCTTCTCTCCTGCAAGCAGAGGGCTTGCTGGTTTCTGCACTGTTCCTTTGTTAGAATTTGGCACCTCAACTCCTAGAGAGGCACGTGCACCGATTCATCTGGAGGGCAAATGACGGAGAGCAGCTGTGCAGTTTAAAGGCTGCAAACCCTCCCTGAACTGTACTGAAATGTAACGGATAGGGACGGAGGAGACCTGTCAGGCCCCCCCCTCAACTTATTGAACTTAAGACTGAACCTGAGAATCGGGCGCACGGCAGCGCCACTAGCCTGGCGGACCTCCCCCAGTGCAGAAAACGACTGCTTTGTCTCCTTCTCTCCTGCAAGCAGAGGGCTTGCTGGTTTCTGCACTGTTCCTTTGTTAGAATTTGGTGTCTGAACTCTGAGAGAGGCACCTGCGCCGATTGGTCGGGAGGGTGAATGTCGGAGAGCAGCCATGCAGTTTAAAGGCTGTAAACCCTCCCAGAACTGTACTGAAATGCAACAGATGGGGGCGGGAGGGAGATCTGCTTAATCGGGTCCCCCCCCTCAACTTCTTGAACTTAAGGAAACGAACCTCAGGGTCGAGGCGCCGGAAGCTCCACTAGCCAGGCGGACCTCCCCGGTGCAGAAAACGACCCCGTCTGTCTCCTTGAAAAATTTGCTGCCAACCCACCCTGTTCCCTCCTCCCCTTAGGTAGGCAGATGCCCCTCCCACTGCTCCTAAGCGACCAATAGTGGTGCGGGAGCTGTCTCTCTCAGGGGGAGTTTTCCTCCTGCTCCACCCACCACTTGTTCCACCCCATGTCAAGTCCCACAGGAGTTGGGCACGTTTTAGCTCGACTGGACTCAGTCTCCACCTCCTGCTGCAAGATTACCTGCTAGGGTTTCAATTGTCCAGGCAGAAATCTGACCCAACAATCCAACGGTAACAAAATGTGATGTTAGCCTACTTAATGAACACTGCAGCCTAGCCCTTAGAATATAACTGTTCTGATGCTAGCTAGCTCTATGAAATGTTAACAGAATTGTATACCTGTATTGATTAACTACTTAACTACGATTAAGAAAGAGATGCTACAGTAGCTGTCCCTTAACTCAACTTAACGGTGCGCAGCCGCCTTGCATTGCACACTGCCTATCAGGAAACTACACAGGACCTGGAATGGCTACTTACTGGACAAGGTATTAAAACTCAGTGCATGAACCCTGACGTAATGAGGTCCTGCCTGGGGACTATAGTGGATGGCAAGATGCACCCACACAAACTAAACAGTGGTCTCCTCCTTGCTACTCTATATATCCTGCCTGTACTCTGGATGGATTGGCTTGAAAGTAGTTTTGGCCATTTCTGCCATGCCTGGTAAGGACCGGGAAAGCATCCGGCCAGGCACTACTACTGTCCTTCCCCGACATGCAGTATCTCCCTTCTAATGGCACATGAATTCACAAGAAAAGGGCTCTTTTATAGATTCCTTCTGCTTACTAGGAGCGTGACCACCAGAACGACTCTACCGTCCTTAACCCTTACTCTCCGTCTCCTGCTCACAGCTCTGCTGCTACTTGTGGGGGACATTCAACTGAACCCAGGATCGGGAATTGCTAATATCTCAGTTTCCTCCCCCCAAGACCAGACCTGGCACGCAGCAAAGTGTCTGAGGCTGGCTCATATGAATATTTGCAGTCTTAGGCCTAAGATCCACGAAGTTAAAGCGTGGCTAGCCCTATATAAACCTGATATACTAGCAGTCTCAGAGACATGGCTAAAACCCCATATCCTTGCTCACGAGGTTGCTGCCTCTGGATATGTCTGCTACAGAATGGACAGAACATCGAAGGGGGGGGGGTGTTCTTATCTACGTAAATGACACCCTGACCTTCTCCCTTGTTAGCATGCCCCACGGCAGGTCCCCGAAATAGAATAAATTTTTATATGGCTCACAGTAGGCGGAGCCAAGCACCTTACCATAGGTTGCGTATATAGCCCTCCTACCAATGCTCTTCAGTCCTTGGAGACACTCCTGAAGGACCCAACCGTTGAGGTTGCGTCCAAACTTATCATATTGGGGGATCTTATCTGTGTCAATCTTCACCATTCATCACAGATGGGTACTGGCCGGAGATCAGGACCCCGCAGGAGCCTTTTTTTTTTTTTTTTTTTAAAAGATAGGCGGAGCCGATGCAGCATCGGCGCCATCCTCGAGGCCGACATACTACATGGCGCTCAAGGATTAGCCGTTAGGCTGCATCGACTCCGCCTGCCTACCAGTTCTTCGTCTCCCGCCGTTGAGGTCACCTCGTGGGAAGCCTGAAGAAGCCTTATTCTAAAATTTTAGGCCTTGAAGCCTGCGTCTCTAGTCGTCGGTCTACTAGTTCTGTGTTTGCCTCCACTCGACGTCGCCGGTAAGATCTTTCCTTTTTATTACATTTAAAGCGACGTCGAGTCTGTTTTTTGGTGTTTTTTTCTCCGTAGGTCATGTCGCGGTCGGAGGGCAAAAAATCGCAGAAGACGGGGCGGCCCCCTATGCATTGGTGCCTGTGCGGCCGCAAGTACTCCGTCACCGACCAACATGACCGGTGCCTTTCGTGCCTTGGCCCGCTACACGACATGGATTAGTGCGACGCCTGCTTCTCGATGGACCGCCAAGTTTTGGAACAGCGCGCGTTTAAGGTCGGGCGAGCTCCGCCGACTTCGAAGTAGGCAGCGCTCGTCGGGCCAAGCCCGCGTTCTCGACCCTCCTCGGGTCCCCTCCGGTTCTATACAGACCACGGAGGAGGGGAGCCTCGGCCTCTTCTAGCCTAGCTGTGGCGAGGGCTCCTTCCAGATGCAGGAGGCCCATCCGGTTCCCCGGGGAGGCGGGCGGGCGCCGCTCCGGCAATCACTCCTTCGGGGTGAAGGCTCCCCGGTGTCGCTCCAGCGATCCGCTGAAGCCCGGTTCGGCGCGATCTCGGCGCCGTCGTTGAGTACCCGTCAGGGCCTTGGTGCCATTAGCGTGCCGAGGTCCTGTCATGACAGCGGCCCGACTGTCGGTATAAGTGGGGCTTGCCGCGCCGTTCAGCAGGCGCCGACACTGCTCGCGGCACCGTGAAACCGCCTTGACGTCATCGCCGCCATGTCTCACCTCGGCGCGCCCTGGCGCCAAGGTTAACACCTGGCATAGCAAGACGCCGGTGTGATCGTCGGCGCCCCACGGCAATGGCGCCATTAGGACTCTCGGCGGTCTCACGGCGCCGTGGTGAGCGAGTCCTTCGAGTTGTCGACACCGCCTTGGTCGCTGCGCATCGCGGCATCGAAGCGGCCTGGCGGCGGCGGCTCGAACTGGGGTTGCTGGCGGCGTCGTCTCTGTCGGGTGCCTCCTGGCACGGTGGACCTGATGGTGCCACAGCTGGCCTGGCCTGGGACTTCTGGCCTAGCTGCCCTGCCACCTTCTGCTGGCACTGCTCGCGGTGCTGTGGACGGGCGGGGATTGCCTTGGCTCCTGGGCGCCTCGGGAAGGTGTCCTTCCTCGACCCCCTACTGTTTGGCTTAGGGCCTCGGACTCTTCCTCTTGAGTCGAGTCAGCTCGAGTCGAATGGGCAGTCACACCCTTGGGGTTGTCTGCAAGGAGAATGACTGGTGGTTTCCTCTTGGTGTAGCCAGTCCCCTCCGAGGTGAGTCGGGTTTCCTCTAGGGCTAGGGTCAGTGGTGCTGACCAGCAGGCTGTGGTGCGTGCCACCATCGCCTTGCAGCCTAGCCTTGGGGGTTCCTTGACTCTCACGGTGGTACCCCCTACTGTGACATCTCCAGTCGCCCAACTTTGGGGCCTCTCGAGAGGGCCACGGAGGGAAGGTGCTCCTTCCGGGATTGCCTTGAGGGCAGCCCTGAGTGCGGAGCTGCCTAGACTGGCCACTCGAGGGCTAGGACCCTTCCGGACTCGGAAGGGTCGGGAGTATAGGTCGTGCGTCGGCCCTTCTCTGGGACCTACCGGGTCCTGGACGGAGCCAGATTGCGGACTTCCGCCCTTCCCCTTCGGGTTCCTTGAGAGGGTCCCATTCTTTCGAGGCAGGGGACCGTCCTTTTGGACCTTCACGGCCCCGGTCGCCTCACTTGGGGGATTCTTTTGGGCACAGTCTAGGCAGTACCGAAGCGGTTGTGCAGCTGTCGACTGCGGAGTCTTCCAGGACTCCCCCCGTGGGAGTCCGTGGTCCGCTCCTTAGCCCTGGCAGAGGTCAGCCGACTTCTTCTCTCGGCTCTGTCCACTCCCCTCTGCCGCCTTCTCCTGCGTTCCCAGGTATCTTTGGTCCTAGCGGGCCTCTCACCTGGGAACAGTTCAGAGCGGTGGCTGCTCGGTTCCCTGCTTACGTTAGGGCTTTGGACAGCCAGGTTTTTCAACCTCCCCCCGAGCAGCCACCCTCCGAGCCTATGGTGACCTCCAGCTCCTCATCCCCCTCTTCTGGGGGAGAGGAACCTTCTGTCCACATCTCTCCTGCTGCTGATCTCTCTGAGTATCAGCGTTTCCTCGTGAGGATGATGGAGGACCTTCACCTTTCTCCTTCTTCTGTGAGCAATCCGGAGCATGCGGCGCACGCCTTTCTAGGCGATTTTGGGACAGCCACCCTCGTGGTGCCGCCTTGGCCGCTCCCTTTCGGGAGGCGTCCATGCGTTTCTGGCAGAGGCCCTTCTCCGGAGTTCCTGCCCCTAGGGACCTCTGCCAGAAGTATTGCGTTCCCCCGGAGTCTCCAGGCTCCTTGCCTCATCCGCAGTCCGGATTGACGCACCTGGACACTCCTGATGGGCTTCGCGCCGTCCACCGTGACCGGCCCCTAGATCAGGACTGCTCGGATTTTGATTTCTGGGGGAGGAGGACTTTCTACTCGGCACGGCTCCTTCTCTCCATTTCTGCGCATCAGGCCCACTACGCTGCCTATAACAGGTACTTGTGGTCAGCGCTAGGTCAGTTCCTAGCCGCTCTGCCTGACTCGGAGCAAACCAGGCAAGCCATTGCTCTCTCTGCACGTGGCCTGGAGCTAGCAAGGCACCAAGCAAGGGCATCTTACTACGGCCAGTGAGGTAGCTACCAGGGTCGTAGGGACAGCGATCTGCACCAGAAGATCGGCATGGCTTCGCCTTTCCTGGTTGTCACCCTTGGCCCAGCGTAGGGTGATTTGCTCCGCTCACCAGGGAACCTACCTCTTTCCCGTGGGGCGGGCAGCGTTTGTGGGCGAAGTTGCCCCTCCGGGGAACCCGTCTCGCTCTCCCCTCTCTAGGGCCTCCTCAGGCCCAGAAGGTTCCCCCCCTTAGTGTGTCACCCACTGAGGGCTAAGGGACACTGTCCCTTAGGGTGCAATCAGTCAACCCCCTTCGGGGGGCTTGGTACTCACCCATCTGTGATGAATGGTGAAGATTGACACAGATAAGATATTCAAATTACGTACTTACCGTAATTATGATCTTTCTGTGTATCTTCACCATTCATCACAATCCCTCCCACCATCCCCCTTGGGGCTTCAGTCTCTGGAATCCTCCTCCCTCTGTGCCTTCCCTATCTTCACTGCATAGGTGCCGGAACCTCTGGGCGAAAGGCGGTAGCCTCCACTTTTGTTCCTGTATGGTTAAAACCAGTATAGCGAAAGTGCCCTTTCTTCCTTAGCCCCCTCAACTGTTGCCATCTTCCGGCACCCTTGCTTGAGTGAGATTAGTTGAGACACACGGGGGGGACAGTCTTCCTTAAGGGGTATAGTTTGAGTGGCACTCCTCTCTTCTACATATCTTCTCCCCTACGGGGTAGGAGCTGGTGGTTGCCCTTCTTCTGTTATCCATATAATCCAAAAAAAAAAAAAAATTTTTTTCCTTTTTCTTTTTTTCACCAAATATCTCTTTAGAGAGAGAGTACTGAGTCCCTGTACCCTGTCCTTCTCCAGAATAGCCGACTCTGCTTTGGGGTATTGTCAGTTATTCTCTGCCTTGAATTCTGGCAAAGAGCTTTGCTAACTCCTTGCAGTTCCTATACAGTCTGGTGACGGACAAGGGTCCTGGATCCCTGTTACCTCTCACTCTCTCTCCTGAAATTCTCTCCCCCCTTCCCTCCCTTCTTCCGTTTCCAGAGATTGGGGCCCCTACCCAATCCCCCTTAGTCTTACTTCTTCTATGCTGTCCTCTCAGTCGTTATTTCTCCTTTTAGTTCAGTTTTCTCCCCTTTTTCTGTCCCTTGGGCTCTCTTGTCCCACCCTCCATCCCTTCCTCTTACCTCTCTGGCGACTCAGAACTGGTAGGCAGGTGGAGTCGATGCAGCCTAACGGCTAATCCTCGAGCGCCACATAGTATGTCAGCCTCGAGGACGGCGCCGATGCTGCATTGGCTCCGCCTATCTTTTAAAAAAAAAAGGCTCCTGCGGGGTCCTGATCTCCGGCCACTACCCATCTGTGATGAATGGTGAAGATACACAGAAAGATCATAATTACAGTAAGTACGTAATTTGAATATTTCAATCTCAACTGGGCCCAAGAGGTTAAGTCCGCCATAAACGGCTTATTACATGAGACAAATCTTGCCCAAGTGATCACACAACTGACCAGAATGAATCATAAATCGGGAAGGCACTCAACCATCGACTGGGTCCTGGCGTCTACCCCGAAGAATATAAAAATAGCAGTCACCATGGCAGATGCCTTGAGTGACCACTCGCCTATCTTCTGTGTATGGAAGAATAGCATGGACAAAGTCCAGCCAAGAGTAATCACATCCAGGGACTACTCCAAATTCTCTCCGGTACAATTTAATTGCTATCTAGGTGGCATTGACTGGAGTCCACTAAGATGCCTACCTACCCTGGAAGGGGCTGTCAGATTCTTTCTGGCATCTCTCACGAGGGCCGCAGATCTCTTTGCTCCGATGAAAACCCATCGAGTAAAAGGAAGCTGCTATAAGTGGATCACACCCTATTTAAAGGCCTTGATGATCATCCGGGACAAGACCTGGAGAAAGTACAGGAGATCTGCACTCCCAGCTGACCTTGTAAGCTACAGAGCCCTTAGAAACCAATGTAAGCAAGCTATTAAGCTAGCAAAAAAGGCTTACATCACTCATCTCCAGAAAACTAACCTAGGCAACCCAAAGCTTTTCTGGTTCCACATCAATGAGCTGATCAAGGGCAATAAAAAGGCAGCTCCTGGCCCTATTGAGGCCAATGGGCAACTACTGGAGGATGGAACACTCATTGCCGAGGCCCTAAACAGCTATTTTATGAACCTTGATAAATATAAGGCAGGGCCCCAAGATAACTACAATGAGCCTCCTGAACCAGAACCTCCTAACCTCGACAACCCACCGTTTCACTTGAGGCTGGTTAAGGTAAAGGAGGTCCTGTCCATCCTAAAATCCTTAAAAACAAGAGGATCGGGGGGCCCAACGGCACCCAGACTAGAATCCTCAAGGACGGTGCCCCAGCACTACCTAGGCCTCTTACCTGGCTAATAAACAGGCCCCTTCTAGATGGGTCTGTCCCTGAGCTATGGAAGCAGGCTCACGTGGTCCCAATTCACAAGGGCGGGCCTACCGAACCAATAGGAAACTACAGGCCGATCTCCTTGCTGTGTGCCATCTCAAAAATTCAGGAGAAGCTAATGTACACCCAACTCAGGGAATACTTAGAAGCACACCGGCTCCTCTCTCTGGCCCAACATGGTTTTAGAGCCAAACTCGGGATTGATACTACCTTAACCAAGTTCTCTGCTGATGTACTTAGAGAAACAGACGTAGGGTCATACACAGGGGTGGTTTTCATTGACCTTTCCAAGGTGTTTGACCTGGTAAACCACAGGCTCCTGCTCCAAAAAAATGAGCCAACTAGGCCTTGACACTCACATTGTCAGGTGGTTCGAAAGCTACCTCACAGGGCACACAGAGGGTCAAGTGGAAGGACAAAATCTCCGATCCACTGCCACTTAAAGAAGGGGTACTACAAGGGTCTATACTCGGCCCCTTACTATTCTCACTATTTATAAATGAGCTGCATAACCACTGTGGGAGCAGCAATGTTATCCAGTACACTGATGACGCGGTGATATACAGAGGCTCAGATAACCTGAACGACCTTGGGAATGCCCTCCAAAGGGACATCCTCAAGATGGAGGACTGGCTCACTATGAACAAAATGGTCCTTAATACTAATAAAACAAAGGTTATGCTGTTTGGACCCAGATCCCTTGGCCAAGATAGGTCACAACTCCTTCAACTCAAGTCCAGGGTGGGTAAAAAACTTGAAGTTGTTGCCACTACAAAATACCTTGGATTTACCCTGGACCAAGGTTTCACCTTAAAACAACATGTGGACCAAGTCACAAAGGTCATCCATGGAAAACTCGGGGGAACCCTCTACAGGCTAAAGGATCAGTTGATCCCAGAAGCCAGGACAGCCATTGCTTTGAGTGTTCTACTCCCAACACTCACCTATGCGGCCCCTGTAGTCCACTTCGCCACGCTGTCCAACCCCAAGAGTCACCACTGTGAGTCTTTATCAAGACTAAGGTGGCCATCTTTCGAAGCTTGCCTTAGGTACCCAACTCTCTGCCTGGCTTTTAAGCTAATGAGCCCTATGCCTCCCCCAAGTCTTGGTGGACTCATAACTGTTAAACAAAGCCAGTGGAATCTACGGACCTCAGGCCGAACTCTCCTTGAGGTCCCTAAGGTGTAGACCAAGGCAGGGTCTATGTCTTTCTCTCATGCTGCCCCCTCCCATTGGAACAACCTCCCATTGGAGGTTCAGGAAGCTCCATTGTTAACCTACTTCCAAACTAGACTCAAGACTCATTTGCTTGCCATGAGCAAATGCCTGTGCTATGGCACCTGATCCTCCCACACTATCAGCTTGCCTAAGCACTCACCTCAAGGACATCACAATCACCTGATCTGGCAGCACTTACATGTTAGTCTGTCCCTCCCTCCCTCGATGTCCCTACGCGGGTAACAGTGAGACCTAGACAAATTCTATTCGCTCCCCGACACAGTGCACATTAGGGAGGGAAGTCAGAATAGCAAAGGCCCAAACTGAGGAAAAGATAGCCAACTCAGTTAAGAAGGGGGATAAAACCTTTTATAGGTACATCAGCGAGCGTAGAAAGACAAAGGGAGGGATATTGAGGCTGAATACAATGAACGGTGGGTGGGTAGAGGGGGACAGTGAAAAAGCAGGAATACTAAACGAATATTTCTGCTCAGTATTCACAAAAGAGGAGGGGGAAGTGCCTAATCCAATTAACAGAAGCACTCTTGATAGGGGTAGATCCCAGTCCTTTCACAGAAGAAAGGGTTCTGCAAGAACTCCTAAAACTGAAGGTGAACAAAGCAATGGGTCCTGATGGAATTCACCCCAGAATTCTAAAAGAATTAAGGAGGAACTAGTGAAACCACTGGCTACTCTTTTAATAAATCATGGGAGGATGGTGTGGTACCAGAGGACTGGAGGAAGGCGGATGTGATTCCCTTCACAAAAGTGGGACCAAGACAGAGGCAGGAAACTACAGACCTGTCAGTCTGACCTCTGTGGTAGGGAAATGATGGAGTCACCTCTGAAGGAAAGAATAGTTGAGTACCTAGAGGCCAGTGGAGCACAGGACCCAAGGCAGCATGGGTTCACAGCGGAAGGTCATGTCAGGCAGAATCTAATAGATTTCTTTGACTGGGTGACCAAAGCAGTAGACCAGGAGGGGCTGTGGACATGGCCTACCTAGACTTGTAAGGTATTTGACACAGTACCACACAAAGATTAATAGTCAAATTAACCAGCCTGGGAGTGGGACCCAGGGTGGTAGCTAAGTAAAACATTGGCTGGACAACAGGACACAGAAGGTAATTGTAAATGGAGTCCACTCTGAAGAAAGGGGGGTTACTAGTGGGGTACCGCAGGGTTCAGTATTGGGTCCAGTCCTTTTTAATGTCTTCATCAGTGACATTGCAGAGGGACTGGAAGGAAAAGTATGCCTTTTTGCAGATGACACAAAGATCTGCAACAGGGTTGATACACAAGGAGACGTGGAAAGGATGAAAAGGGACTTGGCAAGGTTGGAGGAATGGTCAGAAGTATGGCAGCTAGGATTCAATGCAAAGAAGTGCAAAATAATGCACCTGGGAAACAAGAACCCAGGGAAGAATACATAATGGGTGGGGAGGTAGTAACAACAACAAAAAAGGAAAGGGACCTGGGGTAATCATATCAGATGACCTTAAGGTTAGCAAGCAATGTGAGAAGGCAGTAGGGAGGGCTGGGGGTATACTGGGATGTATAGGGAGAGGCATCATCAGCAGAAAACAGGAAGTTGTTATCCCTCTGTACAGACAGTTGGTGAGACCCCATCTGGAGTACTGTGTCCAGTTCTGGAGACCCCATCTCCGTAAGGACATAGACAGGATAGAGGCAGTCCAGAGGAGGGCAACTAAAATGGTGCAGGGTCTGCAAGAGAAGCCGTATGAGGAGAGACTAAAGGAGCTTAATATGTATACCCTTGAGGAAAGAAGGGAGAGGGGACATGATAGAAACTTTTAAGTACCTCAGTGGAATCAACAAAGTCCAAGAGGGTAGCATCTTTCAGAAAAAGAGACTTGCAAGAACAAAGGGACACAATTTAAAGATAGAAGGAGGCGGTTCAGGGGCAATGTGAGGAAGTATTATTTCACAGAGAGGTAGTGGATGCATGGAACAGCCTTCCTGAGGAGGTTGTGGGTCTAAAACTGTGGGAGAATTCAAGAATGCATGGGACAGACATAAGGCAATTCTTGTGGGGGGTAGAAAGAAATAGGCTGTTGGTTAACTAGGATCTGTGGCCTATCCTGTAGGTAGGGAAATGGGCAGACTAGATGGGCCTAGCGGTCCTTATCTGCCGTCAAAGTCTATGTTTCACATCACTAATATAAAATGTACCCAGTATGTAAGAAGTCTTTTCCTTTGTAATTACTGTCATGTGCCCATGATGACTGTCGCCTACCACAATATCTGTATCTGTATGTATTGCCTCTTTTACCATGTAATAACTGTTACTCCCAGGTCGCCCCTGAAAAAGGGACCTCCGGGGCCCAGTGGGCCTACCCGGTCATCAAAATTCAATAAATAAATAAATATTGTTGACTACTGTTGTAATCTTTCCTACCACTGTATGTCTATTTCCTATGACGTGGAACCTTTGTAAAAGAGCCTTGGCTCAAAGGTATTTGTAATCCTAGACTTGAATAAATAAATAATCAGGAGTCTTGAGATGAGAATATCTAAATACTCTGTAAATCAAAACAAAGCAGCAGCCATTTCATGTATTCTTAAAACAGGAAGTGTTGTCACTGAGGGGCAAGCTGGGTGTTGTTAATTCCGGACTGCCCCTCAGTGACATCACTTTCTGCCTCAAGATTCCCTTAAAATGGCTGCTGCTGCCTTGTTTTGATTTACAGATGATTTAGATATTCATATCTCAGGACTCTTGACAGCTACAAAACAGCTCAGTACCTCATCTGAAATATCTTTGCATGGGCTTTCATAATTTGAGTGATCCCTCCAATGTTTTCTTCCCCTTTAAGAACTACCCATATATTTTTTTAACATTTAGGTTTGCAGTATTTCCTTTACTTATGTGCGTATTAATGAAATCCTGTCCATGTCTGTTCACTCTGTGTTACTGTGTGCATCCTTATGACACACTAAAGAGAAGCTTGGGTTGGGGTCCTGCCAGGCTTTGGCCCCGAGGAAGTTGTAGAGCTCTCTGCTGCTTGTCTCACCTCTACACAACTCAAGACTAGGCCCCCTAATCCTTGGAGAAAGAAGATACTTTGTATTTGTAACAGCCCTTTGACTAACCTTGGCTGCTCCAGGGCCCTCGAGTCAACTCTGTACACACCTCCAAGGGGGCCAGCCTGGGTTCTGCACCGGACAATAAGTATGGCGCAGTGCCTCCACATGGGGTAAGTGGCAAGGGATACCTGTATACAGAGAACAGGTTGCCACCCCCCAGGAAAATATGTAAGCTGCCCCCCAAGACACTTCCCCCACACAATAACATTCCCCCACCCACCATGACTCTATCACAGTAAGGCAAAGCAACAGTAGTTAACAGGCAGACAATGAAAGTATTTATTGGGGGGGGGGGAGAGAATATCAAACAGCACAACACTTTCGCTGATCAAGGATATCCCACACTATAATCCATGCCTCCCACCATTGGGTGCACCCAGACCTGTCCCTAGATGCGGTGGGTACCTCACCAGGTGGTAGTGCAGGCCTAGGGTCTTTCATTGGGGCCCAAATAACTTTTAAACAGTTTCAACATTACTTTTACTGCGGGGCACAGCTTTGTACTAGCACAGTCCAGCCCAGGACTCCTCCCCCACCCACCCATCACTAGCTAGCTCACTAGTAAAGACTCCCCAAAACCGGAGCTTGGGGTACTTACAGTTTAGAAGTTCACACAGGGGGTTTCAGCAGGCTGAGTTGCAGTCAAAATGGCAGTTACATGGTACCGTGGAGGTATCTGGATGGTGGTGCACCACAAGGCCTCAGAGCTGGATGCCTGGGGAAAATGAAAAACACTGGTCTTTACCTGCCTGGCCTTGCCGTCTTTGCCTCAGAGGTCTTTATAGACAGTTTTCACCAGACAGGCCTCTCATCGTCTTCCTCTGCTGGTCTTCTTCCTTTTCTTCGGTCTAGGGACAAGGGTGGTGAAGTTCCCTAGACCCGTCTGTTGCACACCCTGGACACACAATTAGAGCTGAGGTTTTTCACCGTTTCTTACCACAGCTGTCTCTCGTTTGGTTATTCTAGGCACGACAGGGCTGGGCCCTTGCACAGTGTCTGGCCAAAGCACGCTCAGGCTGTCCCCGTGCCAAAAATTTGCGCACTCCAAATGTACCCCTCCATGTGGGAACACAGTAGCTTTGTCTTTGCTCAAACTTTGCAATTTGGCAAAATAGGCTGCCCACACAGAGTCTCTTATCACACTGCAGCCCCAATCAATTAGGCTCTCTCAGCTGGCTCTGCACAGAATCTCCGCACTTTCAGGCAAGAAATCCCCAAGACCTCTCTCTCTTCTTCTAGGCAGCAGCAGGATCTCTCTCTCGCTCTGGTACTTTGTCCTTAGTTGTCACCCTGTAGCCAAACAGGCCATCGGGG
Source organism: Neoceratodus forsteri (assembly GCA_016271365.2). Taxonomy (NCBI): domain Eukaryota; kingdom Metazoa; phylum Chordata; order Ceratodontiformes; family Ceratodontidae; genus Neoceratodus; species Neoceratodus forsteri. The sequence goes on along the minus strand of CM057450.1, from coordinate 1,502,525,099 downwards.
CAAGATTGTGGTAGTAGGGGTGATAGCCCAAAGCAGTCTTGCCAACACTCCAGCTCTGGCTCAACTCCTGTTTTGGTGGCTGGCAGTCCTATTTAGCACTTTTTCCCAGTCCCACACTGATTGGTTAAAGTAGTTCCAGTCAAATTCAGTTCCCTTTCGACTTTACCCAGCAGCCGCCTTGATTTTGTAGTCCCATGGGGGCTGCCATTTTGGTTTATTCTGTAGGCCAAACACTCAGCCCTTATTAGTTATTATTTAGGCTGTTATAAGGGCAGAACCCCAAAAAAAAACACAGAGGTTCTCCGCTCCGGAATACCCTCAGTCCCTAGCTCCATTGCCTGCCCTGGAGCCAGGGATATTATTTAGTTATTGGTATTAGCCACACAACTCTTTTGGAGCCATGGCTCCTTTAAATTCCCACTCCTGATGGCCATGCGTTCGCGATAGGTGTGGCATCGCCTTGTTTTTAATTTACATTGGGCAATCTGTTTCAACTGCTTACCGGACCACTGAAACAACTTCCAATTGCACCCGGAGGCACCCTACTGAGGATTGGACCTCGACCCCTATCTTGCCATAGGCTGAGGTTACAAGAAGTCAGCAGCAACGGCCGCGGAACGCAATGGGGGAACAGGTTTAAATCCCACCAGGATCACTGCCATGACAGCGTCAGGGGAGCTCAGGGACTGGAGCCCTTTGCGGGTAGGCCCATTTAGGGAGTTTACATGTTATTTACAGACTCTAGAGACAACTCTGAAAAATCTTTTGCACAATTTTACTTTGAAATTAAATTTCCTTTTCTGAACTGAATGCGAAGTTTGATTTATTTACCGCTAACATAGTGGCTATTACTACAGAGGATGATGCAAACTGAAAAAAAAATGACTGAGCTGAATAGAGAAAAATGGCAAAAATGCAAAAGTATGTTAACATCTTTAAATGCCTCATGGGATTTTACGTGAGAAAGACTGTTGCCTAAAATAGAAAGTTGGAACAGATAGACAGCATACTTAAGGAAAAGGAATGTCCATATTATAGGAGTGTGGATATGGTTTACTATCCACATTCTGGCAGTTCCACTGGAACGTTCTGATTGGCTGGACGTCTTTAAGCTAAGCTCCTCCCACCACCTGGCCTGTATATCCCTTTACTCCACCCCACGATGTCAGATCTTTCTTTCCACTCCCGCTCAGGTTTAGTGCACCACAGGCGAACTCTATCTTCAAAGTTTTCCAATTTAATTACTTTATTCCCTTGATTCCTTTGACTCCCCTCATCAATCTATGATGGAGCAACGGAAGCCGGGGTTCAAATTCGGTGTTGGCAGAAGATGTTGGCTACTGACCTGCATTACATTGGGCTCTACAACAGGGCCAGGTGAAGCCTTCACTTAAGCCGCTTTCCTGAGTCCCTCAAGGACAGAAAGTTCCAGCTGTCTCTGGGTCAGCCTTTGGAATAGGATTCAAAGGACCACCCTAAGGGCAGTAAAAAGGCCTCAGCTTCAGCCAGGTCAGCTCTGCAACTTGTAGCCATTGAGGCAGAAGCAGTGGTTGCCATAGTGGGCACCTCATTGGTCTCGACACTGTTCCTGGCTGGGGCCAGCATCAGAGGGTCATTCACCAGATGATTCCAGGACATGTGTTTGGCCCTCCAGATCCTGGAAGAGAGCCCTGCCCACCATGGTGCTAAGCACAAGCACCACCAGCTGTGGGACCGGGAGTGATCACGGTCCTCCCAGTCCCTCAACTCGCCCGACCGCTCGACCAAGGGGCAGGTCGAGGGCTCTTCAGTTCCCCTGTCGAGCCAGTCAACTTTGATTCTGGTCGAACAGGTTGCTGAGATATTTCTCGAGCCTGTCAACCTGTTGTCAGACAAGATAAAAAAACTCAATCTGACAGACTCCGCTGTTCTTGGTCCTCACCCAGTAGAATGTAGGTCGGGTGGTGTCCCCATCCAGTCCTTGGTGGAAGCAGCTTCCACCGGCGGTAGAACCTTCCACATCTGTGCTGCTTAACATGGGCTGGCATGTGGTTTACCATGATCAGCCAGGAGGCTTCGCTCACTGTTGACCGGTTGGGGACTTGGTTGAGATCTCAACTGAGGTGTTCCCGCTCTCAGTCTCGGTTGACCAGGAGGCATTACCATCGATGCTCCTCGACTTCCTCATCCTCTGGTGAGGAGAGGCACCATCGCAAGCTGTGAAAGTGCTATGAGGAGCTCCTCTAGCAACAGTGGGCCATCGCAGGGTAGGGTAGGTCTCTACCCTCTAGACCTCTGATCACCTGGCTGCCACTAGTGCCCCCCCCCCCGCCGGTCCACACCACGCAGGTGCTCACTGCATCTTCTTCTCCACTTCTTGGGGTGGATCTGCTACCACTGAAGCCAAAGGTCTGTACTCTAACCAAGGAAACCCATTTGGCCACCAGCTTGCCAGGCTGGTTGTCGGTGAGGATCACCCAAGGAAAGGAAACCCTGGAGATCCATGGTGAAAAACGGTCAAGGGCCATTTTCGAGGAGTCCTTGTACAGCTCAGATCATGAGTCCATGGCCTCCTCTGGGACTCCCTCCTTGACCAAGGATCGATCGAGAAGCTGACCAGTGAGCATGACCCAGTGTCCTTCAGGGCGCTTCTCGGACTCATCTCGGAGTCCATGTCTGCCCTGATTGAGCCAGTCCAAAAAAAGGGCTATGTGACCTCTTATGGACATTTTGGACTGGGGATAAATCCCCAGGGGTTGCCTTCTGGAACCAGACCTAGAGTTTTGTCAGCATCCAGCATCCTGTCTGGCACCTTCTGCCCATATGGTCCGCCGTATGCAGTCCTATGGGATCCCTTTCTGGGTTCTTGGACCACCCCTACTTGGAGGGGTTGTCACGGATTTGGTGTTCCACAAGTCCGGACACCAGGGGAAGGTGGATGAGCCTCTGGACAGGGAGTCCCGCAAGATTGACCACGCTGCTAAGAAGGTGTATGCTGTGGTGTCACTGGTTCTCCGTCAGACTAGTTATGCCTTGATGATGGCCAGCTTTGGTCACTCCCTGGTGGGAGTCTTTGATGCAATTCTTCCTCACCTCCCTGCTGATCAGCAAATGGAGGTGATGGTCATCAGAGACCAGGGTCAATCGGTGGCCAAGCACCAGTTCCAGATGGCCTTGGACATGGATGACTTGTGCCTATGCCATGGCAGTGACAGTTTTCGTGTGTCACTGGGACTGGCTGCATCTGTCTACCTTCGCAGCAGACATCCAACACAAGCTGGCTGATGTCCCTTTCTTAGGCACTGACCAATTTGGCCCTAAGGTAGAAGGACATCTCACCTGTATTGAGAAGTCCAGCGACACCCTGGATTCTGTGGCATCATCCCAGAAGGACCCTAACAAGAAGTCTAAGAAATAGGCTTTTCTGTGCCAGTTCTTTCAGCCACTGCCTGCTTGGCAGCAGCCCCAATAGGGGTGGTACTAGGCCTGGTGCTCCAAGACAAAGTGCAGGGGCCAGGCTCTTAGGAGAGGAGGGAGCAGGCATAGTGGTGCCCCTCCGGCAGCAACCATGGGTGCCCCCACAAAAGCTGCCCAAGTGATGGGTCGGGGGCATCTTTCCTCCACCCATCATGTTCCTATTTGCACTTCCTATTGGAGGCTGGCTACATTACTTCTTGCCACGTTGGCCCGCTATCACAATGATTAAGTGAGTGTTGGGCGTAATGGGCAGAGGGTTGCCTCTGGACTTCAAGATTCTTCCATCTTACCACCTCCATGTGCCTCGGGAGTCCAGGGTGTTGGAGGACACATCCACCCTTTGTGAGGACATTGCTCAGCTCCTTGCAAAAAGGACAATTGTCTGTGCCCCAGACACCCTGGCCAGTCAGGGTTACATGTCAAGGTACTTCCTGGTCCCTAAACTAATGTAAGACTGGTGCCTCATACTGGATATGCACAGTCTGAACCAGTTCATGCTAAAACACAAGTTCAGGATGGTCACGCTAAATCAGATCATTCCATCACTGGAGCAGAACGTGTGGATCTTTCAGGACTAAAGTCTCCACCACTCATTCACAACTAATGGGAGTACGCTGGAGGCGCCAGGACCCCATGGGAGCCAAAAATCTACAGGAGGGCTGGTGCTGGGATAGGACCATGCATGTGCGGCACGCAAGACTAGCTCATGCTGTATAGGCTATCTCTGCATCGACCCTCCAACCACTTCAGTCCCTTTTTTCCTGCCGCTGAGTGCGCTTCAGTGATGACGTTGCTCGCATGTCGGGAGTCAAATCTTCATCTATATGACAGCAGCTATAGCCGTTCAGTATTTGATTAACTAACTACTTTTAGTGTTCTTTTCTCATTTAATAAAAAAAAGAAGAGGAGTAAGAAATTCTCAGCCTGCCATCAATGGAGTTGACCTTAGACGGTAGCGATGACGGTAGGGAGACTTTGTTTGAAAGCTGTGATGGCAATGGTGCTGTATCTGGTCCGACCACGGGCAGTCCAGGTGCTGGGGGGGGGACAGTCCACCTGTAGCACAAAAGTAGCAGGCCTGATCCCGACCTGATCAGGGACCCGGCTTCACTCTACCTCTAGCTCTTCTTCCTCTCGTCGATGGAAGAAGAAACGGTACCGCTTGAGGTTGCCCTCTGGTACGTGTGCACGGGGATCATTGGTGGTTGAGAGTGGTAGGCCTGACCTGACTCCTGTGGGGTCCTCTGCGGCTCCATTCCTAACGACCATGATCTTTGACACCGGATCCTGTCTCTGTCCTCGATGGGGCTCCAGTGAGCAGTTTCATCTCTGGGCCACTCTTTTAGAGCAGTGGGTATGGTGTCTGACTGGTTGACCTGGCCAGTGGACCCAGTTCTGGGGTCTTTGGGCCTCAGAGCCACTGGGCAACGACCAGGTCGATCAGGCCAGGATGTGTACGTGGTGCCCTTTCCGGTGCCAGCACCATTGACGCCGACTCCACGTGCCAAACCCCTCTTCTTTTTCCCTGCAGGAGCCGGCACGGGTACCGCTTTCTGTCTCCCCCCTTTCTTCAGGTCTAGGGTCAGCAGCGGTGCTGGCGCTGCGTGTGGTGCTGGCACCGCATGTGAATACTGGTGCCGCAGGTGGTGCCCGCACTGCAGATGGTGCTGACTTCCTTGGTGCTAATCCAGGTGGCGGTGTCTCCCGTGATCTTGGCCTAGACCTGCCTTTTGGAGGCTCTGCTGGGGTAGAAGTGGATCTTGATGAGTCTTACCCAGACCTGCTTTGTCGAAGATACAGCAGATGACTCATTTTATCGGCTGGAATGCAAGCCTTCTGTATCAGCGGAGCCTGTGATGGAAGCTCTCTCTTTACAGACTTTCCACAGGGATATGGGGTCCACCATTTCAGACTTCATCTGTGGACCAAAGCAGACTTCTACCTCTTGAGTTCCTACATTCCTCAATAAGAGTACAACCTGTGGAACATACTCAAATCAATGGTTGAGAGCCTCCCAGAATCTAACGCTCCATTACCAGGGGCATATAGTCCAGTAATCAGCCGAAAGCTTTTATGGACGCCTATGACACTGCCTCTAGGGCAGCTGTTGCTGGCATTTGTGGAAGGCGACTCTCCTGGCCCAGAACATCACGTTTCCCACCCGATGCTCTGCAAGTGATTAACATCCCCTTGAGAACGCTTATCTGTTCGGCCCATAGGTTGAGCTCTGGAGGCCGCACAGAACATCAGGGCTGCCATTTAAACAACCAGGCTGGCTCCTGTGGCCCCTCAGAGGGATGGGAGCCATTGACAGTTTCGTAACAGACAGTCCTTTCAAGGTAGAGGCCAAGGAGCCTTTATCAAGAACCAGCTCCTCAGCTGTGAAGAAAATGCAGCAGAGGACACAGAGCCTGAAAGTACCCTGTACCAACCTGTGTAGATCCAACCTAGGTCCCACCTCAGCTGTCTGAGGTGGACACCTCTTGGCACTGGGGGGGGGAAGGCTGACTCGATTTTACAACCAGTGGAAGTCCATTCTAGCGGATGTATGAGTCATCAGGATTGTCCGAGAGGGATACTCTTCCAATTTCGCAGAGATTTCTCTAGACCTTCCACCCAGACAGCAGTTCAGTCTGTCCGCCTCTTAGTCAGACCTTCTTGCTTCTGAGATATGGAGCTTCTGCAGGAACAGGGCAGTAGAAGTTGTTCCATGGCAGAATGGAACACAGGTTCCTATTTCTATTGCTTCTAGTTCCAAGATAACAGGTGGCATGCACCCAGTTCTTGACCTTGGAAGGTTAAACAAGTACCTGTTCTGAGAGGAGTTCACTAAAAACATGGCATTTAAGTCTTTCCTACCTGGATGATTGGCTCCTAGCCAGCCCATCCCAGCAGGAAACACAGGAAACAGTCGCCACAGCTTCTCAGTTGCTCACTTCCAGGGAAGGTGCCAGATTCACCTTCTCTGCAGCTCCTCTTCATAGAAGCTCTCCTGAATACCTCCAGTGCGAGGGTTTTCCTTCCGGAGGATGGGAGAATAGACATCTTCAGATGGTTCATTACATCATGGAAAATGACTCTGTTTGGGCCCCTTTTGATGCATCAGATGCTGGGACTCATGGCATCATCTGCAGTAAGCAGTGGTCTCCAACCACACACTCACAGTCCTCCATGTAAAGTGACAGAGCCTCAGACAAAATCACTCACATGGTAGACGCAGTTGGGCAAGCTTTTGCAAGGTCTACCCCATACCCTCTGAAATCTCAGATCACCATCACCACGGTCGCACTCCTGATTGGTTGGGAAGCTCACTGTCAAGCCCTCCGCACTCAGGTGTGGAGCCAGGAGGAGCCTCATCTTCTCATAAATATCTTAAAGATGAGAGCTGTCTTTTATGCAATCCAAGTTCTGAAGGATGCCCTCTGCCACAAAATAATCCTCCTTCAGACGGATGACAAAGCTGTAATGTATTACATCAAAAAGCAAGGTAGAGTGCTCTCCTACCCTCTGTGCAGGAAGGCCATGAGGATGTGAGAGTGGTGCCTTGAGCTGGATGCATCAGTTGAGACGTTATGCAGTCATTATTCTATGTGTGGGGCAGTCCGGACCTGGTCCTTTTTGCATCCCCCTTCAATGCAAAACTGCCTCTATCCTACTTCAGAAATCCAGAACCTGGTGTTTTCTGTCATGGTGCATTCAGACTGCAATAGACAAGACGCTTCCTGTACACTCCTCCTCTTCCCTTAGTTCAGAGGGTGCTGCTCAAGTTGGAGGCATAGGGGGGCAGGACCCATACTGGCCTCGACAGATATGATTTCCATTGATCAACAGACTGTGAGAAGTTCCCCCGAGGCAACTCCCTCTATAAGCAGACCTTCTCACACAGGGACCTTTGGTTCATCCCAACCTGCGCTCCCTTCACCTCCATGCCGGACTCCTGAGGAGATAGAAGTGGGCGGGTTTTACGCATCCCAGACAATTGCAGAAATCTTCTTAGACATGCATAGGCCTTCCACCAGGATAGCTTACACGCCTAAGTGGAAACACTTCTCCAGCTGGTGTGCAGAGTCCTGTCTGGACCCTTTTAGTTGCCCACCAAGTAAAGTGTTGGAGTGCCTCTTGGACCTGTCGAATGCAGGTCTGCAATACTCGGCAGTGAAGGTACACCTCTGCGCGTTTTCAGCCTATCTTGAGCCAATACAGAACATTTCACTAACTCAGTTACCATTAGTCAAGAGATTCCTAAAAGGTATCCTACACACTAAACCCTAGGTCAGTAGACCGGTGGCCACATGAGATATTAACGTGGTGCTAGATTGCTCACCCGTAAACCCTTTGAGCCGCTAGCTACCTGTAAATTTAAATTTATCACCTGGAAGACAGCCTTCCTAGTGGCTGTCACTTTCACTCGCGGGGTATCCAAAATCCATGCTTCAGTCTCGGACCTCCTTACACCGTCTTTCACAAGGACAGGGCGGTACTCCATACTCACCCTAAATTCCTACCCAAAGTGATTTCAGACTCAACCAGCCTTTGCTTCTCCCTGCTTACTTCACTAACTTCCAGAATGAAGGAGAGCGCTCCCTTCATTCTCTGGATGTTAAGAGAGTTCTACGATTCTACATCGACAGAACGAAAGAAATACGCAATCCAAGCAACTCTTGTATCTTTCAGCATGCCTCAGCTGGGTCAGCCTGTTGCTATCAGATGTATTTCTGCATGGTTAATAGCATGTCTTCGACACTACTAATCCATGGTGCAGTTCAAGTTGAAAGGCCAGATTCATGCCCACTCTACCAGAGCGGTCACAGCTTCCCTGACGGAGATTCATAATGTACCCATTGCAGACATCTGCAAGGTGGCAACTTGGAGCTCAGTGCATACCCTTGTGAAGCAATACGTTCTGGATGTCCATGCCAGACAACTCACTTTCTTTTGCAGGACAATCCTTATGGACTTCTGAGTGAACTCGGTCTCCTGCCGCCCTACATGGAGGATTGATTTTTAGCTTGGTACTCTCTCATTAGTGTGAGTGAGTGGTGGAGACTTTTAGTCCAGAAAGATATGGAAATTGCATACCTACCATAATTCTTGATCTTCTTGGATGAAGTCTTCACCACTCATTCACATGCCCACCTATCATGCCCCAAGCTCACTCATTTTGTTTTTGGTCTTCACTTCCTTGTTGTTTGGGCTGTGTAGACATTGTTGAATTGACCTTTCTTACATGGGTCATCTGGTCCATCTTATGCCCAGAAGTTAGGGTTAGGTTTTCTTAACCCTTAGACTGCCGACAGAATTAGAACATATAGGAATTTTGGACTGATATCAGTCTGTGGCCCTGTAAGGGTTAAGTTAGTTTATGCTGTACCTCCTCGGTGAAAAAGGTACTGAGGCGTTTGGAAGGTCAACGCTGAGATAGCCTATATGGCACAAACTAGTCTCAAGGCACTGCACATGCGCGATCCTATCCCAGCACCGGCCCTCCTGAAGATTTTTGGTTCTTGCAGGGTCCTAGCGGCTCAAGCTTACTCCAATTAGTGTGAAAGAGTGGTGGAGACTTCTTCCAAGAAGATCAAGAATTACGGTAGGTACGTAATTTCCATATCTTCCTGGACATAAAGTCTCCACCACTCATTCGCACTGATGGGATCTATGCCGGAGGCACTAGGGCCCAGAGGGAGCAAACTTTTTTGCAAGAGGACCAGCGCCAGAGATGGAGCCATGGGGAGTGGCATCATGAGCCTCGGCTCATGCAGCAGTGACTTTCTCAGCATCGACCTTCCAACCACCTCAGTTCCTTTTTCTCGCTGTCGAGACTTCAGTGATGACGTCGCTCACCTGCCAGGAGTCAAACTTCAAACTAGTAGCGTAGATTTCAGTTTATTGTTTTGTAATTTATCTCAAAATAAGTGCCGCTTATTTTTAAACTTTACTTAATAAGAAAAAGAAGTTTTCAGCCCTCCATTGATGGAGTCGACCATGAGTGGGTCAGGTGACGGTAGGGAGACTTCATATGAAAGCTGTTCAGTCAGCCGGGCCGGGTCCGGTCCGCTGCCGTCTCCGGAGGGAGGGTCTGACAATGGACGGTCCGATGCCCGGGGGGATGGGCGGTCCCCCCAGAAGCATAAAAGAAAATGGTCGCACTCTCTGCACCGTTCGGCCTCGAGCTCTTCTTCGGCCCACAGGTCAAAAAAGAGAAGGCATCACTTGAGGTCTCCTTCTGGTAGGTCTGCGCGTCGACGGTCGGTTGTTGGAGTCAGGTGCCGGTCTCTTCCTCCGGAGTCACTGGTTTCTGTCTCCGGTGACCGACCTCTTTGACATCAGAGCCCTTCCCCGCCTCTCGAAAGGGCTTCCGATGAGCAGTTTCATCAGTGGGCTGCTCTTATGGAGCAGTGGGCTCGGAGGTTGGTCCAGCTGCCTGGCCCGGTCACTCCGAGGACTTCGGGCCCTTCGGGGGAGTGGGTAGGGTGCAGGGGGCCACACCGATGCCTTTATCTCCTGGTATTGTTCCTCCTTTTCTTCGTCGGACTCTTGGGGCCTGGAGGTTGCTTTTGCGCACCATCGGGGAGCTCTCTGGTGTCATCTGTGACACCGATGCGTCTGTGGCGCCGTTGTGCCTATCGTCGGCATCCTCGGTGCCAGTGGTGTCATCGGCGCCATCCTCAGTGCCGATGCGCTTGTCGGCACTGTGGGCTTTGTCGGTGCTGTGTACTGGGTTGTTTCCGACGGTGCCATCTCCCTTGCCTTTGGCGCCGTGTTCTTCGGCGCTGAGGTTTGGTGCGGCCAGCCTTCAGGGGTTCTCGACTCTGAATCCTTTCTCTTCTTCATTTCCTACTGATTTTCACACCTTTCCTGTCTATACAGTCTCTCCAGGGCTGTCAGGAGATGATATTGAGCCTGACCCAGAACGACTGGGTGATGATGTTGAAGGAGCAGGGATCAATCCTGCCGCAGCGCCTGTGGTTGAAGACCTGTCATTTAAGTCTCTGCTGAAAGATTTAAATTCTACTGTTTCTCTCCAGACTACAGATATCGATCCTGGAAAGCTTTTAAGACTCCTATACCTACATGTCCCGGAGTTCCCTATGGATTTAACTCCCCCAGTACAACCATCCTTTGAGACACTCTCAGATGGTGTGGAATAATCCCTCTCTCATTCCTTCTGTGGCTAAATCCATAGACAGAAAGTATGCTGCTCCCAAGGATCGACCCATTTTGATCTCCCAGGCCTTTGCAGACCCTATTGTAGTCCTGCCAGAGAATGATAAGGCCGTTTTCCTCCACGAATCTACAGCCCAGCCTATAAACAAAGAATCTCGCAAGATAGACACCTTAGGTAAGAGAGTCTTTGCTGCCTCCACCCTGAGTATGCGTATTGCCAGCTACCAGGGCTACTTCTCTCAATATGAGTATGTTCTTTGGCATTCACTCAAATAGATGGTAGAAGCTCTGCCTGAGTCAGATGCTAGTTCAGAGCTACTTCAGACCATAACCAGGGGTATCGAGTCCAACAACCAGCAGGTTAAAGTAGCTATGGAGGCTTTGGATACTGCTTCCCGAGCGGCGGCAGGCATTTGTACCCGTTGTCACTCGTGGCTTGCACTTTGGTCTTCACGAATGATGCCCAACAGCAGGTCATGGCGTTACCCTTTGACATATGTATCTGTTCGGACCTCAAGTAGAGCAAGCTCTAGAGGCCCTTTATGAAAAATGGAGTCGGCCATTAAAATGGCTCGACCTGCTCCCACCCCTTCTCGGGGGTCTTAACAAATATCAATTTCACAACCGTCAGTCCTTTCAGGGCAAGGGCAGGGGAGGTTTTAACAAAAACCAAGCCCCTCAGCCTCAAAAGAAAATGCAACAGAAGGCACAAGGGCCCAAAGCGCCCAGTGCCATCTTCTGAGTTTCTGGCCTGGGTCCCACCTCAGCTGCCCAAGGGGGACTCCTCCTCAGCGGTGGGAAGACGTCTGACTCATTTCTACAACCAGTGGAAGTCCATAACATTGGACAAATGGGTCCTTCGGATAATCCGCGAGGGGTACTCTCTCAACCTTTCAGAAACCCCTCCAGATCGTTCTCCCAACCGACAGCTCAGGCTGTCAACAATACAGCCAGACTTTCTCGCTTCCGATATACAAGGCCCTCTGAACAACAGAGCAGTAGAAATAGTTCCGCTGGATCAACGAAACACAGGTTTCTACTCCCATTACTTCCTGGTCCCGAAAAAGACCGGTGGCATGCGCCCCATTCCGGACCTCAGAAAGTTAAACAAGTTTCTTTTCTAGGAAAAGTTCAAGATGATATCGCTCGGGACTCTGTTACCCTTGCTTCATCGACACAATTACCTAGCTTCCCTGGACATGCAAGATGCTTACCAGCATAAAGCATCACAAATACCTATGGTTTGTAGCACTGGGTCAGTATTATCAGTTCAGAATCCTGCCCTTTGGGCTGTCCTCGGCACCACGAGGTTTTACAAAGTGTTGTGCAGTTCTCGCAGTGCATCTCAGAAAGATCGGAATACAAGTGCTCCCATATCTGGACAACTTGCTTCTAGTGAGCCCTTCCATGCAAGGAACTCTCGATGCCATAGCCACGGCCTCAGACTTTCTCACGTCCATGGGAGTCCTGCTAAATCTCAAGAAATCGCAGTTGCAGCCCTCCCAGAAGCTCCTTTTTATAGGAAGTCTTCTGGACACCTCCTGTGCAAAAGCTTTTCTTCCAGAGGACAGAAGGAACGATATCCTGCAGATGGCCCAATACATCAGAGAAAACACCTCAGTTCAAGCTATCTTGATACAATGGATGCTGGGTCTCATGGCATCCTCGGTGTTCACTGTACCCTTAGTACGTCTCCACATGAGAACCTCTCAGTGGATGCTCAGTATTCAGTGGTCCCCAACCACTCACCCTTAGTCCTTTCTCATCAAGGTGACAGAACCTCTGAAGAGGTCACTCACCTGGTGGTGGCAAGAGGACAACCTTCTGGAAGGGTATCCCTTTGCTCCCCTGGATCATCACATTTCCATTACCATGGACACGTCCCTGATGGGGTGGGGAGCTCACTGTAAGAATCTCCACACTCAAGATACGTGGACTCGGGTTGAGTCCCAGCTTCACATAAATGTCCTAGAAATGAGAGCCGTCCTTTATGCAGTCCAGGCTTTAAAGGACATTCTCTGTCACAAGAACATTCTCCTTCAAATGGACAACAAAGCAGTGATGTATTACATCAACAAGCAGGGTAGTGCACACTCTTACCCTTTATGCAGGGAAGCGATGAGAGTGTGGGAATGGTGCCTAGAGCACAAGGCTCTAATTCAAGCGGTCTACCTGCCAGGAGTGCAGAACGAACTGGCAGACCGTCTCAGCAGAATGGAGACAGATTCTCATGTGTGGTCTCTCGACTCAACCGTAGTTCAGTCACTATTTGCAGAGTGGGGAACTCCAGACCTGGACCTTTTTGCATCCCCACTCAACACAAAACTGCCTCTCTTCTGCTCCAGAAATCTGGGGCCTGGCATTTTCTGTCAGGATGCGTTCAGGCTGCAGTGGACAAAATGCTTTCTATACACCTTTCCTCCTCTTACAATAATTCAGAGGGTACTTCTCAAATTCGAGTCAAGGGGGACAAAATGATCCTCATTGCTCCCTTCTGGCCTCGACAGATATGGTTTCCGTTACTCAACAGTATGTCGGAAACCCCTCCAAAAGCACTTCCCCTTCAGACAAACCTTCTGACCCAGGGGCCTGTGGTCCATCCCAATCTGAGGTCACTTCACCTTCATGCCTGACTCCTGAAGAGATAGAAGTGAACAGGTTCGATGTCTCTTGGAGAGTTTCAGATATTCTTTTGGCTGCACGCAAGCCAGCCACCAGAAAAAATTATCTACAGTCAAAGTTCACCTTTATGCCATCTCAGCTTATCATGAGCCAGTACTGTCCTTGTCACTGGCTCAGTTACCTGTAGTTAAGAGGTTTCTTAAGGGTATTCTGCATACTAGACCTCCTATCAGATGTCTAGTCGCAGCCTGGGACATGAATCGTGTGCTAGACATGCTCATTTGAAAGCCTTTCGAGCCTCTAGCTACCTGTGAGCTGAAATTTCTCACTTGGAAAACAGCCTTCCTGGTGGCCATTACCTCGGCCCGCAGGGTTTCTGAAATACATGCTTTGGTCACAGACCCTCCATATACTGTATTTCATCAGGACAAAGTAGTTCTTAGGACCCATCCTAAGTTTCTCCCTGAGGTTGTTTCAGAATTCCATCTAAACCAACCTTTGGTCCTACCTACTTACTTTGCAAACTTCCAAAATGAAGGAGAGTGTGTCCTTCATTCTTTAGATGTCAAAAGAGCTCTGTGTTTCTATTTGTATAGAACAAAAGAAATTTGCAAAGCTCAACAACTGTTTGTTTCTTTCAGCAAGACCCGGCTGGGTCAACCTGTCGCTATCAGATGCGTTTCAGCATGGCTGGTGGCATGCCTTCACCACTGTTATCCCATGGCGCAAGTTAAGCTGGAGGGCAGCGTGTACGCTCACTCTACTAGAGCAGTCGCAGCATCCCTGGCAAAAATCTGCAACGTGCCCATTGCAGACATTTGCAATGCGGCTACCTGGTGCTCAGTGCATACTTTCGTCAAGGACTATGCCCTGGAAATCTGGACAACCCAGCTGTGTACAGGGCACAAACACCTAAAATCTCTATAGGCAGAGAAGAGCTTCTTCCTGGCAATCCCTCGTTAAGCTGTGCCTGTCAGCTTAGCCTGTTTTTTTCTTGGGGTTGCAATTCCCTTCAAATCCTCCATTCCTAGCTTGGAATGGGAGCAACCAGTTTCCATGTCCAAGCCCCAGGAATCCTCTGGATGTGTGTGTGTGTCTCTCTCTTTCTATCCTTTTCTGTCCCTTGGCCTGCCCAGGGGTTCTGGTCATTCCTGGCCTGTAGTTTCCTGCCCAGAATTCTTTACCTCTTCTTTTCTGGTTGGCCTTATTTTTGGTTTTCATATCCTTTCCTTTTCCCTGTCCTTTGGGCTCCCTTGCCCCACCCTTCCCTTTCTCTTTTCTTGTTTCATCCTCTCCTGCGGACAGAACTGAGGAGGTGGGGGAGCCGGCATCGGTTTCTGGCCAGTCCGTGAGTACCACATAGTACGTCAGCTTCATGGGCGGCATCGTCCTCGATGCCAGCTCCCCTCCTCCAAAATCTTAAAGCTATAAGTTCCCACGGAGTCCTGTGCCTTGGGACAGAACCCATATGTTATGAATCGTGAAGATACCTTGGAAGATCAAAATTACAGTGCATATGTAATTTTCATCTTTTGACGTCATAATTGTCTCCACAGCAGCATATTGGGATGTCATAAACAGAATTGTGACTGTAAAAGTAGACAGAGCAAGTAGGGCAGAGATTCTGTTTCCATGCAAATGTCCTTAGTAATTAACAAATAAGGGCAACAATTACAAAAAATGGTGAACTATAAACTAAATTGTGTCTAGATATTATGTTTTTCAGAGTTGTCCCAACTACATCAGGGGCTCTTTAAAACCCTGTTATAATGCAAGCAAACATTCGGCTTGTGCAAGATTTGTGTTGTTTAGTTTTTCCACAGAAGCAGGAAACTGTATAGTGTATGAAGTTCCATTAAGGAACACCATCTACTATGGTGTTTAGAGAGGGGTTGGAACCATAACCTTTTGCTCCTCCTTCTTAGTTGCAGAAATTTGACCCAACTTGTTGACTGCTATTAGTGATTCCCTACCCCTGTACTATGCCCTGCTAGGTCAGCAAATTAGAAGTCACTAAATCACCTTAATAAAAGGGCATGAACATCACAGGCAGAACAAAAGGTAATTGTGCCTGAGAAGTCTTTTCAGTTTTGCATAGTTGTGTAAATGCTCTTGTTTTCTGTTCTGTATTTGCAAACCTCACATTAGTAATCCAGTGTAATGTACACAGAAGAAACCCAGATGCCGTATTCTGACTTATCAATTAGTAGGTATCTTCAGTCTGAGTTTTGGGAAGTGGATTATAATTTCATATATATTTTGATTTTGTTTGTTGTTAGTCCTAGAAAAAAATAATTTAGTCACGGCTCATTACA
Organism: Neoceratodus forsteri; assembly: GCA_016271365.2. Taxonomy (NCBI): domain Eukaryota; kingdom Metazoa; phylum Chordata; order Ceratodontiformes; family Ceratodontidae; genus Neoceratodus; species Neoceratodus forsteri. The sequence continues at coordinate 1,502,509,542 of CM057450.1, read as the reverse complement.
CTGATGTCCTGATTGACAACTGCAGCATACACAACTATAATAAAATAAAGTATCCATATCATATTAAATCAGCATTGCCTCTTAAACCAACTCCCACACTACAGTGTTTCAGAGACATAGCTGTGTCAGAGAACCCTGTCTGTTTAATCTTGGTGTTAATAAATTCTTACAAATAAGTAGTCCTGAGAGTAACTGAAGACTTTTTGCTAGATGGGTTTTATTTATTTAGTACCATTCGATGGGTGAATGCGCTGTACACAGTTAACATAGTACAATGAATGAACTTAAACAACTTATGATATTTAAACAGATGTACAGGCAGACATATGATACCTATGAGTTGTGCCAGCAGAAAAAGGCCTTGCGGTCTATCTAGTCTACTCGAGTTTGCAGACCCCCAGTATCCACTGAAGGACCATTCGTCCTTCAGTTCAATATCCCTCTCCCCATTCTTCCCCCACCTCCCTCCCATGCAACCTTTCCCTTTTATTCTGTCTCAGCCTCTCTTGAAGCTGTCCACAGTCTTCAGGAGGCGACTTCCTCCGGCAGCTCATTCCATTTTGTCACCACCCTCTCAGTGAAAAAGTGTCTTCTCATTTCCCTCTTGAACTGTACTCCTACCTGCTTGAGGCAGCACCCCCTAGTGGTCCTGTTCCCACTAAGGTTAAAGAGACTCTCAGAGTTCACTTTGCTCAAACTTGTAAGTTATATAAAGGTTTCGATCATGTCGCCCCTCGGCCCTTGCTCTTATATCCTCCAGGGAGTACATGTTGAGATCTCTGAGTCTCTCCCCATATGGCCTGTCTTGTTGTCTCTGGATCATCTTATTTGCCATTCTCTGCACAACGTCCAGTAGATTGATGTCATTCTTTGGGTAAAGGCTCCAATACTGCACATTGTACTCAAGATAAGGTAAAACCAGTGACCTGTATAGTGGCAGAATGACCTCCACTTTCCTGCTAGTTATACCCCTAGCTACATCCCAGCATCAGATTTGCTTTGGCCACTACTCTCTTGAAATGCACTGAGTGCTTCTGCTCACTCATAATGATCACACCCAAGTCTTTCTCCTCTTCTGACTTGGTAACTTGCAAACCTCCCAGCCAGTATTTGGCCTCTGGATTCTTTGCCCCAAGTGCATTACTTTACACTTTTTGTTATCGAATCCCAGTTGCCAGATACCTAACCACCTCTGCAGTTTGACCAAATTTTTCCTAATGTCCAGTTTCCCACAGAGCTTTGTGTCATCTGCAAACAGGTATATCTTGCCTTTTCCTTTTTTCATGAAGACAGAGTCTTATTATGTACCAATCTGAGGTTCATACTGAAGGGGTGGGATCAGAATTTATACGGAACCAAATGATATTCCTTCCTGTTTATTACCCCGAGCATGCCAATAAGGGTGAGGCATTGCTCCATACTCTTGACGTATATAAAACACTGCGATACTACTAGTATGTTTCTCATACTCAGAGCTGCAGCAAGTCTTCTCCGCTTTTTGTTTTATTTGCCCTTGGGAAAGAGGGTGCCCCTGTATCCAAACAGTATCTGTCCAAATGGCTGGCTAACTGTATAGTTTTCTGTTATAGGAAGCATGGTAAGGAACCTCCTGTTGCTGTTCATGGTCACTCCACAAAAGGTATGGCCACTTCTGTTGCTTGCTTCCAGAATGTCTCGGCTGCTGAACTATTTGCTGTAGCCACACTGAGCACTGTACGTACTTTCACTAAGCACTACAGTTTGAACATTGTCTCTCGCTGATGTGCTGGCTTTGGTCTTAATATATTGCAAGACCTTTTGTTCTGATCATATATCAGACTGTGCCATCCTCCCTGGGTGCTTTGTACTGTTTGGGAACTGTTCCAAAGGTGTGGCCCAATGGAGGAGACAGCCTTGGTGAAGATAGAACAGTTACATAAAAACTTGCCATAAAAGTAGATCTTCTAGATAATCTCCTCCATTGGACCATAGTGTACCCTCCTTCCTTCCCCTTGTTTTCCGAGGGATAAACTGGATGCTGTACCTAAAGCCTTATGAATTCTGTTTCCAGTACCATGCTTCTCCTTGTTTACCTGGTATTGGTTTTGGTCTCCTGGTTCCTCACAATAAGAGGCCTTCTGAGGCTTATCTCCGCCGGGAAACTGAGGAGTGATGGGACTGCCTATGTTATTTATGCGACAGCATTGCATGTCATTGTGGGCGGCCTCCAGCTAGCAAAAGATTGAGTGGTCCTGACGCTGACAGCTTACAGTTCCAAAGGTGTGGCCCAATGGAGGAGATCCTCTCAAAGATCTACTGTTATGGTTAAGTTCTTATGTAACTGTTCTTTCTACTCTTATTGCATACTTCTGAACATTAGAAACGTACCCAGTCAGTGCAGCCACTCATGATGCAATATTCTCCTTTCCTCCCACTGCATCATGAGTGTGGCTAGACTGCACTGAAGTGTTTAAAACTACAGAAAAGATACAGTGAGAGTCGATCAAGGACTGTAAAGAGACATATTTTGTGGAGAGTATAACTACATGCCAAAACTCGGAATCCTGGCATTCAGGATCCCGAGTTTGGCTGCCCAACACACACAAGCTGGTGCCGACAGGTGTAAGGTAGAGGATGTGATGAACCACTACCCTGCTTCTAGCCGTGTACATAGTCATGTGGGGAGTAGTGCAATGTAATGGCTGTGGGGCAGCAGTCTTCCGGGAGTCTTTCTGGAGGCTGAGATGCTGCCCTATTTGCAGACAGCTCTCTGCCCTGAGGGAGGAAGTTGCCCGTCTTCAGGCCACACTGGACAGCAGTAAGAGAACCTTCCCCCAGGCCAGATTGGATGGTAGGAAGGGAATCCCCATCCAGGAGCACCAGAGCCACCACCACTACCTCAGAGGTTGCAAAGAAAGCACAGCAGTTGGACCACAGTGGGCTCAGGAGGGTGAGAGGGTGGAACAGAGGCACACCAGTCAGTTGTTCCACTCCACAATCCATACACCATTCTAGGGGAGCACAGCTCCCTATGGCTGTACCCACGGAGGAGATTAAGGAGGCTGAGGACACCTGTCACAAGGAGGCCCACAGGAAGGAGGCAGAGGATGCCACAAGGAAAGGAAGCAGCTCCTGGTGGGGACTCAATTATTAGGGGCTAGAACTGGGGAGCAGGAAAACTGAAGTAAAGGCGGCCGGTGGCGCTGAGGTTGAGCGCTGGGCGCCACACCTCGCTCACGCGGTGACCCGGGTTGGGAGGCGGACTCGTGAGTCGGTGGGTGATCGGCGGGGGAGACAGGCTTGAGCATCCAACGATAGCTTGCCTGCTCGGGGGAAGGGATCCGGCCGATGCCCCGACACTTGCATGACCCGAGCGGGAGGTTCGGGAACTGCAAGCCCACTAGGGGATGGCTAGTCGTTGAGCAGCAACACGGACGACATGCGCGCCATGACGCCAGGGAGGTCGTCGGCTGCTCGGGAGGGAGAAAAATGAGAAAAGAGCCTGCCTCGTCCGGGAAGATGGGAGGACCTTGGGCGTGCCCATATTGATGTTCCCGTGCCTAACAGTCCACGAGACCGGCCGAAATGTAAGTTCTGAGGTTAGAACCCCCACCTCATCCCACCGAGTAGGCAGCGGCTCCATGGGGATCTAGGGTCTGTGTGGGCAGGGTTCCGGGCAGTGGGATGTCTGGGGGTCGTCACTGAAGGGTCGGAGGAGGCAGGCTGTGAGGAGGATAAAGAGAATTTCAAAAAAAAACTGAAGTAAAGTGCCTGCCTGGTGCCATGGCTTGTAGGGACAGGAAGCGCATCCTCAGGATCACGAGAACAGCTGCACGGAGTCTGAGCTAGATGTCATTGTCCACCTAGGGACAAATGACTGGCTCAACATGAGATTAGAGCAGTGCAGAAGGACTTTGTAGAACTGGGGATGGACCTAAGACAAGTAACACACAGTATCCTTCTCAGAGGTGCTGCCTGTAAATGGCATGAGTGAGGCAAGGGTACTTTGCACCATGCAGTTTAATGAGTGGTTGAAAAATGGTGTGGAGCACAGGGTTTGGCTTCATTGGGGACTGGGGTTCCACCTGGTGGGACACCACACCAGCCTATACTGGCAGGGATGGTCTGCATCTGTCCAGGAAGGGAACAAGTCTTTTGAGCAATCGGTTTAAATGCTTCATTGGCAAGCTTTAAACTAGTCAAGGAGGCACTGATAAGCAGCAGGAAAATCCCAGCCTCTCCTACAAAACAGGGTACTAAATGGGAAAAAGACAGGTAGAAAGGTCAGTGGGGATGCTGCAACAGAAAGTAAAGCCATCAAAAATGGAAAGCAATGAGTACCAATGCATGTAGTCTGAGTAACAAGCTTCCTGAATTAGTGGCCTTGATGGAGGAGGAGACATCTGGATATCGTGTAGTCACAGAAACATGGTTCGCACAAAACCATGACTGGGACGTAAACATGCCGGATACACTACCTACAGGAGAGACAGAGAGGGTAAAGAGGAGGAGGAGTAGCTCTTTACATAAGGAATGAATCAAAGTAACAGAACAAAAGAGAAACAGAGAAGAAGAAGCACTGTGGGTAAATTTGAGACCGGCAATGGCACCACAAACCAAGACAGGGGTTGTATACAGACCCTTCTCAGGGGAGGAAATGGACAAGGAAATGATAGAAAGTATACTTAGTATGGCAAAAAGGGAGATATTGCTGATGGGTGATCTGAATATGCCAGATGTTAACTGGAGTGCAGTTGCGCAGCCACTCTAAGAGTGGGGTTATTCTAGATGCCCTACAGGGGGCATGCCTTAGACAACTAGTATTGGAGCCCACTCGAGAGGGAGCAATCTTAGACCTGGTTCTCTCAAATGCAGATGAAGAGAGGATCACAGATGTAGAAGTGGGTAGCCATCTGGGAACTAGCGACCATCGAACAGTATGGTTCACAATAAACACAGCAATAGAGTCAAGCCATACAAAGGCAAAGGTACTGGACTTTAGGAGGGCTGACTTTGCCAAAATGGGTAAGTGCCTAAGGAATGCACTAGCAAATGGGCAGGAAGGAGGTGGAAGAACAATGGAAATAATAAAACTGCCATCACAGAGGCAACAAGCCTTTGTGTGAAGCAAATAAACAAAACTAAATGATGTAAGAAACCACTATGGTTCTCAAAGGAAGTGGCAGTGAAGGTTCAAGAGAAAAAGAAAGCTTTCAGGAAGTACAAGGAATCACAGAAGGAGCAGGACAGAGAACGTATCAGTTAAAGCAAAAGGAAGCTGGGAAGGCAGTCAGAACAGCAAAGGCCCAAACCGAGGAAAAGATAGCCAACTCAGTTAAGAAGGGGGATAAAACCTTTTATAGGTACATCAGGGAGCGAAGGAAGACCAAGGAGGGATAGTGAGGCTTAATAAAGGGGGAGGGGTGGGCAGATGGAGACTGTGAAAAGGCAGAGATACTAAACAAATATTTTGCTCAGTATTTACAAATTACCTAGAACAAACAGTAGAAACACACTGGATACAGAAGTTGATACCAGCCTCTTTATAGAAGAAAGGGTTCTGAAAGAACTCTTAAAACTGAAGGTGGACAAAGCAATGGGGCCTGATGGGATTCATCCCAGAATTCTAAAAGAACTAAGGGTAGAATTAGTGACACCACTGACTACCCTGTTTAACAAATCATGGGAGGATGGGGTGGTACCCGAGGACTGGAGGAGGGCAGATGTGATTCCCCTTCACAAAAGTGGGAGCAAGGCAGAAGCAGGAAACTACAGACCTGTTAGTTTAACCTCAGTGGTAGGGAAAATGATGGAATCACTTCTGAAGGAAAGAATTGTCGAGTATCTAGAGGCCAGAGGGGCACAGGACCCAAGGCAGCATGGATTCACAGCAGGAAGGTCATGCCAGACAAATCTGATAGATTTCTTTGACTGGGTGACCAAAGTAGTAGATCAGGGAGGGGCTGTGGACATGGCCTACCTAGACTTTAGCAAGGCATTTGACACAGTCCCACACAAAAGATTAATATACAAGTTAGCCAGCCTGGAGTGGGTCCCAAGATGACAGCATGGGTAAAAATTGGCTGGAAAATAGGACACAGAGAGTAATAGTAAATGGAGTCCACTCTGGTGAAAGGGGGGTTACTAGTGGGGTACCGCAGGGTTCAGTATTAGGACCAGTCCTCTTCAATGTCTTTATAAGCGACATTGCAGAGGGACTGGAAGGAAAAGTATGTCTCTTTGCAGATGACACAAAGATCTGCAACAGAGTTGATGCACAAGGTGGGTGGAAAGGATGAAAAGGACTTGGCAAGGTTAGAGGAATGGTCAAATGTATGGCAGCTTAGATTCAATGCTAAGAAGTAAGGTAATGCACCTGGGAAACAAAAACCCAGGGAAGAGTACACAGTGGGGGTGAGATACTAACAACAACAAAAATGGAAAGGGACCTGGGGTAGTCATATCAGATGACCTAAGGTGGGCAAGCAATGTGAGAGGGCAGCAATGAGGGCTGGGGGATATTGGGATGCATAGGGAGAGGCATCACCAGTAGAAAACAGGAAGTTATTATCCCTCAGTACAGACAGCTGATCAGACCCCATCTGGAATACTCGTGCAGTTCTGAGACCAGTCCTGACAAAGACACAGACAGGATGGAAACTGTCCAGAGGAGGGCAACTAAAATGGTGCAGGGTCTGCACTGGAAGACATATGAAGAGAGACTAAAGGAGCTTAATATGTATAGCCTCGAGGAAAGGAGGGAGAGGGGACATGATAGAAACTTTCAAGTACCTCAAGGAATCATCAAAGTCCAAGAGGGTAGCATCTTTCAAAAAAAGAGGTGTGCAAGAACAAGGGGGCACAATTTGAAGATAGAGGGGGGGCGGCTCAGAGGTAATTTAAGGAAGTATTTTTTCACAGAGAGGGTTGTGGATGCATGGAAAGGCCTTCCGGAGGAGGTCATGGAGTCAAAAACAGTGGTGGAATTCAAGCATGCATGGGACAGTCATAAGGCAATTCTAGGGGATGGGGGTAGGAAGAAGTAGGCTGCTGATTATCTAGGATCTGCAGCTTATCCAGTAGGCAGGGAAATGGGCAGACTGGGTGGGCCAAGCGGTCCTTATCTGCCGTCAAATTCTATGTTTCTATGTTTACCACAAGAGAGGAGAAAACCCAAGGGTTGGCCAAGCTGCTCCCGTGGCGTGGAGGGCTAAACCACTAGCAGCTCGGCCACCATCGTGCTCATTCCCGGGTTCTATTCTGGGGTTTCTACTTTTGCTCAGCGCTCTTTTGCCCCCCATAAACTGTTTTAACCTACTCCAAGGTCCGCTCTCCCTTGGAATTGGCTATTTTAGTTATGGAAGGTGCATGGGAATTGCTCCCTGCATTGCATTAACACCTTGTTGGTCTTCCAATGGTCGGTCTCCTAAATTCAGGCTTATGGAGTTCAGGAGACCGACTGTCAGGATTTCGTAGTAGATCCGTTTTGCGTAATAACACCAGTATGGTGGACAGTCTATTTTTCACTTTTAAAAAGAAAAAAGGAATCCGCCAACTACATCAGCAATCTCTAGAGAATGTGACCAATCATAACATGGGGTTTTAAAGTAAAGACACTTTGAGGCCAAAGGGGGCAGACAGTGTCTCTTTAACTTATTTTAGTTTGTTACCTTCTCACATAAACAAGTGCAGGTCTGATGTGAACTGGCAACTCAGTTAGTTCCCCACACTATGGACCAGAGACTAAAGTTACAGTATATACTTTTTGGGGGGGGACTTGTTTATCCTGTTGTTTTTTTTGCTTTGTTTTTTTGTATTCCAATGTGGGATCTCTGCTTGATACAGTGAATAATGACAAAACCTGATTTATGCACACCAGTCTGAGGCAGGGGGATTTAAACATTTTTTTCTGCTGTTTCATGTGTTGTTAAATCAGTGTTCAGTTTAGTGCACAGTGCTGAAAATATGGCAGCAGGGACTTGTGGGGCTGGCACTCTATGCGCTGGAGAAGTCATGTTCTTTCTTGTGATTAGCATGGAGTCCCTTTACCTGGAGCATGGGGTTTCATTTCATTTTTGTTTTATTTGTTTTACCAGGAGAGCTCCATTGAGCAAGGCTCGTTTCCTGGATTAAACCCCTAATTCCACCCGAAGACCTGCCGTCACTGATGCATGCCTTTGTGACATCCAGACTCGACTACTGTAACACTCTATACCTCAGGGTCAGTGGAGGCGACCTCCACCTACTGCAGCTGGTGCAGAATGCAGCGGCCAGGCTGCTGACAGGCTTGCCTAGGTCCTGTCATGCGACCTCAGTCCTGCGGGGTCTGCACAGGCTGCTGGTCAGGTGGCGGGTTCTCTTCACAGTGGGCCTGCTCACCTATAATGCCCTATATGGATCGGGCCCTGGCTACCTGTCAGACCTCCTCACTCCTGCCATCCCTGCTTACTCCCTTCATTCCTCCACTGAGGGCCTCCTGGCAGTTCCGAGGGCCGGGCTGAAAACCTCAGGTGATCGCTCATTCAGATGGCTGGCCCGGTCCTCTGGATGTCACTGCCAAGATCTTTGAGGGAGGGGCCCCTACAGTGGAGGCATTTAGGAGGCACCTAAAGACTCATCTGTTTAGCCTAGCCTTTCCTGTAAATGCTTTTTAACACGTTTCTGAATTTATACAAACTTTAAAAAAAATGTTATTTGTTGCGGATTGTTTTATAATATGATTGCTTATAATTCTGTTAAATCTGTTCTATTGTACAGTGCCCAGAGCCCCTGGGATTGGGCGCCTAACAAAAGAAACTATTACTTACTTCAAACCCCAGGAAATCTTTACTGTATTCTGACATATGCAGTTAGCCTTCACCACTCAACTGCCCCAGAGAGAAATTAGTTAACAGGACCTATGCTAATAGTGGAACGTAGATAGGCTCGAGCTCAGTTTTCAAACCACTGTCCCTGGTGCATTCTATGCAACCGTCAGATTCTTTACTCCGCCTGCCTAGTAAGATGCCTCAGAGACTTCTCCTTCAGCATTCTTGAAGATATTTATTTTTTTCTAGGTTTCAAAGTTACCAGTTAATTTCTTTTAGTTTTTGAAGCACTGTCCTTGGTTTACAGGTGGACTAGTCTAGATTTAATATTATTTTGGTAAGTTTTGCGTTTCCTTTTCAGTTCCTCGCTACCGGGAAGGAACCGGACTTTCTTTGTTTTTCTGAGGTAAAGTTTATTAATTTTTACTAAATTTGACTTAGTTCTCTGTGGGCCGGTTTCTTCTCACAGTTTGGTGGTTTTAAACTGGTAATTTCTCAGTTGTTTTACCGGTTGCTGAACCGACCACACAAACAAAAAAAACAACAGAACTTTGGGTTATTGGTTTTTAAGTGTTTTGCTCTCAGAACCCACAATTTAATGTGTTCGTGGGTTATATCACAGAAGCCTAAAAAGAGAACTGGCCCTACTGGATTCCAGCACTGCACTAAGTGTGGTGAGAGGTTTGCTAAAGTGGATCCACATTCAGTTTGTGTCCTCTGTCTAGGGTTTGACCACCTGAATACAGAGTGTGAAATTTGTAAAAATTTTATTCAGTCAGTGCTTAATAGGTGATTGAACCGACTGAAAATAATGGCCAATAAGGCTGCTGACCCTGCCTCAGGACTAGCGGTTCCTCCTCAAAGCAAAGATAAACCAAAGGAACCGGAGGGAAAGCCCTTTGATAAGGGCAAAACCTCTTCAGGATCCAAACGGACCGCAAACCAGCCACTGAACCGGCTACTGCTACATAAAGGAAAAAGAAAGAGAAGCATACAATGCAGGAACCGCAACCAATGGTACTGTCGGTTCCAACCACTGAGGAGATTGCAAAGGCAATTAAAATTATTCAGTTGCTGCAGTCCAGCGCTCATGTTCCAGTTCCACAGCAAGTGCCTCAACAGCCTCCGACTCAAACACCGGGTTCTCCAGAGGTTCCTGGTTCATTTGAACAGGACCCTTATTATGATGATGGAGAGGATTTGGGGGATTCTGCTGAACCTGATATTTCTCCAGAATACCAGGGGTTTGAATCCCCTGTCAGGTGTCCTGAGGATTATACCTCGCACTTCACTTTTATGAAGCAAGTGGCAGAGGTTCTGGACCTCCCCACTCAAGAGGCTACTGAGGAGGAGGAGGAGCCTGATTATATGGAGATGATGGATGTGCCAGCCACAAAAAGGTTGCTTCTGCCTGTCCACAAGTCTCTGCAAAGACAAGTCACCAAGATTTTACAGACCCCTACCTCTGTCCCTCCTGTGGACAAGAAGATGGACAGAAGATACCTGGTAGCCAAAGGGGGAGCTGAATTTCTCTTAGGCCATCCCAGTCATGAGGGGGGTAGTTCAGGCTACTGCTTGTGATAAAGCAGGCGTACCCCTGTCATCCCATCCTCTTGAAAATGATTCTTAAGAAGATGGATTCCATGGGCAAGAAGGCTTATTTGAGGGCCTCCTTAGCGATCAGGCTGGCCTCTTATATGGCCTATGTCTCCAGATACCAGAAAAACCTTTGGAATTCAGTCGTGGAGATAGCTAAGGCAGCTCCTCCACCTATGGCAGCGGATCTAAGGGAAGCTGCAAAGCATAGCATTGAAGCATCCAAATACCAGTTCCATATGGCAGTGAATGCTAATGACACTGCTGCCAGGCTAGTGGCAACCTCAGTGTCTTGGAGGAGGTTTGCTTGGCTTAGGGCCACTAATCTGACTCAGGACACTCAGACTAAGGCCCTGAATTTCCCCTGTGAGCCCATTTCTCTGTTTGGTGAGCAGACAGAGGCTTACATGAAGAAGATGGATGAGTACAAGGTGGCTTATAAGAGTGCTGCTGCCAAAGAAAAGGCATCCACACTCCAGAAGCACCAGAATAGGGGTGATAGGGGAAGGTCTTATTCCAGACCTTTCTATCAGACCCAGGCTTTCCCACCCTACCAGCAGAAAAGAGGGTACTTCAGGGGCAGGGGTAGAAGGGGCAGCAGTTGTGCTGGTCCCAGCCCCCAGCCCAGTGCACAAGCAAAACAAAACCCCTGATATGCTTGTCAGGGTCACCTCCCCAGTCCTAATAGGGGCAGGCTGGCTTACTACTTCCAGGCATGGCAAGCCGTTACCACAGACAAGTGGGCCCTGGAGGTAGTAAGCCAGGGTCTTGCACTCAGCTTCAAGGTCATACCAAGGTTGAGGGCAAGGCTGTTCAAACCTGCCACCCCAATGGAAAAAAGTACTACTGGAGGCAGAAGTAGCCAACCTCCTGCTAGAGAAGGCAGTAGAACCTGTCCCCTTGGCCCAAAAGGGTAGAGGGTCTATACTCCAGGTACTTCCTCACACTAAAGAAAACTGAGGAGTGGCGCTCTCACCTAGATACCCATACTAGATCTCAGACACTTGAACAGATACCTTACAAAGCCAGAGTTCAAGATGGTCACTGGCAACCATTCTTCGACACTCATAGGTAGACTGGTTGGCATCACTAGACCTCAAAGATGCGTACTTTCACATTCCTATCAGGCAGTCCCACAGAAAGTATCTGAGGTTCAGATTGCCATCAGGTCATTACCAGTTCAGTACCCTGCCCTTTGGCTTGACCTCTGTCCCAAGAGTGTTCATAAAGTGCCTGGCAGTAGTAGTGGCACATTTGAGAAGACAGGGGGTGACAGTTTTCCTTTACCTAGACAACTGACTAGTCATGAGACAGTCCCCTCATCAAGTCAGAGATGCTATAACTCTCACACAGAAGACCCAGCAGTCTCCTCTTGGGTTCCTGATAAACCTGGAAAAGTCAGTCTTTACAGCCAGTTCAGCTCCTGGAGTTCACATGTACAGAGTTGGATACACTGCAGGGAAAATCATTCCTCCCAGAGGGAAGGGTGGACAGTCTGGTGCAGCTGGCAAGCTCCTTCCAGCTACACAACCCCAGGCCAGCAAGACATTTCCTGCAAATCTTGGATCACATGGCAGCCTCTACAGCAACAGTGCCAGGAGCCAGGTTCCAAATGAGAGACATCCAGTTTCACCTAAGGTCTCACTGGTCCCAGAAAAAGGACTCCCTGTCAAAACTAGTACCAGTCACAGGAACTCTCCTTCAAGCAGTCTAGTGATGGCAGGAAAAGGACAACCTCAGAGAAGGTGTGCCATTCCTAGAGCAGTCCACAACGGTGGTGTTGACAACCGACACCTCCCTTCTAGGATGGGATGCCCACCTACGGGAGCACACTGCTCATGGTATATGGCTCCAGCAGGAATCATTGCTGCACATAAATCTGCTGGAACTCAGGGCAGTTCTTGTGAGCCTGAAGTCCTTTGCAGCAATGCTTCAGGGCAAGGTAGTTCAAGTCAGAACAGACAATACAACCACTATGTACTACATAAACAAGCAAGGGGGCACAAGGTCGACCTTGCTATGCACAGAGGCTAAGAAAATCTGGACTCTGGCCTACTTACTCAGGATCTCTCTCTCTCTCTCTCTTTCTCTGTCTCTCTCTCTCTCTTTCTCTGTCTCTCTCTCTCTCAGCAGCTCATCCTCCTGGAAAGGACAGTGTCCTGGCAGACGCCCTGAGCAGGATCAACCAAAACCACCATGAGTGGTCCCTGAACAGGCAGGTCCTGCAAGCTGTTTTCAGGAGGTGAGGCACTCCAGAGGTGGACCTCTTTGCAGCCTCATACAATCACCAGTTGCCACAGTTTTGTTGCAGACCTCCTGCAGTGGACACAGTGCCACTGGATGCACTATTGCTGGATTGGACAGGTAAGTTCCTGTATACCTTCCCTCCATTCCCTCTGCTGCCCAGTGTTGAACAAACTGAGGACTCAGCCAGCAACAATTATCCTCATAGCCCCAGACTGGGCCAGGCAGCCCTGGTACTCACTGCTCATGTCCCCGTCAATCTCCAGTGCGATTTGTCTTCCCAGGAGGCACAACCTACTGACAGCCTCCCAGGGCATAATCCTTTACCCCAACCTCAAGTCCCTCAGGCTCAGGGCCTGGCTCTTGAGGACCAGAGTATGCTAACTTGCACCTCTCTGACGGGGTCTTGGAGGTTCTTAGAGTCCGTAGAAAACCTTCTACTAGGAAGACTTACACTTCCAAGCAGAAGAGATTATTCATTTGGTGTCAGCAAAAGGACATAGATCCACGCCAGGCTGGTCTGTCAGCTCTGTTGGACTATTTGGCACATCTCCATTCCCTTGATCTGAGACCATCTACCCTCAAGATACACCTGGTAGCTGTCTCTGCTTACCTCTTGGCAGGTAAGGGATCTTCCCTGGCCTCAAATCCGATTTTCAGGAAGTTTTTCAAGGGGCTACTGCATTTGCATCCCCAACACAGGGAACCAAGTCCCTCGTGAGATTTCAATATATGCATTGCCCAGCTAATGCAACTCCCTTTTGAGCACATGTCCTTGGCAGAGCTCAAGTATGTGACCTGGAAAACAGTGTTCCTGGTAGCAATCACTTCAGCCAGGAGGATCAGTGAGCTCCAGGCCTTGTCCACAGAATCTAACTACATTTCAGTCCATAGGGACAAGGTAGTACTCAGGACCAATACAAAGTTTCTCCCCAAAGTGATATCCAGCTTCCACCTCAACCAGTCTATTACCCTGCCTGTTTTCTTCACTGACCATTCCAGTTTAGGAGAACGTAGGGTACATAGCCTTGATGTCAAGAGGGCCATCAGCTGTTATTTAGATCACATAAAGGACCATAGGCAAGGGGGTACATAGCTCTCCTGACCTATGGAGAAGTGGGGAAAGGGAAACCAGCTGCAAAAAGGACTGTTGCACGCTGGATTGTTGCCTGCATTCAGTTTTGCTACAGCAAGGTGGGAAAGGACCCCCCCCCAGTGGGTCTTAGGGCCCATTCGACCGGGGTACAGCTGCTTCTGTAGCAACTGCCAGAGATATTCCCTTGTTAGAAATCTGCAAAGCAGCTACTTGAAAAACTGTTCACACATTTACCAAACACTATTATCTGGACACTCAGGCTAGAAGTGATGCCAGATTTGGTACAGCAGTACTACAGAGCTTGTTTCCTAAACAGGTTCTGTGCCCACCTCCAAAGGTACTGTACTGCTTGGGTAGTCTGCATATTTCAGAATACAGTAAAGATTTTCTTGGGTTTGAAGAAAAAAATTACTTACCATAGTAATCTTGTTTCTTCCAAGGGAATCTTTACTGTATTCTGAGCTCCTACCCTGCCTCCCCTACTAGAACATACTGGACACTGCACTCCAGCTGTCCATATTGTTGTTGTCGAAACTTGTTTGAGTTGGTTGTCTTTGGGCATCTGTGACTTGAGTCTTTAAGATGCCACCTTATTAAGAAAAGGGGGATTGTTTACTGGTGGGTGAGATAGTTCTTTTTTAGGATAGCTTAGATAGAATTGTTTTGTGCATGCTTCGTAAGAATCGGACGGTTACATAGAATGCACTAGGGACAGTGGTTTGAAAACCGAGCTCGAGACTGTCAACTTTCCACTATTTGCATAGGTTCTATCACCTCATTTCTCTCGGGGGCAGTTGAATGGTGAAGGCTAACTGCTTATGTCAGAATACAGTAAAGATTAAGAAACAAGTGTACTATGGTAATGTTTTCTTACTATTATGTTTGCAAGGAGGTCCTGGTTAGGACAGGATGGTACAAAGGAAAAATGAACAGTGGTGACAAGAATACAGAGTGAGGAAATAGTATAACTTTCAAGAGTATATATTCAGCTAGTTCATAATAAAGATGCAGGTACAGAACTGGATGGTAAAGAGGACTGGATCAGGGGGTGCGAGGTTGGCTTTGTCCCAGCTGGGACCCCCTCTACCCCCAAAGAAGCAAGTTCGAGGCCAGCTGTCCAGAGCCGTATTTTCCACAGCCAGGGACCCTGTGACTGCCTGCTGAGTTGGCAAATCAGGGCTGAGGGGTCCGCTGACATCGAGTTTGAATTTAGCCGCAATCAGCTGAAAAGGGAGCTCTTGAGCTCAGAAGAGGACTGGATCGGGGGGGGTGAAAGGTTAGCTTTGTCTCATCTGGGACCCCCTCTACCCCCAAAGCAGCAAGTTCAAGGACAGCAAAAGAAATTCCACTCTATTTGCAGTTTCCTCTACGGAGTTGTTTTTTGGTCCAAGATTGCCACAAATGGCCGAAGCAGTGAGTGGGGCTTCATCCAAAGAGGAATTTCCGCTCTGGTTGAATTTCCCACGTCAGAGTTGTTCTTTTTTAAAATCAAAGGAAGCCGCAAATGGCCAGAGCCATATTCTCCATAGCCAGGGACCCCATGACTGCCTGCTGAATCGGCCAGTCAGGGCCGAAGGGTCCTCTGGCATTGAGTTTGAATTTAGCAGCAGTCGGCTAAAAGGGGAGCTCTTGAGCTCAGAAGAGGACTGGATCAGAGGGTGATAGAAACATAGAAACATAGAATTTGACAGCAGATAAGGACCGCTTGGCCCACCCAGTCTGCCCATTTCCCTACCTAATGGATAAGCTGCAGATCCTAGTTAACCAGCAGCCTACTTCTTCCTACCCCCACCCCCCTAAAATTGCCTTATGACTGTCCCATGCATGCTTGAATTCCACCACTGTTTTTGACTCCACAACCTCCTCTGGAAGGCCGTTCCATGCATCCACA
Source organism: Neoceratodus forsteri (assembly GCA_016271365.2). Classification (NCBI taxonomy): domain Eukaryota; kingdom Metazoa; phylum Chordata; order Ceratodontiformes; family Ceratodontidae; genus Neoceratodus; species Neoceratodus forsteri. The sequence goes on along the minus strand of CM057450.1, from coordinate 1,502,493,929 downwards.
ACCCTCTCTGTGAAAAAATACTTCCTTAAATTACCTCTGAGCCACCCCTCTATCTTCAAATTGTGCCCCCTTGTTCTTGCACACCTCTTTTTTTGAAAGATGCTACCCTCTTGAACTTTGTTGATTCCCTTGAGGTACTTGAAAGTTTCTATCGTGTCCCCCTCTCCCTCCTTTCCTCGAGGCTATACATATTAAGCTCCTTAAGTCTCTCTTCATATGTCTTCCGGTGCAGACCCTGCACCATTTTAGTTGCCCTCCTCTGCACAGCTTCCATCTTGTCAATGTCTTTGCGGAGATTGGGTCTCCAGAACTGCACGTAGTACTCCAGATGGGGTCTCACCAACTGTCTGTACAGAGGGATAATAACTTCCTGTTTTCTACTGGTGATGCCTCTCCCTATGCATCCCAGTATCCCCCCATCCCTCCTTGCTGCCCTCTCACATTGCTTGCCCACCTTTAGGTCATTTGATATGACTACCCCCAGGTCCCTTTCCATTTTTGTTGTTGTTAGTATCTCACCCCCCATTGTGTACTCTTCCCCTGGATTTTTGTTTCCCAGGTGCATTACATTGCACTTCTTAGCATTGAATCTAAGCTACCATACACTTGACCGTTCCTCTAACCTTGCCAAGTCCCTTCTCATCCTTTCCACCCCACCTTGTGCATCAACTCTGTTGCAGATCTTTGTATCATCTGCAAAGAGACATACTTTTCCTTCCAGTCCCTCTGCAATGTCGCTTATAAAGACATTGAAGAGGACCAGTCCTAATACTGAACCCTGCGGTACCCCACTAGTAACCCCACTTTTTCAGAGTGGACTCCATTTACTATTACTCTCTGTGTCTATTCTCCAGCCAATTCTTTACCCAGGCTGTCATCTTGGGACCCACTCCCAGGCTGGCTAACTTGTATATTAATCTTTGTGTGGGACTGTGTCAAATGCCTTGCTAAAGTCTAGGTAGGCCATGTCCACAGCCCCTCCCTGATCTACTACTTTGTCACCCAGTCAAAGAAATCTATCAGATTTGTCTGGCATGACCTTCCCACTGTGAATCCATGCTGCCTTGGGTCCCGTGCCCTCTGGCCTCTAGATACTCAACAGTTCTTTCCTTCAGAAGTGATTCCATCATTTTCCCTACCACTGAGGTTAAACTAACAGGTCTGTAGTTTCCTGCTTCTGCCTTGCTCCCACTTTTGTGAAGGGGAATCACATCTGCCCTCCTCCAGTCCTTGGGTACCACCCCATCCTCCCATGATTTGTTAAAGAGGGTAGTCAGTGGTGTCCCTAGTTCTACCCTTAGTTCTTTTAGAATTCTGGGATGAATCCCATCAGGCCCCATTTCTTTGTCCACCTTCAGTTTTAAGAGTTCTTTCAGAACCCTTTCTTCTGTAAATGGGCTGGTATCAACTTCTGTATCCAGAGTGTTTCTACTGTTTGTTTTAGGTACCTCCCCCTCTTCCTTTGTAAATACTGAGCAAAAATATTTGTTTAGTATCTCTGCCTTTTCACAGTCACCCTCTGCCCACCCTCCTTCCCCTTTATTAAGCCTCACTAACCATCCCTTGGTCTTCCTTCGCTCCCTTATGTACCTATGCATGTCCCAGCTGAGACCCCCTCTAAGTTGGCTTTGTCCCAGCTGGGACCTCCTCTACCTCCAAAGCAGCAAATCTGAGGCCAGCCGTCCGGAGCCATATTCTCCACAGCTAGTGACCCCGTTACTGCCTGCTGAGTCGGCCAATCATGGCCGAGGGGTCTGCTGGCGCCGAGTTTGAATTTAGCCACAGTCAGCTAAAAAGGGAGCTCTTGAGCTCAGAAGAGGACTGGATCAGGGAGTGAGAGCTTGGCTTTGTTCCAGCTGGGACCCTCCTCTACCCCCTGTGATAGGGCCTTACCCTGTCTAAGTTTTGGGAGGATTCTGTACTATCGTCTTTTCCTTTCAACAAGTCTGTTGCAACAGCAGTACCCTAATACTATCCTGTTCTATCCTTTATTTTCCTCTTGGTTCAGTCAGACTGGCCACCTGCCGAACCTCCCCCTTCCATCTCTCTGTTTTATCCACTTCTGTTTTCATCTTTCCTTTTCAAGTCCTACCCAAAAAGCATCTCAGACTGAAAAGAAAATGCGTAAGATAAAGTGCAAGTGCTTGTGTTAAGAATTAAATATTCTTGGAAAATTAAAAACAACTGGAACCAGAAGGGTTAAAAACTATGTCTTGCAGCTGCGCTGCTATTTGAATGGATTATTTTAAGAGTTTCATGCTTTACAAAGAACTGCATTAAAACCTGCATAAAATATATGTTAAGTAAAAATATGAATTAAGAAATATTTGCTGGAAAAGCATGTAATGAGGTGCTGCTACAGGCTCTACAAGTGAATTAGTGCACTGTGGTAACTGAAATGCATTCTGAGACAGTGAAAACTGTTATGAGTAAAGTACAGGTGCTACAAAATTTATGCATGTACTTACCAAAGCTCCTGTGAGTTAAATGGAGCAAGTCAAGCAGCTAAATTACTAATGTTCTGTTTTCAGCTGTTTTATTTTTCTTCCTAAAAAGTAAAAGCCCCCATATTCAAAAGTCTCCTGCAAACTCAAGCAAGTGCCTGCGCTGAGCATCTGAGATGTGCTGGCCCAAAATAATGAGATATTCAGAAGATGCACCATGAGATGCACTCATGCGCATGTCTGGCTGACTACCCCGAAGATGCGCAATCACGCAGTGGGAGATGCGTGGTGGAGCAAGTGACCTGAGCCCCATGCAGATCATGAGGAAATGCCAAGTCCCTTGTGCAGTGTGCACAGTTGCAATAGCCAGCCTGGATATGCAGATGACCTGATTGCACATTCCAAGCTGATCTCCCACCTACGCAGCTCATTACTGGACTGTATTCAGGCCATTTGCATACCCCGGGCATCCTCAGACTCAGCTGTGCAGGGCTGTCCCACCACTCCACAAAGGTAAACACAAGGTACTGCAGCCTTTCAGCAGGTGTGATGGACTTTTCGTGTGTGGGTGGGTGGACTGCATTGGCCTGGGTACAGTGCTATTACCCATAACCATGTATGTGGTCATACTGGGGTACAGGAGGCCCACCTGGACATGTAAAGGGAGGACACAGGGTGACATAGTCCGCTCGGTGTATACTACATGCATGTGATACACCAGCTCCATACTCATTTCTCTCAGAGGCAGTTGAATGGTGAATGCAGCATACAGTCACCTGCAGTGCCCCCCCCCCATATGAGTGGAACATGGCGAGGACTGCAAGGAATGCCAGTGTGCAGAGGTTGACCAGGTACACTAGTGGGTGGGTCCCCCTTGTGTGCACCTATGGTATACCACTGTGGGTGTGTGCCACACGTCAGTCCTTGGCCTGTGCCAGGCTGCCACCCATCCACTAGGCTACCTGGGCACCATTGCCCCAGATGGCACCCTGGGTGCATGCCACTGCCAGGTGGCACAGTGCAGGCTGCACGGGTGCAGGCCATGGCCGCTGGTGCATTTTCTGCATTGTGGCTGTCTGCTGCTCTGGTGTGTCCAGGGGGCACCCAACAGCACTGGCATGCAGCTGCTGGGTGTCTACATCCAGGGTGCATTGTGGAGAGTTGCTTTGTGGATGGTGCCAGTGGTGACATGACACCTGTGGCTCAGAGTTAATCCATCCTGGCATGACTGCTGTGTGTGGGTGCCTGGAGCATGTCCTGGTACACCTCCAAGGGCTGTCTTCAGATGGCTTGCCTGCAGATCTGTGGCCTGCCTGTGGGTGGCTGGTCATTTAGACATGCTTTTTCCATGCCTAACTTTGGGCGGTTCATCTCCGAGATGTGCAACAGATGCATCGCACATTTTGGCTGACTATAGGGATGCAAGGCAAAATTAAAATATAGGGCCACACCCCAAATGCTCCAGCCTCACTTCTCTTTTTTATTTATTTTTTATTTATTTAACAAATTGGAAAGACCTTTGAACCAAGGGCTCTTTTACAGAGATTCCACGTCAAGTCACAAGAATAGCAAATTACGATGATTTCAGTAAATAGTACAACATGAGGAAAGTAATTTCATAAACAAAAGAACAATATGGCAAGATAAATACTGTGTGACATGCAGCCAGTGGCCTTGTCTGAAGAGGGGTGAAAGGGTTTACAAGGAGAGAAAGTACAGGGGGTGAATTGGGGGGTAGAAGGAGCAAAAAACCAGCAAGGAGGGAGATTCCACAGTGAAGCTTGAGCAGGAAAGACCCATGGGGTGGGGGGTAGAGGAGAGAACAAGGTGAAGAAACAGAGTCGAGAGGGGGGAAGTGGGAGTGGAGGGTTAAAGGAAGGGGGGATGAGATAGAATGAAAAAGAGGGCAGGAAGGGGATAAGGGAGGAAGTGCTGTGAGTGGAATAGCACAGCAGTAGCATAGGGCTATACAGTGGCAAATGGTAAGAGGGAGGTCCCAGTGCATTTAGCTGTCAGCAGAAATTAGATATAGCAGTCACAAGATGATCTGGAAACTAGGAATTGCTGCAGCTTCAGCTTAAAAGGTCCCAAGGTTGCAGTCGTCGCAATCTCAGGAGGAAGGGAATTAAACAAATTAGCAGCTCTAACTGCAATGGAACGCTGTCAGGGCGAGGTTCGACAGCGAGGGATATTAAAAGTTTGGCTCACAGAACTTTGTGTGCTCAGAGTGCCCCGGAAGGGACTGAAAAGCTGAAGGGAACTTGGTGGAAGGAGACCAAGATCTGCCTTCTTAGCCAAAAGGCAGGCTTGATATTCAGTGCGAGCCTGGAGTTGAAGCCAGCCAGCTTGTTCGTAAAGGTCACAAGTGTGAATACGATATGCTACACCAGTTAGTAGACGGCATGCCTTATTCAGAGCTGTGGTGAGCTGATGTAGGGTTGTGTCTGTGCGGAACGATAAATGACCAATCCATAGTCAATAATAGACACAGTTGAACTTTGGAAAGCCAATCTGAGGGATTCGATAGTAAGGCAGTGTTTATGACTGTGTAGAAGGCCTAGGCGAATGTTAACTACCTTGGCAACATTCTCAACATGGTTGGAGTAGGAGAGCATATTATCCAGAGTAACTCCTAGATATTTAAAAGACTGAGTCTGATCAAGGATAACACCCACACGGTTTTTAATCACCAATTGTTTGGCTTTGCGCTTGCTGTGAGTACCATGGAAGAGCATGACCTTAGTTTTTTTGCAGTTAAGCACCAACTTATGAGAGATGAACCAGGACTCAGCTGCAATAAAACTTTTCTGAAGTTGGGCCTGAAGGAGGGTAGGGTCAGCAGTCTTTGAGAAAATGACTGCATCATCCATGTAGAGGAGTACTGGTTCGGAACAGGATGCCGGAAGATTATTGAGGAAGGTGCTAAATAGAAGGGGTCCCACTATCGATCCTTGAGGAACCCCAGAGCAGACAGGCAGTTTAGCAGAAAGGGGCAGACCCTATTCTCTTTTGTAAAATTGTTTTTCCTTTTTCTTTCAAGCATAGAAACAGTCACATTTGCTATACCTGCTGTTAAAGAAGCATGATATGTTGTTTTTATTTTTATAGAAAGCTGGAAATATATTTGAACTGAGGTACCTGTATCTGTTGGATGTTGCCTATGTGGTTCCTATAGGGGAGGGCTGGCCACAATGTCATCTTCTTTATACTGTTGCCTAGCTCCTGATGTCACCAGGTGGGAGGAGCTAGAGTAACTAGTCATCCAGACTTTTTCATTTCCCTTTAGAAATATAATTATTGTTATTTATAAATACTAGTTGTAGCTTTATTCTGTGTCTTTATCAAACCAAGTCTCAAATCCTAAAAAGTATTCTGTAATAAAAACTTGATTTTGTGAAAGCAGGAATAGTCACATGATCTCCAAGGGGTGGGTATAGAAAGAGATGCTCTGGAGATGCTGTGCTGACCTAGAGAGGCTGTGCAAGTCTTCACAGCTCATGCAGAAAATCCTGAACTGATCTGGAGATCTGTGAATCTTCCTGCTTGCAGCACTGAATTGCAAGTGTCTGTTGTTGTATTTTTATTTTCGTTTTGAAAAGTATTTTTTTTTTTATTTTATTTTTGTGGCTCCTTTATAATAAACATCACACTCTGATGTGTTAACCTTATATATCCATGTGAGTGTCTATCTGTCATCCCACACCATTAAACTCCCAAAGCAACACATCCGAGGCCAGCCAGCCGGAGCAGTATTCTTCATAGTCAGGGACCCCGTGACTGCCTGCTGAGTCGGCCAATCAGGGCTGAGGGGTCCGCTGGCGCCAACTTTGAATTTAGCTGCAGTCGACTAAAAAGAGAGCAAAGGGAGCTGTTGAGCTCAAAAGAGGACTGGATCGGGGGGGTGAGAGGTTGGCTTTGTCCCATCTGGGACCCCCTCTACCTCCAAAGTAGCAAGTCCGAGGCCAGCCAAACAAAGATTTCCACCCTTCCTCCCCCGCCCTGACTACTTAAATGCACAGTGGGTGGCTAAGAATGGGTAAGCCTGGTGGGGTAATCACACACAGAAACGGCAGGAGTTTGGAGCTTAGATCGTTGTATGAATATTAGATGCACTTATTAAATGCATATATATGAATATTAGAGTTAACCTCAGCTAGAGCTGTATTTGGATTTGTATGCTAGAAGTAAAATTAGCTAGAGCTGTATTTGGTTATGTGGGTTAGAACTGACCTCAAGTAGGGGTGTGTGAGATCACAATTCGGGGAACTCTTACCTGAATTCTTTCAGTAGAGAGTATTAGAATCTATGTGGCTGAATTTTTGACTCTATGTTATGAATTGTCCAACAAGGAGGGTAATGTGTTAACCTTTACTAACGCTGTATTTTTGCTCAAGTTGGGGGTATCTAAATCTTAGCTAAATTTTAGGCAGGGGAAAAGGAATGTATGTTGTTGGACCTCCTGTTCTTATACCTGTACACCTGTTCTTACGTTCTTAATATTTTAGCAGGGAATAATATAGCAGGAGGTGGATGTAAGGTTGATAAAAGGGGGCTGTACAATAGTTCCTAGAAAAGATATAGAGAAAAGGTGTAACATGCAATTTGAAGGAGGACATCGTGACGGATGGGAAGGGGTTGGAGGAATGGGAGGGGCAGGGAAGCCTGGGAGGTGGGGGGGGGTATACAAGTCAAAGACATGGGACGGGGCCGGGGGACTGGATCAAGGAGAGTAGTATGGTGTAACAGATGCAGAGCTGTGGTCTATATGGATATGCTATGGAGAATGGGGCTTTGCCCAATATGCAATAGATTGGCACAGTTGGAGGAAGAAATTGTTAGGCTGAGGAAGGAATGGGAGAGCTGGGGTAGGGGAAGCATGTGCAGGAATCACAGCGGGAGGACTAATAACAGGAAGAGAGAGGAGCAGGAGTTAAATAGGAAATGTTTGGGGAACCACTCAAAGACAGAAAACAGATCAGGTTAGAGGGGGAACAGGGGAGGGCAAATAGGGGACATAGCGGGAGCGAGGGAGATAGGAGGAAGGAAACAAGAAAGGAGGACAGGTATGAAGAAACTGCTAGAGTGATTAGAAAGCATGATAGGGGTGAGTCGCACTCCAGTAGGAGGCCGTAGGTATGGGGTGGTGAGTACTCCAATGGGGTGGTGCTGAAATGAGAAATAGGTATATACACCCTTAATGAATCTGAAGGATACAGCGTTCACACTCTTAATGAATCTGAAGGATACTGACATTCAGGAGGAGGATGAGGGGACAAGGAGGATAGAAAAGGAAGGGGAGGGGTGGGAGTAGATTGGGGAAAAGTAGCAGGGGCTGGAGGAGGGATGGGTAGGAGGGAGAAGAGGGGTCTAGGATTGAAAAATCAGAGATCCAGGGAAGAGACATGGCTGAGGCTGGGGGAAAGAAGGTTGCTAAGGCTGGAGGGGGGATGGGAGAGGGAATAGAAACGGGGGCTGGGTCAGATTACTTGGAGACAGGTTACTCGGAGAGCCCGGGAGGAATCATAGATAGGAAAAGGCTGAGTGGGGAGAGCAGCCAGGGGAAGGAGGTGGACAAATCTAGTGTGGAGGAAAGGAGATACCGGGGTATGACAGAAGAGTGGGGGGGGGGATATTGAAATCGAAGTTGAGGGGAGAAAGGAGAGGGCACTTCAAGGGAAGAGGCAAAATTGCCTTGCAGGGAGGCAACAGTGAGTGAAAATATACAGAGCACTAAAAAAGGAGAAACGAGGGTCCTGGTATTGGGGGACTCCATCATTAGGGGAATCAGATGGGGGGAAGCTCTATAAGGGTGGAATGTATGCCAGGAATGACTGTTCAGGTTAGGGTACGTAGTGCACTCGTTAGTGAGGAAGCACTGGGGGCAGCCCACATTGTGGTACACGTTGGCACTAGTGAAGTGGCAGAAAATAGTGTGAAGGAAGTGCAACCCAAGTACAGGGAACTGGCAAGATTGTATGTAGCAGAAAACTGCACTGTGTCATTTTCAGAAATCCTACTCGTACCAAGGGGCACTGTGGAAAGAAAGCAGAATATTAGTGAAATCAACAGTTGGTTAAGAGAATGGTGTCTGACTATGGAGTATGGTATGGTGGGTGACTGGGGTCCTACATGGGAGAATAAAGATCGTTATGCTAGGGACAGGCTACATTTGAGTAAGGAGGGGAAGGAAGTCCTTAAGAACAAGGTAGGAGGTTGTATAACTGTGTGGTGGAATTTAAACTAGACGAGGGGGAGGGCTGGATTGTAAAAGGCTCTTGAACACCATAGGAGGGCATAGGCTCTTCCTCCAATCTGGAGGAATAGAGTAGAAGTGCGACCCCAGCAGGGCTAGGGGTAAGAGGGTTGGGAAGTTATGGAAAAATTCTGGGAAGTTCGACCCCAGCAGGGGCAAGGGGGTTGGGCAGATAGGGGAAAATTCTGGGAAGGGCTGGAAAGTGGTTCTGATACATGCATGGAGTCTGGGGAATAAGATGCCAGAGTTGCAAGCATTGTTGATGGAAGGGGAGGTGAATGTGGCTACAGTCACAGAGACTTGGGTCACCCAGAATCATGACTGGGACATGGGGATACCTGGGTACACTACACTTAGAAGGGATAGGGCAGTGGGAAGGGGTGGAGGGGTCGCACTATTCGTTTGAGAAGGGATAATATGCAGCAGGGAGGAGGAGGGAGAGGAAGCCATGGACGTGGTTTGGGCCACGTTACAGGATAGCAAGGGGAGGAGGGTCAATCTAGGGGTGGTCTACAGGCCACCTATGCAAACATAGCACATGGACAGTGTACTGATTAACAATTTGAAAAAGAACTGCAGTAGAGGTGGGGGGGGAATGTGATACTGTGATACTAGGGGATTTTAACATGCTGGGGGCAGACTGTAATACTATGGCATCTACATCTGCTAAGGAGCGAAGGGTGCTCAGTGCCCTCCAGGACGAATTTCTTAATTAGCTAGTAGTGGAACCGACTAGGGAGGGAAACATCCTAGACTTGGTCCTAGCAGATGGTGATCCGGTTACGAACCTAGTAGTGGATGACCCTTTGGCTGGTAGTGACCACTCCACGGTATGTTTCACCTTGGATCTGGGAAAGGAGTGGAGCCAAATAAAGACCACAGTAGTGGACTTTAGGAGGGCAGACTTCGGGGAGATGGCAGATATCCTCAGGGAACATATAGGTAAAATCAGACCTGGGATGGGCATGGAGAGGCAGTGGGACATTCTGAAACTGGGCATCTTGGAGGCCACTAAAACCTGCACCAGATCCCAAAATAAGATGACCAGAGCTAGGAAACCATAATGGTGGTCAAGGGACGTGCAGGATGGAGTGAGGAACAAGAGGATGACCTTTAGAAGGTACAAGTGCTCCCGTAGCGAGGCAGAATGTGAGGAGTACCACAGGATACCCAGGGAGGTCAGTAGGAGGGTGAGAGTTGCCAAGGCTGACAAAGAGCTTTTTTTTTAATCATTCTTTGGTAACCGGGTAAGGCCTACTAGGCACAGGTGCCTGTTTTCAGGGGTGACCCGGGAGCACTGGGGAGGTTAAGTGACTTGCTCAGAGTCACACAGTATGCAAGAGGATGTTGTGGGAATCAAATCCAGGTCTTTCTGTTGGATGTACCAAGCTCATTCACAACTCGTTACTGTAACCTCTAGGCTATACTGCCAGCTCAAGCTTAGATTAGTGCAAGGAATCTGGGAAGGAGAGAAGAAACTCTACCGGTATGTTAGGAGCCAAAGAAGGGTGGGGCAGATAAGCTGAGGAAGGAGTGGGGGATGGGTGGGGGTAGAGCAGGTTGAAGTACTAAATGACTATTTCAGCTTGGTCTTTATTAGGGAAATGGGTGGGCCGCTGCCACGGGGGGGGGGGCACTCACAGATAGTGAGATCCAGTTAGGGAGGCTCTCAAGTCCTTGAGGACAGATAAAGCTCCAGGACCAGACTGCATCGACCACAGGGTTGTGAAGGAACTGACGTATGTCCTAGTGGCTCCAATGATGGAGCTATTCAATTCTTCCCTTCAATCAGGATGTGTTCCTTTGGACTGGAGGATGGCACATGTAGTGCCTCTCCACAAGAGCGAACCTCGGGATGAACCAGGGAACTACAGACCGGTCAGCCTGACATCCATAGCAGGGAAAATGATGGGGGCCATCTTAAAAGAATGGATGGTGGAGTTCCTGGAGATAAACGGTTTTCAAGATGACAGCCAACATGGGTTTGTCCGGGGGAGACCGTGTCAGACCAACGTAGTAGAATTTTTCAACTGGGTGACAAGATCCCTGGATGGAAGAAAGCCTGTTGATGTTGTCTGCCTGGACTTCAGCAAGGCTTTCGATTCTGTCCCGCATGGTAGGGTGATAAAGAAATTTAGGAAATTGGGGATGGGAGATAAATTAGTGGGGTGGGTGGGTGGCAAACTGGCTTAAAAATAGACAGCAGAGGGTGGTAGTAGGGGGTGAAGCCTTGTCGCCCAGAGGGGTCATCAGCGGGGTCCTGCAAGGTTCAGTATTGGGCCCTATCCTTTTCAGTGTGTTCATTGTGGACATTGGGGAGAGAGTTGAGAGTAAAAGGAGCCTGTTTGCTGATGATTCCAAACTGGGAGCTGAGGGGGACAGCGAGAAGGGAAGGAGCGCATTCCAGGAAGACTCGGTGGGGCTGGAAAACTGGGCACACACATGGCAGTTAGGGTTTAATGCATGTTTAATTTAGTGTAGCATTCTGCATCTGGGTGTTGGGAACCCTGGGTATTAGCTACCACTTGGAGGAGTTTGGCTGACTGTCTGTACAATGGACAAGGATCTGGGGTGTGATGATTGACACCAAACGGAACATCTCAGAGCAGTGCAGGAGAGCAGCTGCTAAAGCAAATAAAATGCTGGGGTGTATAGCCAGGGGGATAATGTCCAGGAGCAGGGAGGTTATACTTCTGCTGTACAGTTCGCTGGTGAGGCCATACCTGGAGTACCGTGTGCAGTTCTGGCATCCCTGTGTAACCCCTAGATGGCGCTATCCCAGGGGCTACTACCCCTGCCTGATTTGCCACTAACAGGTTGAGGGGCCTGGATCCAATGGCGGATGCCTCCACCAAGAGGTCAGGGTTTGCAATAGTTAAACTTACTTGGTCACAGCCCTCTGGGACACTGCAACCCCCCTTTCTTCCCACTAGTGGCCCACACAATATATCAGAATTACCTTCACAGTATACACTTACCCCCAGGACTAGTTCCGGCACTGGGACCCTCCTGTGAAATAAGATACAGTGCAACAATCACAGTACAGTGCTTTAACATAGACAAATACCTCCAGGCAGTATAACTTTGCTGAAACAAGCAGCTCTGATTTATTTAGGGGGATATAACAAAGGACAGGGAAATCAGGTTAATTAGCTTATCACTTTACTATCTACCTATGGCTCTGTGCAGGCCTATCCTACCAGTTACTGTCCCTGGGTACCCAAGCCCTAGTGGCTGTAGTCAAACCGTGGCAGCTGGTAGGGGCCCTTTCCACAGTGAAAAGAAAAATTAGTTTAAACAGTCAGCAGTACAGTGATTCCATTTGGATTTAATGTGGCAATTCAACAGGAGCGACCCTGAATTAGTACTCACGACCTCCAAACAAGATAGGGTCCTTCAACGTCAGCAGGGCTACTCTTGAGCTCCACGAGACTCTTCACACATTTATATGGTAAAAAAGAAAGTACTATACCAGGCAGGCTGCTTCTCTATCCCGATCGCAATTACTGCACAATACCCGGGAGAACACACAGCAGATTCAGTTCCTGACAGACCGAGTGCAATTCAACACTTTCTCCAGTCTTCTACAGGGTGAGCCTGGTTTCTACTCTTCAGAGATCCTTTGATTCTTTTCACAGGACGGATTCAGTCCTAACAAGTAGTTACACAAGCTGCAGACCGGAACTCTGGGCCTTACACACGTTTTTTGACTGAAACTGTGCACTGAAGGAGCACAGGGTTTCTTTTCCCTTCACTGCCAGATCTAAACTGAAACTCCAACAAACAAAACCGGGCACTTCCTTTGGGTTCCTCCCAGTTCTTGACTGGATTGGCTATCACTCACAATAGACTGCTGCTGTTGGTCAAAAAGGCCAAGTCTAAACTACATCTCCCAGAGTCACTGCCCATACAATCCTCTTGTGGCTGGCTCAGATTATGAGTCCAAGTTCTGATTCGTCAAGGCACCATTTTAGAGCTAGCTTACCCCACACTGATTGGTCCAGTTCAGCAGTTCAAAACTAGAATGGGGAACTAGGCAAACACAGTTCTGACTGCAAAGAAGCAGGTTAGACAAACTGTATTTTCATTATTACTCTAAATTATTTCTGGCAAACAGTTACATCTTTCAGATAGGTTCCTTTGCACTCCTAGTGACTGCAAAAATGGAGTGAATTGGCAGCAGCTCGAGTGGTACTCAATCAAAGAAACACACAGTCCCCCATACAAACTAATTATGTCTGCAAGCAGACAGCTCTTAAAGAGACAGTACCAGAGGTTCTAAAAACACTCACTGATAAATGGCTTAAACGCCAAACACCATTCAGGCTTGGAGCATTCAAGCAAGCTCCTGGAAGTCTTTTGGGAACCCCCATTTGCAGGGGGGTTACACCTGCCTAAAGAAGGGCATCACATTACTGGAGAGAGAGTCCAGAGAAGGGTGACGAAGATAATCAGTGGTCTGGGGGAATTGTCGTATGGGGACAGACAGAGAGCCAAACATTACTCCCTGGAGGACAGAAGGGATGGGGGATATGATAGAGACCTTCAAATATCTGAAGGGAGTCAACAGAGGAAAAACGGAGGGTCTGATCAACTTGAAGGGGGAGAAACCACGAGAGGCTATAGTCTAAAACTAGCAGGGGAGAAGTGAGAGAACATTATTTCATGTAGAGGTTAGCGGCACCCTGAAAAGTTCTTCCAGATGACCTGATGAAATGGATATGTTAGGTGGTTTCAGGAGGGGTTGGGACAGTCACAGGGGTATGGTACAGGTTGGAGGTAAGGTAAACAACAGAGGTATGCAGCGGGTGTGTGTGTGTGTGTGGGAGGGAAGGGGTAAATAAGAGCGGTAGAGCAGCTACTGTATCTTACCAGTGAGCTGTGTCGGGCAGATGTGATAGACCGTTAGGCCTAATCTGCTGGCAACTATATTTGTATGTAGAACTGATGCAAAAATATTCACAGCAATCAGTAGCAGTAGCAAATATTAGGAGCAAGTACAGTTATCAGAACAGTAGGGGTCAGTCAAAGATTTGGAGGTACTTCAGCTCACAATAGCAGGCCTGCAGTTTGTTTCAGTAAGTTGGGGTTGCCTGTGCGCAGAGGGTGCATCTCTGCTGCAATGATTTTAGATGCTACACACAGAAAAATCACTCCGCTACACAGAGAGCTCTTCTACTGTCTCTCCTAATACCACGACTTACGTGAGTATTTTTTTGAAGCTTGCATTGCCTATCATTTGGCAGGGCTGTTTTGGGAATTTGGGGGATAACGTTTTGTTTAAATGTTAAACTGTTCTTACTTATTCTATTATCTGAGTAACCTTCCTGTTTGAAGTCACTTGCTGCTCACAGTCTTGGGAGCTAAAAGGGAAGTTCAAATTGTACCTTGAATATTTGATCATACAAGAGGCTGGGATGTGGTTACAGTGGACTTTTGAACTAAGTACTGGACTGATTTCTAGCACTGGCTGCAGTGTGGCTTCATTTGATGTATATTTTTAGGTATTTACTGTGCCCCCCCCCCCCAAAAAAAAAAGTGGTACCAACAAGAAATGTGTATCTGTTTGCTGTATTAATTCTTTGGTGTTTATCTCAGAAAATTGCTGTAATGCCCTTTCTCAGAAATATTTATTTTATTTAGTTAGTTTTTGTTGACTGGGTAATGCACTAGACAAATTCTGCCTATTTTCAGGCACGACCTGGGGGAGGGCGATACAGATGAATACCAACTGACCTTGAACCAGATTAAGCTGTTGGTGGTATTTTTAGTGAATGGCAGGAATTCTCATACTCTTTTCGAGAAGTGCCATGGGATCTTTAACATCCACCTGAACTACCACCAGAACAGGCAGAACATGCATTGTATGTATCCATTTCTAAATACAATAAATATAAATTAAAAAATATGTATTTTAGTTTTGTTTTCATATTTATCAGAAATTATTTAATTAAAAAATATCCTTATCCTGATTCTTCAGTGACAGCAGAAGTGGCAGCATTACCTTTTGAATGATTATCATATGGCAGTGTGTCCTACTCAGATATGTGTGCATCAGGACTAAATACCCAGCACATATTCAGCTTTCATTTCTGCACTCTTGCGAGGAGTTGCAGTTTTGTGCCCCAGAATGATTAGGTATGTACACTGACCCATTTTAAGAGTGAGAATGTGCATGCACCTAATTCTGAAGACACGCACATGTGCAAAGCGGTCCATCTGCATGATCAAAGGGACTCATTTCTTTCTGAGTGCCAGACCTTAGAATTTTTTCTTCACTTTCACCTATTAAAAGCAAGTCTTGAGATTTATACATTGTATGTAACAAGGAAGTTGTCAGCTTGAAACTGTTCCCCACTTCTGAGATCCGAAGGTTTTGATATTTTTGGTGCAACAGTACAAGGGTAGGCCCAAATGATTAGGTAGCTAGCATGAATGCAAATTGGGTACAGGCTGATCTTGGTTTACTGTTAAACTGTGCAGTTGCAGTATGGAGATGCTTAATTCAAACCTTAATGAAGTGTAAAATGTTTGTGGCTGTAAGTACATTAACATATCTTGTATTGTTAACAGAGCTTTTGGGGCCCTTGGATGGAGAAGACTCTTTAAATGGAGCTTTTGTTGACCTGTCCCTTACACCACGAGATGGAGAGAGGTATAAAGACAGTCTCCCGCCCTCCGGCTCAAGTAACAGCAGCCGCCTCTCGCAGCACACAGCTCAGAACAACAGGTGCGAGACAGTGAGCAAATGCAGTACTAGTAACACATATTGTACAATAGTGGGCTGGTGAGGACTTGTTAATTTTAAGTTTGAATGCAGCCTAAATGCAAACCATGAAAGGCACCATCACTACAGCTGGATGCAGTTAATAGGAAGGGGGGGTGGGGTAGTGTATGAAAGAGCTTTTACACATCTCATGTCCTATGTGCTACAATGACAGTGTGCTTTGCTTATACCATACTTAGTGCAACGTGTTCTTAACTTGAGCAAAACGCTCTCTGCCAAGTCCCCTACCTGTGTGCATATTAGTATGACATGCTAATTCAAACATGTGCAGAGCAAAGTGTACCTGCAAGATTGACATTGGAATATACACCCTTGTGAGTGCAGTGCCATGATGGCACAAACTACAGGCAAAGCCCCCTGCAGGCCTATGATTAGGATATAGCTGGGTACAATGGACAGACCTTCCACACGTGCAGAGTAACAAAGCAATCTCTTTGCATGACCCAGAGGTGTTTGCTGTGAGACTCAGATTCTTATATTGGAGCTTTACAATGCAAATGTTCTCATTCTTTATGCAAGGTACTAAAACCGCATTACCATCTGAATATCTGACAATTTATATGCCAGAAAGGAAACTAAAGGCTGTTGAAAGGGGATCCCAGAAATGAGGCAGAAGGTATTTATTAGTGAAAAGGATAGAAAAGTGTTGTCAGTGAGCTGGCCTAGTGGTATGGGGGGCTGAGGCGCTGACAGATTCACCACCTACCACACCAGGGACCAAGTTTCAGGAACTAACCAGAGTTGCTCAGTGGCCAGCCAGGGGTGAAGGAAGATTTAGTGTCCAACAGTGGCTCTTCTCGTTCAGGACGGGGGATAGCATATATCACTGCTTGGCTTCCACCTGGCAGTGGCTAAGTTGTACAGCAGCAGTCACCTTGCTTGAAGGCCAGGTGTGGGTGTTGAGGTGTGCAGCATCTTCATGCTGTATGTGGGCCCCATAGCACGCGTTTTGGACCCAGCATGGGGGGTAATATGGTTGAAAAGCACCTTCTGCGGTGGAAGGATGCTGGCTACCTCACAGGCTCCACACCCCCTAAGAGGCACCCACTCATGCATTGTGGTCATGTAAGAAGATGAGTTAGTCCAGGAAATGGTGGACATTGGAGCTGGGGGTCTCCAGCAACAGAGGAGGGCCACCAGAGAGAAACTGGAGCAGAAAAATCAAGATGGAAAGAAAAGGGCTGTCAGCACTAAAGACCCCCAGGGCCAGATGGCATACGAGTGTGCTCATGGAACAGGCATCAGAATTGACTAAACCCTTAGCAGGGCTATTCAATAGCTTAATTCAGTCAGGGGTGGTTCCAAAAGACTGGTGGGTAGCAAACATAGTTCCATTTCATGAGAGTGGGGACAAGGAGCAACTGAGTAATCAGTCTCACCTCTATTATGGGTAAACTGTTGGAGACACTAATCATAGTGGACCTCGTGGACACCCTGGAGAACAGTGGGGCTCCACGATAATAAACAGCACAGGTTCATGGCAGGGAGATCTTGTCAGATTAATCTGATAGTATTTTTTGTGGTGAGGTTCAGGAGAGAAAGGAGGGGGGGTTCAGGAGAGAGAGTTCAGGAGGTACTTCTTCACAGAGAGGGTAGTTGCAAAATGGAACAAGCTGCCAGAGGAAGTAATCTCTCTTGCAACAGTAGATGCATTTAAGAAGGGATGGAACAATAGGGAAGGTAGATGAGGTGGAAACTGCAGCTGGCAGGGGGGCAGGTTGATAAAGACCCCGCAAAATGAGCAGACAAGATAGACCAATAGGCCTACTTCTGCTGGCTCAGTTTGTATGTTTGTATGATCTTATCTGTGTCAATCTTCACCATTCATCACTGTTGGGTACTCGGCCGGAGGTCAGGACACCGCGGAAGATTTTTTTTTTTAAGTAGGTGGAGCCGACGCACCACCGGCACCGCCCTCGAGGCCGACGCACTACGTGGCGCTCGCGGGTTGGCCGTTAGGCTGTGTCGACTCCGCCTGCCTGCCAGTTCTTCGTCTCCCGCCGTAGAGGTCGCCTCGTGGGACGTTGAGAAGAAAAAACTTGAGGCCTGCTCTGCAGTTTCTCGACTCCATGATTCGGTGCCTAAGTCCGTCGGTTCCTCCTGCCGGTTCTGTTTTTGCCATGCTTGATGTCGCCCGGTAAGATCTTTCCATTTTTCTATATTTCTGTGATGTCGAGTCTGTTTTTGGTGTTTTTTTCCCCCGTAGGTCATGTCTCAGTCGGAGGGCAAGAAAACTTCCAGGATGGGTCGGACCCCCATGCGACGGTGCCCATGCGGCCGAAAATATTCCATCACTGACCAGCACGACTGTTGTCTTTCGTGTCTTGGCCCACTTCACGACATGGATTAGTGCGACGCCTGTTTCTCCATGTACCGCCGGGTCATTGAACAACGTGCATGAAAAGTAGGGCGAGCTTCGCCAACTTTTGGGTGTCGAGCGCGCACTCGTCGGGCTAACCCATGCTCTATCGGCCTTTCCTCCGGGTTCCTTCCCAGTTCTACACGGACCGAGGAGGAGGGAGCCTCGGCTACTATTAGCCTAGCCGTTGCCTGAAGCTCCTTCTGCGGCACAGGAGGCACATCCCACTCCTTTCGGGGGGCAGGCAGGAGGTGCCACCACGGCAATCGCCCCTTAGAGGGTGAAGACTCCTCCAGTGTCGGACCCGTGGTTCGTAAGGCCTGGGTCGGCGCCATCCTCGACACCGTCGGTCGGCACCATTGTGGGCCTTGGCACGTTCGGCGGTGCCGAGGCCCAATGAACCGTTGTCAGCGCTGACTTGTCGGCGGTGTCGTCTTCTGTTGGAGCCGTTAGGTGCCCGATACTGCTGCGCGGCTGTAGGAGCTTCTACGGTGGCGTCTTTCTCACGTCTCACTTCAGCACCGACTGCGGCACCAAGGTTGAGCACAGCACCATGTCCTCAGGACTTGGGGCCGTCGGATTCCGCCGTCGGTGCTGCCTCTGCCCTCGGCACCATTCGTGGCGCTGTGGAGCCGGTCAATGCCGTCCTTCGCGCCGATGGTGCTGTCGGCACCGCCTCTGCCCTCGGTACTGTTTGCGGCACCATGGAGCCGGGTGGCGCTGATGGTGCCGTCGGGGCCATCGTCAGCGCCATCTTCGTCCTGCGCCGTGGGACCGGATGGCACCATGGCTGGTTCTGACTCTGGAGCTCCTGTTCGGGTTGGAACCATGCCCCATGTGGATTCTGCTCGTGGTGCTGTAGGGGGCACTGGCACCAGCTCGGGCATGGCTTTGGTCTCAGGCACCCCCTTTGGCAAAGATGGCAGTGGGCGCCCTCCTGTGGTCTGGCACAGGGCCTCGGCCTCTACCTCCTCGGAGGCGGAGTCGGGCTCTGAGTCAGACAGACAGTCTGACTCTTTGGGGTTGGCTGTTGGCGTGGGCAGCCCAGTAGTTTCCTCGACAAGCCAGAGTCAGACCTCTTCTGAGGTGGGGTCGGTGGCTGCCGAGACTGGGGTCAGGGGTGCTGACCAGCGGGCAGTGGAGCAGGCCACCATTGATCTGCTGCCTGGTCTTGGTGGGTTCACTGACCCCTCAGCAGTGGTACCCCACCTGTAGTGTGCCTGGATCGCCCAGCTTTGGGGCCGATCAGAGCACCTACGGGAGGGGAGGGTGCTGTGCCCTGAATAGCTCCTTTGGGTGCTGCCCAGAGCTGTCAGCTACCTAGGCTGGCCCTCTCAAGGGGGAGGGCTCTTTCGGACTCCGAGGGGTCAAGGGGCATAGGGTCTACATGACGGCCTTTTTTGGGGGTCCACCCGGGCTCTGGGAGAAGCCGTAGTGCAAATCTCCGCTCTTCCTCCACGGTCTCTTTGAGAGAGCCCCATTCTTTTGAGGTAGGGGACCATCCTTCTGGACCTATACGGCCCAGTTGCCTCACAGTGGGGATTCTTCCGGGTGCAGCCAAGGCAGTACCGAAATGGTTGTTGAGCTGTCGGCTGTGGGGTCTTCCGGGGCACCTTCTTTTCGTGGGTGCTCCCGATCCACTCCTTAGCCCAGGCAGAGGTCAGCCGACATCTCTTCTCAGCTCTTTCCCCATCCCTCTGCCACATTCTCCTGTGCTCCCAGGCATCCTTGGTCCTAGCGGGCCTCTCTCCTGGGAACAGTTCAGAGCGGTGGCTGCTCGGTTCCCAGCTTACGTTAGGGCGATGGACAGTCAGGTTTTTCAACCTCCCCCCTAGCAGCCACCCTATGAACAGCTGGTGCCCTCCAGCTCATCATCCCCCTCTTCTAGGGGAGAGGAACCTTCTGTCCACATCTCTCTAGCTGCTGATCTCGCTGAGGCAATTTTGGCAAGGCCACCCTTGTGGTGATGCCCTGGCCTGCTCCCTTTCGGGAGGCATTGTTGCATTCCTGGCAGAGGCCCTTCTCTGGAGTTCCTGCCCCTAGTAATCTCAACCAGAGGTATTGCACACCCCCAGAGTCTCCAGGTTCCATGATTCATCCGCAGTCTGGATTGACACAGTTGGATACTCCTGATAGGCTTCACGCCCTTCACCATGACCGGCCCCCAGATCAAGACTCCTCAGATTTTGATTTCTGGGGTAGGAGGACTTTCTACTCGGCATGGTTATTGCTTTCTATTTCTGCACATCAGGCCTACTATGCAGCCTATGACAGGTTCTTGTGGTCCAGGCTAGGTCAGCTCCTAGCCTCATTGCCTGATACGGAGCAAACCAGATAAGCCATTGCACTCTCTGCGCGTGGCCTGGAGCTAGCAAGGCACCAAGCGAGGGCATCCTGTAATGCCAACGAGGTAGCTACCAGGGTCGTATGGGCAGCGATCTGCACTAGGCGGATAGCATGGCTGCGTCTCTCTCGGTTGTCACCCTTGGCCCGGCGTAGGGTGATTAACTCTGCTTACCAGAGAACCTATCTCTTCTCCCATAGAGCGAGACGACGCTTGTCGGGGCAACTTCCTTCTCCCGCCAGGGGGACCCCGTCTCACTTTCCCCACTCTCGTTCCTCTCCAGGCCCTGAAGGTTCTCCCTCTTAGTGTATCACCCACTGAGAGCTAAGGGACTTTGTCCCTTAGGGTGTAAAAGAAAACCCCCTTCGGGGGGGGGGCTCGGCATTCACCCAACAGTGATGAATGGTGAAGATTGACACAGATAAGATATGAAAATTACGTACCTACCGTAATTATGATCTTTCT
Source organism: Neoceratodus forsteri (assembly GCA_016271365.2). Classification (NCBI taxonomy): domain Eukaryota; kingdom Metazoa; phylum Chordata; order Ceratodontiformes; family Ceratodontidae; genus Neoceratodus; species Neoceratodus forsteri. The sequence continues at coordinate 1,502,473,277 of CM057450.1, read as the reverse complement.
GTGTATCTTCACAATTTATCATGATCCCACCCTCCATCCCCCTGAGGCCTCAGTCTCTGGGTCCCCCTCCTCTCTGTGCCCATCCTTCCCCCTCTCCTTTCTTTTCAGGAGTGGGGTAAAACAAGGGCACACAGGGGGATAATGTTCTGGGGAGAGTGGACAGCTTTGGGGGGCACTCCTTCTCCAGTGCTCTGGCTCCGCCCTTGTGGGGTGGGAGTTGGCAGTTGCCCTCCATTCTCTACTCCTCCTCCTTGTTTTCCATCCAACTTATTTCTCCTTGTTTATTGCAAAAAAAAAAAGTTCCCTTTTTTCACCAATAATTTTTCCTTGAGAGGGTTTTAATTTTCTATACCCTGTCCTCCTTCCAGAATACCCGACTCTGCTTATCTGGAGTGTTTTGCCAGTCATTCTGTGCCTTGAATTCTGGCATAAAGCCTTTGGCTACTCCTTGCGGTTCCTATATAATCTGGAGACAGACAAGTGTCTGGGATGTTAACTCTCCCCTCTCCTCCTAAATTCTTTACCCACCCTACCTCCCTCTTCTATTTCCAGAGATTGAGGCCCCTCCCAATCCCTTTAGTTTCCGACTTCTTCTTCTTCTGTCCTCTCAGTCGTTATTTCTCCTTTTAGTTTATATATCTTTTCCTTTTTCTGTCCCTTGGACTTCCTTGTCCCACCCCCTCTCCCTTCCTCTTACCTCTCCGGTGACTCAGAACTGGCAGGCAGGTGGAGTCGACACAGCCTAATGGCCAACCCGCGAGCACCATGCAGTGCATCAGCCTCGAGGACGGCACCGATGGTGTGTCGGCTCCACCTACCAAAAAAAACCAAAAAAACTCCCTCGGGGTCCTGATCTCCAGCCAGCCGAGTACCCAACAGTGATGAATGGTGAACATACACAGAAAGATCATAATTACGGTAGGTACGTAATTTCATTTCTTTGACTAGGTAACTAGAGCAGTAGATAAGGGACACACAATAGAGCTACTCTACTTCAGCCAGGCATTCTGTTCGGTGCCCAGAATGTTGCTGAAGAAGCTAGATGATCTAGTTGTGAAGGACATATAAAGATGGATGGGCAGTTGGTTATAGGAGAGACAGCAAAGGGTAGTGGTAAACAGACTCAAATCCAGGGAGAGGAGATCACAAGCAGGGTGCCACAGGGATCAGTCCTTTTTAACATATTCATCAGCGACATAGGAGAAGGAATTCAGTGCAGGATGTGTCTTTTTGCAGATGACACTAAGCTGTGTGGTGTGGTAGACAGTGAGAAAGAGTAAGGAGTTGCAGATGGACCTATAAAGGTTGACGAGGTGGTCCAAGGCTTAAGGATGGAATATTGGATGGGAGGGAAAAAGCAGGATAATACTACTGAAGAAGGGGACCCTGGAGTCGTAATAAGTAACTACCTTAATCTAGCCAGTGTAATGAGGCCTACAGCAAGGCAACCAGGATGTTGGGATGTATTGGGATGGGTCTTTTCAGCAGGAGGAAGGAGGTATTGCTACCTCTGTTTAGATCACTGGTAAGGCCACATCTGGAGTACCATGCCCAGTTCTGGATTCCTCACCTAAGAAAAGACATGGACAGGGCAAGAAAATAGTGCAGCGTAGACAGCCAAAGTGATTCATGGCCTGCAAGACTGTTCCTTTAAGGATCAGATAAAGTGACTAAACATGTACTCGCTGGAGGCCAGAAGGGAGATGGGTGATATGATGGAGATCTTCAAGTTTCTGAATGGAATGGACAAGGTAAACTGCGAGTAACCATTCCTCAGGAATTGCAAATCTAGAACATGGTGGCAAAGGTGTAGCTTGCGGGGAGGGACTGAAGAAATAAAATTTCACAGAGGGAGTGGCTGAGACATGGTACAGTCTGTCAGCTGAGGTGGTGGGCACCAAAACTAATCAATGGTTTCAGACACAGTTGGGGCAGAGTTAAGAGCTTAATAATGACCTAAGGAGGTAGCAGTAAGGCATTAAACATGGGAGGAGGTCGTGGGGACAAAGGACCCCGGAAAGACATAGGTCTCGGGGTAGGATAGGTTATTACAGGTGGACTGGATGGATTGATGGTCTTTTTCTGCCATCATTTTCTGTGTTTCTATGTAGTGATCAAAGCATTGCTCCTTGGAGTGACTGGAGGCTGGGCGCTGCATAGTACAGAGCTGGATAGTCCACTGTGAACAGGTGCTCTGTGAAGCTACAGCACAATGTTGTCCTTAGTAGCACAGGGGAGGAGGAACTGTTGTGATGTGTGTATGGGCTGCAGTTCATGGCTTAGCAATAGTATGTTGGTGATCATGTTCACCAGTATTCACAGGGAATGCACACAGGATACTGTAGCCTGGAAATTGCTGTTTACTGGACTTTCACCTGGGGAAAAAAGCAAGTTAGTTTATTATTCGGAAACAACTTTTGAGTACAAACTCTTTTACAAAGGTTCCATGTCATGAATACAGAACAGACAATACATACACGCATTTCTTGACAAAATAATCGGGTTACAGGCCATTTTTGTACTAGTACATTTGTTCGTTAGGCAACACATAAAATTACATTACCAACAAGGGTGTTCTAACTGCAGTTGAAACCAAAACTGCAGCCCCAGCGGGCACTGTCTAGGGTCACAGGAGACAAAGAGTAAGGTGCTATGAAGGTAGGGAGGGGATGGGGAGGGTGGAGTAGAGGGGTGCTGTAAAATGGGGAGTAACCAGTAGTGTGTTACACCACACCTATTTCTCAATGTACCTAACAGAAAACCACTGTGATAGGCAGTGTGGTCTATCAGATGAGTAACATACAGATGGAAAGGGAGGTTACATAGTAGCCTACCACAACAACCAGTATGCCTACAAAGTAACCTTATGCATATCTGGTGACCTCCCAGTGCTGCAGCCCAGATACCCGCAGAAGTGGCTAGCAGCAGGGGTAAACATGAGATGTGATGTTATGTGTCAGTCGGCCTACACTGGGGACGTATGTTGCACACATTAGATGCGGATTCAGCTGTGTTTCTGTGATGGTGGATGTCACTGTGGCTGTCTCTCTCTCTCATACACACACACACACACACACACACACACACACACAGAGTCTTTGCTTTTTCATGCACTGCTGGGCTCCGTAGGCATTTGTGGGTGTTTACAAAAGTCTTAATCCATTTGTGCTCTGTTAAATCATGCTTTTTCACTGCACAAACAGCCACTTTGCCCCTCCCAAAAGCTTTTAATATGGCATTGTGTCATACATTCATGACTCTGCCTTTTATTATCATGTGCACAAGCCCTCACTTTGTTGTGTGGAGCCAACCACTTTGCACTGTGCAAACATCAGCTTCCAACATAGCAGTCAGTGTGCCAGCTACAGACATAAGGAGCAAAGCATGGTTTGCTCACAGCAATTGCCATTTGCTCTGCACAGACTGTTCCAATATGCTGGTTCAAGACTGTATAAGTAGAGATTTCTCCTTTGGGTCCTAGATGGCTAGGGCCAGTGTTGGTTGTTCTGTAATAATGAACGGGCACTAAATAATAATGCACACAGCTCAAAATCACCCAGGGCTAACCCAAGCTCAGTCTAAAGGAAGATTGCCTACATAAGAGCAGCAGCAGGGAGGAAGCTAGCAATTACAGACCAGTCAGACAAACTTCAGTGGTGGGGAAACTAATGGAAACCCTACTGCAAGAGAGGTTGGCTGATCATTTGTAATTAACTGAGTTGCAGGGCCACAGGCAGCACAGATTCATCGGGCCGGGGGGTCATGCCAAACGAATCTGATAGATTTCTTTGACTGTGTGATCAGGCAAATAGACCAGGAAAGGGCAATAGATATAGCCTATCAGGAGTTCAGCAAGTCCTTCAATGCTGTGGCACACAGAAGGCTGAGTAGGAAGTTGACAGTGGAGTCCAAATTGGGTTTGACAGTGGTTAATGGATAGGAGACAGAAGGTGGTGGTTAACGGCATACACTAAGGCCGGGAGAGTGACCAGCGGGGTATGAAAGGGTTCAGTACTGGGACCAGTTTTCTTCAATATCTTCACAGGGGACTTTGCAGCAGAGCCGGAGGGAAGGGTATGCCTTTTTGCAGATGACACCAAAATCTGCAATAAAATGGAAGTGATGAAAATGTGCAGCAATTTAGGGAAACTTGAAGAGTGGTCAAAGACATGGCAGTTGGGGTTCATTGCCAAAATGCAAAATCTTGCACCTAGGGCAAAGGAACCTCAGTGCTGAGAATAGGATGGGGGAGGTATTGGTAGCCACAAGACAGGAAAGGGACCTTGGGTTATTGTATCAGAAGACTGCAAAGTGGCAGTGCAGAGTGACAGGGCAGTGGGCAGGGTTAGTGGAATACTGGGGTGCATCGGAAGGGGCATCACCAACCAGAGGAGGGAGGTGGGGCTATCACTGTATCATTGTCTGGTACACCCCCACCTGGAGTATTGTGTCCAGTAGTGGAGACCGCATCTCACAAAGGACATAGACTGGGTGGGGGCGGTCCAGAGGAGGGCTACCAATATTGTGCAGGGGTTGCAGGAGAAGTCCTATGAGGAAAGATTGAGGTTTCTCAGTTTGTGCCCCCTGGAGGAGAGGAGAAGAAAGCAAGACACGATGGAGACCTGCATGTACCTCACAGGGGTGAACAAGGTGCATGATGGGAACCTTTTCCAAATGAGGATGAGCCCCAGGACTTAGAGGCATACAGTGAAGTTGAAGGAGGGAGTTTAGGAGGGATGTCAGAAAATACTTCTTGGACCCTTGGCTGTGATTAGATTTCGCTTAAGACATGGGCGACTTGGGTTGGAGTGGACCCAGGTAAGCTGGAGACGACCAGGAGGAGTAGGATCGAGCATCCCCCAAACTGCTCTCCTTCTCAAGGGGGAGGGTGCGGGTTGCGCTCAGTGCTCGAAAGACCCCTGGCGGAAGCTGAGGGTTCACGCAGCTACCAGCACCAGCATCTGAGGGACGGATGCTGGACGTCATTGCATGACCCCACCTCTGACAAAGCAAGGAAACTACTCGCAGCTGGCCGCGCTTGTGAAGCCTGCCCCCAGCTTCGATTAGCCTTCTGGACCAGCTCTCCCCAATCAGTTACTAGTCATGCGGCACTTGGGTGCCGCATCCTCTCTCTCTGGGGGGTAAGCCAGGGGTACTGGAGTGAAGAGCATAAGGGGCCCGGAGGTGGAACCACAGGGGCGCCGTGACCAGGCTGATGTACAGCGGCCAGCTGCGGGGTCAAAAAGAGGGAAAAATGAAAAAAATACTTCTTCACTGAAAGGGTGGTAGACATATGGAACTGACTGCCAGCTAAAGTGGTGGATGCTAGAATAGTGAATGGCATGAAGCGTGCATGGGATAAACATGGGTATGTTAGAACAGAGACAGGGAAGAGGGAGGGCTGCCACAGACCAGATAGCGTCTGTGGAGATAGAATAGGCAGGGGACCCTTGCACAAACTTGGTAGATCAGGCAGTCCTTTCCTGCTGACAAATTCTATGATATTAATCGAGGGCATTTCCTCAGTGGGTACATCTTTGGAACTGTAAGTTGTCAGTGTCAGGACCACGCAGAAACTTTTGCTAGGTGGGTGCAGCCCACAGTGACGTGCAACATCCACGCATATAAAGTCATGAACAGCCCATTTGCTCCCAGTTCTTTCTCCCACAGTTGATGGCTTGTCAGACCTGCAGAGAAACGCCATCATTTTTCTTTGACTTTATTATTTACAAACATTACTTTTTCGACGTCCTTTTATGCCACCAGCAAAAGAATATTTATTTAGGTTTGTATTTGTGGCTACAAGATCAACAAGAACGACACTCACGGTTTGTGTTTGGGCCTGTTCGACAATGTCATAGTCTGCAGGATCTGCCCGGGATTCAACCGGGCCATCAAGAGCTGCCAAAAGAAGGTTTTAGTAACCTTCTCTGCCATCAAGGCTGTGGAGTTCAAGCCAAGGCTGTGACCTCCAAGCAAGATTTTCCCTTTTGCTTGACCGCCTCTTCAATGGAAACACCCCTGCATTCGGAGACTCTGTCTCCACTGCAGTCATCAAGGACTATGGGCAAAGTTGAATTCGCCCTGTTCCAGCCATCACAAAAGGATAAAGCTCTTGCTTCACTGGTGAGGACAAAGTTTCCATTGAAGAAGGGTAAGTCCTCATCATCATCCACGCTGGAGGTGATGACTACAGCCTCCATGACCATCAATGTGATGCTGAAGTCAGAGTCTAACTCTGGCACTGCTGTACCTAGAATGAACTATGGTTGGTATGCAGCCCCATCATTGGGTTCTACCCCTTTGAAGTTGGTTGTCCTGGGCCCTTTACAGGGTGCTGTCAGCTCCCAGGTTGTACTAGCGTCATTCTCTAAATTTTTTTTTTTTGTATAATCTTTTTATTAATTTTCAAGATTATAATAATATATACAACATAGACAGTACAACAAACAGACACAGGTGCAATCCATTATACAATTCAGTTACAATCAATTATAAATTAACATGGTTATTTCCTTCCAGTCAGTTCCATACATATGTGATTTCACTCTCATTCTAAGTATTCATTAGTGTATTATCATTTTAGGTTGCAAAAAGGCATTATTCATTTTATTCATTTAAAAACCTCCGTAATCAAGTCCCATATGAAGGGTGATCTCCTCCTCCCTGCTGAGCGAGGTTAGAAAGGGCGCCCATTCTCTATAGAAAGCTTCCTCCCTATCTCTAATCGTCAGGGTCAGCCTTTCCAGGGCTAATGTTTGGATTTTCAGTCCATGCCACTGCTGAATAGTGGGAACACCACAGTTAACCCAGGTGTTCTGTATGCAGTGCCTCGCCAGCACCAGTAACACCCTGATCCACCGTGAGAGCGGCTCCCATTCCCCCTCTTCTCCTGGGTCATTCCAAACAGGCTATTACTGGGTCTACCTGCAGGGGGGATCCTGCCATAGTAGTAATCTCTCCAATCACGTCACCCCATAAGGTCTATAATACCCTGCATGTCCAGAAACAGTGCACATACGCTCCTCTTTCGTCTCCACACCGGCCACACATAGGGGAAACAGAAGGATGTACCTTATGGACTATCGCGGGGGGGTAATAAAGCCTGTGCAAAAATTTATAGAAGGCTTCCCTAAATCTATTACATACCAACATACCTGTGTACCCCTCTAGCAGAAGCTGCCAGTTCTTCTTCATGATTTCCCTTCCAATATCTTTCTAGCCCCTGGAGGACAAAGGGGTTCCCCGTCACAGGCAACAACAGGGTTTCCCCTTTACAAATCCCACTTCATTTCCTGAGACGACCCCACCCTTCCAGCACTGCCCTCACTAGTGGGTTGCACCCACCTTGGGTGGAGTATGCTTTAAGGTCCTTACTGTGTATATATGCCAAGAGGCGGCCCAGGCATCCCCATTGCTCTAAATCAACCCAACTTGCCACTGCAGGGCAGTGTACCCAGTCTGCCACATAGCATTGCTGGATTGACAGGTGGTAATTCATAAAATCTGGGAAATTGAGACCTCCCTTAATCGTTTCGGCCTTCAGTCTCTGAAGGTGGGCTCTCGGCCATTTTTCCCGCCAGATAAACTGAGAGAATAATTTCTCCACCCTGTCTATGTCCCCCTTCGTGAGTCCCACAGGTACCATCTGCATAGGGTATAATATCCTAGGGAGGATATTCATTTTGATCAGGTTAATGTGGCCTAACCACAAGATAGGTAGCTGCATCCACCTTCTCAAGTCTGCCTCAACTGTTTTAATTAGTGGTGTGTAATTTAACCCATATAAAGACCCTACTTTCTTGCCCACTTTAATACCCAGATATGTGATGCTCAAGGACGCCACCTGAACACCCCACTGCTCATCCTCCTTCTCAGTTCCGGGGAAACACAACATTTCTGATTTACTGTTTTATTTTATACCTAGAAAAAGCAGCAAAAACATCTACCAATTCCAACATGTCGGCATAGAATCCTGAGGATTCTTAACAAAAAGGAGCATAGCATCTGCATAAAGGGTGATGTTGTGAATGGTTCCTCTTGCTCCCCTGATACCCTGAACCCCTGGACACTGCCAGATTGCCACAGCCAACGGTTCCAATGCCAGTGCAGATATCAAGGGGGAAAGGGGACACCCCTGCCTTGTGCCTCGCTTCAAACCAAAAGGGTCAGTGGGCACTCCATTAACCAAAATCCGAGCTCTAGGGGCCTGGTACGTGGCTCGGATCCATTGGATATATGATTCATTCAGACCAAACTGGGCCAGCACCTCAAAGAGGTACTCCCATTCCACCCTATCAAATGCTTTTTCAGCATCCATAGAGATGACATGATCTTATCCGTGTCAGTCTTCACCATTCATCACCTTTGGGTTATTGGCCAGAGGTCATGACCCCGCGGGAGCTTCTTTTTTTTTTTTTTGGATAGGTGGAGTTGATGCACCATTGGCACCGCCCTCGAGGGTGATGCACTGCGTGGCGCTCGCAGGTTAGCCGTTATGTGCTGTCGACTCCGCCCTCTCACCAGTTCTTCATCTCCCGCTGTTGAGGTCACCTCGTGGGACGTTTATAGAGCAAATTTGAGGCCTACATGCTATGCAGCTTAATCTTTTGACTCCGTGTCAATTTTTCCTTGGTGCCGAAGTCCATTGGCTCCCTCCTGCTGGTTCTGCTAGCCACACTCAACGTCACCCGGTAAGATCTTTCCATTATTTTTGTTATTCTGCGACGTTGAGTCTTATTTGATGTTTTTTTTCTCCGTAGGTCATGTCTTGGTCGGAGGGCAAGAAAACTTCTAAGACGAGATGGTCCCCCATGCGACAGTGCCCATGCGGCCGAAAATACTCCGTCACCGACCAGCACGACCGTTGCCTTACGTGTCTTGGCCCGCTTCATGACATGGATTCATGCGATGCCTGTTTCTCCATGGACCGCCGTGTCATCGAGCAACATGCGTGGAAAGTGGAAAGTAGGGTGAGCTCCGCTGACTTTCAGGGGTCGGGCTCGCACTCATCAGGCCAAGCCGCATTCTCTTGGCCTTTCCTCCGGGTCCCCTCCTGGTTTTATACGGACTGAGGAAGAGGGAGCCTCGGCCTCTCGTAGCCTAACCATGGCCGAGGCTTCTCCTGTGGTGCAGGAGGCCCAGTCTGTTTCCTCCGGGAGATGGACGGGAGGCACCGTATTGGCAATCGCCCCTTTGGGGGTGAAGGCTCCCCCAGTGTCGGACCCGTGGCTCAGAAGGCCCAGGTCGGCTCCGTTTTGGGCCTTGCCGCGTTTGCAGCGCCGTGGGCCCTGGTGGAGGTGGCGGCAGCACCAGTCCGTCACTTGGCACCGTGGCTGCTGTTGGCGTCATTCACGGAGCCAATAGTGATAGCGGTGCCGTGGGAGGTTCTATGGCGTCATCTCTGACTTTTTCTCGCCTCGTGCCGAGGTTGAGCACAGCACTATGTCCAGTTCCAGGGCCGTTCGTGGTTCCAGACATGGCATGGCGCCATGGGGGTTTCGGATCTTGGCACCGAGAGCACTGTTGGAGCCGTCATCGGTGCTGTCTCTGTCCTCAGTGCTGTGTCAGGTTCTGGCTTGGGGACTGCTGTCCTGGTTGGAGCCATGTCCTCTTCTGCCACCGTTCGCGGTGCTGCGGAGGACACTGGTACCGACTCGGGTACGGTCTCTGTTTCTGATACCCTATTTGGTCGAGACGGCAGCAGGCGCCCGCCAACTGTTTGGCACAGGGCTTCGGTCTCCACCTCAGTCTGGCTTTGTGGAGTTAGCTGCTGGCGTGGGCACCCTCGTATATTCCTCGACAGGCCAGAGTCAGCCCCCCTCTGAGGAGCAGACAGTGACTGCCAGGGCTGGGGTCAGGGGTTCTGACCAGCAGGCAGTGGTGCAGGCCACCATCGCACTGCAGCCCAGCTTCAGAGGGTTCTCTGACCCCTCAGCAGTGGTACCCCCTCAGGTGGTGTGCCTAGATTGCCCAACTTTGGGGCTGATCAGAGGACCCACAGAAGGGGAGGGTGCTGCGCCCTGGATAGCTCCTTCAGGGGCCAACCAGGGCTGCCAGTTGCCTAGGCTGGCTGTCTCTCGAGGAGGGCGCTCTCGGATTCCAAGGGGTAGAGGGGCATGGGGTCTGTACCGCAACCTTTTTCTGGAGCCCACTTGGGCTCTGGGAGAAGCCGTAGCTTGGATCTCCGCTCTTCCCCCTCGGTCTCTTTGAGAGGGCCCCATTCTTTGGATGTAGGGGACTGTCCTTCTGGACCTACACTGCCCCGGTCACCTCACAAGGCATTTCCGATATGGTTGTTCAGCTGTCGGCTGTGGAGTCTTCCGGAGCACCTTCTTCTTCTGGTGCTCCTGGTGTGCTCCCTAGCCCAGGCGGAGGTCAGTCGATTTCTCTTGTCAGCTCTGCCCCATCCCTCTGCCACATTCTCCGGCGCTCCCAGGCATCCTTGGTCTTAGCGGGCCTCTCTCCTGGGAGTAGTTCAGGGCCATTCCCCGCTTACGTCAGGGCAATGGACAGACAGGTTTTTCAACCTCCCCCTGAGCAGCCACCCTCTGAGCAGCTGAGATCCTCCGACTCCTCATCCCCCTCTTCTGGGGGAGAGGAGCCTTCTGTCCACATCTCCCCAGCTGCTGATCTTGCGGAGTATCAGCGATTCCTTGTGAGGATGTTGGAGGACCTGCACATCACCCTTCCCACTCAAAGCAATCCAGAGCACTCTGCGCACGCCTTTCTAAGTGACTTCAGCAAGGACACCCTTGTGGTGTCCCCATGGCCTGCTCCCTTTTGGGAGGCGTCATTGTATTCCTGGCAGAGGCCCTTCTCTGGAGTTCCTGCCCCTAGTGATCTATGCCAGCAGTATTACGTGCCCCCCCCCAGAGTCTCCAGGTTCCATGCCTCATCCTCAGTCAGGATTGACACAGCTGGACACTCCTGATTGGCTTCACACCCTCCACTGTGACCGGCCCTCAGATCAAGATTCCTTGGATTTTGACTTCTGGGAGAGGAGGACGTTCTACTCGGCACAGTTGCTGCTCTCTGTCGCTGCACATCAGGCCCACTATGCATCCTGTGATAGGTTCTTGTGGTCCAGGCTGGGTTAGCTCCTAGCCTCTTTGCCTGACATGCAGCAAACCAGACAAGCCATCACACTCTCTGCACGTGGCCTGGAGCTAGCAAGGCACCAAGCGAGGGCATTGTACGATGCCAACAAGGTAGCTACCAGGGTCGTTGGGACAGCAATCTGCACTAGGCGGGGTGGCATGGCTGCGTCTTTCCCGGTTGTCACCCTTGGCCCGGCGTAGGGTGATTAACTCCGCTCACCAGAGAACCTATCTCTTCTCCCGTAGAGCGAGACAGCGTTTGTCTGGGCAACTTCCTTCCCTCTCTGGGGTTCCCCGTCTCACTCTCCCCACTCTCGGGCCTCCTCAGGCCCCAAAGATTCTCACTCTTAGTGTGTCACCCACTGAGAGCTAAGGGAGTCTGTCCTTTATGGTTAAAAACCCCTTCGGGGTGGGGGGGGCTCGGCACTCACCCAAAGGTGATGAATGGTGAAGACTGACAGATAAGATATGAAAATTACGTACGTACCGTAATTATGATCTTTCTGTGTATCTTCACCATTCATCACAATCCCGCCCGCCATCCCCCTGGGGCCTCAGTCTCTGGGTCCCCCTCCCTCTCTGTGCCCTCCGTTGCCCCCCTCCTTTCTTTTGTCAGGAGTGGAATAAACAGGGGCACATAGGGGGATGATATTTCTAAGGGGAGAGTGGTCAGCATGGGGGGCACTCCTTCTCCAGTGCTCTAGCTGCACCCCTGTGGGGTGGGAGTTGGCAGTTGCCCTCCATTCTCTGCTCCTCCTTTGTCCCTGTCAGTCCTTAATTTTCTTTGTACATTGGACATATCCTTTATTATTTTAGAGAAACTAAATTTTCTTACACCAAATTTTTTTTCCCTGAGAGGGGGAAGCATTCCCTGTGTCCTGTCTTTCTTCCAGAATAACTGTTTTTTGCCTTTTGGAGTTATTGACAGTAATTCTGTGCCTTGAATTCTGTCAGTGAGCGTTTTGGCTACTTGCAGTTCCTATGCAATCTGGAGATAAGTCAAGGTCCAGGGAATGGTTGTTAACCCCCCCCCAAGCTTATCCTAATTCCTCCTCTCTCTCTCCTTTTCCTATTTCCAGAGATTGGGGCCCCTACCCAATCCCCTTAGTCTCATTCTTCTTTTTCTGTCCTCCTCCTTCTTCTTCTGTCCTCTCAGTCGTTTATTTTTCCTTTTGTTTTATATATCTTTTACTTTGTCTGTCTCTTGGACTTCCTTGTCCCACCCTCCCAACCTTTTTCCTCACCTCTCTGGCGACTCAGAACTGGTGGGTGGGTGGAGTCGACAGCACATAACGGCCAACCCATGAGCGCCACGTAGTGCGTTGGCCCACCTCAGGAGCGCCGATGGTCGCGTCGACTCCGCCCATCAAAAAAAAAAGCTCCCGCGTGGTCATGACCTCCGGCCGATAACCCAAAGTTGATGACTGGTGAAGATACATGGAAAGATCATAATTACGGTAGGTACGTAATTTTCATTTTTCTCTGTCATCTGCCCTGCTCTCCACACTGCATTGAGCAAGTGGCACATATTGTGATAGGAAAACCTCCCCTTTATGAACCCGGTTTGATCCAGGTGAACCAACGTGGGCAGGAGATCCTCCAACCGCGTAGCCAGAACCTTGGCCAAAATTTTAAGATCACAATTCAAAAGAGAAATTGGTCTGCATGATGCACACTCTGCCTCGTCTTTTCCTGGCTTGTGAATTAAACAAACCATGGCATCACAGCAAGTTTGGGGCAGGTGGGTGCACTTCTCTCCTTCTTCCACCTGGAATACTCCACTCAACACCTCTTCCATCTGTCCCACTAAGGTTTTATAAAATTCCAAGGGGAATCCATCAGGGCCACTCGACTTACCCCGTTGCAACCTCCCTATAGCTTTTAAGACTTCTTCCTTCGTAATAGGTTGATTTAACTGCTCCTCCTGGACTCTCATGAGCCTTGGAAGCTCCACCTTATCCAGAAACTCCTTGATCTTATCTGTGTCAATCTTCACCATTCATCACAGATGGGTACTGGCCGGAGATCAGGACCCCGTGGGAGCCTTTTTTTTTTTTTTAAAAGGATAGGCGGAGCCGACGCAGCATCGGCGCCGCCCTCGAGGCCGACGTACTACGTGGCGCTCGAGGATTAGCCGTTAAGCTGTGTCGACTCCGCCTGCCTACCAGTTCTTCATCTCCCGCCGTCGAGGTCACCTCGTGGGAAGCCTTGAAGAAGTGTTTTTAATTACAGGCCTTAACTTCTATAAATCGATAGTTGATGGGTCTACTAGTTCTAGTCTGCCCTACTCGGCGTCGCTGGTAAGATCTTTCCATTATTATAATTTTGGCGTGAGTCTATTTTTGGTGTTTTTCCGTCCAGGTCATGTCGGATCGGAGGGCAAGAAATCATCTAAGGCGGGCCCCTATCGTGGTGCCGATGTGGCGCAATTTCTCCGTGATCGACCAGCATGACCGGTGTCTCTCGTGTCTTGGCCCGCTTCACGACATGGATTCGTGTGACACCTGCTTCTCTATGGACCGCCGTGTTCTCGAACAGCGTGCGTGGAAAGTTGGACGAGCTTCACCGACTTTCAGAGGTAGGATCCGCACTCGTTGGGCCAAGCTGCGTTTTCTCGGCCTTTCCTCCGGGTCCCCTCCCGGTTCTATATGGACCGTGGAGGAGGGAGTCTCAACCCCCCGTAGCCTAGCCTTGGTTGAGGCTCCTCCGCGGCGCAGAGCCCGTCCGCTTCCTCCCGGAGTAGGCGGGAGGCACCGCTATAGCAATCACCCTTTTGGGGTGAGGCCCCGATGCGCCTTCACGCGGTTTGGAAGGCCGAGTCGGCGCCGTCCTCAACGGCGTCGGTCGGTCTGTCGAGGCCCCCAGTGCCGCTCCCAGTGCCGGTGGACTTGACGGCGCCGCGGCTGGCCCTAGCTCCGGACCTCTGGTCCCGGCCGTCCTGCCACCTTCTGCCAGCCCTGCCTGCGGGGCCGTGGAGGGCGCGGGTGCTGCCTTGACCACTGCCACGACTTCTGGGCCCTACGCGAAGGTCGCTTTTCCTCGCCCTCCTACTGTCTGGCTTAGGGCCTCGGATCCACCTCTTCGGTCGGGTCGGGCTCAGAGTCAGACGAGCAGTCACACCCCGGGTTGCCTGCACAGGAGGGTGAACCAGTGGTCTCTTCGGCAGTCGGAGTCAGCCCCTCTTGAGGGCGTCGGGTTCCCCTCCAGGTCGGGGTCAGTGGCACTGACCAGCAGGCTATGGTGCGTGCCACTATAGCCATGCAACCTGGCCTGGGGGGGTTCCTGGACCCCTCAGCAGGTGTACCCCCTCCCATGGTGTGTCTTGATCGCCCGACTTTGGGGCCCATCGAGAAGCCTACGGGTGGGGAGGGTACTGTGCCCTGGGTTTCCCCCTCAGGGACATCCCAAGGCTGCCAGCTACCTAGGCTGACCCTCCCGAGGACCAGGACTCTCTCGGACTCTAAGGGGTCGAGGGGTGTGGGGTCTGCGCGTAGGCCTTTCTCTGGGGTCCACCCAGGTCCTGGACGAAGCCGGAGTGCGGACTTCCGTCCTTCCCCTTCCGGGTCCTTGAGGGGGTCCCATTCTTTGGAGGCAGGGGACCGTCCTTCTGGACCCATATGGCCCCGGTTGCCTCACTGGGGGGATTCTTCTGGGCGCAGCTTTGGCAGTACCAACGTGGTTGTACAGCTGTCGGCTGTGGAGTCTTCTGGGACACCTTCCCCGGGTGTCCATGGTCCGCTCCCTAGCCCTGGCAGAGGCCAGCCGATTCCTTCCCTCGGCTCTGCCCCTACCCCTCTGCCACATTCTCCGGCACTCCCGGGCATTCTTGGTCCTACCAGGCCTCTCACCTGGGAGCAGTTCAGAGCGGTGGCCTCTCGGTTCCCTGCCTATGTTAGGGCCTTGGACAGTCAGGTTTTTCAACCTTCCCTCGAGCAGCCACCCTCGGAATATATGGGGACCTCCAGCTCCTCATCCCCCTCTTCTGGGGGAGAGGAACCATCTGTTCACATCTCTCCTGCCGCTGATCTCTCCGAGTATCAGCGTTTCCTCGCGAGGATGTTGGAGGACCTTCACCTTTCCCCCCTGTCTGCGAGCAATCCAGAGCATGCGGCGCCACGCCTTTCAGGCGATTCGTGACCTTCCTTGTGGTGCCCCTGCCTGCTCCCTTTGGGGCGTCCATCGTTCTGGCAGGGCCCTTCTCGGAGTTCCTGCCCTAGGGACCTCAGCCAGAGGTATTGCGCTCCTCCAGAGTCTCCAGGTTCTATGCCTCATCCACAGTCCAGATTGGCGACTGGACACTCTGATGGGCCAGCGCCCTCCACCGTGACCGGCCCCAGATCAGGACTCTTGATTTTGATTTCTGGGAGGAGGACTTTCTACTCGGCACGGTTGCTTCTCTCCATCTCCGCTCATCAGGCCCACTATGCAGCCTACAACAGGTTCTTGTGGTCAGCGCTGGGTCAATTCCTAGCTGCTTTGCCTGACTCGGAGCAAACCAGGCAAGCCATCGCACTCTCTGCACATGGCCTGGAGCTAGCAAGGCACCAAGCAAGGGCATCTTACGACGCCAGTGAGGTAGCTACCAGGGTAGTAGGGACAGCGATCTGCACCAGGAGATCAGCATGGCTTCGCCTTTCCCGGTTGTCACCCTTGGCCCGGCGTAGGGTGATCTGCTCCGCTCACCAGGGAACCTATCTCTTTTCCCGTAGGGCGAGACGACGTCTGTCGGGGCAAATTCCTTCCCCTCCAGGGACCCGCATCGCTCTCCCACTCTGGGCCTCCTCAGGCCCAGAAGGTTCCCCTCTTGTGTGTCACCCACTGAGGGCTAGGGACACTGTCCCTTAGGGTGCAATTAGTCTCCCCCTTCGGGGGTGCTTGGTATTCACCCATCTGTGATGAAAAGATTGGCACAGATAAGATATAGAAATTACGTTCTTACCGTAATTATGATCTTTCTGTGTATCTTCACCATTCATCACAATCCCACCCGCCATCCCACTGGGACTCCAGTCTCTGGATCCTCCTCCCTCTGTGCCTACCCCTCTTTTGAGCGGGGTAAAGTTGGGACACACAGGGGAGTAATTTTCTTTCCCAAGGGGTTCAGTTTGAGTGGCACCTCCTCTCTACTATGTATCCTCACCCCTACGGGGTGACTGGAGGTTGCCCTCCTTCTGTTATCCTTCTATTTAAAAAAAAAAAGACAACCCTTTTTTTCATCAAAAATCTTTACAGAGAGAGTACTGAGTCCCTGTACCCTGTCCTTCTCCAGAATAGCCGACTCTGCTTTTGGGAGTATTGCCAGTTATTCTGTGCCTTGAATTCTGGCAGATGAGCTGCCACTCCTTGCAGTTCCTATACAGTCTGGTGACGGACAAGGGTCTTGATTCTTGTTACCTCTCACTCTCTCCTAAATTCTCTCTTTCCTCCCTCCTTCCCTTTCTTCCTTTTCCAGAGATTGGGCCCTACCCAATCCCCTTAGTTTACTTCTTCTATGCTGTCCTCTCAGTCGTTATTTCTCCTTTTAGTTCAGTTTCCTCTTCCTTTTCTGTCCCTTGGACTCTCTTGTCCACCCTCCATCCCTTCCTCTTACCTCTCGGCGACTCAGAACTGGTAGACGGCGGGTCGACACAACTTAACGGCTAATCCTCACGCTTCAGTCGTCGGCCTCGGTGACGCCCGATGCTCGTCGGCTCCGCCTATCCTTTTAAAAATAAAAGGTCTTCGAGGTCCTGATCTCCGCCAGTACCCATCTGTGATGAATGGTGAAGATACACAGAAAGATCATAATTACGGTAAGAATGTAATTTCTATATCAGATGACCCTTACCTCTACATTCAGCCTTATACAGCTAACAGTAAAACTCCCAAAAGCAATTTCTAATTTTCCTGGGTTCTGTGCATCACACCCCCTTATCCCTAATCCCCATCACTCTAGTGGGACATCCGCCCCCTTTCATAAGTTTTACCAAAAGGGGACCTGGCTTATTAGACCACTCAAACATCTGGCGTTTGCAATAGAACCAGGTTGTCTTTGCTTCTCCTCGCACCAAGGCATTCAAGGCCTCTAGTTACTGTTAAAAGCTGCCCCACCTCACCCCTGTTCTCCCTTTAGAACTCGATCTTCCAGCTCCTTTAGCTGTTTCTCCAACCCTGTCTTTTTTCATGCTTCTCCCTTTTAATCCTAGCCATAAATTCTATTATGTCACCTCGCATGAAGGCTTTCCCTGCTTCCTAATATATAGCTGTTGAGACCGTGGTCCCTTCATTAGTTTCTTTATACAGCTGCCACTGGTTCACCAGATGCTCTCTGAACTCCTTATTTAGGAGCATATCCGAGGGGAACTTCCACTGAGGTGGGAGATCCCTCGCCGCATGCATCTAAATCTGCCCTATGACCATGGCATGATCGGACACATGGATGGGGCTATCGGTCGCATAAATCACTCTATCATTCCACCCCCATGGCATAAAGATATAGTCAATTCGGGACCAGGTCCCATGAGGATTGAAAAAATTTATACTCCCTAGCCCTGGGGTTCACCATCTTCCAGACGTCTACCAAGTCGATGTCTGCCATGTCCACTTACCACTGGCTCAATACCTCTCTCGCCCTACCTCTGCTTTCGGAGTGGTCCAATACTGGGTTCATTGTACTATTCAGGTCTCTGCCCAGAATTAGCCCTGGAAATTGTTCTCTAGTGAGCAGGTCCAGGAGTTCAGGGAAAAACTTAAGGTCATATATGGCCGGGGCATAGACACTGCTGAATGTAATCTGTTCCCAATATAACTGTCGCACAAGGAAAATATATCGACCCTCCTTATGGTCCTTCACCATCTTAGTGACTTCCAGTGGCAAATATTTATTCAGAAAAATGGCTACCCCTCCCTTACGAGAGGAGTATTTGGCTGCAAAACATTTACCAACCCAGCCCTGAGTGAGCTTGGTATGCTGTAGATCAGACAGGTAAGTCTCCTGGAGTAGTGCCACTTGCGTTCCCCTTCTTTTAAGAGCCATCAGAAGCATTGAGCGTTTAATTGGATTGGCAGTCCCTTGCACATTCCAGGAGACCACCGTCAGCTCCTGTGTATTAGCCATAACAATTCCCCCCCCCCCCATGCTATTGAATTCGCCCTTCTCATCAACCTTGCCTTTACAAGCTTAGAATGTCCATATATTCGGCTTTCTGGAAGCTGCAGTAACCTGTTCACAGTACAGAATGCACCACAAAACACAGAATAACAACACACAAATAGAACATAAACAGTAACAGTACCCCCTATCCTCCCCCTTGCATCTCTTCATGTCCTAGATTACCAGTATCCTTCATCCCATTCTTGCCCCCACATCCTCCTCCACCATACCATACTTGAAACATGTCTCCTTCCCAGCCCGCCCCTAACATCTACCCCCAACATTGACACTAATTGCTGTCCTGGCATGAGTGTCGATAATCCTCTGTTGATAAGGATGCCCGCTGCTCCAGCAACGGCTGGTGCAAAGACCACCATTTAATAAGAAAAAAAGATAACACCCCGGCACAGCAACAGCAGTCTGCATTAAAACAGATTGGCAGATAACTTTAACAAATGCAGCATGAGATACATAACTAACGAGCTATTAACTTAGATTATAGAATCATATTTCGAAGCAGACCCGCTCCTCCCCTCATATCCCCATTTAAAGATGGTACAATAAACATAATCATATATGCCAGCCCGCCGGCACAGCGGTGGGATTTCCGCTTGCGACGCTAGTGACCCGGGTTCGGGAGCAGACTCGGGTTGTTGGAGGGCCGGCAGGGGGAGAGTGGCTTGAGCATCCATGACAACTTGCTCTCTCGGGGCAGGGGACCAATGCCCACTAATTTGTCTGACCCTGAGCGAGTTCCGGGGTACTACAAGCCCAATAGGGGAAGGGCAGTCAGATCACACTGTGGACATCGATCTAACTTTGAGGGTGAGTTCTTGCAGCAGGTTACACCATAAAGACTGAAGCCAGCAGGCGCCAGGACCCCACAGAAAACTAGTAGCAGTATACAGCGGGGGACTGCCCCCTGACTTCGGCCCGCCCCCGACGTCAGTCAGTGGTATAAAAGGGGTGGTCCCCCAGCCCTACCTCAGTTCATTTCCCTCTGTTGACCCTCGCACTTCGGCTCCACTGACACCTTCTACTCCAGTCGACCTCCATTTTTCTGCGATTAGCCGTACTTCTTTATTTTCCTACAGAACTTTTTTTCCTCAATTTCTCTGCATGTCTTCATCTCCGACTTCATCAGTAGAATTGTGGTGGTCTAAGTGTCCTTGCAGCAAGCAGATCCCGTCGAAAGGATGGCCACTCTCTGTGCCTTTTCGGCCTAGGTCAAAAGCCAGACACTGAGGCCTGTCAGTACTGCATGAAGTTCAACCAAAGGACCAGGTTCCGCCGCCAGGAGGCCCTAAAAAGCTTCTTGCTAGAAAAGAAGGTTGCAGCAAAGGAGAAACAAATCCAGGGTAAAATTCCTCCTCACCAATTTCAGGGGCCTCCACCTTTTCATCCACCCACCAGGAGAAAAAAATCAGATGGAAAGCATAAACATAGGGAGAAGTGTAAGGACAAGTCTTCCTCCCTTTCCCGGTCTCCTCATTTGAAATCTACCAGCTCCGGGTAATCCTCCAACGGGAGGCTGGACTCGGCTTCTGCAGTAGCCCTCTCTCTTACTGGACTTCCTGTGGTGAAACCTCCCGCCCTTATCCAGATGTCGGGCGGTGGGTCTTCAAGGTTGGGGACTTCTTCCTCGGCCTCCCAGCCCCTGTTGCTCCAGCTCATCTACCAGTCTAGGGGCTTGCAGCCGGGTGCCTCGGCTGGGTCTTCCTCAAGTGGCAGGTCCTTGCCCATCGTCCACCTGGCTTCAGCGTCAGCTAAAATTGGCCCCCAGCTCTGGGGATGACGCTACCCAGTGGCACCAGGGGTATGCATCCACCTCTTCCAGCAGAGTGACGCCTCTACCCCTTTCAGGAGTCAGCTCCCCTAGACAGGTTCCTTCCAGATCAAAACCCGCCACGGCATCAACTCTGGCGACACCCATCCCATCTTCGCCCAACCACTCTGCGTCACCAGTTGACCATAATATCACAGTTCAACCAACATCAGAGGGCCTGCCGTCCGGCCTGACCACACCTAGCAGGCCGATGCCAGATAACCTGATGCCCTCTGGGCTGCTGCCAGTAAACCCAAACCCTCAGGGTCAAATGCCCAGGTTGCCACCTCTGAAGGGACTGATGCGGGGACCACCTGATGTCCCCCCACCAATGCCGATTAACCCTTCTAACCCACAGAATCCTCTGCCGGACCCGACGGCCCTTTTTACTTCCTGGTGGAATACAGTTAAGGTCAACCTGCACCCGAAATCTGCACCCCCTCCTAAGGACACTCCTCCTTCGGAGGTTCAATCTTAGGATCCACCTCAGCAGCGGTCTCCAAAGCCAAAGTAGCCTAACCCGCAGCTGGACAATACAGACAGGGGTCACTCCAGACATCATGGAAGAAAGCACCGCTGCTCATCCTCCAAGTCCTTGGACAGGCACAGATGTTGGTCGCATGGCCGTAGGCACCAGCGTTTGACCTCTAGGTCTTCCTCCTCAGGGGAGTCAGGCGCAACTCTTCCTCCTCCTCCTCCTCCTCCTCTTCGGTGTCATCCGAATCAGGGTTGTCTCCCTCTTCTGCAGACCCCAAGGACACTCCTAGGTCACCTCCCAATGACCCCATCTTTATGGAGGTCATGCGGCACATCCAGTCCAACATGGGATGGGATACAGTAGATATGGACCCTGAGAGATGCCGTTTAACTGTTTTTCTCTGCCAGAAGGATCCAAAGCCTATGGTAGTTCCTCCTCTGGTGGACACTTTTATGGATGTCACTAAATCAGCATGGAAACACCAGTCTTCCACCCCTGCTCTTTCCAAAAAGGCTGACCATCTCTATGACGCTCCCCGGGACGAACTGTATTATTGTGAGCAACCTCTTGCAGACTCTATGGTCATTACAGCAGCTCACGATCAGTCCAAGAGGCTGCGCCATCTTAGTACCCAGCCTCCAGACAAAGACTCTAAGCAGGTGGACCAGCTCGGCAAAAAGATCTATGTCTCAGCCACCTGTGCCATCCGCTCTCTGAATTGTTTGACCCACATGGTCCAATACCAGAACACCCTGTGGGAAAAGGCCATGGAACTGGTCCAGACTCAACAGGATGGTTCCCCAGAAGGCTGAGCTGCTTCATATTTTAAAATCAGGTTTGGACATAGGCATCCACATCTTACATTCCTCCTAGGGCACGGCAGATGCTGCATCCAGGGCAGCAGCCTCTGGCATTTGCCTCTGCTGCTATTCTTGGCTTTGTGTCTCAGGTTTTACCCCAGACGTCCAAGCAAAGATTATGGACGCCACTTTCAAGGGCTCGGTCCTTTTCGGTGATGACTCAGAGAAGGTCATAATTCACCTCCAGGAATCTGACAAGGTGGTAAGATCTGTTCACGCCATGTACAGATCCACACAGAAACAGAACCGTCGCCAGTCATTTCGTTGGTCATCTGGGCAGCAGCCCCAAGGCCAACAAAAAGGAGGCAGTATAGCACAGTGGTTTGAGGCTCTGAGCTGCAAACCTGGAGACCTGGGTTTGAATCCCACAGCCCCCACTTGCATACTGTGTGACCCTGAACAAGTCACTTAGCTTCCTTGTGCTCCCAGGTTGCACCTGTAAACAAGTTTTCAGCTTAGTGTGTTTCACCTGGTAAAACAAAGGTTAAAAAAAAAAAATAGAAAAAAAAGAGGCGCCTTTACGGCTAAGGCCACTTCCCAAGCCTCCGGAGGTTCGGGACCCAGAGCCCCCAAAACCTCCCAGGCCCATTTGCCTGTCCCTGGTTCCTCGGCATGACTCCCTGCCAGACCCCCTCCTTCAGCAGAATCCCTGGGGGAGGCAGTAGGGGGTCACTTTTCTCTCTATCTATCTAGAGGGATGGCGCAAAATCATGATGGCTCACTGGAGTCTTCATCTGACAGAGAAATGACATACCCTGGAGTTTACGGAGATGCCCCCAAACAACCCTCCCATAAACTCCTATTACCCTCAGTCACACTTCTCCCTTATCTAGGAAGAGATCCAAGCGCTGTTGCTGAAACGGGCCATAGAGTCAGTTCCACCAGCTCAAAGGGGAAAGGGATTTTATTCCCACTTTTTTCTGGTCCTGAAGAAAACAGGGGACTTGTTTCCCATCCTGGATCTCAGCCACCTGAACAAGTGCATAGAGTACAAACAGTTTGGGATCATCACCCTTCCAGGCCTGCTCCCCCTCTTTCATCAAGGGGACTGGCTGTGCTCCCTGGACATGCAGGACCCGTATCTCCACATTTTGGTATTTCAGCCCCACAGGAGGATCCTTTGCTTCTGCTTTCAAGGCAACCATTATCAATTCCACGCTTTGCCATTCAGCCTGTCCTTGGCTCCCTGAGTCTTTACAAAGTGCCTAGCAGTAGTGGCTGCAGCACTCACATGAGAGGGCCACTATGTCTTTCCATACCAGGATGATTGACTCCTGGCAGCTCCATCCAGGGATCGACTGGTCAGCACCATGGCCGACACCTTTACTTTGTTTCGGGACCTAGGGATTACCCTCTGCCTTCTGAAGTTCTCCCTATGGACCAGCCAAAGACTGCAGTACATTGGGGTAGTTCTGGACACCACCGAAGGCAAGGCCTTCCTGCCTCCAGACAGCGGAACACCTTCAGGAACAGGCTCGCCTGATTACCTCGGTGTGCTAAGTCCCAGCCAGAGTCTTCCTGTGGCTGCTAGGGCACATGGCAGTGGCCATTGCGATGGTCCCTCTAGCACGTCTGCACATGAGGGTTCCCCAGTGGACCCTGCGAGTCCAGTGGGATCAATGCATGGATGAGTTGGAGCAGTTGGTGACGGTCTCCTCTCCGGTGCACCAAACACTGGCCTGGTGGTTGAGCCCCTTCAATCTTTCCACAGGGGTACACTTTCGGCAGGAGTCTCCTTGTCAAATCCTGATGGCGGACGTGCCCAGTCTGGGCCGGGGTGCGCATTTGGCAGACTGTCAGACTCGGGGCACTTGGTCTCCCCAGGAGCAACATTTCCATATCAATATTTTGGAGATGTGGGCAGTTCTGTATGCCCTTCAGCCATTTCAGACGAGTCTGCTCCCAGGCCCTCTCCTTATACAGACAGACAACATGTCAGTGGTCTTCTATATAAACAAGCAAGGAGGAACTCACTCCTGTCCCTTCTGCAGGGAAGCCATGAGAATCTGGTATTGGGCTATCGAGCATCATCTGGAACTCACTGCTGTGCATGTCCCAGGCATACAAAACACCTTGGCCAACAGTTTAAGCCAGTCTCGGTCCAAGGCACACAAATGGGAACTCCTCCAGTCTGTGGCTAAAGAGCTATTCGACAGATGGGGCTGTCCCCAGTTGGACCTCTTCGCATCCCCGCTCAACACCATCGCTGCTCAATGCCAAACTGCCCAGATCTTATCTGTGTCAATCTTCACCATTCATCACAGATGGGTACTGGCCGATCAGGACCAGCGAGAACCTTTTTTTTTTTTTTTTTTTTCAAGGATAAGCGGGCCGACACAGCATCGGCGCCGCCTCGAGGCCGACGTACTACATGGCGCTCGAGGATTAGCCGTTAAGCTGTGTCGACTTGTTGCCTACCACTTCTTCATCTCCCGCCATCGAGGTCGCCTCGTGGGAAGCCTTGAAGAAGTGTTTTTGAAGAAAATTTAGGCCTTAGCCTTTATCGTCGATAGTTCGTCGGTCTACTAGTTCTAGTCTGCCCTACTCGACGTCGCTGGTAAGATCTTTCCATTATTTATAATTTTGGCGACGTCGAGTCTATTTTTGGTGTTTTTTTCCGCAGGTCATGTCGCGGTCGGAGGGCAAGAAATCATCTAAGGCGGCGCGCCCCTATGCGTCAGTGCCCGTGTGGCCGCAATTTCTCCGTGACCGACCAGCATGACCGGTGTCTCTCGTGTCTTGGCCCGCTTCACGACATGGATTTGTGCGGCGCCTGCTTCTCGATGGACCGCCGTGTTATTGAACAGCGTGCGTGGAAAGTTGGACGAGCTCCGTCGACTTTCGGAGGTAGGATCCGCACTCGTCGGGCCAAGCCGCGTTCTCTCGGCCTTTCCTCCGGGTCCCCTCCCGGTTCTATATGGACTGTGGAGGAGGGAGTCTCAACCCCCCGTAGCCTAGCCTTGGTTGAGACTCCTCCCGCGGCACAGGAGGCTCGTCCCGCTTCCTCCCGGGAGCGGGCGGGAGGCGCCGCTATGGCAATCACCCCTTCGGGGGTGAAGGCCCCTCCGGTGTCGCTCCTGCGGTTCGGAAGGCCCGGGTCGACTTTGTCTCAGCCCGTCGGTCGGTGCCGTCGAGGCCTCCGGTGCCGTTCGCGGTGCCGAGGGCCTTGTCGGCGCCGATGTCGGCGCTGTCTTGTCTCTCGACAATGCTTGCAGCGCCGGTACTGCTCACGGCGCCGCAACCCTGGATTCAGCGTCGCCTTTTGCTATGTCTCGCCTCGGCGCTACTCTTGGCGCCGAGGTTGAGCACGGCGCTGCGGGGTCGTGGTCGACGCCGTCTTCGGTGCCGCCTCTGCTCTCGGTGCCGCTCGCGGTGCCGGGGAGCCTGGCGGTGCCGCCGTCGGCGCCAGGTCCGTTTTCGGAGCTGTCGATGCCGCTTCGGTACTCGCGGCGCCGGGGGACCGGGCGGTGTCGTCGGCGTTGAGCCTGCTCTCGGGCAGTCGGTGCCTTCAGTGTACCAGGGGCACAAGCGGTATCTGCGACTCCGGGACCGCGCTGGGGCTGCCGCCGGCGCCGTTTCTGTCCCCGGTGCCGCTCCCAGTGTCGGTGGACTTGACGGCGCCACAGCTGGCCCTAGCCTCAGACCTCTGGTCCCGGCCATCCTGCCACCTTCTGCCAGCCCGGCCCCCGGGGCCGTGGAGGGTGCGGGTGCTGCCTCGACCACTGCCACGACTTCTGGGCCCTTCGCGAAGGTCGCTTTTCCTCGCCCTCCTACCGTCTGGCTTAGAGCCTCGGATTCCACCTCTTCAGGGTCGGAGTCGGGCTCAGAGTCGGACGAGCAGTCACACCTTTCGGGGTTGCCTGCACAGGAGGGTGAACCAGTGGTCTCTTCAATGAGTCGGAGTCAGCCCCCTCTTGAGGAGCGTCGGGTTCCCCTCCAGGTTGGGGTCAGTGGCACTGACCAGCAGGCTATGTGCGTGCCACTATAGCCATGCAACCTGGCCTGGGGGGGTTCCTGGACCCTTCAGCAGGTGGACCCCCTCCCGTGGTGTGTCTTGATCGCCCAACTTTGGGGCCTATCGAGAAGCCTACGGGTGGGGAGGGTGCTGCACCCTGGATTTCCCCTCGGGGACATCCCACGGCTGCCAGCTACCTAGGCTGACCCTCCCGAGGACCAGGACTCTCTCGGACTCTGAGGGGTCGAGGGGTGTGGGGTCCCCATGTAGGCCTTTCTCTGGGGTCCACCCAGGTCCTGGAAGAAGCCGGAGTGAGGACTTCCGTCCTTCCCCTTCCGGGTCCTTGAGGGGGTCCCATTCTTTGGAGGCAGGGGACCGTCCTTCTGGACCCATACGGCCCCGGTTGCCTCACTGGGGATTCTTCTGGGGCGCAGCTTAGGCAGCCTAGCGTGGTTGTACAGCTGTCGGCTCTGAGTCTTCAGGACACCTTCCCGGGTGTCCATGGTCCGCTCCTGGCCCTGGCAGAGGTCAGCCGATTCCTTCCTCAGCTCTGCCCCTACCCTCTGCCGCATTCTCCAGCGCTCCGGGCATTCTTGGTCCTACGGGCCTCTCAGCTGGGAGCAGTTCAGAGCGGTGGCTTCTCGGTTCCCTGCCTATGTTAGGGCCTTGGACAGTCAGGTTTTTCAACCTTCCCCCGAGCAGCCACCCTCGGAGCATATGGTGACCTCCAGCTCCTCATCCCCCTCTTCTGGGGGAGAGGAACCATCTGTCCACATCTCTCCTGCCACTGATCTCTCCGAGTATCAGCGTTTCCTCGCGAGGATGTTGGAGGACCTTCACCTTTCCCCCATCTGCGAGCAATCCAGAGCATGTGGCGCACGCCTTTCTCAGCGTTGGGTGACCACCCTTGTGGTGCCTCCCTGGCCTGCTCCCCACTCGGAGGCGTCCATGCGTTTCTGGCAGAGGCCCTTCTCCGGAGTTCCTGTCCTAGGGACCTCAGCCAGAGGTATTGCGCTCTCCAGAGTCTCCAGGTTCTATGCCTCATCCGTAGTCTGGATTGACGCACCTGGACACTCCTGATGCGCTTTGCGCCCTCCACCGTGACCGGCCCCCAGATCAGGACTCTTCGGATTTCAATTTCTGGGGGAGGAGGACTTTCTACTCAGCATGGTTGCTTCTCTCCATCTCCGCTCATCAGGCCCACTATGCAGCCTACAACAGGTTCTTGTGGTCAGCGCTGGGTCAATTCCTGGCTGCTTTGCCTGACTCGGAGCAAACCAGGCAAGCCGTTGCTCTCTCTGCACATGGCCTGGAGCTAGCAAGGCACCAAGCAAGGGCATCTTACGATGCCAGTGAAGTAGCTACCAGGGTAGTAGGGACAGCGATCTGCACCAGAAGATCGGCGTGGCTTCGCCTTTCCCGGTTGTCACCCTTGGCCCGGCGTAGGGTGATCTGCTGCGCTCACCAGGGAACCTATCTCTTTTCCCGTAGGGCAAAACGACGTCTGTCGGGGCAAATTCCTTCCCCCTCCGGGGGGACCCTGTCTCGCTCTCCCCACTCTCGGGCCTCCTCAGGCCCAGAAGGTTCCCCACAGTGTGTCACCCACTGAGGCTGGGGACTCTGTCCCTTAGGGTGCATAGTCAGCCCCTTGAGGGGTGCTTAGTCTCACCATCTGTGATGAATGGTGAAGACTGACACAGATAAGATATAGAAATTACGTTCTTACCATAATTATGATCTTTCTGTGTATCTTCACCATTCATCACAATCCCACCCGCCATCCCCCTGGGGCTCCAGTCTCTGGATCCTCCTCCCTCTGTGCCTACCCCTCTTTTGAGCGGGGTAAAGTTGGGACACACAGGGGGGTAAATTTCTTCCCAAGGGGTACAGTTAGAGTGGCACTTCCTCTCTTCTAATTATCTACACCCCTACAGGGTGAGAACTGGTGGTTGCCCTCCTTCTGTTATCCTTCCTTTTAAAAAAAAAAAAGAACCCTTTTTTCACCAAATGTCTTTACAGAGAAGTACTGACTCTGTCCTGTCCTTCTCCAGAATAGCCGACTCTGCTTTTGGGGTTTGCCAGTTATTCTGTGCCTTGAATTCTGGCAGGTGAGCTTGCCACTCCTTGCAGTTCCTATACAGTCTGAGTGACGGACAAGGGTCCTGGATTCTTGCCACCTCACTCTCTCCTAAATTCTCTCTCCTCCCTCCTCCTTCTTCCTTTTCCAGAGATTGGGGCCTACCCAATCACTTAGTTTTACTTCTTCTATGCTGTCCTCTCAGTCGTTGTTTCTCCTTTTAGTTCAGTTTCTCTTCCTTTTCTGTCCCTTGGACTCTCTTGTCCCACCCTCCATCCCTTCCTCTTACCTCTCCAGCTCAGAACTGGTAGGCAGGCGGGTCGACACAGCTTAACGGCTAATCCTCGGCGCCCGTGATCGTCGGCCTCGAGGCGGCTGACCGATATGCGTCGGCTCCGCTATCCTCATAAAAAAAAAAAGGCTCCCGCGGGGTCCTGATCTCCGGCCAGTACCCATCTGTGATGAATGGTGAAGATACACAGAAAGATCATAATTACGGTAAGAACATAATTTCTGTTTTTTGCTTGCTAGATCCAGAGCCTGGTGTTTTCTGGCAAGACGCATTTTCCCCTCTTGGACAGGGAGGTTTCTCTATGCCTTCCCTCTCTTTCCATTACTGCAGAAAGTCTTTCTCAACCTGCAGTCAGAAGGAGCAGGGATGATCCTAATAGCTCCCTACTGGCCATGTCAGATTTGGTTCCCACTACTTCAGCACCTGGCACTAGAACCCCCAGTTCCCCTGCCCCAAGCTTAGGCTTGCTCTCCCAGGAGCAGGGTAACTCAAGTCATTGCACCTGCATGCGTGGCTCGGTTTGGGGTTTCTCCCAGAGTGGCAGAAGTCTTGTTGGCTGCTAGAAAGCCTTCCACCAGGGCTACTTACTCTATGAAGTGGAAACGGTTTTGCCTTTGGTCTTCCATTCGCCATCTTGATCCATTCACAAACTCTGTTTTGGAGTGCCTCCTTTCTCTGTGAGACTCAGGGATGAGCTACTCCTCCATTAAGGTGCACTTATTGGCCATCTCTGCATATCATGCACCTGTAGAGGACAAAACTCTTGCCCTGCTGGATCTTTCCCACACTTTTTTGTGGGGTATTCTCCACCTCGAATCTCCGGCCATGGGATCTTTTATTTCTTTTGGAAAAACTGGCGCTGCCTCCCTTCGAACTGGCCGCAAGTTTCGAACTATACTTTCTGTCATGGAAAGTGTTCTTTTTTGTTGCCATTACTTCTGCTTGAAGGATTTCTGAGCTTCAAACTCTGATGTGCAAAGAGCCTTATTTAGTTTTCCACAAGAACCGTGTGTCTTTGTGGACGAATCCTAAGTTTTTGCCTAAGGTGCTGTCTGAGTTTACACTGAATCAGGACATCCATCTACCTGTTTACTATCCAGAGTATTCTAATCGAGGGGACGCTCTGCCTCATACTCTGGATGTTCATCGGGTGCTTTGTTACTACTTAGATCGCACCCATGCTGTCCGAAAGTCTGAACAGTTTTGTTTCTTTCTCCCCAAGGACTGAAGGGGCTTCTGGTTCTAAACGGACTTTGTCCAAATGGCTAGTTAACTGCATTGTTTATTGTTACAGAAAGTATGGCAAGCCTTTGCCATGACCGGTCAAAGGCCATTCTACCAGAGGTATGGCTACTTTCTTTGCATCCATTAAGAATGTGTCTGCAGCTGATATCTGCACAGCTGCCACTTGGAGTTCCATACACACTTTAATTCGGCATTACAGTTTGGATATTGCCTCTCATCGTAGGGCAGGCTTCGGCATTTCTGTCCCACAGGGCCTTCTCTCATGAGCTTTCCAGCCAACTTTTACCTCCTCTCGACCTTAGGGGGTTGGTCCTTTCACTGCCTGGAACTCAGTCCTTATGGTGTTGCTTACTGCAAGAGCTCCCCCTTGAAGTGAGATAGTGCAGTTACGTAAGAACTTACTGTAACAGCAGCTATTTGAGAGGAGCTGTTGCAGCTGGTGCTGCTTTCCTTCTCTTCTTCCCCCTAGTAACTGTTTCTCCTTTGACTGTTTTTACATTTCCTCTTTTTGGAGGAACCTCCTCAGTTCTCCATTTCTGAGTTTGCCGGGGTGTCTGGTAGGAGAACTGAGGCAGAGCTGGGGGACCACCCCTTTTATACCATTGGCCAACATCAGGGGCGGGCTGACATCAGGGGGGTTGTCCCCTGCTAGCTAGAAGTTTTCCATGCGGTCCTGGCACCTGCTGACTTCAGTCCTTATGATGTAACCTGCTGCAACAGCTCCTCTCAAAGATCTACTGTTATGGTAAGTTCTTTCGGAACTGTACTTTCTCCGCACACACATTAAGTTCCTTCACTGGTGTCTGAGTTCCATCTGAATGAGCCACTTGTGCTGCCTACCTACTTTGCCAACTTCCAGAATGAAGGAGTGGGCACTCTCCATTTTCTGGATGTTTGGAGGGTCCCAATGTTTTACCGGGAGAAATCTAAGGACTTCAGGCAATCCAAACAGCTATTTGTCTCCTTCAATCTCCATCATAGGGGACAGCCTGTTACAATCAAGTGCATTTCTATCTGAACTGTGAGCTGTCTATGCCACTGCTGTGCCACGGCACAGGTCAAGCTGGAAGGTGAGCTACATGCCCATTCCACTAGGGCAGAGGTCCCTGGCAGATATCTGCTCATGTGCCTGTTGGTGATATATTGCAAAGTTGCAACTTGAAGCACAGTCCACACTTTGTTAAGCACTCTGACCTGGATGTCCATGCCAGCAGCATGTCACCTTTGGTAGGACTCTCCTGAATGGACTTCTGTCTTGAGTGAGCCCTTGGCTCCTACTGCCCTAATGCAGGTTTTTTTTTATCTAAGCTTGGTTCTCTGACCCATTAGTGTGAATCAGTATGCCTTCCATTCAGCAAAACTATTACAGCAAACACGTCGATGCCGACAACATCGACAGTTCGTTATAATAGTCAGACCAGGATGCTGGCACTCTTTCCTCGGTCCTGTGCCCCTGCCCTGAATCAGCTCCGGCTCAGAGTTGATAATCCATAAGTTGGGGGGTGTGGGGGGCAGAGCCTCCCCGATAGAAAAGTAACTGGTTCTCCTGCTGGATTTATGTCAACTGTAACTTGCAGTCAACATAAATCCATCACTGTGATGTCAGTCGATAAAACATTTGTCGAATCGGCATTGTAGACCCATGTGGATCAATGGTGAGTCCTGGAAAATATGAAAATTACATACCATAATTTTTGATCTTCTAGGAATATCTTTCTATTGGACTGGGCCCTGACCTCCCATCCTTACTGCATTATTGCGTCATGCACCCTTCCGGATGCCCTTAGTGACCACCACATGGTCTACTGTGTACACAAAATCCACAGACCAAAAGCCCTGCCAGAAGTCCTCCTCCAATCCTTGGATCTGTTACCTCCCTTCTGGATGACCTTGCAATATCGGACTGGTCACATCTTCATTGCTAGTTCCATGGACTCGGCCCTACTGTATTTCAAGACCATGTTCTTGTCTGTTAGGGATCACCATGCTCCCATCGGGAAAACTAGAGTACATGGCTGCCATCTCCCCAGGGTTTCTGCCAAACTGCTGGCCTGCCTGTGTACTAGGGACCCGGCTTGGAAGGCTCACAAGGCCTCAGGCTCCCCTTCTGACCTGCACAAATACAGGACCCTATGGAATGCATGCACTAGAGCAACTAAACATGCTAAGTCAGAATACTTCTCCGCTACCTTCCATAACAACATTAACCTCCCTTCAAAGTTTTGAAACATAGAAATATAGAATTTGTTAGCAGATAAGGACCGCTTGGCTCACCTAGTCTGCCCATTTCCCTACCTAATGGATAAGCTGCAGATCCTAGTTAACCAACAGCCTGCTTCCTCCTACCCCCCCCCACTAGAATTGCCTTACGTCTGTCCTATGCATTCCTGAATTCCCCCACTGATTTTGACTCCACAACCTCCTCAGGAACACTCTTCCACGCATCGACAACCCTCTCCATGAAAAAATACTTCCTCACATTACCTCTGAGCCGTCTCCCCTCTATCTTCAAATTGTGACCCCTTGTTCTTGCACATCTCTTTTTCTGAAAGATGCTACCCTCTTGGACTTTGTTAATTCCCTTGAGATACTTAAAAGTTTCTATCATGTCCCCTCACTCCCTCCTTTCCTCGAGGGTATACATATTAAGCTCCTTTAGTCTCTCTTCATATGTCTTCTGGTGCAGACCTTGCATCATTTGGTTGCCCTCCTCTGGACAGCCTACACCCTGTCTATGTCTCCAGAACAGCACATTGAGCAATTGACTGTATCAAATAATGAAGTGCTACATGATTTATCCTGTGCATCACCCTCTGTTGATAATAATGGTTTAAAAACACTTTTCAATCAGGAGTTAATGCCCATGAATATTTGTCCTAGTAAGGCTCAAGCTACCAAATCAATACCTATTAAGTTAATCACTCCAGAGTGTGTTAAACAATCACCTGTTTCTGATTCTTGTACCCCTACTGTCTCAAAATAAGTGTTAGTCCTGGGAGATTCAATCATTAAGCACATTGACAGGGTGGTATGTAATAGTGACAAGAGCAACTGCACTTGTTCTAGCTGCCATGGGGCCAGGGTATCTGACATTACCTCCACGATGCCTAAAATTTTACAAAATGCGGGGGAAAATCCACTAGTTATCATACATGCCAGTGTTAATGATATAAACAACTCCCCATTTAATCAGTTACAACAGGACTATGTAGCGTTATGTAACCTGTTACTTGATAGGGGATGCTGTGTATGTATATCTGAAATTCTGCCTGTCCCAAGAGCAACATCTACCATGACGCAGAAAATCAAAGCCCTAAATGAATGGCTGAGAAAGTGGTGTTTTAAGCAAGATATACCCTGTATTACCCACTGGGAATCATTTTCAGAATCGTTCTTTCTTGTTTTGCTGGGACGGTTTACATCTCAGTCGTGAGGGTACTTCACTTAGGGGAAGTATCACTAAAATCATAAATCATTGTTTAAACTAAAAACAATGGGGGAGAATGGGTCTATTCCCAAGTCTCTAAATACTTACCAAAATATTATTACAACTAAATGTAAATTCCTAGCTTTGAATGCAAGATCTTTAAACCATTAGCAGAACTCGAAGCCAAATGTAAAACTTTAAATATAGGTGTGGTGGGAGTAACTGAAACTTGGTGGGATGCATCCTCAATTTGGTCCAGAGAAATTCCAGGTTATAAGTTATATCATAAAAACAGATTAGATAAGCAAGGTGGTGGAGTTTGTATGTACATATGAAATGATATTCCTTCTTTTGAAGTGTGTTCTCCCTTTCCTTTGGAAAGTATATGGGTTACAATCTTATTGAAGGAGCAGTCCTATATAACTATTGGTAACATCTATCGACCTCCATCTGCAAATTCAGATTACACAACTGACATGTTTAAAGAAATTACACATTTTTCAGAATCTCAAGATACTGTAATATTTGGTGACTTTAACCTCCCTCATATGGACTGGGACTCATTCTCAGGACAGTCCTATGCCAAGAAAGGACTAATAGATGTGGTAGTTCGTACTGGATTACAACAACTTGTTACTGAACCCACTCGAGGTCCTAATATTTTGGATCTATTATTTACTAACATAGAGCAACAAATTAGCAATTTACAAATTTGGGATCCACTTGGGACCAGTGATCATTCATCTGTTCTTTTTGAAATTCAACAGTTTAAAACTACACAAAGGAAGTTATATTGTATAAAAAACTATAATAAAGCAATTTTTTCTAAAATCAATGAATACTTACAAAACATAAACTGGGAATCTAATCTTCTTAATTGTACAACACAACAAGCTTGGGACTTTTTTAAAAACATTGTACATTATTTGGAAAATACGTTTATTCCATCTAAGAGGAAATTTAATAATAAAGGAAAAATTCCCCCTTGGTTCAACAAGACAATTAAAAATCAGATTAAAATAAAAATTAAACTTTTTAGGAAACTTAAGAATAGTTCTGTTCCATTTAAAACTACTCTATTATATAAATACAGACTATCTGTGAAAAACTTAAAAAATTATATTACATTGGCAAACAATAAGCTAGAATTTAAACTAGCTCACACAAAAGACTGTCACAAATCTCTTTTCTCCTATATAAATAGTAAAAAAGGTGTATCAAGGACCATTGGTCCCATTATAACCAATGGCTCTTCTCTATCTGATATAGAAACCTCGAATCTCTTTAATAAGTACTTTTGTTCTGTCTTCTCTCAAAAATCACCTATTGGTACATTTAAAGTTCACCACATAGATTATCATAGGTTCTATCCAACTGACTTTATACAGGCTATCAAAAAACTAAAAAAAAATACTAGTCTGGGCCCAGATGGTATTCATCCATGGTTTCTGATCGAAACCTCTATAAATATTTCTATACCTTTGTCAATTATCTTAAACAAATGCTTACAAGAAAGCATTGTACCAAATGATTGGCGTTCAGCAATAGTTACTCCCATATTTAAAAAAGGCAATAGAGGTTCTGTGCAAAATTATCGTCCAGTTAGCCTGACCTCAGTGGCTGGTAAATTAATGGAACGAGTAATGAAGTCTCTAATAGATCAAGATTGTAAAAAATTAGAATTTATGATTCAAATCAGCATGGGTTTATTCCCAGGTATTCCTGCACCACCGATCTGATATCTTTTTACAATAATATAAGTACTCTACTAGATGTGGGTATCCCTACTGATGTAATTCTTTTGGACTTTAGTAGAGCTTTCGATAAAGTCTCACATGAAAAACTAATTACTAAAATGCACAATCTAGGTTTGTCACCTGATATTGTCAACTGGACTTTAAACTGGTTGACAAATCGTTCTCAGAGAGTCAGAATTAATGATATCTTGTCTGATTCAGGTAGTGTGACAAGTGGTGTACCACAGGGGTCGGTCTTGGGACCAACATTGTTTAATCTTTATCAGTGATTTACAAACAGGGCCAAATAACTTCATGGTTAAATTTGCAGGCGATACTAAATTGGGGCAAGGTTAATAATCAAGAAAATATTTCTGCATTAAAGAAGGATTTGGAAAAATTAACACTGTGGGCAAACGAAAATCATATGCAGTTTAATCAAGACAAATGTTAGTAGTGCATTTCGGTGTAAATAATCCAAAAACGATATATTATATAAACGGACTACCACTTCACTCATCAAATTGTGAAAAAGATTTAGGGATATATGTTAATAATAAACTTACGTCAAATGATCACTGTGTTAGAACTGCTTGCATGACCAACAGACTTTTGAGGCAAATAAAACGCACTTTTGTTAATCGCACTGAACAATGCCTTATTCCATTGTATAGGGCATACATTAGACCATATCTAGACTATGGCTCCCCTTTCTGGAATCCAAACCAAAAAAAAGACATAGCAATTCTTGAACAGGTTCAAAGGAGAATAACTAGAATGATTCCAAGATTAACAAACTTGGATTATCAGAACAGATTAAAAGCTGCTGGTCTCTTCTCTCTTCAAACTAGAAGATTAAGAGGTGATATGCTTATGGTTTTTAATTTAATAAACTCACCAGATCTAATAGAAAATGTGGTCTAACACTCTCAAAAGAGGCGATGTTATGTCCGAACTGCATAATAAATAGCTTGAAGTAAAACTTATAAAACCAGCAAAAGGGGAAACTTTTTTCCAATAAGAGCATCCATTGTATGGAACACCTTGCCACAAGAATTGGTAGAGGCAACTAGTGCCACTGTCTTTAAAAACAAATTTGATGTTTGGTTGAGGGATAATAGATAAATAATGTCCCACATAGTGTGGGGAACAGTCTCGATGGGCTCTGGCTTCTTCCGTTCTTTCATACCAAGTAATAGTTCTCCAGATGGGGTCTCATCAACTGTCTATACAGAGAGATAACAACTTCCTGTTAATTACTGGTGATGCCTCTACCTATGCATCCCAGTATCACCCCAGCCATCCCTACTGCCTTCTCACATTGTTTGTCCACCTTTAGGTCATCTGATATAACTACCCCCAGGTCCCTTTCCATTTTTGTTGTTGTCAGTATCTCACCCCCCATTGTGTACTCTTCCCCTGGGTTTTTGTTTCCTAGGTGCATTAGTTTGCACTTCTTTGTGTTGAATCTAAGCTGCCATACATTTGACCATTCCTCCAACCTTGCCAAGTCGCTTCTCATCCTTTCCACCTCACCTTATGTATCAACCCTATTGCAGATCATTGTGTCATCTGCAAAGAGACATACTTTTCCTTCCAGTCCCTCTGCAATGTCACTTATAAAGGCATTAAAAAGGACTGGACCCAGTACTGAACCCTGCAGTACCCCACTAGTAACCCCCCTTTCTTCACTGTGGACTCCGTTTACTATTACCCTCTGCGACCTGTTGTCCAGTCAATGTTTTACCCGGGCTACCACCCTGGGACCCACTCCCAGGCATAGCCCCTCCCTGGTCCTGATGCTTTGGTCACCCAGTCAAAAATCGATTAGATTAGGTCTGGCGTGACCTTCCGCTTCTGAATCCATGCTGCCTTGGGTCCTGTGCCCCACTGGCCTCTGGGTACTCAACAATTCTTTTCCTTCAAAGTGATTCCATCATTTTCCCTACCACTGAGGTCAAACTGACAGGTCTGTAGTTTTCTGCCTCTGTCTTGCTCCCACTTTTGTGAAGGGGAATCACATCCGCCCTCCTCCAGTCCTCAGGCACCACACCATCCTCCCATGATTTGTTAAACAGGGTAGTCAATGGTGTTACTTGTTCCCTCCCTTAGTTCTTTTAGAATTCTGGGGTTAATCCCATCAGACCACATTGCTTTGTCCACCTTCAGTTTTAGGAGATCTTACTTCGAGACACAGCTCTTGCAGCAGGTAACACCATTAGGGACTGAAGCTGGCGAGGTCAGGACCTGAAACTTCTAGCTAGCTATCTTCACGCCGAGACCGCCCACGTCGGTCCGCCTCCGGCGTCAGCGTAGTACATAAGGGCGGTCGCCAGATTCCCCAGTTCTTTTCCGCCCGTCGACTTGCAAGTCTCCGACCATGGTTCCAGTTCTAGCGCCGACACGTGGTAAAGTTTTCCTTTGGAAGAATCGTTTTCTTGACGGTTTATTGTCTGATGTCCTCTCCAACCTCCGGTCATTCTTTGAAGTGCGCCTGTGGAGAAGCAGATCCCTTTAAGGATCTGCATGGCCTCGTCCAGTGCTTAGGCCGAACCACGACACCCGGTCCTGCTCCTTTTGCCCTGTTTCAACAGCAGAACCGGATCCGTGCAGAAGGCCCTAGGCGTTTCTGCTCGAGGAACAACTCAAGACCATGGCCTCCAAGGGGGATTCTTCGGAGAAGGCCCGCAAACATTTGGAGAAGCATAGGGAGAAGGCCCCTTCCAGGTCCCCATCTAGGGCCTCTGATTCTCATAGCTCCGGCTCCAGGTCTGACCGCTCGCCTTCCCGGGCCAGTTCTCAGCCTCCCCCTGCTGTGGTGAGAAAATCTTCAGGCTCCTCTTCCCAGGCCAAGACTTCCAGGCCTCCTTCGTCTTCCAAGGCCCTGGTCAAGTCGGGGGACTGCCACCATCACCACAAGTTGGGTTCCCGCCATTCTGAACCTGACGTCAGGTCTGCCTCCTCCTCCTCAGCGAAAGACCAAGGAGCTCACCTCTCTTAAGAGACCGTCGGACCCGACGTCGACCCGCCCGACGTCGGCCTCTCTCCACAGGTCCCCAGAGCCGTCGACCGCCAGACGACCATCGCCCGGCAAACCTCGCACCCCGGATGCGGTAGGGGCGATGTCCGTGCCTGTCCGGATCGAGAAGAGGACCCAGCGCCTCAACCGGCGTCGGTCAGGAGACCGTACAGAGAGGTTAACACAGCCGAGGACCAGGCGAGCGACCCGGTTCTCCGAGCCTCCAGGAACCCTCCCGCAACCCGAGGGCCCCTGTGAGCCAACGCCGGAACCGACGACCCACCACCAGCGCCCGGTCCGTCGTCGGGTCTTTCTTTCTCAGAGGTTAAAGCTTTTCACTTACTGGTGGGATACCATCAAAAGGCGTGGTCCCCACCCCACCTCCTCTTCCACCTCCTCCTCCTCCTAGGCGGTTACTCCTCCGG
Source organism: Neoceratodus forsteri (assembly GCA_016271365.2). NCBI lineage: Eukaryota > Metazoa > Chordata > Ceratodontiformes > Ceratodontidae > Neoceratodus > Neoceratodus forsteri. Next base: position 1,502,435,707 of record CM057450.1, on the reverse strand, counting down.
TTCCTGTGCCCCCTTCTCCATCTGGGCCTGCAGGCGGTTACCTCCTCCCGGGAGCCCAGGATCCCTCAAGGGAGACCAGATAAAGGAGACCTCCGTCCAGATCCTCTTCTGGGTCACCCAGCCTAGAGAGACAGAAGAGCGCCACCATTACGCCTTCAATGGAGTACCGGGATCAGAGTTTTCAGCAGGATCTAGTCCCCATCTCCCCTCCACATCCCTTTCCAGACCCATATGAGCTTCCAAGGTCTCCTCCGGATGACCCCTTAGTTCTCCCGGACATCATGAGACACATCCAAAGGAACATGGGATGGGATGCGGAAGAAAGTTAGACCCGAAGGCTATGCCTTCTTGAAGTATCTTGACAGAAGGACCCCAAGCCAGTGGTGGTGCCACCCTTGGTAGACACTCGTTGTGGGCGTCACCAAGGCAGCGCAAAGCATCCATTCACTCCAGCGATGCGAAGAAAGCTGACCGCCTGTACAAGGCTCCAAGGGAAGACCAGTACTTAGCTCAACATCCTCAGGCCGACTCTCTGGTCATAACAGCCTCTCATGACCGGTCCCAAGACATAACATTTGAGCACTCTGCCACGGACCGGAGTCAAACAGCTGGAGCGCTATGGGTGGCGCACTACTCCAGCCCACATGGTGCAGTTCAAGAATGCCTTGTGGGAGCAGGGTCTGGATCTGGCTGAGAAGTTGCCAGAAGGTGAGCAGAAGCAGGAGATGTTGCCCAGCTCCTCTGAAGCGGGTTCGGACGTGGGGACCCAAGTGCTCACGAGCAGCGTGCGACTCCAGCGGACTCCTCGGCCCGAGCAGCAGCTTCAGGTGTATGCCTCCGGGCACTCTTGGCTCCGTGTCTCCAGCACGGACATCCACAAAAACATCATGGGCGCCCCATTTGAGGAGGATGTTCTTTGGTGAGCCCTCTGAGGGTCATCACCAAGCTAAGAGGCAGGGAAGGCAGTGAGGTCGGTCCAGGCAATGTACCGACTGAGGCTTAGTTCCTTCGTAGGAACCAAAGCCGTTTTCGTGGGCGAGCACAGAGACAACAGTTCCTTTTGACCCACAACAGAACTCCGGTTCCGCAGAGGCCCAGGGTAGACAGCCCGTGGGCGAGGTCCGCGCCCAGCTAAACCGGCCCAGCCATGAGCCCCTCCCGCCACAGCCTGACTCCTTTCTGACCCCCGCCCCTCAGGATCAACGGGACATCAAGGTCGGGGGTCGCATTGCGATACCTGCCAGGATGGCAGTCCTGATCACCAACCGGTGGGGTTCTTCAGTTAGTCGAAGAGGCCACTTTATAGAATTAGCAGAAAAGCCACCCTAGAGGCCTCCTCTGCTCTCCGTTACTCGGGTCAGCACAAGCCTCTGATCAGGCAAAATAACTGCGCTCCTGCAAAAGGGCGACAGAGTATGTCCCAGAGAACCAGAGGATGCAATTTACTCCACTTCTTCCTGGTTCCAAAACAGGGGACCTCCGTCCGATTCTGGACTTCAACAACCTCAATATGTGATTAGCCTACAAAGATTCTGCATGGTGACTCTTCCGGGTCTTATTCCCATGCTAAAGAGTGACATATTTTTAGCGTCCCTAGACATGCAGGATGCGTACCTGCACATCCCTGTAGCTCAAGTGCACAGGAGGTTCCTGCGCTTCGAGTTTCTCGGCGACCACTTTCAGTTCCGAGCACTTCCATTCGGACTGTCATCAGCCCCCAGGGTCTTTACCAAATGCATGGCAGTTGTGGCCGCATCTCTAAGGCGACAGGGCCATTATGTGTTCCCGTACTTGGACGATTGGCTTCTCATGGCCGCCTCCAGAGGCGTTGTTAACAGCTATCCAGAGTACCCAGGATCTGGCTTCGGTCTCTGGGCATCTTGATCAATTGAGAAGTCCCTCCTGGTACCGTCGCTAGAAACTGCAGTTCATAGGCGCAGTCCTGGACACCGTTCGGGAAGAGCATTTCTTCCAGATGACAGGCGGGCGCATCAGATCCCTCATCAGGGATCTTTAAGTCGAAGACCGTCGGCCGGTCGGTCCCCGGCTTGCTTTCCGGACACATGGCTGTGGCCATTCCGACCGACCCTTTCGCAAGGCTCCACATGCGGGTAACTCAGTGGATGCTCAAGGTGCAATGGGACCAAAGGCAAGACCATATGCAGCATCCGGTCAGAATCACGAACGCCGTGATTTGAGACTGGCAATTGGCTAGACCCAGGGACACTCTCTGCGGTGTCCCCATTTATCAGCGCCGTCCCCTGGGTAATCCTCACCACAGGCGCCTCAGGACTAGGGTGGGGAGCACACCTGGACGGGTGAAGTCCCAGGGAGCGTGGACCCTCAGGAGGCTCACCTTCATATCAACGTTCTGGAGATAGAGCGGTCCTTTATGCCCTGCAGGCATTTAGTCAGAGATCCCGCTGGTACTCTCCTGCTACAGACAGACAACACACGTGATGTATTACTCCAACAAACAGGGGCGCACTCTTACCCCTTTTCAGGAGGCTATGAGGGTGTGGGATTGAGTAATCCGACACAGTGCCGAACCTGATCACAGTACATGTTCCGGGGTGGACAACACAATTGCGGACCGGCCTGAGTCATTCTCAGGCCAGAGTCCTGATGGGAACTTCTTCAGGAGGTAGCAGAGGATCTGTTTCTTCGATGGGGAACTCCAGAATTGGACTTATTCGCTTCCCCATCCAACGCAAAACTGCCCAATTTTTGCTCGCTAGATCCAGGGCCTGGTGTTTTCTGGCGAGACGGGTTGTCCCTCTCCTGGGTGGACAGATTTCTCTACGCTTTCTCTCCCTTCCCGTTGATCCAGAGAGTTCTTCTCAAACTTCGCAGGGAGCATGCAACAATGATCCTGGTGGCTCCTTTCTGCCCAGACAGATCTGGTTCCCTTTGCTATGCACAGCTATCCGGGAACCTCGCTCCCGTTGCCATTCAGCTCCCATCTCTTGTCTCAGGAGGAGGTTCACTGGTCACCGGACTTACGCTCACTGAACCTGCATGCATGGCTCCAGAGACATAGCCATTTCTGCGACACGGGGTCTGCATAGAGGTTGTAAGTCCTTTCTGCCGCAGCCAGAAAGCTTCCGACAGCGCATGCGGCGTATGCCATGGTAAATGGCGCGTTTTGTCTATGGTTGCAAACACGGCTTCCCCTTTAGGTTTGTCGGTGGCGGTGTTAGAGTACCTGCTCTCCCTTTTCGTTCGGGTCCTCGCCTACTCCTCTATTAAGGTGCACCTCTGTGCCATTTCAGCTTATCACCTTCCGAGTGGGACCAGCACACAGTGGCGCAATTAGATGCCTGTCCAAGAATTCCTGAGAGGGTGTTACACCTTAGGCCGCCCATTAAGACCCAGTGCCTCCATGGACTTACTCTTGTCCTGGAACAACTCCGCTCCCCCTTTGAACCCGCGCGGATTGCGAGCTGCGTTTTTCTGTCGTGGAAAGCGTTGTTTTTAGTGCTGTTACGTCCAGCGAGAAGAGTTTCCGAGCTTCATGCTCTCATGTATGAGAACCTTATTTGATTTTCCACGGGACAAGTATCCCTGAGGGCCGAATCCTAAATTCTGCCTAAGGTGGTTTCACACTCACTCCCCAATCAGGAGCATTGACCTGCTCAATTCTACTTCCTAATTGCCTCTAATAGAGAGAGCATGCCGTCCACACCCTGGATGTTCACCGAGCTTAAGGTAATACCTGAGCAGAACTAAGCAGCTCGAATCGGAGCAACTTTGCTTCCTTTACTGAAAGGATGATGGGCCAACCAGTATCCAAACAGTCCCTTTCTCGCTGGCTTGTCCAGTGCATATCATACTGTTATGATATCAAACAAAAGCCCCTCCGGGATCAGTCCGGCCATTCCACCAGGAGTGGCCACCTCGCTACAACACTTGAAGCGTCTTCCTCTTTGCCATTTGTGCTGCAGCCACTTGGGAGTTCTGTACATACCTTTATCAGGCACTATAGCCTGGACATCGCTTCACGGAAAGGCCGGCTCCGGCCTGGCTGTGCTACAGGGTCTCCTGTCCTAGAATCAGGACCTGGAATGAACTTTCTAGTTTCCTCCTCCCAGAGTGTTATGGCGCTACTGCTTGGGGAATCAGTCCTAATGGTGTTACCTGCTGCAGAGCTGTGTCTCGAGTAAGATAGTACAGTTACGTAAGAACTTACCGTAACAGTAGATCTTCGAGAACAGCTCTTGCAGCAAACCCTCTGCCCACCTTCCCCTTGGAGGCATGGCTTAAGCCTTTTTAACAGGGATTTATACCCTTTTGTCTTCTGACTGTGGATCCTCAGTCTCCCATTTCGATATAATCCTGCGGCCGGAAGTCTCTGGCGGGAGAACTGGGGAATCTGGCGGGACCGCCCCCTTATGTACTACGGCTGACGTTGGAGGTGGGACCGATGTCGGGGGCGGTCCCTGCTGAAGATAGCTAGCTAGAAGTTTTCTGTGGGGTCCTGACGCCTGCCGTCTTCAGTCCTAATGGTGTTACCTGCTGCAAGAGCTGTTCTCGAAGATCTACTGTTACGGTAAGTTCTTACGTAACTGTACTTTCTTTCAGAACCCTTTCTTCTGTGAAAGAACTGATATCGACCCCCCTATCCAGAGTTGTTCTATTGACTGGATTAGGTACCCCCCTTCTTTTGTGAATACTGAGCAGAAGTATTCATTCAGTATCCCTGCTTTTTCACTGTTTCTCTCGGTCCACCCACCCTCCTCTTTATTCAGCCTCAGTATCCCTCCCTTTGTCTTTCTTCTCTTCCTAATGTACCTATAAAAGGTTTTATCCCCCTTCTTAACTGAGTTGGCTATCTTTTCTTTGATTTGGGCCTTTGCTATTCTGACTGCCTTCCCTGCTTCCTTCTGTTTTAACTGGTACCATTCTCTGTCCTGCTCCTTCTGTGTTTCCTTATAGCTCCTAAACGCTATCTTTTTCTCCCTAACCTTCCCAGCCACCTCTTTTGAGAACCATAGTGTTTTTTTTTTCTTTCATTTGATTTGTTTATTTGCTTCACACAAAGGCTTGTTGCCTCTGTGATGGCAATTTTGATGTTTCCCTATTGTTGCTCCACCCCTCCTATTTGCCTGTTTGCTAGTGCTTTTCTGAGGCACTCTCCCATTTTGACAGAATCAGCCCTCCTGAAGTCCAGTACCTTCACTTTTGTATGGCTTGGCTCTACAGCTGAGTTTATCGTGAACCACACTGTTTGGTGGTCACTTGTTCCCAGATGGCTGTCCACTTCTAGATCTGAGATCCTCTCTCCATCTCCATTTGAGACTACCAGGTCTAAGATTGCTCCCTCCTGAGTGGGTTCCAACACTAGCTGTCTGAGGCATGCCCCCTGTAGGGCATCGAGAATGGCCCTGCTCTTGGGTATGGCTGCAGCAAAGGTGTTCCAGTTAACATCTGCATATTCAGGTCCCCCATCAGCAATATCTCCCCATTCTCTGCCACCCTAACCATGCCTTCTTTTGGAAGGTTATTCATGCCCTCTTCTCACCCCCATTCCAGGACACCCTCTCAATCCTCAAGGTGAAAAACACCACCATCTCGGACTTCTCTTCTGTCGTTTCTGAATTCAGTAACTTCTTCATTAACTGCGCCTCCTCCCTCCTCTCCACCCTTCCGTCCTCTGCCCCTCTAAAGCCCTCTCCCACCCCTCCTTTTGCCTTTTCTCCTATCTCCTCATCCAATGCCCTTTAGGTCCTTCTGGCTCTTAACCCCCTCAAGGGCATGAGTCCAGATGGACTGGACCCTAAACTCTTGCATCTCTCTGCCCCTGCCATCAATTTTCCACTCTCCTCCCTTCTAAACCTCTCCTTGTCCCTTGCTTCTGTCACAGATGCCTGGAAGAATGCTACAGTAATACCCCTTCCTAAAGGTGGCAACCCCTCTGTCCCAGGTAACTATCGCCCTATCTCTCTACTACCCACCCTTTCCAAACTACAAGAACACCTAGTCCTTTCTCAACTCTCCCCCTTCCTGGACTCATCTTCTTTCTTCACACTACTCCAGTCTGGCTTCCGCAAATCCCATTCCACCTCCACCTCCCTCCTCAGACTTACCGATTCCATTCTCTCTGGGATGGACTATGGCCAAATAATTTCCACTATTTTTGTCGATCTAGCCAAAGCCTTCGACACAGTCACCAACCCCATTCTCCTTGCTAAGCTCACCACTGCAGGGCTCTCCTCCCATGCCACTTACTGGTTCCACTCTTGCCTTCTGGGCAGAACTCAATCAAGTAAAATTGGCTGCTCCATTTCCCCTCCCCTCCCTATCAGCACTGGAGTCCCCGAAGGCTCTGTGCTTGGCCCCATCCTTTTCTCCATTTTTCTAAATAACCTCCTTACCATCTGCACCTCGGCATCCATCCACATGTACGCTGATGTTACAGTACTGTTTGCCTCTGGCTCCTTCCCCTCTGATCTGATGGCCAGACTCCAGCTGTACTTTTCAACATACAGCACTGGTTCCGCTCAAATCAGTTGGCCCTAAATGCAAAGAAGACTGTCTCCATGATCTTTGGAACCAGGCAAAAGCTCTCCAGACTTACTACCATCCCATCCTTTCATACCCTTGGTGGTCCCCCCTCTTGAAGATGTCCCTTCCTTTAAGTACCCGTGGGTATGGCTTGACTGGTATCTGGACTTCTCAGTTCATGTTGAGGCAATCCACAAAACATTGCACCCAAAACTAGGTGCTTTGTATCGTAACCGTGGGTGCATCCCCTTGCCGACCTGCAGAACCATATCACATAGAATGATTTTCCCCATCTTTGACTATGGAGACACAGTATACAGCGCTGCTCTTAAGTCTACACTGGCCAGACTGGACCCACTGTTCCACTCATTTTGCCATTTTGCTCTTGATTGCCCCCTCCGCACTCACTATTGCTCCCTCTACTCTGCCCCCTCTCTCCCCTCCCTTGAGGCCAGACATCTTATTCACTGCTCCTCCTTCCTGGCCAAACACTGGCTTGGTTCTATTCCCTCCTACCTCTCCTTTCTCCTCTCATCCCCCCCAACTCCCTATGAAACTCTTAACTTTCACTTCCTCACTCTCCCACCTGGGTCGACTACAGTTGGTTAGGCAGCTTTCTCCTACTGTCTCCCTAAACTGTGGAATGCCCTCCCCCAACCACCTGCTCTGCCACATCTCTTCACTCCCTCTTCCATCATCTCCATGAGATTTACCCGACCACCTGCAACTGCTTCTGATTCTTTCCTTCCCGCTGCTCCTCCCATCTCCATATCTCCTCTTTTCCTCTTCTCTCCCCTGTCCTCTACCCCCCCCACACTGCCTTATCTTTCTACCCCTCTTCCACCAGGTATTATACCCCACCTATGTACCCTCCCTGTGTTTGCTGTAATATGCTTAGCTGCTTTGGCCCCTTGCTGGGCGACTGGTACCAATTCAGTAGGCTCCTCTATGAACTGCAATCCACAGCTTGTAAATGCAGTTGTATATGTAAAATTGTAAATGCTAATTTGTTTATAGAGCTATAATCTGCTTATTGTGCTTTCCTTTCTTCTCTCAGTATGGTTTACCACTTGCCATTTTTTTTGTTACATTTCATTCTCCCATGCCCCCTACACCCCAGTACGCATCTGGAAACAAGGTGCTATTCAGCTCAGTATGTCTTTCTTGGTAAAACTATTGAAAGAAATAGATAAATCTTCATCATTGATTCACATGTCCACCTGCCATCCTCTGGGCTCACTTCAGTCTGTTTATTGGTTTTCACATTGTTCTTGGTTTGGGCTCCGACGACACTGTGTTAGTGCTTTGTTGACCTTTATTATACGGGTCACAAGGGCTGTCTTATGCCCTCAGGTTTAGTGCACAAGGACTAGATCTTCCTGGACTAAGTCTCCATCACTCATTCACACTAGTGGGATAGCGCCGGAGGCGCTAGGACCAAGCGGGAGCCAAAAATTTTCTAAAGGGCCGGCGCCGAGGTAGGACCACGCCGCGCAGCACCGCGAGACTGACTCGCGCCTGTATAGGCTATCTCGGCGTCGACCCGCCAACCGCCTCAGTTCCTTTTCTCCCGCCGTCGAGTGCGCTTGGATGTCGACGTCGCTCATCTGCCGGAGTCAGTTTTCATCTATACGACAGCAGCTTTTAGTGTTTAATTTAAACGTTTTAATTTAACTATTTAGTAGTAATTTTTTATTTTACGAATAAGAAGATTATGAAGAAATTCTTTCCTGCCATCCACGGAGTCGTCCTTAGACGGTAGCGGTGACGGTAGGAAGACTTCGTTTGAAAGTTGTTATGGCAGAGGGGCTGTGCCCGGTTCACCACCCTTAAGTAACGGGGGGGGGGGTCTGACTACGGAAAGTCCTGTGCTCGGCGGGGAGTACAGTCCGCCGAAGCACGACTCTGGCGGTGCCGGGGATCCAGCTCCACTTAGCCTCGAGCTCTTCTTCGTTTGAGGAAGAAGAATCGGTGCCGCTCGAGGTTGCCCGTTGGTATGTCTGCACGAGGATTGTTCGTTGGTAGGGGCGATAGGCCTGAACCGACTTTCGTGGGTTCCCCCTTGGCCCCGCTCCTAACGACTGCATTCTTGTCGGACTCCATCTCTGTCCTCGTTGGAGTTCTGGTGAGCAGTTTCACCTCTGGGCGCTCCTGTGGAGCAGGGGTTTGACTCCTTTTTCCTGGTTGTGTTCCTGGTTTCTGGGCCTCCGGGCCTCGGAGCCGTTGGACCGGAGCCGGGTCAATTGGATCTGAATGAGCACGGTGCCCTCTTGGTGCCTTCGCCATCCTGTCAGCCCCTTGTGCCTACCCCCCCCTCTTCCTTTTCCATGCAGGGGCTGGCAGGGGCACCACCTTTCTCTTCTTTTCCATTGGCTTTCCATGGTGTTTTTCCTGGCGTTGTGCCCAACACCTTGGTGGTGCCGCAGGTCTGGTGCCGTGTCTCTGGTTTGGCATGGGTGCCATAGGCGGCACCGCTGGTGTTTGGGTTGGCGCCAGGATTCGGCGCCGTGGCTCGATGCTGTGCTTGGCACCGTACTGGGTGCTGCAGTTGGCGCCGTGGCTCGGTGCTGCGCTCAGCGCCGTGCTCGGTGCAGTGGTTGACACCATACTGGGTGCCGCAGTCGGCACCGTGGCTTGCTCAGCGCCATGCTCGGTGCCGTGGTCGGCTCCATGGCTCGGCGCCGTGCTCAGTGCCGTGGTCAGCACCGTGCTCTGTGTTGCAGTCGGCACTGTGGCTCAGCGCCGTGCTCTGTGCCGTGGGTCGGCTCCGAGGCTCACGCTGTGCTCGGCGCCATGCTTGGCGCCATGGGTGCTTCTTTGTCTGCGCCGCTAGCGGTGCTGTGGGTGTCTCACGGTGCCACTGATGCCCATGGGTGCTGGTGCCTGCCACCCGCAGGTGGCATGGGTGCCATGGTGCCATGGGCGGGGTACTTTGCGCTATTGCTGCTGCTGGTACCAAGGATACCTGTGGGTTCTGCCGTGGGTGCCATCTGGTGTCTCTCAGGTTGGCATGGTTACCGTTGGTGCCTTCCCTGTGCCAGGAGTGATGCTAGTGCCGCAGGGTGCCAGTTGGTGCTGTCTGACAGAACTAAGGAAAGATCTGTGTTTGCAGACCTCTCTTCCGCAGGACTTGTGTTGGGATGTTTCCATGGAATGAATTCTATTCGCGGATTATTTCCACACATTTTAGTGGGTGGCGGTCTGCATCGGATCTCCTCATCCAGCAATTTTCCGCTGATGGGACTCTTCTGTTCTGTTTCTGTCAGTGGAATCTCTTTCCGCCAGCACTTTCTCAGCCCCTCACGTGGTGCCAAGCTCCTCGACACCCTTCCTGGTGGCGGAGTCTCTAGTGGCTCTAACGGACCTCTTTTGGGGTCCTTCTGTGGTAGAAAGGCATCTGGATGAGTCTTTCCCTGTCCTTCTGGTCAGTGATACAGCGGATGACTCATTTTATATACTGAACGACACGCCCTCTCTATCATCAGAGTCTGTGATGCAAGCTCTTTTAGTAGTTCCTCATTTATGGGGTCCACCATAGTGTTCAGACTGGATCTGTGGACTATATACCTCTGCGTCTAGACTTTTTCAGTGGTCAAGACAATTACACTCTTTGGAACATTTTAATTCTATGGTCGGGAGCTGCACAGACTGTCCCGCTCCTTTGATAGGGGTATACAGCCCGTTTTTTGATGCTGCCCCTCTGGTGGCTGCTTCACCACAGGTAGTTAACATCTGTCTAGCTATTATTAGTCCAGTCAGGGGTTCAGTTATGGATCTTCAGGCTCCTCCTGCTCCTCAGAGGGATGACATCCTTGTCATTTCTGTATCAGGCAATACTTGCCAAATAGCAGCCAGCAACCTTGTCAGGCTCGGACTAATGATATTTAAAAAAAAAAAAAGGGGGGTCAGAATTATCACAGCACAGGGCCTAGTTGGAATTTCCTGATACCACGCTTGGATCTGATCAGGTTCCGCCTCAACCCTGAGGCGGTCGTCTCTAAACCTCAGTAAAGAGTACCTGTTTTCTTCTACCCCTAGGGGGCAGTCCGATCCAGCGGTGGTATAGCTCACCTCTTTTCTCTAGAGAATTTCTCTTATTCCGACATATTTTCAAAACCTAGGCATCTAACCAGTCTGTTAGTCCCCTTTTTGTTTTTTAATCAGGCTTTCTTCTGCTGATCAGAGCCTTACAGCAACAGAAGTGACTCTTCAGCAAGTCGGAACTTAGATTCCTACTTCCATGTTTGCTCCAACTTAACAGATGACATGCTTCTTTCTTGACCATTGGTCAAGTAGGTTCTTTCTAAGGTAGCTTCGCAAATATTCACATACAGTCATATTACCCTGAACCTGTACACTTTACCTCCAGCTCTTGCAGTTCCTGAGGTCCTTTACATTAGATTAGTGCATGTCTTTGACACTATTAATTTTGGTCCTAGATCAAATCGTGAGGCCAGGTTCTTGCCGCTCTCCTAGAGTAGTTGCGGCTGCCTGGCAGACTTTAATTTTTTGCCCATTGTAGTTGTCGGCAAGGTGACGAGTTACAACTCTAGCGTTTATCTTGTAGGCACTATGTTATAGATGCTCTTACAAGAAAGCTCTTTTTATTAACAGGACAGTCCTTGGCTGTCCTTTCCGAGTGAACCCTATCTCCTACCACCCTACTCAGGGTTGTTGATTTTAGCTTTGGTACTCTCCCACTAGTGTGAATGAGTGATGGAGACTTAGTCCAGGAAGATATGGAAATTACGTACTTACCGTAATTATTGATCTTCTTGGACAGTCTCCAACACTCATTCACACGCCCACCCACCATCCCCTGGGTTCACTCGTTTTTCTTTCCTGGTCTTCATGGCCTATGGTTCAGACTGTGAAGACATTGTTCTTTGACCTTTCTTATGAAGGCCATCTGGGCCCTCTCAGGCCCAGACACTCAGAATGAGTTATTCTCATCAGTTACGCTGCACCTCCTTGGTCGAAAAGGTACTGAGGCGGTTGGAGGGTCGACGCTGAGATAGCCTATACAGGTGCGAGTCAGTCTTGCGGTGCCGCGCGTGCATGGTCCTACCCCAGCGCAGGCCCTTCAGAAAATTTTTGGCTCCCGCTTGGTCTAGCGCCTCCGGCGCTATTCCACTAGTGTGAATGAGTGATGGAGACTGTCCAAGAAGATCAATAATTACGGTAAGTATGTAATTTCCATTTAAGTTATGCCGCACCTGTAAAAAAAAAAAAGGTACTGAGGTAGATGAGAGCTGGTGCCAAGGTAAGCCTGGTGCCGCAAGCCACTCTCTTGGTACCATGCATGCACACAGCTTGCCTCGGCGCTAGCCCTCCTGAAAACTTCTGAGTCCCGCAGGGTCCTAGCAACTCCAGTTGAGACCCATTAGTGTGAATCAATAGTGAAGATATTCCTAGATCAGGGATTACTGTAAGTACATAATTTTCATTTTTCTCACTCCCTCGCCCCCAGAGATATTCCAGCAGCAGGGCGAGGAGCATGCACCACCAGCTCTTTTAGTGCATCAGTGTGCCCATGGATCTGCAGGTCCTCAAGATCTTCCTGGACATAAGTCTCCACCACTCATTCACACTATTGGGATCTGCGCCGGAGGCACTAGGACCCATCGGGAGCAAACTTTTTGCTGGAGAGTCGGCGCCAGAGATGGCGCCGTGAGGCAGCGTCGCGAGCCTAGCTCGCGGTAATGACTCATCTCGGCCACTTCCAACCGCCTAAGTTCCTTTTTTTCCCGCCTGCCGAGTGCACTTTCAGTGACGACGTCGCTCGCCTGTCGGGAGTCAAACTAGCATAGTTTTTAGTTTTTTATTATTTTGTAGTTATCTCGATACAGTATCGCTTAAAGTTATTCTTATTTGTAAATAAAAACAATAAAGAAGTCTCAGCCTACATTGACGGAGTCGACCATGAGCAGGTCAGGTGACGGTAGGGAGACTTCGTATGAAAGCTGTTCAGTCAGTCAGGCTGGGTCCAGTCCGCCGCCTTCTCCGGAAGGGGGGGTCTGACAATGGTCAGTCAATGCCGGGGGGCCAGAGGCGGTCCCCGGAGGGCATAAAAAGCAAGCGGTCGCATTCGGCACCGTTCGGCCTCGAAGCTCTTCTTGACCCACAGGTCTAAAAGAAGGCATCACTCGAGGTCGCCCTCTGATATGTCTGCGCCTAGACATTCAGTTATCGGGGCTAGTTGCCGGTCTCCTCCTTTGGAGTCGCCAACATCTGCTTCTGGTAGCCGACGGCTTCGACATCGGAGTCCTACCCCGCCCGCAGGTAGGTCTTCAGATGAGCAGTTTCATCAGTGGGCCGCTCTTATGGAGCAATGGGCTCGGAGGTTGGTTCGGCTACCTGGCCCTGTCGTCCGTGGGCCTTTGGGCTCTTTGGACAACCAGGTAGGGCGGTTGCATTTTCCTGGTCGCGCGGCACCTTCTTCGGTGCCGTCGACTCCGTGCTTAGGTGTTTCCCCCCCTCACATGGCTACGGCGCAGGGGACCACACCGATGCCCTTATCTCCTGCTCTTTTTCCTTCAAAACCTGTTTTTCACTCTCTGGGAGTGCCTTCGGCGCCGTGTGGCCTCGCGACGCCATCTTCGGCGCCACGTGGCTTCTTGGCGTCGCGTGCGGTGCCATCCTCGGCATCGCCCGCAGCGGTTGTGGCGCGTCGCCCTGGCGCGGGCAGCTTCTGCGCCGTTTCTGCACTTGGCGTGGTTCCTCGGCGCCGCTTCTCGGCGCTGGGGCTCTCGGGACTTCCTTTCTCTCTTCCTCCTTCCTCTTCTGTTTTCATCCCTTTCCTGTCCATGCAGTCCCTCCTGAACTGTCAGGAGATGACGTTGAGCCTGACCCAGACCTTCGGCTGGCGAAGTAGACTGGGCAGGATCTTTACTGCTGCAGAGCCTGTGGTCGAGGACCCGTCATTTAAGTCTCTGCTGAAGAATATGATTTACCACGTTCTCTCCAGACTACAGACATCGATCCTGGGAAATTGTTAAGACTCCAATACCTTCATGCTTCGGAGATCCCTACGGATTTGACTCCTCCGATTCAGCCTTCCTTCGAGACGCTGTCTCAAATGGTATGGAATAATCCTGCTCTCTCCCCATCGGTGGCTAAATCCATTGATAGAAAATATTCAGCCCCCAAGGATCGTCCCATTTTGGCATCTCAAGCCTTTGCGGATCCTGTTGTAGTCCTGGCAGAGAATGATAAGGTCGTCCTTCCTCAAACTACTACAGCTCGACCTACTAACAAGGAATCTCGTAAGATAGACACCGTAGGTAAGAGAGTCTTTGCTGCTTCTACCCTAATTATGCGTATTGCCAGTTACCAAGGCTATTTTTCCCAGTACAAGTACATCCTGTGGCACTCTCTCAAGCAAATGGTTGAAGCTCTTCCGGAGTCGGATTCAAAGCCAGAGCTTCTTCAAACCATTACCAGAGATATTGAATCTAACAACCAGCAGGTTAAAGCGGCCATGGACGCTTTCGACTCCGCTTCCTGTTCAGCAGCTGCTGGTATTTGCACCCGCTGCCATTCCTGGCTGCGCACTTCAGGTTTCACGAATGATGCGCAACAGCAGGTAATTGCATTGCCCTTTGATGGTGCATATCTTTTTGGTCCTCAGGTTGAGCAAGCTCTAGAAGCTACACAAAAGACTAGGTCAGCCATTAAGTTGGCTAGACCCCCTCCTGCCCCCTCTCGAGGGCATGGCAGTAAACGGCAGTTTCATAACCGTCAGTCCTTTCGAGGCAGAGGAGGTTTCCATAAGAACCAACCTGCCCAACCTCAAAAGAAGGCGCAACAGAAAGCGCAAGGGCCCAAAGCGCCCAGCGCTATCCTATGAGTTGCCGGCCCAAGTCCCACCTGAACTGCCCGAGGTGGACTTTTCCTCTCCAGTGGGAGGTCGGCTGATGCACTTCTACAGCCAGTGGAAGTCCATAACCTCAGACAAATGGGTCCTTCGGATAATTCGCATGGGGTATTCACTCAATCTTGTGGAAACCCCTCCGGATCGTCCTCCCAAACGATAGCCCAGACTGTCTACCCTTCAGTCAGACCTTCTCGCCACCGAGATTCAGGGCCTTCTGAACAACAGGGCAGTAGAACTTGTGCCGCTGCATCAACGAAACACGGGGTTCTACTCTCATTACTTTCTGGTTCTGAAGAAATTCGGGGGAATGCGCCCCATTCTAGATCTCAGAAAGCTAAACAAATTTCTCCCCAAGGAGAAATTCAAAATGATTTCTCTGGGAACCCTGTTACCCTTGCTTCATCAGCATGACTGGCTAGCCTCCCTAGACATGCAGGATGCTTACCAGCACATTCCCATTCACCCGAGGCATCACAAATTCCTGAGGTTTGTGGCTCTGGGACAACATTATCAGTTCAGAGTCCTGCCCTTTGGGCTATCCTCGGCGCCGCAGGTTTTTACAAAGTGTTGTGCAGTTCTCGCAGCGCACCTCAGAAAACTCAGAATACAGGTGTTCCCTTATCTGGACGATTGGCTTCTGGCAAGCCCTTCCAGGCAAGGGACTCTGGATGCCGTAGAGACGGCCTCTCGCCTCCTTACATCCATGGGAGTCCTGCTGAACCTCAAGAAATCGCAACTGCAGCCCTCCCAGAGGCTCGTTTTTATAGGGACCCTTCTGGACACATCCTGTGCGAAGGCCTTTCTTCCAGAAGACAGAAGGAACGATATCCTTCAGATGGCCCGTTACATCGGAGAAAACAGGTCAGTTACAGCGCTCTCGATGCAATGGATGCTAGGCCTCATGGCATCCTCAGTGTTCACTGTACCTCTAGCTCGTCTGCACATGAGAACCACCCAGTGGATGCTCAGTACTCAGTGGTCCCCAACCACTCATCCGCAGTCCTATCTCATCAAGATGATGGAACCTTTAAAGAGGTCACTCACCTGGTGGTCTCAAGAGGACAATCTCCTGGAAGGATACCCCTTTGCTCCTCTGGACCATCAGATCTCCATCACCACAGACGCCTCACTAATGGGGTGGGGAGCTCACTGTCAGGCTCTCCACACTCAGGGTGTGTGGACTCAACTCGAGTCCCAGCTTCACATAAATGTCCTAGAAATGAGAGCCGTCCTTTATGCGGTCCAAGCATTGAAGGACATTCTTTGTCACAAGACTATTCTCCTCCAAATGGACAACAAAGCAGTGATGTATTACATCAACAAGCAGGGCGGTGCTCATTCTTACCCCTTATGCAGAGAAGCAATGAGGGTCTGGGAATGGTGCTTGGAGCACAAGGCTCTAATTCAAGCGGTCTACCTGCCAGGTGTTCAGAATGACTTGGCAGACCGTCTCAGCAGAACAGAGACAGATCCTCACGAGTGGTTTCTCGACTCAACCATAGTTCAGTCACTATTCAAGAGTGGGAACTCCAGACCTGGACCTTTTGCATCCCCACTCAGCGAAAACTGCCTCTCTTCTGCTCCAGAAATCCAGGGCCTGGTATTTTCTGTCAGGATGCGTTCAGGCTGCTGTGACAAAACGCTTTCTTTCCGCCTTTTCCGCCTCTTCCTCTAATTCAGAGAGTACTCCTCAAGTTCGAGTCTCAGGGGGACAAGATGATTCTCATTGCTCCCTTTTGGCCTCGACAACTGTGGTTTCCACTACTCAACAGTATGTTGGCAGTTCCTCCGAGACCACTTCCCCTGCAGATGAACCTTTTAACTCAGGGACCGGTGGTACATCCCAACCTGAGATCTCTTCACCTTCACGCTTGGCTCCTGAAGAGGTAGAAGTAAATCGGTTCAATGTCTCTCGAAGAGTTTCGGATATCCTTCTGGCTGCACGGAAGCCAGCCACTCGGAAAACTTACACAGCTAAGTGGAAGCATTTTTCACTCTGGTGTGCAAAGTCCTCTTTGAATCCCTTTTCCTGCCCACCAGATAAAGTTTTGGAGTACCTTTTGGACCTCTCAAATTCAGGTCTGCAGTACTCTACAGTTAAGGTTCACCTTAGTGCCATTTCAGCGTATCATGAGCGGTTTTTTTCCCTTTCACTGGCTCAGTTACCTATGGTTAAGAGATTTCTTAAGGGTATTCTGCATACCAGACCTCCTACAAGACATCCAGTTGCAGCCTGGGACATTAATCTTGTGCTAGATATGCTCACTCGGAAACCTTTCGAGCCTCTAGCTACCTGTGAACTAAAGTTCCTCACTTGGAAGACTGCCTTCCTAGTGACCATTACCTCAGCCACGCAGGGTCTCTGAGGTCATAGCCCTGGTCACAGATCCTCCGTGACACTGTGTTTCATAAGGACAAGGTAGTCCTTCTAGTCATCCTAAGTTTCTTCCTAAGGTTGTGTCAGAATTTCATCTTAACCAACTTATGGTCCTTCCTCTTATTTATGGACTTCCAAATGAAGGGGAACGCCTTCATTCCCTGGATGTTAAGAGGGCTTGCGTTTCTATTTAGATAGAACCAAGGATTTTCGTAAAGCCCAGCAACTGTTCATTTCCTTCAGTGAGACCCGGCTGGGTCAACCTGTCGCTATCAGATGTATCTCAGCATGGCTAGTGGCATGCCTCCGCCACTGCTATTCCATGGCGCAGGTTAAGTTGGAGGGTAGAGTTTACGCTCACTCTACTAGAGCGGTCGCGGCATCCCTAGTGGAAATCCGCAACGTGCCCATTGCAGACATCTGCAGTGCAGCCACCTGGAGCTCGATGCATACTTTTGTTAAGCATTACGCACTAGATGTCCATGCCAGATGACATTCTTCTTTTGGCAGAGCCATCCTTAATGGTCTTCTATCTTAAGAAATGTGAGCTCTTGGTCTCTCCTGCTGCCCTTTCGGGGGATTATTAGCTCGGTACTCTCCCAATAGTGTGAATGAGTGGTGGAGACTTATGTCCAGGAAGATATGAAAATTACGTACCTACCGTAATTCTTGATCTTCTTGGACGAGTCTCCACCACTCGTTCACACGCCCACCCTCCATCCTTTGAGCTCACCTCTCTTGTTGGTCTTCACTCCCTCAAATCTTTAGGCCGTGAAGACTTCTTTGTTGACCCTTCTTACACGGGTCGTCCAGACTATCGTATGTCCGGTTTTTAGGTTAGGCTACTCTTCTAGGTTAGATACGCTGCACCTCCTTGGTAAAAAAGGTTCTGAGGCGGTTGGAGAGTCGACACCGAGATGGTCATTACCGCGCGAGCTAGGGCACGCAACGCCGTTCCTCGCGGGGCCGACTCTCCAGCAAAAAGTTTGCTCCCGATGGGTCCTAGTGCCTCCGACGCAGATCTCAATAGTGTGAATGAGTGGTGGAGACTCGTCCAAGAAGATCAAGAATTACGGTAGGTACGTAATTTTCATATCTTTGCTCTCCCACCCCAGAAACTGCACAGTGGGGCAACAGACTTTCTCCTGGTGCTAGTCAGTGCCTGCAGATTTCTCCTGTGCTCCCTGTAAAAGAAAGGATTTTGGAGCTCTGGAGGCTGCTGATGCTGCTGAGCTCCACAGGGCAGGAAGAGTAAGCTGAAAAGCTTCCTTGAGAGGAGAACTTGAGGGGAGACCAGGATCCTCAATGAGAGGTTTCAATGTGTCATCAGCAAGCATTTAAACTAGCCAATGTGGTGGTAGAAGTAAGCAGGGAGAAGCTGACAACCCTCCTCACAGAATGAAGCAGTCAGCAGAGAGGACCTTAAGGTTGAGAAATCACCAAAGATAGATAAAATGGAAGAGACAAGGCAGAATGGGAGTAGGGACAAGAACGATGTGGAGGAACGACATGGGGACAGGAGGGGAGGTATTAGGAAGGGAGGCAGTAAAAACTGGAAGGCCATGTGCACAAATGCCCGCAGCCTAGGAAACAAAATCCTGGACCAAGTGGCCCTGATGGCTGAAGTGGACCTGGACATTGTCACTGTTACCTAGACATGGTTCACTGGGAACCATGACTGGGATATAGCCATACCAGGTTACACTCTTTTCAAGAAGGTCAGGGTGGAAAAAAAGGCAGGAGGAGTAGCTATCTACGTCAGGGTAGGAATTAAGGCAATTGAGATACAGGGAATGCAGGGAGAGGCCTGGAGATGGAAAATGGCACTGCCGTTTTCACTGGCGTGACCTACAGACCTCCCACATGAGGGGAAGAGCTGGACAGTGTACTTATAGAAGCCATCGGCAGAATGGCAGCAAAAGGGGAGATGCTGCTGATGGGAGACTTAAATCTTCCAGATGTAGATTGGAGCAAGCAGGCTGCGTCCATAGCCAGGAGCAGAGACATCCTGGATGCCCTGCAGGGGGCATGCCTCAGACAGCTATTGACAGAGCCCACCTGAGAGGGAGCGACTTTGGACCCGGTACTCATCACTGGGGACAGAATTACAAATGTAAAAGTGCTTCAATGTGAGAACAGTGGAAGAAACAAACTACACGAAAGCAAGAATCTTAGATTTCAGCCGGGCCGACTTTGCAAAGATGGGGGAATGAGTCACTGGCAGGGAAAGAGAGAAAAGGTAGGGTGGAGGAACAATGGGAGAATCTCAAGGGAGCCATAGCAGAGGTAACAAGTTACTGCATTAGGCAAGTAAGCAAAATGAAGAGAAAGAATAAAAACACTATGGTTCACTATGGTTCTCAAAGGAAATGGCCAAGAAGGTAAGGGCAAAAAGGGGGGCATTCAGGAGGTATAAGGAAACACAGAGGGAAGAAGACAGGGAACTGTACCTGGAAAAGCAGAGGGAGGCAGAGAAAGTAGTCAGGAGCACAAAGAAGCAAACAGAATTAAAAATAGCCCAGGCAATAATAAAAGGGGACAGTAACTTTTTCAGATGCATTAGTGAAAGAAAAAAGACCAAGGGTGGGATTGTGAGACTAAAAAGAAAAGGAGGGGAGTGTGCAGGGGGTACCAAGAAAAAGCAGAAATATTGAAGAAGTATTTATGTTCAGTAGTCACAGAAGAAGGGGAAGGGGAGGGAAAATAGTTAGGTGACAAAAGTAACACTGGGAGGGAGGTAGACACCAGTCCATTTACAGAGGAGAGAGTCCTAAAGGAACTCGCTAATCTGAAAGTAAACAAGGCAATGGAGTCCGGACGAGATACATCCCACAATACTAAGAGAACTCAGGGAGGAGTTGGCAACTCCACTGACAGCCCTGTTCAACAGGTCACTGGAAACAGGTGTGGTACCAAAGGACTGGAGGAGGGCGAATTAAGTCCCTTTCCACAAAAGTGGGAGCAGGGAGGAGGCTGGCAATTATAGACCAGTCAGTCTGACCTCTGTAGTGGGAAAACTAAAGGAATCACTATTAAAAAAAAAGGTTTGTGATATATCTTGAATCCAACAGAGCACAGGATCCAAGGCATTATAGATTTACAGCAGGAAGATCTTGTCAAACATATCTGATAGATTTCTTTGACTAGGTGACTAGGGAGGTGGATCAGGGAGTGGCGGTGGACATGGCCTACTGGATTTCAGCAAGGCCTTTGATATCGTCCCACATAGGAGGCTTGTAAACAAGCTGGGCAGCCTGGGAGTGGGTCCAAGGGTGGTAAACTTGGTCAAAAATTGGCTGAGCCATAGGACACAGAGGGTGGTGGTGAACAGAGTTCAATCCGAAGAGAGGTGGGTGACCAGCAGGGTCCCACAGGGATCAGTGCTTGGACCAGTCCTCTTTAATGTCTTTATCAGTGACATTGCAGAAGGGCTAGAAGGGGAAGGTATGTCTCTTTGCAGATGACATGAAGATCTGCAACAGGGCTGACACTCCATGAGCGGTAGAGAAAATAAGAAGGGACCTAAGGAAGCTTGAGGAGTGGTCAAGGGTGTGGTCGCTAAGATTCAATGCAAAAAAGTGCAAGATCATGCACATGGGGCACAGAAATGCAGGGAAGGCATATACGATGGGGGGGGGGAGGTACTGACGGCAACCAACAGGAAAGGGACCTCTGAGTAATCAGATTACCTAAATCTTACCAAACAATGTGAGAAGGCTGTGAGGAGAACCAGTGGAATGCTAGGGTGCATAGGGAGAGGTATCTCCAGCAGAAGGTAGGTGGTGATGCCACTGTATAAAACATCGGTGAGACCTCATCTAGAGTACTGTGTGCAGTTATGGAGGCCATATCTCCAGAAGGACATAGACAGAGTAGAAGCAGTTCAGAGACTGGTGACAAAAATGGTAAAGGGGCTGCACCAGAAGTCATATGAGGGGAGATTAGAGGATGTTACTATGCATTCCCTGAAGAGAGAAGACTGAGAAGGGATATGATAGAGACTTTCAAATACATGAAGGGTACAAATAAGGTACAAGAGTCTAGCACCTTTCATAAAAAAGATGCTCAAGAACAAGGGGACATGATATGAAATTAGAGGAGGGTAGACTCAGGGGTAACGTGAGAAAGTATTTTTTCACAGAAAGGGTGGTTGATCCATGGAACAGCCTCCCAGCAGAGGTTGTGGGGACAAAAATGGTAAGGGAATTCATAAATGCATGAGACAGACATAAAGGAACTCTAGTGATAGGAAAGAGAGGGTAAGCCATAGATCATTTAGGTTTTGTGGCATATGAAACAGGTAGGGAAAATGGGCAGACTAGGTGGGCCAGGCGGTCCTTATCTGCCATCAAATTCTATGTTTCTTTGTTCTCTGAGAGGGGGTGGTGGGATTACACAAAAGCAAGAGGATGGGCTGGTGACCCACTGGACACCAGAGAGGGAATAAACAACCTTTTTTTCACAAATAAGCTGTTTAGATAATTAAGGATCTTTTCATGATTTGTATGATGACCGTCAAGGATGAAATGGAGGGGGAGTCTGTGCCAGTTGCCAAAGGATAAGGTGATGTTTGAGTCAGGGAAGGGGCCCTTTAGAAGTGCAGTATGGCATCAGCCTTTACTATAGGTCCTGAAGCAGTTGACAAATCCAGCATGCATGCTGCATCTAACTGAATGCTCTAGCGGGAGTCAGTGATGTGAGCTTTTCAAAGCTTCACAAGCGCTAAATTCCGATATAGAAACACAGACTGTCAAGCCGATGGTCATGTAAACATAATAAGCATATAAATGCACATTCTAAACAATGACAATAAAAAAACACAGGCCATTGTTTGTTATTAATCATTAATTTAACAGTTAATAACAGCAGAAAATCATTTCCCATCTCCTTTAAAGACTGTCACATTAGGAACCCGTGACGTAACAGCATGGGTCTCACAGGAAACAACAGAAGAGAGGACGAGAAAGGGTCTTTGAGGTTTTCACTCAATGAAAGTTCAGCAGACCCGCAATCTATGGATGTTCTGCTGTAATTGGCAAGTACAGCGCATTGCGATATGACAGAACAAGATGCAATTAATATGGGCATACTTAAAGAGTTCCTGAATGAAAATATGAACACTGAACATGGGACACCCATTTCCTGTGTGATGTGTCAAGTGATGACTTTGTAGCTCTTAGGAAATCCATATTTAAAAATCAGTTTAGCCATAGTGTTGTCACTGTTATGTAAGTAATATACCTGTCTTTTTCAATAATAAGATAGTTAAAAAAAAATAGAAATCTATTTTAATTCTGTCCTCCATGTGCAAGCCCTCTGATGTGGTTATTTGGAAAAAACTGTTACAAGAAATTGAAAAGCTATTTTCAGATGCCCCCTTTTGTCGGAGGGAATCTAAAAACTGCCAAAAAGAAAGCACTATTGGAGTTAAAGAACAACCTGCAGACAAAGGGGGCAGTATTGTTGTTATGTCTAGGCAGTTCTATAGGGACAAAATGCAGGAACTGTTAAGTGACCAGACTAATTATCGTAAATTAACTTGGAACCCAACACTATTTTAGAAGGGACCAAAAATGATGGAGAAATATCTGAGCAAGAGTTTAAATATATTTAGAATGTGTCCCCAGTGGTTCCAGCACTGTATATACTGCCAAAACTTCATAAGGCTATTCTCAACCCTCCGGGGCTCCCAGTTGTTTCAGGCATTGGCTCATTACACGAAAACCTGTGCAGGTTCATTGGTTTGTTTTCCTTAAACAGTGTGTAACTTTGCTTCCATCATATGTTCAAGATACCATGAGTGTCTCAGAAAAGTTCAATGGGTTCAAATGGCAAAATGGATATTGCTTTTTGAGTATTGATGTAATTTCCCTGTACACCTGTATGGGACATGCACAAGGGGTTTCGGCATCTGAACATGTTTTGCGCAATTAAGTCTGCATTTCCTTGTTGGTTTTATTACTGTTGCCCTGGATTATGTTCTTCACAACAGTTATTTCAGATCTGATAATGATTATTACATTCAGGTATGTGGCAAGGCAAATTTGCCAATCTATTAGTGGGCAGATCGGAGGAGGAGGTTGGCACGAATGCAGACAGCAACCCACACACAGACCACATCAAGTGTTGGTACAGATATATTGACGATGTGGTCGGTGTGTCGGACGGAATACTGTAGGAAGCCTCCGACTTTGTGCCATGGTTAAATGAAAATTATATTGACTAGAGATGGCCACCCCTTTGCGGTAGCACCATTCACCAGCACCTTGAGCACCAGCCTGTTTTTGTTTTGGTGGGCAGGTCTCAGTCCCTGGTACACAAATTGTAGTTGCTGACCTGCATGGTAAACAACCTCTTGGCAAGATGGGGTCATCCAGATTTGGACCTTTTTGTGTCACCACACAACGCAAAACTGCCGTGTTTTTGTTCGCTCACTCCAGGGTCTGGAGTCTTTTGGTGAGATGCATTGCCCCTCTGCTGAAAAGAGAGGTTCCTTTATGCCTTTGCTCCGATCCCTCTTATAAAGAGAGTTCTACTCAAGCTGTGGGTAAAGCATGCCATCATACTACTCCACCATACCACTGGTGGCTTCCTTCTGGTCTTAGCAAATTCGGTTTCCACTTCTGTAGCATCTGGCAGTGGGACCTCCTCTTTAGTACACCTCTGTTGGGGTCTGCTGTCACAGGACCAGGGATCCCTAGTCCATCTGTACTTGCGATCACTACATCTGCATGCTTTGCTCTTGAAGTCATAGCCGTTGCCCTTTTTTGGGTTCCCCACAGGTGGCTGATGTCTTGCTTGTGGCTAGAAAGCCTTCTATGAGACACACCTACTCTTTAAAAGTGCTACTCCATATGGTTTGCTTCCCATTCAGTGGACCAATGTACATGTCCTGTGCACTACCTTCTGTCTCTGTCTGACTCCAGTTGCCAGTACTTGTTCATTAAGGTGCACTTGGCTGCCATTTTGGCTTTCCATGCCTGTATTGATGAGTGCATGATGGCACAACTTGAGGTGTAGTGTACGTTTCTAAAGGGTATTCTGCACATGGGTCCTCTGATTTGTAAACCAGTTCCATCTTGGGACCTGCATTTTATTCTTGGGGAAATTGTTTTCGGCTCTATTTGAGCCTGCTGCAGCCTGTGAGATGTTTCCTTTCATGGAAAACTCTGATCTTCGAAGAATGAATCTTCACCTTGGATTAGTAGTTATGGGTCTACAGCTGGAGGCACTACAGCCCCATAGGAGCTTTTTTTCTACAGGGAGGGAGCTCCTCTCGGATACTCAACTCCCTCCTCAAAGGGCATTTCTCCACCGACTGCTCATGCAGCCTAAGTTCACACTAGACAAGGGCCCAGCTCTCCAACCGGTAGTAGCTACGATGACTCCTATTTTTCAACTCTGAAACTAATATAGCTTATCTCTTGTACCTATCACCATATTTATGCCTCATCAACTCTGATGTTCTGTCACTGCATTGCTGTGCTCATTATTGTTTATATACCTGTATATATTTGGTGTTAATTTTCTGTATTATGTATGTGTTTCTGTATCCTCCCATCCCCAACACCCCCCAGGACGCATCTGGAATCGAGCAGTAGTCTGCTCAGTATGCCTTCCTGGTAAAACTTTTAAATAAATAAATAAATAAATAAAGGTCAGCTACGGACGTCACCCGTGCACCTCACACAGCTCATGTCATGCTGTACGTGCTAGCCAATGACCATCGTCGGCTCCCTCATGCATCTCAGTTCTGTTCATCCTGCCATCATGTGCATACTGTGGGAGTGACGGTGACTCAGTTCAATTGTCCTCAAGCAAATCTTTTATGTATTACTGCCAAAGATTCTTTCTGTCCACACTGTCATCTTCAGTTATTTACTTTACTTGCTGTTGAAGTCCAAGAACAAGGAGAAGGGGCTAAAAAAGACTGTCAGTCCCCCATCGTGCGTCATTGCCCTGAGACCTGCCTTGACTCGGCTAATGATATGGATGTGTGTGATGCCTGCTCCTGTTATGGACCGCCATACATTTGAGATCCACACATTGACATGGGGTCACCCAATTTCCATCTTTGAAGGCAGGCTGCACACTCATGAGGCCAAGGCATGGTCTCTTATCTCTTCTCAGCACTTCACATGCTGAAGATGTACAGAGTCCTCCTCGCTTTCACGTTGCTGAAGTGTCAGAGGCCCTGGGGGTGAATCTGGTGGACAGCTGGCTCCTTCTGGATGGCCAGCTGAGCACCCCCAAGTCTGTCTAACCTGTGCAGCAGGTGTCCCCGGTGGTAAGGCCAAAGCTATATGCTAGATCTACACCAGTAGACACCTCAGTGTCATGGCCTATGCTGTCCCAGCTCCTGATACCGTTCACAGGGTGGTGCCAACCATGTCATCGGATCCCCTCCAGATACCATCTTTGGTGTCAGTAGAGGGACCAGCACCGCGGCCGTGGGGCATCTGGTCACTGAGGTGGAGGTGGTGATCTCTGCCCTGAGCAGCCCCTGTGGCTCTGGGGAGGAGGTCAGTTCTGCCCCCGGCAACGTAAGAGGCACCGGTTTTGGTGTCAGTTCTGGGCCCAACACTGGGCATGGTGCCAGCGATGGTGTTACCCCTAGGTTTATCCCTGGTTCCCGATCTCTTTTTTGGTGTCTGTGGTGGGGATGGGCCCAGGGGTGACATTGGAGCCAGCACCAGGCCTGGCCCCGAAGGTGGTGCTGGCTGAGGAGCTGGAGGGGAACCCATATCTGGGCCTGTCCCTGGTCCTGGGCCTGGTACTGGTACTGGAGGTGGCACTGACTCAGCATCATAGGATGGCCAGGGCATGGAGTTCTCTCCTGACTCACAGTCTGCGCCTGCCACTGGTGTCAACTGGAGTTGCCCCCAGAAGGCTGTATGACTCCACTCTCCTCATCTGGGGGTCTCCCCCTTGGGCACCAACATTCCTTTTTTGTAACTTAAGTCGACGTTGTTGAGCTGTCCTGCCAGGCCTTCCCCTCAGGCAAGGTCATCTAAGCATAATCAAATAGAAATGAATGCATACACGAGGCTTATAAGGATTCAACTTATTTGGCTCCAGCTTCCCTCTTAGGCCTATACCACCTCTGCCTGACTTTCCCATGATCATAGGCCCTCTGTGGCCAAGTACGTGGAGTGAGCATGGAAGTGTGGCTGGTGCCTTACACCAGTACTATAGACATGCCAACTGGGTCCAGTTCCATCCTGGTCCCCTGGCACTGCTCAAGTCCATGTCCAGCGCCTCTTCTCTGTCAGTGTCTTCCTCTGCAGGCACGGAATCCTCTCTTCACCTGTCCTCATTCTCTGTGAGTATGTTGTGTACCAGGGATTCCTAGCAGACGTGTTGCAAGCACTGGACATTGGTGTGATTACCACCCACAACACCATGTCCTTGCACCTGAGAGTCCTTGGAGCTTTCAGCAATACCAACTGTGTCATCCTTCCCTGGCCCAGAATCTTTGAGGAATGTTCAAAGACAGTTTGGAGACATCCTTTTACACTCCCTCCAGCCCCAACAGACGTCCAACAGCAGTACTGCACAACTGCACACTCTTCAGGTACAGTGCCTCATCCCACCTAGGGGACTGAAGTTATGCAGACCCCAAGAGGGCCTCGTTGCTTGGTGTGTGACTGAGCTGCCAAAACTGACTCTGGTCAAGCAGATGATCTTCTAGTGATCAGTCTTCACCATTCATTCACATTAATGGGTCTTAGCCAGAGGCACTTGGACCCTGCAAGAGCAAAGTCTTTTTCAACTTGGAGGTGACCAACGCTGGCACTGGTGTAGCCCTTGAGGCCAGCATACTGACGTCGTACGTGTGAACCATGCTATAACCGACACTGGCCCCTACCTTCTCAGTTCTGTTGTTCCTGCTGTAGAGTGTGCACCATGGGAGAAGCTGAAGTCAAACTGCCTCAGTACTGTTCCCCAGTTCACCGACACTGAATGTATACTCAGTGCCAAATTTGTTTTTTTTTTCATTTTCACTCCAGTTTTGCAAGTTCGGAGCTGATCTGAGTACTTTTTTTCTAATTTTTGTTATTTTGGCCATCGAGATGACAAGTTTGAAAGGGCAAAAGAAAAAGAAAGGCTGCAGCACCCCCATACATTGATGCTCCTGTGGGGGCCCTCTTGTAGCATCAGATCGGCTCCAAAATGCCAACTCTTGTCTTGACCCTGACCATAACATGGATCGGTGCAACACTTGTTTTCCCTGGACAAAAGTATCCTTGAAGTGTGTGTGTTAAAGTGGGGTCATTCGCCCCCCACTTCTGGAGGCAGGCGTTGCAGTTGCAATGCCAAGGTTAGGTCTCTGGGCCATTCCCCTGGGCCCCTTCCCAGTGCCTCTGGTACCGAGGAAGATCAGGATTCTCCTTGCACTCGCTTTGCCGAGACATTGACGGTCCATGGGGGGTCTGGTGGACAGCCGACTCTTTCCATGGGATCAGCTGAGCACCCCCTCAGTCCGTCTGTCCTGGACAGTGGATGTGCATGGTGGTGAAGTCACAGCTATATGCTTTGTCTGCCATGGTGGGCACCTCAGTGTTATAGCTTGGTGCTGCCCCAGCTCCTGGTACTGCCTACGATACCAGTAAGCAGGGCAGTTCCATTCGTGAAGCTGGGTCTCCTTCTGGCACCGTTCACTATGCCAGAAGAGTGATCGGTTATGGAGCTGCCTGTGGTTGTCATCTACTCTCCTGAGCACTCTTGTGGCTTGGGAAAGATGAGAACACTGGCCTTGGGTACAGGGATGGCAAAGATGACACCAACCCTGGCCCCCAGTTCAGAGCACAATGCCGGTGACAGTGTTGTCCCTGGTGTCATCCCTGGGCCTGGTGCAAGGGACAGTACCAGGACCAGTTCTGGTGCTGCCGGTGACAACGGTTTGGGACCTGGTACCATCTGCTGTGCCAGGTCCGGACCCAGTGCTGCTCATGGTGCTGAGTACAGGGATGATCTAGAGGTGGCTAGACTCTCGTGGCATACTCGGCTTGGAGGATGGTGCCGGCCTGGTGAGGGGATGGAACCCATTACTGAGCATGCTGCTGACTCTGTGACAGATGCTGGAGTCAGCACAGAACAGGGTTCTAGCAGTGGCCAGTTTTTCCTCAGGACCAGCCGACGTTGTCACTGGTGAGAACTAGAGATGCCCTGTGAGATACGTCTCTCCCTAAGGGCACCATCTGGTTGCACCACAGAGGTTGGTTGGCTTCACTCAGGTGGGTTTGCCAGGTCCTCACCCTTGGAGAGGTCTCCCAAGCACTCCCACAATCCTGGCAGAGAGCCTAGAGCCTGTGGCTTCTTTATCTCTCCCAGACCTCTGCCACCCCCCCTCCAAGTTGCCAGGTATTATGGGTCCTCTCGGTCCCCTCACTGGCACCAGTACATGAGGATGGCTGGTGCCCTCCACCAGTTTCACTTGCAATCTGACTAGGTCCAGTTCAAAACTGTGACCCTGACACAACTGCTTCTCGAGTCCAGCTGCTCCTATCCCACTTCCTCCTCCAATGGTGAGGACTTTTCCCTCCACATGTCAGCGGATGCTGAGTACTCTGCGTACCAGCAGTTCTTCACAGAGATGCTGAAGGAGATGAACAGTGGATCCTTTGTAGGTAACAGTCCTACATCCTTGTCACTGAGATTCCTTGCAGAATTCAGTGATGACTCTTTTGTCATCTATCCTTGGCCTCAGGCCTTTGAGGAGGCAACCAGGACTGTCTGGCTCTGTCCTTCTTCCTCTTCTTCAGCTCTAAGGGACCTCCAGCAGAGGTATTGCACTCCTGTGTGGTCTGCAGTAGCTATACCTCACCCCATTTCTGGGATTCTTGAACAACAGGCTTCAATTGGGCCTAAACGCCCTATAGTGACTGACCTCCCAAGGCTGATTCTGCAGAGGTAGGTTCTTGGGGAAGGAGGGTTTTGCTGGGGCACACAGCATCATGTGCATTGCTGCACACCAAGTCCATCAGACAGCTTACAACAAGTTCCTATGGTCAGAACTAGGTCAGGTCCTCTCTGCAGTGCATGTGAGTTAATCCAGCACACCATTCACCTTGCGGCGCAAGGCTTGGAGCCGGCGGGGCACCACTCAAGGGTATCGTACAATACCAGTGAGGTAGCTTCCAGGATGGTATAAACAGCAGTCTGCATTCAGCAGATGGCATGGCTTTGCCTTTTCAAGTTGGTACCTCAGGCCCATGGTAAGGTGCTTATCTCACAGCTCCAGTGGACTCACTTCTTTTCCCACAGGGTTGAGCGTGAGTTGTCTAGGCACCCTCCTGCTCCCGGGCCACGTGAGCCTCTACCTACCTCTGACCAGTCTTCGCTCCTACCCTCAGGTGGTTCTCCCCCACACAAAGGGCTGAGTGATATCATCCCTCATAGTGAGCCAATGCCTCCCTTTTTTGTGAAAGCTTGGTACTCTGACCCATTAGTGTGAAAGAATGGTGAAGATTGTTTCCGGAAAAGTATGAAAATTACTTACTTGCTGTAATTTTCTAGAATATTTTCTCCATTCATTCACACTAATGTGTCTTAGTCAGAGGCACTAGGACCCTGCAGGAGCAGTCTTTTGGTGAAGATCTTCCAGAATATCTTAACCATTCACACACCCGCCCACCATCCCCCGCTCAGGTAACTGCCAGGTCCTCTGGGCAGCTCACCCTGTTGTGCCTCAACACGCTGGCATTTTTCTTGTAAGTTCCTCTTGGGAGGTGTGTTTTTTCTCTCTCCTTTCTTAAGTTGGAACTTTCTGTTCCCAAGGCACAAAAAACTAAAACTAGGTTGAGGGTCTCAATACCCTCTTTTCAGCAACAACAAAAATCCTTGAGGGAATTTATTTTCCTTCCCCACTACCTTAATAGTTCCTGCGTCTACCTTCTGGGGAAACCTCTTTGGTGTATTCCTGTCATTGCTGCCTGCAACTTTGGCTCCACTTTGTCCACACTTTTGAGCCTCATGCCATGTGAATGCTTGGCACTTGGGGCAAGGTGCAGCTCTCTCTTAGTATCCTACATTACAGGGAGAGGCAGGTGCTTTAGGATTTTCTGTGCCATACTCCTCAGGCTGTTAGGGTATGTTTTTTCTGTGCTTTACTCCCCAGATGGTTGGAGTTCATGCTTCAAGTTGTTAACTTATTCCTTTCTTGTGTAACCCGTAGGTGGCACTATCCCAAGGGCTACTACCCCTACCTGCTTAGCTAGTAGCAGGTTAAGAGGCCTGAGTTCTGAAACAGGTGCCTCCACCCAGAGGTCAGGGTTGGTAGTGGTCAAGCTAACCTGGGCACAGCCCTCCGGAACACTGTAACCCCACTCTTTCCCCTCTAGTGGCCTGAACACTGTACAATAATCACTTTCACAATACCCGTGGTACACCACAGAAGTACCCACACGGTTTGCACTTACCACCAGGGCTGGTTCTTCTGGCTCGACTCTGGGGACCCCCTGTAAAACAAGGTTATGCACAGCAAATAGCAAAGGTACAGTACTTTGAGCACAAACTGGAACCACAGTCAGATTACATGCAGAAAAAGTTAGATCTGATTTACTCAGGGGACTTGAACAAGGAAGGGGCAAAATCAGGTTAATTAGCTTAAAGGTTATATCAGTCAAGCACTTATGCATGTGCTTTGAGTCCCCCCACACAGTCACACCTCTGGGTACCCAGGTGGAGAAGAGATGGGCTAGCCAGGACTGTTGCCTGGGGTTGCAGCTGGTTGGGGCCCTGTGATGGAAAACACAACATGCACAGTACACAATATTTGTAATCTGGAGCCAGAGGGCTCAGTTCATAAAGGAAACGAAACAACAAGACAATCAGATGACACACTCAGATTAAGCTATTGTTGCATGGAGCTACCCTGGTATTTACTCATGATACCAAAGACTGGACACAGGCTGGGTGAAAATCGAGACTGCAGGTGGTTGATCTGGAATGCCAGGAGACGCAGGGCCCACACGAGTCACAGAGGCGTCGTTCCTGTTCAAGCGTGGATCAGGGGGCTGATCCCCAGGCAGGTCTCTCGTCGATGGCTTCTCTGTGCAGTGGGTAGTCTGGCTGGGCCAGTCCGCATGGGGACAAATTGGGATGCAGTCTGTTTTGGGCTGGATAAAGCTTCCAGCAAGCAGAATATGGTTCACACAGTGGGGAACTAACTCACAACCCACTAGGAGCTCATAGCACATTTACATGTACGGAAATTCTACTGTACCAGGCAAAGCGCTCCCCGGTCACAATCGCAAAGTCTCTGCACACACTGGGAGCTTAGGGGTAGCTGGAATTCCTGACAGGCTGATCGCATTCAGCAAAATCTTCGGTCTTCTTCAGGTTGAGCCTGGCCCACTTCAGTGGCTTACTTTAGTCACACAAACTTGGATTTAGTCCAAAATAATTCTCTTCTCTCCCTCGCAGGAGCAGCTGGCAGACATGCAAGCCAAAAACTCACCTCTTTCACAGTTTTCCCATGCGAATCCCCTCAGGATTGCTGCCGAAAATACACTTGAGCTCTTCTCATTTCACTTCCCAGCTCAGAACTAACTGAAAACTGCCAGCAGCCCGGGACTTCCCCAAGATCCAAAATATTCGGTTGGCTGATTTGGTTGTCAGTCAAAGCAAGAGCTCCCTCTTCAGTTGCAAAAAAGGCACAAAAAGTTCAAAACTACAATTCCTACAGATTTTGACTTCAGACAGCTCCTGTAGTCTGGCTACATTTTAGGTACCACCAGAACTGATTGGTCCAATTTGCAGTCCAGGACCAAGATAGTGGAGACAAACAAAGCAGTCCTTACTATAAAGAAGGCAGGTTAGACAAACTACATTATCATTATCACTCTAAATGATTTTCAGAAAATAGTTACATCTTTCAACAGAGCTCCCTCTCAGATTACTTAGGCTGCAATCAGGCAGCTCTTAAAGAGACAGTATACAGAGGTTATACAGGCTCTGGTAATCACATTTAAACTGCTAAAATGCAGGACACCAGCCTGGCAGTGAGCATTTAGGCAAGCTCAAGGAAGACTTTTTGGCAAACCCCATTTGTAGGGGAGTTACACTTGCACTTTTGGAGTGGCAAGAAGATAGTATTCGTGCTCCTGGACTCTGTCCAATCACATCTGTTGTTCTTGCTTTGGGGTTTTGCTCTACTAAATGTTATTCTCTTCATAGTACAAAGGCTGTTTTTACTTTAGTTGGCATTCTGCCATCTTAATTACACAGAGTTATTTTTTCAGATCCCTGTGTATAGGCCAGAGCTAAATGCCAGGGCTGCTGCCCTTCTCTATCTTATTTCTACCCTTCTGACCAGGTAGCTGATAATGGGCTGTGACTCTTTATACCCACTGCCCTTATGGGACTGGAAGGGAAGGTGTGTTTGTTCGCAGATGACACCAAGATATGTAACAGGGTAGACACCTCAGAAGGAGTGAGCAAGGTGGAAGCTGACCTCAAGAAACTACAAGACTGTCTGGAGTGTGGCAGCTGAGATTTAACACCAAAAAGTGCAAAGTCATGCACATAGGAAAGAAAAATGCAAGAAAGCAGTATTACCTAGGTAGCGAAAGACTGGCGGCCTCAAACCAGGAAAGAGATCCGGGAATCATAATGTCAGACAACTTGAAGGTTAGTATGCAGTGTGAGAAGGCAACATTGAAGGCCAACAGAATGCTGGGCTGCACTGGGAGGGAATCACAAGCAGGAGGAGAGAGGTGATACTACCACTGTATAGATCGCTGGTCAGGCCTCACTTGGAATACGGAGTCCAGTTCTGGAGGCCTCACCTCAGGAAGGACAGTGACCTGGTGGAAACAGTACAGAGAAAGGCAACAAAAATGATTCAGGGTCTACAGTAAATGTCCTATGAGGAAAGACTTAGGGAACTGAATATATACTTCCTGGAGCAGAGAGGAGAGAGAGGGGACATGATTGAAACATTGAAGTACATAAAAGGCATTAACAAGGTACAAGCACAGGAACTTTTTCACTTCAAGAAGGGCTCCAGGACCAGGGGACATGACCTCAGGCTGCAATGTGAGAGGTTCTCTACAAACGCCAGGAAGTTTTTCTTCACAGAAAGAGTGGTGGATGCCTAGAACAGCCTGCCCCAAGAGGTTGTGGGGGTCAGCACTGTGGGGGGGATTTAAGAATGCATTGGATAGACACAAGGGAGCCCTGACTACAAAGGGCAACTAGAGTGTCAAAATAGGTCTAAAACAAATGGGTAGACTAGATGGATCTAGTGACTTCCTTCTGCTGTCAACTTCTATGTTTGTGCCACTCCATATGCCCAACCCTTAATTTTTCTAAGTTGGTAGTCGGATGTTATTTTATTATTTTTATATCCTTTTCCTATCCCTTTGGGCTAGAAGTTTATAGCTTCTCTCTTGTTTCTCTCCCACTTGTTTTCTTCTGCTGGCAAACCAGAACTGAGGAAGTTAGGGGGCCAGTGACTGTTACTGGCTGGCTTATGTGCACAATGTCAGTACATTGTCCTCGTTGGCTGTGCCAGCATTGGTCCCCTCCTAGCTGCAGAAGTCTTTGTTCCTGCAGGGTCCTAGCACATCTGGCCAAGACTTGTTAGTGAGAATGAATGGTCAAGATATTCTGGAAGATCAACAAATATGTTGAGCATGTCATTTTCATTTTTGGGCAGGAAGGTGTTTACTTCAGCTGGCACCATGATGTACATTGCTGCACATCTAATAGCTTACAACAAGCAACTGTGGACACAATTCAGCTCCTAGCTGCTATGCCTCACTTGGAGTTAGTTGGGTAAGCCATCTGCCTTTCTGCCAAGGGCCTGGAGGCGGCAAGGCACCAGACAGGGGCATCATACGATGCCAGTGAGGTGGCCTCCGGGCTGGTGAGAGCCAGAGTTTCCATATGGTGGACGGTGTGGCATTGCCTCTCATGACTGGCACCTATGCTCCAGAGAAATGTGCTTAGTTTCCAGTTCCAAGTGGCTCAGTTCTTCTCCCATAGGGTCAGGTGGGAACTATCAGGGCCCCCTCCCACTCATTTGTCTGAACCAGACCGATCTCAGGTCTCGTCAGTCCTGTAAAAAGTCAATGCCCTCAGGTGTTTCATCCTATGCAGAGGGTTGAGGGTATTTCTTACCCTCCAGATGAGCCAGCTCCCCCATTATTTAGGAAGCTTAGTACTCGGACCCATAAGTATGAATCAATAGTGAAGATTAATTTTTGAAAGATATGAAAATGGTGCACTTACCATAATTCTTGATCTTCCAGAATATCTTCACCATTGATTCAGCCGCCGCCTATGATGCCTCGCTCAGCTGAGATCATGGGCCTCTGGTAGCTCACCCTAGGGGCACTGGCAGAAGATCACTCTGTTTGTCTCCTCTTCCATGGTCCTGTGATCAGTGTATCCTGTTGATCTTCCCTGTGTCAGTCTTCACCATTCATCACTGGTGGGTGGTTGGCTGGAGGCAAGCACCCTGTGGGAGCTTTTTGTTTTGTAGGAGGGAGGGGCCGGAGCCATTGGTACCACCCACAAGGCCGATGCATTGCGTGGCACTTGCGGGTTGGCCAGTAGCGGCCGTTGTCTCCTCTTCCATCTCAGTTCTGCTTCTCCCGCAGTTGCGACAGCACCTCACCAGCAGCTTGGAATTCTCTGCAACACAGTGGCCTAGTCTGGTGTAGAAACCTTGCTCCCGGAGCCGTTGTTCCTTGGGGATGGATTGACACTGAACTCCTTCGACTCCTGCACCACAACTCTGCCTCGGTTCTGCAGCCCACTTGATGTCGTTTATCTCCGACCAGTAAGATCGTTCCTTTTTATTGAGCGACGTTGAATCTTTTACTGTTTTTGTGCTTCATTACTATCGCATCATGCCTGGTTCTTTGGACAAGAAACATTTGAAGA
This sequence comes from Neoceratodus forsteri, assembly GCA_016271365.2. Lineage (NCBI taxonomy): Eukaryota > Metazoa > Chordata > Ceratodontiformes > Ceratodontidae > Neoceratodus > Neoceratodus forsteri. The sequence goes on along the minus strand of CM057450.1, from coordinate 1,502,401,055 downwards.
AAACGGGTCGGGCTCCTATGCATCGGTGTACCTGTGGCCGACAGATCTCCATTACTGACCAGCATGATGTCTGCCTCACCTGCCTTGGACCCCAGCATGACATCGATACCTGCGACACCGGCTTTTCTATGGATCACCACATTCTGGAGCACTGCGTGTTAGAAGTTGGCAGGGCTCCGCCACCTTTGGGGCGGTGTCATTCTTGCCGGTCCAAGTGCAGGACTCTCTGCCTTTCCTTCAGGTCCCTTCCTGGGCATATACGGTTTGGTGAAGAGGGAACCTCTTCTTCTTGCCTTGCCAAAGAGGAGGTTCCTACCGTGGTGCCGGACGTCCGGTCTGGCTCCACTTGGAGCTGGGTGAGGAGCACTGCTCTGGCTGTCACCTCTCTGGAGGTGCATGCTCCCCCATTGTCGGGGCCTATGGCTGCAGGTCCCGGCATGGGGCATTCCTTGGTGCCGCCCATCGGCACTGCCTTGGATCCCGAGGTCATTTGCAGCTCCAGTGATCGGGGCGACGCTGCGAGGGATACGAGGCTGGCCTGCAACACTACTTGTGGGAGAGGCCCAGGGACACTGGTCCAGAGATCTTCTGGATGGTCTCCTCTTCGGAGCCAGATGATCCAGAGGCTGATCCGGACTGGTAGCCCGACTCCTCTGAGTCTAAGTGTTCTCCACAGCCTAGTACTCTTGCGCCTCCCTATGTGCCCCCTCCTGCGGCTCTGGAGACTGTGGCATGCACCGACTCTTAGGCCAATGGTGGCTCGACGGGTCCGGTGCGTGCTGGCAGTCTCACCAATGCGGGGGCAGGGGTCTGGGCTTAGGGAGAGGGAGTGGCTGCTGTCCCTGGTGCCAGGCCCTCTGTCAGGGTCAAGATCGAACCTCCCTCCTCTGTGACTCTCCTTGTGGAGTTGCCGGAATTGGGGGTTCCTTAGCACAGGGTGCGAGTTAGAGGACTTCCTCAGAGTCAGCAGGGTTGAGGGGATGGGATGAGGGACGTCAGCACCCCTCCAGGGTCTGGAGAGGAGCCACAGTGCTGAACCCAGGTCCCTTCCTTCGTCCCCTTCAAGGGAGTCCTCATTAAATGGGGCTGGGGACCATTCTTCTGGGTCCATATGCCCCAGTCCCCTCATAGCAAAGATTCCTCTCGAGGGCTCAGTCCCGACTGCTTTACTTTTCTTAACAGGTTGGTGAATTTGCAGACCTGCAGATTCTGTGTTATGCCAGGATGGCCTGTAGAGTCTTCCAGCCCTGGTAGAGGCACGTCACATACGGTGACAGGTTCACCCATGCCTTTGTGTCCAGTTCCCTCTCTCCCAGGTCATGTTGGCCCTTTGGGGCCTTTGACCTGGGAACAGTTCAGATCCCGGCCTACGGATTTGCCCAGTACATTAGGGCTATGGACAAACAGGTCTTTCGACCAGTTCCCCCTCCTCAGCCAGAGTCTGACTCCACAAGCTCCTCGACCTCTTCCTCTTCCTCCATGGAGGAAGAGGAGTCCTCCATCCACGTGTCCTCAGTTACTGATCAAACCCAGTATCAGTGCTTCCTAGCGAGGCTGGTCAGGGGCTTGCACATTACCTACTTTGCCCGTCACAATACTGAGCATTCGACACAAGCCTTCTTAGGCGAGTTAAGGGCACACTATTTGGTGGTCCCCTCCTGGCCAGTTCCCTTTCAGAAGGTGTCATATAGTGCCTGGCAGCTTCCATATACCACAGTTCCAGCTCCCACGGACTGCTGGAGGCTGTATTGTACATCCCAGGGATCACCAAGCTACCTGCCTCATCCCACTTTGGGACTGACATGACTGGATACTCCTTCCAGACATAGACATCTGGTCCATGACCAATCCCCGGATCCTGACTCTGCGGAGTTCAGTCGTCTGGGGCGGAGAGTTTTCTCCTCTCCGTGGATGATTCTAGCCATTGTTTTGCATCAAGCGCACCCTGCTGCCTATAACAGGCATCTGTGGGCAATGCTGGGCCAGGCGCTAGTATTGCTGCCTGATTAGGAGGCTCCCTGACAAGCCATAGACCTCTTTGCTATAGGTTTGGAGCTGGCAAGGCACCAGTCAAGGGCATCGTATGACGCCAGTGAGGTCGCTTCACGACTTGCAGGGACAACGATCTGCATTAGGCAGACGGCGTGGCTTTGCCTTTTGAGGTTGTCACCTTTGGCCCAGCGCAGGGTACTGGCCTCCTCTTTTCGAAGATCCATATGTTTTCCCACAGGGCGAGACGGGAGTTGCGGGGCGCCTTCCTCCACCCAGGGGATGGGGGACCCTACCTTTCCTTGACCAGTCTCAGACCTGACTAGCCAGTGGATGGCCTCCCTTCCCCTCCCCCTTGTTTTCCTCATGAGGGGGGCTGAGGGATTCTGTTCTCTCAGGGATTTCCTGGGCCCCCTTCAGGGGGCTCGGCACTCACCCTGCAGTGATGAATGGTGAAGATTGACAACGGGAAGATATGAAAATTATGTACCTACCATAATTCTTGATCTTCCTGTGTATCTTCACCATTCGTCACTGAATCCCACCCACCTTGCCCTCTCAAGGTCTCAGTTCCTGAGCCGTGCCTCCTCCCTGCTCGCCCTCCTCATGAGGACTTTGTTGGGTTTTTCTTCTCCTTCTCCTGTTGGCCTCTGGAGACCTCTGGGGCGGTCTCAGAGGAGAACAAGTAGGGCTGCTGTCCGGGCCAACGTAGGGAATTGGTGGGCCCTTCCCCTTGTCCTGTATCAGATCTCTGGGTCAGCTACTCCTTTAGGGCACGATGACCTTTGGATTTTCTGGGATGGGGGTTCTGGGGCTGACTAAGACTCCCTCCGCCTCTTCAATCAATCAATCAATCAAGTCTTTATTTAACCAGGCGTTCATCGTTGAGCAGAAGCTCACTTGCAAGATGGACCTGGGTGGAGCATGAACAATTGTATATACAGGTCAACACAGGTATTTACAAGGCAATACAGATAATACTGTTTACAGAGAGGAAGAAAAAGAAGTTCATATGTACATAGAATTATACAGATATTGTACAGATTACAGGGTATTTGCATACATAGAAGTGTCTATAGGAAGATAAAGCAGGTTATCTAAGGTTGCAGGAGGAAGTAACAGAAGAAAAAAATAAAATAAAAATATACACCAGGTAGAGGCAAAGCTAGGGGAAGGGAGGGAGGTAGGGGGAGAAAGGCTAGGAGGGCACGGTGCACAGAGAGGAGTTGGTAAAACAGGATGTAGAGAAGGTGGATGTAGAAAAGGAATATGTGTGAGCCCCGGGATTGAATGCTATAAAGTACGGGGCACGGTAGGATGTCACAACCCAGGGGTAGTGAGCTCCTATCTGAGGTTGGGAAAGGAAGGATAAGGGGATGGACGGGCCTAATGTTGATAAGACAGGGGGACAAGAGAGAGAACAATTAGGCTTGTGAGGAGCAAGCTGGGGGGTCAGTACTTAAAACTGGGTCTAGGCGTGTATATATACCAGTGCAGACACCGGTACTGGGTCTGAGTGGGTGAAGCAGTTACATACTTCTCTGATTGTTCGGAAATAAAGCGTCTTGAAGGCATTTATACTGATTAGAGTGCTTAATTTGAGTTTTTTTGTAGTTGGTTCCATAAGGTAGGTAGCACGAAGCTTATGGCTGCCCTGCCGAAGCAGGGTTTTGCTTTGGGTACTTTAAGTGTAATAGCTGAGTAACTTCTTAATGCATATTTCCCAATTATACTCAGGGGAAGACAGCAGGAGATATAGTAAGGCAGCTTATTAGAGATGGCTCTATAGGTCCAGAGAGCTGCGTTTCTGTGGCACTGAACTTTAGTGATGTCCACCCCATTGCCGCATATAGGGTGCAGTGATGCGTGTTGAAGGGAAGTCCCAATATAAACCTCAGTGCTCGATGGTAGAGTGTGTCCAGTTTAGCCTTGTAAGAGTTGGGGCATTGGCTGTAGAGGAAATCAGCGTAATCAACCAATGATAGGAAAATGGATTGGACCAGTTGTTTCTTGGCATCTCTGGTGAGAAATTGGTTGATTCTAAAAAACAGGCCAAGCCTTTGCTGAAGTCGTTTTAGCAAGTCCTCGATATGTTCAATGAAGGAGAGTCTTTAGTCTATCCAAACTCCCAGATACTTGAATTTTGTAACAAATTCTAGTTTTTCACCTAGAACTGTGGTAACTTGGGGAACTGTCCCACTGGACACAGGGTTAGCTGTACGGATGAAAGGGGAGAGGACCATCGCTTAGTTTTTTTATGCTAAGGAGTAGCTTTTTTGGAGGAGTTGGCTTTGCAAAGGTTGAATTCTGACTGTAGGTCATTGCAGGAGCTTCAGGTGTTGGGCGACTCACGAGAACTGTATCATCTGCAAACAGATGGATGTTAGCTTCTTTTATACAGTAGTCGATGTTATTAATGTAGATTGCAAAAAGTAAGGGCCCTAATATAGAACCTTGAGGTACCCCTGTTTGCAGAGTTTTTAAGGGGGACAGGCCTCCTTCAGCTTTAACTTGTTGAAGGCACCCTGTAAGATAGTCAGTAAACCAGCACAGAGAGGAGGGGTCCACACCTTTGGTTTGAAGGGAGGAGACGAGCAGACTATGGTCAACGGTGTCGAAAGCCTTGCTTAGATCAAGGAAAACAGCACAAATGAAGTTTTTGCTCTCAAGATTACGCTGCCAGTCATTAGTAACTTTGGCGAGGGCTGAGATAGTGCTATGTTTAGCTCTGAATCCAGACTGCATAGGGTTTAGCAGTTCCCTAGACTCAAGGGGAGTCCTCAGCTGTGCATTTACAATTTTCTCTAGGAGCTTGGACAGGACCGGAAGGAGAGAAATTGGCCTGTAGTTATTGAGATTGCCAGGGTCACCTGATTTGAACAGTGGTATGACATGTGCTGTCTTCCATATAGGTGGTAAGGTGCCCTGAGACAGGGATAAGTTAAAAAGGTGGGTGACGGATATTGCTAGTACGTGGTAGGCAATTTTTAGGAAGTAAGGGTTAAGGGTGTTGGACCCAGCACTTTTTCTAGTATCCAATTGAAGCAAGAGGTCCTCTACCTCTTTCAGTGAGGCAGGTTGAAGCGAGAAAGGCGGCGAAGCTATCTGAGTTTCAGGCAGTTGGCTGGCAGTCTGGGAGCGAAGTATGTTTGCAGGGGAGTTATCAAATGCCAGGCCTGCAGTAGCAAAGAGGTTATTGAATGCGTCAAGTATATCCATCTTTTCGGTTATATTCGAGTTGCCAGAGGTAATCTTGGTCGGGAGTGAATTTCCTGTGGAGTGGCCTAGCAGATCATTGATTGTGTTCCAGAGCTTGATTGGGCTCTTTGTGGCAGAGTTGAGTTTGGATTTGAAGAAGGTGGCCTTCGATTCTCTGATTGTTTTGGTACATAAATTTCGTAGTCTCCTGAACTGGTTCCAGTCCTCTGCAGTGTTCAGTCTGCACGCTTTTTTCCAGAGCTTATCTCTTTCTAGAAGCAAGGACTTGATCTGAGGGGTGAACCATTTACAGGTTTTGGTCCTAGTTCGAACTTTAATCAGGGGAGCATACTTATTAAGGGGCCTTGATAGAATGTCGTGGAATATATTGTAAGCTGACGTAATTGTTTTGGCCAGGTAGAAATCTTGCCACTGAGGGGAGTACTTAAGCTCGTTTAGGTAGGCATGTTCATTGAAGTTGCGCCTGGATCTCTTTATAGAGAACTTGCTGATGGGTGCTGGGTTGTTGGTGGATCTTACTCCCACAATAAAACAATGGTCGCTGGCGTCTGAGAAGAAGACATGAGCGTGGAAGAAGAGATGAGGTTTGCTCACCATTAGCATATCCAAAAGTGTACTTTTACTGGGGTTCTTCACGTTTGGGTGTGTTGGTTCAGTAAAAAGTTGCATCAGCCCATGTTCATCACAGAAGGATGCAAGAGGGGCAGCTGTGTTAGAGAGCCAGTCAAAGATGAGGTCTCCTAAAATAATAGTTTCTGGCGGCCCCTGTCCCAACTTGTCACTTAGATATGACACAAGCTGTAGGCCAGCAGACGGTGGTCTGTAGCATGCTACTACGCAGAGTGCAGTAGTCGGTGTAATTTCCATTTTGAGAATTAGGCATTCGAATTCGCTGGCGACAGATGCCGAGGATAAGCAGAATGCAGAAAATTTGTCTTTAACGTAGATAGCTGCCCCTCCTCCGCTGGCATGCCTATCTGCTCTGAACAAGGCATAGTTGGGGATGTTTACTTCTCTATCAGTGGTGCTGGGTCTAAGCCAAGTTTCGGAAATCACAAGTATGTCAGGAGAGATATGATTTACCCAGGTTTGTATTAAGGTTATCTTTCTAAGGAGGCTACATACGTTAATATGCAAGAAGCTTATTCCTTTTAAATTTGCTAGTTCTGCTGGCAAAGCAATAGCTTCTGGGGGGCCAGGGTTGAGTTCTGCGTTGCCTGAACATAGCAGGAGGATAAGTAGGATTTTTCTAAGAGCGCTAATTATAAGCTTGTAATTCCTGCCTTTCTCCCATCTAGTAGATCTGATGTTTTTAGGGACTAGAAAGTAGCCACCATAGAAGAGCTGATCTGTTGTAGCAAGAGCTAGTACCCCTACCGCAATAGGCAGGGAGGATATAGAAGTCTGCGTGGTGGGAGGTGGGCCTTGTGGTGGAGAAGTGTTATAAGTACTACTGGTATGTGTGGTCCAACAGCAGGGTTCGAGGTATTGGTACTTGGAATCACGGAGGCAATTAAAGGATAAGTTGCCATGTGGTATACAGCACAAGGGGCCGTTGTAGACCAAATATGATGGTAGTTCAGGTGTCCAATGCTGGGCAGCAGGTATCAGCAGTATAAGGAGCCATATAGGGCCCGACATGATGGTACCTCAAAAAAGGAGCCACTCAATTAGCCCAGGGGCCAGTGGGGTTGCTGGATTAATGCAGCTTATCAGTAGCTTTCCAATCCAGGTCGACCTAATTTTGATAGCATTAAAAATATTTAGTGGTGAAGGCACAGCCAAGGGGAGCCTATGCGTTTTAGTAAGGTGGGGCCCTGAGAATTGGATCCCATAGGCTGGACAGAGAAGAGGGGGATCACGAGCTAAGTCTCTATTGGTGGGGCACTGCACCAGGGGACGTGGACTAATATTTTGGCAGGAGTTACTGTATTTAATAATCTTTGCTGTCTCCTTCCCCTTGGGGAGGGACACCCTAATAATGGGACTCCCCCCCCCCCCAAGAATCATGTGGGTTCTCCTGATAAACGGTAATGGGGGAGGGGCGGGAAATCCTCCTAAGGGTTCGGTGGGGGGGGAGGCCTTACCCATTTTAGCAGGATTCTTCCGAGTTCCCTCAGTATCTTCCCTGTTGAATTCTCACCCTCTGGAAGACCTGCCCTTGCTGGCTCTTATTCTGGATGGGTCTTGCCCACCCCCAAACATGAAGTTTTGCTGTATTCTGACTATTGCAGAGGGTGAGGGTGGAATTTTTCCAAGTTTCTCATAGCAGAATTGTATACAAGACACAATCCACCTGGCAATCGTTCTCTTGGTGGCAGGTTTGCCCTTTCCCACTTCTCCATAAGTGAGGAACAACTGGAGGGAATCAAACCTGTGACCCTTGGTACGCTCTATATAGTAGCTAAGGGCCCTTTTAACATCTAAACTGTGTAGCCTCCTCTCTCCTGAAGAGGAATGATCAGTGAAGAAAACAGGAAGGAAGAGACATAGACTGATTCAGGTGGAAATCTGAAACCACTTTGGACAAGAACCTTCTATTGAAACATAGAAACATAGAAACATAGAATTTGACGGCAGATAAGGACCGCTTGGCCCACCCAGTCTGCCTATTTCCCTACCTACTGGATAAGCTGCAGATCCTAGTTAACCAGCAGCCTACTTCTTCCTACCCCCACCCCCCAGAATTGCCTTATGACTATCCCATGCATGCTTGAATTCCCCCACTGATTTTGACTCCACAACCTCCTCCGGAAGGCCGTTCCATGCATCCACAACCCTCTCTGTGAAAAATGCCTCCTTAAATTTCCTCTGAGCCCCCCATCTTCCAAATTGTGCCCTCTTGTTCTTGACACCTCTTTTTGAAAGATGCTACCCTCTTGGACTTTGTTGATTCCCTTGAGGTACTTGAAAGTTTCTATCATGTCCCCCTCTCCCTCCTTTCCTCGAGGCTATACATATTAAGCTTCTTAAGTCTCTCTTCGACTTCGGTGCAGACCCTGCACCATTTTAGTTGCCCTCCTCTGGACAGCTTCTATCCTGTCTATGTCTTTATGGAGATTGGGTCTCCAGAACTGCACACAGTACTCAGATGGGATCTCACCAGCTGTCTGTACAGAGGGATAATAACTTCCTGTTTTCTACTTGTGATGCCTCTCCCTATGCATCCCAGTATCCCCCCAGCCCTCCTTGCTGCCCTCTCACATTGCTTGCTCATCTTTAGGTCATCTGATATGACTACCCCCAGGTCTCTTTCCATTCTTGTTGTTGTTAGTATCTCACCCCCCATTGCATACTCTTCCTCTGGGTTTTTGTTTCCCAGGTGCATTACCTTGCACTTCTTAGCATTGAATCTAAGCTGCCATACATTTGACCATTCCTCTAACCTTGCCAAGTCCTTCTCATCCTTTCCACCCCACCCTGTGCATCAACTCTGTTGCAGATCTTAGTGTCATCTGCAAGAGACATACTTTTCTTCCAGTCCTTCTGCAATGTAAGCTTATAAAAGACATTGAAGAGGACCGTCCTAATACTGAACCCTAGGTACCCACTAGTAACCCTCCTTTCTTCTGAGTGGACTCCATTTACTATAACTCTGTGTCCTATTCTCCAGCCAATTCTTTACCCAGGCTGTCATCTTGGGACCCACTCCCAGGCTGGCTAACTTGCATATTAATCTTTTGTGTAGGACTGTGTCAAATGCCTTGCTAAAGTCTAGGTAGGCCATGTCCATAGCCCTCCTGATCTACTACTTTGGTCACCCAGTCAAAGAAATCTATCAGATTCGTCTGGCATGACCTTCCGCTGTGAATCCATGCTGCCTGGGTCCTGTGCCCTCTGGCCTCTAGATACTCGACAATTCTTTCCTTTAGAAGTGATTCCATCATTTTCCTATCACTGAGGTTAAACTAACAGGTCTATAGTTTCTTGCTTCTGCCTTGCTCCCACTTTTGTGAAGGAATCACATCTGCCCTCCTCCAGTCCTCGGGTACCACCCCATCCTCCATGATTTGTTTAAAGGGTAGTCAGTGGTGTCACTAGTTCTACCCTTAGTTCTTTTAAATTCTGGGATGAATCCCATCAGGCCTTGTTTGTCCACCTTCAGTTTTAAGAGTTCTTTCAGAACCCTTTCTTCTGTAAATGGGCGGTATCAACTTCTGTATCCAGAGTGTTACTACTGTTTGTTTTTGTGTATCTCCCCTCTTCCTTTGTAAATACTGAGCAAAAATATTTGTTTAGTATCTCTGCCTTTTCACAGTCTCCCTCTGCCCACCCTCCTCCCCTTTATTAAGCCTCACTATCCCTCCCTTGGTCTTCCTTTGCTCCCTGATGTACCTATAAAGGTTTTATCCCCTTCTTAACTGGTTGGCTATCTTTCCTCGGTTTGGGCTCTGCTGTTCTGACTGCCTTCCCAGCCTCCTTTTGCTTTAACTGATACAGTTCTCTGTCCTGCTCCTTCTACGATTCCTTGTACTTCCTGAATGCTTTCTTTTCTCTTGAACCTTCACTGCCACTTCCTTTGAGAACCATAGTGGTTTCTTACATCGTCTTGTTTTGTTTATTTGCTTTACACAAAGGCTTGTTACCTCTGTGATGGCAGTTTTATTATTCCCCATTGTTCTTCCACCCTCCTTCCTGCCCATTTGCTAGTGCATTCCTTAGGCACTCACCCATTATGTAAAGTCAGCCCTCTACTTATATGTCTTGACTCTATTACTGTGTTTATTGTGAACCATACTGTTCGATGGTCGCTAGTTCCTAGATGGCTACCCACTTCTACATCTGTGATCCTCTCTATTGGTTCTAAGGACCACTTTATCCTTATGAAAGGAGATAAAATCAGGTTCCACTGACAGGCTTGCAGTTCACTGACATATCTGGCATAGGTAATGGCTACTAAAAACACAGTTTTCCAAGTCAAGTACTTAAGCTCTACTGAGGACATAGGCTCAAAGGGAGGTTGCATCAATTGAGCAATGCAAACATTTAAATCCCAGGCAGGGGCAGGGTCTCTAAATGGGGAATTGGTATGAAGCAATCCCTTGAAAAATTTGCAGAACACAGGATGAGATGATAGTGAGGAAGACTTCCCCACTGACAGAAAAGCAGAGACAGCTGACAAGTGTACTTTGAGAGTAGCTGGTCTGAGGCCTAGGACATTAAGATGGACCACATAATCCAGAACTGTAAGCAATTCAGCAGTGTCTGGGGAAATATGCTGCTTGGAACACCAAATGTTGAACCTCTTTCATTTGGAGTTATAGGTCTTTCTAGTGGCGGGCTTTCGAGAGGCTTTGAGGATATCCAGAAACCCTTGAGACAGATGCAAATCGACATACCCTAACTCTTCAAGAGCCATGCCTTGAGATTGAGAGACTGAAGATTGGGGTACCAAATCCTATCCCGAGAGGAGGTTAACAGGTTGTAATTCCTGGGAAGAGACTGGGGAAGATGGAGTGCTAGGGACAGCAACAGGGGGTACCAAGGCTGTCTGGCCCAATCTGGAGCAAGCAGAATCACTTTGCAAGGTTGTGGCCTTATCTTGGCTAAAACTTTGAACAGTAGAGGGAAGGGAGGGAAAGTATACAGAAATTTCCCTTCCCAGTTCAGAATCAGAGCATCCAGGGGGACTGAGCCTAAGACTGGGGGTCTGCAACAAAAGGGAGGAAGTTGGTGATTGTCTGGGGCTGCAAAGAGATCTATCTCCGGAGTGCCCCACCTTGAAAAAATCATCTTCAAGACCAGAGGGTCCATGGACTATTCGTGATGGCCCTGTGAGATCCTGCTCAGTGCATCTGCTAGCACATTGTCCTTCCCTGGAAGGTGGACTGCTATCAGAGAGGTTTGCAGGAAATAAGCCAGGGACCACAACTTCTTTGCTTCTGTGCACAAGGCCGTAGACCGCGTGCCACCCTGCTTGTTGATGTACCACATGGTGGTGGTGTTGTCTGTTCTGACTTGAACCACCTTGTTCTACACTGACTAGGGAGGCTCAACCGCCCTACCTGATCTCCCAAAAGGCCCGAAGGCCCCTGAGTGACCGGGCCAGGCAGCTGGACCAACCTCCGATCCCATTGCTCCATAAGAGCAGCCCACTGATGAAACTGCTCATCTGAAGACCTACCAGAGGGCGGGGTAGGGCTCCAGTGTCGAAGACGTCGGCTACCAGAAACAGAAACCGGTGACTCCGAAGGAGAAGGCCGGCAACTAGCCCCAATAACTGACCGTTTACGTGCAGACATATCAGAGGGCGACCTCGAGTGATGCCTTCTCTTTCTCGACCTGTGGGCCGAAGAAGAGCTCGAGGCCAACCGGTGCCAAAAATGCGACAGTTTACTTTTATGCTTCCTTGAGGACGCCACCCCTCGGGCATTGGACTGTCAGTTGTCAGACCCCTCCCCCCCCCGGAGAAAGCGGCGGACTGGACCCAGCCTGGCTGACTGAACAGTTTTCATACGAAGTCTCCCTATCGTCACGTGACCCGCTCATGGTCGACTCCGTCAATGTAGGCTGAGGCTTCTTATTTAAACAAGAATAAATAAACTAAGCAATACTTATTCAAAATATTACTACAAAACAATAAAACTGAAAAACTAAGCTGCTAGTTTGAAGTTTGACTCCCGGTGGGTGAGTGAGGTCGTCACTGAAATGCACTCAACGGCTGGAATAAAGGAACTTAGGCGGTTGGAGGGTCGACACCGAGATAGTCATTACGGCACGAGCTGGGGCTCGCGGTGCCGTTCCTCGTGGCTCCATCTCTGGCGCCGACCCTCTAGCAAAAAAGTTTGCTCCCACTGGGTCCTAGTGCCTCCAGTGCAGATCTCCATTAGTGTGAATGAGTGGTGGAGGCTTTATGTCCAGGAAGATTGGCCCTGCTCTTGGATGTGGCTGCAGCAAATGTGCTCCAGTTAACATCTGGCATATTCAGGTCTCCCATCAACAGGATCTCCCCTTTCTCTGCCATCCTAAGAATGCCTTCTATCATATCCTTGTCCCTTCCCTCCCCCTGACATGGGGGTCTGTATACAACCCCTGTGAGGATTGTGGTGCCATTTCCCGTCTCTAAGGTGACCCACAGTGCCTTCTCTCCTCCCTGTTTACTCTTTTGTTCAGTTGCTTTTATCCCTTCCTTTACATAGAGAGCTACTCCTCGCCCTCTTCTCCCCTCCCTGTCTCTCCTGTAGGTTATGTACCCTGGTATGTTAACATCCCAGTCATGGTTCTCTGTGTACTATGTTTCTGTGACTGCTATGATATCCAGGCATCCCTCTTCCATCAAGGCCACCAGTTTACGGAACTTGTTGCCCAGACTACGGGCATTGGTACTCATTAGCCTCCATTTCCTGGTGGCATTACTCCTTTTTGCCCCATCCCTGTCCTTATTGTCTTTGTCCTTTCAGCATAACCTTTGTAGTTGCCTTTACAGAATAAGTATTTAAACCTGTAAAAAACAGTTCCGTTATGATGAGATCAACCCCTTGTTGCCGTTTTCACATAATAGGCGAATTAATGTTAAAGGTAATCACAAACATAAAGTATTGGCAGATCGTTATTGTCCCAGGGATTCATGTACGATGAAAATTGAAACGATGGATCATTTATATTTTACTTGTCCTTATGCTGAACAATTTTGGGATACTGTAGAGGGTAGAAGGAAATTGTTGAGTCCGGCTCCTCCGGACTCTCGTTTATTATATTTTGGGATTTTCCCACATTTACCAGAAACTGTGCATCAGAGTACACTGCGAGAGATTTATGTTCATTTTTATGTTTGCTTGCACGCATGTGCAAGAAACATAATGCCATCATCCGAGTTTTCGGAGGTATAGCAGCCCTCTTCCAATTCAGTCAGTGTGTTTGCAGGCGCGGCTGCAGTTCTCCAATGCCTGCTGGAGCTGTCTATGACAGCAGTCCAAAATGCAGTAGCGTACAGTTGAAAGAGGGAGCCACGCTTCAGTGAGCAGCGATAAGATATCGCCTGCTCATGCGCGCTCCCCACACACACATACACACCACGCATACTGCGTGCTCACCCCCACTGTATAGCCGGCAGGGGTGCCCAATCCCCATCGGCTGTGCTGCTCCTCCAAACCGAATCTGATGCCACGCCACGCTGTTGCCCCAGCGTGGCTACACTGTATATCCGACGGGGTGCCCAACCCTCCCGCCGGCTCCATGCCCCAAACAGCCATCCTTGTGCCACACTGGAGCCCACCCAGCGTGGCAAATGTCCAGCGTCATCTCGTCCTTTGTTTTTAAAAAAACCCTGAAACAGAAAAACGGTCCCTCGCTGTCTCTGCCCCCACCCGCGCCCATCCACTGCGCACCCTACTTACCCACACCCCCCACCCCATTCTTACCTCCAGACTCGCGCGACGATCTTCGGTGGACCGGGAACACGTCTGCACTCTTCAAAGCCGACCGCGAACTAAGGAAATGCCGGCAAGCTGTATAATGGGATAGATAGGGTTTTTTCAACTTTGCTGCATATCTCAGTCATTTTTTGGAATTTTTGCACCAAATTTTCAACAAGGTGTTTTTGGGACCCCTTCTCATGAATGCCCTCACTGTCATGGCGTTAATCGGGCCCGAAGGGTGATTTCGCAGTCACTGTGCGAAATCACCTTTTGGGACCAAGTAACGAAACGACACTGCCACTCTTCATAAGGTGGGCTCTCAAAAAGCCTATGTTGAAAATTTGGTGGAAAAATTCCTAAAATGACTGTTTTATTTGTTACGCGCTATGCAGTTCCTACGCGACGCTGCAGAAGTTCAATGTAATTTTCAATATTTTCACTCCAGATTTTCAACATTGCCATTTTACCACACCTTCTTATGAACAGTACAGCTGTCCTTTTTCACATCTTGCCCAAAGCGTGTTTCCGCCCATGTAGCGCACAATGGTGCAGTCGGTGTGCGAAGTCAATGTATGGGACACATTAAGAAAATCACAGTGACACTGTTAATGAGCAGAGGTCTTAAAATGGCTATGTTGAAAATTTGGTGAAAAAAATCCTAAAAATGACCGTTTTATGAGCGTGTGTTGTGTAGTTCCTACGCACGCTCATAAATTTGCAAATTTTCAATCCAGATTTTCAACATTGCCATTTTATTACACTTCCTTATGAGCAGTACAGCTGTCATTTTTCACATCTTGCCCAAAACGTGTTTCCGCCCATGTAGCGCACAATGGCGCAGTCGGTGTGCAAAATCAATGTATGGGACACATTAAGAAAATCACAGTGACACTGTTCATGAGCAGAGGTCTTAAAATGGCTATGTTGAAAATTTGGTGAAAAAATTCCTAAAAATGACTGTTTTACGAGCGTGCGTTGCTCAGTTCCTACGCACACTCGTAAGTTTGCGAATTTTCAATATTTTCACTCCAGATTTTCAACATTGCCATTTTATTACACTTCCTTACGAACAGTACAGCTGCCATTTTTCACGTTGCCCAAAATGTGTTTCTGCAGATGTAGCGCACAATGGTGCAGTCGGTGTGCGAAAGCAATGTTTGGGACAGATTAAGTAAATCACAGTTACACTGTTCATGAGCAGAGGTCTTAAAATGGCTATGTTGAAAATTTGGTGACAAAAGTCCATAAAATGACTGTGTTACAAGTGAGCATTGCGCAGTTTCCACGCACCCTCGTAAATTCATGACTTTGTAATGTTTTCAATCCAGATTTTCACCAGTGGCATTTTTCCACACTTCCTTATGAACAGTATAGCTGTCATTTTTCACAACATGGCCGAAATGTGTTTTCACACTTTCAGCGCAGAGATGCGTGGTCGCTGTGGGAAATCATTGTTCAAACAACATGCAGTCTTGCTATATTATGACATATGCAGTGAGTCCCAACCTTCGAACTGCTCTGGAGGTGAAAGAGTTAACTTTCCATGCCAGGCATGGAACCTTGAGCGTGAGCTCGGTTGAAAACTCTGTCTGTTGTTGCTCAAATTCAAACTGTCAGATTCTTTACTCCGCCTCACTGAACAGTCGCTCCGGAGATTTCTCCTTCTGCTTGGTTCGTTTGTTGGTTAAAAAGTCTTATTTTTTCGGTTTCTTGACCGAAATTAAACCGCAATCAGTAGGTTCAAGCTCTGTCTGTGGTACTGTAAGTAATAGATAGGCTTACATTTATTTTTCTTCTGTGTGGAACTTGTAAACGTCTTTTTCGGTTCAGTTTGAACCGATCAGGTTGTTTTAAAAAACTTTATAGTCCTTTAGAGTGCGGTTCCCGGTTCTTATCGGTTCTAAAAAAAAACGGATTTCATTACATTTTTTTCCACGACCCGTGACACGGTTGGGAACCGATAAGAGAGTCTTGCTTGGCGGATTGTCACTAACGGGCAAGTTTGGTTAGGCTGGCACTATGTCTGAGAAACCTAAAAGAAAACCCGGGCCCACTGGGTTTCAGCACTGTGGTCTCTGTGGGGAAGCCTTTGCTAAGGCTGACCCACACACCACCTGTGTATATTGTCTGGGGTTTGACCACCTCATTGCAGACTGCCAGATTTGTAAGAATTTTCCTGCTGCCACCGTGGAAAAGAGAGTTGGTAGGCTCAGGGAAAGGGAGGCCAAAAAGTCCGCTGACCCAGATGGCCAGCCCGGTTCGGTTCCAACTGAACCGGAGGGAGTGCCCTCTGACCAGGGCGATACTTCCTCGGGCAAACGAAGAGCCAGCTCTGAGGAGCCGGTTCCAACTAAAAGGACTAGAAAGTCAGCTAGTGTGGAGCCAAAAGTTCTTTCTCCAACCACTGAGGAAATAGCTAAAGCAATTCAAATTGTCCAGTCTCTTTCCCAGTTTCGTCCGAACCGACACCATCAGGGAAGCGCTCGGTTCGGCTGGTTCCACCGGTTCAAGATTATGATTTTGAGGATTTTTATGAACCGGAGGAAGGGGAGGAGGAATATGAGGAGAGTGAATGTGATTTTGAAGGTCCGGATGTGCTCATTGAACCGGACATCTCTCCAGACAGACCGTCAGGGGTTTTCCCCCTCAGGCTATCTGAGTCCCCCTCTCATTTTATGTTCTATAAGAAAGTTGCTGAAACTCTCCATCTCCCTGTTGAGGAAGCTGTTGATGACCAAGAAGAGCCTGATTATGTAGAAATGATGGATATTCCAGAGTCTAGGAGACTGTCTATTCCTTGCACAAACTTTAGAAACAGACAGTAAAATTTAAAACTCCTCACTCTGTCCTTCCTGTTGATAAAAGGATGGACAAGAGGTATACATTATCAGGCTCTGATACGGAGTTCCTCTCTCAGCAGTGCAGCCATGTGGGGTAGTGCAGGCTGCAGCCTGTGACAAGGCAAATATTCCTCTAGCTCTCACCCTCCTGAAAAGGATTCCAGGAGGATGGATGCCATGGCAAAGAAACAGTACATGGCAGCATCTTTAGGACTCAGACAGGCAAATTATATGGCTTATGCTGTTAAGTACCAGAAATCCAGATGGGATACTGTGCTGGCCCTAGCAAAACAGGCCCCTGACCAGCTTGCCAGGGAGCTGGAGCAGGTGGCTGCGGATGGTATTGAGGCATCCAAGGTGCAATTTCATGCTGCAGTAGACTCTAATGATGTATCATCAAGAGTCATGGCTACATCTGTGGCACTTCACAGAATGGCCTGGCTCAGATGTACTACCTTTTCACAGGATACCCAGTCTAAGGCTATGGATTGTCCTGTTGTGGGCAATTCTCTGTTGGGGAGCAGACAGAGAATTATATGAAGAAAATGGATGAGTATAGGACCACCTATAGGAGTGCACAGGCCAAAGAAAGGCAAGCCACTCCTCAAAGGCAGCATGTCAGGGGCAGGGGCAGACCTTTTCATAGGCCTTTTTACCAAGCCCAGGCCTCCTCTTCTGCTTATGCCCAGAGGGGGTTCTTTAGAGGAAGAGGCAGACGGGGTTCAAGTAAGCCTGCTTCTACCCCTCAGCCCAAAGCCCCTGCCAAGCAGGCTCCCTGATGGGGTGGCCAGGGCTGATTCTCCACTACCGGTAGGGGGAGGCTGGCTTGCTTTGTCCAGGACTGAAGTCTTTAACATCAGACAAGTGGGTCCTGGAAGTAGTAAGCTTAGGGACTGGTTCTCAGCTTCAAAAATTTCCAAGATGAGAGCCAGGTCCTTTCCACCTGCAAATCCATCAGAGGCACTTGCCCTGGAAACAGAAGTTTCTACCCTCCTGGCTCTCAGAGCTGTGGAAAGGGTTCCACCCTACACCAGGGCAAAGGTTGTACTCAGGTACTTCCTACCCCAAAAGACAGGAGAATGCGGCCCATCCTGGATCTCAGATATCTAAACAAGCACCTTTTAAAACCAAAATTCAAAATGGTGACTCTGGGAATTATTTTACCCTCTCTAAGGCCAGGGGACTGGCTAGCCTCCCTGGACCTCAAGGATGCCTACCTCCATGTTCTTATCAGAAGCTCCCATCGAAAGTACCTCAGATTCGAACTGCCCTCAGGCCATTACCAGTTCAGAGCAATGCCCTTCGGCCTCACCTCGGCCCCGAGGGTATTCACAAAATGCCTGGCAGTAGCAGTTGCCCATTTAAGAAGGCAAAAGATTGCCATCTTTCCTTATCTGGACGACTGGCTCATAGTAGGCCAGTCTCCAGACCAGGTCAAACTACACCTTCAGGTAACTCAGCAACTGCTCACATCTCTAGGTTTCCTTCTCAATCTTCCAAAGTCAGTTCTAGAGCCTGTCCAGCTTCTTACCTTCATAGGCACAGAACTGAACACAAAAGAGGCCAGAGCCTTCCTTCCTCTGGAAAGAGCAAGGACTCTGGTCTCTCTGGCCTCCTCTTTCACCCTGCAGGTCTCTCGACCTGCAAGGCATTTTCTACAGCTCCTAGGGCACATGGCTGCTTCTACAGCAGTAGTGCAGGGAGCAAGATTTCAGATGAGGGACGTCCAGTTCCATTTGAGAGCTTTTTGGTCTCAAAGGAGAGACCCTCTAACCAAATTGATCCCGGTGAGTCGAACCCTGATCCAGATCTTTCAGTGGTGGCAGGACCAGAGCAATCTGAGACAGGGGGTTCCCTTCACTCCCCAGTCTCACTCCTTAATCCTTACTACAGATGCATCCCTCTTGGGGTGGGGAGCTCACATGGGCGACCTCACTACCCAGGGGTTGTGGTCCCCACAGGAATCTCTGCTCCACATCAATCTGTTGGAACTCAGAGCAGTTTTTCTAGCACTTCAAGTTTTTTCCACATCTGTTCAGAACAAGATTGTACAGGTCAGAACAGACAACATCACTACAATGTGGTACATCAGCAAGCAAGGAGGCACTCGGTCTACGGCCTTGTGCACCGAAGCAATGAAGTTGTGGTCTTTGGCTTATTCCCTGAACGCCTCCCTTATGGCAGTTCACCTCCCAGGCAAGGACAATGTCTTGGCAGATGCTCTCGGCAGGATTTCCCAGGGCCATCACGAATGGGCGCCGGATCCCCTAGTGCTAGAGGTAGTATTTGCCAGATGGGGCATCCCGCAGATAGATCTTTTTGCAGCCCCAGACAATCACCAACTTCCCCTTTTTTGCTGCAGGCCCCCAGTGTTGGGCTCAGTCCCTTTGGATGCCTTCCTTCTCAGTTGGGAAGGGAAGTTTCTCTGTGCCTTCCCCCCCCCTTCCCTCTTCTGTTCAAGGTGCTAGTCAAAATCAGATCTCAACCCTGCAAGATGATCCTGATTGCTCCAGATTGGGCCAGACAGCCCTGGTACCCACTCCTCATGTCCTTAGCAGTCCACCTTCCCTTTGTCTTCCCAGGAATCACAATCTGTTAACCTGTGCCCAGGGGAGAGTTTGGTATCCGAACCTCAAATCTCTCAATCTCAAGGCCTGGCTCTTGAAGAGTTAGAGTTTGCTGACCTGCACCTCTCCCGAGGTGTATTGGATATCTTGAAGGCTTCTAGGAAGCCTTCCACCAGGGCTACTTATAATTCCAAATGGAAGAGATTTTCCATTTGGTGCTCTGGCAAGCATATTCCCCCAGAATCTGCTGACTTGCCCACAATCTTGGATTATTTGGTGCATTTGAATTCTTTGGGGCTGAGACCAGCTACCCTAAAAGTGCACCTAGCAGCCGTGTCTGCTTTCTTATTAGCAGGTAAACCTTCTTTTTCAGCTCACCCTGTATTCTCCAAGTTTTTCAAGGGGTTGCTTCACACCAACCCTCCATTCAGGGACCCTGCCCTGCTTGGGATCTTAATGTTTGCATTGCCCAGCTTATGCAATCCCCTTTTGAGCCTTTGTCTTCAGCAGAGCTCAAGTACTTGACTTGGAAAACTGTGTTTTGGTAGCCATCACTTCTGCCAGGCGCATAAGTGAATTGCAAGCATTGTCAGTGGAGCCTGATTTTATCTCCTTTCACAGAGATAAGGTGGTCCTCAGGACTAACAGAAAGTTTTTGCCTAAGGTGGTTTCAGACTTCCACCTTAATCAATCCATGTCCTTCCTGTGTACTTCACTGACCATTCCTCCTCTGGCGAGAGGAGATTGCACAGTTTAGATGTCAAAAGAGCCCTTAATTACTACATAGAACGTACCAAGGGTCACAGGTTTGACTCCTCAATTGTTCCTCACTTATGGTGAGGTTGGAAAAGGAAAACCTGCCACTAAAAGATCCATTGCTAGGTGGATTGTCTCTTGTATCCAATTTTGTTATGAAAAACTGGGTAAGGTTCCTCCCTCAGGCCTGAGGGCTCACTCTACCAGAGGTACAGCTGCGCCTCTGGCTGCTACCAGGGACATCCCTATCCTAGAGATATGTCAAGCAGTTACCTGGAAAACAGTTCACACTTTTACTAAGCATTACTCCTGGACATCCAGGCTAGGGTGATGCTTCGATTCAACATAGCTGTGCTTCAGAGCTATTTCCAAAATAAGTTCTGTCCTCTCCTCCATGGAGGTACTGCTGTGTAATCTGCATATGTCATAATATAGCAAGACTTCATGTTGTTTGAAGAAAAATTACTCACCTTAGTAATGTTGTTTCTTCTAATGGAGTCTTGCTATTTGACCTCCCCCCCCCAGCCTGCCCCTCTCAGAACCTCTATTTTTGGGATGTGGGTGGGCAGTGCAATGTTGGCACTTCATAGATACCCACTTTATTTTCACCCTTTCTTAGGGTGCTTGGGTGTTATGTTTTATTTTTTCTTTCTTGATTCCCCTGACTTGAGTCTTTGTTTTGGGATCAAGAACAAAAATGTGTTTTTGTAGTTAGTAGCCAGTGGGCTAGTGTAGGTTTACGGCTTCCACACAGAACCTTAGTGAGTTTTGCTCGCAAAGATCTGACAGTTTGAGTTTGAGCAACAACAGACAGAGTTTTCAACCGAGCTCGCGCTCAAGGTTCCATGCCTGGCATGGAAAGTTAACTCTTTCACCTCCAGAGCAGTTCGAAGGTTGGGACTCACTGCATATGTCATAATATAGCAAGACTCCATTAGAAGAAACAACATTACTAAGGTGAGTAATTTTTTCTTCGGGACAGATAAAGAAAATCGCAGTGACGCTGTTCATGATCAGAGGTCCCAAAATGCCTGTGTTGACAATCTACTGTAAAAATCCCAAACTAATTACATTACGGGTGTGGCTACAGTTTCTATGCACGCTCGTGACTTCACCAGTTTTTGTAATATTTTTACTGCAGATTTGCAACATTGCCATTTTTTCACCTCCTCATGAACAGTACAGCTGTCATTTTTCACATCCTGTTTGGAATGTGTTTTTGCACCTGTGGTGCTAAATGCCGTAGTCGCTGTGCATAAGCAGCTTTCGGCTAACAAACTGATATTGCCTCTGTTCATAAGGTGGGGGTCACAAAAAAACCATGTTGAAAATTTGGAGTGAAAATACCAACGAATGCCTAAGGTGTTAGGGTTTCCAACCATTACGCCCCACCCTGTAGAGAATGACAGGCATCGAGGGTGTGACTTGGATTCTTGCCTGTAATATCATACCATTCCACACCCTGCAGCCAGTGAGAGGCATCGGTATGCCTTGGACTCTTGACCCCAAAGTTCACCCATTCTCCTATACTGCACCCATCACGTATTTCCTGATGTAATGGGAGTCGCGCATAGGGCAAGACCCCAAGGCACACCCGTGGGCACTTGTCAGTGTCTGCGGGTATAGGGTGTGGGGAATGGCTGGTCATATGCCTGATCGACCCAAAGGCACACACCCCAATGCCCGTCACTCTCTGCAGGGTGGTGGTGAGGTTGGCTTCAGTTCAATACTTACGCCATTCCTATTATGCAGCTCTGTAACTTCTACACTACCAATGCCAATGCCAGCAAGCAAACATTCAGCATTGACAAATGCTTGTTTATATTGGTTGTGGATTGGTCAATGCCATTTGGCATTACAACAGCAATTTATTTCACCTTTAGAACTTTTTTTTATAATTTGTGAGGATTTATCCAAAAGGAAACTAGTGGAACGTTTGCTTTATCATAAAATAGCTTGTAATGCATTTTGGATTAATCTGGCTCATATTTAGAAATTCTTTAAATGTAATTGAATGTTAAATAGGATCTGGGATTATCCTTTGGGTTAATCTGCATTTCCTGGATATTCTTTCTGCTTCGGTGAGACGCCGCTCGTCAGCGGCTGGAATTGTGTTTGGAGTTCTAGCCGGGATTTGCCTTTTGTTTCGGTGCTTGCTGCCCTCTCTGTGCCTACTAGCCACTGAACTGGCCAATATACATGGCGTGAGAGGCCGTGCTGAATTTGCCTGATTCCAGCTGGAGCTGGAGGAGTGAGTGGGGGAGCAGACATTGTTGTGGAGGGGGCGGGGAGGATTCTGTATAAAAGTAAGCGCCGCTCGCAAGCGGCAGCTCTGCATTTCCTGGATATTCTTTCTGCTTCGGTGAGATGCCGCTCGTCAGCGGCTGGAATTGTGTTTGGAGTTCTAGCCGGGACTTGCCTTTTGTTTCGGTGCTTGCTGCCCTCTCTGTGTCTCCTAGCCCCTGAACTGGCCAATATACACGGCGTGAGAGGCCGTGCTGAATTTGCGTGATTCCAGCTGGAGCTGGAGGAGTGATTGGGGGAGCAGACATTGTTGTGGAGGGGGCAGGGAGGATTCTGTATAAAAGTAAGCGCCACTCACAAGCGCGAGTATTGTGAATGGCGCGAGCGCCACTAGGTGCCAGAATTTTCCTGCTTGAGATGAGAGGAGGGAAGCGGGCTTGTTTATTGAAGGTTTTTAATTGTGTTAGTTAGGCTATCTAAGGTAGGAATGTTTTAAATTGTTTTGAGTCTGTATAAATTAATTTTTGTTTGTTAGTTTGTTTAAATCAGAAATGTGTAGGGGGTCTGTAGGGTGACCTGTGGGGGCTAGGATCACCTATGGGAACTCACAGCTGCACGCTCTGCGTCCCTTTATCCCTCTCCCTGTGTCTGATACTACTATCAGGCGTTGCAGGGAAGTGGGGATTGTAAGGGATTGCTCTGCTTGTGGGCTGTGGGTTGACCAGGAGCGGGTTGATGGAAGGATAGAGGTGGTTAGGTCCAGGAGACGCCCTGGATTATTTAGGGCATCTAGACGAAGCCAGACGTGGTTGGTGCCCATTTCCAGGGAGACCACCAGACCGAGTGGTCAGGTAACCCGAGGGGCTACACCACCCTCTACATCTCTGACAGCAGTGCTGTGCAATGCCAGGTCGATCAGAAACAAGACGGCAATTATTGCTGCCTTGGTTTTATCAGTCGACCTGGCATGCATTACGGAGACCTGGGTGGGAGATGATGTTGGCCCTGTTTTTGAGGCTGCAGTCCCCCCAGGATATACCATTGTGCACTGCCCCAGAGAAAATCACAGGGGCGGCGGTGTAGCCATTTGTTTTAGATCTAGCCTGACCTTCACCCTGCACCCGGTGGGAACCCCAGGTTCATTTGAGTGTGTGGCTATTCATGGAGGACTCAGCATTGGCTGCAGGATCCTCCTCATCTACCGCCCTCCTGGCCCGATGGGGGGTTTCCTGCAGGAATTTGCCGAGTTTGTTGCCAGCGAGACGTTGGATTCCCCCAGATGTGTTTTTCTGGGGAATTTCAATGTCTGGGCCGATGATAAAGTTCAAAGGTGCACCAGCGAATTTTTGCAAAATATGTCCTTGTTAGGGCTGATGCAGTTTGTTGATGCACCTACTCATCGGGATGGCCACACATTGGACCTGGTGTTCTCACTGGGGATCGAGATTGTAGATCTTATGATTGATCAGGTATTCTGGTCTGATCATTGCACGGTGAAGTTCACACTTGGGGCTCCCGCTGTAAGTTTCTCCCCTGCCGAGACGATTCGCTGCCGTCTTTTACATGATCTTACCCCTGAGGGTTTTATGGCAGCAGTCGATTTATCTAATCTGGGTGGTGCATGCGTCGGAGCTGTTGATGTCGGTGTGGACACCTATAATAAGGTGTTATCTGACACCATCAACTACCTCGCACCTATCCGTGTACGACCCAGAACTTCTTACCTGAGGTCTCCTTGGTATGATGGAGATCTTAGGGAAATGAAGAAGATGGGTTGGAGATTAGAGCGCTGCTGGAGGAAGTCCCACCTGAGACGGACAACTGGTCCTGCGTGCGCATTATTAGCATATCAGGAGGCAATCAACCGAAAGAAGACAGGATTTTTGTCTCGGGAGATTGCTGCTGGGAGAAACCGACTAGCCTCACTCTTCCGGACTGTTGATAGACTTCTCCATCCTGTCTGTCTCCAGCCCAGAAGAGTCTCCTCAAATGAGGATTGTGAGGATTTTGCTCGTTTTTTCTTGGACAGGGTGTCTTTGTTCTGGCGGGAGGTTTCTTCAGCCAGCAATACCATTGCTGACAGTGGTCGCCAGTTGTGTGCTGACTGCACTCCGCCTAGTTGGGGAGAGTTTAGGCCAGTGGAGGTCCATGAGGTTATTGAGGTGGCAGTCAATCTGAAGCATACCTTCTGTGAACTGGACCCAGTGCCAACGCATTTCTTAATGAGATGCATTGACTCTGTAGGCCCGGTGTTTGCCCTGATTGTCCGGTGTTCCTTGAGTCAGGGTGTCTTTCCAGATGCCTTGAAGGAGGCCCTGGTGAGACCCCTTTTAAAGAAATCTTCTTTGGACCCGGAGGTCAGGGCAAATTACCATCCCATCTCCAATCTCCCATTTTTGGGGAAGATTGTTGAGAAGGTGGTATCGCTTCAGTTGGAGGAACATCTCATGACTCACGAGTTGTATGATCCTTTCCAGTTGGCTTTTCGGGCCAGACATAGCACTGAAACTGCATTAGTTTGGGTGCAGAATGACCTCCTCAGGGCTAGAGACCAAGGGGACAGGACAATTCTTGTTCTCCTTTATCTCTCTTCAGCATTTGATACTGTGGACCATTGTGTGTTGCTTCTCCACCTGAGGGAGTTATGTGGACTCACCGGTACTGTCATCAAGTGGTTTGAGTCCTTTCTCACCAATAGGAGACAGCGGGTTGTGATGGGAAATCTCTCATCTACACCCTGCCTCCTTTTGTGTGGAGTCCCTCAGGGTTCGGTATTGGCCCCAATGTTGTTCGCAGTATATATGCTGCCCTTGGGGGGGATCATTAGGAAGTATGGTCTGAGTTTTCATTGCTATGCTGATGATACTCAGCTATACTTATCCTTTGCCCCAGGAACATCCAATGCAGTGGACGTGTTAAATATCTGTCTGGCTGAGATTAGTGACTGGATGGCCTCCACCTGGCTACGACTGAACCCTGACAAGACTGAGGTATTGGTAGTGGAGTCGAACAGAGTTCGTGATGGGATGGCCTCTGACTCCGCAACTGGACTTGTGCTAGGAGCTGCGTCATTGATGTCCTCCCCTTGGGTGCGAAATCTTGGTGTGATTCTTGACAGAAATTTGTCCATGGAGGTTCAAATATCTTCCGTGGTTCATTCCTGTTTTTTCCATCTTAGAAACATTGCCTGGATTAAGCCCCTTGTTCTGTCTCTGGACCTCCCTACCTTGATACATGCCTTAGTCACTTCTAGGCTTGACTACTGTAATGCCCTCTATCTCGGGGTCTCTGGGGGCTCTCTTCGCAGACTGCAGCTAGTGCAAAACGCTGCTGCCCGGCTTTTGACTGGGCAAAGTAAATTTTGCCATATTACACCTGTGTTGCGCGAATTGCACTGGCTGCCTGTCAGGAGGAGAGTGCTCTTCAAGGTGGGTTTTCTCACCTATAAGGCCCTATACGGACAGGGCCCTGGTTACCTGTCATTTCTCCTGGTACCTTCTTCCTCTACCCATAATCTCCGCTCTTCTAGTGGTGGCCTCCTAACTGTTCCAAGAGCGAGATTAAAATCTGCAGGAAACCGAGCTTTTAGAGTTGCCGCTCCCGCTGTTTGGAACTCCTTACCAGCTGTAGTTAGAAGGCCCCTACTATAATTGCTTTAAGGCTCGTCTGAAGACCTTCCTATTTCTGCAAGCTTTTGGGTGTAATTCTGATTATTTATATTTATTATTTTTAGTTTATATATTTTGCAGTATGAAATGCTGTAAAGTTTTGTGCTGCGTCAGAGCCTTTGGGATTGGGCATCTTTTAAATAAACTTGCCTTTGCCTTATTTAGTTATCTGAGAAAAGTAAGTTGAGCTATGGGTTTGATTTTTATGTGTTTTAGAATTTAGATTATGGTATGAGGCAATATTGCTTCGGAAGAAGGGAGGAGGGGATGACTAAGGTTAGGGTAAACTATTGAGTTAGCATGATGAACATAATACTACGTATATTTATATATTTTCTGTCTTAAATGCAACATGGGGAGGGGGTTTGATTCTGGCATGATTTTCTTATGTTGGGGTTTTAGGTATGACACAATACTTAATTTATGTTTTTTAATTTTATTTCATTAGTGTTATGTATGTTGCAGTAGGGATTAGTAAATAATTTAGTTTGTGATTTCAATAAAACATTAACCCTTAACGCTTCTAATTGGGGGGTGGTTAAGCTTCAGGTATGATATGATGTGTGATTTCTTTCTGTTTTTATAATTTTTTTATTTGAGTCAGTATAAGGTAATGCTGAAATGTATATATTTTTTGGGGGTCAATACAACATGGGGAGCGGAAGAGGTTTGGGTATGATAGGTTTTTCTTATGTTTGAGATGATTGCTGGAAATCATATTTGTTTATGTTTTGATTTTCTTTCCTTTTGGTTTCAGTATGATGTAATACTGATATGTATAATTTGTTTTATGATTTTAATAAAAAATTCTCTATTCTTTTCGATAAGTGTTAGGGGTTTTAACATCCACCTGAACTACCACCAATCCAGGCAGATGGGACCTCGGTTTAAAGTCTCATCCGAAAGACTGCACCTCAGAAGTGCAGCACCCCCCCCATGCTGCACTACAGTGTCAATATTGGGATATTAACCTAAGTGCCAGATGTGGGAACTGAACCCACAGCCCTCTGATCTCCCAGCCTCAGAGGCGAGTGTGCTACCTACTGAGTCACTGACAAAAAAAAATTGTTCAGAATAACTATTTACAATGGCAGTGGAAACATAGAAAAACAGAGTCCTTCTGAGTTTTTCTTCTCAATTTCCAATCTCAGTCTCTGTCTCTCTTGCAAAACATTGCAGCTCCTTTTATAAGTCTGTGCAGGCGCATTAAGAAAATAGCATGCTTCTCAGACAGTGTTCTTGTAAGTTTCTGATGTTCTTATCAGTTTCAGCAGGTGCAGCAAAAGAACATTGTAACCAGAACTGACCTCTTGTTTACATCTTCTGCAAAGGTTTAAAATTGCATCTCAGGTTAACTCCTCGAGTTTCAAATAGCTTTGCAATCATGTTAACAGTATAACTATATGCAGTTTAGCTTTGCATTCATTTCAACAGTATACCTATGTGCAGTTTTAAACAAAGGAATCCCAGTATCAGTTACATTTCCACAAAATGATTCACACTATTTTTATACCAGCAGATATGCAAGGGGAGAAAAGACAGAACAGCAAGTGAAGGTGGAGAGATAACAGAGGCAGAGAATTGCAAGACCATTGGGGTGATCAAGTCCCTAGGTCTCACAAGAAAATCTGGTTGCATAACCAGACAGAGAAGAGACAGAAAAGGACAGGACAGAACTTACCCTTACGTTTAAACTCTTTCTCCATAACAACTGGGACAGGGCCGTATTCAACCCTGTCACGTACCCCCTCCTTAAGAGGGAACCTGTTTTACAAAAGCAGGTTTCTGAAACTTTCTAGAAATTCTCATCTAACATAAGCATATAACCTTTACAGTTCTGTGCATATGCAGCATAGCAAACAGAGAAGCTTCATCTCACATTTTTTCAACCTTTAGAATTCTCAATTCCTGATCCATATCTTGACAGAAAATCAGCACTGACATTCTCTTTCCCAGATTTGTGCATCACTTTAAATGGCTGCATTGCCAGGTACCACCTGTGATTCTAGAATTTTAATCCTTCATTTGGTTAAGCCAACAGAGAGATTATGATCTGTTACAAGTACAAAGTCAGCTCCCATTAAGTAAACGTGAGGACTCCATGACCCACTTTGCCATAAGGCATTCCTTTTCAGTGGTGGAGTACCTTTTTTCTCTGTCGTGCAATTTCCTACTTATGTACAGAATAGGATGTTCAAACACCATGAAGTCTTGCTATATTATGACAATTAGCAGTTAGCCACAGCACTTGAACTGCCCCGGAGAGGAAGGAGTTAACTCCAGGCTGACTGGAGTTCCAAGCGCAAGCGCTTTACTGAAAGCTCTATCTGGCTAGTTTCAAACTGAAACTGTTAGATTCTTTACTCCGCTTCACTGAACAGTCGCTCCGGAGATCTGCTCCTTCAGCTCGGTTCATTTCTCGGTTCAAACGAGTGTTTTCGGTTCATTTTAACCGGCAATAAGTATTTATTTTACCGCATTTCGGTTCAAAGCTCTATCTGGTAAACCGTAAGTACAGGATTTTAAAGTCTGTGTGGAAATTAATTATCGGTTCGGTTTTGAACCGATCGGTTTGCTAAAAAAAACAATTTTAAATAATAGCTTGGGCTTTTAGAGTGCGGTTCCCGGTTCTTATCAGTTCTAAAAAAACCTATCTCTTAAATTGGGTTTTTTCAAATACCCGTGACACGGTTAGGAACCGATAAGGGTGTCTTGCCTGGCACTGCCATAAAAAGGGCAAGTTTTTGGATAGGCTGGCATTATGTCTGAGAAACCCAAAAGAAAAACCGGGCCCACTGGGTTTCAACACTGTGATGTTTGTGGGGAAGCCTTTGCCAAGGCTGACCCACACACCACATGTGTTTATTGTGTGGGGGCTGACCACCTCCTGTCAGACTGCCAGGTGTGTAAGAATTTCCCTGCAGCCACCCTGGAGAAAAGATTGGGCCGGCTCAGGGAACGAGAGGCCAAAAAGTCCATTGACCCAGATGGCCAGCCCGGTCCAGCACCCACTGGACCAGAGGGAGTGCCCTCTGACCAGGGCGAGACTTCCTCGGCCAAAAGGAAGGCTGGTTCTGAGGAACCAGTCCCAGTAAAAAAATCTAAGAAATCAGCAGGTCTGGCGTGCAAGATTGCCTCTCCCACTGCTGCAGAGATAGCTAAAGCCATACAGATTGTCCAGTCACTGTCTCAGGGACCGGCCGAACCACCAACAGCTGGCAAAAGGTTGGTTCGTTCGGTTCCAGTGGTTCAAGAGTATGATGTTGAGGAATTTTGTGAACCACAGGAGGGGGAGGAAGATTTTGATCATTATGTATGTGGCTGGGAGGGTCTGGACGTGCCCATTGAACGGACATTTCTCCAGACAGACCATTAGAATCTCCCCTATGCTGTCTGAGTCCCTTCTCATTTTATGTTTTACAAAAGGTTGCAGAACCTCCAGCTTCCTTGGAAGAGGCTGTGGATGAGCAAGAGGAGCCTGATTATGTTGAGATGATGGATATCCCAGAGTCTAGGAGGTTGTCTATTCCTTTGCATAAGTCATTTAGGAAGCAAACAACAAAAATTTAAAAAAATCCTCATTCTGTCACTCCTGTAGATAAAAAAATGGACAGAAGGTATACTTTATCAGGCCCTGATACAGACTTCCTCACTGAGCAGTGTAGTCATGTAGGTGTGGTACAAGCTGCAGCCTGTGACAAGGCTTATATCCCCTGGCCTCACATCCTCCTGATAAGGATTCCAGGAAGATTGATGCCATGGCGAAAAACAGTATGGCAGCTTCTTTGGGACTCAGGCAGGCAAATTATATGGCTTATGTGGCTAGATATCAGAAATCTAGATGGGATACAGTGTTGCAGTTAGCCAAGCAGGCCCATGGCCAGCTGGCTAGTGAATTTGAACAGGTGGCTGCTGATGGCATTGAAGCCTCTAAAGTTCAATTTCATACTGCTGTAGCGTTAATGATGTTTCCTCAGGGTCATGGCCACTTCTGTAGCTTTCCGTGAGGTTGGCATGGCTCAGGTGCACTAATCTGTCACAGGATACTCAGTCAAAGGCTATGGATTTTCCTATGGTGGGAAATTCTCTGTTTGAGAGCAAACGGAAAATTATATGAAAAAGATGGATGAATACAGAACTACCTACAAAAGTGCCAGGCCAAGGAGCGGCATGCCACTCCACAGAGGCACACTCCCAGAGGTAGGGGCAGGCCTTTCCACAGGCCTTTTATCAATCCCAAGCCTCCTCTGCTTTTTGCACAGAGGGGTTTTTCAGAGGCAGAGGTAGGCGGGCGCAGGTAAACCGTCCCCCCCCCTCAGCCTAAGGCTATTGCCAAGCAGGCACCCTGATGGGGTGCCCAGGGCCGATTCTCCTGTACCAGTTGGAGGCAGGTTGGCTTATTTCAGCCAGAACTGGGTGTCCCTAGCTTTGGACAAATGGGTTCTGGAGGTAGTAAGCCAGGGTCTGGTTCTCAGCTTCAAACAGTTTCCAAAGATGAGAACCAGACATTTTCCACCTGCAAGCCCTTTAGAGGCCCTTGCTTTGGAAGCAGAGGTCTCTTCCCTCCTACACTGCAAAGCAGTGGAAAGGGTTCCTCCTTGTCACCAGGGCAAGGGGCTGTACTCCAGATACTTTCTTACCCCAAAAAAGACAGGAGAATGGCGGCCCATTCTAGACTTAAGGTACCTGAACAAGCATCTTTTGAAACCAAAGTTCAAAATGTTAACTCTGGCAATGATTTTGTCCTCCCTCAGGCCAGGGGACTGGCTAGCCTCCCTGGACCTCAAGGATGCCTATTTTCATGTCCTGATCAGGCCTTCTCACCGAAAATACCTCAGGTTCGAACTGCCCTCAGGTCACTACCAGTTCAGAGCAATGCCCTTCGGTCTTACCTCTGCTCCAAGGGTATTCACAAAATGCCTAGCTGTGGTAGTGGCTCATTTAAGAAGGCAAGAGGTTGCTGTGTTTCCCCACCTGGACGACTGGCTCATTGTGGATCAGTCTCCAGATCAGGTAAAATCCCACTTGCAAGTCACCCAGCAGCTTCTCACTTCCCTGGGATTCCTGCTGAATTTACCAAAGTCAGTTCTAGAACCAGTTCAGGTACTAACTTTCATAGGTGCGGAATTGGACACAAAGTTGGCCAGGGCATTTCTCCTCGGAAAGGGTAGAGAAGCTGATTGCCCTGGCATCCTCTTTCACCCCTGGGTCTCTCGACCAGCAAGGCACTTTTTGCAACTTCTAGGCACATGGCTGCCTCCACAGCTGTAGTGCAAGGAGCAAGATTCCAGATGAGAGACATTCAGTTTCATTTGAGGGCCTATTGGTCCCAAAGGAGGACCCCTTACCAAATTGGTCCCAGTGACCCAAACTCTGATTCTAGCTCTTCAGTGGTGGCAGGATCAGAGCAATCTAAGACAAGGGGTCCCTTCATTCCCATTTCTCATTCCCTCACCTCACCACGGATGCCTCCTTGCTGGGGTGGGGGCACTTGGGCGACCTTTCCACTCAGGGAGTGTGTCCCCCAGGAATCTCTGCTCCACATCAACCTATTGGAACTCAGAGCTGTCTTTTAGCTCTTCAGGTTTTCTCAGCATCTGTCCAGAACAAAGTAGTTCAGGTCAGGACAGACAATACCACAACAATGTGGTACATCAACAAGCAGGGGCACTCGGTCATCAGCCTTGTGCAATCAAGCAATGAAGTTGTGGTCTCTGGCTTACTCCCTGAACACCTCCTCTGTAGCAGTTCACCTTCCAGGGAAGGACAATGTTTTAGCGGATGCCCTCAGCAGGATTTCTCAGGGTCATCACGAATGGTCTTTGAATCCTGCTAGTGCTGGGGTCAGTTTTGCCAGATGGGGCACTCCTCAGATAGATCTTTCGCAGCCCCAGACAACCACCAACTTCCTCTGTTCTGTTGCAGGCCTCCAGTAATGGGCTCAGTTCCCTGGACGCCTTTCTGTTGGATTGGGAAGGGAAGTTCCTGCTTCCCCTTCCCCTTCTCTTCAGGGTGTTAGTAAAAATCAGATCCCAGCCCTGCAAAGTGATTCTGATTGCACCAGACTGGGCCAGGCAACCCTGGTACCCACTGCTTCTGTCCCTGACAGTCCACCTCCCTGGGCCTTCCCAGGGTCCACAACCTGCTGACTTATGCCCAGGGAGAGTTTGGTATCCGGACCTCAAATCCCTCCACCTCAAGGCTTGGCTCTTGAGGAGTTAGAATTTGCTGATTTACACCTTTCTCAAGGTGTCCTTGATATTTTAAAGGCCTCTAGGAAGCCTTCCACTAGGGCCACTTATAATTCCAAATGGAAGAGGTTCTCCATCTGGTGTTCTGGGAAGCAGATTGTCCCAGAATCTGCTGATTTGCCCATTTTGCTGGACTACTTGGTCCATCTTAATTCCTTAGGCCTCAGGCCAGCTACCTTAAAGGTTCATCTGGCAGCTGTCTCTGTTTTATATCAGCAGGAAGCCTGCCTCCCTTTCTTCTCACCCTGTGTTTTCCAAGTTTTTAAGGGGTTACTTCACACTAACCCTCCTTTTGGGACCCAGCCCCTGCCTGGGACCTTAATGTTTGCATTGCTCAGTTAATGCAACCCCCTTTGAACCTCTGTCTTCAGCAGACCTTAAGTTCCTAACTTGGAAAACTGTTTTCCTAGTGGCCATCACTTCTGCCAGACGATAAGTGAGTTACAGCCCTGTCAGTGGAAAAGGATTTTATTTCTTTTCACAGAGATAAGGTAGTCCTCAGGACTAACAGAAAGTTTTTACCTAAAGTGGTTTCAGATTTCCATCTTAACCAATCCATCTCCCTTCCAGTATTTTTCACTGAGCATTCTCCCTCGGGTGAGAGGAGATTGCACAGTTTGGACGTCAAAAGAGCTTTAAGCTACTATTTGGAACGCACCAAGGGTCACAGGTTCGAATCCCTCCAACTCTTCCTTACCTATGGCGAGGTTGGCAAAGGGAAACCTGCCACTAAGAGGACAATTGCCAGGTGGATTGTCTCTTGTATCCAATTTTGCTACCAAAACTAGGTAGAGAACCCCCTCAGGACTGAGGCCCATTCCACCAGGGTACAGCTGCATCTCTAGCTGCTGGAGATATTCCATTCTGGAAATCTGTCAAGCTGCTACCTGGAAAACAGTTCACACCTTTACCAAGCATTAATCCCTGGATGTCCAGTCCAGGAGAGATGCTCAGTTTGGCACAGCCGTGCTTCAGAGCCTATTTCCTAAGTAGGTTCTGGCCCTCCTCCATGGAGGTACTGCTGTGTAATCTGCTAATTGTCATAATATAGCAAGACTTCATGGTGTTTGAAGAAGAAATTACTCACCTTAGTAATTGCTTTTCTTCTCATGGAGTCTTGCTATATTATGACCACCCCCCCAACCTGCCCCTCTCAGAACTTCTACTTGGGTAAGGGGTTGGCAAATTAGTGCAAGCACTGTGTCATGCCATTTTAGCTCTTTTCCTTTTTCCTTTTCTTTAGGATTAGGAAAACTAGGTATTTCTGTTTTTGGTTGTATGTTTGGCCCCTCATGGACTTGAGTCTTTTGGGGGCCAATAGTGCTTGTTAGGGGTGATATTGTTGTTGTTGTTGTTTCTGTTATTGTTATTTCTACTAGTAGGTAGCCATTTGGCTAATGTAGGGTTTTTTCCACACAGACTTTTGCTTAGTGTTGGCTCCGTAAAGATCTGACAGTTTCAGTTTGAAACTAGCCAGATAGAGCTTTCAGTAAAGCGCTCGTTGGAGCTCCAGTCAGCCTGGAGTTAACTCCTTCCTCTCCGGGCAGTTCAAGTGCTGTGGCTAACTGCTAATTGTCATAATATAGCAAGACTCCATGAGAAGAAAAGCAATTACTAAGGTGAGTAATTTTTTCTTCTTCCCATCTATATGCTGACTGAAGACTGCACCTAGGCCTACCTCTGATGCATCAGTCAGTAACAGAAATTGTTTCTCAAAGTCTGGGCTTCTTGAAACAGGGGCTGAACATAATGCAGCCTTAATGCCCCAAAACGCCTCGTCACACTCTGGGGTCCATTTCACATTATTCGAGAACAGTTTCTTTGTGAGTTCAGTGAGAGGAGTAGCTAACTCTGCAACGCTGGGAACAAAACTCCGATAATAACCAGCCAGAACTAAAAATGACCTGACATGTTTCTTGGTTTTGGGGACAGGGCTGTTAGCTACAGCTTTGATCTTGGAAACCTCGGGCTTGACTTCTCCATTTCCCAACACATAGCCCAAATATCTGGTTTCCTGCATGCCCAATTCACACACTTGGTAGGATTAGTTGTCAGACCTGCCTTTTTGATTGATTGGATAACTGCTTGTAGGTGTTCCAGGTAACTTTTCCAGCCTGGACTATGCACCACAACATCATCCAGGTACACAGCACAATAACCACTGTGAAGGATAAAATTACATCCATGTACCGCTGGAATGTAACGGGTGTGCCATATAAATCAAACGGCATGTTAGTGAATTGATAGAATTCTATAAGAGTGGCAAATGCATTTTTGTCTCTGGATTCTTTAGCTAGGGGGATTTGCCAGTAACCCTTGGTGAGATTGAGGGTACTGATATACCTAGTACTTCCCAGTCTGTCCACCAAATCATCTATTCTGGGCATAAGATAACTGTCAAATTCTGACAGTTGATTAAGTTTCCCAAAATCAAGGCAGATTCTTACACCCCCTTCCTTTTTGTTTACAATCACCGTTGGTGATGATGACGTACTTCTCAACTCTTCTATGATACCCAATTCTTTCATTGTTTGTATTTTCTCAACCACGTCTGCTCTTAACTGCTCTGGTAATCTGTTTGTCTTTTGCCTAATAGGGCGAGCATTCCTTGTCACTATTACATGCTTGACCCCTTTTGCTCAGCCTGGTACTGTAGTAAAAGTACTGTTAAATGTCTTTAGCAAGTTACAGATTTCACCGGTTGGTTCGGAGGGTAAAGAAACATTCACCTTTACAGCATCAGTGTAACAGTTTTTTTCAGTCTATCATAAGCTACATCAATATCTTCTTTAAAGAGCTCCTGACAACGTTTACCTTGTTTGGGGTTTCTGACACCCTGAGATCAGTTTTAACAAGGGTAGCCAGCATTAGTCTTTAAAGGATCATTTATACCCCCTTTTTATTGCAAATCTCATACCACCCACGATCTATATAGTTTTCCTGCTTTTGCCAGATGCTGCCAGGCTAAACCATATGTGACGTAATTTGTAGGGCTACACTGAACCACTGAGGAGAAGAGAATCTGTGGCTTTCATCCCCAGACCCCGGTTACTCACACTCTGTAATTGTTTTCCCTTTTAGATCATTATTGCTGCAGGTAGCAATCGCTTGTGTTCCTGCTGATTGGGAGCGTATAAAAATAAAATCTGGTCCAGAGACGGTGTTTGCTGAGACGCTGTCTCAGCCTGTCTGCTCCTGTCGGCTGCCACTTTGTGAGAATATGTGAAGTGAAGCAGTAGCCTGCTACAATTTTGCATGCACAAGGACGCTTCATGAGTATGACCTGGCTGAGTTGTTATTACCAGTACTGACACTAACTTAAAGCCTAGACAAACCTTTTGTCTTTGGATGGAGAACTACAAGATTGGCTTTGTTTAGTCGTTCCCACAAACATGTGGTTGTTTGAAGCTCACAGTCTTTTACTCTACTCATACGTGATTATTAATGCTTTTGGAGCAGACCTCACCGGATTCTATTGGCTTTGGACTCGATGGGAATTTTATCCAGCATCTTTCGGGCGATTATTTAG
Source organism: Neoceratodus forsteri (assembly GCA_016271365.2). NCBI lineage: Eukaryota > Metazoa > Chordata > Ceratodontiformes > Ceratodontidae > Neoceratodus > Neoceratodus forsteri. The sequence goes on along the minus strand of CM057450.1, from coordinate 1,502,365,635 downwards.
TTTTTCCCCTAATGTGACAGGAAGTCTGCCTGGCTGTTTGGATATTTTGGATTTTGCTATTTGGTTGCCCTTTGGTTGGCGTTTGGGGAATCTGATACTCTCGATGAGTTTTCCTGATTTTGTGGAAGGAAAGATCTTACTTCGAGAGGGCTCTTGCAATGAGTAATTACATATAGGACTGACAGCCGGCGGCAGGACCCCATGGAAAATTTCTAGCTAGCGGTCCCTGGAGGACCGCCACCGTCAGGTGACCGGCATCATGCGGCGTCAGTATAAAGAGGCGGTCCCGGACACCCGCCTTCCAGTTCTTTCCCGCCGTTAGCTCGTGCAGCGCCTCTCGGTAAAGTTCATGCTTAGCAAAGCCCTGTTCTTTTGTCGGTTTTACTGAAGTTTGAGTATTTTTTCTTCTCATCGTCAGGTCAGCGTCAGTGTATGTCGTCCCCTACACCTTCCAAAAACAAGTGCGACTCATGCGGTGCCCAACTGCCACACAAGGATGGCCATTCTCTCTGCCTTTTTTGCTTAGGCCCTGACCATCCGGTCGACAAGTGCCCGCATTGCCTGCACTTCAACGCGGCTACCCGCAGACGACGCCAACAGTCCCTCGAAGCCCATCTGCTAAAGAAGAAGATGTCTTCAATGGAAAAAGAATTGAAGAAGCTCAGGCAGGCGTCGACTTCTCCTGAAGGACATTGTAAAAAGCAGGACAAAGAAAGGCACCAGGAAGGCCTCCTGCCTCGCGACTCCGGCTGGGTAGCGGGCGCGGGTCTTATCCCTCCGGGACCATCCAACGGCAACCTCCAAGGCTTTGAAGGAGGCATCGCCCGCCTGTTGGGCTCGCTTGGCCCTTGCAGGTGCCTCCAGGCAAAAGGCCTCTGCCCCAGTACCGCCGCGCAGGCTTGCGGCCTACTGGCGGGCACCTCCCCATTAGCGGACGTCGGCTCCTCCGGCGTCTGCCGGGGAAAAGGTTGATAAGGCGCCCGACCCTTGAGGCGGCACAACCTCGTCCCCTTGGACCGGGCGCTTCCTCCCTCAGCCGCCTCCGACAAGGGACCCGTAAGTCGGACGCCCGGCTCCTCGGCGCCTGCGAGAACCAGCCCCTAAACCACCGTCGGCTCCCCGGCGTGCAGGCTACGGAACCTACAGCGGACCCTCCAACCCCGTCATACCGGTTCCCGCAGCCTTGGCTGCCGTCCGAGCCCGAATCACCCAGCCTGACCCGGGACTTTTCTCCACCATCCCGGCGTGCGGGGATATTTCAACCCGTCAGACCCTCCTCCTAGGGAACCAGATCTGGCGCCGGCCTCCGGATGCCGGCTCTGGCACGTCCTTCCGGCGATGGTTCCGGCGCCGGGCCCTACCGGCGCCCGGCGGAGATATTCCCTTCCGTCGGGCCAACCCCCAGGCCTCTCAATGTTGACCCACCCATGGGCCTCCTTCCGGGCCGTCTGCTCCGGCAGCTCCTCCGGCACCGGGTTCCCGCCGTCCTATCCGGCGCTCGTCTTACCGGGTCTGCAGTATCCAGCGCCACAGTACCCGGCGCCTGATCCGCCCGGCCGCCCGCAGTACCGATGGCGCCAATACCGGCTACCCGGTCTTCCGCAGCGGGTTTCGGATATCGCCTTCACGGATACAATCTGTACACTTATCCCTCCTCCTCCTCCACGCCCCGGCCACCAGTGGATCTGCAGGAGACTCTGGCTTCCTGGTGGGCTGAGGCCAAGGCTCAGCTCACCAAGGAGGTACGCCCGACGCACACTCCTCCGGACTCGGATCCCAGAGCCCTTCCTCTGGATCCCGAGAGGGCAGGACATGCGTCCAGGATCCCCCTAAGGAACCCTTCCTCCCCTAGGCGTGCCAGGAGTCTTATTCTGTTTCTGATTCTTCTTCTTCTTCTTCACTCGGATTCCTCCGACGGATGCTGCGAGAGAGACAATGAGCCTCGGTCTTCGTCCAAGCCCGGCCGAGGACTCCTCCGAAGTCTCCTCCGAGGATCCTTCCTTCACAGAGTTGCTCAGGAAGATACAGGAAGTACATCTGTGGCGTTCTCTGGAACCAGATCCTCAATGGTAAAACTGCCGAACATCTGGACCTGCCCTTACAGCTCCTACTTTAGTGCCACCTGGATTGAGCCTCATGCCCACCTTGTTTCCACTATTTGGAAACAACCGTCAGCTTTAGCCCGCTTCCTAGGAAGTCCAACAGGCTATACCAGGTCGGAGGGTGTAGACTTTTGGATTCTCACCCTGTGCAGACTCGGTCATGATTAGCGCCACTCACGGCCGGTCAGCACATCCTAAACATCTAAGTCTCTCCTCCGATAAGGAATCTCGCCTCCTGGACCAGTATGGAAGAAAATATCGCTTCTTCCACACTGGGAATTCGGCCCTGAATTATGTAGCTCATATGGGGGATTACCAGAAGGCCATCCTTACCCAGGCGGAATCAAGATTGACTCCTTACCTGACTCCCAAGCCAGGCAGGAGTTAGCTGATTTAGTCCCGTTCTGCTCGTTGGTGATCGTCATCCTGCGGACGACATACGATGCAGTGGACACTGCTGGTGGTCCGCCTTCACCAGAAGTCTTCTCGGCGTCATGCGTGTCAGTTTTGGTCCCGGAGGTGCAGTCAGCAATCCAGGAAGCACCTTTCAGGGGTTCAGTGCTTTTCGGTGGTGATGTCAAGGACATCATCACCAACTTGCAGGAGAAGGGGACGGCTCTGAAATCCGAGAATTCCATGTACCGTCCCCATCCCCCACAGTGCCGTCCTTTTTGCAGACGCAGTCGGCCACAAGTGAAACCCCAAGGAAAGCGGGCCACTAAATGCCGGGCCCCGCAACTGCCAGGCCCCCACCGCCAAAAAGCAGCGGGTGCCCCAGCTGGGCGCACTGCCCACACCACCTGACTCCTCCCTCTCCCGCCTCCGGACACACCGGAGGAACGTGGGAGGAGGTTCTCCCTCCACCTTCCAGGTTGGGAGAGATAACAGCAGTTCATGGGTGCTTCAGATTATAGTGGAGGGCACTCCATGAGGTTTCTACAGAAGCCACCCCACCACCCCTCTGAAGTCATCCTATGCAAGGGACCATCTTCCTTTGGTCAAGGAAGAAATATCTGCCCTTCTCACGAAGCAAGCCATAGAACCTGTTCCTCCTCACCTTCAAGGGACGCGTTACTATTCTCATTTCTTCCTGGTCCCAAAGAAGACGGGAGATCTCAGACGCATTCTCGATCTCACCTCCTTGAACCTTTACGTGGAATACAAAAAGTTCAGGATGCTTTCCCTTCAAACCCTTCTGCCCCTTCTTCGGCCGGGTCAATGGCTTTGTGCGCTGGATATGCAGGACGCATATCTGCACATCCCTATTCGTCCTTAGCATCTATAGATTGCCTCCGGTTTGCTTTCCAGGGGGACCATTACCAATTCCGGGCACTCCCGTTTGGTCTTTCCTCGGCACTCTGAGTTTTTACCAAATGCCTGGCAGTGGTAGTGGCCCACCTGCGTACTATGGGAGTTCAGGTGTTCCCCTACCTGGACGACTGGCTCCTGGCGGCCTCATCCAGGGAGGAGCTCCTGCATTTTCTCTCCGTCACCCAGCAGGTTTTCACTTGCCTTGGTATCACCATCAACCATTCCAAGTCTCATCTGGATCCCTCCCAGAGAATTCAGTTTATCGGGGCTATCCTCGATACAACAGTGAGCAAGGCCTTCCTTCCTCCGGACAGGGCGGCCTCTCTTCAGTCACAGATTTCCCTGCTATTAGAATGCAGGAAGGTTCCGGCGAGGTCGGTTCTCCGTCTCTTGGGGCTCATGGCGGCCGCCATCCCCACAGTTCCGCACGCGCTCCACATGAGGATATCTCAGTGGACTCTCTGCTCCCAGTGGGATCAACTTGTAGATGACCTAGATCATCTGGTTCTGATCTCCCCTCCGATGACAAGAGACTTGCAATGGTGGATGGTTTGAGAGAACCTGTTTCGAGGGTCCCTTCTGTCATCCCCCAGACTCTGACCACGGACGCATCAGGCGAGGTTGGGAGCCCATCTGGGTCCTCACCGAACCCAGGGTTTATGGTCCAGATTGGAGCTAGCTCTCACATCAATGTGCTCGAGCTACGAGCAGTACTGTATGCTCTCAAGCCCTTCACCAATACATCCTTCCCGGTCACCTAGCCGTCCAGACGGACAACATGTGCGTGGTGTGGTACATCAGCAAGCAGGGAGGGACTCGATCCTACCCTCTATGCAGGGAAGCAGTGAGGGTTTGGGACTGGGCAACTCTTCACAACTTTCACCTCATGGCGATCCATGTTCCAGGAGTCGACAATACCTGGCAGACAAGCTAAGCCGCTCCTCTGCTCTGCCACATGAGTGGGAGTTGGACAGAAAGGTTCTAGACGACATCTTCCAGCTTTGGGGGACTCCTCAGATAGACCTGTTTGCCTCTTCCCAAAACGCAAAACTTCCCACCTTCTGCTCGCTCACTCCAGAGCGAGGCGCTTTCTGGAGCGACGCTCTGTCTCTAGACTGGAAGGGCAGATTCATCTATGCTTCTCCCCCAATTCCTCTGGTCCCTCGTGTACTGCAGAAACTAACAACAGAAGGTGCGAGAATTATTCTGATCGCTCCTTTCTGGCCCAGGCAAATCTGGTTCTCTCTTCTACAACAATACTCAGAGGTTCCTCCTCTTCCTCTTCCTTTATCTCGAGGATTGCTGACCCAGGATCAGGGGACCCTGGTCCATCCAGGCCTCAAGTCCCTACAACTTCATGCATGGCTCCTGCAGACTTAGCCCATTCTCGCTTTGGTGTCTCTCCAAAGGTGGCCGAGATTCTGGTGGAGGCTAGAAAACCCTCCACTAGGTCCACCTATGCCATGAAATGGAAGAGATTTTCTATTTGAGCCGCCTCTAGAAACGTGGAGCCTTTCTCCTGTCCAGTGGCCGTTCTGCTTGAATATTTACGTCATCTCTTCGACCTGGGTCTCAGTCACTCCTCCTTGAAAGTGCACATGGCCGCTATTTCAGCTTACCATGTTTCTTTTGCTGATAAAGCCTTGCCCAGTTAGAGGTCTCTAAGACTTTTCTTAGAGGGTCCTTCATCTGAGGCCCCTGTTCGGACTCCTTCTCCCCTTGGGATTTGAACTTTGTTCTCAAGAAACTTCCTTCCTCCCTTGAACCTGCGGCATCCGCAGATCTGAAGTTTCTGTCGTGGAAGATGCTCTTCTTGGTGGCCATTAATTCTACTCGAAGAATTTCCGAGCTTCAGGCCCTTATGTGTAAAATCCCCTATTTGATTTTTCACAAAGAACGAGTAGCTCTTCGCACGAACCCTAGGTTTCTGCCTAAAGTGGTAGCGGAGTCTACCTTAAATCAGTCTATAGAGTTACCTGCCTTTTTTGCGCAGTACTCCAACCAAGGAGAATATTTACTCCATACCATGGATGTTAACCGGATTCTGAGATACTACACCGATAGGACAAAGGATCTCAGAAAAACTGACCAGCTGTTCGTCTCTTTTGCTCACAAAAGGGAAGGCAATGCTGTCTCCAAGCAATGCCTGTCGAAGTGGTTGGTTCATTGCATCACTTTCTGTTATGACAAGTACAACAAGACCCTTCCGGGTGAAGTCAGAGGTCACTCCACTCATGGAGTAGCAGCCTCTGTGGCTTGTTTCAAGAATGTGTCTGCGGCAGACATCTGTGCTGCCACCACCTGGACTTCCGTCCATACCTTCACGAAACATTACAGTTTGGACATTGCCTCTCACTGTGAGCAGGCTTCTGGCTAGCTGTTTTGCAGGGCCTCCTGTCTTAAGGCCTGCAAGGCACACTACTTTCAGGAGTAGTTCCCTCCTCCGGTGCCTTTTATTTGTTCCAGACTGCTTGGGATTCTGTCCTATATAATTACCTATTGCAAAGCCCTCTCAAGGAGATAGTACAGTTACATAAGAACTTACCGTAACAGTAGATCTTCGAGAGAGGCTCTTGCAATAGGTAATACCTTCCCGCCCTCCATCCCCCTAGGCTTCTTCAGCTCCTTTTCCACTGAGGGAAATATCTGCTTCTCTCTCGTCTGACCTTCCGGGCCTGTGGGAAAGAACTGGAAGCGGGCGTCCGGGACCACCCTTTATACTGTCGCCGATGACGCCGGTCACCTGGATGGGGCAGTCCTCGCCAGGACTGCTAGCTAGAAATTTTCCGTGGGGTCCTGCCGTCGTCCGGCATCAGTCCTATATGTAATTACCTACTGCAAGAGCCTCTCTCGAAGATCTACTGTTACGGTAAGTTCTTACATAACTGTACTTTCTGCAGCTTGGCCCTGCCCTGAGACAGCTGTGGTGGGTGGGACCCCTCGGTCCCTGCTACCAGAGGGTGGGAGGGGCTAGTCGTCGACCAACCGGAGGGTTGAGCCTTTGGCTGCCCCGAGGGGCCTGCGGTGCTGGGGTGGTTGTGATACCGCCCTGTCTCTGGGGTCCTGACCCGAGGGGTAGGGTCTGTTGGGCTCCCCCTCCCTCCCAGCGTGTTCTAGGGGGTTAAATCAGTCTCGAGTACCTGCCTGTTTCAAGACTTATGTGACTGTGAACTGATTTTGATGACTATTGCTTTTGGATGCATTTCTGAACTGAAACCTCTTTTTCTGGACCTAAATTCTTTGTTCGAGCAGTGAGAGTGCTCGGTTATTGTGCTGCTGGGAGTAGTGTCCTGCCCACTCACAATTAATTTATTATTTTGATGTACTATATGTTATTTTATTTTCAGGTAGTGAGAGTACCTGGTACCAATTTAATGTGTGGAGTACATGTTTTCTTGGCAAATTTATTATTTATTTTGGGTTTTTTGTTTATGTGTGTTTCTTTTGTTTTTGAGTTTATTAGGACATCCTTGTGAGAGGAGGTCTCCCATCTGTATTGTATTTGTATTTATTATTTTATTATTATTTAGTAGTTTATTTTAGTTATTTTTAGTTACTTTTATTTTTGGGTCCCGGAAAGTGGGTTTTGGTTTGTTTTTTTTTGTTGTTTCTGAGAGAGGGTAAATGGGATTAATTTTATTTTTGTTTATGTTATTTAGTAGATGTTTTGAACTCTGGGGTTTTATTTTGTTTTGATTTGTTAGAGTAAGGACTTTATTAGTTTTCACTGTAGGTTGTAGGTATGTGTTATTATGTTCCCCCGCTGTCATGCGCTATTCATCCTCCGCTCTTCTGGCCCTCCACCCTTTTTCTCCTCCTCCTTTACCGTCTTCCATTTATCAACGTTGTAGGGCTTTGGGAATCGTACGAAGGAGGAGGGGTTGGGCCGGGGGACCTGAACAGTGGAGGATGGATGAGGGGAGCGCTCAAATCGGGATTGTTAGGTCCAGAAGATGCCCTGGGGCGAAATAGAGATCAGAACGTGGGTCTCCTTGTCTAATCCCCATACCCAAGGGCACCGCCGTTAACAATGACGGGCTGGTGGTTGGGGGATCCTCTGTCCAACTCGGGCGGTTTTGTGCAATGCCAGATCCATTGTCAACAAGACGGCCGTTGTGTCGGACTTAGTGGGAACGGTGGATCTGGCTTGCATCACCGAAACCTGGCTGGATGGTAATGCTGGCCCTGTTCTTGAGGCGGCTGTTCCGGCTGGGTATTCGGTGATACACTGCCCAAGATTGGATCGCAGGGTGGGGAGTTGCGGTCTGTTTTAAGACAGAATTGGGTCTCACTTGTGTTCCAGTAGAGGAGACTAGATCTTTTGAATATGTTGTAGTGGCAGGTGGGGGCTATAGAGTGACTCTCATCTACTGTCCACCCGGGGATGAGAAGCCATTCCTTAAGGAAGTGGCGGACTTCGTCGTGGACCTGGTATTGGAGTCTCCCAGGTTGATGGTGCTGTGTGACTCCAATGCCTGAGTCAACGACGAACTCTCGCATTTTGGACAGAACTTCCTCCAATTGATGAATTCATTGGGCCTCTCACAGGTTGTTACCTCTGCCACTCATAAATGTGGCCATTCTCTTGACCTGGTCTTCCTCCTGGGGATGGAAGCCTCCGACATGGGGGTGGAACCTGTTGGATGGTCTAATCATCTCACTGTAAGATTCTTCAATTTTTGCACCCTCTTGCATAGACCTACCCCTGTGGAGATGGTCAAGTAGGTAAGTAGTACCGCCCTTTACAGGATATGACTCCCGATGGTCTATTGGCGGTGCTTGACCTATCAGAAATTCCGTTGATGAGCACGGATCCTGAGGCCTTGGTTCTGGCCTATAATAGGGCCATCACCGAGGCCCTGGATTCTATTGCTCCCATCCGTGTGCGTCCTCTCTCCCTTCGCCCTCGGTCCCCATGGTTTGATGGGGACTTGAGGGAGATGCGTCGACTCGGACGCAGGTTAGAGAGGTGTTGGCGGAAATCCGGCTCAGACGCCAACCACCTTAGACTGCTAGAACATTATCAACTCTATCAGTCAGCAATTGCCCGTAAGAAGGCAGTATTCCTGTCCGGGGAAATTGCTGCTGCTCAGAACCGACCAGCTCAGCTCTCCGAACTGTAGACAGACTGTGCAGCCAGTCTGTCTGCAGGTTTGTAGAGCTTTTTCAAGTAATATCAGTGCGAGGGCCTTTTGCTTGCCCCTTGCAGATAAGGTGGAAGACATCAGGCTGAGACCTGCACGACACTCCCTATGGGATTCGCAGTGGACCTGGCTGTGGTCACTTGCCCTCCTACTCCTGGGGTTTCTTCAAGAGCTGGAAATCGAGGATGTTATGAGGATTGTCTGAGGTATGCGACTACGCCCTGTAGTTTAGATCCGGCCCCACAGCCTTGGTTATGGGGTTGTGGGGAGACGATCTTCCCGGTTCTGACGAAGACAGTCCAGTGCTCCTTAGACTCGTGGATATCTCTGCTCCCTGAAGGAAGCAGTGGTGACACCCGTGTTGAAGAAGGCTTCTTTGGACCCTGACTGCCTCGGTAACTACTGCCTATCTCAAACCTTCCTTTGTTGGGAAGGTAATTGAGAAAGTAGTGGCTACCCAGTTAGACAACCATCTGACCATCCATAACATCTACGATTCCCTTCAATCGGGTTTTTGGAAGAGGCACAGCACCGAGACTGCGCTGGTTCAGGTGCTCAATGATCTCCTGATGGTGAGAGACCAGAGAAAATGGTCCATTTTGGTCCTTTTGGACCTGTCATCAGCATTTGACACAGTAGACCATGGGGTTCTGCTTGAGTGCCTGAGAACCATCTGTGGGCTTTCCGGGTTGGTCCTCAGATGGTTTACATCTTTCCTCACCGGTAGAACTCAGAGGGTAGTATCGGGAGTGTTTTCTTCTGATCCTGCCTCTCTGTCATGTGGGGTGCCTCAGGGCTCAGTGTTGTATCCCATGTTGTTTGCTGTGTACATGCTTTCCCTCTGAGACATTGTAAGAAGGTACGGGCTGGAGTTTCATTGTTATACCGATGGTACTCAGCTCTACCTGTCTTTTGCACCTGACCAGAATAGAGCACTCTTGGTGTTTAATAGCTGCCTCGGGGAAATCCAAGATTAGATGAGGTCCAGCTGGTTGAAGTTAAACCCTGGGAAGACGGAGGTGCTGGTTCTGGATCCTGGTCACCGGACAGGGGGGTGGGGCATAAACCTTCCCTCAGGTTTATTCCTGGGGGGTGTGGAGCTCTCCACCTCTGAACGGGTGTGGAACCTAGGGGTGATTCTTGACGATCGGCTGACACTACGTGATCAAGTGTTGGCCGTCGTTAAGATTTCCTTTTATCATCTTAGGAACATCGCTAGGATTAAACACCTTGTTCCGCCCGGGGACCTACCTACGCTGATCCATGCCTTCGTGACCTCACGTCTCGACTACTGCAACTCCCTTTACTTTGGGCTTTCTGGGGTTGATATCCGCCGCTTGCAGCTGGTGCAGAATTCTGCAGCCCAGTTGTTAACTGGGACTTCTCGTTTCTTCCATGTCACCCCGGTGCTGCAGAGACTGCACTGGCTGCCGGTTCAGTGGCGGATCACCTTTAAAGTGGGTCTGTTGACATATAAAGCCCTGCACGGATTGGGCCCTGACTACCTGAAAGAGCTCCTGGTTCCCTATCTCCCGGAGCGACCGCTCCGCTTGGCCGGCGAGGGGTTGCTGGAGATTCTGAGGGTCATTTTGAAATCTGCAGGTGCCCGGGCCTTTGCATTTGTGGTTCCGACCCTCTGGAACTCTCTACCACGTCGGATTAGAGAGTGCACGACTGTGGGGGGGTTCAAACAAGCCTTAAAATCCTTTTTATGGATCAAGGCCTATGGGGAAGGGACTGACTGATTTGGGTTTGATTTTATTACTGTTTCATGAAGTTTGTTGTAATGTATTAATTATTTATTGTATTTTACATTAATGTTTTATTACATTGTGATTTCATAACTTATACTGCGCTTTGATTTTTAAAAAGCGCATTATAAAGAATATTATTATTATTATTTAATGCCATCTACAAATGCAGTACCTTTCCTCTCCTCTAACAGCATTACTTGCTCTATCTGCTGTATCTGCAAAGATCTCACTCGTGAAATGGCTGAAAACCCCACAAAAACCTGCTAAACGGGATTTTGCTGCACTTCAAGCGACCAATATTGACACCGAGCTACTAAGTGTCACTGCAGGTGTATCTAGATTGATGGCAGAAAATGTTGCACAGGAGATTGCTTCCGCATCTCCTCCTAGTAAAAAAGCTTTTCGGGCAGTCTATTCACCAGAGGTCAGGGTTTGAGATTGACACAGCATGCTGCTCAACAGGTGTAATGAATGCAACCTGATTTTATGAGTCCAAGTACCACCTCCAAACTACGAAAGTACAGTCCGTATTTTCAAAAGAGATTACATGGACAAGTTAAAACTTAATCCAGACCTTCAAGCTTTAGAAAAGTCTTCCTATTAAACCAAGGGGCAGGCCACCTCTCCTTATGGAAGATATTGAGACAGAATTACGAGCTGTCATAAAGGCTTTACGAGCTGAGGTGCAGTTGTCAATGGCCCTGTTCTAGCAGCTATAGCTATAGTTAAAACAACCCACCCTCAAATGTTGGCTGAAAACGGTGGAACCCTCTCCTTCTCTCGTCAGTGGTCATGGCTATTCCTGAATCGTAGGGATTCAGTAAAAGAAAGGATACTAAAGCTGCTAGAAAGACTCTGCTGATTTTCCTGAGCTGAAAGCACAGTTTTTGCACCGTATTGCTGCAGCCGCTAAGCAGGAGCTAGTGCCTCAGGAGTTGGTCCTTAACCTGGATGAAACCGGAGTAAATTTACTTCCATGTTCACAGTGGACAATGGACAGCATAGGGAAAAAAAGAAATTGAGGTGGCTGGTCTCGGTGACAAAAGGCAGGTGACCATGGTGTTATGCTGTTCCTTACCAGGGCATTACCTCCCCCCACAAGTCATCTACCAAGGTAAAACATCTCAGTGCCATCCCAAGTTTAAATTCCCCGCTGACTGGCTGATCTCCCATAGTGAAAACCACTGGGCTAACTCACTGACCACCATCGAATACACCAACACTGTACTTGTTCCATACATTAACAACACTAAAGTCCAAATGGATCTGCCAGACGAGCAACAAGCTATTCTTATACTGATTTATTCGAGGCCATACAACACCTGAAGTTATTGAGAACTTTAAGAAGCATCAGATTATCCCATCTTTGTTCCAGCATCCTGCAGCCACTGGATATTTCATTAAATGTCCTCTCTGTGACGAGGTACTTTTGTAAATGAGCCTCTGGCTCAAAGGTTGTTAAACTGATGTTCTAATAAATAAATAAATAAATAAATAAATAAATTAACAAGATCTTTAAGGATCTACTTAAGATGGAATTTACAAAGTGGTATGCTGGGCAGACTTCAAGCAGCTAAAGGTGGGGACAGCAGCTCTGTTAAAGTGGATCTGAAATCGGCTTTACTTAAAGCACGCCTCTGCACAATGGCTTCTGACAAGCATAGCAAAGCTTTGACCCACAAGGACGACTGTGTACAGGGCTTTTGCAAGGCAGGGATACTGGAAGCACACAATCACTGTTTAGATGGTAATTCTACTTACAGTACAACATTATTGTATTCTGCTATCCTTGTTGTCTGTCACAAACTGATTATCCATCCTTTATTTTCAGAGCAAAGGAAGTTGACTCACCAGTTGAAGCGAAGGCAAGGCGGCGTGAGAGTCAGAAAGTTGGTGTCTCAACATTGTATTGCGAGAAAAAAAAAAAAACCTGTCGACTGTCGAATAATCCTTCACCGTGTGTTGCATGTAAAACAAAAAAGAAAAATTGCACCAGAGAATGTTTCAGAGTCTCCCTATTTGGCAAAACAGACGATGAAAATACTTTCACGTTCTGGATGTTAGAACACCGACTGAAGTGAATGCCGCTCCCTAGAAACAGTACCACTTGGTCGGCTGAAAAATGAAAGGAATGACCGCTGTAAAACTACTATCGCACTTAAAGGGAAAGCACGATTATAGTGACATTTCTTTTACAGCGATCATTAATAGTTCTACAGTATACAGTGCAGGATACAAGGACCTTGATATTTTATTATTTTTAACTCATTCAGCCCCAGCACTTGAACTGCTCCGAAGAGGAAAGAGTTAACTCTATGCGGGAAGCATAGAACGTTGAGAACAAGCTCGGTTTCAAACCTCTGTCTGCATCACTTCAAAGTGTTACCGTCAGATTCTTTACTCCACCTCATGTTCAGTTGCTCCGGAGATTGCTCCTTCGCTACAGTCAGTTCGGTTTAGAATCTGTTGGTTTAATCACCGATTTGTCATTTATTTCGGCTTCAGATCCCTCTCTGCGGTACAGTAAGTGTTGTAGGTAGCGGGCCATAAGATTAAAATAGTTGTATTTTCTGTGGAAATTGTAAAAACCTGGGGATCGGTTCGGTTCGGAATCGATTGTTTTAGGGTTTTTCTTATTCTTCTGTTTAGTGTGAGGTACCGGTTCCTATCGGTTTCAAAAAAACACGATTTTACACGGGTTTTTTTTTCACACAACCCGTAACACTGTTGGTAACCGATAGGGGGGGTCTTACCTGGCTAAATAGCTGTAAAGGGTAAGTTTGTAGCCTGGCCATTTCTGAGAAACCCAAGAAAAGAAAACGGGCCCACTGGGTTTCAACACTGTGGTGAGTGTTGGGATACCTTTGCTAAGGCAGGACCTCACACCATTTGTGTTTATTGTCTGGGGTTTGACCACCTCGATTCAGACTGCCAAATCTGTAAAAAATTTCCAGAAGGCCACCCTGGAAAAGAGATAGGGTATTCTCAGGGAAAAGGAGGCTGAGAAGTCCGCTCATCCAGATGACCAGCCCGGTTCAGTTCCTACCGAACCTGAGGGAGTGCCCACTGACCTATACTCCCTCGGGCAAGAGGAGATTCGACCCTGTGGGGTCGGTTCCATCGAATCGCAAAATGAAATTGGCTGGTTCGCATCCAAAACTGCATCATCCAACCACCAAAGAAATAGCCTGGGCAATAAGTATTGTGGAATCGCTCCGTCCGGTTCTGTCCGATCCGGTGCCTCTCGGTAAGTACTCGGTTTGGTCGGTTCCCCCGGTTCCGGATGAATTTTCTGAACCGGAGTGGGAGGAGGAGGAGGAGGAAGAACAAGATGATGATGATGAGTATAATGCTGATGAAGGTCTGGATGAGCCCATTGAACCGGACATCTCCCCAGGCAGGCCTTCTAATGTTTCCCCTCCCAGGCTTTCTGAGTTCCCATCCCACTATTTGTTCTCCAAGAAAGTGGTTGGCACCCTCCAGCTTCCCTTGGTTGACGCTGTTGAAGAACAAGAGTAGCCTGATTTTGTAGAAATGATAAACATCCCAGAGTCCAAGAGATTGTCTATTCCCCTCCATAAATCCTTTGGCAAACAGACAGAAAATTCTTCAAGCCCTAGATTCTTTACCTCCTGTGGATAAAAGAATGGACAGGAGGTATGTGCTTTCTGGCTGAGGTACAGAGTTCTTGTTCCACCAATGCAGCCATGTTGGGGTAGTGCAGGCTGCAGTTTGTGACAAGGCTAACATACCCTTGCTTCACACCCCCATATAAGACTCTAGGAAGGTGAATGCTATGGCCAAAAACAGTACTTAGCATCCTCCCTTGGGACTCAGGCAGGTGAGTGATGTGGCCTACACAGTCAGATACCAGAAGTCTAGATGGGATACTGTTCTGGAGCTGGCTAAACAGGCTTCTCCCCAGCTAGCCAAGGAGCTGGAGGAGGTGGCTGCTGATGGGATTGTGGGATCCAAGGTACAATTCCATGCTGCTGTGGACTCGAATGATGTGGCATCACGAGTCATGGCTACATCTGTGTCTCTTAGCAGGCTTGCTTGGCTCAGATGTATTAGCCTCTCACAGGACACCCAGGCTAGGCCATGGATTTCCTTGTGGGGTAATTCTCTGTTTTGGGAGCAGACAGAGAATTACATGAAGAAAATGGACGAGAATCGACCACATGCAGGAGTGCACGGGCCAAAGAAAGGCAGGCAACCTCAGAGGCAGCAGTCTAGGCACAGGCCTTTTCACATGCCTTTCTACTAAGTGCAAGCCTCTTCTTCCTTTCCTCAGAGGGGGGGTTCTTCAGAAGGAGAGATAGGAGGGGGATGAGCAGGGCTGCATCCTCCTCTCAGCCCAAGGCTCCTGCCAAGCAGACACCCTGATGTGTCAGCCTGGGTCAACTCCCCAACCCCAGTAGGAGGCAGGCTGGCTTACTACTTCCAGGCCTGGAAGTCTGTTACCTCAGACAGGTGGGTCCTGGAGTTAGTACAGTAAGTCAGGGATTGGCCTTCAGTTTTGTAAAGTTCCCAAAATTGAGGGCCAGATTCTTTCCACCTGCAAGCCTTTCCGAGACCACTGCTTTAGAAGTAGAGGTTTACTCTCTACTAACCCTCAGGGCTGTAGAGAGGGTTCCTACTCAGCACAGGGGCAAAGGTCTGTATTCTAGATATTTCCTTACCCCAAAAAAGACAGGGGAGTGGCGACCCATCCTAGACCTAAGATATCTAAACAAGCACATTTTAAAACCAAAATTCAAAATGGTGACTCTGGGAGTAATTCTTCCCACTCTAAGGCCAGGGGATTGGCTAGCTTCCCTGGACCTCAAGGATGCCTACTTTCACATCCCAATCAGGTGCTCCCACAGAAAGTACCTCAGGTTTGAATTGCCTTCAGGCCATTATCAGTTCAGAGCAGTGCCCTTCGGCCTAACATCAGCTCCAAGGGTGTTCACAAAGTGCCTAGCTGCAGTAGTGGCCTTCCTCAGGAGACAAGGGATCTCCATATTCCCATACCTGGACGACTGGCTCATTGTAGGGCTGTGGACCAATGGGCGTACAGCCCTACCTACGGTGTCAGTCGGCGGGGCGGCAGGTGGGTGGGGTGCTGCCGTCCGCTGACGGGGGAGCGGGCGGTGGGGCTCAGTGGGCGGTGAGGGAGTCCACTGACCACCAGGGATATTGGACGTAGTTTCATTATACAAATGCCCATGATCTGCGGCGGTCCACTGGACCACCAGGTATATTGGACTTTATTATATGCATACTTAAGCCCGCGATCGGGCTGCGAGCGATCCACTGGACCACCAGGGATATTGGACTTTATTATATTCATACTTAAGCCCGCGATCAGGCTGTGAGCGATCCACTGGACCACCAGGGATATTGGACTTTATTTTATTCATGCTTAAGCCCGCGATCGGCAGATTTTCTAATTATAAGCTCAATATAACGAAGACAGAATTGATGCTTTTAAATGTCAATACATTCCCTGCAGAGGTTGCCCATTTCGGTTCATTGACTAAAGATAAACTAAAATATCTGGGGATATATCTCTCTTGTTCAAAAGTCAAAATGAAGCAATACAACCTTGATAATGTTCTTACTCAAATTAAAATAGATCTTTCCCGTTGGGCCATGCTTCCTGCTGAGGCGTGCAAATGTACTGAAAATGAATGTTCTTCCTCGAATTCTGTACCCCCTACAGATGACGTGTCTCTTCCTACCAAAAATCTGGTTCACCCAAATCAACAAACTTATGTCTAACTTCCTATGGGGTGGTAAGACACCCCGGCGGGCTCTCTTTAAACTGCAAAGGAGCAAAGTTAACGGGGGTCTACAACTTCCAGACTTACTTCTTTATCAGTTTTCCATTACATGCTCAATTCTTACATATTGGATGAAGGTTGAGCCATCTGCCGAGCAGACCCAATATCTACCCCATGGCTCCAAATAGAACAGACCCTAGTTTCCCCATATAATATATCTCTCAATACTCTCATTTTTTCTTCCTCTAAGAATTTAATTAAAAGTTTTAGGAGTTTACCCATAGGGATAACACTTTGTGTACATGCCCAACTATGCAATGCTTTTCAGATATCCTTGTCAAAGGATGTCTCCCAGCCTATATGTGCTAATCTCAATTTCAGGATCGGAGGTTTGCCCCTTCCACATAATTTTTGGACAGGGAATACTCAGCTTAAAGTCATCGACTTATTACAAGAACACAAATTGATATCATTCCAAGCGGCCCGTACACATTTCAACCTCCCTAACTCTTTTTGCTTTAAGTACATCCAACTAACACATGCTTCTACAACATTTTGGAACTGGGTATTGGACACAGCACTTAGCTGGTCCTTTTCTCTAGTTCCAATTTACCCTCATCCCATCTTATTTCTTTTCTCTACCGCCTCCTAAGGGATGGCATAGAGGAACTGCGAGAGTGCCATACTATGTCTGGGACCAGGTACTACCCTCTGAATCCCCAACTCTGACCATGGTCTAAAATCTGGTCACAATTATATCAAGATGTGAAATGGATTAGATATCGATTCTACAATTCTATGTAATATATGATCTATACTATACTCCTGACAGACTTTATCAAATGGGGAGGCTCCACTCAAATCTATGCTTCCGCCGTAAGGAGTGTCCTGGCACACTACTGCACATTCTGTGGGAATGTAATAAAGTCACACCCTTCTAGACCATCATTAAGTCTAATTTGGACCCCCCTATTAGGCCTATTCGAAGCTTTTAGACCGGAAATTTGTATAATAGGAGATTATGGGGATCTTTTGATTGGTAATCAACAAAAACACATGGCATTAATATCCATATGTGCCAAAAAAGTAATCATGCGCCATTGGCTGGATCAGAACATTCCAACGTACACAGAGTGGTTAAAAGAGATGCTTTTTGCTGTACAAGCAGAAAGCACGATTGCCCATATAACGAAGAGGCCACAATATTACCAGAAAGTATGGGCCCCTTTACATACTTTATTAACCATTTAATGGATAAATGGCACTGAATATAACAAATTTTCTTTTTTTTAATTTTTTTCCTTACTTCTCTTTTTGTAAAACTATTATTATTAAAATCTCAAATAATATTCTAGGCCTTCTCTAGTAATCGTACCTTGGGCTAATGAAACTACAGGCCAATATCACTGCATACCTGGGGGAGGGTTTAAGGGGAATCGGGGGACAGGAGGAGGAGGAATAAGTGCATGTTTTCTAAGCTTAATAGGGATCTGTAAAGGAAATTACATTTACAATCAATGTCTCATTAGACTTCTATGCAGTTACTCAACATTGTAAAAGCTCACTAACCTACATTACTGGCTTGAGAGAATGTAACATGCAATCTTCTCAACTTAATGTAAGTAATGAGTGATATGTGAACTCTTCCTACCAATAAAGCATATTCAATCTGGAAAAAAGCCCGCGATCGAGCTGTGAGCGGTCCACTGGACCACCAGGGATACTGGACTTTATTATATTCATACTTAAGCCCACAATCGGGCTGCGAGCAGTCCACTGGACCACCAGGGATATTGGACTTTATTTTATTCATACTTAAGCCCGCGATCGGGCTGCGAGCGGTCCACTGGACCACCAGGGATATTGGACTTTATTTTACTCATTCTTAAGCCCGCGATCGGGCTGTGAGCGGTCCACGGGACCACCAGGGATGTAGGACGCGATATTATTTTACAAATGCCCGCGATTGAGCTGTGGGGCACATTGCCACGCTAGTGCAGGAGGCGGTCTCGACGGCTGTTGCCTGGCAGGGGTGCCAGGCTAGTCGCCGAACAGAGTTTGCATGCAATGGGGCTTAATGACATGCAAATGGCCCCATTTGCACCTTGCTTACATTATTACCCATTTGCATGTGCCCTTTTGAATATCGCAGTTGCTGTGCATAGCGCAACAGAACTTTTGCTAGTGCATCCCCTGCTCCACTTGGCCTTTGCGCTGGCGCAGTGCCACTGCGCCATACACACTGTGGGTGGCAGGATGTGATGTTCAGCTGATGTGTGCCATGGCGCAGCTCCGTTGAATATTGTCAGTCAACGCCCTGCGCGGGCTAAGTTGCGTTATGCTTCAGGTTTGCGCTACAGCCATGCAGTTTGAATATTCAGCCACTTTGTGCAAGAGAGACATATCCAAACGATATTATTCAATTAATTTTTATACTTTAAGAAAGGTTTAAGGTCCCATCTCTCATTTAGACTCCGGTGCTAACTGTTCCAGCTTTAAATGTCCAGGAGCTCTGCTTTTGTAATAACAAATCTTACTTAGAAACAGCTCTTGCAGCAGGTTACACCATTAGGACTGAAACCGCAGGCTAGACCCACAGAAATTTTTAGCCAGCAGTATCCAGCTGGGACCGCCTCCCAACGCCAGGCATTATACACAAAGGGGCGGTCCTCCAGAATCCCAGTTCTTTTCCCGCCGTTGACTCGCCAGCATCGGCCTCACGGTCCCACTCCAGCAAACGATGACCAGAACTTCCAGAATCTTCTCTAATTGTACACTCTCGGGAGGCTCTGATGTCCACAATCCACTGTACTCAGTCCCTGTTCGGGGCATTGGGCATCATTATCAATCAGGAGAAGTCACACCTGGTCCCATCACAGAATCTGCAGTTCATAGGCACAGTTCTGGACACTGTCCAGCGGAGAGCTTTTCTGCCCCAGGACCAAGAAGAACACATCAGATCCCTCATCAGGGACATTTTGGCAAAGAAGACAGTCCTAGCCAGACTGGTCCTTTGCCTGCTCAGTCACATGGCTGCGGCCATTGTAACAGTCCCGCCAGCCCGTCTCCACATGCGGGTGACCCAGTGGATGTCACAGGTACATTGGGATCAGAAGCAAGACCATTTGAAGCTTCCAATTCGGATCACGAATGCCGTCATCTGGGATTAGTAATGGTGGCTAGATTCAAAGAACCTGTTGGCGGGGTTCCCCTTCATTGCGCCGTCTCCAATTGTGACGCTCTCCACGGACGCCTCAGGGTTCAGTTGGGGAGCACACCTCGATGGGGTCAGGTCTCAGGGCTCATGGATGCCCCAGGAAGCTCATCTCCACATAAGTATTTTGGAAATGAGAGCAGTTCTTTATGCCCTGCAGGCCTTCCAGTTGGAGATCCCACTGGGTACTCTGCTGTTACAAACAGACGATACCACGGTGATGTATTACCTCAACAAACAAGGAGGCACCCATTCCTACCCGCTTTGCAGGGAGGCCATGAGGGTGTGGGATTGGGTTCTACAACATGGCGCAAACCTCATTGCTGTTCATATCCCAGGAGTGGACAATGTCATCGCAGACAGTCTGAGTCGCTCTCAGGCCAGAGTCCATGAGTGGGAACTACTCCAGGAGGTGGTAGAGGATCTGTTTCACAGATGGGGCACACCAGAGTTGGACCTTTCGCATCCCATCCAACGCAAAACTGCTCAATTTCTGCTCTGCTAGATCCAGGGCCTGGTGTTTTCTGCGTAGATGCATTGTCCTCTCCTGGACGGACAGATTCCTCTACGATTTCCTCCCTTCCCATTGATCCAGAGGGTCCTTTTGAAACTCCGCAGAGAGCAGGCAATGCTGATATTTATCGCGTCTTTTTGGCCCAGACAGATTTGGTTCCCTCTGCTACACCAGCTGTCCCAGGAACCTCCGGTGCCTCTGCCAATCAGCTCCCACTTATTGTCCCAGGAGGCAGGTTCATTGGTCCATCCGGACCTTCGCTCTCTGAATCTGCATTCCTGGCTCCTAGAGACATAGCTGTCATGCAGTACGGGGTCTCTCAAGAGGTAGCAGATGTTCTAGAGGCTGCTAGAAAACTGGCCACTCATACCACATACACCATGAAATGGCGCAGATTTTGCTTCTGGGCTCAAGCACGAGGACTTTCCCGATGGATTGTCCGAAAGATCGGTCCTAGACTACCTCCTGTCTCTCTTCCAGGCAGGCTTGGCCTACTCTATTAAAGTACACCTTTGTGCCATCTCAGCCTATCGTACACCAGTAGGCCTACATCCCATAACTCAGTTGGACACCACAAGCCTTCCTGAGAGGTGTTCTCCACCTTAGACCTCCGATTAAGGATCCTATTCCTCCATGGGATTTACCCTTTGTCCTGGAGCAGCTCACGCTGCGGCCTTTTGAACCAGCTGCGGATTGCGAGCTACGTCTCCTGACATGGGAGACGTTATATCTTCCTGGACTAAGTCTCCATCACTCATTCACACTAGTGGGATAGCGCTGGAGGCACTAGGACCAAGCGGGAGCCTAAAATTTTCTGAAGGGTCAGCGCCGAGACAGGACCACGCATGCACGGCGCCGTGAGATTAGCTCATACCTATGTAGGCTATCTCGGCATCAACCCTCCAACTGCCTCAGTTCCTTTTCTCCCGCCGTCGAGTGCACTTGGATGTCGACGTCACTCGTCTGCAGGAGTCTAAGTTTCCACCATACGACAGCAGCGCTTAACGCTTAATTTCATATTTTAAGTAGTAATTTCTTATTTTACGATCAAGAAGAAGATTATGAAGAAGAAGAAAAGAAATTATTTCCTGCCATCAACAGAGTCGTCCTTAGACGGAGCGGTGATGGTAGGAGGAGTTGTTTGAAAGTTTTTATGGCAGAGGGCTGTGTCCGGTCCGCCGCCCTTAATTAACGGGGGGGGGGGTCCGACTACAGACAATCCTGTGCTCGGGGGGGAGGACAGTCTTCCGAAGCACAAATCTAGCGGTTCCGGGGATCCGGCTCAGCTTAACTTTGAGCTCCTCTTCCTCGTTGGGGGAAGAAGAATCGGTGCCCTCGAGGTTGCCCGTTGGTACGTCTCCACGAGGACTGTTCGTCAGGAGGGGCTATGGGCCTGAACCAACTTTGGTGGGTTCCTCTTGGCCCCACTCCTAACAGCTGTGTTCTCAACTCCGAGCTCCATCTCTGTTCTCGTTGGAGCTCTGGTGGGCAGTTTCACCTCTGGGCCGCTCCTATGGAGCAGGGGGTTTGATGTTCCAGTTTTTGCTGGCTCTGTTCCTGATTTTAGGACCTCCAGGCCTCAGAGCCATTGGATCAGAGCCGGGTTGATTGGATCACGAATGGCGAGGTGCCCTCTTGGTGCCTTTGCCATCGTGTCGACCCCTCGTGCCTACCCCATCTTCCTTTTCCATGCAGGGGCCGGCATGGGCACCACCTTTTTCCTTCTCCCCTTCTCAGGATTTCCACTGGCATTTTCCTTCGGCGCCGTGGTTCGGCGCCATGCCTTTGAGCCATTGCTCGGTGCCTTGGTCGGCGCCATACCTTAGTCGGCGCTGTGGATCGGCACCATTGCTCTGTGTGGTGCCGTGGGTACTCTTGTTGTTGCCATTGGTTGTCGGCGCCATCAGTGGTGCTGCGGGTGTCCGGGTGGCGCCGTGCACCCACAGGCAGCGCCATGCACCGTGGGCAGTGCCGTGTTCCCTGGCGGGCGCCTCCTGCACCTGTGGCTTGGGCACCAGAGCATGGGTGGCACCTGCACCTGGGTGCCACGGGTGGTGCTGTGAGAGTGCCTACAGGTGCCATGGGTGCCAAGGTTCCATGAGTACCGTGGGCTCACGGGTGACACCACAGGTGCCCATGGGTGCCATTGGTGCCCTTAGGTGCCATTCTTGCCATGGATGCCAAGGTACCATGGGTATCGGGGGCGCCCTCGGGTGTCATTGCTACATGGGTGCCGGGGGTGCCTGTGGGTACTGCCGCGGCTGCCCTCGAGTATCGCCCAGGTTGTCATAAGCACTGCTTGGTGTCCTCCTGTGCCACGAGTGATGCTGGTGCTGCACGGGTACTAGTGGGTGCTGTATAGCAGAATTAGTGACAAATTTTTCCTTTTCGAACTTCCTTTCCACAGAACTTGTGGTGGGATGTTTATCGCAGAATGAACTTCTGTTCTGTGGATTATTTTTTCCACACATCTTAGTGAGTGGCGGTCTATATGGGATCTTGTGTCATCCAGCGGTTTTCTGCTGATGGAACTCTGCTGTACTGCTCTGCCAGCGGAATCTCATTCTGCTCAGCACTTTCTCGGCTCCCTACGTGGTACTAAGCTCCTCGACATCCTTCCTGATGGTGGAGTCTCTAGTGGCTCTGACCTAGACCTCTCTTGGAGGTTCTTCTAGGGTAGAAGTTCATCTAGATGAGTCTTTCCCTGTCCTTCTGGTCAGTAATAGAGCAGACAATTCATTTTATATACTGAAGGGCATGTCCTCTCTATCATCAGAGTCCGTGATGGAAAATCTTTTCAGTGGTTCCTCAGTAATGGGGTCCACTATAGTATTTCACACTCGCGTCCTATGGACCATACACTTCATGCCTAGACTTTTTCAATTGTCAAGACAGTTACACTCTGTGGAACATTCTAATTTAATGTCGGGAGCCGCTCTGGCTCTTCCGCTCCTTTGATAGGGTATATAGCCCTTGTGATATTGCCCCTTGGTGGCTTCTTGCACAGGTGGTTAACATCTCTCAGCTGTGATTATTAGTCCGAGTCATGATTTCAGTATGGATGCTCAGACTCCTTCTGCACTCAGATGGAGAACATCTTCATCATTTTGTATCAAGACAATCCTGGCGAAATAGCAGCCTGAAAGCCTTGTTAGGTCGGACTAAAAAAAATATATATTTTATCACAGCACAGGGCCACGAAATTACCATAACACCCCTTTTTTGATCTGGTCAGGTTCCGCCTCAGCCCTGAGGTGCCTGCCCAGAGTACGATAAAGAGTACCTGACTTCTTCTTCCCTAGGGGGAGTCCGATCCGGCGGCGGTATGGGTCATCTCTTTCTCAGAGAGATTTCTCTCATTCAGAGACATTTCCTAGACCTAGGCGACTGCCCAGTCTGTTAATTCCCTTTCTTTTTATCAGGCTTTCTTCTCTTGAGCAGAGCCTTGCAGCAGCAGAAGCGACTCTCCACCGAGTCGGAACTCAGGTTCCTACTTCCTTGCTTGCTTAACTTAACAGGTGATTTTCTCCTTCTTGACGGAAGGTCAAGTAGGTCTTTTCTGAGGTAGCTTCTCAAATATTCACACCTTGGTTCCTGCGCACTGGTCCATGCCAGTCGCTCTGCAGCTATCCTGTTCAAGTGTGTGATGGAGTTATGATGTTTGTTTTCAGCAAACAAATTAGAATCCTTTCCTACTTCCTTCAGGGAGGCCAGAGTGGGTAGTGCCTCAGCGATTGAGTCACTGCCTCTTTCAGTCACTTCAACAAATGGGTTAGCCTAACTTGGTTCTGCTGTGTCCCTCCTCGACGCACATCTGCCTCTATTTGCCTTAGAAATCCAGCCCCTGTTTTTTTCTGTCAGAATGTTTTTTCTGCAGTGGACACGTCCTCCTGTACACTTTTTCCTTTCTTCCCTGAGTTCAGAGACTGCTACTACAGTTGTACACACAGAGGCAGGATGATTCCTTTGGAATATGCAGTGGGTAGGATCTGGTTCTACTAGACCACCACGAGAGGCTTCTAAGTCGTGCTTGGCCTTCCATCAGGAAGGTTCCTGTGACTAAGTGGAGACCATTCTCCTTGATGGGCTAACCCCACCTGGACCCCCTTGCTCACCAAGTAAGGGGTTCAATTGCTCCTGGACCTGTTGTTTACAGGTCAGCCATACTTGATAGTGAGGATCTCCATCTGCACTTTCCGGTCTACCCTGAACCAGTAGACTTTACCTCTGACTCTTTCAGTTCCGGAGGTCCCTTTACGTTATATTAGTACATGTCCTTGACACTATTAATTTTGGTCCTAGACCAAATTGTGAGGTCAGGTTCTTGCCGCTCTCCTAGAGTGGTTGCGGCTTCCTGGCAGACTTTCATTTTGTATCCATTGCAGTCGTCTGCAAAGTGGTGAGTTACAACTCGAGCACTTATCTTGTAGGCACTATGTTCTAGTTGCTCTTTACAAGACAGCTCATTTTATTAGCAGGACAGTCCTTGGCTGTCCTTTCTGAGTGAACCCTATCTCCTACCACCATACTCAGGGTTGTTGGTTTTAGCTCGTATTCTCCCACTGGTGTGAATGAGTGATGGAGACTTAGTCCAGGAAGATATGGAAATTACGTACTTACCGTAATTATTGATCTTCTTGGACAGTCTCCATCACTCATTCACACGCCCACCCACCATCCCCTGGGTTCACTCGTTTTCTTTCCTGGTCTTCATGGTCCTGTGGTTCAGACTGTGAGGACATTATTCTTTGACCTTTCTTGCAAAGGCCATCTGGGCCCTCTCAGGGCCAGAAACTCAGGATGAGTTATTCTCATCAGTTACGTTGCACCTCCTCGGTCGAAAAGATACTGAGGCGGTTGGAGGGTCGACGCTGAGATAGCCTACATAGGCGCGAGCTAATCTCGTGGTGCGTGGTCCTGTCTCAGCACCAACCCTTCAGAAAATGTTAGGCTCCTGCTTGGTTCAAACAACATGAAGTCTTGCTATATTGTGACATATGCAGTATAACCCCAGGTTAGAACTGCTCCGGAGGTGAAAGAGTTAACTTCCATGCAGGGCATGGAATCTTGAGCGCGAGCTCGGTTAAACACTCTGTCTGTTGAAGCTCAAACGTAAACTGTCAGATTCTTTACTCCACCTCACTGAACAGTCGCTCCGGAGATTCCTCCTGCTGCTCGGTTTGTTTGTCGGTTTTAAAGTGTAATTTCTCGGTTTATTTACCGAAATTTAATCGTAATCGTCGGTTCAAGCTCTGTCTGTGGTATTGTAAGTAATAGTTAGGCTTACTTTTTTTATTTTCTTCTGTGTGGAACTTGTAAATATCTTTTTCGGTTCGGTTTGAACCGATCAGAGGGGTTTAAAAATTACTTTCTAGCCCTTTAGAGTGCAGTTCCGGTTCTTATCGGTTCTAAAAAAAACGGATTTAATTACGTTTTTTTCCACAACCCGTGACACGGTTGGGAACTGATAAGAGAGTCTTGCTTGGTGGATTGCTGTTAACGGGCAAGTTTTGGTTAGGCTGGCACTATGTCTGAGAAACCCAAAGGAAAAACCGGACCCACTGGGTTTCAGCACTGTGGCCTCTGTGGGGAAGCCTTTGCCAAGGCTGACCCACACACCATTTGTGTATATTGTCTGGGGTTTGACCACCTCAATGCAGACTGCCAGATTTGTAAGAATTTTCCTGCTGCCACCTGGGAAAAAGAGTTGGTAGGCTCAGGGAAAGGGAGGCCAAAAAGTCCGCTGACCCGGATGGCCAGCCCGGTTCGGTTCCAACCGAACCTGAGGGAGTGCCCTCTGACCAGGGCGATGCTTCCTCGGCCAAACGAAGAGCCAGCTCTGAGGGCCGGTTCCAACTAAAGGGCTAGAAGGTCCAGCTAGTTTGGGGCCAAAAGTTCTTTCTCCAACCGCTGAGGAAATAGCCAAAGCTATTCAGATTGTCAGTTTCTTTCCCCAGTTCCAGTCGAACCGGCACCATTGGGTAGCGCCGGTTCGGTCGGTTCCTCGGTTCAAGATTATGATTTTGAAGATTTTTATGAACCAGGGAAGGGAGGAGGGGTACGAGGAGAGTGAGTGTGATTTTGACAGTCTGGATGTGCCCATTGAACCGGACATCTCTCCAGACAGACCTTCAGGAGTATCCCCTCCCAGGCTATCTGAGTCCCCTTCTCATTTTTTGTTTTACAAGAAAGTTGCTGACACTCTGCAACTCCCTGTTGAGGAAGCTGTGATGATCAAGAAGAGCCTGATTTTGTGGAAATGATGGATATTCCAGAGTCTAGAGACTGTCTATTCCCTTGCATAAATCTTTTAGGAAACAGACAGTAAAAATTTGAAACTCCTCATTCTATCCTCCTGTGGATAAAAGGATGGACAAGAGGTATGCTTTATCAGGCTCTGATACGGAGTTTCTATCTCAGCAGTGCAGCCATGTGGGGTAGTGCAGGCTGCAGCCTGTGACAAGGCTAATATTCCTCTAGCCTCTCACCCTCCTGAAAAGGATTCCAGGAGGATGGATGCCATGGCAAAAAGCAGTACATGGCAGCATCTTTGGGACTCAGACAGGCAAATTATATGGCTTACGCGCTAGGTACCAGAAATCCAGGTGGGATACTGTCCTGGCCCTAGCAAACAGGCCCCTGAACAGCTTGCCAGGAGCTGGAGCAGGTGGCTGCGGATTGCATTGAGGCATCCAAGGTGCAATTTCATGCTGCTGTAGACTCTAATGATGTTTCATCTAGAGTTATGGCTACATCTGTGTCTCTTCGCAGAATGGCCTGGCTCAGATGTACTGCCCTGTCACAGGATACCCA
Source organism: Neoceratodus forsteri (assembly GCA_016271365.2). Taxonomy (NCBI): domain Eukaryota; kingdom Metazoa; phylum Chordata; order Ceratodontiformes; family Ceratodontidae; genus Neoceratodus; species Neoceratodus forsteri. The sequence continues at coordinate 1,502,339,015 of CM057450.1, read as the reverse complement.
GTCTAAGGCTATGGATTTTCCTGTTGTGGGAAATTCTCTGTTTGGGGAGCAGACAGAGAATTATATGAAGAAAATGGATGAGTATAGGACCACCTATAGGAGTGCACAGGCCAAAGAAAGGCAAGTCACTCTCAAAGGCAGCATGTCAGGGGCAGGGGCAGGCCTTTTCATAGGCCATTTTACCAAGCCCAGGCCTCCTCTTCTGCTTTTGCCCAGAGGGGTTCTCTTTAGAGGAAGGGGCAGAAGGGTTCTAGTAAGCCTGCTTCTACCCTCAACCCAAAGCCCTGCAAAACAGGCTCCTGATGGGTAGCCAGGGCCGATTCTCCACTACCAGTAGGGCAGGCTGGCTTACTTTGTCCAGGACTGGAAGTCTTTAACATCAGACAAGTGGGTCCTGGAGTAGTAAGCCAGGGACTGGTTCTCAGCTTCAAAAAATTTCCAAGATGAGAGCCAGATCTTTTCCACCTGCAAACCCATCAGAGGCACTTGCCCTGAAGCAGAAGTTTCTTCCTCCTGGCTCTCAGAGCCGTGGAAAGGGTTCTACCCTACACCAGGGCAAAGGGTTGTACTCAGGTACTTCCTTACCCCAAAAGACAGGAGAATGGCGCCCATTCTGGATCTCAGGTATCTAAACAAGCACCTTTAAAACCAAAGTTCAAAATGGTGACCCTGGGGATTATTTTACCCTTTCTAAGGCCAGGGACTGGCTAGCCTCCCTGACCTCAAGGATGCCTACTTCCATGTTCATCAGAAGCTCCCATCGAAAGTACCTCAGATTCTAACTGCCCTCAGGCCATTACCAGTTCAGAGCAATGCCCTTCGGCCTCCTCGGCTCCAAGGGTGTTCACAAAATGCCTGGCAGTAGCAGTTGCTCATTTAAGAAGGCAAAGATTGCCATCTTTCCTTATCTGGACGACTGGCTCATTGTAGGCCAGTCTCCAGAACAGGTCAAACTTCATTTACAAGTAACCCAGCACCTGCTTACATCTCTAGGTTTCCTCTCAATCTTCCAAAGTCAGTTCTGGAGCCTGTCCAGCTTCTCACCTTTATAGGCACAGAACTGAACACAAAAGAAGCCAGAGCCTTCCTTCCTCTGGAGAGAGCAAGGACCCTGGTGTCTCTGGCCTCCTCTTTCACCCTGCAGGTCTCTCGACCAGCAAGGCATTTTCTACAGCTCCTGGGGCACATGGCTGCTTCTACAGCAGTAGTGCAGGGAGCGAGATTTCAGATGAGGGACATTCAGTTCCATTTGAGAGCCTTTTGGTCTCAAAGGATGGATCCTCTAACCAAATTGATTCCAGTGACTCGAACCCTGATCCAGGCCCTTCAGTGGTGGCAGGATCAGAACAATCTGAGACAGGGGTTTCCCTTCACTCCCCAGTCTCATTCCTTGACCCTTACTACAGATGCATCCCTCTTGGGGTGGGGAGCTCACATGGGCGACCTTTCCACCCAAGGGCTGTGGTCTCCTCAGGAATCCCTGCTCCACATCAATTTGCTGGAGCTCAGAGCAGTTTTTCTAGCACTTCAGGTTTTCTCCACATCTGTCCAGAACAAGGTAGTTCAGGTCAGAACAGACAATACCACTACAATGTGGTACATCAACAAGCAAGGGGGCACTCGGTCTATGGCCTTGTGCACCGAAGCAATGAAGTTGTGGTCTCTGGCTTATTCTCTGAACGCCTCCCTTACGGCAGTTCACCTCCCAGGCAAGGACAATGTCCTAGCGGATGCTCTCAGCAGGATTTCCCAGGGCCATCACGAATGGGCACTGGATCCCCTAGTACTGGAGGTAGTATTTGCCAGATGGGGCACTCCGCAAATAGATCTCTTTGCAGCCCCAGACAATCACCAACTTCCCCTTTTTTGCTGCAGGCCCCCAGTGTTGGGCTCAGTCCCTCTGGATGCCTTCCTCTCAGTTGGGAAGGGAAGTTTCTCTATGCTTTCCCCCTTCCCTTCTTTTCAAAGTGCTAGTCAGAATCAGATCTCAGTCCTGCAAGATGATCCTGATTGCTCCAGATTGGGCCAGGCAGCCCTGGTACCCACTCCTCATGTCCTTAGCAGTCCACCTTCCCCTATGCCTTCCCAGGAATCACAACCTGTTAACCTGTGCCCAGGGGAGAGTTTGGTATCCGAACCTCAAATCTCTCAATCTCAAGGCTTGGCTCTTGAAGAGTTAGAGTTTGTTGACCTACACCTTTCTCAAGTGTATTGATATCTTGAAGGCCTCTAGGAAGCCTTCCACCAGGGCTACTATAATTCAAAATGGAAGAGATTTTCCATATGGTGTGCTGGTAAACATATTCCCCAGAATCTGCTGGGTGCCCATGATCCTGGATTATTTGGTGCATTTGAATTCCTTGGGCTGAGACCAGCTACCCTAAAGTGCACTTGGCAGCTGTGTCTGTCTTCTTGTCAGCAGGTAAGCCCTCTCTTTATCAGCTCACCCTGTGTTCTCCAAGTTTTTAAAGGGTTGCTTCACACCAATCCCCGTTCAGGATCCTGCCCTGCTTGGGATCTTAATATTTGCATCGCTCAGCTTATGCAACCCCTTTGAGCCTACTGTCTTCAGCAGAGCTGAAGTACTTGACTTGGAAAACTGTGTTTTGGTAGCCATCACCTCTGCCAGGCGCATAAGTGAGCTACAAGCCTTGTCAGTGGAGCCTGATTTTATCTCCTTTCATAGAGATAAGGTAGTCCTCAGGACTAACAGGAAGTTTTGCCTAAGGTGGTTTCAGACTTTCACCTTAATCAATCCATGTCTCTTCCTGTGTACTTCACTGACCATTCCTCCTCTGGTGAGAGGAGATTGCACAGTTTAGATGTCAAAAGAGCCCTAGTTACTATATAGATCGTACAAGGGTCACAGGTTTGAATCCTCCAATTGTTCCTCACTTATGGTGAGGTTGGTAAAGGAAACCTGCCACTAAAAGATCCATTGCCAGGTGGATTGTCTCTTGTATCCAATTCTGTTATGAAAACTGGGTAAGGTTCCTCCCTCAGGCCTGAGGGCTCACTCACCAGAGGTACAGCTGCATCTCTGGCTGCTGCCAGGGACATTCCTATCCTAGAGATATGTCAAGCAGCTACCTGGAAAACAGTTCACACTTTTACTAAGCATTACTCCTGGATATCCAGGCTAGGAGTGATGCTCGATTTGGCACAGCTGTGCTTCAGAGCCTATTTCCCAAGTAGGTTCTGTCCCTCCTCCATGGAGGTACTGCTGTAGTTCAGATATAGTCATAATATAGCAAGACTTCATGTTGTTTGAAGAAAAATTACTCACCTTAGTAATGTTGTTTCTTCTAATGGAGTCTTGCTATATATGACCTCCACCCCAGCCTGCCCTCTCAGAACCTCTGTATCTTCCCTTTCAATCTTCACATTCATTACTTCCTGTGTAAGCGAGGCCAGACCTCACGGGAGCTTTTTTTTTTTGTAAAAGTTGCCTAACGGCCCGCTTCGAGAGCGACGTCACGCGCTATGCGCGTAGGGGCGAGAGCGATCACCGTCCTCCAACTCAGTTCTGTTTCTCCCGCACGAGGCAGCACCTGTTTTTTGGAGCGCCCATTGTCCACCGCGTCAGTACCTCTTTTCTTCCTTACACTTGACGCCCGATCGTAAGACCGCCTTTTTTCTTCAGTCGCCCGGTGTGTTTTCCTACTGTTTTTCTTTTTGATTTCGCTATGTCCGGGGTCCTGAGCAAACGCGAGCCAAGACGGGCCGCCACTTCTCATGCCGTGTTACTGTGGCCGCATTCGCCCCCGACCGGGCATGACGCTTGTCTGCCTGGGACCCAACCATGACATGGACTGTGCGTTGCCTGTTTCTCCAGGACCGTGTCCTCCGAGGTCCATCGATGTTCAAGCTCGAAGCCCTCACGACCTAGGGACGGCGTCATAAGGATTCTCATGTAAGGTCTCTGGCCCTTCCGGGTCCTCCCGGCCTATACGATCTGAGGAGGAGGGTCTCTCGCCTTTCTTGCCGAGGAGGAGGCCCTTCTGCGTGTGTTGGGGAGCGTCAGAGTCCTCCTCCCGGGCCGCGCGGCGCTGACACCGCCTCGGGCAGTCACCTCTTCGAGGTGCAGGCTCCTCTCGTGGCGGCCTCGCTTTGGGCTCTAGCTCAGGTGGGACCTGACGCCGCCTTTCGGACCGTTGCTGGATCCTGGCGCCGCTCGCGGTGCTGGTGGTCGAGACGGCGCCGCATGATTCCGGCGCCGCTTGCCGCGCCTGGTGATCAGAGCGCGCCTGGCGGTGCCTGCGATGGCCTTGGCGCCGCTACGCAGCCGATGGACAGAGCGGCGCCACGGGCGGTGCCGCCGCCTTCCGACGCTTCAGCGCCGTGGGCCTGGTCCTTCTCCAGGCGTGTGGCCTTGCCGGGCGCCGCTGGGGGTGTGGAGCTAGGCTGGCTGCTACGGCGTGAGGGAGGTGATGGCGCCTCCTTGGTACCGGGTCACGCGCCCCAGCCTCGGGACCCCTGGGTGGCCAGCATTGAGGTCCTGCTGGTCTCTGCCCTCCTCGGAGGGCGATGATTCAGACGTGACCCATCCTGGCACCCCACTCTTCGGAGTCTGGGTCCCCGTGGCTAGAGGTGCCAGGCGCAGAGCGCCCTCCTCTGTCCCCTTCCGCCGCCTCCTGAGGGTTCTCCGCTGGGTGGCTGAGCCCCGGGGCAGGCGTGGGTGACGAGGGGAGGCTCCTCTCTGAGGCCCGTGACAGCTACCTCACGGGTGCTGTTCCTCTAGGGACAGGGGATGCTGTGGTCGAGGAGGAGGGCCCTCTCGAGTCCGAGGGGTCGAGGGCAGGGGTCTGCTGCTCGGTCTTCCTTGGCCACCTCAGGGGGTGGCCAGGGGCAGTGCAGAGCCTCGCCCCTCCCTCAGGGTTCTGGGTGTCCTCCGGCGGCGTTTGTGCGGACTGCCCTTCTGGATCCATGCAGTCCCGGCGTCGTCACAGGGAAGGTTCTCCCCCAGGGCTCTTCCAGGCTCCGCTTCCCCAGAGTTCCGTTCTGCGGCCTGGTCTGATATCCGGGATCCCTCTTTCCAGGGCTCCTTTCCCCGGATTCCAGAGCCCTCGCAGAGAGCAGTTGCCTCCACGGAGGTGCCCCTCTCCCATCTCTCTGCCTTCACCACCCCCACTCCCAGGCCATGTCGGCCCTACGGGTCCGTTATCCTGGGAGCAGTTCAGGGGTTCTGCGGCGGCCTTCCCCTCATACGTTAGGTACATGCATGAGCGGGTCTTTCGACTCTCCCCACCGCCGCAGGAATCCTCTGGGCATTCCAGTTCCCCATCATCCTCGTCTTCCTCCTCCGAGGGAGAGGAACCCCCTGCTCATCTGTCCTCCGATGCTGATTTCACAGAATATCAGCTTCTCTCGAGGATGGTGAGGATCTCGGATTTCCTACGTTCAAGAGACAGTACCGAACGGGAGACGCTGGAATTCCTTGGTGAATTCAGTGCCCAGCATCTGGTGGTACCTTCCTGGCCTATCCTCCAGGAGGCGCTATCCGGTCATGGCAGTCCCCTGCCGCTTTTCCCAGCCCGGCGGACTGCCAGCGTGGGTATTGTGCCCCTCTGAGTCTCTAGGTTCCCTTCCCACCGTCCTCAGGTTTGGTATACCTGGATACTCCTTCTGGGCGCCATTGCCTGGCGCTACACCGCCCACGGTTCGGACTCTCTCCAGTTCGACCGTTGGGGCAAGAGTGTTCTCTTCTCTGGCGGTGCATGTATTGCATCACATCAGGCTCACCACGCTGCCTACAACCGGCATCTGTGGTCGATGATGTCCCAGCTGCTGGCATCTATGCCTGACACGGAGCAAACCAGACAAGCCGTTGCCCTCTCCGCGGTAGGCCTGGAGCTGGCAAGACACCAAGCAAGGGCATCTTATGACGCCAATGAGGTGGCTTCCAGGCTTGCGGGGACAGCGATCTGCATCAGGCGGACGGCATGGCTTCGTCTTTCCAGGTTGTCACCCCTGGCCCGGCGTAGGGTGATTCGCTCCGCCTTCCGGGGGACCCGTCTTTTCTCTTCCAGAGCTAGGAGACTTTTACAGGGGCTCCCTCGTCCTCGTCCTCGGGGGCACCTCCTAGCTCTTCTCCCTCTTAGGCTTTCTGAATAAGCCAGGGTCTTCTCCTTCTGTTTCTCACCAGCAGAAGGCTGGGGTCTTGTTCCTCAGGGTATGGCCTCTTCCCCTCCAGGGGAAGAGGAGCTTGTACTCACCAGGAGAATGAATGGTGAAGATTGACAAGGAAGATAGGAAAATTACGCACTCTACCGTAATTCTTGATCTCTCTTGTATCTTCACCATTCATTACTTACACCCGCCCACCATCCCCTCAGTGCCTCTTCCTGTGGCTTCTCCACCTCCCGTCTCCTTCCTCTCTCTGCATTTATATAAAATATAGGGAAAATTCCTTAAATTTTCCAAAAAAAAAAAAGATCTTTCTTGAGGGGGTTCTAAAATCCAGAAAAATTACTTACTCTAAGATTCATGGGCCATCTGTGGATTGCATTGGCGATCAGACTGCACAACTATCTCTTGCTATTCTTATGGCAAGATACCTCTGGGGTTTTTTGGCCTGGCTCAGGCTATTCAGTTTTGATCCTGCAATCCCGTGTTCAGATAGTTGCCCTGAAATCTGATTCCCTCTATTCTTACCTTGCAGAGCAGAGGAACGAGTACGTCTGTTCCTTTCTCTTTAAAAAAAAAAAAAATGCTGAGGGAACTATCTCCGACTGCTATAGGCATCTTGGTATCTGGGTCATGCATCTAGTTAAAAAAAAAAAAAATTTTATCTGTAAAAAAAAAAAATGAGAAATCAAACAAGAAGGCAAATGAGAAGGTAGGCTATCCTTCTCGCTGTTTTGCTAGTGGTTTCTCCCTTTAAGTGTCCTCCTGGACAATTTTTACAGTAGAGCTCTGCTGACCATATCCAATCTTAGCCAGCCTAAGCCTTGGCCAGCCTTAGCCAGTCAGTCTGAGTTCCATTTCTATCTTGAAACGCCTGAAAGGCTTATATTTTCCATTTCTAAACCCCTGAGCAGCGCTCTCATGCTGCTGGGGTTTTATTCTTCCCTCCTCGGCTGTCCTCCACTTAAAGGCCCTCCGCGGCCAGGAGCCGAGGTGGGTGTCAAGAACAATGGCATGTTGAAGATGAGGACTATGCCCTCCTGAGTCTGTCTAGCGGGTTCGGTGAACCTCTCTTCAGCTCTATCTCCGGGATTCTTGCTTCCCCTTTAGTCGAGCCTTCAGCTACAAGCTAACTATGCTCGTTGGGCCTTCTGGTCCCTTCAACATCCCATCTCTCTCTTCTCTTTCTTCTTCTTCTTCTATTTTCTCATTTCCTTACTCATCTCTCCTCCTAGAGTCGCCCAGGTAAGGAGGCCCTGCACTCCCTAGGCTAGGGATGTTCTTATCTCCTCTGTCCTTCCTCCATCGGCTTATTCCTTTTCAGTTCATTCTTCCTGTTTGCTATCCTCGGCTATCTTGCCTCGCTATCTATATTTTCTGCTTTCACTTTTGCCTCTCCGGCTCACAGAACTGAGTTGGAGGAGGAGTCGATCGCTTCTGCTGTACGCCCTCGCTGTGGCGTCGCTCTCGAGGAGAGGCCGTTAAACGCTTTAAAAAAAAAAAAAAAGCTCCCGTGACTGGTGCGCACCTCCGCTTACACCCAGGAAGTAATGAATGGTGAAGATACAAGAGAAGATCAAGAATTACGGTAGGTACGTAATTTTCCTTTTTGGGATTGGGTGGGCAGTGCAATGTTGGCACTTCTTTGGTGCCCACTTCCTTTCACCCTTCTAGGTGCTTAGGTGTTATGTTTAAGTTCTTCTTGAATCCCCGACTTGAGTCTTTGTTTTGGGATCAAGATCAAAAGGTGTTTTTGTGAGTTGGTAGCCAGTGGCTAGTGTGGGTTTCTGGCTTCCACACAGAACTTAGTGAGTTTTGCTCGTAAAGATCTGACAGTTTAAGTTTGAGCTTCAACAAACAGAGTGTTTAACCGAGCTCGCGCTCAAGATTCCATGCCCTGCATGGAAGTTAACTCTTTCACCTCCGGAGCAGTTCTAACCTGGGGTTATACTGCATATGTCATAATATAGCAAGACTCCATAGAAGAAACAACATTACTAAGGTGAGTAATTTTTTCTTCTAGCGCCTCCGGTGCTGTCCCACTAGTGTGAATGAGTGATGGAGACTGTCCAAGAAGATCAATAATTATGGTAAGTATGTAATTTCCATTTTTAGTTCCTGTTACTTCGGCCAGAAGGATTTCTGAACTTCACGCACTGATGTGCAAAGAACCTTATTTGGTTTTTCACCAGGACAGGGTGTCCCTAAGGACAACTCCAAAGTTTCTGCCCAAGGTGGTCTGAGCTCTCACCCTCAATCAGGACATTGACTTACCAGTGTATTTTCCTAAATACTCTAATAGAGGAGAGGCCCTGCTGCACACTCTAGATGTGCATAGGTGTCTAAGATACTACTGACCAGAACCAGGCACCACCGTAAATCTGATCAGCTTTTCATCTCCTTCACCCATAGGATGATGGGAGCTCCGGTTTCTAAACAATCACTGTCCAGGTGGCTCATCCATTGTATCACGTTCTGTTACCAAAACGTAACAAACCTTTACCAGGCACAGTTAAGGGACATTCCACAAGGGGTGGCTAGCTCCTTTGCGGCCATGAAGAACATGTCCATTTCAGCCATCTACTTGGCAACTACCTGGAGCACTGTGCACACCTTTATTAGGCATTATAGCCTAGATGTTGCATCACGGCGAAGAGCTGGTTTTGGTTTAGCAGTCCTTCAGGGACTACTATCCTAGGCTTCGGTCCAACTTCGCGATCTCTACCTGGCCTCCTCCCACCTGCGAGGATTTCCAGTATTGCTTGGGAATCAGTCCTAATGGTGTAACCTGCTGCAAGAGCCATTTCTCAAGTAAGATAATGCGGGCGCGGCTTTGCTTTCGCCACTTTGGGGCGAAGGCTCCCAGTGTCGCACCTGTAGCTTGGAAGGCCTGGGTCGGTGCCGTCCTCGACACCATCTGTCAGTACCGTTTTGGGCCTCAGCACCGTGGGCCCTGATGGTGCCGGCACCGGTTTGTCGCTCGGCGCCATTGCTGCTGTCGGTGCCGTTTGCAGTGCTGATGGGGCTGTCGGCGCCGTGGGGGGCTCTATGGCATCATCCCTATCTGTTTCTCGCCCCTGTGTCGTTCGCGGCGCCAGGGTCCAGTTCTGGAGCCGTTCATGGCTCTGAACATGGATACGGCACCGTGAGGGTTTCGGACCTCGGCGCCGACAGCGCTGTCGGGGCCGTCATCGGCATCGTCTCTGTCCTCGGCGCCACTCACGGCGCCATGGGACAGGTCGCCACCATGGTGGTATCCAGCCTCAGCACCAGGAGCGTGGCCAGAACCGTCATCAGCGCCGTTGCTGATCTCGGCACAGCTTGCGGTGCCGTGGGTCAGGATGGCGCCGTGACAGGCTCCGGCTCCGAGGCTGCAACCCTTGTTGGGGCCTTGTCCTCTTCTGGCATCATTCGCAGTGTGGAGGGGGGCACCTGCGTCAACTCTGGTGCAGTCTCTGGTCCTGGTACCCTGTTCACTAGAGATGGCAGCAGGTGTCCGCGTACTGTTTGTCACAGGACTTCGATCGCCACCTCTTCGGAGGAGGAGGAGTCGGACTCCGAGTCAGATGGGCAGTCTGACTCTCTGGAGTTGGTTGCGAGCATGGACACACTGGTAGTGTCCTCGTCAGACCCCTTCTGAGGAGTGGACAGTGACTGCTGGGGCCAGGGTCAGGGGTTCTGACAAGCAGGCAGTGGTGCAGTCCACCATTGCCCTGCAGCCTGGCCTCGGAGGGTTCTCTAACCCCTCAGCAGTGGTACCCCCTCCTGTGGTGTGCCTGGATCACCCAACTTTGGGGCCAATTAGAGCACCCACGGGAGGGGATAGTGCTGCTTCCTGGATAGCCCCTTCGGGGGCCGACCAGGGCTGTCAGTTGCCTAGGCTGTCTCTTTCGAGGAGGAGGGTGCTCTCGGATTCCAAGAGGTCAAGGGGCATGGGGTCTGTGCGGCGGTCTTTTTCTGGAACCCACCCAGGCTCTGGGAGAAGCCGTAGTACAGATCTCCGCTCTTCCCCCTCGGTTTCCTTGAGAGGGCCCCATTCTTTGGAGGTAGGGGACCATCCTTCTGGACCTACATGGCCCCGGTCACCTCACAGGGAGATTCTTCAGGCGCAGCCTAGGCAGTACCAGGTTGGCTGTTCAGCTGTCGGCTGTGGAGTCTTCCGTGCACTCCTAGCCCAGGCGGAGGTCAACTGATCCCCGTTGTCGGTTCTGCCCCTTTTCCTCTGCCACCTTCTCCTGTGCTCCCAGGCATTCATGGTCCTAGCGAGCCTCTCTCCTGGGAGCAGTTCAGAGCTCAGGCTGCTCAGTTTCCCTCTTACGTTCCGGCAGTGGACAGACAGGTTTTTCAACCTCCCCCTGAGCATACAGCTTTTGAACCTTTGAGGTCCTCTGACTCTTCATCCCCCTCTTCTGGGAGAGAGGAGCCGTCTGTCCACATCTCTCCAGCTGCTGATCTCACTGAGTATCAACAATTCCTCGTGAGGATTTTAGAGGACCTGCACATTACCCATCCCACTCTACATAATCCAGAGCACTCAGCGCACTCCTTTCTAGGCAATTTCAGTGAGGACACCCTTGTGGTGCCCTCCTGGCCTGCTCCCTTTCGGGAAGCGTCATTGCGTTCCTGGCAGAGACCCTTTTCCGGAGTTCCTGCCCCTAGGGATCTCTGCCAGCGGTATTGTGTCTCCAGGTTCCATACCTCATCCTCAGTCAGGATTGATGCAGCTGGACACTCCTGATGGGCTTTGCACCCTGCACCATGGCTGGCCCCCCAGATTAAGATTCTTCGGATTTTGACTTCTGGGGGAGGAGAACCTTCTACTCGGCATGGTTACTGCACTCTATTGCAGCACAGCAGACCCACTATGCAACCTATGACAGGTTCTTGTGGTCCAGACTGGGTCAGCTCCTAGCCTACATGCCTGACACGGAGCAAACCAGACAAGCCATTGCACTCTCTGCACGTGGCCTGGAGATAGCAAGGGCATCGTCTCCCATCAGAGTAATATCCAGAAAATCAGTCGCAGTTTTATGCATGACTGAGGCGAATCTAAGATTTAGTGTATTAATACTGAGCCACTTGACAAATTCTTCGGCTTTTTTTACACCCCCAGTCCAAATACATAAACAATCACCAATATATCGCCCCCACTTGGCGATATACTGAAAATATGGATTCACATTTTGATGGGGGCAATATATTGATGATTGTTTATGTATTTGGACTGGGGCTGTAGAAAAAGCCAAAGAATTTGTCAAGTGGTTCAGTATTAATATAGATGATGTAACAGGCAGAATAAGTACAGAAGGTTTCAAGAAAAAAACTTCCACTAACTCCCTTCTAAGAAATGATAGCTGCCATCCACACAAGCTTAAAAAAATCTGTTCCCTATGGACAGCTGGTTAGAATCCGAAAAAACTGCTGCAAAGGCTTAGGGAAAGGGGTTATACATCTGAAATATTGAATGATGCCGTGACGAAAGTACAGAATAAAACACAGGCAGAATTACTAAGCTGGAACACAAAAAAAATTGTAAAACAGACACCATAAATGAGAAAATCACATGCTCTCTGGAACATAACAAAGTTTCTGGGGAAGTGGGAAATGTGGTTTGGATATTGCAGGATATCTTAAAGGGAGATTATTATTTATTATTTAGTTTTTGTTGACTGGGTAAGTGCACTGACTAGACAAATCCTGCCTATTTTCAGGCACGACCCAGGGAGGGGATACAGATGAATGCCAACTGACCTTGAACCAGATTAAGCTGTTGATCTCAAGTTTAAAGATATATTACTAGACACACCCAGAATCACCTTTAGAAGGATGGCAAATTTAAAAGAAAAACTGGCTAAAAGTATTTTTTTTAAGAAAGAAATACCCACAAGCACATGGCTGCCTAGTAAACCTGTGGGCAATCACAAATGTAAGAGGTGCAATGTGTGCCAGTGTATGATTACTGGCAAGGAACTAACATTACCAAATGGCATATGTATCAAGATACAAGATTTTATATCTTGCACCACTACATTCCTTGTATACATTCTTTGGTGCAAAGAAGTGCAAAGTAATGCACCTGGGAAACAAGAACCCAGGGGAAGATTACACAGTGGGGGGAGGTAGTAACAACAACAGAAATGGAAAGGGACCTGGGGTAATCATATCAGATGACCTTAAGGTTGGCAAGCAATGTGAGAAGGCGGTAGGGAGGGCTGGGGGGATACTGGGATGTATAGGGAGAGGCATCACCAGCAGAAAACAGGAAGTTGTTATCCCCCTGTACAGACAGTTGGTGAGACCCCATCTGGAGTACTGCATCCAGTTCTGGTGACCCCATCTCCGCAAGGACATAGACAGGATGGAGGCAGTTCAGAGGAGGGCAACTAAAATGGTGCAGGGTCTGCAAGAAAAGCCATACGAGGAGAGGCTAAAGGAGCTTAATATGTATACCCTTGAGGAAAGGAGGGAGAGGGGGACATGATAGAAACATTTAATTACCTCAGTGGAATCAACAAAGTCCAAGAGGGTAGCATCTTTCAGAAAAAGAGACGTGCAAGAACAAGGGGACACAATTTGAAGATAGAGGGGGAGGCTCAGGGGCAATGTGAGGAAGTATTTTTTCACAGAGAGGGTGGTGGACGCATGGAACAGCCTTCCTGAGGAGGTTGTGGGGTCTAAAACTGTGGGAGAATTCAAGAATGCATGGGACAGACATAAGGCAATTTTAGTGAGGGGTAGGAGGTAGTAGGATGTTGGGTAACTGGGATCTGCAGTTTATCCTCTAGGTAGGGAAATGGGCAGACTAGGTGGGCCAAGCGGTCCTTATCTGCCGTCATCGTGTATGTTTCTGTGTTTCTCTCTTGCACAAAATGTGTTTGAATATGTAAATTAGCATTTTTCTAATATGTAAATAATTTCTGCTAAACTTCGTTTTTTGTTTTCTTTAAGTAAATATTTTCCAGTATAGATGGCCTGCATGAATTTATGCTTCATGTTCTTGATACAAAGGTCCTGGACAGACCTCACAAACAATCTCTCTCCATTGCCTCCTGTCAGTAATTTGAAATTAGGTAGTAAGTAAAATGCCACATTTTTTTTACTTCATTTGTTAAATGGATGTTTATATCTATTTGTCATGTTTCCTATTAGATCTGCAAATTAATATAGCTTCAGTGTATCCCAGTTACAGAGAACCTGTTTAGCCAATAAGTAGTGCAATTTGAAATAATAGGTAATCATAGCCAAAAAGAGTTAAAAATAATAAAATATCAAGGTTCTTGTATCCCGCACTGTGTATCTTTTCCATTATAAGAAAATGTATTTTGTTTACCATAAATAGTTAGTGGTGTGTTGCTTAGTATATATAAAATGAGTAATTTAAGAAGTTATGACATACAGACATGATTTGATATTTTGTTAATTAGGTTTAACATTTTTTTTTTTGTTAATAGGTGATTAGTTGTTTAATAATGATGTGACAGCTCTAGAATGGATTTAAATGTGTATTGCTTACCAGGATGTAAAACACCCCTTGAAGGCACTAAGCCACAAGCATGGGTCTCTCTCAAGGTGGATCTTTAAATATAACTAGTTGCTTAAACTGTTGTTTTTGTGTTTTTTTATGTGGTTGGAGTGCAGTAGTTCAGGAACTTTTGCTTTATGGTGGGGTAGCCACCTTCTGCTGTGAACCCCCTCACACATTGAGCTCAATCTGAGTTCATTTTGTTCTAAAGACTTTTCACCTGGCTCAAAAACTTTTATTTTACCCCATGGTCATATTACACCTTCTGCTGGTTTGGGCCTCTTCCTGATTACTTTAGGCGATTTCAACATATTTTACAAGCTTCTTTCTCAGGGTACACATATAAGATGTAATAGATTGTTTCTGATGGGGGTTATCTTCCCATGTTTCTTTTATTACATCTAGTGGCCCTCTAGGTTGTCTCCGTACAGCATTTCAAATGGTGAAAAACCTGTTGATGCCTGTGGCACTTCTCTGTAAGCAAAAAGTAGGTAAGGTAAGTACTGGTCCCCGGTATTTTACTTCCCCTTTTACAAACCATTTTAACATGCGCTTTAGGGTTTGATTAAAACACTCAAAAAAATGTCTGTCTGAGGGTAATAAGGGGAGGTTCTTATGGCAGTGATACCTAGTAGCCGGGACAGCTCCTTCAGTAATGCAGCACCAAAATTACTACTCTGATCAGTAATACTCTCTTTTGGTATGCCCACGCTGCTGAAAATTTTGGGAAGCTCTGCTGCAATGTTTGGGGCTATGATAGTATGCATAGGAACAGCCTCTGGGTATCGAGTAGCATAATCACATACTACCAAAATGAATCAATTTCCCTTTTTACTTTTGTCTAAATTGGCCAACCACACATCCATTGCAATTATCTCAAAAGGCACATCTATCAAAGGTAGGGGCATCGGGGCCACCTTGTCTTTTTTAGTCACTGGGGTTTTCTGACACTCACACAGGAACTGCAATAAGTAGCAACATCTTCATGAATTCCAGGACAATGCAATCTGTACAGCAATCTAACAAGGGTGCAATCCTTCCCTGAATGACCAGCCATAGGACTATCATGTGTTATCTGTAACAACTCAGATCTATACTTTTGTGGTATAACCAATTGTTCCATCTGGTCCTGTGTCTGAGGTTTAACCCAAACTGTGTATAGTAGCCCATTACATTTTTTAAACATAGGTTCACCCTGTTTTGGTTTCACCCTAGCTGCTTAAAATAACCCTGGAAAACATCATTAGCTTGCTCTGAAATAAAATCACAATCAGTTATCAGTTTAGCTTCAGCATTTTCATATTTTAACCATTAATGTCCATCAGTCTTTTGTTGCCACTGTTGTTTCAGATGTCTTCTTTCTTTCCTGGACTTTCGGATCTTGGAGCTATTCTCAAACAAGTCCGAATCAAAGTCACTGAAAGGAAAAGTGTCCCCACTGTTTGAGATTTTTTTTGCCTGGGCTCTTGTCACCACAGCTGCTGAAACATCAGGATTTACTCCCTCTTTGATTAACTCAGTAAATCCAGGAAAGTCATTTCCAATAATCACAGGTAACTTACTGTAGGTACTACCCCCACTTTCATTTGGTGCGACACCCTATTAATAGTCAGAGTCAGCAGGCTGGTGGGATAGTATCGAGTGTCCCTGTGGATGCAGATGACGCCAGTACCTGGTCCTTTTTGACAGTTTTCCTAGCACTTCAGTATGTACTAGGGTCTGTCTGCTTCCCAAATCTATAAGTCCCTTCACAATCTTATCTCCCACCTTCACATCTGTTAAGTACTTAACCCAATTTGCTAAGGACAAATCTGTTCCAGTATCACTCTTCTTACTATGACAATTCTTGCAATATCACCTGGCTTATTATAGTTATAGCAAATAAAATCTTTGGATGCAGATTTGTTACCCCACAGAGTTCTTATCAGACTTGGAGTTTAAATGGGAAAAGAAAGTCTTAGCTTGGCTGTTACCTCGCTGCTGTGGCATCTATCTGGCCATATGGTAGTCTTCAGCCAAAGAAACAGCCTTTTCGCCACTTTCTGATTGGTTTTCTTTTACCCAAAGCTGCAAATCTGTAGGCAGGATATTTATGACATGCTCTATTGCAAATGTGTTGATAATCTGTGGGACTGTTTTGCTCTCTGGTCGGAGCCATTTTTTTTAGGAGTTCTCTGAGTCAGGTGAAGGGTTCTCGAGGATTGTCAATTGAGTTATACTTAAGAGACCAAAATCTTTGCCTGTAGGTCTCTCCTGAGATGTCATACCTTTTCAGGATTTCGCTTTTCACCAGGTCATAGTTTTCTGACTGTGCAGCATCCATAGTGCTGTAGGCAAGTTGGGCTTTCCCTGTCAGGTAGGGTACCAGTCTTATTGCCCATTGCTGCTTTAGCCACTGGCAGGCTGTGGCAAGCCTTCCAAAGTTGTCAGGTATGCTTTGATATCATCGGAGGGACACAACTTTGTAAGTTTAATGTATTTCAAGTTGCCTGTGTCCTGTTGGTCATCTGGATCTGTGCCAGATTCTCTGCCTTTGATAGCCTGCAAGGCATCCAGCCACCGCTGCTCCTGTCACTGCATCTCTTCTCTCCTCTGCTGCTCAAGTTCTTGCATTTCTTCTTTTCTGTGTTTCTCCGTCTCTTTTTGTTGTATAGCCCTCCGTTTGAAAAAGGCAGTCAGGCTTTCAGGTTCTGTCACTGCCTGTTCTTTTTCTATAACTGGTGCTAGCTGTACCGTCTCAGCTTGGATTCTGTCTCTGCTAGTTTTGTTGCTATTCTCCTGGTAACCACTTCTGGGCTTGCTGCTGCAGAATCCATACCATTCTTCTATGCCTCTCTGCTACCCAGTCAAGTACCCACACACAAACTCCAGGCTTAGAGTATACATGGTGTAAATCCCACTTCTAAAACCATCTGTCGTCGGGGCACAGGTCAGGAAGCATTGGAAAACGAGGAGCAGTTGTAAAATTCACAACAAAAGTTTTATTATTAACAGTAAAATAAAAAAATAAAATTGTTCAGGATAACTATTTACAATGGCAGTAGAAACATAGAAAAACAGTCATTCTGAGTTTTTCTTAATTTTCAATCTCAGTCTCTGTCTCTCTCTTTTTGCAGAATATTGCAGCTCCTTTTTTATAAGTCTGTGCAGCAGCTCGTTAAGAAAATAGCGTGCTTCTCACATAGGCCCTGTCCACACTACGCCTCTGTAACGTTACAGAGTGCCCAAACCGTTACCACAACAGTTTGCGTGTAGACCTGCAACGTTACAGGAGGCGTTTTCGTAACCATTGTTAAAACCACATATGAGGTGGTTTCAACAACAGTAATGAAACCGGTCCCGCTGTGGTAACGTTACCGGCGGTAGTGTGGATGGGTGGTAACGGTCCCCAGGACCGAAGCGCAACGCGGAGCGCATTGTGGATCGGTGACGCCATAACAGTCGCCCGGGCTCCCGATGTGTGGACCGGCAGTGCCGGTCCACGTAGCAGTTTCACCGGTGTGGGCGCACTGCTCCGGCTCCCAGCCGTAACGGATTGCATCCGTTACCGGGCCAGAGCGGTGTAGTGTGGACGGGGCCATAGTGTTCTTGTAAGTTTCCAATGTTCTTGTCAGTTTCCCCAAGTACAACAAAAGGAACATTGTGACCCAGAACTCTGACCTCTTGTTTACATCTTCTGCAAAGGGCTTAAAAATTGCATCTCAGATTAACCCCTTGAGTTCCAAATAGTTTTGCAATCGTTTCAACAGTATAACTATATACTGTTTTAGCTAAGCAATCATTTCATCAGTGTGTGTGTATATGTATATATATATTTATGCAATAGGCGTGGACATAAATCCTATGTGATAAATCTGAGCTACTATGAGATAAATTCAAAATTTTATATTTATACACATAGTAGACGCATCATCACAGATTTATATACATAGTAGATATGTCACAATCACTCCGGAACTCATTTAGAATGGTCAGCCTCAGTGCCAGTGCTAACTATATTCAAATGCAAATAACTTTAAAACGAAAAAAGATAGCATAGTGCTGTGAGCATCAAAGTTGTGCAGCACATAATTATCTACAAAATGAGTGGTACTTCATTTATAGATACCTTATAGATTTTTTTATAATTAGCAAAAAAGAGCAGAAAATGCAATTTTTTGTTCACTTTTTTGACAAACATATGCAAAAAAAAGATAAACAATCAAAAGCAAATGTCCCTGCACTGACAGAAAGCATCCCTGTTGCATAAATGAAATACACAATGGTGAGCTGTCAGATAAATGATTTATCTACACTCGTACTGTTTGACCTCGGACATCTCACTCATGGCTTATGCCACTCGCGAGGTTACCCGAGGTCAAACAGCACTTGTGTAGATAAATCATTTATCTGACAGCTCACCATCGTATATCCCTTATATATATATAGTTTTAAACAAAGGAATCCCAGTATCAATTAGATTTCCAAGAAATGATTCACACATATTTTTATACCAGCAGATATGTAAGGGGGCAGAAAAGACAGAACAGCAAGTGAAGGTAGAGAGATAGCGAGAGGCAGAGAATTGCAAAACCGTCGGGGTGACCAAGACCTAGGTCTCACAAGAAAATTTGATTGCACAACCAGACAGAGAAGAGACAGAAAAGGAGAGGACAGAACATACCCTTGCATTTAAACGCTTTCTCCATTACAACTGGGACAGGGGCCATATTCAACCCTGTCACAAAGCTGAGCCACTGACATGTTGTGGATAGGCTCGTGGTTGGCCCAAAATAGCACAGTGATGCACCTTCACTGTCTAGTATTGGTCCTGCATGACAGGTCTAGAAGGTACTCCCAACACCTTGTCTGGTGAATAAGAAAAGGGGTCCAGGGAGGACTTTGCACACCAAATGGAAAATCGTCCACTTTGCCGTGTAGGTCTTCCCAATGGATGGCTTACGTGCTGCTAGGAGGACGTCAGAGATTCTGTGAGAGACATTGTATACACTTCTGTCTCCTCAGGAGCCAGCGTGGAGATGAAAGGACCGCAGTTTGGGACGGACCACTGGACCCTGGGTCAGGATTTCTGTTTGAGTGGAAGTTTTCTTAGTGGAACCTCTGATAATCTGTTGATTAATGGAAACCATATCTGGCCAGAGGCTAGTATGGGCGATGAGAATCATGCTGCCCCCGTGCCTCCAGCTTGAACAGCACCCTCTGAATTAAGGGAAGGGGAGGAAATGCATACAGAATGTGTCTTGTCCACCTCAGTCTGAATGCATCCTGACAATAAATGCCAGGTTCTGGATCTCTGGAGCAGAACAGAGGCAGTTTTGTGTTGAGTGCAGAGGCAAAATGGTCCAGGTCCAGTGCCCCACTCTTCGAATAGCAATTGCATGATGTTTAAGTCGAAAGACCATTCGTGAGGATCTGCCTCCATTCTGCTGAGGCGGTCCACCAAATTGTTCTGCATTCCTGGCAGGTAGACCGCCTGGATCAGGGCTTTGTGCTCGAGACACCATTCCCACACTCTTATGGCTTCCCTGCACAGAGGGTAAGAATGTGCTCCATCATGTTTGTTGATATAGTACATCACTGCTTTGTTGTCTGTCTGAAGGAGAATTACCTTGTGACAGAGGACATCCTGCAGGGCTCGGACAGTGTACAGGACAGCTGTCATCTTCAGGACATTGATGTGCAGCTGGGACTCATCCGACCCCACAGGCCCTGGGTGTGGAGATACTGACAGTGAGCTCCCCAACTGGTCAGAGATGCATCCATGGTGATGATGATCTGTGTCTCCAGTGGGGCAAAGGGAAAACCTTAGAGAAGGTTGTCCTCCTGAGTCCAACAGGTGAGTGACCTTGTTAGGGGCTACGTCACCTTGATGTGGAAGGACTGTGCATGTGTAGTCGGAGACCACTGAGTGCTGAGCATCCATTGTGTGGTTCTCATATGTAAGTGGACCAGGGGCACCATGAACCCAGACGACTCCATGAGACCAAGCATCCGTTGCATCGAGAGAGCTTGAACTGAGTTGTTCTCCTTGATGAAGTGCGCCGTCAGGAAAATGGTGTTTCTCCTGTCCTCTGGGAGGAAGGCTCATGCTCTGGAGGTGTCCAGGAGAGCTCCTATGAAGAGAAGTTGTTGGGAGGGTTGAGCTGTGATTTTCCCAGGTTCAGTAGAACTGCCATGGATGTGAGGATCTTGGAAGTCATGGCAACTGCTTCCTGTGTCCCTTGTCTGGAGGAGCTCCTAGGAGCCAATCATCCAGATACAGGAACACTTGGATTCTAAAATTTCTGAGATGCACCGTGAATAATGCAATGCACTTTATAAAGACTCAAGGCGCTGAAGATAGCCCAAAGGGCAGGACTCTAAATTAGTAGTGCTGGCCCAGAGTCACGGAGCGTAGATACTTATGGTGGCTTGGGTGCACTGGGATGTGTTGGTGGGTGTCCTGCATGTCCAGAGATGACAGCCAATCGTTTTGATGAATCAGAGGGAGGAGCATTCCTAGCAGTATCATCTTGTGTTGCGTTTTCTTTTGTGGCTGAGGGGCTTGGATCTTTTTAAAAGCCCCTTGGCCTTTACCACAAAAGGACTGTCAGTTATGAAACTGCCAGCGGTTTCCGCCCCGTTGAGGGGTGGCAGGGGCCAGTCTGGCCATTTTAATAGCATTCCTAGCTTTCTGAGTGGCCTCCAGTGCCTGCACCACCTGTGGGCCAAACAGATATACACCATCAAATGGAAAATTCATGACTGTCTGCTGAGCATCATTTGTGAATCCCAAAGTCCTTAGCCATGAGTGATGCGGTGCATATCCAGCTGCAGCTGCTCTAGAAGCAGTTTCAAAAGTGTCCATAACAGCGTTAAGTTGCTGATTGTTGGACTCAGTGCCCTTAGTAATGGTCTGAAGAAGCTCCGAGCTAATGTCCGACTCGGAAGAGCCTCCACAATTTCTTTGAGTGAATGCCAGAGGGTATACTCATACAGAGAAATAACCCTGATAGCTAGCAGTACACATGCTAGGGTAGCAGCAACAAACACTACGCTTCCCAGAGTATCAGTTTTATGGGATTCTTCATTCACTGGATGAGCTGTGGATTCCTGAGGAACAGCGGCTTTGTCATTCTCTGCCAAGACCACTATGGTTGTCACAGAAGGCTTGAGAGGCAAGGATTGGTCTATCATTAGGGGAGTATATTTCCTGTTTATGGACTTAGCCGTCGAAGGAATGGCGCTGGTCTGTACCTCACTATTTGAGAAACAGTCTTGAAAGAGGGTTCTACTGGAGTGTCAGTTCCACAGAAATTTCAGGAACATGCAGATATGGAAGGTGTAAAGCTTCCCAGGATCCACCTCAGAGTCTGGAGAGACAGGGTGGCATTCATGTTCTTCAGAAGAGACTTAAAAGAAAGGTCTTCGACCAAAGGTTCTGATGAAGTGGATGCTTACTTTCCACTCCAAAGGATGAATCCTCCTAAGATCCTCTGCTAATCATAGGTCAGGATGAGGTTCAGTATAGTTTCCTACTAATCCAGAAGGGATAGCATAGAAGGGAAAGGGAGGAAGAAGAACAGGAGGAGGCGGTACCCGAATCTGAGTCGATAATCCTGGCACCCATGCTGGCGCTGGTGCCAAAAACGCAGCTGGCGCGGCAAATGGCACTGCCAAGGCTGGAGCAGAGGCGGTGCCACGACAGGCGCCAGCCAAGCGACCGGGTCCCCAAACTCAACACTGGGACACCCAAAGTTGGAGATCTGAAAGAATAAAAGAAAGTAGAGAAGACAGTACCTTTGCTGGCCCCTGTGCATGCAGCCCTGTGAGGAGGAAAAGCACAAGGAGTGGCATCGATGGCACTGAAGAAGGTGTCGCGTGACTAGGCTGACCAAACCGCTCAACGCCGTGAGTTAGACTCTAGGCCCAAAGGTCCCAGTCGGGTCCATGAGCAAAGGGCAGTCGGGACAAATGCTCCATTGCTCCATAAGAGCAGTCCAATGATGAAACTGCTCACCGGAAGACCCCCCCCAGGGGGTGGGGAGGGACTCCGGAGCCAAGGAACATGGCCACTAAGAACTGGGTCCACAGGCGATCCCGACAGAGCTGGGGTCAGCCTCCTGTCCCCTGCTACTGGCGATCTCCGTGCAGACGTATCAGAGGGCGTCCTCGAACGGTACCACTTCTTCTTCTTCTACCGGTGGGACAAAGAAGAGCTTGAGGCCGAGCGGTGCCGGGTTCCCAACCTAGATCAGGAATCGGCCCACTTCCTTTTGTGCTTTTGGGAGGACTGCCCGTGTTCGGACCCAACCCTGCTGCTAAAACAGCTGTCAAGTGAAGTCTCCCTACCGTCATTGGCCCCATTCATGGTTGACTCCTTCGAAGGCGGGCTGCAGAAGACTTCTTTTCTTTGTCGTTGAATGAAATAAAACTTTTTTAAAAAATAAATAAATTAATAAATAAATATACTAAAAACAAATCAAATATTGAACTACTATGCTGTTGTCGTATAGTCGTGAAGATTTTAATCCTGGCAGGCGAGTAATGTCATCACTGAAGTGCACTCGACGGCGGGAAAAAGGAACTTAGGCGATTGGATGGTCAATGCCAAGATAGCTTATACAGCATGAGCCAGCCTCGTGGTGCCGCGTATGCAAGGTCCTACCACGGCGCCAGTCCTCCTGAAGATTTTTAGCTCCCACTGGGTCCTAGCACCTCTGGTATAGTCCCACTAGTGTGAATGAGTGGTGGAGACTTTATGTCCAGGAAGATCAGAACCCTACAGCAGAACCCCACTAAAAAGGTAATGTTGCATCTAAAATGTTCTGCCCAGAAAAATACACTATAAAAGTAGGACCACAATAAAAATGAAATCTCACATCTCGCCTCTACTATCCTGGGTAAATGCAGTATAAAAAAAGATATAAAATCTGGACACATTGCAAATGACATATTGCAGCTCATCTAGTCTATCTTGAGTAACTATATAGTAAAAATGTGTAAAAGCCAGACATGGTACATACAGCAGCAGTGCATGCAGCGAACATTCGGCATTGACAAATGCTTGTTTACTTCTAAAAGACTCTTAGTCTTTGAGGCAGTCCAAAAGATTAAGCTTCATGGAATGGAACTTATGTGCATTTAGAAGTTTCTTAACTGTTAGGAGTCAGCTTTCTGGCTGGCTTTAACTTTGGAAACAACCCTCAGGGCAGGCAGAACACCCCTCAGACTTCAGACCAGCAGCACTTATCTGCCCTGGGATGAGGGTGTTTGCCTCACCCAGTCTGACAGACTTTGCAACATTTCAGGGCTCAGCCTCCTGCTGGTCTGAAATGGACCGCTGCAGTAAGTTTAAACACCTTCAGAGCTACAGCTCTGTTTATTTCTGTTTTCCTTGTATTTGTTTATATGTATTCCTGTTTTTTTTTTTATGTTTCCTTGCTCATGCGCAAGAAACATTTTGCATAGCTTCAGTCCAGAAAACGGCATTTCAGAGGTACGTCATGGACTAGACCAATACCAAGCAATCTACATTGGGCTCGTCCCTGACACACCAATGACCACACAGGCAGAGTATTACGGTAGTCACAGTTTCTTGGGCGTAAACTTTGTGTACCTGAAAGGACTGAAGCGCTCCAATGAGAGAACGCTTAAGTACTTTTATTTGCATTAAGCCGGCTGGTAAGCAGCTGAGCCACCTCCTGTGCCACTCCCACATCAACAAACAAATAAACAAACAGAAAACCCTCCCGCTCCGTCTGTCACTCATAGTGGTGGCGTTACACTGGGCACATGCCCTGGTCAGAAATGCTGTGCTCTGGTTCGTGCTTCAGTGCCCTTGGTCTCCGGGCTTTGTCCTTGCTATGTGCAAGCTGTCTGTGGACCGATCATCTGTAAAAAAAAAAAAAAAAAAACTTTTGTGTTGGCCTCCTGTTCTGCTGTCCTTATTGCCACCGCCCCCCCCTACTGAGACAAGTAAAGTGTAGACTCACTCACACTGAAGTCAGCCCTGTCCTCCCTGGGCTGACTGTACTGCTGCCTGCAGTGCAGAAATCTGACCTGACTTGTGGTGGCCTTGTTTTCTGTTACTTGGAGTCAGGTCGGACTTCTGCAGTGTGACACACTGATGCTGCTGCATGTGATCACTGAGGCAATCGGCTGTGTTGCCGCTCAAAGGAGCACTCTTTTTGCCACCTCCACCCACCCACCTCCTCAGTAGCCAGCAGTATATTCTTTCTTTTCTCGGACTGATGAACTGAACCCCCCAGCTCTCCTCGGGCCCTCAGCAGGCACTTAAACTGTCTCATGGACTGCTCTTGCTCAAATCTGCTGATAGCCAACGGCGAATGGCAATGAGCAACAACTCCAGGCAGTCCACCATCCAGTCCTGATGAGTGCGTGATCAAGTGGAGCAACTGATACGTCTTTTGGTAGCTAGAACCAAGAAGAGAAGAAAAAAAAGCAAGCTGAGTCTGAGACGAGAGAGACTCACTAATTGTCCTCCTCCTCAGCCGCCTGGTAGTATTGGTAACAGTTACAGAAGCAAGAGTTGAGAGCAGAAGCAGCCCAGCCCAGTAGCCTACTAGCCACTACTAATAGTTAGCCAGCCAGCCAAGCCATCCTGCTGGTTGCCCAACAGCCAGCCACAGCCAAGAGCTGCACTAATCTTCTGCACTCTCACATTGAGCAGCACAGATCCCAGCCCAACAACTCCTGGAGTTTGTTCGAGCCAGCAATAACAACACAAGGAGGACCAAGAGAGAAGCTGCCTGCCTACCTACCTGCAGAACAAAGTTGAATAAGCAGCAGAGAGAGATAGGGTCCTGACTGAGTTAACAGAGTCTGCTTGTGGCTTGAAGCAAGTGCCTGGGTTTATTGAAAATGACTCCATATATTGTGGGAAGGGGGGGAGGGACTCAAAGGAGAAAACACACATAATCCTGCCACTTTTGGGTGCAATCCATAGGGGACCAGTTTGGGAGGTGGTGGTGGAGGATACCTGCTGGAAATGCCAGGGGCGGGATGAATGACCCTGCTTCTTCTGGCAGGGAGGGATATCCCTGCTTCGTCTGGCTCGTGGGTGGGGAATGGCTCTGGTTCTCTTGGCTTGGGGAATGGCCTGCTTTGTTTGGCTCTGGGGCAAGGGATATGGTCCTGCTGCTTCTGGCTTGGGTTGGGGGGGGTATGGCCCTGGTTTTTCTGGCTCTGGGTCCAGGATGGGGATGGCCCTACTTTTTCTGGTCTGCAGACGTGGTGGTCCTGCTTCTCCTGGCTCGAGGGAGGGATCCTGCTTCTCCTGATTTGGGGAGGTGGCTGAGCCAAAAGGCAGGCACATACCCCAATACCAGGAGAAGCAGTTATCCTGCCCGAGCCAGGAAAGCGGGCTGATCCTCCCAAGCCAGAGGGCCAGTGCCCCAGGCATCTGGCAATTGGGCCAGGTTAAAATGTACTGCCCTCATTAATGTTTTTTTTTTTATTTGTTTCCTTGACTACATTACCCCTGGGCTATGACAGTCATTTATTTGCAGATGGTTGACAAAAACACCTCAGAACGAATGGGCTATTTCAGGTCAGTATGCTTTTGTAGGGAAAAAAAATAATTTGCAAATTGAATAAGTAAATTGCTGCTGCCATTTGCTATCACTCTTATGCTATTATATTCCGTAGTCGCTCAGCACGCAGCAAATGCTTCAGCAGAAGGGAAAGCCTGACTACCATGATTGAGGGTGACGGATCAACGAGGTCTCAACGGCAAGTGTTCAAGTTACTGAACCATTTCCATAATGATGAGGAAACGTCACTATGTGAGAGAGTGCATGCCAGTGAGCACGTGGCACAGATATAGGAGAAAAAGAGCCATGGGTGTATATTGTGTGATCTCCCTACTCTCAGAGCCACACACGGAGAGCAGTAGGAGGCAGAAGGTGCAGCGATACCATGAGGCACCCTTCCCCAAATGAACCGGGGCATGAAGGGAGCAGCTGATACCCACAACATCCATCTGCCACTGCATTACCCTCCTCCTCTAGGAAACAGCCAGCAATGGTCAGCACACGTCTAGAGTCGCATGACAGGAAGCAAGTGGCATGATTCAAAATTTAAATAAAAAATGCAATGCACTGTGCATAAAACATGCCTTTTTCGCAGATTAACAAGAGCACAGAATGCATCAGAAAAAAAAAATGGTGTTGCCATATTTTACAGTTTACTTGCATAGGGTAATCCTCCTGAGATGCAGTATCTTGATCTTCCTGGACCTAAAGTCTCCACCACTCATTCACACTAATGGGACTATGCCGGAGGCACTAGGACCCAGTGGGAGCCAAAATTCTTCAGGAGGGCTGGCGCCTAGGTAGGGCTGTGAAGAAGCGGCACCACAAGCTCGGCTCACGCCGTATAGGCTACCTGGCATCGACCCTCCAACTGCCTCAGTTCCTTTTTTCCCGCCGTCGAGTGCGCTTCACTGACGACGATGCTTGCCTGCTGGGAGTCAAATCTTCACATCTATTTGACAGCAGCTATAGTCTTTCGGTTTCAATTAGTTTTATTAGTTCTATCAGTTTGAAGTAAATAAGTAATTGTTAGATTTTTTTGTCAGAAGTCTTCAGCCCGCCTTCAACGGAGTCGACCATGAATGGGGCAGGTGACGGTAGGGAATCTTCACATGAAAGCTGTTCTGTCAGCAGGGCAGGGTCTGGTCCGCACCCTATATGGGGGGAATCTGACTACAGGCAGTCCAGTACTGGGGGGGGGGGCGGTCTTCCCGAAAACACAAAAAGTAGTGGTTCCATTCTCGATCCTTGTCAAGGACTTGGCACTGCTCGGCCTCGAGTTCTTCTTCGGCCTCCCGATCGAAAAAAAAACAGCACCACTCAAGTTCGCCTTCTGCTGCATCTGCGCGTCGATAGTCAGTTACTGGTGGCAGGGGCCAGACTCAATCCCCTCCGGGGTCCCCCTCTGTCTTCTGTTTCTGGTAACAGGCATCCTCAACTCCAGAGTCTCTCCTCGCCCACTGGGGGGTCCTCCGGTTGGCAGATCTTATCTGTGTCAATCTTCACCATTCATCACCTTTGTTTGGCTACTTGGCTGGAGGTCATGACCCCACGGGAGCTTTTTTTTTGGAGGGGCGGAGTTGACACACCATCGGTGCCACCCTCGAGGCCGATGCACTGCGTGGCACTCGCGGGTTGGCCATTAAATGTTTTCAACTCCACCCTCCCACCAGTTCTTAGTCTTCCCCAGTCAAGGTCACCTCGTGGGACGCTTTGGGAAGATTCTCTCCTGAGAGGCCTACTTTTCAAGCCTTCATGTGTGTACTTCGAATTCGTCGACTCCGTTTATTGACTCCGTGTTGAAGTCCATCGTCTCCGAGTATCCTGCCGGTTCTGTTAGCCCTACTCGACGTCACCTGGTAAGACTGTTCTTTATTTTATTTTGTGACGTTGGGTCTTGTTTGGTGTTCTTTTTCCATAGGTCATGTGAAGAGGGGATGGCCCCCCATGCCCACGGGGCCGTAAGTACTCCGTCACTGACCAGCATAACCGTTGCCTTGCGTGTTTTGGCCCGCTACACGACATGGATTCATGTGACACGTGCTTCTCCATGGACTGCCAGGTCATCAAGCAACGTGTGCGGAAAGTGGGACGAGCTCCACTGACTTTCGGGGGATGGGCGCACACTCGTCGGGCCAAGCCGCATTCTCTTGGCCTTTCCTCCAGGTCCCCTCCCGGTTCTGTACGGACCGCAGAGGAGGGGGCCTCTGCCTTTTGTAGCCTAGCCGTGGCAGAAGCCCTTTCCGCGGTGCAGGAGGCGGGAGGTACCACCTCGGCAATCGCTCCCCCGATGTCATAACTGCTGTCCTTGACGCCATCTGTCAGTGCCATCTTACCGTGGGCTCTGATGGTACTGTTGTCAGCGCCAGTCGTGGCACCGATGATGCTAGCAGCGCCGTGGGAGGCTCTATGGCGCTGTCCTTGACTGTCTCTTGCCTCAGTGTTGTCCATGGCACCATGGTTGAGCACGGCGCCATGTCCAGTTCTGGAGCCACTCACGGCTCTGAGCATGGACTCGGCACCATGAGGGTTTTGGAGCTCGGCGCCATCTACAGCGTCGAGAGCACAGTCGGGGTCATCATTGGCACCATCCCTGTCTTTGGCACTACTCGCGGTGCCATGGGGTGGATTGCCGCCGTGGGGGTATCCGACCTCTGCGCCGAGAGCACAGTCAGGGCCGTCGTCGGTGCCGCCTCAGGTCTCTGCACCGCTTGCGGTGCTGTGGGCCGGGCTCCGAGGCTGCTGCCATTGTTGGGGCCGTGTCTTCCTTTGGCACCATTCACGGTGCTGTTGGGGACATTGGCGCCAACTCTGGTACAGTCTCGGTTTCTGGTACCCCTTTCGGTCATGATGGCAGTAGGCATCCACACACTGTTTGGCACAGAACTTCAGTCTCCACCTCTTCAGAAGAGGAGTTGGACTCTAGAGTCAGACAGGCAGTCTGACTCCTTCTAGTTAGCTGCTCAAGTGGATATCTTGGTAGTGTCCTCGACAGGCCGGGACCAGCCCCCCTCTGAGGAGTGGACAGTGACTCCTGCGACCAGGGTCAGGGGTGCTGACCAGCAGGCAGTGGTGCAGGTCTCCATTGCTCTGCAGCCTGATCTCGGAGAGTTCTCTGACCTCTCAGTGGTGTTAGCCCCTCAGGTGGTGTGCCTCGATCGCCCAACTTTGGGGCCGATCAGAGCACCCACAGGAAGGGAGGGTGCTGCTCCCTGAATTTGTCCTTTGGGGGCCGACCAGGGCTGCCAGCTGCCTAGGCTGGCTTTCTTGAGGAGGAGGGCACTTTCGGATTCCGGGGAGTTGAGGTGTATGGGGTCTGTGCGGCAGCCTTTTTCTGGGGCCCACCTGGGCTCTAGGAGGAGCCCTAGTGCGGATCTCCACCCTTCCCTTTCGGTTTCCTCAAGAGGGCCACATTCTTTGGAGGTAGGAAACCGTCCTTTTGGACTTTCACAGCCCCGGTCACCTCACGTGGAATTCTTCAGGGCACAGCCTAGGCAATTCCAGTTTGGTTGATCAGCTGTCGGCTGTGGAGTTTTCTGGATCACCTTTCCCTAGGGTTGCTGTGTGCTCCCTAGCCCAGGTGAAGGTCAGCTGATTTCTGTTGCTGGCTCTGCCCCCACTCCTCTGCCACATTCTCCTGCACTCCCGGGTATCCTTGGTCTTAGCGGTCCTCTCTTCTGGGAGCAGTTTAGAGCATTAGCTGCTCAATTTCCCACTTATGTCAGGGCTATGGACAGACAGGTTTTTCAACCTTCCCCTGAGCAGTCAGCTGCTGAATTTCCAAGGTCCTCTAACTTCTCATCCCCCTCTTCTGGGGGAGAGGAGCCATCTGTCCACATCTCTCCAGCTGCTGATCTCGCCGAGTATAAGCGATTCCTTGTGAGGATGTTAGAGGACCTGTGCATCACCCCACTCACTCAACACAATCCGGAGCACTTGGCGTGCGTCTTTCTGGGCAGTTTCAGTGTGGACACCCTTGTGGTGCCCTCCTAGCCTGCTCCCTTTCAGGAGGCATCGTCGCACTCCTGGCAGAGACCCTTTTCCGGAGGACCAGTCCCTAAGGATCTCTGCCAGCGGTATTGTGCCCCCCCAGAGTCTCCAAGTTCCATGCCTCATCCCCAGTCAGGATTGACGCATTTGGATACTCCCAGTAGGCTTTGCACCCTGCACCGTGACTGGCCCCCAGATCAAGATTCCTTGGATTTTGACTTCTGGGGGGGGGGGGGACATTCCACTCGGCGCAGTTGCTGCTTTCTATTGCAGCACATCATGCTCACTATGCATCCTATGACAGGATCTTGTTGTCCAGGCTAGGTCAACTCCTAGCTTTGATGCCTGACACAGAGCAAACCAGACAAGCCATTGCACTCTCTGCACATGGCCTGGAGCTAGCAAGGCACCAAGCAAGAGCATCATATGATGCCAGTGTGATAGCTACCAGTGTCGTAGGGACAGCGATCTGCACTAGGCGGACGGCATGGCTGCGTCTCTCCTGGTTGTCACCCTTGGCCCAGCATGGGGTGATTAACTCCGCTCACCAGAGAACCTATCTTTTCTCCCGTAGGGTGAGACGGCGTCTGTCGGGGCAACTTCCTACCCCCTCCGGGGTGGTCCCCGTCTCACTTACCCCACTCTCGGGCCTCTCCAGACCCATGAAGGTTCTCTTTCTTAGTGTGTTACCCACTGAGAGCTAAGGGACTCAGCCCCATGGGGTTGAAAGCCCCCTTCGGTGGGGCTCGGCACTCACCCAAAGGTGATGAATGGTGAAGAGTGACACAGATAAGCTATGGAAATTATGTACATACCATAATTCTGATCTTTCTGTGTATCTTTACCATTCATTACAATCCCGCCCTCCATCTCCCCTGGTGCCTCATTCTCTGGGTCCCCTTCCCTCTCTGTGCCCATCCTCGCCCCCCTCCTTTCTGTTAGTCAGGAGTGGGGTAAACTGGGGCACATAGGGGAATAATTTTCTTTGGGGGCAGAGTGGTCAGGATGGGGGGCACTTCTTCAGTGCTTCAGCTCCACCTCTGTGGGGTGGGGGTTGGCAGTTGCCCTCCTTTCTTTCCTTCCTCCCTTCTCCCCATCAGTCCTTTGATTTCCTTGTCCTTTGGACATAACCTCAGTTCATTTAAGAAACTAGGTTTCTTACACCAAAATCTTCCTTTGAGAGGGGGGAGATATCCCTGTATCCTGTCTTTTCTTCCAGAATAGCCAATTTTGCATTGTGGGAGTAATTGCCAGTGATTCTGTGCCTTGAATTCTGGCAGTTAGCCTTTTGGCTACTCTTTCTCAGTTCCTATACAAACTGGAGACGGTTAAGGTTACAGGGTATGTTTCTCCTGTTTTTTCCCCCCTCTCACTCTTATCCTCACTTCTAAAAATCCTTTACATTCCCTCCCTCCTCCTTTCTACTTCCAGAAATTGGGGCCCCTACCCAATCCCCTTAGTCTTCAAAATTGCTCTGTCCTCTCAGTCATTTATTTCTCCTTTTAGTTTATATATATTTTCCTTTGTCTGTCCCTTGGACTTCCTTGTTCCACCCTCCCAACCCTTTTTCTCACCTCTATGGTGACTCAGAACTGGCGGGAGAGTGGAATCGACAACACCTAACGGCCAACCCGCGAGCACCACGCAGTGCGTCTGCCTTGAGGGCAGCACTGATGGCGCGTCGACTCCGCCCATCCCAAAAAAAAAAGAAAAGCTCCCGCGGGGTCATGACCTTCGGCCAAGTACCCAAAGGTGATGTATGGTGAAGATACACAGAAAGATCAGAATTACAGTAGGTACGTAATTTCCATTTTCACCACTAGGCTACTCTTATGGAGCAATAGGTTTGGCAGTTGTCCCGTCTGCCTGAGCCGGCAAGTCTGTCGCCGGGGCCTTCGGCCCTTTTGGTTTCAGACTTGCGGGCAGGGCGGTTGGGACTTCCTAGTCATGCAGCACCTTCTTCACTGCCGTCAACGCCGTGCTCTGATGTTTATCCCCCTCATAAGGCTGTGGCGCAGGGGTCTACATTGGTGCCTTTATCTCCTGCTGAATTTCTTTGTCTTTCTTCAGCGAGTCGAGGGTTGAGGACCTCTGGCTCGGCGCCGCTGACTACAGCACCAGAGCCGTGTCCTGTGCGGTGCCACCAGTGTTTTCAGCGCTGCCTCCTGTTGGGCGCCAGGAGCGCGCTTGAGGCTGCATGCATGCAGAGGTTTTTGACTCCGATTCACAGTGCTCCTCCTCCTCCTCCTTCTTTTCCTATCTATACAATCCTTTCAGGACTAGTAGGAGATGATGTTGAGCCTGATCCTGATCTTCGATTCGAGGACGACTTTGCCGACGATTCCTCCCTAGGGTTAGTGAATAGGCATACTCTTACAGCAGAGCCTCTGGTCGAGGACCTTTCTTTAAAGTCTCTGCTTAGAAATGTTAATATCCTCTCTCTCTCTCTCTCTCTCTCTCTCCAGACTTTGGAAATCGATCCTGGGAAGTTGCTGTGTCTGCAGTACCTGCATGTTCCGGATGAATTGACTCCACCCATGCAACCCTCTTTTGAGACTCGTGCAAATGGTGTGGGATAATCCAGCACTTATTCCCTCTGTGGCTAAGTCCATAGACAGGAAATATGCCCCTCCCAAAGATCGACCCATTCTGGCCTCGCAAGCCTTTGCTGACACCATAGTTGTCCTGGCAGAGAATGGCAAAGCCGTTCTTCTGCAAGAATCTAGGACATGTCCAATAAACAAAGAATCTTGCAAACCCAACACTTTGGGGAAGCGCGTCTTTGCTGCTTCCACCCTGGGCATGCATATTGCTAGCTACCAGGGCTACTTCTCTCAATATGAGTATACACTCTGGCATTCACTTAAGGCCACAGTAGAAATTCTCCCACATTCGGAGGTTAACACAGAGCTTCTTCAAACCATTACTAAAGGCATGGAATCCAATAATCATCAGTTTAAGGCTGCCATGGATGCCTTTGACACTGCTTCCAGAGCAGCGGCGGATGACATATGCACCCATCGCCACTCTTGGCTGCGCACCTCGGGGTTCACAAATGATGCCCAACAGAGGGTTATGGCTTTACCCTTTGATGGTACGTACCTGTTTGGTCCTCAGGTCAAGAAGGTGCTAGAGGCCACACAGAAGACTAGAATGGCCATCAAAATGGCCAGACCGCCATCTACAGCCCCTCAAATGGACGGGAACTGACATCACTTTCATAACCGTCAGTCCTTTCGTGGTAAAGGCAGAAGGAGATTTAACAGAAACCAAACCCCTCAGCCGCAAAAGAAAATGCAGCAGAAGGCACAGGGGTCCCAAAGCCCCTAGTGCCACCCTCTGAGATCCCAGCCTGAGTCCCACCTCAGCTGTCCAATGGGGGCTCTTCCTCGGCAGTAGGAGGACACCTGACTCAGTTTTACGATCAGTGGAAGTCAGTCACATCAGACAAATGGGTGCTCAGAATAATCCGCGAGGGGTACTCTCTAAATCTTTCAGAAACCCCTCCGGATCACCCTCCCCCAAACGACAGCTCAAGCTGTATGTCTCTCAGTCAGACCTTCTTATTTTCAAGATTCAAGGCCTTCTGAACAACAAGGCAGTAGAGGTAGTCCCACTGGATCAGCAGAACACAGGTTTCTACTCCCATTACTTCCTAGTTCCAAAGAAAACAGGCGGCATGTGCCCTATTCTCAATCTCAGGAAGTTAAAAAAATTCCTGTACATGGAAAAGTTCAAGATGTTATCACTCGGTACATTTTTACCTCTGATTCATCAAAATGATTGGCTAGCCTCTGTGGACATGCAAGACACCTATCAACATGTTCTCATACAGCCAAACCACCACAAATACTTCAGATTCGTAGCATTGGGTCAGCACTGCCAGTTCAGAGTCCTGCCCTTTGGGCTATCCTCGGCGCTTCGGGTTTTTATAAAGTGCTTTGCATTTCTCGCAGCACATCTGAAGAAGCTCAGAATTCATGTGTTCCCGTATCTGGACGATTGGCTTCTAGCAAGTCAGTCCCTCCAGACAAGAGACTCAGAAAGCCGTGGCTATGGCTTCCAAATTCCTCACGTCCATGGGAGTTCTGCTAAACTTGGGAAAGTCACAGCTGCAGCCCTCCCAACAGCTCCTTTTCATAGGAGCCCTTCTAGATACCCCCAGCGCAAAATCCTTTCTTCCAGAGGACAGAAGGCGCAACATCCTCCAGATGGCCCACTGCATCAGAGAGAACAACTTGGTCCAAGCTCTCTCGATGCAGTGGATGCTGGGTCTCATGGCATCCTCAGTGTTCACTGTGCCTCTGGCTCACCTTCACATGAGGACTGCTCAGTGGATGCTCAGCACTCAGTGGTCACTGACCACACACCCACAGTCCTTTCACATCAAGGTGACGGAACCTCTGAAACAGTCACTCACTTGGTGGATTCAAGAGGACAACCTTCAGGAAGGTCATCCCTTCGCCCCTCTATATCCCCAGATCTCCATCACCATGGACGCGTCCCTAGTGGGATGGGGAGCTCACTGTCAGGATCTCCACACCCAGGGTCGCTGGAATCAGGATGAGTCTCAGCTTCACATAAATGTTCTAGAAATGAGAGCTGTCCTGTACGCAGTCCAAGCCTTGAAGGACATACTCTGTCACAAGATCATTCTTCTTCAAACGGATAACAAAGCAGTCATGTACTACATCAACAAGCAGAGCAGAGCACACTCTTACGCCTTATGCAGGGAAGCGATGAGAGTGTGGGAGTAGTGCCTGAAGCACAAAGCTCTGATCCACACGATCTGTCTGCCGGGAGTGCAGAATGATCTGGTGGATTGTCTCAGCAGAACGGAGGCAGACTCTCACGAGTGGTCTCTTGAAGCAAACATTGTGCAGTCACTCTTCAAAGAGTGGGGAACTCCAGACCTGGACCTTTTTGCATCCCCACTCAATGCAAAACTGCCTCTCTTCTGCTCCAGAAATCCAGGACCTGGTATTTTTTGTCAGGATGCATTCAGACTGCGGTGGACAAGATGCTTTCTGTACGCATTTCCTCCTCTTCCCCTAGTTCAGAGGGTACTGCTCAAACTGAAGGCAAGGGGGGGCAGAAGGATCCTCATCACCCCATTCTGGCCTCGTCAGATCTGGTTTCCATTGATCAACAGATTGTTGGAAACTTCTCTGAGACAGCTTCCACTTCATATGAACCAGCTGACCCAGGGCCCTGTGGTCCATCCCAACCTGAAGTCCCTTCACCTCCATGCCTGGCTCCTGAAGAGATATAGGTGAACAGGTTTAATGTTTCACATAGGGTCTCAGATATTCTATTAGCTGCTTGCAAACCAGCTACTTGAAAAAGTTACACAGCTAAGTGGAAGCGGTTCTCCATCTGGTGTGCAAATTCCTCCTGGAATCCTTTTTCCTGCCCGCCAAACAAGGTCCTAGAATATCTTCTGGATCTCTCAAACACAGGCCTGCAATACTTGACCGTTAAGGTTCACCTTTGCGCGATCTCACCGTACCATGAGTCTGTGAACTCCGTGTCTCTGGCTGAGCTTCCTGTGGTCAAGCAGTTTCTTAAGGGCATTCTGCATACTACGCCACCGGTCAGACGACCGGTAGCAGCCTGGGACATTAACCTTGTGCTAGACATGTTCACCTGTAAACCTTTCGAGTCTCTACCTACTTGTGAGCTGAAGTTTCTGACTTGGAAGACCGCCTTCCTTGTAGCCATCACTTCTGCCCACAGAGTGTCTGAAATACATGCTTTAGTCACAGACCCTCCATATACAGTATTTCACAAAGACAAGGTGGTCCTTAGGACCCACCCTAAGTTTCTACCCAAGGTTGTCTCATAATTCCATCTGAATCAGCCCTTGGTCCTTCCAACATACTTTGCGAACTTCCAGAATGAGGGAGACCGTACCCTACATTCTCTGGATGTGAAAAGAGCTTTGCAGTTCTGTTTAGACAGAACTAAAAAAATCCGCACATCAAAACAACTGTTTGTCTATTTCAGCATGGCCTGGCTGGGCCAGCCTGTTGCTATCAGACGCATTTCAGCATGGATGGTGGCATGCCATCGCCAATACTACTCCATGGCACAGGTTAAGCTGGAAGGCAAGGTATACGCTTATTCTACCAGAGCAGTTGTGGCATCTCTAGCAGAAATCCAGAACGTGCCCATTGTAGACATTTGTAATGCGGCCACTTGGAGCACTGTGCACACTTTCGTAAAGCACTATGCTTTGGATGTCCATGCCAGGCAACATCAGTCCTTTGCCAAGACAATCCTTAATGGACTTCTCTCCTAATTGAGCTCCACTCCCTGCTGCCTGTCTCGGGGATTATTTTAACTTGGTACTCTCCCATTAGTGTGAATGAGTGGTGGAGACTTTAGGTCCAGGAAGATATGGAAATTATGTACCTACCTTGAATGAAGTCTCCACGACTCATTCACATGCCCACCCTCCATCCCCCGAGCTCAATTATCCTGATCTTATCTGTGTCAGTCTTCACCGTTCATCACATGTGGGTAGTGGCCGGAGGTCACGACCCTGCGGAAGCTCTTTTTTTTGTTTTTGTTTTTTGCATGGGTGGAGCCGACGCACCGACGGCTCCGCCTTCGAGGCCAACGCACTGTGTGGTGCTCACGGGTCGGCCATTGGGTGTCGTCAACCCCGCTCTCCCACCAGTTCTTCGTCTCCCGCCATAGAGGTTGCACCTCATGTGGAGTGCAACTTGAAGATCTTCATCACAACTCGGCCTAGTGTTTCGTTTCGGCCTTCCTATCGAAAAACCAATCTCAGTCAGTTCTGTTTCACCACCCACTCGACGTCGCTGACTGATAAGACCGTTCCTTTTATTATTACAGCAATATCGAGTCTGTTTTTACTTTATTTTACCGTCGATCATGTCTGGTACGAGGGGCGGCAAAAAGTCATCTAAAAAGGGGCAGCCTCCCATGCGTCGGTGCCTGTGCGGCCGTCAATATTTCGTTACTGACCAGCATGATCGTTGCCTTACGTGTCTTGGCCCATTTCACGACATGGATTCGTGCGATGCCTGCTTTTCCATGGACCATTGAGTTCTTGAGCAGCTCGCGGGGAAAGTTGGATGGGCTCCACCAACTTTCAGAGGGCGGACATGCTCTTGTCAGGCCAAGCCGCGGTCTGTCAGCCTTTCCTCCAGGTCCCTTACTGGTTCTGTATGGACTGCAGAGGAGGGGGCTCCTGCCTCTTCTAGCTTTGTTGTGTCGGGGCTCCTTTCTGCAGTGCAGGAGGCCCAGTCCATTCCCCCAGGGAGCAGGCTGGAGGCAACTCTCTGGCAATCGCCCCTTTGGGGACAAGGTTCCCCCTATGTCGTGTCCTGGGGCCCATGGGCCCGGGCCAGCACTGTCCTTGATGCCATCCATCAGCGCCGATTTGGGGCCTTGGCACCGCTTGCGGTGCTGTGGGCTCTAACGGCACCGTGGTCGGTGCCAGTCCACCACTCGGCGCCATTTCTGCTGTCAGCGGTGCCGATGGCAGTGACAGTGCCGTGGGAAGTTCTGTGGTGCCTTCTGTGACTGTTTCTGGTCTCTGCGCCATTCACGGTGCCAAGACTGGAGATGGCGCCGTGTTCAGCTCTGGTGCCATTCGTGGTGCCGTGGCAGGAGTCGGCACCATGGGTGGACCGTTCTTGCTCATGGTGCCATTTGCGGCACCAAGGGGGTTGTCGGCGCCATCTCTGAATACCGCCATTTCTGGCGTCGACTTTGGCCTCAGCGCTGTGGGCGGAGCTGCCTTCCTCCGCGCCGCACTGTGCCAGGAGCACTGCCTCGATCATGGTGCGGCCCTAGATTGGCACTTCTCTCAGTCCTGCTAGGAGTAGGCGTCTGTGGGTGGTCTGGCATCGGGTCTTGGTCTCCTCTTTGGAGGAGGAGGATTCCAGGTCTGATCCAGACTGACTGCCGGATTCCTCGGAGTCTGCAACTTCCGTGGTCACCTTGGTAGATGCTTCGGTGGTCTGGACCCAGCCACCCTCTGAGGAGTGGGCAGTGGTCCCTGAGTCTGGGATCAGGGGCTCTGACCAGCAGGCGGCGGTCCAGGCGGCCGTTGCCCTGCAGCCTGGACTTGTTGAATTTTCAGCTTCCTCAACTGGGGCACCCCCTCCTTTGGTGTGCCTGGATCTCCCAACTTTAGGGTTGACCAGGGCACCCACTGAAGGGGAGGGTGCTGCACCCTGGGTGGTCTCCTTGGGGGCTGCTCAGAGTTGCCAGCTGCCTAGGCTGGTGTTCTCAAGGTGGAGGGCTCTCTCAGAGTCAGAGGGGTTGAGGAGCCTGAGTTCGATTTGGTGGCCCTTCTTTGGGACCCACCCAGATTCGGGGAGGAACCGCAGTGTAGACCCTGGCCTTTCCTTCTCTGTCTCCTCGAGAGTGCCCTTTTCTTTGGAGACCAGGGACCATCCTTTTGGGCTCACATGGTCCCGGTCACCTCACAGGGGGGATTCTTCTGGGCACGGTCTAGGCAGTTTCAGCATGGTTGATCAGCTGTCGGCTGTTGGGCTGTCTGGAGCTCATCCACTCTTGGGGACTTCCGGTGGGCTCTCTTGCCCGGACAGAGGATGTCCCTCTTCTGTAGAGGATCTGGCCCCCATTCTTCTGTCGCCATCTCCTGCTCTCCCGGGTATTTCTGGTCCTAGGGGACCTCTCACCTGGGAGCAATTCAGGTGCAGCTGCTCACTTCCCCACGTACGTCAGGGATATGGATGACTGGGTGTCCCACCCTTCCACTGAACAGCCGACTCCTAGATCTCCGAAGTCTTCTGCTTCCTCATCCTCCTCCTCTTCTGGAGGAGAAGAACCTTCCGTCCACATCTCCCCTGCCGCTGATCTGGCTGAGTATCAGCGTTTCCTCACGAGGATGTTGGAAGACCTTCGGATCACCCTCCCCCCCACTCATCACAATCCTGAGCATTTGACGTGTGCCTTTCTAGGTGACTTCAGTGCAGCCACCCTTGTGTTGTCTGCCTGACCTCCTCCTTTTCAGGAGACGTCACTGCACTTCTGGAAAATGTCTCTTTTCCGGAGTCCCAGCCCCTAGGGATCTGAGCCAGAGGTATTGTGCCCCCCCCCCCTGGAGTCTCCAGGTCGTATGCCTCATCCTCAGTCAGGGTTGACGCAACTGGACACTCCTGATGGGCTTCGCGTCCTTCACCGTGACCGTCCCCCAGATCAAGACTCTGTGGATTTTGACTTCTGGGGGAGGAGGACCTTCTACTCTGCATGGTTGTTGCTGTCAGTTGCTGCACATCAGGCCCACTATGTTTCCTATGATAGGTTCTTGTGGTCCAGGCTAGGTCAGTTCCTAGCCTCCCTGCCTGATCCAGAGGTAACTAGACAAGCCATTGCACTCTCTGCACGGGGCCTGGAGCTAGCAAGGCACCAAGAGAGGGCATCTTATGATGCCAGCGAGTTGCTTCCAGAGTCATAGGGACAGCGATCTGCATTAGGCGGATGGCATGGCTGCATCTTTCCTGGTTGTCACCCTTGGCCCGACATAGGGTGATTTCCTCCGCCTAACGGAGAACCCATCTTTTCTCACTTAGGGTGTGACGGCGCCTGTCGTGGCAACTTCCTTCCCCCTCCGGGGGTCCTCATCTCACTCTTCCCAGTCTGGGGCCTTGCCAGGCCCGTAAAAGTTCTCCCTTCCAGTGTCTCCCCCACTGGGAGCTATGGGGCTTAGTCTCTAGGGTCTCGAGACCCCTTCGGGGTGGCTCGGTACTAACCACATGTGATGAATGGTGAAGATTGATTCAGATAAGATATGAAAATTACATACATACCATAATTCTTGATCTTTCTGTGTATCTTCACCATTCATCACATTTCCAACCCACCATCCCCCTGGGGCCTCAGTCTCTGGGTCCTCCTCCCTCTTGTGTGCCCTCCTCCCCCCTCCTTTCCGTTGGACAGGAGCGGGGTGATTTTGGGCACGCGGGGGGGAGGTTTCCTTCCACCTTTCTGGCGGGGGGAGGAGTCGGGGGCGCTGTCCTCCTCATCGCCTTTGGCTTCCACCCCTTTGGGGTGGGATGTTGGTGGCTGCCCCCCCCCTTCCCTCAATCCTTGTCCTTCGAGACTAATCATTTTTCCTTGTTTTAAGAAGAGTTTTTTTTTTCTCCCCTACCCTTATTTTGTTGGTCAGGGGAGGGGACAACCCTCGGTTCCTGGTCCCTCTCCTATCTCCTTACGACCTTGAAGTTGTTCTGCCAGAGTGCGTTTGTCAAAAATTCCTGTGCCTTAAATTTTGACAGTCTAACCACACTAGCTACTCCTGGGCAGTAAGTCCATCTCAAATCAGGGATCAGATGCGAGCCTGGGGTTTGTCCTCTCCCCTCCCACTTGATGTTTCCCTCCCTTCCTTCTCTTCCCTTTACTTCTTCCAGAGATTGGGGCCCCTCCCAGTCCACTTAGTTTTTCTTCCCTCTCCCCCATCTGTCCTCTCAGTCATTTATTTCTCCTTTTAGTTCATGTATCATTTTCTTTGTCCCTTGGACTTCCTTGTCCCTCCCTCTTAACCCTGTTTCTTACTCTACAGTGACTCAGAACTGGCAAGAGGGCGGGGTCGACAACACGTAAAGGCCAACCCCTGAGCGCCATGTAGTGAGTCGGCCTTGAGGGTGGCGCCGTCGGTGCGTCGGCTCCGCCCATCCAAAAAAAAAAAGAGCTCCCACGGGGTCGTGACCTCCAGCCACTATCCACATGTGATGAATGGTGAACATACACAGAAAGATCAAGAATTAGGGTAGGTACATCATTTTAATTTTTTGGTCTTCAGCCCACTCTTTGTTGGGCTGTGAAGACTCTGTTGAGATGACCCTTCTTACACGGGTCATTCGGACTATCTTAGGTTAGTTTCACTACGTTAGTTTACGCTGCACCTTCTCGGTAAAAAAGGTACTGAGGCGGTTGGAGGGTCGAAGCAAGGTACCCTATATGGCGCGAGCCGAGCTCACGGTGCTGCTTCCTTGCGGTCCTACCTAGGTGCCGGGCTTCCTGAAGAATTTTGGCTCCTGCTGGATCCTAGCACCTTCAGCGTAGTCCCATTAGTGTGAATGAGTGGTGGAGACTTCGCTCAAGAAGATCAAGAATTACGGTAAGTACGTAATTTCCATTTTTTTGGTTGAGTCCCTCTTTTATCATTTTTACAGCAGGGGGCACTTAAGCAGTGAAATGTTAAATGATAATGAGTAGGTACAGTAGATGGCTTTGGTGGGATCTGAACCTTGGCTTTCTTTCCATCATTACACCATGCCACAAACACCATGCAAGGAAATATTCAGCATTGACAAATGCTTGTATATCCCTGACCCTGCTGGCCACTCATTCAGCATGTCAGCTATTGTCCAGTCAGGGAAAGGTGTGTGTATGTGTGGGGGGGGGGCTGTTTCCAGACCAAAGAGTGAGCAAACAGCAAATAACATAAAGGGCATAGGAGTCCTAAGGTTTCATCCACTCCCTCCTGCTGCTGCTGCCAGAAAAGCAGGAAGATATGAGGCTCAAACAAAGCAAACTGATTTAAAACAACCAAATATTTGTTCCACAGGCTTCTGTCTCCCCATCAGGGAGATTCTTTTTACTTTAACAGCAGCCCCTGTGTGAACTAGTACAGACTCTAGCAGGTGTGTTCACATTTGGGGGGTGGGCTAAGACAGCAATGTAGAAAAGACAGCAGAAGAAAGAAACAAAAGCAGAAGTATAGACAAAGTTAAAAGGGCAGGTAGAGCAAGGATAGGGGGCACAGGACTGAGAGCATCCAGTTTTCAGTCTGTAGCTAGAAAGAATAATTTAGAAAACAGGACAGTGTAGAGGAAGGGTTAGGAAAAAGGGCAGAGACATTGACCTTGTCACAGGCAGGTTATCTCTTGCCTTATTTGGAGGTGTCCATACGTGCCTCATGTATACTGTGATCGTCTTCGAGGATATCTCTCATCAGGCCACACCTATGGAACTATACCTGCCAGGCACTAGGACCTCATGGAAACTTTCTTGCAAGCAGTCTGCTAGGGGCCACCCATGACAACGTCCTTCACCAGCACTTCCCATATAAAAGTGGGTGGCCCTTTTCCTCCTCAGTTCTTTTCCCACCATCAACCATACTCGCCAAATCCTCTACAGAGACATCAGCGCTACATTTGGCTGCTGCTTAGTGTTTTTCAGAATTGCTCTCCCTAGTTCGCTGTCACTTTTCGAAAGTGATCATTGTCACAAACCACTCAGCAGGTCAGCCCTCTACTTCCAAAGTGCCAACCTCTGAGCGCAGTCTTGTGAACAGTTAACAGAAACAGGGTAACCCTCCTGTCTGTTTTGTGGGTTCGAATCAACCTTTGGTCTCAAGTCT
Source organism: Neoceratodus forsteri (assembly GCA_016271365.2). Lineage (NCBI taxonomy): Eukaryota > Metazoa > Chordata > Ceratodontiformes > Ceratodontidae > Neoceratodus > Neoceratodus forsteri. The sequence continues at coordinate 1,502,297,476 of CM057450.1, read as the reverse complement.
TGGAGGGATTCAAACAGTGAACCTCTTGCTAGCGTACCCAATGCACAGGCTCAGATAATTCTGTCTTCGAGGGGCCAGATATCTTTGCCTAAGGGCACCTAACCAGGTGTACAGAAATGAACCCTTAAAAACTCTAATAAAGACCTCAGATTACTCTTACCTTTTTCCAGTTTGGTATCAACAGTCAAGCTTATGCACAGTGTCTGCTTTAACCATATATACTTCACTTGTTAAAGAAAAGAAATTCAAAGACAGACCAAGTAGGCTCTAAAAATAGAGTTTTACTAAAATAGATAAAAGTATGTAAAACATAAAATACAGAACCATATACCACAAGAACCATACAATCTTTTAAAAGAACAAGGTTTTAACAGTGCAATTCCTACTACAGTGCTTAGATTTTGTCTCTCTCTGTCTCTACCTGTATACTTGCTTAAAGTGCTCAAAGATGTTTCTTTGTCAGAGTGTAGATAAAAGTGTCTCTGAAGGAAAACAAAATCTGTTTAAAAAACTGTCTTTGCCAACCCCTTTGTGTGAGGTCGCCTAGCTCCTCCTCTGTTTATGAAAAATCATACACCCAGGATATTTTATCATAATAGAAGGTAAGATAATTAAGGTTACATCAGCGGTAACGTCTTTCCCCATGTGACTTCCTCAATCAAGTCTGTAAATTTCCTTTCATCTATAAGCAGTATCCTCTCTCACACACAGACATCAAAGCATTTGTGATTTCGCACCAGTGTGCCAAACCTGGTTTCCTCCTCGAAATGTCATAAAATGGATACTGATTTCCCTCTTAGCAGTTAAACATAGAAACATAGACTTTGACGGCAGATAAGGACCGCTTGGCCCATCTAGTCTGCCCATTTCCCTACCTACAGGATAGGCCGCAGATCCTAGTTAACCAACAGCCTATTTCTGACTACCCCTTACAAGAATTGCCTTATGTCTGTGCCATGCATTCTTGAATTTTCCCACAGTTTTAGACCCCACAACCTCCTCAGGAAGGCTGTTCCATGCATCCACTACCCTCTCTGTGAAATAATACTTCCTCACTTTGCCCCTGAACCGCCCCCCTTCTATCTTTAAATTGTGTCCCCTTGTTCTTGCACATCTCTTTTTCTGAAAGATGCTACCCTCTAGGACTTTGTTGATTCCACTGCGGTACTTAAAAGTTTCTATCATGCTCCCTCTCCCTTCTTTCCTCAAGGGTATACATATTAAGCTCCTTTAGTCTCTCCTCATACGGCTTCTCATGCAGACCCTGCACCATTTTAGTTGCCCTCCTCTGGACTGCCTCTATCCTGTCTATGTCCTTGCGGAGATGGGGTCTCCAGAACTGGATGCAGTACTCCACATGGGGTCTCACCAACTGTCTGTACAGAGGGATAACAACTTCCTGTTTTCTGCTGCTGATGCCTCTCCCTGTGCATCCCAGTATACCCCCAGCCCTCCCTACTGCCTTCTCACATTGCTTGCTAACCTTAAGGTCATCTGATATGATTACCCCCAGGTCCCTTTCCTTTTTTGTTGTTGTTACTACCTCCCCTTTGTGAATTCTTCCCTGGTTCTTGTTTCCCAGGTGCATTATTTTGCACTTCTTTGCATTGAATCCTAGCTGCCATACTTCGACTATTCCTCCAACCTTGCCAAGTCCCTTCTCATCCTTTCCACACCTCCTTGTGTATCAACTCTGTTGCAGATCTTTGTGTCATCTGCAAAAAGGCATACTTTTCCTTCCAGTCCCTCTGCAATGTCACTGATGAAGACATTAAAAAGGACTGGACCCAATACTGAACCCTGCGGTAACCCACTAGTAACCGCTCTTTCTTCAGAGTGTACTCCATTTACAATTACCTTCTGTGTCCTGTGTGCAGCCAATGTTTTACCCAGGCTACCACCCTGGGACCCACTCCCAGGCTAGTTAATTTGACTATTAATCTTTTGTGTGGGACTGTGTCAGATGCCTTGCTAAAGTCTAGGTAGGCCATGTCCACAGCCCTTCCCTGGTCTACTACTTTGGTTACCCAGTCAAAGAAATCTATTAGATTCGTCTGACATGACCTTCCCGCTGTGAACCCATGCTGCCTTGGGTCCTGTGCCCCACTGGCCTCTAGGTACTCGATTATTCTTTCCTTCAGAAGTGACTCCATCACTTTCCCTACCACAGAGGTCAGACTGACAGGTCTGTAGTTTCCTGCCTCTGTCTTGGTCTCACTTTTGTGAAGGGGAATCACATCCGCCTTCCTCCAGCCCTTGGGTACCACACCATCCTCCCATGATTTATTAAAAAGAGTAGCCAGTGGTTTCACTAGTTCCTCCCTTAATTCTTTTAGAATTCTGGGGTGAATTCCATCAGGACCCACTGCTTTGTCCACCTTCAGTTTTAGGGGTTCTTGCAGAACCCTTTCTTCTGTGAAAGGACTGGGATCGACCCCCATCAAGAGTGCTTCTGTTAATTGGATTAGGCACTTCCCCCTCCTCTTTTGTGAATACTGAGCAGAAATATTCATTCAGTATCCCTGCTTTTTCACTGTCCCCCTCTGCCCACACACCGTTCATTCTATTCAGCCTCACTATCCCTCCTTTTGTCTTTCTACACTCGCTGATGTACCTATAAAAGGTTTTATCCCCCTTCTTAACTGAGTTGGCTATCTTTTCCTCAGTTTGGGCCTTTGCTATTCTGACTTCCTTCCCTGCTTCCTTCTGCCTTAACTGGTACAGCTCTCTGTCCTGCTCCTTCTGTGTTTCCTTATACTTCCTGAATGCTATCTTTTTCTTCCTGACTTTCACAGCCACCTCTTTTGAGAACCATAGTGGCTTTTTCTTTCGTTTTGATTTGTTTATTTGTTTCACACAAAGGCTTGTTGCCTCTGTGATAGCAGTTTTGATGATTCCCCATTGTTGCTCCACACCTCCTTCTAGCCTGTTTGCTAGTGCTTTTCTGAGGCACTCTCCCATCTTCCCATCAGTTAAAGCTATATTTACCTTAGAAAAACAGAAGATTCTTGATTAAGGTCTGTTCTAGTCTATAATTAGCTTCTGGCCTTCTAGGTAACATCTTGTATCTAAAACCTGGGTGTATGTGTGTGTCAATTCACATGCTGTCTCAGCATCTCTCATGAGAGACAGTCCATAACACATTTTTATATTATATATTACAAAAAATCATAGTGTACTCAGAATTGGCTGTCCTCGTGTCACAATCATCGTCATTGTGTATGTTGTCTAAAGAACCTGCTAAACTCTTTAGATACTGCGAATGTGGTGAGAAGATTTACTCAGGTGACCTGCATGACATCTGTGTGTGCTGCCTTGACGTGGACCATAATGTTAAGGCTACCTGGTGATGCAGGAAGAACACCCTGGAAATCCACCTTCTAAAACAGCAGGTAGCCCGGATGGAGAAAGAGCTCCAGGAAAAGAGCTCCACCATGTCATGGCCTGCTCTTCAGGCTCCCACTCATCGAAGTCCCGGGAGAAAACCACCGGGCAACAGAAGCACAAACACTGGGAGAGAGAAAGGAGTAAGGAGAAATCCTCCCTGGTAATTTCTCAGTCACCTCTCCAATCCAGTATGACCACCACAGTGCCATCGAGTGCCTCAGCGATGACGCCAGCAGCCACCTGGACCTTTGATTCCTCCAGGTCGGAACAGGCTGTGACTACTGCCGGGTCAAGCATGGCTGGCGAAGGACCATCGTGGTTGGGGGCAGCACTTCCCCCCTCGACATCCCAGAGCGTGCCTGTAGTACAGGCAAGTGCCAATGTGCAGACAGTGCTTTAGTCTTTCATGGACATGCTGCAGCGCCTGCTACCTCCTCCTCCTGCCAGAGCAGCAGTGTCAATGGGCATCCCAGACAAGCCCCACCACTGTCGTCTGTTCGGTCAGTGCACTCACTCCCTTCCAGGGCATTGATCACCTCTTCTGTTCCCTCCTTGAGGCCTACAAAGCCATTGACAAGGATCAGGAATATAACCCTGATCTCATAATGCAAGTGGAAGAGGAGGAGGAGGAAGAATATGTGGAGAGCTCATATGAGAGGTCTAGCTCCACCATCTGCACAGGGAGTGAGGACTCGATTGTGTATACCCCAAGGTTCCCCTCACCCCTGAAGACCCTTCATTCATCTCCATGATGCAGCAACTCTAGCCTGCCGTGGGGTTCGAATCTGAGGAGAAAGACATCACCAAAAGGAATCCAGTAGAATTTTTAGAACTACCTGATTCCCTGCCTCTCATGAGTCCTTCTCTATTACCTGCCCTAGAGGATGCCACCCTGACTGCCTGCCATGGGCCTAATATGATTCCTGCCATTCCTAGGAAGGCAGATAAGCTCTACCAGGCCCCTTCAGGAAGACCCTTCTTTGCAGGCCAACCTGAGACTGACTCAGTTGTGATGAATGCAGCCCATGATAGATCTTAAGTGCCTAAACATCTTAGTTCTCTCCCTCCTAACAGGGAGTCCAGGAGACTAAATGTCTTGGGAAAGAGGACCTTCGCTTTTGCTATCTTGGGCCTGAGAATTGCAAACTATCAGGCCCATATGGTAAAATACCAGAATACCCTCTGGAGGAAGGCCAAAGCGGCGGCCCAGGCCTTACCAAAGGGTACTCCCACTCAGGAGCTGCTAAAGGCTCTCCAGGCAGGAGTAGATGTAGAAAAACATCTGTTGAGGTCTACTTATGACATTTCTGTTGCTTTTGCTAGAGCAGCATCCTCTGGTGTCTGTTTAAGATGGCATTCTTGGTTGAGGGTGGCAGGATTTGCCAATGTTGTCCAACAGTTCATCTTAAGTGCCCCATTTAGAGGATATAAACTGTTCGAAGCAGACATTCAGGATATCCTCTCAAACCTACTGGCATCGGGCAGGACTTTAAAATCAGTACACTTCCTGTACCATACACAACCAAGAAGCAGGCAGAGGGTGCCCTTTCATCCGGCCAACAAAAACACGATTCAGGAGCCAGGCAACAAGATAAAAGCAGAGGAGGATCAGCTCTACCTGCCCCAGGACCCACCCCAGGAGCCCATTTGAAAGCCCTTAGAGGTGGAAGTGCGACTGCAGTTGCAGGATTTGCATTATTGTGACTCATTACTAGATCCCAACCCACGGGCACCTTTGGGGGTGGCAGTAGGGGGTCGCCTTTTCTCTCCGCCTGGACCGGTGGAGGAAGGTCACATCAGATGTTTGAGTCCTGCAGATAATAGAAGAGGGCCGTGCTCTAGAGCTTCTGGAGCTACCTCTAGGCCAGCCACCAACCCCTTCAATCTATCCTTAAGTACACATACTGGAGGAAGTAAATGCCCCAATGCAGAAGAGGGGCATAGAACCAGTTCCTTGGGAACAAAGCAACAGGGGGTGCTACCCTTACTACTTTCTATTCATCAAATGCACAGGGGACCTAAGGCCCATTCTGGACTTAAGAATTCTGATCCTCTGTATTCATTACTAGAAGTTTGAAATGGTCACTCTACAAGACCTGTTACCATTACTGCAAGTAGGGGACTGGATCTGTACCCTAGACATGCAGGATGCTTACCTGCATATTAAGATCTGTCCCCCTGACAGGAAGTAACTCAGGTTCCTCTTCCAGAGGGAACATTACTAGTTCAGGGTATTGCCCTTTGGTTTATCATCTGTGTCACGGGTCTTTACCAAATGTTTAGCTGTAGTGGCAGCAGCCCTCGAGAGAGAGGGATTGTATGTATTCTCCTATTTGAACAACTGGCTGCTCAAAGTTCATTCCAAAGAGCAGCTTTACTAGACTCTGGCACGCACCAGGCAGTTGTTCAATACCTTAGGAATCATGGACAGTGTGCCCAAATCAGTCCTCACCCCTTGTCAACATCTGCAGTACATAGTGGCAGTCCTGGACACAGCACAATGCTTAGCCTTCCTGCCCCAGGACAGGACCAAACACCTGATTGCACAGGCCAAGATGGTATACAACAACAGGTATGTCACAGCCAGGACATTCCTGAGACTGTAGGGCCTCATGGCAGCAGCCATTGTTACAGTACCACTGGCAAGACTGCATATGATGAGTCCCAAATGGACATTGAGTCCAATGGGACCAGCGCACCGACGATCTAGAACAGAAGGTTTCAGTAACATCTCCTGTCCGAAAGGTGCTTCTGTAGTGGATGGAGCCTGACCATTTGCTGAAGGGGGTCCCTTTCCTGATCTCCTTCCCTCATCAGATCCTTTACAACAGACGCCTCAAGGATGGTCTGGGGGCACATCTGGGGCCCCATCAGACACAGGGAACATGGACAAAAGTGGAGAGTACCCTCCACATAAACGTCCTAGAAATGTCTGTTCTGTATGGTCTACAAACCATCTAGACCCATCTATGCCCAGAACATCTGCTGGTGCAAATGGACAACATCAGTGTGGTGCACTACATTAACAAGCAAAGGGGAATTCACTCCTACCCCCTCTTTTGGGAAGTGATGTGGGTTTGGTATTGGGCTCTAGAACATGGTCTAGAACTGTCAGCAGTTCATGTTCCAGGTGTCCAAAATATCTTGGCAGACAGGCTAAGCAGATCACAGTCCAGAATGCATGAGTAGGAACTGTTGACCTTAGTAGCAGAAGACCTGTTCAACAGGTGGGGCAGTCCAGAGTCGGACCATTTTGCATCCCCACACAGCTCAAAACTGCCACTTTTCTGCTTGCTCGTTCCAGGGCCTGAAGTTTTCTGGTGAGACAAGTTATCCCTCTCTTGGACAATGAGGTTCCTTTACGCCTTTCCTCCCTTCCAGAGGGTGTTAATCGAGCTCCAAATGAAAGGAGCAACTCTGGTGTTAATCAAGCTCCAAATGAAAGGAGCAACTCTCAATACTCATTGCTTCCTTTTGGCCTTGTCAAATCTGGTTCCCCTTACTGCAGCAATTGGCAGTGGAATCACCAGTACCTCTGCCTATGTGCAAGGCCTTGTTGTCACAGGAACAGGGAACCCTGGTCCATCCGGACCTCAGATCACTCCATCTCCATGCATGGCTCCTGAAGACGTAGCCTTTGCTAGGTTTGGGGTGTCTTAAAAGGTGGCTGGTATTAAGGACTTCAGTAAGGCATTCGACTTGGTGCTGCATGGGAGGCTGGGTAGTAAGCCGGCAGGTACAGGTACAGGTGCAGGGGTGAAAATGGTGGGATGGGTAGTAAACTGGTTACAGGAAAGGCAGCAAAGGGTGGTGGTGGGAGGGGAGCTCTCATACCCGAGGGCAGTGACAAGCGGAGTACCACAGGGCTCAGTGCTGGGACCAGTGTTGTTTGGGTTGTTCACATCAGACATCTCTATGGGCATCAAGAGCAAGCTCAGTTTGCTTGCAGATGACACCAAGATGAGAGCAGTAGTGGATGACTTAGGAGGGTGGCATGCGTTGCAGGACGATCTGTCAAAACTGGAGACCTGGTTGGATACCTGGCAGTTGGGATTAAATGCCAAAAAGTGCAAGGTGCTACATTTCGAGGCAAAAGAACCAAGAAGGAGCTACCAGCGGGGGGGGGGGTTCAGCTAGCCGTGACAGAGGAGAAGAATCTGGGGGTGATTATAATGGGCTCAATGAACAACTTAGCACAATGCAGGAACACAGCTGCAAAGGCCAACAACATACTAGGTTGTACTGCCTGGGGTATATCTTCAAGGAAAGGGGAGGTGATCCTGCCGTTGTATAGGTCACTGGTTAGGCCACCCTTGGAGTACTGCGTACAGGACTGGTGCCCATACCTGAAGAGGGACATTAAGTTATTGGAGGGGGTGCAGCACAGGGCAACAAAGATGATCCAGGGACTAAGGGACATACCCTACATGAGCAGGCTGAGGGAGCTGAACATGTACTCACTGGAGGAGAGGAGAGGAGAGACAGGAGGGATATGATTGAACCGTCAAGTACATGAAGGGAATAAACAAGACAGGCACAGAGGGACTATTCAAGTTAAGGGGGGGTAGGGTCACTCATAGAAACATAGAGGTTGACGGTAGATAAGGACCGCAAGGCCCATCCAGTCTGCCCATTTCTTTTTCTACCTTATAAATGTGCCATCGGCCTTTGCTCTTTCAGTGGCCTATCTATTCATACTCATCTGTATTGCTCCCTTATGCCTATCCCATGCCTGTTTGAAGCCCTGCACTGTATTCATAGCCACCACTTCCTGAGGTAGGCCATTCCATGCATCCACCACTCTTTCTGTGAAAATAATTTCCTCACATTCCCCCTTAATCAGCCTCCCTCTAATCTCATGCTGTGTCCTCTTGTCCTGCTATTTTTCTTATATTTAAATATGTTAGACTCTTTCAACTTGTTAATGCCCTTAAGGTGTTTGAATGTTTCAATCATATCACCTCTCTCCCTCCTTTGCTCAAGGGTATACATATTGAGCTCCGTTAATCTGTCCTCATATGTCTTCTGATCCAGTCCCTGCACTATTTTGGTTGCCCTTCTCTGGACTGCCTCAATTTGGTTAATGTCCTTGTGAAGGTGTGGCCTCCAGTACTGCATGTAGTACTCCAGATGGGGCCTAACCAGTTCTTGTAAAGAGAGATTATTACCTTCCTCTTCCGACTTGTCATACCCCTGCTAATACACCCTAACATCCCCCTAACCTTACCTACTGCTGTAGAGGTCTGCTTGGATGATTTCAGGTCATCGGTGATGATGATGCCCAAGTCTCTTTCTTCTTTTGTGACTGCCAGCAACTCCCCTCCCAGCCTATAGGTGGCTTCAGGGTTTCTCTTCCCTATGTGCATGATCTTGCACTTCTTTGCATTAAATCCCAGTTGCCACTCTTCTGGCCATTTTGCTAGTTTATCCAGATCTCTTTTCATTCTGCCCACCCATCTGAATCATCTACTCTGTTGCAGATCTTGGTGTCATCTGCAAACAGACAAGCCTTACCCTCTAGTCCATCTGCAATGTTACTAATGAAGATATTGAAGAGGACTGGCCCCAGGACCGATCCTTGAGGTACTTCCACTTGTGACTTGCATCTCTTCTGACTGTATACCATTTACCACCACTCTCTGTTTTCTGCCCGTCAACCAGTTTGCCACCCAGTTGACCAACTTCTGACCCACCCGAGCCTGCCCAGCTTATTTATCAATCTTCTATGTGGAACAGTGTCAAAAGCTTTGCTGAAGTCAAGGTAGGCAACATCAACTGCTTCCCTTGGTCCACCACTCTGGTTACCCTGTCAAAGAAATCTATGAGATTAGTTGACAGGACCTTCCTTGAAACCCATGCTGTCTTGGATCCTGTGCCCTATGGATTCCAGGTGTTGCACTATCCTTTCCTTAAGGAGTGCCTCCATAATCTTGCCCACTACTGAGGTAAGACTGACTGGTCTGTAGTTCCTGCCTCCTCACTGCTACCACTCTTGTGGAGCGGGATCACATGAGCCTTCTCCAGTCTTCTGGGACCTCTCCTGTGCTCAGAGACTCACTAAACAGTTCTGCTAATGGCTCTGCTAGTTCCACCCTTAACTCCTTAAGTACCCTGGGATGTATGCCATCAGGTCCCATTGCCTTGTCCACCCTGAGCTTAGCGAGCTCTTGTAGGACCCTTTCTTTTGTGAAGGGAGTAGTGCTCACCTCCCTCCCCCCTGTGTCCATGGTGCTGAGCTGTGGGCCCTGCCCTACCTTCTCTTTAGTAAATACTGAGCAAAAGTATCTATTTAGGATAGATGCTTTTACACGGTCCTCCTCCTCACATGCCCCCTTTTCTCCTTTGAGCTTAGCAATACCCCCTCTGGACTTTCTCCTTTCACTAATGTATATATAGAAAGTCTTGTCACCTTCTTTTAGTGTTCTTGCTAGTGTTTCCTCAGTTTGGGACTTTGTCTGCCTTACTGCCTTCCCTGCTTCCCTTAGGGAAGTTTGGTATGCTTCCCTATGTTCATTCCGCTGTGTTCCCTTATATTTCCTGAAGGCCAACCTTTTGGCTCTGACCTTTTCTGCTACTGTGTTTGAGAACCAAAGTGGTTTCCTTCTTCTTTTGCACTTCCTTTTCTGTCTAATACAATGGGATGTTGCTTCAAGTATTGCATCCTTAAAGCTTACCCACTTTGCCTGTACCCCCTCGCCTGTGTTTCTTTTTGCCAGGGCTAGCTTAACTCTGTTGGCCATCTTATTAAAGTCAGCTCCTCTGAAGTCCCATATTTTTGCCTTGGAATGGGATGATTTAGATGTAGTGGCCAAATTGAACCATACCATGTGATGGTCACTGGCCCCCAGGTGACCTTCTACCTGGAGATCTGTGATCTGTGATCCCTTCCTTGCCAAGGTCACGATCTCAGATTGGAGGAGGGAAGGTTCGGAACGGAAATGAGAAGACACTTTTTTACAGAGAGAGTGGTGTCTGGGTGGAACGAGTTGCCCGCGGAAATGATATCCTGTAGAGCAGTGGACTGCTTCAAAAGGGGATGGGATAGGGTAAGGAGGAGGGTCAGGAGAGGGGCAACTGCAGTATAAGGGTTGCTAGCTGCACACTCGAGCAGACTCGATAGACCATAAGGCCTTTATCTGCTGGCAAATTCATATGTTCGTATATTCTGGTGGCTGCCAGAAAGCCTTCCACCAGAGCCACTTATTTCGTGATGTGGAAGTGGTTTGCTTTGTGGGCTGCTTCTCATCACCTGGATCCTTTTACATGTCCAGTAAATCAGGTTCTAGAGTATGTGCTGTCCTTGTCAGATGCAGGATTGCAGTGCTCTTCTGTTAAAGTGCACGTGGCAGCAATTTCAACATTTCATGTGCCTATTGATGGTCGTACGGTTGCTTAGTTGGAGGTGGCCCATACGTTCTTCACTTGAAGCCTCCTATCTGCAATCCAGTTCTGGCTTAGGACCTGAATTTTGTGTTAGAAAAGCTTACATTGGCTTCTTTTGCACCAGCTGCGACTTGTGGCCTGCGCTTCCTTTCTTGGAAAGCATTATTTTTAGTTGCTATTTCTTCTGATCGCAGGATCTCAGAGCTTCAGGCTGTAATGTGTGAGCTTCCATATTTGATTTTCCACAAAGACAGGGTGTCTTTATGTACCAATCCTAAGTTTCTTCCTAAGGTTGTGTATGAGTTTACTTAAAATCAGACTATCCACCTGCCAGTTTAGTTTCCTGAGCATGCCAATCCAGGGGAAGTATTGCTCCGTACTTCAGATGTACATAGAATACTCGGGTACTATTTACACCACACGAAGGACTGCAGGAAGTCCGCACAGTTTTTTGTTTCCTTTGCCCCCGGGAAAGAGGGCATACCAGTTTCTAAACAGAGTCTGTCCAAATGGTTGGCCAACTTTCTGTTACAGAAAGTGCGGTAAGGAACTTCCTGCTGTTGCTCGCGGTCATTCCACCAGAGGCATGGCTACTTCAAACAACATGAAGTCTTGCTATATTATGACATATGCAGTATAACCCCAGGTTAGAACTGCTCCGGAGGTGGAAGAGTTAACTTCCATGCAGGGCATGGAATCTTGAGCTCGAGCTCGGTTAAACACTCTGTCTGTTGAAGCTCAAACTTAAACTGTCAGATTCTTTACTCCGCCTCACTGAACAGTCGCCTCGGAGATTCCTCCTGCTCGGTTTGTTTGTCAGTTTATAGTGTATTTTCGGTTTATTTACCGAAATTTAACCGCAATCGTCGGTTCAAGCTCTGTCTGTGGTACTGTAAGTAATAGTTAGGCTTACTTTTTTTATTTTCTTCTGTGTGGAACTTGTAAACGTCTTTTTCGGTTCGGTTTGAACCGATCAGAGGGATTTAAAAATTACTTTCTAGCCCTTTAGAGTGCGGTTCCCGGTTCTTATCGGTTCTAAGAAAACCAGATTTAATTACGTTTTTTTCCATGACCCGTGACACGGTTGGGAACCGATAAGAGAGTCTTGCTTGGTGGATTGCCGCTAATGGGCAAGTTTTGGTTAGGCTGGCACTATGTCTGAGAAACCCAAGAGAAAAACCGGACCCGCTGGGTTTCAGCACTGTGGCCTCTGTGGGGAAGCCTTTGCCAGGGCTGACCCACACACCATATGTGTATATTGTCTGGGGTTTGACCACCTCAATGCAGACTGCCAGATTTGTAAAAATTTTCCTGCTGCCACCGTGGAAAAAAGAGTTGGTAGGCTCAGGGAAAGGGAGGCCAAAAAGTCCACTGACCCGATGGCCAGCCGGTTCGGTTCAACGAACCTGAGGGAGTGCCCTCCTGACCAGGCGATGCTTCCTCGGGCAACGAAGAGCCAGCTCTGAGGAGCTGGTTCCAACTAAAGGCTAAAAAGGTCAGCTAGTTTGGGGCCAAGTTCTTTCTCCAACTCTGAGGAAATAGCCAAAGCTTATTCAGATTGTCCAGTCTCTTTCCCAGTTCGTCTCGAACCGCACCATTGGGTAAGCGACCGGTTCGGTCGGTTCCCTCGGTTCAAGATTATGATTTTGAAGATTTTTATGAACCAGGGAAGAGGAGGAGGGGTACGAGGAGAGTGAGTGTGATTTTGACAGTCTGGATGTGCCCATTGAACCGGACATCTCTCCAGACAGACCTTCAGGAGTATCCCCTCCCAGGCTATCTGAGTCCCTTTCTCATTTTTTGTTTTACAAGAAAGTTGCTGACACTCTGCAGCTCCCTGTTGAGGAAGCTGTGGATGATCAAGAAGAGCCTGATTTTGTAGAAATGATGGATATTCCAGAGTCTAGGAGACTTGTCTATTCCCTTGCATAAATCTCAGACAGTTAAAATTCTGAAAACTCCTCATTCTATCCTCCCTGTGGATAAAAGGATGGACAAGAGGTATGCTTTACCAGGCTCTGATACGGAGTTTCTATCTCAGCAGTGCAGCCATGTGGGGGTAGTGCAGGCTGCAGGCTGTGACAAGGCTAATATTCCTCTAGCCTCTCACCCTCCTGAAAAGGATTCCAGGAGGATGGATGCCATGGCAAAAAAGCAGTACATGGCAGCATCTTTGGGACTCAGACAGGCAAATTATATGGCTTACGCAGCTAGGTACCAGAAATCCAGGTGGGATACTGTCCTGGCCCTAGCAAAACAGGCATCTGAACAGCTTACCAGGGAGCTGGAGCAGGTGGCTCTGGATGGTATTGAGGCATCAAGGTGCAATTTCATGCTGCTGTAGACTCTAATGATGTTTCATCTAGAGTTATGGCTACATCTGTGTCTCTTCGAGAATGGCCTGGCTCAGATGTACTGCCCTGTCACAGGATACCCAGTCTAAGGCTATGGATTTTCCTGTTGTGGGAAATTCTCTGTTTGGGGAGCAGACAGAGAATTATATGAAGAAAATGGATGAGTATAGGACTACCTATAGGAGTGCACAGGCCAAAGAAAGGCAAGTCACTCCTCAAAGGCAGCATGTCAAGGGCAGGGCCAGGCCTTTTCATAGGCCATTTTACCAAGCCCAGGCCTCCTCTTCTGCTTTTGCCCAGAGGGGGTTCTTTAGAGGAAGGGGCAGAAGGGGTTCTAGGCCTGCTTCTGCCCCTCAACCCAAGGCCCCTGCAAAACAGGCTCCCTGATGGGGTAGCCAGGGCCGATTCTCCACTACCAGTAGGGGGCAGGCTGGCTTACTTTGTCCAGGAGTGGAAGTCTTTAACATCAGACAAGTGGGTCCTGGAGGTAGTAAGCCAGGGACTGGTTCTCAGATTCAAAAAATTTCCGAAGATGAGAGGCAGATCTTTTCCGCCTGCAAATCCATCAGAGGCACTTGCCCTGGAAGCAGAAGTTTCTTCCCTCCTGGTTCTCAGAGCCGTGGAAAGGGTTCTACCCTTACACCAGGGCAAAGGGTTGTACTCCAGGTACTTCCTTACCCCAAAAAAGACAGGAGAATGGCGGCCCATTCTGGATCTCGCGTATCTAAACAAGCACCTTTTAAAACCAAAGTTCAGAATGGTGACCCTGGGGATTATTTTACCCTCTCTAAGGCCAGGGGACTGGCTAGCCTCCCTGGACCACAAGGATGCCTATTTCCGTGTTCTCATCAGAAGCTCCCATCGAAAGTACCTCAGATTCGAACTGCCCTCAGGCCATTACCAGTTCAGAGCAATGCCCTTCGGCCTCTCCTCGGCTCCAAGGGTGTTCACAAAATGCCTGGCAGAAGCAGTTGCTCATTTAAGAAGGCAAAAGATTGCCATCTTCCCTTATCTGGACGACTGGCTCATTGTAGGCCAGTCTCCAGAACAGGTCAAACTTCATTTGCAAGTAACCCAGCAACTGCTTACATCTCTAGGTTTCCTTCTCAATCTTCCAAAGTCAGTTCTGGAGCCTGTCCAGCTTCTCACCTTCATAGGCGCAGAACTGAACACAAAAGAAGCCAGAGCCTTCCTTCCTTCCTCAGGTCTCTCGACCAGCAAGGCATTTCCTACAGCTCCTGGGGCACATGGCAGCTTCTACAGCAGTAGTGCAGGGAGCGAGATTTCAGATGAGGGACATTCAGTTCCATTTGAGAGCCTTTTGGTCTCAAAGGACGGATCCCCTAACCAAATTGATTCCAGTGACTCGAACCCTGATCCAGGCCCTTCAGTGGTGGCAGGATCAGAACAATCTGAGACAGGGGGTTCCCTTCATTCCCCAGTCTCATTCCTTGACCCTTACTACAGATGCATCCCTCCTGGGGTGGGGCTCACATGGGCTACTTTCCACCCAAGGGCTGTGGTCTCCTCAGGAATCCCTGCTCCACATCAATTTGCTGGAGCTCAGAGCAGTTTTTCTAGCACTTCAAGTTTTTCCACATCTGTCCAGAACAAGGTAGTTCAGGTCAGGACAGACAATACCACTACAATGTGGTACATCAACAAGGCAAGGGGCACTCGGTCACGTCCTTGTGCACAGAAGCAATGAAGTTGTGGTCTCTGGCTTACTCTCTGAACGCCTCCTTATGGCAGTTCACCTCCCAGGCAGGACAATGTCCCAGCTGGATGCTCTCAGCAGGATTTCCCAGGGCCATCACGAATGGGCACTGGATTCCTGGTACTGGAGGTAATATTTGCCAGATGGGGCACTCCGCAAGATCTCTTTGCAGCCCCAGACAGTCACCAACTTCTCCTTTTTTGCTGCAGGCCCCAGTGTTGGGCTCAGTCCTCTGGATGCCTTCCTCCTCAGTTGGGAAGGGAAGTTTCTCTATGCTTTTCCCCCTTCCTCTTCTTTTTCAAAGTGCTAGTCAGAATCAGGTCTCAATCCTGCAGGATGATCCTGATTGCTCCAGATTGGCCAGGCAGCCCTGGCACCCACCTCATGTCCTTAGCAGTCCACCCTCCCCATGCCTTCCCAGGAATCACAACCTGTTAACCTGTGCCCAGGGAGAGTTTGGTATCTGAACCTCAAATCTCTCAATCTCAAGGCTTGGCTCTTGAAGAGTTAGAGTTTGTGACCTACACCTTTCTCAAGGTGTATTGATATCTTGAAGGCCTCTAGAAAGCCTTCCCACCAGGGCTACCTATAATTCAAAATGGAAAGATTTTCCATATGGTGTGCTGGTAAACATATTCCCCAGAATCTGCTGGTGTGCCCACGATCCTGGATTATTTGGTGCATTTGAATTCTTGGGGCTCAGACCAGCTACCCTAAAAGTGCACCTGGCAGCTGTGTCTGTCTTCTTGTCAGCAGGTAACCCTCTTCTTTATCAGCTCACCCTGTGTTCTCCGAGTTTTTTAGAGGGTTGCTTCACACCAACCCCCCGTTCATGGATCCTGCCCCTGCTTGGGATCTTAATATTTGCATCGCCCAGCTTATGCAACCCCCTTTTGAGCCATTGTTTTCAGCAGAGCTGAAGTACTTGACTTGGAAAACTGTGTTTCTGGTAGCCATCACCTCTGCCAGGCGCATAAGTGAGCTACAAGCCTTGTCAGTGGAGCCTGATTTCATCTCCTTTCATAGAGATAAGGTAGTCCTCAGGACTAACAGGAAGTTTTTGCCTAAGGTGGTTTCAGACTTTCACCTTAATCAATCCATGTCTCCTGTGTACTTCACTGACCATTCCTCCTCTGGTGAGAGGAGATTGCACAGTTTAGATGTCAAAAGAGCCCTTAGTTACTATATAGAGCGTGCCAAGGGTCACAGGTTAGAATCCTTCCAATTGTTCCTCACCTATGGTGAGGCTGGTAAAGGGAAACCTGCCATTAAAAGATCCATTGCCAGGTGGATTGTCTCTTGTATCCAATTCTGTTACGAAAAACTTGGTAAGGTTCCTCCCTCAGGCCTGAGGGCTCACTCCACTAGGGGTACAGCTGCATCTCTGGCTGCTGCCAGGGACATTCCTATCCTAGAGATATGTCAAGCAGCTACCTGGAAAACAGTTCACACTTTTTCTAAGCATTACTCCCTGGATATCCAGGCTAGGAGTGATGCTCGATTTGGCACAACCGTGCTTCAAACCTATTTCCAAGTAGGTTCTGTCCCTCCTCCATGGAGGTACTGTTGTGTAGTCTGCGTATGTCATAATATAGCAAGACTTCATGTTGTTTGAAGAAAAATTACTCACCTTAGTAATGTTGTTCCTTCTAATGGAGTCTTGCTATATTATGACCTCCCCCCCAGTCTGCCCCTCTCAGAACCTCTGTTTTTGGGATGTGGGTGGGCAGTGCAATGTTGGCACTTCTTTGGTGCCCACTTCCTTTCACCCTTCTAGGGTGCTTAGGTGTTATGTTTAAGTTCTTCTTGAATCCCTGACTTGAGTGTTTGTTTTGGGATCAAGATCAAAAGGTGTTTTGTAAGTTAGTAGCCAGTGGCTAGTGTGAGATTCACGGCTTCCACACAGAACCTTAGTGAGTTTTTGCTCGTAAAGATCTGACAGTTTAAGTTTGAGCTTCAACAGACAGAGTGTTTAACCAAGCTCGCGCTCAAGATTCCATGCCCTGCATGGAAGTTAACTCTTTCACCTCCGGAGCAGTTCTAACCTGGGGTTATACTGCATATGTCATAATATAGCAAGACTCCATTAGAAGAAACAACATTACTAAGGTGAGTAATTTTTTCTTCTGTTGCCTGCTTTAAAAATGTGTCAGTTGCAGAGATTTGTGCTGCTGTAACCTGGAGCACTGTCCACACCTTCACTAAACACTACAGTTTGTACATTACCTCTCGGAAAAGGACAGGCTTTGACCTAGCTGTACTTCAAGATTTCCTTTCGTAGGCCCATAGGCTTCAGCCACCTAGACTGTTTATTGTCAGTACTGCTTGGTACTCGTTCCATAGGTGTGCCTTGGTGAAGGAAATATAGAGATACTCTCAAAGAAGATACAACAGTTACATACTTACCAAACAGTAGATCGGTGAGAGAATTTCTTTCATCAGGCCTTGTCATCCCACCCTCTGTCCCCCTCAGACATAGAGCTCTGTAACTCCTATCTCTTTATCCAGGATGGTCTACCTGCTGTTTCCAGCTTCGCCTGGTAGCTGGAACTATAAGCTCTTTCCTGGTTCCCTAGAGGGAGATCCTTTGGGCATGCTCTCCAGCGGGGAACTGAGGAGGGAAGGGGCCGCCACATTTCTTTGGAAAGTGCCGACACAGGACGTCATCATGGGTGGCCCCTACTGGACTCCTTGGAAGAAAGTTTCCTTATGGTCCTAGTGCCTTGTGGCTATAGTTCCATAGGTATGGCCTGATGAGAGATTCTTTCGAAAATCTACTGTTACAGTAAGTACATAACTGTTCTTTTCCAGTCCCACGCCTCTCCTTGAGTGCCTGGTTCTGGACTGATCTCCTGGTTCATCACAGTAAGAGGTCCTCTGAGCTCATCTCCTATGGGTAACTGAGGAGCAGTGGGATCACCTACAATTATATAGGCGCTGATGTTACACGTCATCATGGTCGACCCCCAGCTAGCAAAAGTTTGCAAGTGGTCCTGACGCAGATGGCTTATAGTTCTAAAGGTGTGACCCAGTAGGAGAGATTCTCTCGAAGATCTACTGTTACTGTGAGTAACTGTTCCTTCTATGTTTCTAGAAAAAAAGGATCTCTAGCATTCAAGATGAGCTTTTTATGGGCCGGCCCGGTGGCGCTGAGGGTTGAGGCACTGGATACCACGATGGCGACCTGGGTTCGGGAATGGGCCAGGGTCATTGGGGGTTGGCAGGGGAGAGAGAGGATCGAGCATTCTGGAGGACAGCTCTTCACCCTCTGGGGAGGGATACAGGCTTGCCCGGCACTGCAGCGTCCCACAGTGGAGACCGGAGGCACTGCGCACATCAGGGCAGCAAAAGTAGTGGTGTGGAGCTGTGGTGGGATTCACTAGATGCCATTGCATGTCCGAGCTCGATGGAGGGCGAAAATCACCAAAATATCCCTTCCTCGGTGATAGGCAAAGGTGCCTCCCCTTCTAGTCCACACCCCCAATGTCGGCTGTGCCTCTCCGATGTCCCCCCACCTCTGCCAGGAGCTCAGCCCCATAGACAGAGTGCCCTGGGTGGATAGGGCGGCCCTACCCCGGAGGGTTCAGACCCGGGGGATGTGCCGGGCTAGGGGGTGCGGAGAAAGGTGGGCACAATGGGAGGTAGAGACCGGGGGTTCAGGAGGATGCTGGAGAGAGTTCACTGAGGAAGTGAATAAAATAAAGTTAGAAAAAAAAGATGAGCTTTTTATTAGACACACACAGATGAAGAACTAGTCTAGAAACATCAGTTCTCATTTTTTCAACCACTTGGCAGTCACCCTCTCCCTAAAAACTTACTTTAGGTCACCCCAGTGGATATTCGAGTTGCATCTCATACTGCACCACCTACACAAACTACCCTGTTTCTTTCTCTCTTCTGTGTGTTTGGGTTCCATATATGTGCACACTGCACCCTTGTGAATGAAAATGTAATTACCTGTGCAGCGCCATTTTGTGCATTAGAGAAAGAGTAAGGTGCCTTTGGGAGTCCCCGGTTTCCAGTTGCCTTGGTGGCACATCTGGTAGTGCAACTGGAATGATATTTCAGGCGACCTGGGTTCAAATCCCAGCTAAGGCACTTTTTTCTGTCTCTCTTCTGTTTGTTTGGATTCCGTTTACTATATGTGCACACCTCACCTTTGTGAATGACAGCCTACCCTACTTTCTGATTCATAATGATCTGAAGTCTTAAAAGGTGTCCATTTACTTTAATTATAGGTCTCACAGTTTTCGCAGCAACGGTGCATGTTACGCCTGAAATGTTTTTATCCATGTTGTTTTATTTTGAGATCTTTTTTGCTCCTTGTGTATCATACAGTGTCCTTCCCTCTGTTTTGAGTCAACTTTAGCACGTGTTTTGACTTTACATAAGTAAAATGGGGCCTTTTTTATTGATTGATTTAAACACCGGCCATGCCACCTTCTGTTCCAGCCTCCCCAGCCCTGTCACCTGGCTTCTCGTGGATTTATCTCAAGTCCAGATTCCCTCCAGTGGAGATGGCAGAGCTCCCCACGTTCTGTCACAAGTCAGGATTCAAGCCCAAGAGAGGGCCACATCACCGGTATGGGACCTGCTGGAGACGGGAACTTTATCCTGTTGCTGACTGGGGATTTACCACTTTTTCAGATCCCTTTGGCCACCGGCATTATAAAGTGCACAACCTATGTATGCAAGTGTACTTTAGGGTGTCACCAGGCAGTGCCCTCCACCCTGTAAGCTGCTCCACATGCACTGCCACATTTTGGCATCCAGGTGGCAGTGCTGCATTGGAGCCAGCTTTCCTCCCTCCTTCCCCAGCGGAGAGAGCATCCTGTCCCCGACACTTGATGCTCCTCTCCCCTGCCAGTCCCCAGTGAATCAAGCTTACTTCCAAACTTGTGTTGCCACTGTTGTGAGACGTAGGACAACCACTTCGCCAACAAGCCTGCTCATTGGGGCATTTTTAAGTATGACTCAGACACACACACACACTGTTCAGCAGAATCCTTAGTTATTCTGGAAAACGTATTGTTAGATATCACTGTTTTAATTACTGAGCCAGACCATGAGGCCAACAGTCACAACTCCCTGACCTGATGGGAACCTGGGGATGCTGGGTAGCTCCAGACCAAGGTCCAACATGGCCATTTTGTAAAAAGAAAATACAATTACTTGTAATACAGCACCAAACAGATTTGAAAATGAAAGTAAAAGGCAGAGATCAGTGCTAAGATTTGCTGGAGTATCTTATTAAAGCAACAGTGCATGTAAGCTGGGACATTTTTACTGTACCGTTTTCTAGCAGCTATGTATTCCTAACATACTTAGATTCTGTGCTACATATTTTGTCTATTCAACTGTTTTTAAAATTGTATTTATTATTGGCTTACTAGTGTGGATCCACAATAAAGATGGCATCCCCAGCAGTTTTTTTTTAAATTTTCTTCCCTCAGCTCTGAGAGCTTTATTCAGATTGCAGATATGTCTGTGTGGCACAAGCATGTATTTATGCTGATTTACAACTTAATAGTACCCCAAAATATAACTTTATCAAAGTCAGCCTGGCAAGAAAACAGGAAATTTTCTAGGAATTAGACTTCACCATTGAGTCATACTAGTGAGCCTTAGCCGGAGGCGTTGGACCCCTTGGGAGCCAGAACTTTTTAGGAGGGCCGGTGCCAACATAAGCTGCATGCATGCATGGCACCACGACACTGGCTCATGCTGCATGGCTTACTTTGGAACCAGCCCTCAGCCACGTCAATTCCTTTTTTCCAGTCAAGTCAGAACATTAATGTCTATATGACAACACCATTCAGTTCTTCTTAGTTTTAGCGTTTAATTCTTGAGTTTGTTATTTTTGTGTCAGTATAGTGATTTTATAAAAATATTTCTGTGTGGCAGGGTTGAATAGGACCCTGCCCCAGTTGTTATGGAGAGTTTGAATGCAGGGATCTGTTCTGTTCTTTCCTTTTCTGTCTCTTGTCTGTCTGGTTGCGCAACCAAATTTTTCTTGTGAGACCTAGGACTTGAGCACCCTAACGGCCTTGCAATTCTCTGCCTCTCACTATCTCTCTACCCTACCTTGTTGTTGTGTCTTTTTTCTCCCTTGCATATCTGCTGGTATAAATGTATATGCAAATCATTATGTGGAAATGCAACTGATATTGGGATCCCTTTGTTTAGAAAATATAGTGTTACTGTTGAAATGTATATAATTATAGTTTGAGATGATTGCAGAAAGCTATTGGAAACTCAAGGAGTTAACCTGAGAGCAGTTTTTAAGCCCTTTTTCAGAAGCTGTGGAGAAGGGTCCTCAATTCTGGGACATTGTGTTCTTGCTGCACCTGCCTGAAATTTACAAGAACGTTTTAGAAAAAACAGGATGCTTGTTAAGAATGGGGCTTGCAAAGACTTGTAAGAGAGCTGCAATGCTTTGAGAATGACACAGAGATTGAAGGAAAACTCAGATGGATCTTCTCTGTTTATTCTGCCTTTGCAAATAGTTATTCTGAACAAGTTTATTTTTTTTATGTTACTGCTAGTACTAATAAACACTTTTTGCAAATTCTACAACTGCTCCTGGTTTTTCCTATGCTTCCTGACCTGTGCCTCGATGACATTCTGTCAGTCTTTCACAGCCCTACTGAGTCAGCGGTCGATGGCCATTGAGAATGATGATAGCGAGCCTTCTCAGGCAAGCTGCTACAGCAGTGGGGTAATTTCCAGTCTCCTTTCCCCTTCGAGGAAGGGTTCTGACATGGGTGGTCCTGTGCTTGGGATGAACAATAGTCCTCCAAGAAGCATAAAAAGAAGTGGGCCCTTTCCCAATCCCGGTTGGGTTCTCAGCTCCACTCAGTCTCAAGTTATTTCTCTTCCCATCAGAAGAGGAGGAAATGGTACTGATCGAGGTCACCCTCTGTGAGGTCTGCTATGAGATCCTCAATCTTTTGGAGCGGGAGTTCCTCACTGGCACTGTCAGCATCACCGGGGGCCTCTGGTACTAGGAGGTCAAAGTCTCAGGCCCAGAGCCAATCTGTGTCTGTAAGTGGAGACTCTAGTGGGCAGTTCCACCACTGAGCCACTCTTATGGAGCAATGGGTGCAGCATCTGGCTCATTTGCCTCTGTCAGTGGAGCTGGTCTCTGGGCCCTTTGGGGCCAGTAGAACAGGAGCTGCAGGCAGGGCCCTAAAGCTAGTTAGAGCATTTGGCTGTGGCAACAGCCTCTGGGCCCTTGCTGGCAACCATGCTGCCAACTTCTGTCCCACTGGCCGCACCACCACCACTCAGTGTCACTCTGTTGGGACTGGCCATGGTACCATTGCCAGTCACTTCGGTGCCATCTGGGTCATTGGCGCTGAGGTTAGTGCTGGTGTTGGCACTGGGTTTAGGCCTTTCTGGTCTCTGCCCAGCACTGGTTCTGATGCCGCCCTAGTGCCTGGGATCTCCCTGGTACCAGATTCAATTCAGGTCATGGTACAGCCTTGGCACCAGCCCTCGTCCCTTGGGGCTGATGTCGCTGGTGTTGCCAAGGCCACATTCTGGATTGGAGTGCCTGCAATCCACCACCACCCCACAACCCACCCTCCTGGGAGGATATGAAGGAGTACAAGTCTGACCCTGACCTCATCATTTCTGAGGATGGTGACAAAGACTCCTTCTTTAGCCTGGACTCTTTCAACCAAGGCCCTTCTTGTGTCCCACAGGAAGATATAACTTTTCAGGCTTTGCTGAGGAATATGCATTCTACACTCACTTTTGAGCCTTCGGCCATTGACCCTAGTAAATGTCTATGCCTGCAGTGGTTACACATTTCTACAGTGCCAGTCCATTTAGTTTCTCCTATTCCATCCACATATGAAACCATGTCTGATGTGGTCTGTAATAGACCGGCTTCTATTTCTTCTGTCTGCGAGCAGACAGACAGGAAATACTAGATAGGTTAGGTTTTATTGTTCGTCAAATGTGCCATTACAATATCCTAAAAATGCAGCAAAACAAATAAAAATGCAGGATACAAATGCACAATGTAACAGACTAAAATAACACAGTTATACATACTCGGAGTACCTGTATAAATTTTCCTGCCATCACAGATCAGTTTTTAAGCTGTATCTCTTGTTATGTGTATTAAGCTAAAAATGATACACATTTAAACAGTGTCTAACATTGGTATAAAATATGAGACATAATATACTACAATTATTACATTATGTGCAGGCATGTATTGGCAGTGTAATTCATAAACTAATTCTAGCCCAAAGTCAGGAGACAACTTAACTTCAAAGTATAAGACATACATTAAAATTCCATGTGCACTTGAATATCCATTAAATTTAGAAAGCGGAGATTATAAGGCTCCATCTTGGAGTCCGACCATTTTAATAAAAGATATAAGGCTCCAATTACTCTAAGGAGTCTGTCCATTTATAAAGGAGGTTAACCAGTTATTCTCCAAAGGCCAAGCCTTCATAAGAATGTTGCACTGAGAGCCATCAATATACTTTATCGTTTGTATGTCTAAATATTTTAGAAGTAAAACAATGACCCTTAACAGAGGCATTGCTTCTACTGAAGTTCAGCTGCCATGGCAAAATACACACAAAAAAGCAGTCACTCCAAAATCATTCCAGGATGAGAAGCTGATATACTGTTGGTTCAGTAAAGCAGTACAATGCTGCTTAGTATGGATTCCTACTGTTTTTAAGATACTGAAGGAGACCTTTAGGTGTTGATGCTCATAGAAGACACTGTAATTAACTGAAGTTAATCATGGAGGCAGTACATATAGAATCTGAAGTGCCTTTTTACCTATCATCCAGGAAAGTGAAAGTTCAAAACAACCTTTTTAAAATTCTACCTCCACCAGCACTTAAATAGCATTCTTGTGTTGGTTGTAGGATGGTTTAAACTAATCTCCTAATTTATGTCTTCAGTATAATAGAGCCATTAACGTTTTCTCAAAACATTTATAGTCAACAGCTGCAACCTGTTCTCCATCTTTTCAGCCTTCCATTTTACATAGCAGAATGCTTTCCTGGGCATCGGCTAAAGAAAAAATCAGTACCTTTTTTGGGGCGGGGACACCCCCCCCCCCCAAACCGGACTCCTGTTATCACTGCAGAACAGCTTTTTGCCAAAAGGGGCCATCACTCACAGCCCTCGTATGGAGCCTCATTCCTCCCTTTCCTTTTCTCAGTCGGGGGGGGGGGGTACCAAAGTTTTGTGGGATCAATCTGGCTCCCATATTCAACCAGGACTGGCCACAAATCCTCCTCTGTCCAATCCATCTCCATTCCCTTAGTATCGGCAAACACTGTAAAAACAGATCAAGAAAAGCGCTCCTCTAAGTGCAATAAAATCGTACTTATCAGGAAATATGTAAGAACCCTTGTCCTCAAGCAACAATGGCATACCTGTTGTGGGCTTTAAACAAGCCTGTCAGCACATAAACTGCTTCCACAATTTCACCCTCCTTGGGGGTGCTCCTGCAGCCTTCTCTCTGTAGGAGGAGAGACAGATTTCCTCGAGGGATCCTTCTGAGTCCACACAACATTGCTACACATTTAAAATTGCGCCGTTTCTCTCAAGCACATAGAGCAAGTTTTCTCGTACTGCTTTCCCGTTTGACACATCTCCAAACGAGATGCATGTAAAACACAGAAAACAGCTGGGAGTCTTTAATCGGCAAACACCCTTAGTCTGTAAACATAGCAGCAATTTCTCTCTTGTCCCAGTTAAAAGAAACAAGCAAACGCCATTCAAAACACTGAACACCAAAAATAAACGGTCACTCGGGCAAAAAAAAAAATCACTTAAAGTCTCCCAAAACGACATAGAAACAACCTGTCTGAAGCTAGTTAGACAAAATAATTAATGTTTCATTCATGAAGACAGATAAAAAAACCTCCAATATATGGTTTACAAAGCTAGAACGGAGCATAGCTGGAAGCAGCCAGGAGCGGAGCAGCCCTGCGACCATCTTGCTGCCTCCTCCCTCGACAGGACATACACTGCCACAGTGTATGTTCCTCAACCTATAGTTGATACCATCGTTATTGTTTCTGAGAATGACAAAGCCATTCTTCCTCAAGAGGTCACTGCGCACCCTATTAACAAGGAGTCATGCAAGGCTGACACTATGGCAAACTGGCTTTTCCTGCAGCTACCCTTAGCATGCAGATTGCTAGTTACCAAGGGCATTTTTCCAAATATGAGTATACCCTTTGGAGCTTGCTTAAGTCTCTGGCAGAGTCCCTGCCAGATTCTGAAACTAGGCAAAAGATTCTGCTGACTGCCACGCATGGAACTGAGTCCAGCAGTCATCAGACTTGGTTTGCTGGCCAAGGCACCTAGCTTCACCTGAGCTCTTTCCTTCTAAGACTGCTTGAAAGGCAGAGTAGAGAAACTTACCAGAGCAAGGGAGAAGGATTAAGACTTAGTTTGGCTAAGCAGATTTACTGTGTGGTGGTGTTTTTATTTTTTACTCACAGGGATTGCTACTGTTTGTTGTTAACATTTCATTGCTTTATTTTTCTCTGATTCAAATTGTTGTTGCTGGTATACCTTCTTCTGCATTATTACAAGGTGTGCCTACAGGTGTGTGCTAACAGATTACTGCTGTAATCTTCTGATTCAAATTGTCTTTTGCAAGGTATATCTTCTGTTACTGCTTTATTTTTCTCTGGAGCAAAGTGTTTCTTACAGGGTATATCTTCTCTGAAATTATTACAGGTGGTGCTTTACAGGTTTTACAGTTTTATCTAACATTAGGATAAGCTTTCAGGGTTACTGCATTTGTTGTTGACTGTTTCTGCTCTTACCTCCTTGTTCTTTCAGTCCGTGGTTCTTCTTTTAGGCAGGAAGGCCCAACCATCCACCCCATCCCCAACCACCCCGCTACACTCTTTTATAGGGTACCACAGTTGTGACATTTCCTGTGTGGAGAGCAGGAAGGGCGGATCAGTGGGGCCTCCACAAGGTGATCTCATTTACAGGGCACTAGTAATTTAACTTGTTATAACAAGTTAAACAAAGCACAATTAAACCATTACTTGCATTTTTTTCCTTCTAATTACTCTGACTAGGTTACAAACCCAGCAACTTATTTGTAATGGATTTCATTAACTGCAGGTACTGTGGAACAATTTTCAGAAGGACAGTCTTACAGGATTTAGGACACTGTCCTACATGCTGGGCCTTTGGAGATCTTAGGTCTCAGCTCCGGCAGCATGGGCAGAGATTGCACGCCTCAGATTTCATATTGAAGAGGAAATACATTATAAGAACCACCCGCCATTTCCCAGCATCCAACAGAAAAACCTCGACCGCAGAGGGTAGTTGGTCCAGGAGGTTGGCAGGTGGTTAGGAGGAGCAAATCAGGTGCCCCATCACTCTGCTCTCCAACACATTACCTCCAAAACCATATAAACACTACAAACAGGTATCTGCCTCTATCTCTGAAATCAAATAAAGAGGCAGAAGACACTGCAGAGCAGGACATCAGTGCACAGGAGCTGGCACAACAATACTCACCCAAATCAGGAACCAAAACTAAACAAGCACAAAGGAAATCCAAAAACTTCTGATCATAGGAGACTCCATGATTCGGGAGTTGATACCCATCTCCAGCCAGGGGTGATGGTCAGATGTCTCCCAGGTACATCAGCATGGAGAGACACTGACCACATTGCTAAAATTGTTCACAAAGCAGGAGAAAACATTGATGTCCTAGTACACATAGGAACTAATGATCTCACCAGCCGGTCAGTTGTGGAGACCAAGGAACACCTGACTAGGCTGGGTGACAAACTATCATCTATTTCGTCTGGCATCTCCTTCTCTGAGATCCTGCCAGTCTGGGAGAAGGGAGCAGATGGACGGAAGGTCAGAGAAGGGGAGATAGGGGAGCTAAACATGTGGCTCAAGGACTGGTGCCAGAAAAAAGGACACAGATTTGTAGGGAACTGGCAACAGTTCTGGGAGCGAAAGTTCTTTAAATTTGATGGACTGCATCTGACTAAAGAGGGAGTCAGTGCATTGGGGCAGAAGTTTGACGTCTTTGCAGAATATTTAAACTAGCAAATGGGGAGAGGGGTGCAGCACCCCATACGTCAAATGGGAAGAACACCCTTCCCCCCTCAGCTAGTGGTCAAACAGGAATTCAGCGTGTTTGCCGTTCATTTGCATCACCAGGTAAGAAAAAAGGTTTGTCTCCCCATACGATGCACGGGGTAATGCCAAACTTCACCCAACAACTAACACACCAAAATCTGGCCAATGGAAAATCATGTACACAATGCTCACAGCCTGGGAAATAAGATCCCAGACCTGCAGGCAATAATGTCAGAGGCTAAACTGGACATAGTAGCAATTAGTGAGACGTGGTTTACCAGTAACCACCTAGGAGACTTCAGTACCTGGCTATGTATTGTTCAGAAGAGACCGAGGTGCAAAAAGGGGAGGAGTGGCCTGTATGTTAATGAAAATATCAAAGCTACAGAAATTCAGAATACACATAAGGAGCCAGAAGAACTGTGGGTCACCCTGGAAACAGGAAATGGGACAGCCATAAGAACTGGGGTTGTCTACAGGCCCCCAGACCAGAGGGAGGACATAGACACATTACTGTTAGAAGATATACAAAACATGACAGCTAAAGGGGAGGTTCTGATAATGGGAGACTTCAACATGCCAGATACAGATTGGTCAATACCAGCAGGAACATCGGCCAGAACTAGACACATAGTGGATTCCTGCAGGGAGGGCCTCAAACAACTGGTACAGCAACCCACAAGAGACAGGGCTATCCTAGATCTAGTACTGACTAACAAAGAAGGATCACAGATCTCAGGTAGAAGGTCACCTGGGGCCAGTGACCATCACATGGTATGGTTCAATTTGGCTACTACATCTAAATCATCCCATTCCAAGGCAAAAATATGGGACTTCAGAGGAGCTGACTTTGATAAGATGGCCAACAGAGTTAAGCTAGCCCTGGCAAAAAAAACACAGGTGAGGAGGTACAGGCAAAGTGGGCAAGCATTAAGGATACAATACTTGAAGCAACATCCCATTGTGTTAGACAGAAAGGAAGTGTAAAGAAGAAGGAAACCACTTTGGTTCTCAAATACAGTAGCAGAAAGGTCAGAGCCAAAAGGCTGGCCTTCAGAAAATATAAGGGAACACAGAGGGATGAAGATAGGAGGCATACCAAACTGCCTAAGGGAAGCAGGTAAGGCAGTAAGGCAGGCAAGTCCCAAACTGAGGAAACACTAGCACGAACAGTAAAAGAAGGTGACAAGACTTTCTATAGATACATTAGTGAAAGGAGAAAGTCCAGGGGGTATTGCTAAGCTTAATGGAGAAAAGGGAGCATGTGAGGAGGAGGACCCTGTAAAGGCATCTATCCTAAATAGATACTTTGCTCAGTATTTACTGAAGAGAAGGTAGGGCAGGGCCCACAGCTCAGCATCATGGACACAGGGGAGGAGTGAGCACTACTCCTTCACAAAAGAAAGGGTCCTACAAGAGCTTGCTAAGCTCAGGGTGGATAAGGCAATGGGACCTGATGGCATACATCCCAGGGTACTTAAGGAGCTAAAGGAGGAACTAGCAAACCATTAGGAGAATTGTTTAGTGAGTCTCTGAGCACAGGAGAGGTCCCAGAAGACTGGAGAAGGGCTCATGTGATCCCACTCCACAAGAGTGGTAGCAGGGAGGAGGCGGGGAACTACAGACCGGTCAGTCTTACCTCAGTAGTGGGCAAGATTATGGAGGCACTCCTAGGAAAGGATAGTGCAACACCTGGAATCCATAGGGCACAGGATCCAAGACAGCATGGGTTTACAAAGGAAGGTCCTGTCAAACTAATCTCATAGATTTCTTTGACTGGGCAACCAGAGTGGTGGACCAAGGGGAGCAGTTGATGTCGCCACCTTGACTTCAGCAAAGCTTTTGACACTGTTCCACCATAGAAGATTGATAAATAAGCTAGGTAGGCTCGGGTGGTCAGAAGTTGGTCAACTGGGTGGCAAACTGGTTGACTGGCAGAAACAGAGAGTGGTGGTAAATTGTATACAGTCAGAAGAGATGCAAGTCACAAGTGGGGTACCTCAGGGATCAGTCCTGGGGCCAGTCCTATTCAACATCTTCATTAGTGACCTGCAGATGGACTAGAGGGTAAGGCTTGTCTGTTTGCAGATGACACCAAGATCTGCAACAGAGTAGATGATCCAGATGGGGTGGGCAGAATGAGAAGAGATCTGATAAACTAGCAGAATGGTCAGAAGAGTGGCAACTGGGATTTAATGCAAAGAAGTGCAAAATCATGCACATAGGGAAGAGAAACCCTGAAGCCACTTATAGGCTGGGAGGAGTTTCTAGCAGTCACAAAGGAAGAAAGAGACTTGGGCATTATCATCACTGATGACCTAAAATCATCAAGCAGACCTCTAAAGCAGTAGGTAAGGCTAGGGGGTGTTAGGGTGTATTAGTAGGGGTATCACAAGTCGTAGAGGAGGTAATAATCCTCTGTACAAGACATTGGTTAGGCCCCATCTGGAGTACTGCGTGCAGTATTGGAGGCCACACCTTCACAAGGACATTAACCAAATTGAGGCAGTCCAGAGAAGGGCAACCAAATGGTGCAGGGACTGCATCAGAAACATATGAGGACAGATTAATGGAGCTCAATGTATACCCTTGAGCAAAGGAGGGGAGAGGTGATATGATCGAGACATTTAAACACCTTAAGGGCATAAACAAGGTGAAAGAGTCTAACATGTTTAAATATAAGAAAAATAGCAGGACAAGAGGACACAGCATGAGATTAGAGGGAGGCGATTAAGGGGAATGTGAGAATTCTTTTTCACAGAAAGGGTGGTAGATGCATGGAATGGCTTACCACGAAGTGGTGGCTATGAATACAGTGCAGGGCTTCAAACAGGCATGGGATAGGCATAAGGGAGCAATACAAATGACTACGAATAGATAGGTCACTGACAGAGCAAAGGCCGATGGCACATTTATAAGGTAGAAAAAGAAATGGGCAGACTGGATGGGCCTTGCGGTCCTTATCTTCCGTCAACTTCTATGTTTCTATGTTTCTATCAGCTCAAAGCTGCTATGGATGCCTTTGACACTGCCTCATGCTCTGCTGCTGCTGGCATCTGTATCAGAAGGCATTCTTGGCTACGTACTGCTGGCTTTTTTCAGGATGCCCAACAACAGGTTATGAATGTTTCTCAGGAAGTCCAACAACTGGTTGTAAACATTCCCTTTGATGGTACTTACCTGTTTGGACAGCAGGTAGCGAAGTTTCTTGAGGCGTCTCAGAAAACTAGAATGACCCTTAAGACTTCCAGGCCAGTTCTTGCTAACCCTCAGAGGGGGAAATGATGTGGTTTCTTTCAGAACCAGCAGTCCTTTCACAGGAAGGGCAGGGGAGCGCAAAACAAATCTCAGTCTTCCCAGATACACAGGAGGGTGCCGTCAAAGGCACAGACCCGGAAAGGATCCAGTGCCACCCCCTAAAGCTCTGGCCATAGTCCTGCCTCAACTGCCTGAGGCAGACCTCTCCTTCCCAGTGGGTTGGGTGGGCACCTTTCCCAGTTTTACCATCAGTGGGAGTCCATTACGATGGACAAGTGGGTCCTCAGGATCATCTGGGAGGGATACTTCCTGGACTTCATAGAAATCTTTCCGGACTATCCACCCAGAAGGCAGCCCCTTATCAGCCCATGTGTCTGAGCTTCTGGTACAGGAGATAGCAGGCCTTCTGAGCAACAGGGCAGTGGAAATAGTGTCAAAGTCAGAACTAAAACACAGGTTTCTACTCCCACTACTTTCTAGTACCAAAGAAACCGGGGGCATGTGCCCCATTCTTGACCTCAGAAATGTGAGCAAGTTCATGGATCAAGAAAGATTCAAAATGATTTCTCTGGGGTCTCTGCTTCCCTTTCTGAAACCTCAGGCATTGGTTAGCTTCCCTGGATATGTAGGCTACGTACTAGCACATACTGGTGCACCCCAGCCACCACAGATACCTTTGTTTCATTGTGCTGGCACAACATTACCAGTTCAGAGTCCTGCCCTTTGGCCTCGAGTCTTTACAAAATGCTTTGCAGTACTCACAGCACACCTGATAAAAGTGGAACTCCAGCTTCACTCTTTCCTGGATGATTGGCTGATAGTCCATCCAAGCAGGAGACTATACAAGCAGTAGCCACGGCTTCTCAGTTACTTACCTCCATGGGGGTTCTGCTGAATCTAGAGATGTCTCTGTGCCAACCCTCACAGCCTTCCAGAGAGCAGAATGCAGGTGATTCTGCAGATGGCATCATACATAATAGAGCGCAAATCTGTTTGAACTCACTCCATATAGTGCATACTGGGTCTGATAGCCTCCTTAGTGTGCACAGTGGTCACAAGCTTTACGTCCTCAGACCAACCCTATTCAAGTGACCAAGCCCCTGGCTTGGTCACTCACATGGTGGTCAGTGGAGGACTGTCTCCTCCGGGGCTTTCCCTTCTGTCACGTGGAACTTCAGGTGATACTCACCCACAGATGCCTACCTGTTGAGGTGGGAGGCCCACTGTCAGAGCCTCTAAACACAAGGTGTCAGGGATCCATCAGTGATTCATCTTCAAATCAGTGTGTTGAAGATGCAAGCTGCTTTGTATGTCTAGCGAGCCCTAGTGGATCTTAATCGTCACAAAACAGTCCTCCTTCTGACAGACAACAACAAACAAGGAGGATCACATTCGTACCCTCTCTGCAGGGAGGCAATGAGAGTGTGGGAATGGTGCCTGGAGCAGGGAATCCTGCTCCAAGCCATTTATCTGCCAGGAGTCCAGAATGCTCTGGCAGATGAGTTCAGCCAAACCAAGGTCAGTCTTCATAAATGGTCACTAGTAGTGTTGCTCAGATAGTGCTTTTGTGGATTCTACCACCCTCCGTCAGATAGTGCTAGTATCCTACCTAGGATCCTACCTGAAATCCTACCAAAGACATATGTAGGATCCAGGGTCAGATAGTGATGGATCCTAGGTCAGATCCAGGGATCCTAGGTGGGGATAGTTAGGATCTGGGGGCAGATAGCGATGGATCCTAGGTAGGATCCGGGGATCCTAGGCCAGATCCAGGGATCCTAGATCCGACATTTAGGAGCCAAGCTGGATCTGTTGGTCAGAACTGTAGATCTGTTGCTTGGATCTACAACATTTGTTGCTAGGATCCACAGCATTTGTCAGATCCGTGCACTGGATCCTAGAGGGTCGGATCCATGGTCAGATAGCACTGCTATCCTACCACGGCAACTGTCTGGCCAAATGGGAGGTATCTGTTGGTATCCTAGTTTCTAGGATGCTAGCTGAACAGCACTAGTCACTAGCTCCAAATATCGTAATATTGCTGTTCGATGAGTGGGGCACCACAGATGTGGACCTTTTTGTGTCCCCACTCAACGTCAAACTCCCTGGATTCTGCTCCAGAAATTCAGAACATGTCTTTTTCTGTCAGGATGCATTCAGACTACAGTGGCACAGTATTTTTCTGTATGTAGTCCTTCCAATCCCCCAAGTAGAGGGTATTGTTCAAATTGGAGGCACACAGGGTCAATGTTTATTCTTCCACTCAAGACAGATTTACTGACTCAGGGTCACCTGATCCATACCAGCCTGCACTCCCTTCACCTTCACGCCTGCCTCCTGAAGAGATGGAAGAGAACAGGTACAAGGTATCTCAGAGGGTCTCTGAAATTTTCTATTTGATGCTCCAAAACCCACAGGGACCCCTTTACGTGCTCACCTGACAAGGTTCTGGGGTACTTGCTGGACCTTTTTGATACTGGTCTACAGTATTCCACAGTTAAGGTCCTCTTGTGTGCTATTTCTACATACCACAAGTCTGTCGGTACCCTCTACCTGGCACAGCTGCCACTGTTCAGAAGGTTCCTTAAGGGCATCTTACACACAAGGCCTTCCATTAGGAAGCTGGTGGCAGCATGGTGTATCAGTCTTGTACTGAATATGCTCACCCTCAAGCCTTTTGAGCCCCTTGCAACATGTAACCTAAAGTTATTAACTTGGAAAGCAGCATTTCTAGTGGCCATCACTTACTTTTTTTTATCACAACTATTTTTACGCCTTGCCACCGATCCCCATCCGATCGACTCCCCCATCCCCATCCCCCGGAATCACCGGGGTTTACCTTATGCCCGGTCCAGGAGCAGTGCCTGCGGGGAGTCGATCTTCATCCTGCCGCTGGTATGTTTTTTCCCCTCCATTTTCTCCCAAGGGACCCAGGAGTAGGCCCTGGTAATGACTCCTATCCTCCACCCCATCAGCCTAATGCCTGGCACCCTCTAAGCCTGAGCTGCTCCTGGCCTCCATCAGGAGGTGGCCATTAGCCGAGGGTAGCCACACACACCACCCCAGAGAGGAGAGCTGCCTGCCCGGCGCTCCATCCACTCTGCCCCCAACTGCCGACCTCCGGCGGCCGGGCTGGTTCCAACCGGGTGGCCAACGCTGCGTGAGGTAGGCGTCCAGCGCCCTCAGCCTTCAAGCGCCACCAGAGCGGCCCTTGTAGCCATCACTTATGCTGGCAGATTGTCTGAAATGCATGCCTTGGGCACAGATCCTCCGTATACTATTTTCCACAAAGACAAGGTAGATCTTCCCTTGTCAGTCTTCACCATTCATTACTGCTGGGTGTAAGCTGGAGGTGCACACCTGCATGGGAGCTTTTTTTTGGGGGGGGGTCGACGCCGATGGCGCCTCCCACGAGGCCGACACACTGTATGGCGCACAAGGGTTGGCCGTTAGGCACCACAGACTCCTCTTCCACCTCCGTTCTGTTTTCTCCCACCCGTCGAGGTAGCACCTTCTGCGCGAGGCTCCAAAAGTTGCTGCATAACAAGGCCTTGCCTGTTTTTCAACGCCATTTGTTCCTGCCGCTCCATTTTCCTCCATCCCAGTTCTGAGTATCCACCCGACGCTGTTGATACCCGGTAAGCTCATTCCTTTTTAAATTTCTTACCGATGGCGCCGGATCTATTTCTATTGTTTTTGGCATCATTTCTGGTTTGGGGGCTAGGAAGAAATCTAAAGTGGGCCATGCCCCCATGCATCAGTACCTATGTTACTGGCATTATTCCATCATGGACCGGCATGACATCTGCCTTTGCTGCCTGGGTCCTAACCATGATATGGATAATTGCAACGTTTGCTTCTCCATGGACCACCGCATTCTTGAGATCCGCACGTTTAAAGTCGGCAGGGCCCCGCCAACTTTCAGAGGACGACATCATTCTAGGGATGCCATGCAAGAACTCTTGACCCTGCTTCCAGGTCCCCTCCTGGGTTTGTATGGCCCAGTGAGGAGGAAACCTCCTCGTCTGATTCTAGCCTTGCCGTAGAGGAGGTGTCTTCCAAGGTGCTGGAGGGACGGCTTGGTTCCCTACGGAGCTGAGTCAGGAGCACCACTATGGCAGTCACCTCCTTGGAGGTGCAGGCTCCCCTAGTGTTGTGGCCCATGGCTGCTGGGTCCAGCACCAGTGGACCCTCAGCAGTGCCTCAGATCCCGGTGCCATTCATGGCGCCAATGATCAAGATGGTGCCGTGGATGGTGTCATGTCCCACACCACCACCCTTTGCGGCACCATTTGCAGGGGAGTTCCTGGGGTCACCAGTCTGGTGGTGTGTGTGGTCTCTTCCTCTTCAGAGGGAAATAAGTTGCTGGCTGATCCAAATTGGCGCCCGACTCCTTGGAGTCGGGAAGTGCCCCTGGACATGACACCAGGCACCCCAGTGCTCATCTCCTGGGGACCCCGGATTCTGCAGTCTGCGCGGGCCCTCACGTCGATGCTGGTGTCTGAGGACTAACGGTGGATAGCAGTTCTGAGGGGCCTGGGGGGATGGTTCCAACCTCGGTGGCCGGGCAACCGCCATCTCTGGTGCTGTCCTGGCTACTACGGTTAGGACGGGGACCTCGTCTTCTGCAGCCTTCCTTGGGGGGCCTGCAGGATTGGGGGAACCCTCAGCACTGGGCTCAAGGAAGAGGGTGGCCTCAGAGTGTGATGGGTTGAGAGGCCGGGGTGAAACACAGGGGCCCTTTCCCACTACCCTGCCATGGGGTGGGGAGGAGTCACAGTGCCGAACCCCACTTCTCCTCCTCTGAGACTCCAGAGGTGCCTTTAGTGGGTGGCGTGGGGTTTGCCCTTCTGGATTCATGCAACCCTGGTCGCACCACAGGGGAGAATCCCCCTCAGGGCTCAGTCAGGATTTGTTTTCATATTTGCAGCGTCTGCTGACTGGGTTGACCACCAGATCTCCCCATGCGGGAGGATCGTCCGCGAGGTCTCCGAGCCCTTGCAGAGGCCGGGCACTTTCAGTTAGGTGTCCTTCCCCAGTCCTTCTGCAGACACCTCCCCCTCTTCCAGGCCATGTGGGCCCTACAGAACCCTTAACCTGGGAGACGTTCAGGGCCACTGCAGTGGCCTTCCCTAGGTATGTTAGAGCCACGGACAAGCAGATCTTTCACCTGTCTCCACTGCTGCAGGAGGATTCTGAACATCTGAGATCCTCTTCTTCCTCGGCTTCCTCATCTAAGGAAGACAAACGTTCTGTCCACCTCTCCTCCGATGCTGATTTCACTGAATATCAGTGGTTCCTTTCGAGGCTGGTTCAGGAGCTCCATATTTCTCATGTGGTAAGACGCAATACCGAGCTGGAGATGCTCTCCTTTTTGAGCGAGTTCAGTGCGAACCACCTGGTGGTACCTTCCTGGCCTATCCCTTTCCAGGAAGCATCAATCCGCACCTGGCAGTCACCAGCCACCTCTTCCCCAGCCCCAGCAGACTGCAGGAGGAGGTATTGCGCTCCCCAGGAGTCTCTTTGTTCTCTGCCTCACCCACCCTCAGGGCTGATGGCTTTAGACACTCCTCCTGGGCTACAACACCCGGCGCACAACCGACCACTGGATCCAGATTCCACTGAGTTTGACCGGTGGGAAAGAAGAGTCTTCTCTTCAGCTCATGTGCTTCTATGCATTATATCATATCAGGCTCACCACAATGCCTACAACAGGCATCTGTGGTCGATGCTGGCACAAGTGCTGGCATCATTGCCTGATTCGGAGGAATCTAGGCAAGCAATTGCCCTCTCTGCACAGGGTCTGGAGATTGCAAGGCACCAAGCAAGGGCATCGTATGATGCCAGTGAGGTGGCTTCCAGACTAGTAGGGACAGCGATCTGCATTAGGCGGACGGCATGGCTTTGCCTGTCTAGCTTGTCACCCGTTGCCCAGCGTAGGGTGATTTCCTCCACCTTCCGGGGGACCCTTCTTTTCTCCTGCAGGGCGAGGAGGAATTTACAGGGACATCTTCCATCCCCCCAGCCATGGGGACACCTCCTTGATCTGACCAGCCTTAGGCCATGTGTGACCTAGTATAGCAATAGGGTCTCCCCCTCCTGTATCTCCCCCGCAGGAGGCTGAGGGAATCTGTTCTCTGAGGGCAGTGCCAGGTCCCCTCCAGGGGGCTTGGTACTCACCCTGCAGTAGTGAATGGTGAAGGTTGACAAAGGAAGATATGAAAATTACATACCTACCGTAATTCTTGATCTTCTCTTGTATCTTCACCATTCATTACTGATTCCCTCCCAACTTCCCCTCTTGAGACTCAGCTCCTGGGTGCTTCCTCCACCCTGCTCGCCCTCTCCCTCTTCAAGACCAATTGGGGCAGAGTCCCCCTGGTACCTCAGGGCTATCTGTTTCCTTCTCTAAAGTCACAGAGCGCCTAATCTAGGAGGGTGGTGAATAGGGTCTTCGCCCTGGCCTAGAGGGAACTCCCTAGGATTCTCAGTGGGGTACACTGTGGGATCCATTCTATGACTTGCCGTGGATCTGTTGGTTCATTGTCAACTTGTTTTAGGATGGGGACTTTGTCAGTGCATCCCGTGAGAGGACCCTTAGGGACTTACCTCCCTTTTTCTTTCTCACTGTCCCCTTATTTATAGGGGTCATTCTGGGCAGAGTCCTCTCCTGTTTAAGGGTTTTCCCCCCTTGGCTAAGCTAAAGAGGACTTACATCCTGAATGTGGGTTTAGGAGTGGGAGGGGGAGGGGGGCAGACTCCGCCATGCTTTATATTTTCCAAGACCATCCCAAATTCTCTTTTCTGGACCTATGTCCAGTGGTCCCTAAAGTTGATGGGATCCTTGCTCCTGTGTCTTCATACCGCTCAGGTTTTTGAGGCTAAAAATAAGACAATGGCCTTCCAGCTTAGCACAGCGGAGGTCTCCCCTTCTTCTTCTATATATATATATATATATATATATATATATTATATCTTTCTCTTCTCCTTCCTTTCTGTCTCTTTCGCACTCTCTTTCCTGTGCTGTCGCCCAGCGACTGGGGCCCTAAGCCCAGTTAGTGAAGTTCTATTCCCTCTGTCCTCTGGTCAGCTTATTCCTTTTTCAATTTATATCCTTTCCTTTTCCTATCCCTTGGCTGTCTTGCCTCTTCTTTGGATTTCTCTGTCCCCCTTTTTTTCATCCTCTCCGGC
Organism: Neoceratodus forsteri; assembly: GCA_016271365.2. Classification (NCBI taxonomy): domain Eukaryota; kingdom Metazoa; phylum Chordata; order Ceratodontiformes; family Ceratodontidae; genus Neoceratodus; species Neoceratodus forsteri. Next base: position 1,502,260,072 of record CM057450.1, on the reverse strand, counting down.
AGAACAGAACTGGGGTGGAGGAGGAGTCAGCGGCACCTAATGACCAACCCTAATGCACCATGCAGTGCGTCGGCCTCGTGGGTGGCACTGTCGGTGCCGACTCCCCCACCCCCCCAAAAAAAAAGCTCCCGTGCAGGTGCATGCCTCCAGCTTACACCCAGCAGTAATAAATGGTGAAGATACAAGAGAAGATCAAGAATTACGGTAGGTACGTAATTTTCATTTCTCAGCATGCACCATAAATTCCTACCAAAAGTGGTGTTGTAGTTCCGTCTGAATCAGCCACTAGTGCTGCCTGCCTACCTACTTTGCCAGCTTCCAGAATGAAGAAGAGCACACTCTTCATTCTTTGGATGTTAAGAGGGTCCTTAAGCTTTACCTGGACAAGACTAAGGATTTCAAGTAATCCAAGCAGCTGTTTGTCTCCTTCGATCCCAATCGAAAAGTAGTCAGTTATAATCCAGTGCACTTGTGCCTGGATTATGAACTGCCTGTGCCACTGCTATGTCATGGTTCCGGTCAAGCTTGAAGGTCCGGTATGTGCCGCTCCACTAGAGTAGGCCACGTTCCTTGCAGAGATTCGCTCTGTACTTATCGGTGATATCTGCTGTTTGTACAGCTAAACAGATTATCTCAGTGTTGGTATTATGAGCTACTGCTTTAAGATTTTTTTAATGTCTCCTGCTGCTTTCATTGTTATTAACATGTATACTGCCAATGATGCGCAGTTATAGGTCTTCTTATAACTGCAGATATCCTGATACTAACAGGGCTTAAGAGGATGTTTTCTGTATTACGGCATTTTGCCTGTATTTATCATTTCATTTGGTGTTTTTACTGATTTATTATTTTTCTTTTTTTCTTTTATAAAAGTGCTTCAAGCTTTGAAGGAGTGCTTTAAACAAATCATTACTACTACTACAAAACTGCATCAGGTAGCTCAAAAGCGCTGTACAACAGAGCCAAAGCAGCAGAATGACGTGGATTGTTGATGGCAGGTGGGGTGCCACTCACTTTTTAAAGTGTATGGCAGTTTGAATAAAGCCTTTAACTTTCCAAGGTGCTGGAAATTTATTTTGAGTTCCAACATGCTGCTGAGGTACCTGTGGCTACTGCTACTGCTAACTACTGCTGTAATCATGGTGTCCTTCACCTTAAAGCAGCAGTACTACCTAATCAGGACGTGATTGGTTTCCAGTTGTTGTAGACCTACAGAAAATATGGCGGCTGTCTCGGCTGCCTATTTTTTACTGCTGCTGTCAACATGGCAGGTGGCAGAAATGTAAACAAAAACAAAGGGAAAATGAGCAAATTATGGGGTGATAGTGCAATGCCAGCAGGAAAGATTACCAGGAAAATGCTCAATAGAGCACAGGGAATAAACTGTTGAAAAAGCGCAGATTTTTTTTACATAATACTGCTGCTTTAACTAGTTCTGTCACAAGGAATTACTATGTATTTAAATGGTATCAGGTTCACTGGTCCAGCAGGAAACTAAGTGTGGAAAGGTAGAGCAGTTGGTTGTTGACATGGCCTGCTTGTGCAACATATGGGTTGCAAGCTTGAGTAGCTTATAATTTACGTGACTTTTTGTGCTCTCTGTTCCTAATGAACTGCCACCCTGTTTGGAGTACCAAGGCACGGAACCCTCTTGAGAAGTATTCCAGCCCTAGATATGCCTCAGGACACAGTCCTTGACTAAGGTACCTTAGAGGAGAAGCCCAGAAGGAGAGCGATGAGCTGCTGGAGGGGAGAGGGAGGATGGTGGGAGCAAGAAACAGGCATCTGAAGGATGATGGGCATGCGTGCTTTTGAAGCGTGTGGTTGGAGTGTAGTGGGAGTCGCCTACCATCCTACTGAACCCCAGGCCTCCAGTTTAATAATTGATAGGATTAACCGTTGTTAACTGGAGATCTTCATCGAGGGTATCTCTTGCATCAGGCCTCACCTATGGAATTGTAGACACCAGGCACTAGGACCACATGGAAGCTCTTTTTGCTAGCAGTTTTCCAGGGGCTGCCCATGAGGACATCAGGTGCCAACATCGCTCCTTCTGTATAAACCTCCTCAGTTCTTTTCTTGCCATCAAACATCGCACGTTGGACTCCACAGAGACAATGCCGCTTCAGTCAACTGCTAAATTTTAGTTTTCTTTATTTTCTTACCCTAGTCCGTTCATCACTTTATTTTATAAAGTGATCTTCACATTTGTTTATGCCAAACGATTGCGAGAAACACTTCAGACTCTGCGAGTGCAGTAACAAGATCTACAACACCAACAACCACAATGCCTGTGTCTTTTGTCTCGGCCCTGAACACAACGTTAAGTCCTGCAAGGTTTGCCATGGATTCAATCAGGCTACCCAGCAAGATCGTGAGAAGGCCCTAGAAAACTTTCTTTTGAAATAGAAGGTTGCCACCATGGAGAAGGAGCTCCAGGCCAGAAGCTCCTGCACCTTGCCTGCTCCGTCCTCGGGCTGTCACTCTTCCAAAGCCCAGGATAAGTCATCTGGCAGACACAAGCACTGGGAGAAAGAATGTAGCAAGGAGAAATCTTCCCTGGTGCACTCTCAGTGCGACGACCAGAGCTGGGTCGTCAGCTGCCTTGGCAGCAACCCCCACTGCCACCCACACCCTTTCTTCTACAGGGTTGGCTTTGGCAGTGCATCCCGCCAATCCTTCCAGCGATGCCTCATTGTCATCAGGCCTACTGTCACCCCTGCCAGTGCTACAACTCCTGTCATTTAGGCCCATCTCAATCCAGGGACAACAGACAGATCTCTCTGCCGGGCCACCTTCATCAGTTGTTGGCCTGTCGACATCTTTGGGCACTTTGTCAACACCAGGCCGTCAGCTGCCCCAGTCAATGCCTTGGGACCCCTAGCTGTCACGGCCCCTCCTGGACCACAGGCTTTAGACAGGGGGTTCCATTGGCACGATGTCAGAGGGTGCTGGCCCTTCAACATCAGGCTTCTTACCTCCCCTGACGCCTACTTTGGCCACCTGTTCGATGCCAGGGACCTTACCTCCTGTGTTGTCATCACTGAGCCCTCTGCCAACACCGGGGCCTCAGCCCCTTTTTCCGCAGCCTTCCTCAAAACTGCTGATGCCAGGGCCACAGCCACCTGTCGACACCTCTTCCTGTTCCAGCGATGCTGACATCCATTGATGTCCAGACTATGCTTGCCTCCTTTTGGGAGTTTATGCACTAGGTCGCGCCCCCTCCAGGCCCATTGACACCGGCTCCCGTGAGGCTGATCCCTACACCACAACCCATCACAGTGTTGCACCCCCCATGCTCCAGGTCGCCGACATCGTCTGTGCCTCTTTCAGAGCCTGGGGCTGAGGAAGAGTATTGTCCAGACCCCCCCCCCGATAAGGATGAGGAGGGTGCAGATGAAAGGGCTAGGACTACCTCTAGCTCAGTTTCCACAGTATCCTCAAGGGGTGAGGACTCCTAAGAATAACCCTAGGTGCCCCCCCCCCGATGATCCAGCATTCATCTCTGTGATGAGACAGCTATGGGGATTGATGCTGAAGAGCAGGAAGTTGCCAGGCGAAATCTGATGGAATATCTTGAGCTGCCAGATTCTCCCTCTCTGATTATCCCTCATCTGCAGCCTGCATTTGAGGATGCCACCATGGCTGCCTGGTGCAGGCCAAACCTTATCCCAGTAATGCCCGGAAAGGCTGACAAACTGTATCCCGTATTGAAGCCTTTCTTCGCTAAGCAACCAAGAGCAGATTCGGTAATGATAAATGCTGCCATGATAGGACCAAGAAACCTCAGCACCTCAGCTGTCTCCCTCCAAATAAGGAGTCTAGAAATCTGGATCTTATCGTCGAGTGGACCAGTGCCTCGTCCACTTTGGCCATCAGGGTTGCTAACTATATTTTCCATAAGTTCAAGTTCCAGACTACTCTCTAGAAAAGGGGCAAAGCTCAGGCCCTTCCAGAGGGTCCACAAAAGCAGGTGCTGCTCAAAACCCTCCATTCGAGGACAAATGTAGGCAAGCGCCTCCTGAGGGCTGCCTATGATGTGGCGGATGCCTCAGCTAGAGCAGCTGCAGCAAGCATGTCTCAGAAGACATTCCTGGTTCAGGGTGTCCAACTTCACTTCTGATGTGCAATAGTTCATCCTGAATGCCCCCTTCTGAGGCTATGAGCTCATCAGGGCAGATGTCCAGAACATCCTTTCTGACCTGTAGGCCTCCAGGAGGACTCTGCGGTCGGTCCACTCACTTTATCATATGCAGCCAAGAAGTGGACAAACAGTGCCCTTTCATCAGGCCTCCCACAGACACAAGCAGAGTGCCTGACAGCCAGGCAAGTGCCAAGCTACCACAGCCCTGCCTACCCCCACCTCCACCACCACAAAAGCCCCTAGAGGTGGTGGTGTGGCCCTGACTGTGGGCCCGGCTTCCACATGACTATCTGCCAGATCCCAACCACCGGCAGTGCAGAGACAGGTGGTGGTGGGGTTGCTTCTGCCTCCACCTGGAGAGATGGCAGGAGATCACTACAGACACTTGGGTCCTGCAGCTCATAGAGCAGGGTCACTCTCTTGAACTGTTAGAGTGGCCTCCAGTTCATTCCAGCTACCTTCTAGACCACATTCCAATGCTGCTGGAGGAAGTTTGCATACTGCTATGCATATGGGCTATAGAACCAGTTCCAGTGGATCAGAGGAAGAGAGGGTTCTATTCCCACTTCCTTCTGGCCCCCAAATTCACAGATTTGCAGCTGATCCTGGACCTGCGCAACCTGAACTTCTTCATCCAGTACAAGAAATTCAGGATGGTAACTTTGCAAGGCCTGCTACCTCTGTTAAACATGAGGGACTGGCTATGCTCCCTAGACATGCAGGATGCATACTTGCATATAAAGACTTGCACCCCCACAGGTAATACCTCAGGTTCCTGTTTCAGGGGGAGCACTACCAGTTCAGGGCCTTGCCCTCTCGCTTCTCCTCTGTCCATGGGTCTTTACCAAGTGCTTAGCGGTCGTGGCAGCAGCTCTCAGGAGGGAGGGACTATACATCTTGTCCTATTTGAACGACTGGCTACTCAATGCCCAATCCAGGGAACAACTGACCCACACCCTGCTATGTACTAAAAAGTTGTTCCATGCACTAGGGATTATGGTCAACCTGTCCAAGTCAGTCTTGACCCCATGTCAGCATCTTCAGTACAATGGGGCTATACTAGACATGGCTAAAGGAGTGGCCTTCCTGCCCCGGGACAGGGCAGAGTTCCTGATAGCTCAGTCCCGACAGCTCCACAGCAACCGGTACACTATAGCCAGGGAATTTCTGCGCCTACTGGGCTTGATGGCGGCAGCCGTTGTCATGGTGCCCATGGCAAGATTGCACATGTGGACCCCCCACTGGGGCCTAAGAGTCCAATGGGATCGCGTACAAGTGAATTAGAACAGAGAGTACTAGTCTGTTCGCCAGTAAAGAGGGTACTTTCGTGGTGGATAGAACCCAACAATTTGCTCAAAGGAGTTCCCTTCCTGATCCCTTCCCCTCATCAGATCCTCACTACAGACACATTGAGGATAGGCGGGGGGGGGCACATTTGGGACCCCACCAGACCCAAGGTACCTGGACTGCTGTGGGAAGTTCCCTTCACATACATGCCCTAGAGATGCAGGTGGTCCTGAGTTACCTATCCCCAGGATCTCTGCTGGTGCAGATGGACAACATCAGTGTAGTGCACTGCATAAACAAGCAAGGGGGGTCCATTCATACCCCCTGTGCAGGGAAGGGATGAGGATCTGGTACTGGGCCCTGGCCTATGGTCTAGAACCATCGGCAGTCCATGTCCCAGGTGCCCAAAACATCTTGGTGGACAGTCTGTCGGTCGCAGTCCAAAATGCACAAGTGGGAGCCGCCGACCTCGGTAGTAGAAGACCTGTTCAACAGGTGGTGTCACTTGTGCAGTTGTGTTGCTTCGTCTCAGGACCACCGTGTGGACACTTACCCCATCATTGTAATGTGATCAGAGATGCGCTTCAACAGCTGCTTCCATGTTCGGATCGCGCAGCGTATTACGCCGTTTAACCTGCCGTGTAGACTGAGACCGAAGCATGTTGCAATGCAAGGCATACACTCCCATGACACATCCATGCTCCCAAGCTGCCTTACACTCCCATAATCCCCCACACCGGAACCCCCAGAGTCATGCAGTTGCAGCTTACATTGTCACACAACGAGCAGTGTGGACTGAAGAAAGACGCCTCAGCAAGTTGCAGTTACGGTACCAGCACCAATGCACTGGCTCAATTCTGAGCCATATCAGCTGTGTAAACATGGCTTAGGAGAAGGGCAGGTTTTGGCCTGGCTGTGCTTCAAGGCCTCATGTCCTAGGCCTATAGCCTCCAGCCACCTAGCCTGTCTTTCTGTCAGTACTGCTTTGGACTCATTCCATAGGTGTGGCTTGATGTAAGAGATACCATTGATAAAGATAGTACATTTACATAACAACTTAACATGACAGCAGATCTTCAAGAGGATCTCTTGCATCAGGGCATTTCCCACTACAGTACTAGGCAGGTTTTTGGGCTGACTGGATGGGCCACAAGGCCTTTATCTTCTGACAGTATCTATGTTTATGTTTCTAAATGTGGCAAGTTTGGGGTGTCTGTGAAGTGCCTGTCTGTGTGTGTGTGTGTGTGTGTCGGGGGGGGGGGGAGTCCCATGGTGAAAGGGTAAGCTTGAAGAATATGCCTTGTATGTACAGACTAGGAATACACTATGTCTCCATAAGCAGACACTGACAAACAGTTATAAAAATGCACAAAGTTACCCAAAGAGTAGCTTTTTGTCTAGGCAGGTGCCAGAGAATTGGAAAGGCATTTGAGGACCCTGCAAATAGAGCATGTCGACAAAAGGGAAGAAGCAAAAAAAGAAACAGATAATTATACCCAGCTCACGTGTGTTATCTTAATTACAGCAAATCTCCATTTTAAAATGTTCACAGATCAGAAAATAATAGAATCATGAAATAGTGAAATAGGATTCTGGCAGTTTTGTTTACTGGGCACTAGTAATGAGCACTGGTCTTACAAATATTATAAAATGTGTTCTTGGGCCGGCCTGCTGGCACAGCAGTAATGCTGTTGTTTGCGATGCTGACAACCTGGATTCGGAAGTGAGTGTTGGTGTCAGAGGGCCAGCTGTGGGGAGGAGGATTGAGGATCCTACGGACTGCTGTCCTCCTCCGGGGGGGAGCTCCTAGTGCTCGCCTGACCTCTGATGGAAGCCAGGGATCCAGCAGCTGGAGCTGGCGTCTTCAGGAGGAGGGGCAGATGTCACTGTGTGTGTGTCTGACGTCATTGCACACCCCACCTCCTGGGAAGAAAAGTGGAAAAACTCAAGCCATACTGTATGCCACCTGCCTCGTGTTGCAGGCCCCACGCTGCTGAACCTGGGCACCCCCAGACACTGAGCTTGACATCTGATGGGAAGAAGCTACCTCTCTCAAAGACCCCACCTTGGGGGTAAGCCAGGGAGAACACGGAAACTAAGTCCTGGGACAGTGGATGATGGGGCTGGGTGCAGTTAGAATGACCGATTAGAGGTCCGAAGGGAGTAAAAAAATTTTTAATGAAACAAAAAATGAATTCTTTAATGAGAAAAATACAAATAGTCTGCAAAGTCTAAAGCCCCTCACAAAATATGAGGACATTTAATTAGATCATGTGCTATATATAGTTTATGTTTTTAATAAACCAGGAAAATGTTTCTAGCTGCATTGGAATAGATACAATGGTTCACGTACATGCATTATCCTTGTAAATCCTTAAGTCCTTTACCTGAACTGAGCACTTGATCAACCTGAACAGTCCCTGTCCCCCAGCTGATTAAACTAAAACATCTTATTTCAGGAAGCTAAGATCCTTAGTGTTTCCAAGCGTGCATGTTGTAGAAAGAGGCTGTATTCCGCATTTGAGAAAAAAAACATTTTTCTGTCTTAGAGGCGAGTTTAGTGTTTTGAGGACACTGAGCTCTTAGATAGATTTATACGTATTAGAACTGGTTACATTTGTAGTAGTTTATCCCCTTTGGGCTTTTTGTGGTTGACTAAAAGACTAGAGGCTCAGGGAAAGCTACATCTTCTTCTAAGCCTTGGGATACAGCTGAAATCCTCCCAGTGTTGGCCAATTTAAAAGACACATCGAAAGAGGATGGACAATCTTAAGCTTCTTTTTAGGACATCAAATAAGAGGGTTACAGCAATTTGGCAGCCAAAAAAGCAGTTTACAGTTCTTCGCAGAATCAGCAGCAGCATATTAGAAAGCTGATCAAGATGGTATAGGAAAGATAATGGGGGCTGAGAGGAAAACAATCCCTCCATTTTGCTACCAGCCTAATCTGGTCTCCAATGAAGTTTCATTGTTTCTTTTGCTGAGCCAATAAGGCTTAGTGTGATGGGGTGGTAGTAGCATTATTGTGGCTTTAGTCTGGCTCAGGGAAAGCTGATGAGGAGTAGAGTTGCTTTGTGGATTCACAACAGCTTGTATAAAGCTTGACGGTACAGGGACCTGACAAAGAGATCTGGAAAAGTCTCAGCACTTTTATTAATTCTTTACATTTCCTCTTCTAGTGGATTGAAAAAAGCCTCGTACTGCGACCTGATATTTTAAGTCTAATCTATTGAATTATCAGTTTAAAAAAAACAACTATTGATGTGTTTCAAATGCATATATCCTCTGGCATGCAGTATGTGCAGCAGTTGATGTTGCTTAAGTTGCTGAATGTGCTTGTTCTGTTTGTTGAACTATTAAAAAGTGCAAACTTCTAAATAAGAATGGCGGGAATTAAATATAGAATAAAGGATGGGGAAGTGTGTGATAAGAAAATTGTATGCACACCTGAGGTGTGGGATTCTACATAAACCCCTGAGGGTGAAACCCAAGGGGTTTATTAAAGCATCCCATACTGAAGGTGTGTATTAAATTTGAGTGTCACACACTTCCCCATCTTTAATTTTATATAATATCCGGGGAGCAATTTTTTCCAACCTGACTCCTGTGTCTGTCTGTGTCACACAAATATACACACACACTCTCTCTCTTCCTCTCCCTCCCTCCCTCCTTCTGCAGAATGTGGATTTTGTTTTTGGTTTTTGATTTTATTTTTAATTTTTATGTTTGCTTGCTTGCACCCATGTGCAAGAAACATCTTGTGGTAGTAGCACATTTCAGAGGTGTGTCCCTCAGCCACCAATCAGTGAGCATGCTGGCGATCACAGCAAACTTCAAAGAGAGCCAAAGAGTTGAAACAAATCTGCCACTGCAGTCAGGTGAAGTTTCATCATTGCAGCAGCAGATGAGAAGACTCCTGCCATGCGCATTACAGTGCACAGTATTGCGCATGGCCGGAGTTACGAGCAGTTGCTTGGTGTGCCGTTCCTGGTGAAACATTTTTTTTTTTTTTTTTATCATATCGTATTTTACCCCTTGCAGCCACTGACCTGTCTTAATCCAGCCACCGCTCCAGCTTCCACCTCCAATCCCAATGTTGCATGCCCAGCTGGCATATGCAGCTCTGTCTTCAAGAGGGGCACCCCCTATTGCCCCTGCACTAGATGAGGAACCATTACTGGCACATGCATCAGGCATCTTCGGCCAGTGAAGTGCGGCCATGAAGCTGCCGCTGTCTGTGTTGTTCCATTTTCCAGTTTTTGCTAGCCCTGGGAGTGCAAGTGTGCAGTGACGTCGGGGCGCAGACATGCCAATGTCTGCCGCACTCCATCCTTCTATGCTAGCTCTAGCAGTGCCCGCGGTTGTCACTGGGGGCCGCTGTAGAGAGAAGGCTCTCTGGATTCCTCCCCAGGGATAGGAGAGCAGTCTGCCGGACGCTCAGTCTTTATCCCCACGCCAACCCCTGATGGCTCAGGCTTGTGTCCGAACCCGGGTTACCAGCGTGCCGCGAGGTGTGGCATCCAGTTCCTCAACCATCAGCACCACCGGGCCGGCTCCTGGTGAAACATTTTCAGTAAATAAAACAGCCGCAGCACGCCTTTCCACAGTGGCGGTTCCTGCCTCCAGCCACACTCTCCCGCAAAGCCGACATCAGGTTGCCCAATCCCCATGTCGGCATGTATCCCCCCCCCACAGTCACATTGTGGCACACTGGGAGCCCACCCCAGTGTGCCCAGACATTTTTTTTATTTTCCTGACACCTGATGCCCAGTCCCGTGTCGGATGCCCCACCCTCCAAGCTCAATTTCTTTGCTCACGGGTGCCAAATCCCCATCGACATCATGTTTCCATCCCCCAAGATTGTCGACAGGGTGCCCAATCCCCGTCGGCATCATGTCCCACAAAACTCATGTGGCACACTGGGAGCCCACCCCAGTGTGCTCAAAAGTTGTAGTTTTTTTAACCTATAAATAAAGAAAATGGTCCCCTGAGTCTTTTTAACTGTAAAACAAAACCATCAGCATAATCTCCCCAGTCCCCTTCCCTCCCTCTGCACACCCACCTCCTCACACACCTCATCACACTATTTCTCCGGAGGTTGGGAGCAGTGATCATCTGTGGACCAGGACGCGTCTGCACTCTTCAATTCTGAACTAAGAACTGATGAATCGGGTAAGCGCTGTATAATGGGAATCAATGGGGGTTTCAACTTAGGTTGATATCTCAGCCATTTTTAGGAATTTTCACCCCAAATTTTCAACATGGGGTTCTTAGGACCCCACCTTGTGAAAATTTTACTGTTGTTTCGTTTCTTGGTCCCAAAAGGGGATTTTGTGGTCACTGCTCGGAATTACCTATTGAGACTGATTAACAAAACGATTGTACGACTGTTCATGAGGCGGGGTCCCAAAAATCCCATGTTGAAAATTTGGTGAAAAATTCAAAAATGATCATGCTATCAGCGTGTTGCACATTTTCTACACATGCTCGTAATTTCGCCAGTTTTTAACATTTTCACTCCAGATTTTCAACCCCCATCAATGCCCCATCACCCGGTGCTCTCCAACATACTACCTCCACAAACCATATAAAAACTACAAACAGTTGTCTGCCTCCATCTCCAAAATCGAACAAAGGGGCAGAGGACACTGCAGAGCAGGACACTGCAGCACAGGAGCTAGCACAACAAAAATCGCCAAAACAGGAACCAAAACAAAAAAAGCAAAAAGGAAATTCAAAAAAATTCTGATCATAGGAGACTCCGTGATTTGGGGAGCCGATAGCTATCTCCAGTCAAGGGTAATGGTCAGATGTCTCCCAGGTACATCAGCATGGAGAGACACTGACCGCATTGCTAAAATTGTTCAGGAAGCAGGAGAAAACATTGATGTTCTGGTACACATAGGTACTAATGATCTTGCCAGCTGGTCAGTTGTGGAGACCAAGGAACACCTGACAAGGCTGCATGACAAACTATCATCCATTTCGTCTGGCATCTCCTTCTCTGCGATCCTGCCAGTCTGGGAGAGGGGGGCAGATGGACGGAAGGTCAGAGAAGGGGAGTTAGGGGATCTAAACATGTGGCTCAAGGGCTGGTGCCAGGAAAAAGGACACAAATTTGTAGGGAACTGGCAACAGTTTTGGGAGCGAAAGTTCTTTAAATTTGATGGACTGCATCTGACTAAGGAAGGAGTCAGTACATTTGGGCAGAAGTTTGACGTCTTTGCAGAATATTTAAACTAGTAAATGGGGAGAGGGGTGCAGCATCCCATACGTCAAATGGGAAGAACACCCTTCCCCCCTCAGCTAGTGGTCAAACAGGAGTTCAGCATGTTTGCAGTTCATTTGCATCACCAGGTAAGGAAAAAGGTCCAACTTCCCATACGATGCACAGGAGAAACGCCAGACCTCACCCAACAACTAACACACCGAAATCAGGCCAATGGAAAATCATGTACACTAATGCTCGCAGTCTGGGAAACAAGATCCCAGACCTGCAGGCAATAATGGCAGAGGCTAAACTGGACATAGTAGCAATTAGCGAGACGTGGTTTTGCCAGTAACCACACTTGGGAGACTTCAGTACCCAGCTGTGTACTGTTCAGAAGAGACCGAGGTGCAGAAGGGGAGGGGGGTGTCTAGTGTCCCTGTATGTCAATGAAAATATCAAAGCTACAGAAATTCAGAATACACATAAGGATCCAGAACTGTAGGTCACCCTGAAAACAGGAAATGGAACAGCCATAAGAACTGGGGTTGTCTACAGGTCCCCAGACCAGGGGGAGGACATAGACACATTACTGTTAGAAGATATACAAAACATAACAGCTAAAGGGGAGGTTCTGATAATGGAAGACTTCAATGTGCAGATGCAGATTGGTCAATACCAGCAGGAACATCTACCAGAACTAGACACATGGTGGATTCCCTGCAGGGGGAAGGCCTCAAACAATAGATACAACAACCCACAAGAGACAGGGCTCTCCTAGATCTAGTACTGACTAACAGGAAAAGGATCACAGATCTCCAGGTAGAAGGTCACCTGGGGGCCAGTGACCATCACATGGTATGGCCACTACAACTAAATCATCCCATTGCAAGGCAAAAATATGGGACTTCAGAGGAGCTGACTTTGATAAGATGGCCAACAGAGTTAAGCTAGCCCTGACAAAAAGAAATACAGGTGAGGGGGTACAGGCAAAGTGGGCAAGCATTAAGGATGCAATACTTGAAGCAACATCCCATTGTGTTAGAGAGAGAAAAGGAAGCGCAAAAGAAGCAGGAAACCACTTTGGTTCTCAAAAACAGTAGCAGAAAAGGTCAGAGCCAAAAGGCTGGCCTTCAGGAAATATAAGGAAACACAGCAGGATGAAGATAGGGAGGCATACCAAACTTCCCTAAGGGAAGCAGGGAAGGCAGTAAGGCAGGCAAAGGCCCAAACCGAGGAAACACTAGCACAGACAGTAAAAGAAGACTTTCTGTAGATACATTAGTGAAAGGAGAAAGTCCAGAGGGGCTATTGTTAAGATCAAAAGAGATAAGGGGACATGTGAGGAGGAGGACCATGTTAAAGCATCTATCCTAAATAGATACTTCTGCTCAGTATTTACTGAAAAGAAGGTAGGGCAGGGCCAACAGCTCAGCACCATGGACACAGGGGGAGGAGGGAGGAGGTGAGCACTAGTCCCTTCACAAAAGAAAGGGTCCTACAAGAGTTCGATAAGCTCAGGGTGGACAAGGCAATGGGACCTGATGGCATACATCCCAGGGTACTAAAGGAGCATAGCGTGGAACTAGCAGAGCCATTTTCAGAACTGTTTAGTGAGTCTCTGAGCACAGGAGAGGTCCCAGAAGACTGGAGAAGGGCTCATGTGATCCCACTCCACAAGAGTGGTAGCAGGGAGGAGGCAGGGAACTACAGACCAGTCAGTCTTACCTCAGTAGTGGGCAAGATTATGGAGGCACTCCTTAAGGAAAGGACAGTGCAACACCTGGAATCCATAGGGGCACAGGATCCAATACAGCGTGAGTTTACAAAAGGAAAGTCCTGTCAAACTAATCTCATAGATTTCTTTGACTGGATAACCAGAGTGGTGGACCAAGGGGGAGCAGTTTATGTTGCCTACCTTGACTTCAGCAAAGCTTTCGATACTGTTCCGCATAGAAGATTGATTAACAAGCTGGGTAGGCTCAGGGTGGGTCAGAAGTTGGTCAACTGAGTGGCAAACATGTTGATGGGCAGAAAACAGAGAGTGGTGTTAAATGGTGTACAGTCAGAAGAGACGCAAGTCACAAGTGAGATACCTCAGGGATCAGTCCTGGGGCCAGTCCTCTTCAATATCTTCATCAGTGACATTGCAGATGGACTGAAGGGTAAGGTTTGTCTGTCTGCAGATGACACCAAGATCTGCAACAGAGTAGATGATCTAGATGGCATGGGCAGAATGAGACGAGATCTGGATAAACTAGCAAAATGGTTGGAAGAGTGACAACTGGGGTTTAATGCAAAGAAGTGCAAGATCATGCACATAGGGAATAGAAACCCTGAAGCCACCTGTAGGCTGGGAGGGGAGTTGCTGGCAGTCACAAGGGAAGAAAGAGACTTGGGCATTATCATCACCGATGACCTGAAATCATCCAAGCAGACCACTAAAGCAGTAGATCTGATGGGGATGTTAGGGTGCATTAGAGGGTATCAGGAAGTGGAAGAGTTTAGGTAATAATCCTCTTTACAAGACACAGTGGTTAGCCCCATCTGAGTACTGCGTAGTACTGGAGGCCACACCTTCACAAGGACATTAACTAAATTGAGGCAGTCCAGAGAAGGGCAACCAAAATGATGCAGGGACTGCATCAGAAAACATACAAGTACAGATTAATGGAGCTCAATATGTATACCCTAGAGCAAAGGAGGGAGAGAGGTGATATGATTGAAACATTCAAACACCTTAAGGGCATTAACAAGTTGAAAGAGTCTAACATGTTTCAGTATAAGAAAAATAGCAGGACAAGAGAACATATCATGAGATTAGAGGGAGGCTGATTAAGGTATAATGTGAGGAAGTTCTTTTTCACAGAAAGGGTGGTGGATGCATGGAACACCCTACCTCAGGAAGCGGTGGATATGAATACAGTGCAGGGCTTCAAACAGGCATGGGATAGGCATAAGGGAGCAATACAGATGAGTATGAATAGATAGGCCATTGACAGAGCAAAGGCCGATGGCACATTTATAAGGTAGAAAAAGAAATGGGTAGACTGGATGGGTCTTACGGTCCTTATTTACTGTTAACTTCTGTGTTTCTATGTAACATTGCCATGTTTAACACCTCCTTATAAACAGTACAGCTGTTATTTTTCAAAACCTGCCTGAAATGTGTTTTCGCACCTATAGCGCAGAATGGCATGGTTGCTGTGTGAAATCAACTTTTGGGCTGGATTATTTATTTATTTATTTATTTATTTGTGAGAATCAGTTTACAACCTTTGAGCCAGAGGCTCGTTTCCGAAGGTACCTCGTCACATTGAGACATACATAGCATTTTAGATTACATAGTACAGGTTTTCTACAGATAGGCATTTGTTAGAGGCGCCACGTCACACTGTGGTCAAACAACATACATTTGAGTTACAGGGTACAGGTAATTGAAATAGGTCTTACACAATTGGTTTCATATGTTGAGCAATCAACTGGCATAAGACAGCAGGCTCTGGCCAGGTTATACTTAGGAATGGTGTGCTGGGTAAGGGTGGAGGGGTGGGCTAGGTGGGGAGCTGCCTGGCGGGCACTGTCATGAGTGGAGAGATTGAGGTAGGGCCTCATTCAGAGACAGGATTAACAAAATCACAGTGCCACTCTTCATTAGAGGTCCTAAAAAGCCCATGTTAAAAATTTGAACAAATTCCAAAAAATGACCACGTTATGGGTGTGCATTGCTCAGTTTCTACGCACGCTTGTAACTTCCCAAACATTTTATATTTTCACTCCAGATTTTCATCATTGCCATTTTTTCACACCTCATCATGAACAGTATAGCTGTCATTTTTCACATCCTGCCTGAAATGTGTTTCTGCCCTGTGGCGCCAAATGGCATAGTTGCTGTGCGAAATCACCTTTCAGGATTGAGTAATGAAATGATAGTGCCACTGTTCATGAGGTGGGGTCCCAAAAAGCGTATTTTGAAAATTTGGAGCAAAAATACCCCCAAAAAACGGGGCGTTAACGTTTCCAACTGTAACTCTCACTCTGTAGAGACTGACAGGCATCAGTGGTGTGAATTGGGTTCATCAGCCGTAATACTAATGACATTCTACCCCCACCCTACAGCCACTGACAGGCATCAAGGTGTGCCTTGGGGTCTTCAGCTTTAAAGTTCACCCCATTCTCCTATACTGCACTCATGTCCGTTTATTTCCTTATGAAATGAGTTGAGCATAAGGGCCGAAGACCCCAAAGCACACTGCAACACCTGTTGGTGTCTGCAGGGTGGGGTGAGGTGGAATGGCATAAGCATTACGACCAGTGACCCAACGGCTCCCTTCCCCCCACACGCCTTTCATTCTCTGCAGGGTGGAGGTTGGCCTTAGTTCAATACTTCATTGCCATTCCTATTATGCATCTCTTCAACTCCTGCACTACCAATGCCAATGCCAGCAAGCCAACATTCGGCATTGACAAATGCTTGTTTTACTTACTGCTTGAGATCTGTTTGGGATCGTGCTTAAGTAGCTCTGCAGGCTATCAGCCACAGTTCCATTCTTGCTTGTTGTATGGACTGAAACCTATGAAAATTGGCATCAACCAATTAAAGTTTTTTATAATTTATATCAAGCATGTACCGCATACAGTACAACAAAGAAAAAAGTAGGAGAGAAATGATTTTTCTGGTGGATCATAATTACAGACAGAAGGAGCTGCCATGTTTCCAGAACTGCTAGCCTGCCCACAAACAGCATGACAACCAGTGAGGTAGCGCTCGATTTTTGAGGGGCAGAGCACGTGAATGCCGTAATAACCTGCAGGTTATTATGGCAAATAACAAGACAACTGATTGAGCCTTTAGAAAAAATTGCTCACCATTTATTAAATCATTTTATAGTATTATAGCTTATTGAAATTGTTTAGTGGTTATTTTATGTATGTATTTCATTTTCTTTTTATTTAAACTTTTTGTGCTGTTTTTATTGTTGTAAGGTGCCTTGAGGCATTGGAAAGTGCACCAATAAAAAGTGCCTTCCCTTACCTTCCATAAAATGTTGAATTAAAAAGAATTCTAAAGGTGTATGTCAGAAACAGGTTATGTTTAGCAAATTGCTGGGCAAATAAAACTAAAGAACAGAAAAGTAGGAGGACATGTCAGCATGTGGGCAAACAGAACAAAACAGCTATTCAGAAGGTGATCGGACACACTTTGAAGTCTGGATACCTTTATATACTCTTCTGTTGCTTCCATTCACTAGTATCCACTCTTCAGATATGCACCCCCCCCCCTTTTTTCTCATTTTGTTTTAAGAAATGGGGCCCAATACACAGCCACAGTCGGTGACGGTTCAGATTCTGGTTGTAATCACCACTGAAGACTGACATGCAAATAAAGAGCAGTGTGAATCGGTCAGTTTGATATGAGTCTTCGCAAACCTGTAGTATGGTGGCTTGCAACAGACATGGGGGTCAGATCAAGGCATAGTACCAGAAGCCAGGCTCCGTTCCATTCCCCAGGCAGTCGACGCTACTGCTGTAGTTTCCCACTCCTCACTTCTGGCCACCTATGGGCCAATGAAAATGAATTATCTTCCAAGAATCAGTGTTCTCTATAGAGAACCATAATGGATCTATATCGGAGGCACTAGGACCCCACGGGAGCCAGAACTTTCCTAGTGGGGGCTGGTGACACAAGTAGGCCCTGGATTTCCTTGTTGGTTTACAGCAGCACCAGGCCCAACCACCTCTGTTCCTTTTTCCCACCGCTGTGTGTGCAGCAGTATCACTGTTCTTCTTGTCAGGGCCAGACCTTCACCAACTATTTGACGTCAGCATTCAGTTCTTTGGTTTAAGATTAAATTGTCATAGTGTTTGCTATTTCTGTGCCAGTTTAGTTTGAATTTACACAAAAGTCTACAATTTTCCTCTTAATCCTAGCTTGTGCAAGCGATTGATAACCATGGAAGGTAGGAAGCCTGAAAAGGCGAGTTGCTTTGGCAGTGGGGCTGTGTCTGGCCACCACCACTTTCTAGAAGGGTGCTCTTACAATGGGCAGTCCAGCTTCTGGGAGGATGGACAGTCCTCCCAGAGCAGCAAAAAGAAATGGTCCAGATCCCACACACACCCAGGCATATGGGTCTTTGTGCTGTTCGGACTTGACCTCATCGCACAAAAGAAATAAGGAGAAGAGCTGTCCTGGTAGCATGGAGGGCTGAGGCATTGAACGCTTTACATCCTGCCATGCCGGCAACCCATGTTCGGAAACGAGCTTGAGTTGCCAGGGATCAGTGGGGTGAGAAAGGATCAAGCATCCCAGGAACTGCTCTCCTCTTGTCAGGGAGGTGTGGCCAGCCGTCTTGGCCCATGACTGCCAGCGGGTGGAGGCCCATTGATAATGCAGGCATGAGTGATTAGTAGGGTGGGGTGTGGCAGTGTAGGACAGGTGCACCTCCATGCGCATGCCCAGGTGCCACTGCATGGGGCAGCGACTAGAAAAGCTAGGGACCTGGGCTTTGTGAATCATTGCCCATGTCTCCACAATACGCCCTGCTGCTCCGATCCTGGGGCAAAATCTGGATGTGTCTGCCCTGGCCCAGCTGTGGGGTGGGGCGTGGAATCCGTGAGAGAACTGAACTCTCGGACTGGAGAGAGGCGAGGAACTATCACCAGACACAGGGACAAGGCTGATAGCCTTCCAAGTCTACTAGAGAAGGATAAAAACCTTTATGGAAAAGGAAAAAAAAAATAAGGGAGAAAAAAATGAATCAGTTGAGGTTGTCCTCTAATCGTTCTTCTATGAGACACTCAACTCCTGTGGACCCAGGTACTCCACTGTCATCTCTGATGACACCAGTGGCACATAGGCCTGCAAGGTCAAGGTCTCCATCCCAGAACCTCTCACTGTCCAATAGAGTGGACTTAAATGGGCAGTTCGGCTGTTGGTCAGCTCTTAAGGAGCAGTGGATGCACCATATAATTTTGGTAGTCCTTTTGTTGGTGGCAGCTTGTGGCTCTTTAGGGTTGGTTTGAACTAGCACCATCTTTGGTGCCGTCAGACGTAGGCATGCGACTTGGACTCCAGCCTCACTGCAGGGCCCATCGTCATTGCTGACAATCCCTGATCTACTTCTGGTGTCATCCCTGGCCTCTCCAGGAACAGGGACAGTCGTGGTACCTCTGCTGAATCCTTGGGGGCCGGCAGGACCCTCAACATTGCCAAGATGTTGGAGAACCTGGGGAAGGGGTCTGGTGGACAGTCAGTCTCCCCTGGGAGACTGGCTGCGCACTCGTCTCAGTCTGTCTCCCCTCTGGGGCAATGGACGTCCCGGGTGGTGACATTGAAGCTGTACGCTGGACCTACACTGGCGGGCACCTTGGTGTTGTGGCTCGGCACTGCATCAGCTCCCAGAACTAAGGCCAGTGCTGGTGAGAGGGGTGGTGCTGGCTGCCAGTACCAGGTCTCCTCCAGACACTGCTTGCAGTGTCGGTAGAGGGTACTTCACTGTAGCTGATCCCTCTCATCCTATCGTGGTCTTCTGGATATCTTCCCCATAGCAGTCAGATAAACTGGGGAAGGGTGTGGAGGAGGACCTTGGGACCATGGAGGTTACCAGTGATGAAAGAGGCCCTCCTGAGCCAGGTTCTGGACCTGTGTTGGGTTCAGGGTCAGTCCAGGATGACAGGGTCTCTGGGCAGCACCAGGGTTGGTGTTGGAACCCCTGCCAGCACCATTCTTTACTGTCTAGAAGCCCTAGTGGACTTGGTCAGCTAAAAGCAGGCAGGCAGTATAGCGCAGTGGTTTAACGCTGTGAGCTGCAAATCTGGTAACATCCAGCAGACCAGACCTGGGTTTGAATCCCACAGCTTCCACTTGCATACTGTGTGACCCTGAGTAAGTCACTTAACTTCCCTCTGCTCCCAGGTTACTCCTGTAAAAAAAGCTTTCAGCTTAGTGTGCTACTCCTGGTTAAACAACTAAATAAAAAAAAAGACAGTCCTTCAAATGGACAGTAATCCTTGAAGGTACACACCGCAAACTAAACAGTCCAAGATACAACTGTGCAGCTCTCAAAGAAGGACGGCAAACCCAAAATAACAACAAAATCCAAAAAAAGAGAGCGCAGCAACACCTGGACAGGCTGTTGATGTAAGTAATATTTCAGGTGTCAAGACTCCCATGGAAGCAATAAAATAAATGTTATAAACTACCACCACTGCTGCTGCAATAAGAGCAGTGGTGTTAGCAACGTCACTAAATGGGTGTAATACCCATAAGCACTTGCACCCACTCAATCGGGGCCGCTCTGTGCTTCCGTGTTCGTCCGTAACTTTCAGCATTTTAGTAAAATGTAACTATGGAATTAAAAATAAAGACAATTACATCCCTGAACTCCCGCAGCAGTGCTAGAAGGTATGTGGGGATGGGAACGGGTACTCTTGTTCTTTACAGGTCACCTTTAAGTGCAGATTCCAGTTTCATCTCATTTCGGATGCCATGGGATTTGGGTTCTGAACAGGTCTTTTTGATATCGGTGTCTCACAGACACGTGCTAGACCAATTTTAACATGGTCTGATGTGTGTCAGTTTTTGTTTTTATTTTATATATTTGTTTCACCAGGAAAAAGCACCCATTAAGCAATGCTGGTTTGGAAGGAGGTACTGGTTAGGACAGTAATGGTACAGAAACAATCACACTATTACATAAGAAGCAATACACAGATTAGCATGAAATGTACAAACAACAGATGCACAAGTAGATCATACTGTATGATGTACAGCAGCAGCAAAAATAAGTATTATACAAAACATAATATATAGTATATGGTTTGGCGTTATTATGTATGAAAATTAGCTGCTGAAAAGTTGTGCATGTTCTAAAAGTTGTTGTGCTTGTTCTATAATTAAAATTCACCTGTGGTGAAGCTCGCACTGTCTCCTGCCAAATACTGTCTTCATTAAGGGTTCCTTACCTTCATTCAGTAGTGCGCTATTGAAATACAATCTCAAAGTAAAAGAAAGTGAGCTGCCGTTTTTTTCGAAAGAAATGTCAGACAAGAAAATCGCTATACAGAAATAAAATCCAGCATCTGACATACCCCTTATAAAATCGTTCTTGGGGCTGGGCCACCAGTGCAGCATGAGTGCTACCACTCATGACACCAGTGAGCCGGGTTCAGGAGCGAGAGCCCAGAGTCGGGAGGGCCGGTCAGGGAAGGCTTGAGCATCCGAGGCACCACTTTCTCTGGGGGATGAGGCTAGGTACTTTGACTGCACACCTCAGGCGGAGGCCTGAGGCAGAGAGTGCCTAGCCATAGGAAGAAGAGGGGGGCGCGTGACGGATGTCGGTGGGGCTCCACCTTGATGTCGGGGTGGACATCATGCCAGAAGAAAAAACTGGAAAATGGCTCCCTGCGCTCCGGGAAGACAGAGCGCCAGCCCAGATCCCTAATGTCTCCTGCCTGTCCCACTGGTAGCCCTGATGACGTGCAGAGTACTCTGGGTGTACAGGCCCCACCTCTTCCCCGCCTGGGGGGCAAACCAAGGCTACATGGGGTGGACTACCATGAGCTTCAGGCAGAAAGGAACAGGGACAGAGGCCAGGCATCTCTCAGTGGGGTGAAGCGCAGGAGGCAAGGAAGGGAGCAAAAATAGAAAGTAAAAAAAAAAATCATTCTTGTCAGCTATGTGCCACTTGTTTCTGTGGCCCTGTCTTCCATGACAAGCTGCTCATTTTGCCAACATACCACCAAGATGGAGTACAAAAATGTCAGATGATGCCAAAAGAAGTGGTAAATCTTTTTTATAATATGCAATGTAAAACGAATGCCTGTTACTATCAGGAAACCACTCATGATCAAGAAAACAGCTCACTCTACAACTACAGTGGCTTTCAAGGGACTCACTTGTTCTTGAAAGCCACTTTCATGTCTCAACACGGTAGCTGTTAAATTGCAGCTGGCAAAGAATGCAGCATGCTTGGGGGTCAGGAGTGGAAATGGAGAGGCTACAGACTAATACGGGGGCACGAACTAGCAGTAATACCGGGGAGAGGCACAAACTAGTACAGCAAACTAGTATGAAACAAAGAAAACTCTCCCTGTCATTTTTTCTTAAACCATATACTATATCAAATAAAATATGGGAGCCCATACACAACTTGCCTTGTGTTTCCATCTTGGGGTTGAGATACCAGTATGGACCACTCGAGCTTCGCTCTCAAGGTCCATACATTGGTATCTCAACCCCTCGATGGAAACACAAGCTGTCTGTGTATGGGCACCCATACATTATTTGTTATATTAAAATAGCAAGATATTACAGTCAGGTTGGATAAAAAAACAGCAGCCTAGGTATAGTTGCAATCACTTAGGTTCCAAAGTTGGATGCAAGTTGATGGACAACACTTCCAAATGCCACAAAATGGGTAGGGTTTGGAAAATTGAGTGCAGGTGCATATGACAGTAAAGACGCACTGGTACTATATCCTCTGCATCAGTTGGACGTACAGACTTTAGGACGTTGAGCCTAAAGTCCATGGCCCAGATATTCAAAAGGGTTGCTCCATGCACAACAGGGTTGCGCATGCGCAAGTCCTACATTGCGATATTCAGCAGGAGGCAGTTGCTCCACTGGCAACAGGTTGCGCAAAAGAGCAATGCAAATGAATGCATGCTCAACAGGAGGGGGAGGAACCACGCATAACCTGCGCAACCCGATATTCCAGTGGTTGTGCAGAGACCTTATCGCAACCCAACCGCGCCTGCACAACCGAGCCAAAAAGGATCAAGTTGAGGGCCATCCACCGGTGAGCTGCTGTATTGCAGCCTCCTCCTTGGAGTACTGCTGATAGTCTGCAATTGTCACAATACAGCAAGACTTCATGTTGTTTGAAGAAAAAATTACTCACCTTAATAATTATAATTCTTCTAATGGAGTCTTGCTGTATTCTGACCTTCCTCCCTGCCTCCCCTCTCAGAACCTGTGTTTGGGAAGTGGGTGGGCAGGTGCAGTGTTGCACCCCAGAGGTGTATCTGCTGGCACCCTCCTCCCTTTTGTTTGGGTGCTCATTTATTATTGTTATTTTTCTAAGTACATTGGGTTTAGTTTTTGGATTTCCTGACTTGAGTCTTCCTTGGGAAGCCAAAACTTTTCAGCCAGTTGGCTAGTAGAATTTTTACAGTTTCTACATAGAATTTTTAGTTTAGTTGGGCTTGTAAGAATCTGACGGTTTGAGTTCAAAACACTCCAGACAGAGACTTCAACCGAGCTCGAGCTCAGCGTTCCATGCCCTGCATGGAAAGTTAACCCTTAGTTCTCCGGGGCAGTTCAAAGGTTGGGAATCACTGCAATTGTCAGAATACAGCAAGACTCCATTAGAAGAAATATAATTACTAAGGTGAGTAATTTTTTCCTTTCTTTTATTTAAAGTGCGACATTCAGACTTTTACTTTGTTTTATTATTTTTGTGTGCGGCTGATTGTGTCCGGTTCAGGGCAAAAACATTCGAAGGCGGAGACTACCCCCGATGCATCGGTGCCCCTGTGGTAGCCTTTTTTTCTGTAATGGACCCGCATGACTGGTGTTTCATCTGCCTAGGGCTAAACCATGCTGTGGATCACTGTGACGCCTGCTTCTCAATGAATATTCGCATTTTGGTCTCCCGTGCCGCGAGGTTGGAGATCCCCCCCAAAACCTTCGATGGTTGGCGTTGCATGAGGGCCACTAAGGTTAGGTCCCTGGGCCCTTCCTCAGGGCCTCCTTCCTCTGCTGTAGGCACCGGGGAAGATCAGGCCTCCATTGTCTTGGGTCTCGCTGAGACCGGATGCCTGGGCGAGGGGTCGGGCGGACAGTCGGTCAGCTCCAGAGGACTGGTTGTGCATCCTCACGGCCTAGTTCCACTTCAGGGAACCGGGCCACCCAGGAGTTGAGACCTCAGCTATATGTGGGTCCTACATCAGCCTTGCCCTCAGAGGCTTCAGCAGGCGTGGCTTCGGCACCTGGCATTGACTCCAGTTCCGGTGAGTGAGGTAGCGTCGCCATTGCTGCTGGTTCCCTTCCCAACACCGTCCCCGGTGCAGGGGTGGGTAGAATGTCTGGAGTTGCCTTTCTTGGGATCTCTGTGGTCTCCTCCCTGGAATTGGAGGATGACCCGGATTTGCAGCCCAGTTCTCCAGAGCTACGGACACTCCCGGGACTCAGCAGGAGATTCTCTACTTTGTCAGGTTCTCAGGCCAACACCATTTGTGGCACCAGTCCTCTCGCTACTGGTGCCATGGAGGCCTTCAGCGCCATTACCAGTGCTGTTCTGGGTAGTGGCGTCACTTGCGGCACCCCTTCTGGTGACGGTGCTGCCTCTGAGGTTGGTGCCATGGTCGGTGATGCCTCTGAGGTCAGTGCTGCTTCTGATGTCGGTGCTGCATCTGGTGGTGATGCCATGGCTGATGACGTGCCATGGTCAGTGCCACTTCAGGTGACAACACTGCCTTCAGTGCTGTTTCCATCACCTATTCCATCTTCGGCATTGTGTCAGCCGTCGGTACTGACCCGGAGTCCGAGGGGGAGTTGGAAGCTGACCCGGGTGCCAGTTTTTCTCTTCCCCCTTCCTTAGAGCAGTGGCCAAGGTAGGACTTTTCTTGAGGAGCAGGTCTTCATCCTCTGGGTCAGGTAGGGGGAGCCCGTCTTACGTCACGCTCTGTCCCAATGGCCTCGGCCACTCTGGGGTGGAGTAGGAATGCTGGTCCGGGCTCCCCCTCTCTGGCTAGGGGCTGGAGCCTTGCTGTTGGTGGGGACAGAAACTATTCTTCTTGGCCTGTACGGCTCCGATCTCCTCACCAGTGGTCTCCCTCCCCCCGGGGCACAACCCTGTTGGTTCAGAGAGGGTTGAGCAACAGTCAGTGGTTGGGTAGCGCAGCCCCCTCCCTCGGAAACAGTCCCCTGCTTGCTCCCGCAGCCCTGGCAGAGGGATGTCAGTCTCCCAGGACCATTCTGCTCAACCTCCTTCCTCTTCTTCAGCTCCCTTTCCCCCAGGTCTTTCTGGTCCCTTGGGGCCCCTCACCTGGGAACAGTATAGGGCAACAGTGAGTGCGTTCCTTCCACCTCCTTCCTAAGCACCATCACAGTCTGTACAGAGTCCTTCCACATCGTCAGCTTCCTCCTCCTCTGAAGAGAACTCTCCCCCTCACCTTACCTCAGATGCTGACCTCACAGAAGACAATAAAATAAATAGCAGTAGTAGATCAATGCACTGCACCCTCCCCAGCTCAACGTTTTTATGCAGCATCAGGCACTTTCTCAAAAGGGGGAAGGTGGAGTCTGTCGATCTGCTACTGCTGTTGATTTTATTGTTTTTCTACAATAAAGAATTGGCCTGCTTGCAACACAGTGCATTTTCTTCCTGGCTGAGGTGGTGACTGTGAAGCCGAGTTCCTGGATACTGCGAGTGTTCCTGTTGTTTGCTTGGGCACCAGTTCATGTCGCTTTGAGCTACCTGGTTGGTGTTTGTGGATTGCAGTAATCCTTGCATGATTTGTGGGGTAAATCGTCTGTCATGCAATGGACCGCCAGCCTTGCCCCAGAATGACTGACAGCCAAGTAGACCAATTGTGAGCTGATATTCCCCAGTGAACAGGAGGGGCTGTTCCAGCACACATTGAGTCTGTATGTATCTGCCATGAGAAGCAGATTGGTACTGTATGCCAAGTGACAGCTGAAGCTGTGATGCTGCTGCAGAGGCAGACCACATATCTACCAAGGATGGAGAGCAACAGGAGAAGCAGAAGTCCTGCTACAGAGAGAAGGAGATACTAGTTTGCTAAGCACAACACGAAAACAAAGCTGAAGGCTACAGCAAACTAAGAGAGACTTTTTGCTTTGATGCAGCTGAAGATCATCACTTATACTACTTAGCTGTTACTACAGCCTGGTACTGGTTATTAGTACCCCTTGAGATTAGATGTCAGCATGTGCTGGGTGGGGAAGATAGACTTCAGTTTTCACAGGCAGAGCTGGATTGTGCACCAAAGATTTAACTCCTGAGTGTTGAAGTCAGAGAAGCCTGACTTGGACCAGAGACCAACCCATGTATCAGTCGACATCAGATGATGTCGGAGACAGAGGAGAGAGAGAGTAAAATCAGCTAGAGAAGGACTGGCTGCAAACTGCCTATTACCCTGTGCGTCGAGGGAGATCCCATGGTCTGGAAACTCTGAGTAAATTCACAGCTTGCTCTGCACCTGCACCTTTGTATCATAGTTGGGAAAACATTTCATAAGGCTGTATAGCATAGTGGTTAAGAACATGGAACTGCAAACCTGGAGAACTGGGTTTGAATCCCACAGCCACCTCTTGCATACTATGTGACTATGAGCAAGTCACTTAACTTCCCTGTGCTGTCAGGATGTACCTGAAAACAAGTCTAGGCTTATTGTGTCTTTCCTGGACAAAAATTAAAAATAAAACAACCTCGACAGGATTTACGAGTATCCCTTGAGGGAATAAGTTGCCGTTTATTGAGTGTGCATTGAAAACACGTTTGTTACACACAGAAATATATAAAAAGCAGGAAGACAGACACACTGTATATACACATAATCATTAAAAGCATTATATTTCAGGCATCCATAGCAATCATAACTTATAACGTGTCATCAGTGCTTGTGCAGCAAAACTTGCAACTGCAACTACATGTTTCTTGCTCTTACTGCATAGCAGAACCATTAATACATTCTTTCTATCAGATGAAATGTTTAACATTTTGCATGCTGGGGCAAGTATTTTTACCCTTGATTCATTTCTCAAAGGGCATTGAAAAACCAAATGATCTACAGTCACGTTTTCATTTTCATCACAGATACATACAGCTATATTCACTCTCCATTTCCCTGTACCTTAAATTTTATTGGGTTCTAGCATTGCCAGTTTTTATCTGCACGTTGCATGTCTACATTTTGACTCATTCACAAGAATGTTATATAAAATGGGGTTTTACCAAGTCGAACATTATCTCTATAAAGCTTACTACCTGCTATATCTTGTAATTTAGCCAGTTGAGATTACCAACGGACATCTGATACTCTTTGTTGTGCTTCATTAATAGAAGAATCCACATTATGAAACAGGCCAGGACCCCACAGATCTGGGAGTCCAAGTTTCTTGAGGCTACCATTTAGTTTTGCAAACCATGACTCCATATATGGTTTGTGTATATAGTCTAAACAAGCGATTTGTGGGACCTTGTCTTGTTCCATTTTTATAACTTTACCCCAGTAAACCATGGCCCTTAATAGTGCTGTAGATTCAATGGCAAAATATTTGCCTCTAGATACACATATGCTGTTGGAGCATCCCAGGGAAGGCCTAATAGCTGATGGAAAAAAAGTTATTTGAAGCATTTCCAGCAGTCTTAAATTCTTGTCCATTCCCCAAGCTTCACTAGCATACAAGATCTGGGCGTTTCATTTTGGCTTCAGAGACTCTCTTTAATGCCACAAAGGAGTTGTTGGCATATGCTTGTGCAGATTTATGTATCCCTTTTGTGGCTATCATAGTATTATTTTTAATGCTAGCTATGTTAGTCTTCCCGCCATGTTTCTCATGTATATAGGCTCCCAAATATTTGTACGAGTCAGCTGTTTCTAGTCTATCTTTTCTTATTGTCTAAAGGCTTTCTTTTTTTTTATTTCCAATTAACATATCTTGTTTTTTTGATACTATATTCATATTCAAATTTAAATTGTTCAGTTGACTGTCCATAGTGGTTATTACTCTCTTAAGCCCCGAAGGTGTCATCTGCATCAAATAGGTTCTCACTTTCCTTTCCTCTAACTGAGGTGCAGATGTGTCTACCTTTCTCATTTATGTGATTGTAATGTCAATATAAAGATTAACAGGCATCTGTCAATGCCGAACATTGGTTGCTTGTTCAATGCTGGTACATCCCTGAGCTCCCTTTATACCCTGCAGTGTACCTCATCTGGTCCCATAGCCTTATGTACTTTCAAGGCAGCAACTTATTTCAGTAACTCCTATTTAAAGCCCACCCTCCTTTGCACCTAGCACCCACAAATTACTTTTTCTGCTAAAAAAAAAAGATTTAATGGGGACCGGCAGAACCCGCCCACCTCCACAGCCAGCCCCCATCTTATAAATTAATTTAAGTAAGAGGCAGCAGCACCAAGAATGCAGAGTAATCCCCAACTTTAAGTGAGTGGCAGTAGTGCCAAGAATATAGAGTAATCCCCCAAATTTAAGCAAGAGGCAGCAGCGCCAACAATAAAGAGTAATCCCCCAGATTTAAGCGAGAGGCAACAGCGCCAAGAATAGAGTATCCCCCCCTCCACAACAACAAGCAGTAACCTGACCACTCCATCCATCACCCCCACACCCAGCACCCAGTTCTTCTTATTAGGAGAAGTCAGTTGCTGGAGCCACCCACCAGTCCGCACAGCACAACTCTCCCTCCTCCACTGCCGAGCACCAGCTTCTAATGAATGAAACCGCACTGCTTGTTGCTATATTACAGCCAGCAGATCACATTGCAAAAAAGTACATTAGTGCATCAGTTAGGTTTTCTATTAGATTGTCAGAAGCTGAGAAATTCAATGTTAGGGTTCCCACCCCCACCCTCCACACAGCAACAGGCATCAGGGTGTGCCATGGGTTCGTCAGGCCCACCTCTCACCCTATTCCATGTGTAAACAAGCTGACATGGTACAGTACAGGAGAATGGGGTGAGAGTTAGGCCTAATGACCCCATGGCACACCTCGATGCCTGTTAGCGTGTGTGGGTAGGGTGGTACGGGTGGGAACCCTAACATCGAATTTCCCAGCTTCTGACAATTTAATAAAAACCTTAACTGATGCATTAACATAGTTTTTTGCAATGAATTTCCCTTCTTTTTGAGATAGTATAATAGTATCCTTATTTTACTGTGGGAGCGCAGGATCCGAATTCCCCAAAGTTATGTGCGTGCATGGAATAAATTCAATGGATGCACATAATTTGGGCATTTGCAGGAATTTTTTTCGCCAAATTTTCAACATGGCCTTTTGGGGACCACACATCATGAACACTGGCACTGTCATTTTGTTAATCTGTCCCAAAAGTTGATTTTGCAAAGCGATTGTGCTATTCTGCACAACAGATGTGAAAACGTGTTTCAGACAGGATGTGAAAAATGACAGCTGTATACTGTTCATGAGGAGGTGTTGAAAATCTGGAGTAAAAATATGAAACATTGTCGAAGTTAAGCACGTGTGTAGAACCTGTGCAACGCACACTCATAATGTGGTCATTTTTTGGAATTATTTCACCAAATTTTCAACATATTTTTTTTAGACCTCCCCTCATGAACACTGGCAGTGTGATTTCATTAATCCATCCCAAAAGTTGAATTCGCACAGCGATTGCATCATTCTGCACCACAGATGTGAAAACACATTTCAGGTAGGACATGAAAAGTGACAGCTGTACTGTTCATGAGGAGGTGTGAAAAAAATGGCAATGTTGAAAATCTGGAGTGAAAATATTAAAACGTGGCGAAGTTACAAGCGTGCGTTTAAACTGCACAATGCATGCTTGTAACACAGTTATTTTTGGGACTTTTTGCACCAAATTTTCAACATGAGGTTCTTGGGACCCCACCTCACGAACACTGGCACTGTCATTTCAGTAATCGGTCCCGAAAGGTGATTCCGCACAGCAGCCACAAAATCACTTTTTGGGACTGATTAACAAGATGACAGTGTCAGTGGTTCAAGAGGTGGGGTCTCAAGAACCCCATGTTGAAAATTTGGGATAAAATTCTTAAAAATGACTGAGATATCAAGATAAGTTGAAAGACCCATTAGCTACCATTATACGGTTTACCTTGATTCCTTCAGTTCGCGGTTCGCCTTTGAAGAGTGCAGACATGTCCCAGTCCAGAGAAGATCACAGCTGTCGACCTCTGAAGGTAAGTATGGAATAAGGGAGGGTGCGGGGAGGTGGGCTGCAGAGGGAAGGTCGGGATAGGTGACGTGAGGAGATCACGAGGGACCATTTCTTTTTCCAAGCTTTAAAATAAAAAAGACATTGGGGGACTGTTTTCTTTTTTACAGGTACATTATACATTTGGGGTCACTGGGAGTGAGCTACCCAGTGTCCCACACTGTCAGGGGCAGGGGGGGCTACTGCCAACATGGGGATTGGGTACCCCGCTGTTGGCAACCATGGATCAAGAGAGGGGATGGGGGTTCTGTGTTTGTTGGTCTGGGGAGGAGATTTTATTTATTTTTATTTGGGGGGGGGGCCACTGTTGCAAGACTTCCCCTTTCACTCCACAAGCCGATCAGTTGTTTACTGATGTGGGCTTCATCCAAATCAAAGGACCAAAGCCATCTCTGATTTGAACGGCTTCAGCCCTTTGAAGTGCATGACCATTCAGCCCACCTAGCAGAGAGTTGCGTCAGCACCACACCGAGTGGTCATTGGTGCCAACTGCCAAGCCCATTACATGCCCCTGGTTTTGTGTACTGCAATGGGCTTAGCAGTGACACACATCCAAATTCCCCCATTGCAACAATACGTTGGTTTGTGCATGCGTGCAACCAGCGCAAAAGATAATATGGCCAGGAGGCATCCTTGCTTAACTCCTTTTTGTATGCTTATTTTATTTGAAAGTGGTCCATCCCTGCTGACTCTTGCTTGTGCTATATTTCTGACATGTAGCATTTTCAGTATGTCGCATAATCCTTTATCCATACCAAGTCTAAGATCCTTGTCCATAGTATGTTAATGTTTACATTATCAAATGCACAGTGAATACCTACAAAGGCTATCTGTAATGTTCTATGTTCATGCCTTCATGTATTTTTTCTGTTAAAGGAGGGATGAAAATGTGATCTACAGTACTTCTATTGGAATGAAAGCTAGCTTGCTCTGCTGACAGCAGCTTATTTGTAAAAACCCTTTGCTCTACATGAGTTAAGATCAGCCTGGAGAATACTCTTAGCCCCACACACAGCAGTGCAATTGGTCTATAACCTGTAGTATACCCATCACTGCGTCTTCTACTCTAGTCTTGGGTGGCTCTCCCCATCATCCTATTGACTTTACACCGCAGACTATGTCACCCATAATATTAGAACTGGTGCACCAACTACACTTGCCAGCATGTTAAAACATGCCTCACAGGCCTACTCCTTGAGGTCTGCAGATAGGTCTCTCCTTGACATTCCTAGATGTGCTACAAAGATGGATGAGTATGTGTTCTCAGCATTTGCCCTCAAGCTCTGGAACTCCCTTCCAATGACTTTAAGGAACTCTCAGTTTCACCAGGTTTTTAAGAGTGACCTTTGTAAATTCCTCATGTGTACTGGTAAGTGTTTGTGTAATCTGTCTTTGCGCGCTCCAATGTAACCTGGCTTCATCCTTCCTCCACATGTTAATTTTGTACTTATAATTGTTTTCTGAACTGCTTTACTGTGCATTGCTTTAGGGTACATCTGTTATGTCAGACCATTGTTGCTGTTGTTGTATTGTTGTATCACCTGTAATTGCTGCTCATTTTTGTCTGTAACTCTCCCAGGTCGTGCCTAAAAGTAGGCAATGCCTTTGTCTAGTGTACCTACCCAGTAAACAAAAACTAACTAAATAAATATCATGTACATCTCCCCTTTTGTGTACAGTCACAATTATTCCAGTTCCCCAATCTGTGGAGAGAGTTAAAGTTATCATATTATCAAATATTTCTTTAAAACAATTTTTGCCCACCATGTTGAATGTGCGTGTAGTAGTGCTTCAGCTTGGATCCCATCAGCTGCTTTATTTTGATGTTGTGCATGTATAGCCACAGTGACCTCATTTTCTGTAGTAAAGTATTTTTCTTTTTCTGATTTTTTTGTAAGTGATGTTACAATATCATTGTCCATGCTAGGATCCCCATGTTAATCTGAAGTAGTCCTCCCATTGTTTAGTGTTTATTGTTGCCAAAATGTTTAAGTTGTGATTCCCTGTACCATATGCCACTAATTACAAGTTTTATGCATTTTTTCTGTAATCACATTTATTCCCATATCTGTTTTTTATACATAGATTTGGTATGATTAATTGTTCTTCTGTACTCCCTCCTAACCTCAGAGAAAGCTCTTCTATATTCTGTGTTGTTAGCTTTTTTTTTTTTTTTGATTTCCTGCCCATTCTATACATTACTTTTCTAAGACTGTGGCATTCCCTGTCATACCATGGATTCTTGCCACAATACTTCCTATAATAATTCCCATCTTTTACAGACAATATTTTTGATCGTTATTTAATTATATGTTCAAGCATTAAGTAGGGTTCATTTTCAACTTTATTTCCCTTATGCATTGCTGGTCTTTCCTTTGAGAGCAGAGCTTGGTATCTGTTTGGTTATCTTTATTTTTATTTTATTAAACTCTAGGATTACAAATACCTTTGAGCAAGAACTGCTCATTTACAAATGTTCCACGACCGAGCATGGAGAGTAACATACATACAAAGGTTGACAATGGTTTACGGTCTTAACACATTTTAGGATTTACAGTCATAAGTGTAGGGAGAGTTCAGAGGCCAGCTTAAATGAAGTCTCAAAGTAAAAATTATATAGAAAGGACAGTTGATGTGAGCAGGGTAGGAGGGGGTACGGAAGAAGTAGGCAGGCTAAGGGGCCTCTGTCGGAGTGAGGGGTGGTTAGAAGTAGTGTAAGTAGAGTTAGAGATGAAGGGCAGATATCTGTGAAGTGCAGTAGTGAAGGGAGGGGTGTGAAAGGTGGGGGAGGGCAGGAGTGCAGTAGGGAGGGAGGGGGGTGTGAAAAGTAGAGGGGGAGGACATGGGTGAAGTAGGAAGAGCAGGTGCCACTAGTGTGGTTAGCTGTGAGAGGTTACAGGTCGCAGGTCAGAAACGACCAGGTGGATGGAGAGTCAGTCGCTTTCGGAGAAGCAGTCACATTGTGTGGTTGAGGTGAGGTACAGTCGGAGATTCCTTTTAAAGGGTCCAAGCATAGCAGAAGAAAGTGCTTCTTCGTTGAGGGTGTTGTACTACTGAGGAACCTTGTGCCTGAATGCCTTCTGGCCCATTGTTGTCCGGCACCTGGGAACCTGGAAGGTTTGATGCTGGGCACTACGTGTATGCTAGGCACTGTTATAGGTAGTAAGGAGCTTTTCAACTCCTGGGGGCATGAGTCCAAGGAGAACCTTTCTGGTTAATAGGCAGGTCTCGGATTCGACTGTGGAGAGGAAGCCAACCAGCCTGGGCGTACAAGTCACAGGTGTGTGTTAGGCGGGCAATGCCCGTTAGTAGTCTGCAGGCTTTTTTGAGCGACACTAAGATCCTGCAGAGGGCAGTTGTAGGAGCAGAGCCATAGATGGCAAGACTGTAATCAATGACAGAAGTGACAGGGCTATAGATATCCAATCTAAGGGCATCTGCAGTCATACGGTGCTTGCGCTTGTGGAGCATGCCAGTTCGTATATTGGCGGCCTTTGCTACATAGGAGAAGGTACTGTCCAGTGTGATACCAAAGTACTTGAACTCAGGGACATGTTCGAGTGAAGTCCCCAAGTGGTTCTTGATGGTGAAGGACAGAGATTTGTTCTTGCTGCGTGCATTACAGAATGTCATGACTTTGGTTTTGCTATGGTCAGGACTAGTTTATGTGTGCTGAACCATTCTTCAACACGCTTGAAGTCAAGCTGCAACTGATTTTCCAGGAGTTTGGCGTCATGATGGCTAGTGAACAGGACTGCGTCATCCATGTAGAGTAGTATTTTTTGGTGGCAGATGCTAGGAAGGCTGTTCAGAAAAAGGAAAAAGAGTAAGGGTCCCAGTATAGACCCCTGTGGGACTCCAGAGAGGACTTGCTTTTCATCAGAAGTGACACCGGGAATCCTAACATGTTGGACCCTGCCCTGAGGTAGCTAGCAAACCATAGCAGTGCCTCATTGGAGAGCCCGATAGTAGACAGTTGCCTGAGTAGGAGTGGATGATTTACAGTGTCAAATGCCTTCATTAGGTCAATAAATACTGCCCCCCACGGTTTCTTTGGTCAAGCATGGCATGGATGAAACTTGTAAATTCCAGCAGCGCCGTGGTGGTACTATGCCCTTTTCTGAAGCCATGCTGTTCTGGGCATTGGACTTCATACTTATCTAGGAATTCTAGGAATATCCAAATTATGTATGATTTTTTTCTTTCATGTAGGGATTCCAGCATATTTTTTTATGGTTACAAATACTCATATTTTCTGTAATTTCCTTTTCCCTAAACAAGTCTTTTCTTTTCTTCTTTCTAGTATATTTCAAGTAAGAATTGCTATAATTAATGTGAACTGGTCACTCTCCCATGCCTTCTTTACTACCATTTTCTTAATCTTTCTGTACGAAAATGTCTACTAATACCAAGTCCAGTGCACTCCCTCCCTTTGGCTGGGAAAGTCACATGTCCATGTCAGTCTCCTGTAATTTTGGCTGGGAAAGTCACATGCCCATGTCAGTCATAAAAACGTAGAAATATAAAATTTGACGGCAGATAAGGACCGCTTGGCCCACCCAGTCTGCCCATTTCCCTACCTACTGGATAAGCTGCAGATCCTAGTTAACCAGCAGCCTACTTCTTCCTACCCCCCCCCAGAATGGCCTTATGACTGTCCCATGCATGCTTGAATTCCACCACTGTTTTGACTCCACAACCTCCTCTGGAAGGCCGTCCCATGATCCACACCTCTCTGAAAAAATGCTTCCTTAAATTACCCCTGAGCCGCCCCCTCTTTCTTCAAATTGTGCCCCTTGTTCTTGCACACCCTTTTTGAAAGATGCTACCTCTTGGACTTCGTTGATTCCTTGAGGTACTTGAAAGTTTCTATCATGTCCTCCTCTCCCTCCTTTCCCGAGGCTATACATATTAAGCTCCTTAAGTCTGTCTTCATATGTCTTCCAGTGCAGACCCTGCACCATTTTGTTGCCCTCCTCTGGACAGCTTCCATCCTGTCTATGTCTTTGGAGACTGGGTCTCCAGAACTGCATGCAGTACTCCAGATGGGGTCTGACCAGCTGTCTGTACAGAGGGATAATAACTTCCTGTTTTCTACTGGTGATGCCTCTCCCTATGCATCCCAGTATCCCCCAGCCCCCTTGCTGCCCTCTCACATTGCTTGCCCACCTTTAGGTCATCTGATATGACTACCCCCAGGTCCCTTTCCATTTTTGTTGTTGTTAGCATCTCACCCCCCATTGTGTACTCTTCCCCTAGGTTTTTGTTTCCCAGGTGCATTACCTTGCACTTCTTAGCATTGAATCTACGCTGCCATACATTTGACCATTCCTCTAACCTTGCCAAGTCCCTTCTCATCCTTTCCACCCCACCTTGTACATCAACTCTGTTGCAGATCTTTGTGTCATCTGCAAGAGACATACTTTCCTTCCAGTCCCTCTGCAATGTCGCTTATAAAGACATTGAAGAGGACAGGTCCTAATACTGAACCCCTGCGGTACTCCCACTAGTAGCCCCCCCCTTCTTCAGAGGGACCCATGTACTATTACTCTCTGTGTCCTATTCTCCAGACAATTCTTTACCCAGGCTGTCATCTTGGGACCCACTCCCAGGCTGGCTAACTTGTATATTAATCTTTTGTGTGGGACTGTATCAAATGCCTTGCTAAAGTCTAGGTAGGCCATGTCCACAGCCCCTCCCTGATCTACTACTTTGGCCACCCAGTCAAACAAATCTATCAGATTCGTCTGGCATGACCTTCCCGCTGTGAATCCATGCTGCCTTGGGTCCTGTGCCCCTCTGGCCTCTAGATACTCGACAGTTCTTTCCTTCAGAAGTGATTCCATCATTTTCCCTATCACTGAGGTTAAACTAACAGGTCTGTAGTTTCCTGCTTCTGCCTTGCTCCCACTTTTGTGAAGGGGAATCACATCTGCCCTCCTGCAGTCCTCAGGTACCACCCCATCCTCCCATGATTTGTTAAAGAGGGTAGTCAGTGGTGTCACTAGTTCCACCCTTAGTTCTTTTAGAATTCTGGGATGAATCCCATCAGGCCACATTGCTTTGTCCACCTTCAGTTTTAAGAGTTCTTTCAGAACCCTTTCTTCTGTAAATGGGCTGGTATCAGCTTCTGTACCCAGAGTGTTTCTACTGTTTGTTTTAGGTACCTCCCCCTCTTCATTTGTAAATACTGAGCAAAAATATTTGTTTAGTATCTCTGCCTTTTCACAGTCTCCCTCTGCCCACCCTCCCTCCCTTTATCAAGCCTCGCTATCCATCCTTGGTCTTTCTTTTGCTCCCTGATGTACCTATAAAAGGTTTTATCCCCCTTCTTAACTGAGTTGGCTATCTTTTCCTCGGTTTGGGCCTTTGCTGTTCTGACTGCCTTCCCAGCTTGCTTTTGCTTTAACTAATACAGTTCTCTGTCCTTCTCCTTCTGTGACTCCTTGTACTTCCTGAATGCTTTCTTTTTCTCTTGAACCTTCACTGCCACTTCCTTTGAGAACCATAGTGGTTTCTTACATCGTTTTGTTTTGTTTATTTGCTTCACACAAAGGCTGCGTTACCTCTGTGATGGCAGTTTTATTATTCCCGTTGTTCTTCACCCTCCTTCCTGCCCATTTGCTAGTGCATTCCTTAGGCACTCACCCGTTTGGCAAAGTCAGCCCTCCTAAAGTCCAGTACTTTTGCCTTTGTATGGCTTGACTCTATTGCTGTGTTTATTGTGAACCATACTGTTCGATGGTCGCTAGTTCCCAGATGGCTACCCACTTCTACATCTGTGATCCTCTCTCCATCTCCATTTGAGAGAACCAGGTCTAAGATTGCTCCCTCTCGAGTGGGCTCCAATATTAGTTGTCTAAGGCATGCCCCCTGTAGGGCATCTAGAATAACCCCACTCTTCGAAGTGGCTGCTGCAACTGCACTCCAGTTAACATCTGGCATATTCAGATCACCCATCAGCAATATCTCCCCTTTTTCTGCCATTCTAAGTATACTTTCTGTCATTTCCTTGTCCATTTCTCCCCTGAGAAGGGTTTGTATACAACCCTGATGCGGATTGTGGTGCCATTGCCTGTCTCCAAATTTACCCACAGTGCTTCTTCTCCCCCTGTTTACCCTTTTGTTCTGTTGCTTTTATTCCTTCCCTTATGTAAAGAGCTACCTCTCTCTTTTACCCTCCTGTCCCTCCTGTAGATAGTGTATCCTGGTATGTTTCGTCCTAGTCATGGTTTTGTGTGTACCATGTTTCTGTGACCGCCACGATATCCAGATGTTCCTCCTCCATCAAGGCCACTAATTCAGGAAGCTTGTTACCCAGACTACGGGCCTTGGTACTCATTGCTCTCCATTTTTTGATGGCTTTACCTTCTGTTGCAGCATCCCCCACTGACCTTTCTACCTTGGTCTTTTTCTCATTTAGTACCCTGTTTTGTAGGGAGAGGCTGGGATTTTCCTGTCTCCTGTAATTCTACCATTTAAAACTTACAGGGCTGATTGTGCTGCCATTAACATAAACACTGTGCCTCTCTTGTTTTACTTTCTTATCTTCTGATTGATGTAAGAGGATAAATTGTGTATCATCAATATTCCATTGTTGGGAGTTCACTTCATTCAGAGTACCAGTTTTTGCTTTGAAGTCACCAGCAACAATTATGGTGACTCCTGGATAGTCGAACCCTGCTCTCACTATGATATATTCAAGGATTTTATGTGGGTTCCCCATATGGGTATTAATTACAGGAGGGAAATAGGCATTGATCACAATTATAGGTGCAGTATTATTCAATAATGTAGCAGGGACACAAGTAAAATGGATGCCCATAGGGTAAACTTTGCACATTTTCAAAAACAGATGTTGAAAACATCCAAATAAGACTACTACATGCTCTCCCATACTTTCATCAGTCCTTGCAGGGAGTTGGAAACTAAGGAAGCCTGCCATTAAGTATTCCTTATTTTATGTTGGCTTGAGTGCACAAAACAACATCTTGCCATAGTAGCACTTGCACAGGTGTGTCAGCTGCTAGTGGCGAATGTAGGGATGCTTTCATCCATGCTGCCTCATCTGCCAGCCAGGAGCTGCAGGCCGATGACAGCAGTTTCAGAGAAAGTCATAGAGTTGAAAAAAATCTGCCACTGCAATCAGAGACAGGCTCGTCATTGCAGCGGCAGATGACACTCCTCCATTACGTGCCTTTCCTGGTGAAACATTTCAAGAAATATGATGGGTCCTGCCGTCCGTCACATAATACCCACAAAGCTGACATCAGGGATGCCCAATCCCTGTGTCGACATGTTGCCCCCACCACCACCACATTATCTGGCACATTGTAACATGGTGGCTCCTGCCACCCGCCAAACAGTCCCGAAAAGCCAACATTGGGGTGCCCAATCCCTGTGTCGGCATACCCCTTCTTAGTGTGTCTTTCCTGCTTAAACAGTTTCCCTGTTCCTTTCCGACACTGGGATGCCCACTCTCGGTGTCGGATGCACCCTCCAACCCGTCTGTATGGTTTGCCGACATCGGGGTGCCCAGTTCCCATGTCGGCATGCCCCCAGTGTGCCTATTTTTTTTTTATTTTGTGTAACCTGTGTAAATAAAGAAAACCCTTCCTTGCAGTCTTTCCTCCCCCCCGTCAAACAAGAAAACAGTCCACCGTTGTCTCCCTCGTCACCCTCCCCCATCCCCACCTTTCCTCTGTGCACCCACCCCTGCAACCCCCCACCCCCCACCTATACTTATCCTCCGGTGCCGGAGCTACAATCTTCTCTGAACCGGGACACATCTGCACTCTTCAAAGCTGAACTGTGAACTAAAGAAAAGGTAAACTTTATAATGGGGGTTTTAACTTCGGCTGATATGTCAGCCATTTTTAGAAAATTTTGGCCCCAAATTTTCAACATGGGTTTCTTGGGACTCCACCTCGTGAACATGTCATTGTCATTTAGTTTCTCAATCCAGAAAGGTGATCTTCCTGGACATAAGTCTCCACCACTCATTCACACTATTGGGATCTGCGCCGGAGGCACTAGGACGCATCGGGAGCGAACTTTTTGCTGGAGGGTCCGTGCCAGAGATGGAGCCGCGAGGAACAGCACCGCGAGCCTCAGCTCACGTGGCAATGACTATCTCGGCGTCGACCCTCCAACCGCCTCAGTTCCTTCTTTCCCGCCGTCGAGTGTGCTTCAGTGACGACGTCGCTCGCCCTCCGGGAGTCAAACTTCAAACTAGCAGCATAGTTTTCAGTTTTTCTTATTTTGTAGTAATATCTTGATGAGTATCACTTAAGTTTATTCTTAATTTTAAAAATAAAAGAAGTCTCAGCCTACTTTGACGGAGTCGACCATAAGCAGGTCAGGTGACGGTGGGAGACTTACGTATGTAAACT
Source organism: Neoceratodus forsteri (assembly GCA_016271365.2). Classification (NCBI taxonomy): domain Eukaryota; kingdom Metazoa; phylum Chordata; order Ceratodontiformes; family Ceratodontidae; genus Neoceratodus; species Neoceratodus forsteri. The sequence continues at coordinate 1,502,221,061 of CM057450.1, read as the reverse complement.
GTTCAGTCAGTCGGGCTGGGTCGGTCCGCCGCCCTTCTCCGGAAGGGGGTCTGACAACGGTCAGTCAATGCCGGGGCGGAGGTCCCAGCTGAAGCATAAAAATAAGCAGTGCATTCTCGGCACCATTGGCCTCGAGCTCTTCTTGCCCACAGGTCAAAAAGAGAAGGCATCACTCGAGGTCGCCCTCTGATATGTCTGCGCATAGACGTTCGGTTATCGGGGCTAGTTGCCGGTCTCCTCCTTCGGAGTCGCCAACCTCTGCTTCTGGTAGCCAACGGCCTCGACATCGGAGCCCTACCCCGCCCGCAGGTAGGTCTTCAGATGAGCAGTTTCATCAGTGGGCCGCTCTTATGGAGCAATGGGCTCGGAGGTTGGTTCAGCTACCTGGCTCGGTCACTCCTGGGGCCTTCGGGCTTCTTGGGAGACCAGGTAGGGCGGTTGGACTTCCCTGGTCGCGCGGCACCTTCTTCGGTGCCGTCGACTCCGCGCTTAGGTGTTCCCCTCACATGGCTACGGCGCAGGGGGCCACACCGATGCCCTTATCTCCTGCTCTTCTTCCTTCAAAGCCTGTTTTTTTTAAGTCTTGGAGTGTTTTCGGCACCCTCGGCGTTGATGGCATGCTCGGCGCCGTCCTCGGCACCGTGCGGCCTCTCGGCACCGTCCTCGGCGCTGTGCAGCTTCTCGGTGCCATCCTCAGCACCGTGTGGCCTCTTGGCGCAGTCCTCAGCGCCATGCGGCCTCTCGGCGCCGTCTTCGGCACCATGCGGGTCCTCGGTGCCGTTTTCGGTGCCGTGCGGGTCCTCGGTGCCGTTTTCGGTGCCACGTGGGTCCTCGGCGTCGTTCTCGGAGCCGTGCGCCTCCGGGGGGCTCTCAGGGCGTTCTCCACTTTTCAGGATTCCTCTTTTCACTCTTTTCCTTCTTCCTTTTCCTCTGACTTTCATTGCTTTCCTGTCCATACAGTCCCTCCTGAACTGTCAGGAGATGACATTGAGCCTGACCCAGACCTTCGGCTGGGTGATGAAGTGGAGGAAGCAAGATCTATTACTGCTACAGAGCCTGTGGTCAAGGACCTGTCCTTTAAGTCTCTGCTGAAAAATTTGATCTCCACTCTTTCTCTCCAGACTACAGACATTGATCCTGGGAAATTGTTAAGACTCCAGTACCTTCATGCCCCGGAGATCCCTACGGATTTGACTCCTCCGGTTCAGCCTTCCTTCGAGATGCTGTCTCAAATGGTATGGAATAATCCTGCTCTCACCTTGAGTGGCTAAATCCATAGATAGGAAATATTCAGCCCCAAGGATCGTCCCATTTGGCATCTCAAGCCTTTGCGGATCCTATTGTAGTCCTGGCAGAGAATGATAAGGTCGTTCTTCCTCAAACTACTACAGCTCGACCTATTAACAAAGAATCTCATAAGATAGACACCTTAGGTAAGAGAGTGTTTGCTGCTTCTACCCTAAGTATGCATATTGCCAGCTACCAGGGCTATTTCTCCCAGTATGAGTATATCCTGTGGCACTCTATCAAGCAGATGGTTGAAGCTCTAGCGGAATCAGATACAAAGCCAGAGCTTCTTCAAACCATTACCAGAGGTATTGAATCTAATAACCAGCAGGTTAAAGCAGCTATGGATGCTTTCGACACTGCTTCCCGTTCGGCAGCTGCTGGTATTTGTATCCGCCATCATTCCTGGCTGCGCACTTCGGGCTTCATGAATGACATGCAGCAGCAGGTAATGGTGTTGCCCTTTGATGGTGCATATCTTTCAGTCCTCAGGTAGAACAAGCTCTAGAAGCTACACAAAAGACTAGGTCAGCCATTAAATTGGCTCGACCCCCTCCTGTCCCCTCTCTCGAGAGAGTGTCAATAAACGTCAAGTTTCATAACCGTCAGTCCTTTCGAGGCAGAGGCAGAGGAGGTTTCCATAAAAACCAACCTGCCCAACCTCAAAAGAGGACACAACAGAAGGCGCAAGGGCCCAAAGCACCCAGCGCCACCTTATGAATTGCTGGCCCAAGTCCCATCTCAGCTCCCCGAGGTGGACTTTTCCTCTCCGGTGGGAGGTCGTCTGATGCACTTCTACAACCACTGGAAGTCCATAACCTCAGACAAATTGGTCCTTCGGATAATTCACGAGGGGTATTCAATCAATCTTGTGGAGACCCCTCCGGATCGTCCTCCCAAGCGACAGCCCAGGCTGTCAGCCCTTCAGTCAGACCTTCTCGCCGCCGAGATTCAGGGCCTTCTGAACAACAGGGCAGTAGAAGTAGTGCCGCTGCATCAACGCAACACGGGGTTCTACTCCCATTACTTTCTGGTTCCAAAGAAGTCTGGGGGCATGCGCCCCATTCTAGATCTCAGAAAGCTAAACAAATTTCTCCCCTCAAAATGATTTCTCTGGGAACTTTGTTACCTTTGCTTTATCAACATGACTGGCTAGCCTCCCTAGACATGCAGGATGCTTACCAGCACATTTCTATTCACCCAAGGCATCACAAATTCCTGAGGTTTGTGGCTCTGGGGCAACATTATCAGTTCAGAGTCCTGCCCTTTGGGCTATCCTCGGCGCCGCGGGTTTTTACAAAGTGTTGTGCAGTTCTCGCAGCACACCTCTGAAAGGTCGGAATACAGGTGTTCCCTTGTCTGGACAATTGGCTTCTGGCAAGCCCTTCCAGGCAGGGAACTCTGGACGCCGCAGAGATGGCCTCTCGCTTCCTTACATCCATGGGAGTTCTGCTGAACCTCAAGAAATCACAGCTACAGCCCTCCCAGAGGCTCCTTTTTTATAGGGACTCTTCTGGACACCTCCTGTGCAATGGCTTTTCTTCCAGAAGACAGAAGGAACGATATCCTTCAAATGGCCCGTCACATCGGGGAAAACAGCTCAGTCCAAGCTCTCTCGATGCAACGGATGCTAGGCCTCATGGCATCCTCAGTGTTCACTGTACCCCTAGCACGTCTACACATGAGAACCACTCAGTGGATGCTCAGTACTCAGTGGTCCCCAACCACTCACCCGCAGTCCTATCCCATCAAAGTGACAGAACCTTTAAAGAGGTCACTCACCTGGTGGTCTCAAGAGAGCAATCTCCTGGAAGGGTATCCCTTTGCTCCTCTGGACCATCAAATCTCCATTACCACAGACGCGTCTCTAATGGGGTGGGGGAGCTCACTGTCAGGCTCTCCACACTCAAGGTGCGTGGACTCAAGTCGAGTCCCAGCTTCACATAAATGTCCTAGAAATGAGAGCCGTCCTTTATGCGGTCCGAGCACTGAAGGACATTCTCTGTCACAAGAACATTCTCCTTCAAACGGACAACAAAGCAGTGATGTATTACATCAACAAGCAGGGCGGTGCTCACTCTTACCCCTTATACAGGGAAGCGATGAGAGTGTGGGAATGGTGCTTGGAGCACAAGGCTCTAATTCAAGCGGTCTACCTACCGGGAATACAGAACGAACTGGCAGACCGTCTCAGCAGAACAGAGACAGATCCTCGCGAATGGTCTCTCGACTCAACCATAGTTCAGTCACTATTCAGAGAGTGGGGAACTCCAGACCTGGACCTTTTTGCATCCCTACTCAACGGAAAACTGCCTCTCTTCTGCTCCAGAAATCCAGGGCCTGGCATTTTCTGTCAGGATGCGTTCAGGCTGCGTGGGCAAAATGCTTTCTTTCGCCTTTCCACCTCTTCCTCTAATATTCAGAGGGTACTCCTCAAGTTCGAATCCCAGGGGGACAAAATGATTCTCATTGCTCCCTTCTGGCCTCGGCAGCTGTGGTTTCCACTACTCAACAATATGTTGGCAGTTCTTCCGAGACCACTTCCCCTACAGATGAACATTTTGACTCAGGGGCCGGTGGTCCATCCCAACCTGAGATCACTTCACCTTCATGCTTGGCTCCTGAAGAGGTAGAAGTAAACCGGTTCAACGTCTCTCGAAGGGCTTCAGATATTCTTCTGGCTGCACGGAAGCCAGCCACTCGGAAAACTTACACAGCCAAGTGGGCGTTTTCGCTTCTGGTGTGCAAAGTCCTCTTTGAATCCCTTTTCCTGCCCACCAGATAAGGTTCTGGAGTACCTCTTGGACCTCTCAAATTCAGGTCTGCAGTACTCTACAGTCAAAGTTCACCTTAGTGCCATTTCAGCGTATCATGGCCGTTTTTCCTTAACACTGGCTCAGTTACCTGTGGTTAAGAATTTCTAAAGGAATTCTGCATACCAGACCTCCTACAAGACGTCCAGTTGCAGCCTGGGACATTAATCTTGTGCTAGACATGCTCACTGGAAACCTTTCAGACCTCTGGCTACCTGTGAGCTAAAATTTCTCCTGAAAGCCTGCCTTCCTAGTGGCCATTACCTCAGCTCGCAGGGTCTCTGAGATACATGCCCTGGTCACAGATCCTCCGTATACTGTGTTCCATAAGGACAAAGTAGTCCTTCAGACTCATCCTAAATTTCTTCCTAAGCTTGTGTCAGAATTTCATCTAAACCAACCTTTGGTCCTTCCCTCTTACTTTGCGGACTTCCAAAATGAAGGAGAACGATCTCTCCATTCTTTGGATGTTAAGAGAGCTTTGCATTTCTATCTAGATAGAACCATGGACTTTCCCAAAGCCCAGCAACTGTTTGTTTCCTTCAGCGAGACCCGGCTTGGTCAGCCTGTCGCTATCAGATGTATCTCAGCATGGTTAGTGGCATGCCTTCACCACTGCTATTCCATGGCACAGGTTAGGGTAGGGTTTACGCTCACTCTACTAGAGCGGTCACGGCATCCCTAGCGGAAATTCGAAACGTGCCCATTGCAGACATTTGCAACGTGGCCACTTGGAGCTCAGTGCATACTTTCGTTAAACATTATGCACTGGATGTCCATGCTAGACAACATTCTTCCTTTGGCAGAGCCATCCTTAATGGACTTCTGTCTTAGAGACGTGAGCTCTTGGTCTCTCCTGCCGCCCTCTCGGGGGATTATTAACTCGGTACTCTCCCAAAAGTGTGAATGAGTGGTGGAGACTTATGTCCAGGAAGATATGAAAATTACGTACCTACCGTAATTCTTGATCTTCTTGGACGAGTCTCTACCACTCATTACACGCCCCTCCATCCCCCGAGCTCACTCAGTTGTTGGTCTTCACTCCTCAGATCTTTAGGCTGTGAAGACTTCTGTTGACCCTTCTTATACGGTAGCCGGACTATCTTATGTCCGGTTTTTAGGTTAGGCTGTCCTTCTAGGTTAGTTGCGCTGCACCTCCTTGGTAAAAAAGGTACTGAGGCGGTTGGAGGGTCGACGCCGAGATAGTCATTGCCATGCGAGTCGAGGCTCGCGGTGCCGTTCCTTGCAGCTCCATCTTTGGCGCCGACCCTCCAGCAAAAAGTTTGCTCCCAATGGGTCCTAGTGCCACCGGCGTAGATCCCAATAGTGTGAATGAGTGGTGGAGAGTCGTCCAAGAAGATCAAGAATTATGGTAGGGACATAATTTTCATATTTTGTGGTTGCTGCGTGGAATCACCTTTTGGGACCAGTTAACGAAACAACAGTGCCACTGTTTATGAGGGAAGGTCCCAAAAAGCCTGTGTTACAAATTTGGTGAAAAAATTCAAAAAAATGACTGCGTTATGAGCGTGTTTTGCACAGTTTCTATGCACGTTCGTAACTTCGCCAATTATTTTTTGTTGTTGTATATTTTATCCCTGTTCCTCCGCTGGAAAGGGGTTGTACCTATGGTTCCCCCCAATCCAGCTATCACCTTGGCCTCTGCCTCAGCCACAGCCAGAGCTATGAAACCCCTATGTTTCGCCCTTCAAACAACATGAAGTCTTGCTATATTATGACTAATGCAGTTTGTCCCACCATTAGAACTGCTCCGGAGGTGAAAGAGTTAACTTCCATGCAGAGCATGGAACTTAGAGCGCGAGCTCGGTTAGAAAAGCTCTGTCTTGGATATTTCAAACCGAAACTGTCAGATTCTTTACTCCGCCTCACTGAACAGTCGCTCCGGAGATTCCTCCTGCTGCTCGGTTCATTTTCTCGGTTTAAAGAGTTTTTTCGGTTAAATTCAACCGCGATTATCATTATTTTAATGCAAACCGATCGGTTCAAGCTCTGTCTATCGTATTGTAAGTAATAGATAGGTTTTCTGTGTGGAACTTGTAAATGTTTATCGGTTCGGTTTGAACCGATCAGATTGTGTTTAAACTTCATTCTGAAGCGTTGTAAGGCTTTTTAGAGTGTGGTTCCCGGTTCTTATCGGTTCTAAAAAAAACGGATTTCATTACGGTTTTTTCCATGACCCGTGACACGGTTGGGAACCGATAAGTGGCGTCTTCCTGGCACTGCTGGAAAAAGGGCAAGTTTTGGTTAGGCTGGCATTATGTCTGAGAAACCCAAAAGAAAACCGCCCACTGGTTTCAACACTGTAGTGTCTGTGGGAAGCCTTTGCCAAGGCTGACCCACACACCACATGTGTTTATTGTCTGGGTTTGACCACCTCAATGCAGACTGCCAGATTTGCAAGAATTTCCTGCAGCTACCCTAGATAAGAGTTGGTAGGCTCAGGGAATGAGAGGCTAAAAGTCCGCTGACCCGGATGGCCAGCCGGTTCGGTGCCAACCGAACCGGAGGGAGTGCCCTCTGACCAGGGCCAGACTTCCTCGGGCCAACGTAAAGCTGACTCTGAGGAGCCAGTTCCAGCAAAGAGAACTAGAAAGTCAGCAGGTGTGGAGTCAAAAATCCCTTCTCCAACTGCTGCAGAGATAGCCAGGGCAATACAAATTGTCCAGTCACTTTCCCTGGTTCCGTCCGAACCGCCACTGTTTGGCAGAAGGTCGGTTCAGTCGGTTCCACCGGTTCAAGAATATGATATAGAGGAGTTTTATGAACCAGAGGAGGGGGAGGATGATTATGAACAGTGTGAATGTGACTTTGAAAGTCTGGATGTGCCCATTGAACCGGACATCTCCCCGGACAGACCTTTAGGAGAATCTCCCCAGGCTTGCTGAGTCCCTTCTCATTTTCTGTTTTATAAAAGTTGTTGAAACCCTCCAGCTTCCTTTGAGGAGGGGCTGTGGATGAGCAAGAGGAGCCTGACTTTGTAGAGATGATGGATATCCCAGAGTCCAGGAGATTGTCTATTCCTTTACATAAATCTTTTAGGAAACAAACAATAAAAATTTTAAAAGCTCCTAATTCTGTGCCTCCTGTGGATAAAAGATGGACAGGAGGTACACTTTGTCAGGTCCTGATACAGAATTTCTTTCACAGCAATGCAGCCATGTTAGTAGTTCAGGCTGCAGCCTGTGATAAAGCTAATATTCCCCGGTTCACATCCTCCTGACAAGGACTCCAGGAAGATTGATGCCATGGCTAAAAACAATACATGGCAGCATCCTTGGGACTCAGACAAGCAAACTATATGGCTTATGTTAGAGATACCAAAAATCTAGATGGGATACTGTCATGGCTTTAGCCAAACAGGCCCCTGGCCAGCTTGCCAAGGAGCTGGAGCAGGTGGCTGCTGATGGTGTTGAGGCATCTAAGGTGCAATTCCATGCTGCAGTGATTCTAATGATGTATCCTCTAGAGTCATGGCTACATCTGTGGCTTTTCGTAGATTGGCTTGGCTCAGGTGTACTACTTTGTCACAGGACACCCAGTCTAAGGCTATGGATTTTCCTGTGGTGGGAAAGTCTCTGTTTGGGGAGCAGACAGAGAATTATATGAAGAAAATGGATGAATATAGAACCACTTATAGGAGTGCACAAGCCAAGGAACGGCAAGCCACTCCTCAGAGGCAGCCCCCCAGGGGTAGAGGCAGGCCTTTTCACAGGCCTTTTTACCAGACCCAGGCCTCCTCTTCAGCTTATGTTCAGAGGGGGTTCTTCAGAGGGAGAGGCAGACGGGGTACAAGCAGGCCTGCTCCCACCCCTCAGCCTAAAGCCCCTGCCAAACAGGCACCCTGATGGGATGCCCAGGGCCGGTTCTCCATTACCTGTATGGGGCAGGCTGGCTTACTTCGTCCAGGACTGGGAGTCTTTAACATCAGACAAGTGGGTCCTGGAAGTAGTAAGCCAGGGTCTGGTTCTCAGCTTCAAAAAATTTCCAAAGATGAGAATCAGATCTTTTCCACCTGCAAACCCTCTAGAGACTCTGCTTGAAACAGAAGTCTCAACCTCCTGGCTCTCAGAGCTGTAGAAAGGGTTTCTCCCCACACCAGGGCAAGGGTCTGTACTCCAGGTACTTCCTCACCCCAAAAGACAGGGAGAGGCGCCATCCTGGACCTAAGATATCTGAACAAGCACTTTTAAAACCAAAATTCAAAATGGTGACTCTGGGAATGATTTTACCTCCCTAAGGCCAGGGACTGGCTAGCTTCCCTGGACCTCAAGGATGCCTACTTCCATGTTCTTATCAGAAGCTCCCACTGAAAGTACCTCAGATTCGAACTGCCTCAGGCCATTATCAGTTCAGAGCAATGCCCTTCGGCCTTACCCTCTGCCCCAAGGGTATTCACAAAATGTCTGGCAGTAGCAGTTGCTCATTTAAGAAGGCAAAAGATTGCCATCTTTCCCTACCTGGATGACTGGCTCATTGTGGGTCAGTCTCAGACCAGGTCAAATCACACCTGCAAGTTGCCCAGCAGCTGCTTACCTCTCTGGGCTTTCTTCTCAATCTTCCAAAGTCAGTTCTGGAACCTGTCCAGGTACTCACATTTATAGGTGCAGAACTGATGTCGAAGCAGGCCAGAGCCTTTCTTCCTTCCCCAGAAAGGGTAAGGACCCTGGTGCCCTGGCCTCGTCCTTCACTCTGCAGGTCTCAGCCAGCAAGGCATTTCCTGCAGCTCCTAGGACACATGGCTGCTTCCACAGCTGTAGTGCAAGGAGCAAGATTTCAGATGAGGAACATTCAGTTCCATTTGAGAGCCTCTCTGGTCTCAAAGAAGAGATTCCTATCCAAGTTAATCCTAGTGCTGAACCCTGATCCAGGCCCTTCAGTGGTGGCAGGATCAGAGCAATCTGAGACAAGGGTGCCTTCATCCTCTATGTCACTCCTTGACTTACCTACAGATGCATCCCTCTTGGGATGGGGAGCTCACATGACAACCTCTCCACCCAGGGGTTGTGGTCCCTCAGGAATCTCTGCTCCACATCAATCTGTTGAGCACAGAGCTGTTTTTCTAGCACTTCAGGTTTTTCTGCATCTGTTCAGAACAAGGTGGTACAGGGTCGAACAGACAACACCACTACAATGTGGTACATCAACAAACAAGGGCACTCGGCTCGGCCTTGTGCACCCCGAGGCAATGGTTGTGGTCTCTGGCTTATCCACATGAACACTTCCCTCATAGCAGTTCACCTCCCAGGCAAGGACAATGTCCTGGCAGATGCTCTCAGCAGGATTTCCCAGGCCATCACGAATGGTCACTGGATCCCCTAGTACTGAGGATAGTTTTGCCAGATGGGGCACCCTCAGATGAGATCTTTTGCAGCCCCAGACAATCATCAACTTCCACTTTTTGTTGCAGGCCCCAGTGTTGGGCTCAGTCCCCTGGATCCTTTCTCCTCAGGTGGAGGAAGTCTCTCTGCCTTCCTCCCTCCCTCTCCTGTTCAAGGTGCTAGTCAAAATCAGATCTCAGCCCTGCAAGATGATCCTGATTGCTCCAGACTGGGCCAGGCAGCCCTGGTGCCCACTCCTTCTGTCCTAGCAGTCCATCTTCCCTGTCTCCCCAGGAACCACAATCTGTTAACCTGTGCCCAGGGAGAGTCTGGTATCCAGTCTCAAATTCCTCAACCTCAAGGCCTGGCTCTTGAGGAGTTAGGGATTGCTGATCTACAACTTTCTCAAGGTGTTCTCGAAATCTTGAAAGCTTCTAGGAAGCCTTCCACCGGGCTACCTATAACTCCAAGTGGAAAAGGTTTTCCATATGGTGTTCTGGGAAGCATATTTCCCCGGAATCTGCTGATTTGCCCACTGTTTTGGACTATATGGTCCATCTTAATTCTTTGGGACTGAGACCAGCTACCCTGAAAGTGCATTTGGCAGCTGTCTCTGCTTTTATTTCAGCAGGGAAGCCCTCTTCTCTTTCTGCTCACCCTGTATTTTCCAAGTTTTTTAGGGGATTGCTTCATACCAATCCACCATTCAGGGACCCTGCCCCTGCCTGGGATCTTAATGTTTGCATTGCTCAGCTGATGCAACCCCCCTTTGAACCTCTGTCTTCGGCAGAGCTTAAGTACTCGACTTGGAAAACTGTATTTCTAGTAGCCATCACTTCTGCCAGCATAAGTGAGTTACAGGCTTTATCAGTGGAGACTGACTTTATTTCCTTTCACAGGGATAAGGTAGTCCTCAGGACTAACAGGAAGTTTTTGCCTAAGGTGGTTTCAGATTTCCACCTTAACCAATCTATTTCACTTCCAGTGTTCTTCACTGACCATTCCTCCTCTGGTGAGAGGAGGCTGCACAGCTTAGATGTTAAGAGGGCCCTAGTTACATAGGCGTACCAAGGGTCACAGGTTTGACTCCCTCAACTATTTCTCACTTATGGGAGGTTGGGAAGGAAACCTGCCACTAAGAGATCCATTGCCAGGTGGATTGTCTCTTGTATCCAATTTTGCTATCAAAAACTGGGTAAGGTTCCCCCTTCAGGCCTGAGGGCTCACTCTACCAGAGGTACAGCTGCGTCTCTAGCTGCTGCCAGAGACATCCCTATCTTAGAGATATGTCAGGCAGCTACTTGGAAAACAGTACACACTTTCACAAGCATTACTCCCTGGATATCCAGGCCAGGAGGATGCTCGGTTTAGCACAACCGTGCTTCAGAGCCTATTCCTAAGTAGGTTCTGTCCCTCCTCCATGGAGGTACTGCTGTGTAGTCTGCATTAGTCATAATATGCAAGACTTCATGTTGTTTGAAGAAAAATTACTCACCTTAGTAATGTTGTTTCTTCTAATGGAGTCTTACTATTATGACCTCCCCCCAGCCTGCCCCTCTCAGAACTTCTACTTTGGGTATGGGGTGGGCAGTCCACTGTTGGCACTTATTGATGCCCCCTTTTATGTTTTGCACCCCTTCTTTTTGGGGTGTTTGGGTGTTGTGTTTTATTTTATCTTATCTTTTCTGGTCCTCTGACTTGAGTCTTGGTGTTGGGACCAGGAAAATGTGTTAATATTTTAGTAGCCAGTTGGCTAGTGTGAGTTACAGCTTCACACAGAGCCTTAGTGAGTTTTGCTCAAAAGATCTGACAGTTTCGGGTTTGAAATATCCCAGACAGAGCTTTTCTAACCGAGCTCGGCTCTAAGTTCCATGCTCTGCATGGAAGTTAACTCTTTCACCTCCGGAGCAGTTCTAATGGTGGGACAGACTGCATTAGTCATAATATAGCAAGACTCCATTAGAAGAAACAACATTACTAAGGTGAGTAATTTTTTCTTCCTGGACACATCACAGCAGGTACTTACCCTGCTCACCATGTAAGACCAGGGGACAGACACACCAGGGAAACTTACTTGGGTATGTGTGTCGTGGCGCCACCAGTTCCTGCCTTCATTGTGCTCATAGGGACTGTTTTTCAATTTCTGCCTCCCCACGGTGCAGGCCCGCAATGATGTCAAGGATTTTCCGTGCGTGTGTCCACGCCCGTCACATCCAGCATCAGCCTGCGTTTGCCCCACAGCGGACCGCAGCATGCGCCAACCTCCAGGCACCGCCAGGAGCCAGCACTTTTGTGGTCATCCCTTCCCACCCTCCCCAGAGTAGGAGAGCAGTCCCCAGGATGCTCAATCCTCCTCCCTCCCAGCCAAACCCTAGCACCCGAGGTCGCTGGCGTGGTGCGAGATGTGGCATCAAGCGCCTCAGTCCTCAGCGCCACTGGGCTGGCATAACTGCCAATTTTTAATATGTTTTCTCCAGATTTTCAACATTGTCATCTTTTCACTCCTCCTTATGAACAGTATAGCTGTCATTTTTCACATCCTTCCAGAAACGTGTGGCGCAGAATGGCAGGGTCGCAGTGGGAAATCAACTTCTAACCTCAGTAATGCTCAGGATATTCATAACTTTATGCAGTAAGCCTGGAGGTTTGGACTGCCTGGAGAGATGGAACACATGCAAATGAGTAGAATTCTTTGCACGTGAGCATCTTTCAAATACTACCTCTACCAACTGTAGTGTTCTAACCTCTTCAGATTTTTCTCTCCGCTTGAAAGTCTGGTCGCTTGGAGTGGTCGTCTTACTCTTTCGTGTGAAAGAAGATTCAAAACCTTAAAAAACTTAAGTATATTCTATTTCTTTTGTTGCCTCTACTGATTGTTAGTGTAAATCTTGTTTATTGCTTAAATTATAAATTTTTTCATGTTCCTCGTTGTTCGGGATAACCGTGGGGGAACCGGGTTAGTTGTTTAATTCATCAGGGTTCTCTGATTAAAGAGCCTTGCTTTTTGTTTGCTATTAGTTTAGTTTTTGACTGTATTTCATTGATCTTCCTGGACATAAGTCTCCCCCACTCATTCACACTAGTGGGATTAGCGCCGGAGGCACTAAGACCCATCGGGAGCAAACTTTTTGCTGGAGGGTCGGCGCGAGATGGCGCCCGCGAGACTGGCGCCAGAGCAGCGGCTCGGCGGTAATGACCATCTCGGCGACGACCCTCCAACCGCCTAGTTCTCTTTTCCTTCCGTCGGTGTGCACTTCAGTGACGACGTCAGCCGCTTGTCGGGAGTCAAACTTCAAACTACGCATAGTTTTCAGTTTTTTTGTAACTTTATCACGATAAGTAGTATCGCAATTTTATTCTATTTTAGTTAAATTTTTCTAATATTTAAATTTTACTTGAAGAAGTCTCGGCCTACTGGACGGAGTCGACCATGAGCAGGTCAGGTGACGGTAGGGAGACTTCGTATGAAAGCTGTTCAGTCAGCCGGGCTGGGTCCGGTCAGCCTCCTTCTCCTCAGCGGGGTTCCGACAACGGTCAGTCCGATGCCCGTGGGGATGGGCGGTCCCGCCCGGCATAAAATAAGCGGTCGCATTCTCGGCACCGTTGGCCTCCGAACTCTTCTTGACCCACAGGTCAAAAAAGAGAAGGCATCACTCGAGGTCGCCCTCTGGTATGTCTGCGCGTCGACGCTCGGTTATCGTTGCTAGTTGCCGGTCTCCTTCTTCGGAGTCGCCAACTTCCGGTTATCGTCGTCCTCGACATCGGAGCCCCTCCCCGCCTATAGGTAGGACTCCAGATGAGCAGTTTCATCAGTGGGCCGCTCTTATGGAGCAATGGGCTCGGAGGTTGGTTCTTCTGCCTGGCTCGGTTGCCTCAGAGCCCTCGGGCCCCTCCGGCGATCAGGTAGGGCGGTTGGACCTTCCTAGTCGCGTGGCGCCTTCTTCGGTGCCAGCGACTCCGTGCTTAGGTGTTTCCCCCCCTCACATGGCTGCGGCGCAGGGGGCCTCACCGATGCCCTTATCTCCTGTTTTTTTTTCCTTCTCTAGCTTTCCAGGTTCCTGGGGCTCTTCCGGCGCCTTCCGCAGGGTCTGTTGGCTTGTAGATGGCGCCGCGGAGTCTTGCGGCGCCGCCCGTTAGTGCCGTTGGATAGAGACTAGCGCCGATCGCGGCGTCGTCCGCAGCGTCGTCGGCGGCGCGCCGTGCGTTGTCGTCCATGGCGCCGCCAGAGGCGCTTGCGGGGCCGTGTGCCTCTTCGGCGCCGTGCGCCTCCTCGGTGCCGTCTTCAGCCCGTTTTGCCGTCTCGGCGCCGGCAGCCCTTGGGGACTCTCCTTGTTTTTCTGCTATTTCCTCCTCTCCTAATTTTCACTCCTTTCCTGTCCAAACAGTCCTTTCTGGACCATCAGGAGATGATGTTGAGCCTGACCCAGACCTTCGGTTGGGTGATGAAGTGGAGGAAACAGGATCTTTCTTGCTACAGAGCCTGTGGTCGAGGACCTGTCCTTTAAGTCTCTGTTGAAGAACCTGGGATCACTCTTTCTCTCAGACTACAGACATCGATCCTGGGAAGATATTAAGACTCCAGTATCTTCATGCTTCGGAGATCCCTACGGATTTGACTCCTCCGATCCAGCCTTCCTTCGAGACACTGTCTCAAATGGTATGGAATAATCCTGCTCTTATTCCCTCAGTGGCTAAATTCATTGATAAGAAGTATTCAGCTCCCAAGGATCGTCCCATTTTGGCATCCCAAGCCTTTGCGGATCCTATTGTAGTCCTGGCAGAGAATGACAAGGTCGTTCTTCCTCAAACTACTACAGCTCGACCTATTAACAAAGAGTCTCGTAAGATTGATACATTAGGTAAGAGAGTCTTTGCTGCCTCCACTCTAAGTATGTATTGCCAGTTATCAAGGCTATTTTTCTCAGTATGAGTATATCCTGTGGCACTCTTGAAAAGAATGGTTGAAGCTCTTCCAGATTGGATTCCAAGTCAGAGCTTCTTCTGACCGTTATTAGAGGTATTGAGTCCAATAACCAACAGGTCAAAGCCGCCATGGACGCTTTCGACACTGCTTCTCGCTCAGCAGCCGCGGGGATTTGTACTCGGCGCCATTCCTGGCTGCGTACTTCTGGCTTCACGAATGATGCTCAGCAGCAGGTGATGGCGCTGCCTTTTGATGGCTCCTTTCTTTTTGGCCCTCAGGTGGAGCAAGCCTTAGAGGCCACTCAGAAGACTAGATCGGCCATTAAGTTGGCCAGACCTCCGCCTGCCCCCTCTCGGGGGCATGTGAACAGACGTCAGTTTCATAGTCGTCAGTCCTTTCGAGGCAGAGGCAGGAAGCTTCCATAAAGCCAACCTGCCCAACCTCAAAGAAGATGCAGCAAGCGCGGGGCCTAAAGCTCCCAGCGCTCCCTTATGAGTCGTTGGCCCAAGTTCCATCCACTCTGCCCGAGGTGGAACTTTCTCCTCCGGTGGGAGGTCGTCTGATGTACTTCTACAACCAGTGGAAGTCCATAACTTCGGACAAATGGGTCCTTCGGATAATTCGCGAGGGTTATTCTCTCAATTTCTTGGAAACCCCCCCGAATTGTCCTCCCAGACGACAACCCAGGTTGTCGGCCTCTCAGTCAGACCTCCTCACCGCGGAGATCCAGGGCCTTCTGAACAACAGGGCAATAGAACTGGTGCCCCCGCATCTGCGAAACACAGGGTTCTACTCCCATTACTTTCTGGTTCCAAAGAAATCTGGGGGGATGCGCCCCATTCTAGACCTCAGAAAGTTAAACAAATTCCTCCCCAAGGAGAAATTCAAGATGATTTCCCTAGGTACCCTGTTACCCTTGCTGCATCAGCACGACTGGCTGGCCTCTCTGGATATGCAGGATGCTTACCAGCATATCATCCCACCCGACCCACCGCAAGTTCCTCAGGTTTGTAGCTTTGGGTCAGCATTATCAGTTCAGAGTCCTGCCCTTTGGGCTATCCTCGGCGCCGCAAGTTTTTACAAAGTGTTGTGCAGTTCTCGCGGCGCATCTCAGGAAAGTCGGACTCTGAGTGTTTCCCTACCTGGACGATTGGCTTCTAGCAAGCCCTTCCGTCCAAGGGACTTTGGAAGCCGTGCAAACGACTTCTCGTCTTCTCACGTCCATGGGAGTTCTGCTGAATTTGAAAATCTCAACTGCAACCCTCCCAGAGGCTCCTTTTCTTAGGGCGCTTCTAGACACCTCTTCAACGAAGGCTTTCCTTCCAGAGGACAGAAGACTCGACATCCTTGAATGGCCCGTTACATCAGGAGAACCAATCGGTTACAGCTCTCTCGATGCAACGCATGTTGGGGTCTCATGGCGCCCCTCGGTCTTCACTGTCCTCTGGCCCGACTGCACATGAGAACCACCCAATGGATGCTCTCCACTCAGTGGTCCCCGACCTCTCACCCCCAGTCTTATCCCATCAAGGTGACGGAGCCCCTTCGAAGGTCTCTCACCTGGTGGTCTCAAGAGAGCAATCTCCTGGAAGGATTCCCCTTTGCTCCCCCGGATCATCAGATCTCCATCACCACAGATGCATCGCTAATGGGATGGGGAGCTCACTGTCTCTCCCTCCACACTCAAGGTGTATGGACTCAGTTCGAAACTCATCTCCACATAAATGTCCTGGAGATGAAAGCGGTCCTCTATGCAATCCGAGCTCTGAAGGATGTCCTTTGTCACAAGAACATTCTCCTTCAAACGGACAACAAAGCAGTGATGTATTACATCAACAAGCAAGGCGGTGCTCATTCGTATCCCCTTTGCAGGGAAGCAATGAGGGTGTGGGAGTGGTGCTTGGAGCACAAGTCTCTGATTCAAGCGGTTTATCTGCCAGGTATACAAAACGACCTAGCAGATCACCTCAGCAGAACGGAGGCAGACCCTCACGAGTGGTCTCTCGATCCAGCCGTAGCTCGGTCCCTGTTCAAAGAGTGGGGGACTCCAGACCTGGACCTTTTTGCATCCCCACTCAACGCAAAACTGCCTCTCTTCTGCTCCAGAAATCCAGGGCCTGGCATTTTCTGTCAGGATCGTTCAGGCTACGGTGGACAAAAGCGCTTTCTTTACGCCTTTCCACCGCTTCCTCTAATCCAGAGAGTATTCCTCAAGTTCGAGTCTCAGGGGACCAAGATGATTCTCATTGCTCCTTCCTGGCCTCGGCAACTATGGTTTCCTCTACTCAACAGTATGTTGGCAGCCTCTCGAGACCACTTCCTTTGCAAATCAGTCTTTTGACTCAGGGTTCGTTGGTCCATCCAACCTGAAATCACTTCACCTTCATGCTTGGCTCCTGAAGAGATAGAAGTGAATCGGTTCAACGTCTCGTAAGTCTCAGACATCCTTCTGGCTGCTCGGAAGCCAGCCACCCAACATCGCTTCCAAATGGAAACGTTTTCTCTCTGGTGTGCAAATCCTCTTGGAATCCTTTTCCTGTCCTCCTGGCAAGGTTCTGGAGTATCTTTTGGACCTGTCAAACTTAGGTCTTCAGTACTCCACAGTTAAAGTTCACCTAGTGCCATCTCAGCGTTCCATGAGCGGTTTCTTCCTTAACTCTGGCTCAGTTACCTATGGTGAAGAGATTTCTTAGGGATTCTCCATACCAGACCCCTGTTAAGCGTCCAGTTGCAGCCTGGGACATTAACCTGGTGCTGGACTGCTCACTCGGAAGCCTTCGAACCCTTAGCTACCTGTGAGCTAAATTTCTTACCTGGAAGACTGCCTTCCTGGTGGCCATTACCTCAGCCCGCAGGGTCTCTGAGATACATGCCCTGGTTACGGACCCTCCGTATACTGTATTCCATAAAGACAAGGTAGTTCTCCGTACTCATCCTAAATTTCTTCCCAAGGTTGTGTCAGAATTCCATCTAAACCAACCTCTGGTACTTCCCGCTACTTCACTAATTTCCAAAATGAAGGGGAACAGGCTTTCATTCCTTGGATGTTAAGAGACCTTGCAGGTTCTATTTAGATAGAACCAAGGATGTTCGCAAGACTCAGCAACTGTTCGTTTCTTTCAGCGACACCGGCTGGGTCAACCTGTCGCTATTAGATGCATCTCTTCATGGTTAGTGGCATGCCTTCGTCATTGCTATTCCATGGCTCAAGTTAAATTAGAAGGTAGGTAAGAACTCCGCCTCTACTAGAAGCGAGTCACCGGCATCCCTAGCGGAAATTCGCAATGTTCCAATTGCAGATATATGCAACGCCGCCACCTGGAGCTCAGTGCATACCTTCGTTAAGCACTATGCACTGGATGTTCATGCTAGGCGACATTCCGCATTCGGCAGAACTATCCTTAATGGGCTTCTATCTTAGACGCGTGAGCTCTGGCTCTCCTGCCGCCCTTTTGGGGGATTATCAGCTTGGTACTCTCCCACTAGTGTGAATGAGTGGTGGAGACTTATGTCCAGGAAGATAGGAAAATTACATTGCCTACCGTGATTCTTGATCTTCTTGGACGAGTCTCCACCACTCATCCATGCCCACCTCCATCCCGAGCTCACCGCTGTATTGGTCTTCCTCCCTCAAATCTTTAGGCCATGAGGACTTCTTTGCTGACCCTTCTTACACGGGTCATACGGGACTATCTTATGTCCGTTTTTAATGTTAGGTTTACTCTTTCGTTAGTTCTTTACACCTCCTTGGTAAAAAAGAGTACTGAAGGCGGTTGGAGGGTAAATGCGCCGAGATGGTCATTACGCTCGAGCACGCTGCTCATGGCGACAGCCCGTGCCTCTAGCGCGCCGTCTCTCGCCGACCCTCCAGCAAAAGTTTGCTCCCGATGGGTCTTAGTGCCTCCGGCGCTAATCCCACTAGTGTGAATGAGTGGTGGAGACTCGTCCAAGAAGATCAAGAATTACGGTAGGTACGTAATTTTCCTTTTTTGTAACCAATTTCTATTGGTTACAGAACCGCTGAACTGGTTCATCTATCATCTCCTGGGTTCGGTTCCTCCGGTTCCTATCAGTTCTGGAACCAACCGCAAAAAAAAAATATAAATAACCGCATTTGCTCTTTATTAGCGGTTAGTGTTTTTTCTCGTTTTTGACATTACCATGTCAGAGAAACCTAAAAAGAAAACCAGAGAACCCGGTTTTAAGAATTGTTTAAAATGTTGAGATGTTTTCGCTAAGGCAGACAAACACACCTTATGTGTGACTTATCTGGGGTTCGAACATCTGGACCAGGATTGTGAAGTATGTAAAACTTTCCTGGAGAAAAAGGTGGAAAATGCCATGAAAGGCTAAATAAAAGATTTCCTAGGGGCCCCTCTGGCTCTGACCAGCTGACACCCCAATCTGCTGTGGCTGAACCCACAAATGTGATTACCCCTGCCCCTGAGACGGGCGAAAAAGGGGCAAAATGAGGTAAAGAACTGGCTGACTCCCAGGTTCCCTCAAAGAAACTTAAGAAAACTAAACATGCAGAATCTTCCCTTGCTATACCAGAGACTTCTACACAGGTGCCTGCTATACCCTCGGCTCAAGAGATACCCCAGGCTTTTAAAATTATCCATGCACTGCAAAATATCATCCCCCAGCAGCCTGCCCCTACCCAGGGTCCCCAGGTTAGCAGTAGTGTGTTGCCCCCTTTACAGGAGGAGCAGTATTTTGAGGAGGAGGATGATCATTATCAAGAGGATGAACCAATGCCCCCAGAGGTGTCATCTGAGCAGGAATTTGGTTCTCCCCCCAGGGTGTCAGAGGATTACTCCTCACATTTCACATTTGTGAGGAGGATGGCAGATGCTCTTGATATTGCTACCACAGAGTAGATTGAGGATGAGGAGGAAACTGAATATTTAAATATGATGGGTTTAACATCCACAAAAGCCCTTCTCTTGCCAGTCTATAATTTTTTTTTGAGAAAGACACCCTAAAACTTTAACAGACCCCTAATTCTGTTCCTCCTATTGACAGGAGAATAGATAAAAAATGTCTGTTGGACAGGAGGGGAGCTGATTTCCTTTTCTCCCACCCTGACCATCAAGGGGTTATACAGCAGGCAGCCTGCGACAAAGCCAGAGTCCCCCTGTCCTCCCACCCTCCAGACAAGGACTCCAGAAAAATGTATAGCATAGCCAAAAAAGACTATTTATCAGCCTCTCTGGCCATGAGACAGGCTACTTTTCAAGCTTATGCTGCCCAGTATCAGAAATCCCTGTGGCAGTCGGTACTGGACATGTCCATGAAAGCCCCGTCACCCTTGTCTGAAGACCTGGCTGAAACTGCCAGGTTTGGGCTAGAGGCCGCTAAGTACCAGTTCCAGATGGCTGCTGATTCCAGTGACACTGCAGCCAGATGGATGGCTAACACTGTGGCACAGAGAAGGTTTGCTTGGCTCAGGGCCACTATCCTTACTCAGGATACTCAATCCAAGGCCCTGGATTTTCCCCTAGAGGGAAACTCTCTTTTTGGGGAATCCACGGTTGCATACATGGAAAAAGTGGATGAGTTTAAGGCAGCCTATAGAAGCAACTCTGCTAAGGAGCATGCTTCTCCATCCACTAGGCCCTATGGAAGGGGGGCTAGGGGAAGGTGTTTTATGACCAGACCCTTTTTCCAGCCAGTAGCTGTACTGCAGTACCAGCAGTATCCACAACAGGGCTACTCTAAGGGTAGGGGTAGAAGGGGCTCCAGGAGGGGCTTTCAAACCCAATCTCAGCCCCAATCAAAGCAAAACCCCTGAGGCTCAGGCCGCCTCCTCCCTCCCCGTCGGAGACAGACTCTCCCACTTCCTCCAGGCTTGGCTAAGCATCACCACAGACAAGTGGGTGCTGGAGGTAGTGGGTCAGGGTCTGTCTCCGGACTTCAAATATTTTCCTCACACAGAAAACCAGGGTTTACTGCTCACTTCCTCTAGCAGAAAGGACACTACTAGAAGCAGATGTTCAGAAATTGTTACAACTCAGAGCAGTGGAATCAGTTCCTACCACCCTGAGAGGAAAGGGTTTTTACTCCAGATACTTCCTAACAAAGAAAAGTGGGGAGTGGCGGCCAATGTTGGATCTCAGAGCTTTGAGTAAGCATCTGAAAAAAACAAAGCTCAAAATGGTAACTTTGGCTCGGATATTGCCAACAATCCAAAAAGGGGACTGGCTGGCATCACTGGACTTGTAAGATGCCTATTTTCACATCCCCAGAAAGGAGCCTTACAGAAAATATCTTGGATTCAGGCTCCCTTCAGGTCACTATCAGTTTTCAACTCTCCCTTTCAGTCTCTCCTCAGCACCCAGGGTATTCACAAAGTTCCTAGTTGCTGAAGTGACATATCTATGAAGACAGGGAGTGACTGTCTTCCCATACCAAGACGATTGGTTGGTGGTGGGAAGCTCACCAGACCAAGTAAGGAATTCCGTAAGAATCACCCAATCCCTCTTAGAGTCGCTGGGTTTTATAATAAACCAAAAGAAATCAGTTTTAACCCCTGCTCAAACTTTGCAGTTCATAGGGGCCAAAATCAGCACACTTCAGGGCAGAGCCTTTTAATCCTTAGACAGGGTGCAAACTCTTCAGTCAATAGCAAATTAATTCATCCTGAACAAGTCAAAAACTGCAAGACAGTTTCTGCAGTTACTAGGCCATATGGCTGCATTGACAGGCACAGTGCAAGGAGCCAGGTTGCATATGCGAGACATCCAGTTTCACCTCAGGGCTCACTGGAGTCAGAAGAGAGACCCGTTTTCAAAGCTTATACCAGTGACAAGGGCACTATTAAATGCCCTCTTGTGGTGGAAACAGGAATCCAGTTTGAGGCAGGGAGTGCCTTTTCAGAAGGAAAACCCCTCTCTGGTGCTCACAACAGGTGCATCTCTATGGGGCTGGGGCACCCATTTAGGAAAGCACACAACTCCGGGCACCTGGTCAGCAGCAGAGTCCCTTCAGCACATAAACTTGTTGGAGCTCAGAGCAGTGCTCCTAGCTCTAAATGCTTTTTCTTCACTGATATTGGACAGGTTGGTACAGATCAGAACAGACAATACCACCACAATATATTACATAAACAAACAGGGAAGCTCCAGGTCAGGCCTTCTTTGCACAGAGTGCATGAAAATTTGGACTCTGGCGTACTCTCTGAAGGTGTCTTTGCAGGCAACCCACTTGCCAGGAAGGGACAATACCCTGACAGATGCATTAAGCCACATCAACCAGGCCCATCACAAATGGACTCTAAACAAGCAAGTGGTGCAAGTTATTTTCAGAAGGTGGAGCACTCCATAGACTTGTTTGTATCCCACCAGAACCACCAGGTACCTCAATATTGCTGCAGACCACCAGCACAGGGAACGGTTCCTCTGGATGCCCTGGTTCTGGATTGGACAGGCAGGCACCTGTATGTCTTTCCCCCTTTCCCTTTGGTTTTCAGGGTGTTACTGAAGCTAAAATCCCTCTCAGCATCTCTGATCTTGATAGCTCCCAATTGACCCAGGCAGCCATGGTACTCTCTTCTGCTCTCCATGTCTGTCAGTAAACCAGTACAATTGCCCCTCAGACACAATCTCCTGATTTCCAATCAGGGAACATTGTTGTACCCAAATCTCAAGTCCCTTCATCTCAAAGCATGGCTCTTGAGGAATTAGAGTATGCAAATTTAAATCTTTCAGAAGCTGTCTTAAATATGTGAAAGGGTTATAGAAAACCCTCTACACAGAAAACTTATTCTTCCAAATGGAAGAGATTTTCTCTCTGGTGTTCCAGTATAAACCTTATGCCATATAAGGCTGGAGTTTCGGTTGTCTTAGATTGTCTCACTCATTTGCATTCACAAGGTTTGCGACTCAGTTCCCTTAAGGTTCATTTAGCAGCGGTGTCTGCCTACCTTTCTGCAGCGACAAAAGTGTCAGTAGCATCTGACAAATTTTTCAAAAGGTTTTTTAAAAGACTGATGCATTTGCACCCACTGCACCCACCTCACAGGGCACCAATGCCTGCTTGGGATCTGAATGTGTGTATAGCCAAGCTCATGGGACCTCCTTTTGAGCCCATAGAAATATAGACGTTGACAGCAGATAAGGACCGCTTGGCCCACCTAGTCTGCCCATTTCCCTACCTACAGGATAAACTGCAGATCCTAGTTAACCAACAGCCTATTTCTTCCTACCCCCACAAAAATTGCCTTATGTCTGTCCCATGTATTCTTGAATTCTCCCACTTTTTTAGACCCCACAACCTCCTCAGGAAGGCTGTTCCATGTGTCCACCACCCACTCTGTGAAAAAATACTTCCTCACATTGCCCCTGAACTGCCCCCTCTCTATCTTGAAATTGTGTCCCCTTGTTCTTGCACATCTCTTTTTCTGAAAGATGCTACCCTCTTGGACTTTGTTGATTCTGCTGAGGTACTTAAAAGTTTCTATCATGTCCCCCCTCTCTCTCTCCTTTCCTCAAGAGTATACGTATTAAGCTCCTTTAGTCTCTCCTCGTATGGCTTCTCTTGCAGATCCTGCACCGTTTTAGTTGCCCTCCTCTGGACTGCCTCTGTCCTGTCTATGTCCTTGCAGAGATGGGGTCTCCAGAACTGGATGCAGTACTCCAGATGGGGTCTCACCAACTGTCTGTACAGAGGGAAAACAACTTCCTGTTTTCTGCTGGTGATGCCTCTCCCTATACATCCCAGTATTCCCCCAGCCCTCCCTACTGCCTTCTCACATTGCTTGATAACCTTAAGGTCATCTGATATGATTACCCCCAGGTCCCTTTCCATTTTTGTTGTTTTTACTACCTCCCCCCATTATGTAATCTTCCCCTGGGTTTTAGTTTCCCAGGTGCATTATTTTGCACTTCTTTGCATTGAGTCGAAGCTGCCATACTTCTGACTATTCCTCCAAACTTGCCAAGTCCCTTCTCATCCTTTCCAAACCTCCTTGTGTATCAACCCTGTTGCAGATCTTTGTGTCATCTGCAAAGAGGCATGCTTTTCCTTCCAGTCCCTCTGCAATGTCACTTATAAAGACATTAAAAAGGACTGGACCAGTACTGAACCCTGCGGTACCCCACTAGTAACCCCTCTTTCTTCAGAGTGGACTCTGTTTACAACTACCTTCTGTGTCCTGTTGTCCAGCCAATGTTGTATCTAGGCTACCACCCTGGGACCCACTCCCAGGCTGGTTAATTTGACTATTAATCTTTTGTGTGGGACTGTGTCAAATGCCTCGCTAAAGTTTAGGTAGGCCATGTCCACAGCCCCTCCCTGGTCTACTACTTTGGTCTACATGACTACTGCCAACTCTAAATACCTTATTTGGAAAACAGTCTTCCCAGTGGCTATTACTTCTGCAAGGAGAATTAGCGAGCTTCATGCTCTCTGCATTGACCAAGACTATATCTCATTTCATAGAGATAAGGTAGTCCTCAGAACAGACAGTTTCTTCCTAAAGTGGTTTCAGACTTTCATCTGAACCAATCAATCACTCTACCTGTCTTTTTCATAGACCATACCAGTTCTGGTGAAAGAAGATTACACAGTCTGGATGTGAAAAGGGCCATCAGCTATTACATGACAGCCACTAAAGGCCACAGGAAGAATGGAAAACAACTTTTCCTTACATATGGGGATATAGGAAAGGGTAAACCAGCCTCAGAAAGATCCATTTATCAGTGGATAGTCCAGTGTATTCAGTTCTGCTACACTAAGGCAGATAAAGAGCCCCCAATTGGATTGAGGGTGCATTCTACAAGGAACTGCTGCTACCCTTGCAGCTGCCAGGGAGGTTCCTTTGGTGGACATTTGCAAAGCAGCTACCTGGAAAACAGTGCACACCTTTAAAAAGCATTACAACTTGGACATTCTATCCAGGAGTGAAGCTAGGTTTGGCACAGCAGTTCTGCAGAGTCAGTTTCCAAACTAAGTTCTGTGCCCACATCCAGTGGTACTGCTTGGTAGTCTGTATAAAGTTATGAATATCCTGAGCATTACTGGGGTTAGAAGAAAAAACTACTTACCATAGTAATCTTATTTCTTCCCAGTGATGCTCAGATATTCATAGCTTCCCTTCCTTCCTCCCCTTCCAGAACTTCAGCCTCTGCAGTCTGCATGCTGGTGCCACCAAGCCATATTATTTTGTTGCATTCCTCTGTTTTAATCATTTTTAAACTGGAGTTTTCAGTGTTCTTCTTTTGGAGTTTTATTTGATGTGATTTTGTCAAATGTTATCCTCCCTTTGGAGTTTTTTTTTAAATTGCATACTTTAATTAGCGGGAACCTCTATTTTATAGAATGTTAGTTACATTAGTTTCCTAATGTCTGACTTCCAGGCTTCTCACAAATCTGAAGAGGTTAGAACACTACAGTTGGTAGAGGCAGTATTTGAAAGATGCTCATGTGCAAAGAATTCTACTCATTTACATGTATTCCATCTCTCCAGGCAGTCCAACCCTCCAGGCTTACTGCATAAAGTTATGAGTATCCGAGCATCACTGGGAAGAAATAAGATTACTATGGTAAGTAATTTTTTCCTTCGGAACAGATTAACAAATCATAGTGCCACTGTTCATGAGGAGAGGTTCAAAAATGCCCATGTTGAAAATTTGGTGAAAAAGTTCGAAAAAATGATTGCATTACAGGCTTGTGTTGCACAGTTTCTACACACATTCGTAACTTAACTAAGTTTTCATATTTTCACTCCAGATTTTCAACATTGCCATTTTTTCACACCACCTCGTGAACAGTACAGCTGTTATTTTTCACATTCTGCCAGAAAAGTGTTTTCACACCTGTGGCGCCAAATGGCGCAGTCGCTATGCAAAACCACCTTTCAGGATTGAGTAATGAAATGGTAGTGCCACTGTTCGGGAGGTGGGATCACAAAAAGCCCATTTTGAAAATTTGGAGTAAAAATATCAACAAACAGCCGGGGCATTAGGGTTTCCAAACATAACGCCCTACTCTGTGGAAATTGACAGGCATCAGGGTGTGACTTGGGATTGTTGGCCGTAATGCTCACACCATTCCACCCCCACCCTGCAGCCAGTGACAGGCATCAAGGTATGCCTTGGGGTCTTCGGCCACAACGTTCACCCCATTCTCCTATACCGCACCCATCTTAGTGTATTTCCTTATGGAATGGGGTGAATATAAATCCGAAGACCCAAAGGCACCACATAACACCTGTCAGTGTTTGCAGGGTAGGGTGAGGTGAAATGGCGTGAGCGTTACGGCCGATGACCCAAAGCCACACCCCCAATGCCTGTCACTCTCTGCAGGACAGGGGTTGGGTTGGTGTCAGTTCAATACTTCACTGTCATTCCTGTTATGTATCTCTCTAACTCCTGCTCTACCAGTGCCAATGCCAGCAAGCCAACATTCGGCATTGACAAATGGGATCTCTTGCATAAGTATAATATAACGCTTGTTTAGAAATTCCAACCATTTTTTGTCATCTTTCTTATACATAATGTCAACTATGTTCCATCTTATTAACTGGATACATGTAACAGAATTTGACTGAGAATGGAGTCAAACCAGTTCTATGTTTGTATTTGTGCAAGTGCTGCTCTCTTTCAAACAACAAGAAGTCCTAATGTATTCTGACATATGCAGTAAGATCTTGCTGTTGTACTGCCCTGGAGAGGAAAGAGTTAAAGCCTACATTCTAAGTAGGCACACGCTCAGATTCAAATCACTATCCCCTGGTACGTTCTATTCAACCATCAGATTCTTTACTCCGCCTTAACTGTGAAGACGCCTCGGAGATTCTCCTCAGCATCTCTCTGGTTAAAGTGTTTTTTTCACTTCGGTTATTTCACCGATTAGTAAAACATTTCACACTTTTGCTTCTTTTCACAGTCCCTCGGTACAGTTACAATTGTCGCTAGTTTTGCCTACTTGGTGGGTAAGTCTCGGTCCTTAGTGGTTGCCGTAAGCCATTCGGGATCAGAGTTTTTGTTCCTTTTGTCTATTTCTCTACTCTTTTCTGTCTGATTTAACTGTGATCAGCTCTAGTTAATAAAAAAACAAATTTGTCGTCTTTTTTCCAGACTGCTAATACTGGTCTATTAACCTGAACTGTTGGATCTTATCCAGCCTATCCGCCTTTGGTGTAAGTTAAATGGAGTCACAGAACTCTAAGAAGAAAATCGTTCCCACTGGTTTTCAACAGTGTGTTTGTTGAGTGTGGAGAAACTTTCGCCAAGGCTGATCCCCATACTACTTGTGTTTTCTGCCTGGGGTTGGAACACTTGCAGGCAGAATGTGACATATGTAAACATTTCCCTCAGTCGACACTTGACAGGCACCTTACCCAACTGAATGAGAAATTGGCCAAAAACTCTGTTAATCCGGATGGCCGAACTGGTTCAGGTTCTAACGAACCGGAGGGGAGCCCTTCTAACAAGGGAGATACTCCTCCTCCTAAACGGTTGGCGGATCCAGCCCTTGAATCGGCTTCCGCTAACAGAAAAAAGAAAGAAGAACATACTGAACCGGCGCCTAAGTCACATGTGGTTGAGGTTCCGACCACGGAGGAGATTGCCAATACTATACACATTATTCAGTCACTACAGACAACTGAACCGGTGACTTCTCCGGTTGTTCCCCAACCAGTTCCGGTTCCTCCGGACTCTTCAGAATGTGATTATTCCTGGGACCCGGAATGTGAGCAGGATGATGATGACAAAGAGGACCTTTATGGTCCAGTTGAACCGGAGGTATCTCCTGAGAATGAGGGAAGCATCTCTCCCCCTCTAACAGTTGGAGGATGCTCTCACTCATTTTTCATTTATGAAGCAAGTGGCTGAAACTCTCCAGCTACCGGTTCATGAATCTTCAGAAGAAGAGGAAGAACCGGATTATGTAGAGGTGATGGATGTCCCTGCCTCAAAGAGAGTGGTGGTACCCATCCATAAGTCTCTGCAGAGGTAATCTTTAAAATTTTTGAGTACCCCCACTTCTGTTCCTCCTGTAGATAAGAAGGCAGAAAGGAAGTACCCAGTAGCCAGAGATGGCACAGATGTTCTGTCAGGACACCCCAGCCATGAAGGGGTGGTTCAGGCTACTGCCTGCGAGAAGGCAGGCATCCCACTAGCTTCCCATCCTTCTGAAAAGGATTCTAGGAAGGTTGACTCCATGGCTAAAAAGTCTTACCTGGGGTCTTCTCTCATTGCCAGGCAGGCCTCTTACATCACCTATGTGGCAAGATATCAAAAGAAGCTGTGGGAAGCAGTTTCCTTTCTGGCTGCCAAACTCCCGGCTGAGGCAGCTGCTGATCTGGGTGAAATGGCAAAGAGTGGTATTGAGGCTTCCAAGCAGCAATTCCACATGGCAGTGGCTGCCAATTATTCGGCATCCAGAATTCTGGCTACTTCTGTTTCCCTGAGGAGGTTTTCCTGGCTTAGAACCACTAACCTCTCTCAGGGCACACAAACCAAAGCCTTGGATTTTCCTCTGGTCCAGAACTCGCTTTTTGGAAAGCAGACTGAGGCCTATATGAGGAAAATGGACAAGTGTAAAACCTCATATAGGACTGCTGCAGCTAAAGAAAAAGCAGCCACCCCTCAGAAACAGCAGGGTAGGGGGAGGCAGGGGCAGGCCTTACCAGAGACCTTTTTACCAGGCCCAGGCCTTCCCTGCTTATCAGCAACAGCGTGGCTATTTTTAGAGGAAGGGGCAGGAGAGGTGCCACTCATTCCAGCCCAGCTTCCAAGCCCAGGACACCAGCTAAACAGACTCCATGAGGAGTCTCGGGTCGCCTCCTCACTTCCAGTAGGGGGCAGGCTTGCACACTACCTCCAGAATTGGCAGTATATAACATCAGACAAATGGGTTCTAGAGGTGGTGGGCAAAGGCCTTGCTCTACACTTCAGACAGTTTCCCAGATTGAGAGCAAGGCTGTTCAAACGTGCCTCCACAGCAGAAGTATCACTGCTGGATACAGAAGTTACAATCCTCCTTCAGGAAAAGGCAGTGGAACCTGTTCCTTTGTCCCAAAGAGAAAAAGGCTTGTATTTAAGGTACTTCCTGACCTTGAAGAAAAATGGAGAGATTGGCGACCCATTCTGGATTTAAGGTTCCTGAACAAACACTTAAAACCAAAATTCAAGTTGGTCACTTTGGCATTGATACTGCCCACTCTCGGGCAAGGAGACTGACTAGCATGTCACACAGGAAATATCTAAGGTTCAGACTGCCATCAGGTCATTATCAATTCAGGTCCCTACCCTTTGGCCTGACCTCAGCTCCCGGAGTGTTTACAAAATGCCTGGCAGTGGTAGTGGCACACTTAAGGAGTTTAAGAATTTCAGTTCTAGGAGCGTGGATATGTTGTTCATCCGTACTCTTTGGCACATCCCCTTCCACTTTAAGATCAACCAGAAGTCTTCAAGCTGGCTCCTCCCACCCACCCAGGTGGAATATACCTCGGCTCCACCGCATGACACCAGATCTTCCTTTCTGCTGGAAGCTTCAGGTTGCCTCCCTCGTGCTCACGCTTGTTGTAGGTCCTGGCTCTAAAACCTTCGGTTATTCCGAAAATTCGTCTCATTCGCGTTAGCGACTGTGAGTTTAACTCTTCGATTATGGAAGACAAGTCTTCTCCCAGATTTTGTCGGTGCCCTTGTGGTCAGAAAATGTCGCGCACCGATCCCCACACCACGTGCATTTACTGCCTCTGTGTCGACCATGACACCACAAAATGCGATATGTGTCTCGCCTTTCATCCTAACGTCCTCGATGACCGTCTTACATGCCTGAAGTTGTGGAGGCCGGAGAAACAGAACCTTCCAGTGAAATCCAAGGAGGCTCGGTGGGTGGTTTCTGTGGCTGCCGAGCAATTGGAACGTATGCAAGCGTTTGAGGAGGAAGCGGCTCGCACTGCAGAGACTTCTCGGAGCTTCTTCATTCCGCTTAACCTGGACTCCACCTTCTTGGGTTCCTTCTGAGAGTTGTCAGTCCCTTCTGACCAAGGGAGAGGCGCCTGTGGGCACGCACTCCTCTTGATCCGGGATCGTCTTCATCTCAACTGAGACGTTCTTGGGAGCGGGAGAGAGCTCGGTCCCAGGAACATGCGATCTCGACTTCGGTCGAGATTGCTTCTTTGGACACTGGCTTTTCGGCTTATCCCTTATCATTGACTTCGGTCGACGATTCCCTCAATCAAACTCCTAATTTGGTCTTCCCAGATGACGAGACCCAGCCTGCTGGTACTCCCATCGAGGAAGCGGTCCCCGATCCCGGGAAATCACCAGTCCCGCCGGTGTCTCCTGAGCGACCGAGTCAGCCTGTCCGATCTCGATCGATGTCTTGGACCCCCTCGACCGAAAGGCAGAGGAAGAGCCATAAATGCTCTAAAAAGGGGCGACACCATTGGTTGTCCTCATCCTCCTCGGATGAGGATAGGCTCCGGCGGAAACTCCAGCGCTACGAGGACCTCATGTGGTAACAGCTGATTTTGACCGGGCACAAGCCAACTCCGGCTTCCACACCAGCCGTTACCTGGCTTTCACCTCCTAGGCTGAAGCCGACTCCTTCGGAGCTGATTAAGTCAGTTTCCCAGCCCGCGGAGCCAGTAAAAGCTCCACTTCGTCCTAAAACGGTCTCTCCACCTATCGTGGTGGAACCACCGCCCAAGCAATCTGTGGGAGGGGCTCCTTCCAAGGAAGATAGGCTGGACACCGGGCTTCCCCAGCGTTTGTCAGTCACGGCCACCCTGGACCGCACTCAGTGAGTCGAAGGTGATCTGTATGGTCAACTGTTATATCCAGATTCCTCGGATTCGGATGTCCCGGCCTGTGTTCTTATCCAGGCGTTGATGAATAAACCGTTGGCTTAGAGACGGAGGAAGGTCCCTCGTCTTTTCAGGGCATTCTTCACCTCATCTCTGAGCCCACAGGAATGCCCCTGGAGCCAATCCAGAAAAAGGTGGAGTACCCTCTTACGGACATCCTTAAGAGAGGGGATACCCCGACGGAGGCCTTTCCTGTGGCTGAGGCTATTGTTGGCCCAGTCTTAGAACTCTGGCAATGCCCGGACTGTTGTCCAGCTCCATCTGCCCACATGGCCTGCAAGTATGTGGTGCCCATGGGGTCCCTTGCCGGGTTCACAGAGCACCCTTTGTCCGAGAACCTGGTGACCGCTTCTGTGATCAGCCATACTGGCAGTTCTGCTGACACTGACTGACCTCCTGATAAAGAGTGCAAGCTTTTGGACCATTCAACCAGGAAGGTCTATGCGGCTTCCTCCTTGGGCCTTCATCAGGCAAGTTCGGCCGTGATCATGGCACACTTCTCTCATGCCCTTCTAGGGTCTCTGGATGAAGTCCTCCCACATCTCCCCGTGGACATGCAGACCATGGTCAAGCTGGTCTGGGATCAGGGCCAAGCTGTTGCCAAACAGCAGCTTCAGACAGCCCTGGACACTGGGGATTCCTGTGCCCATTCGATGGCTGCCGCAGTTGCCTCCCGTCGTAGGGCTGGGCTGAGGCTCTCCTCCTTCCTGGTGGATACCCAGCATAAACTAGCTGACGTGCCCTTCCTAGGGACTGATCTGTTCAGCCCGGGAGTGGCTGGTCACCTTCAGCGCATTGAGCAGTCCAATGCCACCTTGGACGCTACTTCTACCAAGGGTTCTTCGGGCAAGAACTAGCAGAAGAAAAAGAAGAAACTTTTTCGGAATTCTTCCCCTGCAGCACCAGCAACAGCAGCAGGCTCAAGCTTGGCCCCCCAGGCCCGTAAAGGAGGCCAAGGTTCAAGTCCTGGAGCCTCCTCCTCCTCCTCCAAGCCTGCTCAGTGATGGGGCTGGGGCTGTCAACCCCTCTTCCATCACCTCAGCTCTGGGTCCTCCCATGGGGGGGCCAGCTCCACCACTTCCTTTCCACCTGGTCCGCTGTCACTTTGGACAGGTGGGTTCTCAAAGTGGTCCGTCAGGGACTGCCTCTGGAATTCGAGCAGTACCCTCCAAGCCGAGCCCACGCCCCTTGGGAGAAAGAGTATTCGCTCAAACTCAGTCGGCTCTCCGAGACGACATCACTTAGCTCCTCCTCAAGGAGGCAGTAGCTCCAGTGGCGGATCCTCCAGCAGACCCAGGCTTTGTCTCCAGGTACTTCCTGGTGCCCAAGCGGACGTGGGTCAGGTGCCCCATTCTAGATCTGCACGACCTGAATCAATATCTCAGGTCACGCACCTTTCGGATGGTCACTCTGTCCTAGATCCTACCATCCTTGGAGCGAAACATGTGGTTCTGTGCACTGGATCTACAGGACATGTTCTTTCACGTCCCAATCCATCCATCCCATCAGCGGTTCCTCCATTTCAGAGTCAAAGGGACCCTGTGCGAGTTCCGAGCCATGCCGTTCGGCCTGTCATCAGCCCCATGGGTCTTCACCAAATGCATTGCAGTGGTGGCGGCCCATCTCAGGCGTTGGGGGGGGTGTCAGGATTTATCCTTACCTCGACAACTGGCTCCTAGCAGGTTCCACCCAACAGGAGGTGGAGAGGTCCAGGGACTTGGCCCTCCAGACCTGCTCCCAGCTCGGCCTCCTGATCAATGAGGCCAGGTCGGAACTCATGCCTTCTCAGGTGATGGCCTTCATCGGGGCAGAGCTCGACTCTTGTCAAGCCAGAGCTTGGCTTCCGGTGGACATGGCAGAGGTTCTTTCTTCCTTTGCCCAATCATTTCTGGTTGGGCAATTGCACCCTGCCCAGGATCTTCTGTGCCTTCTGGGTTACATGGTGGCGTGCACCTCAGCGGTCCATTGGACTTGGCTGCATATGCGCCCCCTTCAATGTGAGCTGGCTGCCCAGTGGACTCAGCTCCACGGTCATTTCGACCAGCTGATCATTGTAACCCAGAAGATGTGATACGCTCTCCAATGGTGGACCGCCCCAGACTGATTGCAGGAAGGGATCCCGTTTGTCCACCCCGAGCTGACGGTCGTCCTCACGACTGATGCCTCTCTCATGGGCTGGGGAGCCCACATGGGGGACAAAAGGGCCCACAGGCTCTGGACCCCCGAGGAGTCTCGATGCCACATCAACCTATTGGAGCTCAGAGCAGTCAGACTGGCACTGTCAGCTTTCGCTCCTCAGCTCCGGGGTCAAATGGTTCAAGTCCAGACGGACAATACCATGACCATGTACTACCTCAACAAACAGGGCAGCATGCACTTCCATCTGCTGTGCAGGGAGGCGCTCTGCATCTGGACTCTTGTGAGCTGATTAGAGGCAGATCTCCTAGCCATCCATGTGGCAGGAGCCTCAAACCATCTGGCGGATGCTCTCAGCTGCTTAGGCCAGACATCCGACGAGTGGTCTCTCCATCCAGAGGTAGCTTACAGCCTGTTCTCCCACTGGGGAAAACCAATGGTGGACCTGTTTGCCTCCAGGGAAAACACCAAGCTGAGGCTGTTTCATGCCCGGCCCCCTCAGCAGGGCTCACTGCAGGGGATGCATTCTTGAGACCGTGGACCCCAGGCCTCCTCTACACTTTCCCTCCATTTCCCTTGATCCACAAGGTGCTCCTCAAGGTAAGGAGGGATAAGGCGAAGGTGATCCTGGTAGCTCCAGACTGGCCGCGCCAGTTCTGGTATCCAGATCGCCTCAGCTGCAGGCCCCCTGAGCGGCTTCCAGCACGCCCGGACCTGATATCACTCCATCAAGGGAAGGTATTCCATCTAGACTTTCAATCCCTGCACCTCACAGCCTGGTATCTGAACGGCTAGAGTTTCAGGCTTTGGGTCTTTCTGAAGATGTCTACACTGTGGTGGAGGCATCCAGAAAGGAATCGACCAGGAAATGTTATGCCTTCAAATGAAAAAGGTTTTCCATTTGGTGTCAGGGCAAGGGCCTGGACCCTTTATCCTGTCCAGTGGCTAACATTCTCGACTACCTTTGGTCTCTCTCTCTTTATGTCTCTCTCTCTCCCCAAAGGGGGTCTACGGTCATCGACCCCTGAGGATGCATCTGGCAGCCATCTCTGCTTACCAGGCGCGGGCCGGTCAGCCAACGTTTTGTTGACGCAGGAGACAGTGGTCAGGTGCATTTTCAAAGGCCTGGATCACATATCCCCTCTGGTGTGTGAACCTCCACCTCCATGGGATCTTCTGCTGGTACTGGCAAAGCTCATGGGCAAGCCATTCAAACCAATGCACAAGTATGAGTTGTCACACTTGTCGTGGAAGATGGCCTTCCTGGTGGCTATCACGTCTGCAAGAAGGACAGGGGAGCTCCAGGCGCTTTCGGTGGACTTCCCTTATTTGGTTTTCCGCAGGGACACGGTTGTCCTATGCCCCCACCCGAAATTCCTTCCGAAGGTGCTGTCAGAGTTTCATCTTAACCAGGTATTAACCCTGCTGGTATATTACCCTAATTACACATAGGAGGCCGAGTACAGGCTCCACACTTTGGACCTGAGATGTGCTCTCTCCTATTACAAGGAGAGGACAGTGGAAATTTGAGGAGAGGTTCACCAGCTGTTTGTCACCTAAGCTGAAGCTGCTTCTGGCAGACCTGCAGCAAAACGGACTATTGCAAGATGGATCACATCATGCATAGGTCTGTGCTACGAGTTGGCGGGCAAGGAGCCTCCCAGAGGGATAAGAGCTCATTCTACGCGGCATACTTCTGCATCGGTGGCTGCTTCCAGGAACATCCCTATCCAGGAAATCTGTCGGGCTGCTACCTGGAATTCAGCAAACACCTTCATCACCCACTACCACATTGACTTTGAGTCACGCTGGGATGCTGGTTTTGGGGCTTCAGTTCTCCAATCTCTGTTCCCTCAGTAGGGAGTGTGCACCTTGCCTCCCTCCTCCCAGAGAACTGCTAGGAGTCTGCCAAAAAGTGTGGATGAACAACATATCCATGCTCCTAGAAAAACAGGTTACTCACCTGTAACAGTAGTTCTAGGAGTGGTATATGTTGTTCACCCATACGGACCCACCTGACCTCACCGGCTGCGGACGCATAATGTCTGGCTTCCAGTGGGCTAAGATCTGGCGTCATGGGGTGGAGCTGAGGTATATACCATCTGGGTGGGTGGGAGGAGCCAGCTTGAAGACTTTGGTTGATCTTAAAGTGGAATGGCACATGCCAAAGATTGTGGATGAACAACATATACCACTCCTAAAACTACTGTTACAGGTGAGTAACCTGTTTTTTTTTTCCTTACCTGGACGACTGGCTGCTAGTGGGTCAGTCTCAACAACAAGTAGTAGAGACCTTAGCAGTCACTCAGACTATTCTTCACTCATTGGGCTTCTTAATAAATACAAAAAAATCAGTCCTGGAGCCAGTCAAACTCCTGCAGTTCATAGGAGCTGAGCTGGACACAATTCTTGGAAAAGCAAGACTTCCACCAGACAGGGTGGAAAGCTTGGTGCAGATAGTAGAATCTTTCAGACTCCACTCTCCAGAGCCAGCAAGGTACTTTCTGCAGTTGCTGGGGCACATGGCAGCTACAACAGCAGTAGTACAAGGGGCAAGGTTCCAGATGAGACATTCAGTTCCATCTGAAGTCCTTTTGGTCCCAGATCAGAGATTCTTTGTCCGAACTGATTCCAGTAACCTCCGCACTTCTCCTAGCCCTGCAGTGGTGGCAGAACAGGGACAACCTAAGGGTGGGCATTCCCTTTCTTCAGGAAAATCCCATAATGGTGCTCACCACAGATGCATTTCTATTGGAGTGGGGGGCCCATCTGGAGGAGCATACAGCTCAGGGCACTTGGTCTCCCCAAGAGTCTTTCCTGCATATAAATCTCTTGGAGCTCAGAGCAGTGTTGCTGGGTCTCCAGTCCTTTTCTTCCATAATTCGGGGAAAGGTGTTGCAGGTCAGGACAGACAACACCACAACGTTTTACATCAACAGACAGGGTGGCACGAGGTTCACACCGTTGCGTACAGCAGTCATGAAGATATGAAAATTGGCCTACTCCCTGGAGGTGACTCTGACAGCAGTTCACCTTCCAGGGAAGGACAATGTTCTGGCAGACTCTCTCAGCAGGATCAATCAGAACCAACCACGAGTGGTCACTGAATCACTTCGTTCTCAAGAGCATCTTCAAGCTTTGGGGCACTCCAGAAATGGACCTCTTTGCAGCCCCAGATAACCACCAGTTTCCCCAGTATTGCTGCAGGCCCCCAGTTCTGGGGACAATCCCAGTGGATGCATTCCTGCTGGACTAGTCAGGGAAATTTTTGTATGCCTTCCCTCCATTTCCTCTGTTGCCCAAGGTACTGACCAAACTCAGGGCTTAGTCTGCAACGATGATCCTGATAGCCCCAGACTGGGCCAGACAGCCTTGGTACTCCATTCTGGTGAACATGGTGTCGACAAATCTGATCCACCTTCCCATAAGGTACGACCTGCTGACCTCATCCCATGGGAGAATCATGAACCCCAGCTTGGGGACCCTCAGACTGAAGGCTTGGCTCTTGCAGAGTTAGAGTATGCTGGGTTGCATCTCTCAGACTCTGTCATGTATATCCTAAAGGTTTCCAAGAAACCAGCCACTAGGAAAACATATTTATCCAAATGGAAGAGGTTCACTATTTGGTGCAATCAACTAGGTGTAGAACCACAGCAGGGGGGCATTCCACTGTTGTTGGATTATTTAGCTCATCTGTATTCTCTGGGCCTTGGGCCCTCCACCCTAAGGGTGCACCTGGCTGCAGTTTCTGCTTACCTGTCAGCAGGAAAATCCTTTTCCCTGGCTTCTGACCTTATATTTAAAATATTCTTTAAAGGGTTATTGCAGTTACACCCTCCTCTCAGAGAGCCTACCCCTTCATGGGATCTAAATATTTGTATAGCTCAATTGATGCCACCCCACTCTAACCTATTTTCTGGAAAACAGTCTTTCTGGTAGCCATTACTTCAGCAGGGTGTATCAGTGAGCTACAGGCTTAATCAGTGGAACCCAACTATATCTCTTTTCACAATGATAAAGTGGGCCTTAGAACAAATAGGAAATTTCTTCCCAAGGTGGTCTCAGAATTCTACCTTAACCAGTCTATGAACTGCCTGTCTTTTTCACTGAACATTCCAGTTCAGAGGAATGTAGGCTGCATAACTTGGATGTTAAAAGGGCTATCAGCTACTATCTGGATCTCACCAGGGGTCATAGGGGTGACTCTAGCCAGTTCTTTCTTACCTATGGAGAAGTGGGCAGGGGTAAGCCTGCCACTAAAAGGACCATTGCAAGATGGATAGTGTCTTGCATTCAGTTTTGTCAGAAACTAGGGAAAGATCCCCCTGTGGGCCTCAGAGCTCATTCTACTAGGGGCACAGCTGCTACCATAGCAGCTGCGAGAGACATTCCCTTGTCAGACATTTCTAAAGCAGCTACCTGGAAAACTGTACATACATTTACCAAGCATTACAGCCTGGATGTGCAGGCAAGAAGTGATGCCAGGTTTGGAACAGCAGTACTGCAGACCCTTTTTCCTAAGTAGGTTCTGTGCCCTCCTCCAAGAGAACTGATTGGTAGTCTGCATATGTCAGAATACATTAGGACTTGTTTTTTGAAGAAAACATTACTTACCATAGTAATGTTGTTTCTTCTAAAGGAGTCCTAATGTATTCTGACCTCCCACCCTGCCTCCCATGCCAGATCCTGGGGTCTCTGCACTCCAGCTTGGTGGTGTTATTGTTAATCTACCATAAGGTAGTTTTCTTAAGAGGACATCTGTGACTTGAGTCTTTTAGACCATTTTGGGGGTTGGTAGGGTTTTGGATAAGTTCCTATTTTAAATGGTGTTAGCATTTCTAAATTATTTCTGTCTATATGTATCTTTTTTTGAATTACTCATAAGAATCTGACGGTTGAATAGAATGTACCAGGGGATAGTGATTTGAAACCGAGTGAGTGCCTGCCTAGAATGTAGTCTTTAACTCTTTCCTCTCTGGGGCAGTACAACAGCAAGGTCTTACTGCATATGTCAGAATACATTAGGACTCCTTTAGAAGAAACAACATTACTGTGGTAAGTAATTTTTTCTTCTGTTCTAGGCTTCCTATTGTACTTGTCTCATCTGTTTCAGTGTACGAGGAATCTATTTCTGATTGATGTAACACCATGCTACTATTAATTCTCAGACCTTGTTGTTCTCTACCTCTGATGAGCTGTTTCTCTTTCCAAGATGTAAACTCCATCATTGTCCCCTTGCAGACAAGGTGAAACTTGTAGAATGTTAACATAGTCTGTTAAGTTTTTTTCTGGTTCTGATTTTCTAGGACATCTATGTTTACTTTCCATTTCTTGCCCCTGATGTCCCATATGTTTCCAGAATTTTGATTTGTGTCTTGCATTGTATCTTTTATTTTTTTTTCACAAATTTCATTCAGGTTGCTCGCAACCTTAATGCCAAGAGAGTGGATCTCTGCTGCTGCCTGTAATATCATGTGTCTGTTTTTGGTGTTATTTGTCACTAGGCAAACCAAACCCTCTATATTCCCTGTAAGATAATCTGTATTCTGTTTTTAAGTCATTCCATTCGATTTTGTCTCCAAAGAAAAATAGAAACATGGAATTTGACGGCAAATAAGGACTGCTTGGCCCACCCAGTCTGCCCATTTCCCTACCTACTGGATAAGCTGCAGATCCTAGTTAACCAGCAGCCTACTTCTTCCTACCCCCAACCCCTAGAATTGCCTTATGACTGTTCCATGCATGCTTGAATTCCACCACTGATTTTGACTCCACAACCTCCTCCGGAAGGCCGTTCCATGCATCCACAACCCTCTCTGTGAAAAAATACTTCCTTAAATTACCTCTGAGCCCCCCCATCTTCAAATTGTGCCCTCTTGTTCTTGCACACCTCTTTTTTTGAAAGATGCTACCCTCTTGGACTTTGTTGATTCCCTTGAGGTACTTGAACGTTTCTATCATGTCCCCCCTCTCCCTCCTTTCCTCGAGGCTATACATATTAAGCACCTTTCGTCTCTCTTCATATGTTTTCCGGTGCAGACCCTGCACCATTTTAGTTGCCCTCCTCTGGACAGCTTCCATCCTGTCTATGTCTTTGCAGAGATTGGGTCTCCAGAACTGCACACAGTACTCCAGATGGGGTCTGACCAGCTGTCTGTACAGAGGGATAATAACTTCCTGTTTTCTACTGGTGATGCCTCTCCCTATGCATCCCAGTATGCCCCCAGCCCTCCTTGCTGCCCTCTCACATTGCTTGCCCACCTTTAGGTCATCTGATATGACTACCCCTGGGTCCCTTTCCATTTTTGTTGTTGTTAGTATCTCACCCCCCATTACGTACTCTTCCCCTGGGTTTTTGTTTCCCAGGTGCATTACCTTGCACTTCTTAGCACTGAATCTAAGCTGCCATACATTTGACCATTCCTCTAACCTTGCCAAGTCCCTTCTCATCCTTTCCACCCCACCCTGTGCATCAACTCTGTTGCAGATCTTTGTGTCATCTGCAAAGGAGACATGCTTTTCCTTCCAGTCCTTCTGCAATGTCGCTTATAAAGACATTGAAGAGGACTGGTCCTCTGAACCCTGAGGCACCCACTAGTAACCTCCTTTCTTCTGAGTGGACTCCATTTACTATTACTCTCTGTGTCCTATTCTCCAGCCAGTTCTTTACCGGCTGTCATCTTGGGACCCACTCCCAGGCTGGCTAACTTGTATATTAATCTTTTGTGTGGGACTGTGTCAAATGCCTTGCTAAAGTCTAGGTAGGCCATGTCCACAGCCCCTCCCTGATCTACTACTTTGGTCACCCAGTCAAAGAAATCTATCAGATTCGTCTGGCATGACCTTCCCGCTGTGAATCCATGCTGCCTTAGGTCCTGTGCCCCTCTGGCCTCTAGATACTCAACAATTCTTTCCTTCAGAAGTGATTCCATCATTTTCCCTATCACTGAGGTTAAACTAACAAGTCTGTAGTTTCCTGCTTCCTGCCTTGCTCCCACTTTTGTGAAGGGAATCACATCTCCTCCTCCAGTCCTCGGTACCACCCCATCCTCCCATGATTTGTTAAAAGGGTAGTCAGTGGTGTCACTAGTTCTACCCTTAGTTCTTTTAGAATTCTGGGATGAATCCCATCAGCCCCATTGCTTTGTCCACCTTCAGTTTTAAGAGTTCTTTCAGAACCCTTTCTTCTGTAAATGGGCTGGTATCAACTTATGTATCCAGAGTGTTTCTACTGTTTGTTTATGTACCTCCCTCGTCATTTGTAAATACTGAGCAAAATATTTGTTTAGTATTTCTGCTTTCACAGTCTTCCTCTGCCCACCTCCCTCCCTCCCTTTATTAAGCCTCACTATCCCTCCCTTGGTCTTCCTTCGTTCCTCCCTGATGTACCTATAAAAGGTTTTATCCCCTTCTTAACTGAGTTGGCTATCTTTTCCTCGGTTTGGGCTTTTGCTGTTCTGACTGCCTTCCCAGCCTCCTTTTGCTTTAACTGATACAGTTCTCTGTCCTGCTCCTTCTGCGATTCCTTGTACTTCCTGAATGCTTTCTTTTTCTCTTGAACCTTCACTGCCACTTCCTTTGAGAACCATAGTGGTTTCTTACATCCTTTACATAGGTTATTAACTGTGGGCTTGATTCTAGAAGCATCCCTACGCTAGTCGCAAGCTGCAACATCGTAGGGGGTGCAGTTGTGCCAGGAGACCCTCGCGCTGATTCTTTGCTCACGGGCAGGATCCTGTGGCTAAGTCCTGCAGCTTACGCCAATAGGAGACTTGCGCCAATGGAGGGAACAACAACAGACATTGCTGTAAGCCTGCGGCATTGCCCTGTAAAAGGGCGAAGGCCCCCCAGCCCTAATCCCCATAAACTGCCCCTCTAGCCATGATCTCTCCACAAGATCCATATAAAATCCCCCCATAACTCCGATTCCCCCATAATATCCATTCATAATCCCCCTCAGCCTGATTCCCCATAACAGTGATACAAACCCTCCTCCCACTCCCAAGCCTGATCCACGCACCCTGCAACCCAAGTACTATGGCACTCATGAATATAACACAAGAAATAAGACACATATCCAGTCGCCCGTCATCCCTGGTAGTCTAGTGGCCCCCCACCCATCAGTGCCAGACCACCGCCCCCAACTTGTACCAGCTGGTGACTGGCACAGCCCACCTCACCACTTGGCCAGCCACCAGCTGAGCTCTGTTTGGCGCGCTCTGTAACAAGTACATGCTCGAATGACAGCTCATTCACTGGCGCGCCACTGGCTACAGTAGTCGCACTCAGCGAGCTCAATCAGCCCGACTGGCTGGGTGGTGAGAGGTGGGATGTGCTCTGACCTCTATGTCCGAATAATGCATGGGGTGGTGTGTTTAATGAGAAGTTTACACACACCTGAGGTGTTGGATGCTACATAAACCCCGAAGGCGAAGTTCGAGGGGTTTATATAAGCATCCAGCACCAAGGGTGTATGTAAAATTCGAGTTGTACACACCACCCCATGTTTTATTTTATATAATTGCAGGGGAGTGTTTTTTCACCACAGCAGTTATATAATATAAAAGTACATTGCTGTTCTGCCATGGTTGGGTTGAAGCACAGTCCATGCCCCAGTCTGTGGTTCGGATGAAGTGCTGGTTTAAACTAATTTTTTTTTGTGATCCCCCAAGTAAAAAAAATATATAGTGAAAAAATATTTAAAACGTTTGTTATCGTAGGACTTACTGACTGTGGAGTCTGAGTACAATAAGTAGAGAAGTGCAGCCATGGTCCTCGGGTTTACTCGACGACGGGAAAACTGCGGCCGCTGCATCCGTGGTGCGCAGGAAACCCAGTGCGTGTTCACCGTTATAACCCACAGCTTATAACGGCAAATTATAACCGTGTTTCCCTATGGGAGAAAAATGCTCCCCAGTTATTATAATGCATTCCAGGATTGTGAGATAAGAACATCTGGGTCGTAGGTTTGTTGGCAAGTACTGCTTATCTAAGTGCCTCATCACCTGACAACCACGTGCAGTGTCTTCAGGTTTACACTGATCTTACTTCGAGGGGCTCTTGCAGTAGGCAACACTATTAGGACTCAGATGCCAGGACCACACAGAAAATTTCTAGCCAGCAGTCTACAGTGGGGGACTGCCCCCTGATGTCGGCACGTTGACATCCGTACTGGTAAAAGAGGGGCAGTCCCCCCTGTCCACCTCAGTTCTTTTCCTGACGTTAACCTGCGCTTGTCAGACCTTGTGGATCATTGCTTCAGTCGACCGCCAGTTTCTTTATTATTTTTTTCTCTGTGTTTATAGTTCGCTCTTCAGCTCCATGTCTTTGCCGACTTCTTCTGTGGATTCACACAAGTCTAAGTGTGCCTGCGGCAAGCAGCTTACTGATAAAGACAGCCACACCACGTGCGTCATTTGTTTAAGCCCGTACCATGATACTGAAGCCTGCCAGGCATGCCAGAAATTCAA
Source organism: Neoceratodus forsteri (assembly GCA_016271365.2). Classification (NCBI taxonomy): domain Eukaryota; kingdom Metazoa; phylum Chordata; order Ceratodontiformes; family Ceratodontidae; genus Neoceratodus; species Neoceratodus forsteri. Next base: position 1,502,179,269 of record CM057450.1, on the reverse strand, counting down.
CCAGGTCACGCGCAAAAGACACCAGAAGGTTCTGGAGGCCCATCTACTCCAGCAAAGATTGGTTGCCTTGGAAAAGGAGCTGCAGACTCATGCACATCGGGGACTACTACGGAGACTTCCTCATCTAAGAAGAAACACAAGAAGCACTGAGACCAGGAACAGCCCGCTCCTGAGCCACTGTCGCCTTCAGGGGCCGTGACAGATGCTGGATCTTCCCCCTGTGGGGGGGTCAACCTCACCAGCCTCGACAGCCCTCCTTCCTTCTGGGCTGCCTCTGGCCAAGTCTCCCACTGCCATCTCTGTGGCGGGCAGTGCTTCTGCAGGTTCAGGGGATTCCTGCTCTGTCCTGCAGCCCCTGTTGCTCAGGCCAATTCTCCACCAAGATCCTGACCCAGGTGGCCAGGCTGGCTCTTTGGGTGACACTTTGGCTAACACCACCCATCCTCGGCATCTTCTCCAGACCCCGGTGTGGGGTCCAGTCATGATCTGGACTGATGCCTGCTGTTACACGCTCTTTCAGAGCCACAGCCTGAATCCTTTGGGTCCTCCCCCAAGGTGCCCTTGGCTCCTCAGCCGCTGCCAGTGGTGGTCTCTCAGGGTCTCCCCCACCAGGCATCAGCAGGGCCTCCCTCCACAGGTTTTCTGATTATAGACCCAGTGTCGAACGGCCCTTCATTGGAGCCGGCTGATCCTCCTTCTCTGGATCAGACACCCCCAATTGATCTGCCACTGGACACTTCCTCGGTTCCCCAGGAGTTGGCTCATATCTTGGATCCCTCGGAGACATTGCCCGATCAGCAACCACCACCAGTTCTGATTTCGGGCCACCCCTCTGACTCCCCTACTGACCTGGACCTGGACCTCCAGTCCACACCTCTTGAGCGTATGGTGGGTCCGTCAGGACTCACATCTAGCCCTGTCTACGGCCTCCTGATCAATTATCTGGCGCTGGGTTGTTCTTTCCTCCTGATGCTCCTCTGTTGGACATTGGCAGATTACAGTGCTTTCCTTAATGCATGGTGGGCATCTGCTCAACTTCCAGTCCCTACCCAAAAGGTGTTGGTGCCAGACTCTCCCCCGGCGAGGGACTCCCCTTCGTCCGACATAAAGGCTCCCTTTCCTGCGATGGAGCACCGGTTGGGTGCCAGGACTGTCACAACCTCTGGCCTGTTGCCACTCCCGCACTCCACTCCGAACTCTGAGGAATCATTGAATGTGGTCTCAGATTCCCTCAAATATCTGATTTCTCTCCCTCACTCACCCTCATGGGAAGTGTGGATCAGGGACACTCCTAAGTCCTCTCCAGAAGATCCCTCTTTCCTGGCTATGATGAAGATGATCCAGGCTACCAGGGGTGACGTACTAAGGAGCAAGACTCTCAAAGACGCTGTCTAGTGCAGCATCTGCACCTCCCAGAAGTCGGATCAGTGGTTATTACCCCCTTTAGTGGTACTACATGATGATGTCTCTTCTACAGTCTGGCAACAGCAGGCGTCGGTCCCAGTCGTTCCAAGGAAGGCTGACTGGCTATACCATGCCACCAAAGGCAGACCTCATTTTGATTCCCACCCCAAGGCTGACCTCTGTACTATCGGGAATCCAGACAGAAGGTGGGAGACAAGAATTGGGTGACTTCTCCAGAGAGGGAGTCTCAACATTTAGCCTTCTGGGGCGAGGACGACGCCTCAACCCTGGCCTTGCAGGCCCAAACTACCTTGCACACATGCTGGCACATCAGTAATCTCTTTTCGGGCAGTTAGGAGACCTGGCCGAATCCCTGCAGGAGTCTTCAGCTCGGTATCAGCTAGAACATCTTTTAGGTTCTGCCTCTACAGTGAGCTTTCATGCCCTCCATGTCTCATACGACATGGTGGACGCTGCTACCCACTGCATGGCTTCTGCTGTCTGTACCAGGTGCCATGCTTGGCTTCACCTGTCCGATTTTTACCCAAGAGGTACAGGCTTCCATTATGGATGCCCCCTTTCGGGACCCTTCGCTGTTCGGGGAGGATATGCAAGCGTTGCTTTCCTCCCTGCAGGAGTCTGGAACAGTCCTTCACACTGGTACTCATGCCCAGAGGGGCGGGTCTCACTTTCCTTCAACCCACCATTCTGGGCAGCGAACCCAGCGTCCTCAGCTCTCCAGGTCTCTGGGCAAGCGCCAGGCCTCTTTGGTCCTGGCTACCCCGGCCATCAAGGCTCACAGGGCTAAGGCAGAGGCACTTTCGCTGCCTACCGCCTCTGCTTAAACTCCAGTAACCACCCCCCTTATAGGGTATGGGTACTGAGGGGAATGGGACAGAGGGGCACAGGTTCCCCTCTTTCCCTTTTACTCCTTCAGCTCCTGTTTCCATTGTTTATGTCCTAATGGGAATATCCCATGGAGAGGCATTAGCTCAGGGTTCCACCTTACGGGTGGGTAATCTGGGCTCCCTTTAGGTAAGGTAGGTTTGTCACCTTGCCCTTTCTTTCCATTTCCGGTGGGTCGGGTTCTATGTTCCTTATACCTTGGCTATCGGGCATTGAGCCTTTCCTGTCCCTCTTTTCTCACACTGCCATTCCGGCCCCCCTGTTCAGGCCCGGATAGGAACACACTATTACTGGTGTATGGGGCATCCTCCCACATAACTCCCTTATCTTCCTGGACATAAAGTCTCCACCATTCATTCACACTGCTGGATCTACGCTGGAGGCGCTAGGACCCAGCAGGAGCAAGGGAGCGGCACCGTGAGCTATGCTCACACTGTATAGACTACCTTGACGTCGACCCTCCAACTGCCTCAGTTCCTTTTTTCCCGCCATTGAGTGCGCTTCAGTGATGACGATGCTCGCCCGCTGGGAGTCAAAACTTCTCTTCTATACAACAGCAGCTATAGTTTTCAGTTTTGTTTTAGTTTATAATAGTTTGTTGTTTTCTAGAGAGAAATACAGTGAGCAATTCATTTTATTTAAATACATTCACCAGAAGAAGTCTTCAGCCCTCCATCGACGGAGTCAACCATGAGTTGGGCAGGTGATGGTAGGGAGATTTTGCTTGAAAGCTGTTCAGTCAGCCGGGCTGTGTCTGGTATGCCGTCTTCTACAGGCAGTCCAATATTCATCGGGATGGGTGGTCTCCTTGAAAGCACAACAAGAAGTGGTTGCATTCTCGGCACTGATGAACCTCGAGCTCTTCCTCAGCCTCCCGGTCGAAAAAGAAATGGCACCGCTCGAGGTCACCTTCTGGTACGTCTGCACATTGATTGTCGGTTATCGGGGATAGGGGCCACTCTCCCGCTTCTGTTCCTGATGCCCAGCATGCTCAATTCCGGAGCCCTTCCCCGCCTGATGGAGGGTCTTCCAGAGAGCAATTTCACCATTGGGTCGTTTTAATGGAGCAGTGGGTGCGGAGGTTGTCCCGGCTACCTGAGCCAGCTAGTCCGTCACCGGGGCCTTCGGGCCTTTCAGCCTTGGACCAGCAGGCCGGGCGGTTGGGACTCCCTAGTCACGTGGCACCTTCTTCTGTGCCATCGACACCGCGTCCTGGTGTCTACCACCCTCACATGGCTGCCGCACAGAGGTCCACACCAGTGCCTTTATCTCCTGCTGAATTTCTTCTCCTTTCTGCTCGGAGGTTGGAAATGTCTGCAGCGCTGCTGCTTGAGCCCGGCTGCCCCAGCGTCGTCACCACACTCAGTGCCAGCTTTCGGCGCCGCATCCCTTACCAGCACCAGCTCTGTATTCTTTACTGGTGCCAGGTACTGGCACCTTCCATGCTGGCACCGCCTAGTTCTTGGCGCCGCCTCTTGGGGCGGCACCGGGAGCTTTTGTGGTGCTGCATGGGGGTCAGAGGTTTTCCACGCCGATTCTCTCTCTGCTCCTCCTCCTTCTTCTTTTCATCACTTTCCTATTTATTCAGTCCCTCGTGGACTGGCAGGGGATGATGTTGAACCTGATCCTGATCTTTGATTGGGGGATGACGGAGATGATGACTACACCCTTGGGGTGGGGAATAAATCCCTTTCTATAGAGCCTTTAGTTGAGGACCTTTCCTTTAAGTCTCTGCTCAGAAATTTAAATTCCACTCTCTCTCTCTCTCTCCAGACTTCGGAGATCGATCCTGGGTATGTGCTGCGATTACAGTATCTGCACATTCCGGATATTCCTGTGGAACTAACCCCTCCGGTGCGGTCCTCTTTCAAGACTCTCTCACAGATGGTGTGGGATAATCCAGCACTTATTCCTTCTGTGGCCAAGTCCATAGATAGGAAATATGCCCATCCTAAGGATCGAACTATTCTGGCCGCTCAAGCCTTTGCTGATGCCATCATGATTCTGGCAGAGAATGACAAGGCTGTTATTCCACAAGAATCTACAGCACGTCCCATTAACAAGGATTCTTGCAAGAGCGACACCTTGGGTAAGTGAGTCTTTGCCACTTCCACCATATTTAGCACATTGCTAGTTACCAGGGCAATTTCTCTCAGTATGAGTATATACTCTGGCATTCACTCAAAACTACAGTAGAAGTTCTTCCTGACTCAGGTTAATTCAGAGCTCCTCCAAACCATCACTAGAGGCATTGAATCCAATAATCAACAGATTAAGGCTGCTACAGATGCCTTTGACATTGCCTCCAGAGCAGCAGCGGCGGCTGATATCTGTCCCCGTCGCCACTCTTGGTTACACACCTCGGGTTTCACCAGTGATGCCCAACAAAGAGTTGTGGCCTTGCCTTTTGATGGTGTGTATCTGTTTGGCTCCCAGGCTGATCAAGTGCTAGAGGCCACTCAGAAAACTAGGTCGACCATTAAAATGGCTAGACCACCTCCCGCAGCTCCTCAAAGGGGCGGGAGCAAGCGTCAGTTTCAAAACCATCAGTCCTTTCATGGTAAGGGCAAAGGAGGCTTTAACAGAAACCAAACTCCTCAGTCACAAAAGAAAATGCAGCAGAAGACACAGGGCCCTAAAGCCCCCAATGCCACACTCTGAGATTCCGGCCCAGGTCCCACCTCAGCTGTCCGAGGGGGACCCTTCCTCAGTAGTAGGAGGACGTCTGACACTGTTCTTCGACCAGTGGAAATCGATGACTTCAGACAAATGGGTGCTCAGGATTATCCATGAGGGGTACTCCTTAAACCTGTTGGAAACCTCTCCGGATCATCCACCCAAACGACAGCCCAAGCTGTCTGTCTCTCAGTCAGACCTTCTTGCTTCCAAAATTCAAGGCCTCCTGAACAACAGGGCAGTAGAGGTAGTTCCACTGGAAGAGAAAAACACAGGTTTATACTCCCATTACTTTCTGGTTCCAAAGAAAACAGGTGGTATGCGCCCTATGCTCAACCTCAGAAAGTTGAACAAGTTCCTTTACAAGGAAAAGTTCAAGATGATTTCACTCTGCACTCTGATTCATCAACACAACTGGCTAGCCTCCCTGGACATGCAGGATGCCTATTAACACATTCTCGTGCACCCAAATCACCACAAATACCTCAGATTTGTGGCATTGGGTCAACACTACCAAATCCAAGTCCTGTCCTTTGGGCTATCCTTGGCGCCTCGCATTTTTACAAAGTGCTTTTCAGTTCTCGCGGCTCACCTAAGAAAAATCGGTATTAAAGTATTTCCATATCTGGACGACTGGCTTCTTGCCAGCCCCTCCAGGCAACGGACTCTGGAAGCCATATCCACAACTTCAAATTTACTCACATCCATGGGAGTCCTCCTAAACTTGGGGACGTCACAGCTACAACCCTCCCAGAAGTTCCTTTCTAGGGACATGGATATGTTGTTCATCCACTCTCATTGGCAGGTATCCTTGCCGCTTTAAATCTTGCCGGAAGGTCTTCAAGCTTGCTCCTCCCACCCACCCGGGTGGTATAACTCTCGGCTCCGCCCCATGACGCCAGATCTTCCTTACGCGTGGAGCTCAGGTTCCTCCTTAACGCCTGCGCTGAGACTGGTCTTATTTCCGTTGGCGTATTTAAAAATAAATTTGCGAAAAGACTTCAGTCTTCATCCCTGGCGTGCTGCGATGGACAAATCGACTGGATTTCGGAGATGCCATGCGACAGAAGATGTCTCGGAGGATCCACACTCCACGTGTGTCTCACTGTTTAGGCCTTGAGCACGCACCCGCAGGCTTGGCGATCTGCTCATCTTTCTCGGCCCACGCCCCCGAAGACCGTGCTGCCCGAGCTGCAACTGGGCTGTCCCGAGAAGCGCTTTCTCCGGTGAAGTCTCAAGGAGGCCCGTTGGCGTGTGTCCACGTGCAGGGGCTCCGGCGGATCAGCTCGACGGATGGTCGCCTCAAAGAGGAGGCGGCGCTGGCGTGTCTTCCTCGTCGTGCATTTATCCTCGCCTTCTGGGCTCTTCTTACACGGCTTCTTTTAAGGAGTTTCTTTGTCTGTCCCTTCCACTAAAGGAGAAGGGCTACGCTAGGGACCTTATTTCTCGGTCCAAAAAGAGGACAGGGTAAGTCCTCCTTCCGACGCCTGGGAGCGGGAAAGGTCCCTCTCGGGCCGCAGCTAACCGGCCGGCTTGCCACCGCTCTGGCTCGGCCACTGGCCTCACGGTGTCCCCGTCAGGTCGGGTTGACCGAGACTCCCACCCGATGAAGTCGAGATTTTTCGACCCATTGACGGGCTGTCGCCTTTAGCAGCCGAGATTCTCTCTCGGTTCCCCCGGGAGGAGTTGAGATCCTGGGCTCGCCTCTGTGCCTCCGGGTTCCTGAGCCCTCGGATGCACCATCCCAGCCAAGGGAGTGCCTGTCTGCCGTGACACCTCCCCGACCGACCTTTGGAAATTCGGACTCGTCTCGACTCTCTTCGCTGTCCAGCCGATCCCACCAGGCGGTCTCGGTCTCGCACCACAGGTGTAAGCTTGCCGGCTGCCTCGCGCCTCTCCTCCTCCTCGGATGAGGGAGGCTTCGCGTAGAATTACGACGGTACGAGGACCTTATGTTGCAACAGCCCTCCTGGCCGAGTAGCCGACCCCGCGCTTTCCCCGGCCATTATGGCTGTCACCGAGCGGCCGACACAACCCCTCGACTTATCCGAGGAGCTCATACCTAGCCGGTTGTCTCGCCAAAACCAGTTGCTCCACCAATCTCGTGGAACCTCCGCCTCCACAGCCACCACTGGGCTCCGCCATGATCTCGGTCGGCCAAGGGTCTACCTCGGATCGGGTGTCATTACCCCACCCCCGACCGATCGCAGGTGAAGGTGGCTCAGGCCAGAGGCAGTTTTTGAGGACCTCTTCGAGTTCTGAAGATGATCTCCTTCTCCAAGCGACTGACTTGGAGTCTTTAGAGGTCAGTCAACGGACTGTGTTCACGTCCTTCCTAGGACTCATTTCCCGGCTATCCTCGGAGTCCACGGATGGAGTTTCAACTCCAGCTCCCAACGGGCTAGGTACCCTCACGAGATTCTTGACCGAGGGATCTCCGGACGGAGGCCTTCCGTGGCCGAGGCCATAGTGGGTCGGCACTGGAGCTTTGCGCCCCCGCTTCCTGCTCCTGCGCCTTCGGCCAGGATGGCCAGGAAGTACGCGGTCCCCACCGGTTCCTGTCCGGTTTTTTCGAACACCCTCCACTGAGGGGTTGGTTACCGACAGCCGCTTTCCGCGCCGCACCCAGGATGTGGACAAACCTCCTGACAAGGAGTCCAAGAAATTGACTATGTCGTGCAAAAGTCTCACGTCGTCCTCTCTGCTCTTCGCCAGGCTGGAGTTCGGCCCCCATGGCACATTTTTCTCATGCCCTGTTGGGCTCCTTGATGAGGTCATTCTCATCTTCCCGCCCCGATCCGTAGACTACGTTTGTTCAGGTGCGACCAGGGCAGGGTAGTGGCCAAACAGCAGCTCCAGACTGCTTTGATATAGGGGACTCATGTGCCAGGATCGGTGCGGCCGTGAGTGGCTAGGTGCTCAAGGGCTTGGCTGAGGATATCCACCCTTACTCGGATACCCAGCACAAGTTGGTCGGATGTTCCCTTTTGGGACTGACCTCCTGCCCTGGGTGGAAGGTCACCCAGAGGATCGAGAAGTCCATTGCTACTCGACTCGGTCTCTTCCGCTTCAGAAGGACAAAGGTCAGTAAACCACAGCCTAAGCTCTTTGGCCCTTCTTGGCCCCGAAGCGCCCTGCCCAGCACGCCAGCCAGCAGGCTCGGCCTGGCATCCCAAACCCAAGCCACTGCTTCCTCTAACAGAGGCAGGGAGGAGAGGCCCAGGAGGTCCTTCGCTGGTCCCTCTCCAAGCCTGCCCAGTGACGGGCTGAGGGTGTCGCCTCATTCCTCCTCCTTACTCTCTGGGTCCCTGGGGACGGCCCGCACTTTGCCCGCCTGGTCCGCTGTTTCCACGGGACAGGTGTCTTGAGGTGGTGGAAGAGGCCTGCCTCTGGAATCCTGAGCAGGCACCACCCTTCAGAGCCGCCGCCTCGGGGCCTGATCCCAGTCTCACTGGCGGCCTGCCGAGCCTGATATCGCTTCCTCCTCCAGAAGGAGGATAAGAGAGGTGGGACCTCCTTCAGACCCAGGGTTTGTGTCCAGTGACTTCCTGGTTCGAGTGGACGGGGCTGGCGCCCATTTCTACTCCACGATCTTCAAACAAGTTCCTAGGTCTCGAACCTTCAGGATGGTCACTCTGGCTCAGATAATACCATCCTTGGAAAGCGTGGTTCTGCTCTCTGGACTTTGGTAGGACGCTGCTTTCACGTCCCTATCCGTCCGCTCCCACCAGAGATTCCTTCACTTCCAGACGGAAGGATCCTCTTCGAGTTCCCGAGCCTTGCCCTCTCGGCTTGTCTCCAGCTCCCAGGGTTTCACCAAATGCATGGCAGTGGTGACAGCATCTCACGGCGCCGAGGGGTCCGGGTGCACTTTACCTGGCGACTGGTTGATAGCAGCTCCTCCAGGAAGGAGGCTGGAGTGGTCCAGAGATCTGGCCTCCAGGTTCGCTTTCAACTGGGCCTCCTATCAACGAGGCCAAGTCGGAACCCCGAGCCAGCAGGTGATTCCCATTCATCGGGCGCAGGCCTCGACTCTCTTCGAGCCAGAGCTGCTCCGCGGACAGGGCCGAGGTTCTTCCTCTGTCTGATCATTTCTGGTTGGGCAATTCGCCCTGCCCGGGACTTCCTGCGCCTCCTGGGTCTCATGGCGCCTGCACCAGCGTGGTCCGCTGGGGTCAGCTGGAACATGCGCCCCTTCAGTGGGGACTGGCCAGCCAGTGGTCACAACGCCGCATCCTTTGACTTAGCCAGTCGGTGACATTTGGGATGTGAAACGCCTCCAGTGGTGGACTGCTCCAGATCATTTGCAGGAGGGCATCCCATCTCGTGCCTCTCGGCCATCGGTCCCTATCGGACTCGCTGCCTCTCTGATGGGTTAAAGTTCCATCTGGGAACACTGCCTATGGCCTCTGTCCCCAGCTGGAGTCCCATGCCACATCAACCTGCTGGAGTTCGAGCGGTCCGCCTGGTCTCACCGCCTTTGCCCGTTCCTCCGGGGTCAAGTGGTCCGAGTCCAGACGGACAATACCACGACCATGTACTATCTAAACCGCCAGGGTGGACGCGCTCCATGCTTCTATGCAAGGAAGCTCTCCGCATTTGGTCACTCGATGGCAGCCTTGAGGCGGATCTCCCAGCTATTCACGTGGCAGGAGCCTCCAACACCCCTGGCCGGATGCCCTGAGCTAGATAGGGGCTGCATCCCACGAGTGGTCTCTCCTGCCGGAGGTAGTACAGCATCTGTTCTCCCATTGGGGCACACCTCAGGTGGACCTGTTTGGCCCTCAGGAGAATGCGAAGCTGAGTCTGTTCCATGCCGCCCCCCGCAGGGCTCGCTGCGGGGATGCCTTCTCGAGCAGTGGACCCAGGCCTCTTTCGCCTTTCCCCCATTTCCCTTTGATCCACAAGGTGCTTCTCAAGGCGAGGAGGGACAAGGCGCAGGTCCTGATAGCCCCAGACTCTGGCTTGCCAGTTCTGGTACCAGATCTCCTCAGTCTCAGCTCCAGGATTCCGCTGCAGCTTCCAGCTCGCCTGGACCTGCTCTCAGTCAATCAGGGAAGGTGTTCCATCCGATCTTCAATCCCTGCACCTGACGGCCTGGTTCCTGAGCTGCAGAGTTCCAGGCCTTGGGTCTTTCCGAACGAGGTCCCTCAATGTAGTTGAGGCGTCCTGTATGAGGTCGACCAGAAAATGTTATGCCTTCAAATGGAAAAGGTTTTCCATTTGGTGTCAGGGAAGGGCTTGGACCCTTCCTCCTGTTCCTTGGCAAGCATCTTGGACTATTATGGTCCCTTTCTAGTCAAGGGCTGGGTCGACTGACCCTAAGGGTGCACCTGTGGCCATCTCTCTGCTTACGGTAGCGGGCGGGAAGCAGTCAGTGGCACTGGGAGGAAGGTGGTCTGCGTGGCTTTCAAAGGCCTTGATCCCATTTCCTCAGTGGGAACCCCACCTCCAGGATCTACTGCCAGTGCTGGCAAAGCTCATGGGCAAGCCATTCGAACCTATGCAGGTGTGCTCTCTCACCTGTCGTTGAAGGCCGCCTTCTTGGTGGCTATCACGTCAGCCAGAAGGATGGGAGAGCTCCAGGCGCTTCCATCGTAGTCTCCTTACCTGGTCTCTCCACAGGACAGAAAGTACTGCTACCCCACCCGAAATTCCTTCCGAAGGTGGTGTGAGTTCACCTTAACCAGGTGTTGACTCTGCCGTGTCTTCTACCCCAATCACACCTCGGAGGTCGATATAGGCTCCATACTCTGGACCCTAGAGGGCGCTCGCTATTATAAGGCCTTATGCTGAAATTCGGGAGAGGATTGGCCAGCTGTTGTCACCCACGCTGCAGCGATCTGGCAGAGACCTGCAGCCAAGTGGATGAGTAAGCAGGTGGGAACCTCTTGCATAGATCTCTGCTTAGGTTTGGCGGGCATGGAGCTCCCAGAGGGATAAGAGCTCATTCTACCACCACTTATACTGCTGCAATGGTGGCTGCTTCCTAGGGACGCCCCTATCCAGGAAATCTGCAGGGCTGCTACCTGGAAGTCAGCAAACACCTTCATTACCCATTACCACATCGACCTTGAGTCACGCCGGGATGCTGGTTTGGGGCCTCGCCCTCAGTCTCTCTTTCCCAAGTAAGTATTAAAAGTGCCTTGCCTCCTCTCTCCGGAGAACTGCTAGGAGTCTGCCAATGAGTGTGGATGAACAATATATCCATGTCCTTAGAAATACAAGTTTCTCACCTGTAACAGGAGTTCTAGGAATGGTATGTATTGTTCATCCACACTTCCCACCCGATTTCCTCTCGGCCTTTGGCAGTTATCAACCCTGAGCTTCCAGCGGCCAGATCTGGCCATGGGCGAGCTGAGTTATACCACCCGGGTTGGTGGGAGGAGCAAGCTTGAAGACCTTCCGGCAAGATTTAAAGCGGCAAGGATACCTGCCAATGAGTGTGGATGAACAACATATACCATTCCTAGAACTCCTGTTACAGGTGAGTAACCTGTATTTTCGGAGGAGCCCCTCTGGATACCTCCAGTGCAAAAGTCTTCCTTCCAGAGGACAGAAGGAGTGACATCCTTGTGATGGCCCGCTCAATCAGAGAACACAGCTCAGTTCAGGCTCTCCCTATGCAGTGGATGCTGGGTCTCATAGCAGCCTCAGTGTTTACTGTTCCTCTGGCTCGGCTTCACATGAGAATTACCTAGTGGATGCTCAGCACTCAGTGATCGTCAACCACACACCTTCAGTCCTTTTGCATAAGGGTGATGGAACCGTTGAAATGGTCACTCACCTGGTGGTCACAGGAGGACAACCTTCAGGTAGGCTATCCCTTCGCCCCTCCAGATCCCCAGATCTCCATCACCATGAATGCATCCTTGTTGGGATGGGGAGCTGATTGCGAGGGTCTCCACATGCAAGGTCGTTGGAGTCAGGACGAATCTCAGCTTCACATAAATGTTCTAGAAATGAGAGCCATCCTTTATGCTGTTCGGACTCTGAAAGACCTACTTTGTCACAAGATCATTCTCCTTCAAATGGACAACAAAGCTGTGATGTACTAGATGAACACACAGGGTGGAACACACTCTTACCCCTTGTGCAGGGAAGCGATGAGAGTGTGGGAATGGTGCCTGGAGCATGAAGCCCTGATCCAAGCAAGTTACCTGCCGGGAGTTCAGAACGACTTGGCAGACTGTCTCAGCAGAATGGAGGCAGATCCTCACGAGTGGTCCCTCAACACAATTATCATACAATCACTCTTCGACGAGTGGAGAACTCCAGACCCGGACCTTTTTGCATCCCCACTCAATGCAAAACTGCCTCGCTTCTGCTCCAGAAATCCAGGAAATGGCGTTGTTTTTGTCAGGAAGCATTCAGACTGCGGTAAACAAAATGCTTTCTGTACACATTTCAGACTCTTCCCTTAGTTCAGAGGGTGCTGCTCAAACTAGAGGCACAGGAGGGCAAATGATTCTTATCCCCTGCTCGCCTCATCAGATCTGGTTTCCACTGATCAACAGGTTGTCAGAAATGTCACCAAAACCTCTTCCACTTCAGACGAACCTGCTGACCCAGGGTCCAGTAGTCCATCCCAACCTAAAGTCTCTTAACCTCCATGCCTGGCTCCTGAGAAGATAGAGGTGAACAGGTTTAACGTATCCCACAGGGTTTCTGATATCCTCTTGGCGGCATGCAAGTCGGCTACTCGCCAGACCTACACGGCTAAATGGAAACGTTTCTCTATCTGGTGTGCAAAATCCTCTTGGAACCCCTTTTCCTGCCCACCTAGCAAGGTGCTGGAGTATCTTCTAGACCTGCCAAACACAGATCTCCAATACTCCACCATTAAGGTTCACCTTTGTGCGATTTCAGCTTACCATGTCCCTGGCTCAACTTCCTGTAGTCAAGAGATTTCTTAAGGGCATTCTACATACTAGGCCACCAGTCAGATGACCGGTAGCAGCCTGGGACATTAACCTTGTATTAGACATGCTCACCTGTAGACCTTTCGAGCCCTTGGCTACGTGTGATCTTAAATTTCTGACTTGGAAGACGGCCTTTCTTGTGGCCATCACTTCTGTCCCCAGAGTGTCGGAAATACATGCTTTGGTCACGGACCCTCCATATACAGCATTTCACAAAGACAAGGTAGTTCTCAGAACCCACCATAAATTTCTCCCCAAGGTTGTCTCAAAATTTCTTCTGAATCAGCCATTGGTCCTTCCTACTTTTTTCGTGAACTTCCAGAATGAGGGAGAGCATACCCTGCATTCACTGGATGTGAAGAGAGCCTTGCGGTTCTACTTAGACAGGACAAAAGAAACCCGCAAGTCTAAACAACTGTTTGTCTCCTTTAGCGTGGCCTGGCTGGGCCAGCCTGTAGCCATCTAGTGTATTTCTGTATGGATAGTAGCTTGCCTTCGCCACTGCTACTCTGTGGCACAGGTCAAGCTAGAAGGCAGAGTATACACTCATTCTACCAGAGCAGTCGTGGCCTCTCTGGCAGAACTCCGTAACATCTCCATTGCAGACATTTGCAATGTGGCCACCTGGAGCTCTGTGCACACTTTTTTCAAGCACTATGCCTTGGATGTCCATGCCAGACAGCATCAGTCCTTTGGCAGGACAATCCTTAATGGACTTCTGTCCTAAAGTGAGCTCCTCTTTCTCTCCTGCCACTCGTCTCGGGGGATTATTTAGCTTTGTACTCTCCCATCAGTGTGAATGAGTGGTGAAGTCTTTATCTCCAGGAAGATACGTAAATTATGTACCTACCTTAATTGTTGATCTTCTTGGACGAAGTCTCCACCGCTCATTCACACGCCCACACACCATCCTTCGAGCTCACTTATCTGTGTCTTGGTCTTCACTCCCTCGAAGCCTGGGCTGTGAAGACTGTTGTGTTGACTCTTCTTACACGGGTCATTCGGACTATCTTATGTCCAACATAGGTTAGTTTTTACTAGGATTAGTTTATGCTTTACCTCCTCGGAAAAAAAGGTACTGAGGCAGTTGGAGGTCGATGCCAAGGTGGTCTACAGTATGAGCCTAGGCTGCGTGCTGCTTCCCTGCTCCTACCTGTGCCGCCCTTCTGAGAATGTTGGCTCCCACTGGGTCCTAGCGCCTCTGGCGTAGAACCCATCAGTATGAATGAGTGGTGGAGACTTTGTCCAAGAAGATCAAGTATTACGGTAGGTACGTAATTTACATTTTCTGTGAGGGATGACAACTCCCTCAATGGATGTTAGATCCAGAGAGGGACTCTCTCTGGTCTTCCCAGTTTGCCCAGGCCAGTTGTTAGTTTTCCGGTGTTCCTCCAGGCCTTTCCAGGGCACACTATCCTCCACTGGAGCCACGTCGGGGCCCGAGACAGGCCCATCACCCCCTCTCATCAAACCTCTTATTGGGGCTTGACAAGGCTCTGAGGTGGCTGAGTGCCAGGCTCTCTTTGCGAAGGAGGATGCGGTCACTTACTCCAGGAGCAAGCTATGAGGGGTTCCTTTTTATCCCAGTCTTCATGAAGAGGCCATCCTCTTCCTTGGCCACGGCCCTTTTTCTTAGGGGCGCGACTAACACTTGCTTAGTCCGACCCCTCTAGGACTCCTCCTTTCCTTGGGGATGGCTCCTTGGGGTTTTGCGGACTGGAGGTTGTTCAGCTTTGGCCTTAGTTCAACCTTCCATCCCCGGTCAGGGTCCCCTCAAACGTCTCCGACCACTCTAGGAAGGGAGAGGCTACGCGCACAGGCTGAGCTCTCCTACCCTTGTTCTCCTTGGGCACTTCTGCGGTAGATTGGCAGGTAAGCACATGCTCTAGAGCCTCTCTCGGGTAGAGGAATCCTTGTTTGGATCCTCTTTTTTTCCCCCAAACTTTATTTATTGCAAGTCAGCACACAGGGCTACCTTGAGGAGACCAGGGTGACAAACATACAGTGTATATGTTACAGTATACAGTTATTCATTTGGGCAGAACTTGTGTAGACATAGTGCCTTACTAGCTAACCCCCACACTATATCCAATTAAAAGTTCAGGGCACATATATCCGAAACATATAAAATTAATAAGTAGACAATCTCACAGTGTCTTTGAAAGTCTCTGTTAGACTCATAGAGTCATGTCATCATTCCTTTGTCCTGGTATATCCTTAGAGAATGTTCATCTGAGGGAGAAAGGTTCAAAAACATGCCATACTTCCACCCATTTGGGCGAGGTTGGTACCTTTGAAAAGAAAAAAGAAAAGGGAATGCGCAGGTGGAATCAGGAAAGCTGGTACAGTGTGCACATGTGAAGCTTTTACAGTGTCAGAGCCAGGAGAAAAATATGACTATAAGTGGGACAACATTAGAGTGCAGGAAACCAATCCCTTGATCTTATCTGTGTCAATCTTCACCATTCAACACAGATGGGTACTGGCCGGAGATCAGGACCCCGGGGGAGCCTTTTTTTTTTTTTTTTAAAGGATAGGCGGAGTCGGCGCGGCATCGGCCACCCTCGGGGCCGGCGTACTCGTGGCACTTTCGAGTTAGCCGTTAGGCTGTGTCGACTCATGCCACACCGGTTCTTCCGTCTCCGCCATCGAGGGGTCGCCTGGTGAAGCCATCTGAAGAAGTGACGGTTTTAGCGCATGGCGCTTTCCATTTGTCGCGTTAGACAGTCCGTCGGTCTCCTGCTAGTTCTAGGTTCTGCCCTCCACTCGGCGTCGCGGTAGATCTTTCCATTTATTTTAAAGTATAGTGACGTAGTCTATTTTAGTGTTTTTCCTTAGGTCAGGTCTGGTGGGAGGACAAGAAACCTTCTAAGGCAGGCGGCCCCCTATCGTCGGTGCCGTGCGGCCTGCATGACTCCGTTACCGACCAGCATGACCGATTGTCTCGGCGTGTCTTGGCCCGCTTCACGACTTGGATTAGATGCGGCGCCTGCTTCTCCATGGACCGGTCGGCGTCCTAGAACAGCCAGCAGCGTTTAAAGTAGGCGAGCTCCGCCCGACTTTCGGAGTAGGGTTCGCACTCATCGGGCCAAGCCGCCTCGTCGGCCTTCCTCCGGGTCCCTCCTGTTCTATACGGACGAGGAGGAGGAGCCTGGGCTCTTGTAGCCTAGCCTTGCCGAGGCCTCCTGCTGGCGCAGGAGAGGCCCATCCCACTTCCTCCGGAGCGGGCGGAGGCGCCGTGATGGCACCGCCTTCTTCGGGGTGAAGGGCTCCCCCAGTGTCGCCCCGCGTCCGAAGGCCCGGGTCACCGCCGTCGGCGCTGTCGAGGCCTTCAGCACTGCTCATGGCCGTGGCCCTGTCATGTCGCACGACAACGCCTAACTCGCCTCTTGGCACCGGGCTTTGTCAGCCGCCGGCGTCCGTGGCGCCATGACCCTGATCTAGCGCTGCCTTGCCATACCACCGCGCCTCGTCCTCTGCACCGAGGTTGAGCACGCACCGTGGGCTCGAGTCGCCTGTCAGTGCCGCCTCGGTGCTCAAGAGGCTCTCGGTGTCGCGGCACCGATGAGCCTAGCGTGCTGTTCCTCGCCGCCTTATCTGCCTTGAGCCGCACACTTCAGTCCTCGTGCTATTCGCCGAGGGGTCATGTGTTGCCATCAGGTTGTTGTTGTTGTGGGCGCCTGCCTCTTTTCTTACCGCTCGTGCCAGTGGACTTGATTGCTCCAAGAGCTGCCCTGGCCTGATCTTTGGCCCAGCTGCCTGTCGCTTGTCAGCCTTCGGGCTGCTGTGGAGGCTCTGGGTGCCGCCCCGGTCACTGCTTTGACTACTGGACTTCTGGTAAGGTGCGCCCCCGCCTCTCTAAAACCGTTTGGCTTAGGCCTCAGACTCTACCTCTTCGGGAGTCGGAGTCGGGCTCGAGGTCGGACGGGCAGTCACACCTTTGGGGTTGGGTTCGCAGAGGAGGGCGAGCCGGGTAGTCTCAAACGACGAGTCACAGCCAGCCCTTCTGGAGGAGCCGCCAGGTTCTCCCTGAGGTTGGGGTCAGTGGTACTGACCAGCAGACTATGGTGCGTGCCACCATTGCCATGCAACCTGGCCTTGGAGGGTTCCTTGACCCTCGGCGGTGGTACCCTCTCCTGTAGTGTGTCTCGATGGCCCAACTTTGGGGCCCATCGGAAGTCTACAGGAGGGAGGAAGGTGCTGCTCCTGGGTCTCCCCTTGAGGGGCAGCCCCAGAGCTTCCAGCTACCTAGGCTGGCCCTCTCGAGGACCAGGACCCTCTCGGACTCTGAGGGGTCGGGGGTGTGGGGTCGGTGGCGTCAGCCTTTCTCTGGGGTCACCCGGCCCTGGACAAAGCGGGAGTCTCCGGCCTTCCCCTTCCGGTTCCTTGGGGGTCCCATTCTTTGGAGGCAGGGGGACCGTCCTTCTGGATCTATACGGCCCCGGTCGCCTCACTGGGGGGATTCTTCTGGGCGCAGCCTAGGCAGTACCAATGTGGTTGTACAGCTGTCAGCAGCGGGAGTCTTCCGGGGTCGCCCTCTTCGGGTGTCCATGGTCCACTCCTAGCCCTGGCAGAGGTCAGCCGACTTCTTCTCTGGCTCTGCCCCTATCCTCTGCCGCATTCTCCAGCGCTCCCAGGCATTCTTGGTCCTAAGCGGCCTTCTCACCTGGGAGCAGTTCAGAGCAGTGGCTGCTTCGTTTCCTGCCTACGTTAGGGCCATGGACAGCCAGGTTTTTCAACCCCGAGCAGCCACCCTCGGAGCGCATGGTGACCTCCAGCTCCTCATCCCCTCTTCTGGGGAGAGGAACCATCTGTCCATATCTCTCCTGCCTTTGATCTCTCCGGTGTCAGCTTCCCTCGTGAGGATGATGGAGGACCTTCACCTTTCTCCCCTGTCGGTCAGCAATCCTGAGCATGCGGTGCACGCCGTTCTAGGCGATTTCAGTGCGGCCACCCTTGCGGTGCCGCCCTGGCCTGCTCCCTTTCGGGAGGCGTCCATGCGTTTCTGGCAGAGGCCCTTCTCCAGAGTTCCTGCCCCTAGGGACCTCAGCCAGAGGTATTGCACTCCCCCAGAGACTGACGCACCTGGACACCCCTGACGGGCTTCGCGCCCTCCACCATGACCAGCCCCCAGATCAGGACTCTTTGGATTTTGATTTCTGGGGGAGGAGGAATTTCTACTCGGCACGGTTGCTTCTCTCCATCTCTGCTCATCAGGCCCACTATGCAGCCTACAACAGGTTCTTGTGGTCAGCGCTAGGTCAGATCCTAGCTGTTTTGCCTGACTCGGGCAAACCAGGCAAGCCATTGCACTCTCTGCACGTGGCCTGGAGCTAAAGGCATCACAAGGGCATCTTACGATGCCAGTGAGGTAGCTACCAGGGTGTAGGGACAGCGATCTGCACCAGGAGATCGGCGTGGCTTCACCTTTCCGGTTGTCACCCCTTGGCCGGGCGTGAGGGTGATTGCTCCACTCACCAGAGACTATCTCTTTTCCCATAGGGGAGATGGCGTTTTCGGAGACGCTTCCTTCCCCTCCGGGGACCCGTCTCGCTCTCCCCACTCTCGGGCCTCTTCAAGCCCAGAAGGTTCTCCCCCTTAGTGTGTCACCACTGAGAGCTAAGGGACTCTGTCCCCTTAGGGGTGCAATGAATCAACCCCCTTGAGGCTTGGTACTCACCATCTGTGATGAATGGGTGAACTGACACAGATAAGATATAAAATTACGTACCTACCGTGGTATGATCTTTCTGTGTATTTCACCATTCATCACAATCCCCTCGCCATCCCTGGGGCTTCAGTCTCTGGATCCTCCTCCCTCTGTGCCTACCCCTCTTTTTGAGCGGGATAAAGTTGGGACACACAGGGGGGTAGTTTCTTCCCTAAGGGGTACAGTTCGAGTGGCACTCCTTCTCTGCTACATATCTTCACTCCTACGGGGTGAGAGCTGGTGGTTGCCCTCCTTCTGTTATCCATCTAACTTTAAAAAAAAAAAAAAAAGAACTTCCTTTTTTTTCACCAAATATCTTTACAGAGAGAGTACTGAGTCCCTGTACCCTGTCCTTCTCCAGAATAGCCGACTCTGCTTTTGGGGTATTGCCAGTTATTCTGTGCCTTGAATTCTGGCAAATGAGCTTTGCCCCTCCTTGCAGTTCCTATACAACCTGGTGACGGACAAGGGTCCTGGATCCTTGTTACCTCTCACTCTCTCCTAAATTATCTCTCCCCCCTTCCCTCCCTTCTTCCTTTTCCAGAGATTGGGGCCCCCTACCCAGTCCCCTTAGTTCTTACTTCTTCTATGCTGTCCTCTCAGTCGTTATTTCTCCTTTTAGTTCAGTTTTCTCTCCTTTTTTCTGTCCCTTGGACTCTCTTGTCCCACCCTCCATCCCTTCCTCTTACCTCTCCGGCGACTCAGAACTGGTAGGCAGGCGGAGTCGACGCAGCCTAACGGCTAATCCTCGAGCTCCACGTAGTACGTCGGCCTCGAGGGTGGCGCCGCTGCTGCGTCGACTCCGCCTATCCTTTTAAAAAAAAAGGCTCCTGCAGGGTCCTGATCTCCGGCCAGTACCCATCTGTGATGAATGGTGAAGATACACAGAAAGATCATAATTACGGTAGGTACGTAATTTTTATATATTGCTACTTCAGTGGGCTCCCAAATCTTGCGGAATATGTCTACCCTCCCCATGGCTGTATACTGAGTATGTTCAATTTTAATATTATGCAGTAGTTTTTGTGCCCATTCTGTCACCGTAGGGGCGGACTCCCTGCCCCAATGGTAAGCAAGAATTTGTTGCCCCACGGCCATACTCAATGACCATAATGGGTGATCAAGGCCCTTTCCCCCTCTCGATAGGCCTGGGAGACTCAAAATGGCCTAGTGTATACCCACCTGCTGCGAATCTTGTCGGGTGTTCTGCATGATGAAGGTGATTCCTCCCCAATAATTCTGTATTTTTGGACATTCCCATAACAAGTGGAGGAAACTCCCCACTCCCACACCACATTTTGGACATGCGTCCGAGCGGTCAGGGTCAATTTTATGGGCCAGCTGTGGAGTGAAATAAACTCTGTTAATGTATAGCCCTAAGTCTATTATTAACAGAGCACTTCATGCCCCTCTTTAAAACCAACTGCCAGTCACCCCACGTTAGTGCCTCCTCCCCAAAATCCCTATCCCATTTTTGTTTCAAGGTCTGGCCCAGATCTGGGAGCGCATTTAGCAGTACTTTATAACAGGCTGTCATTATTCGTAACTTGGTGAGGGTATTAGCCTGCCTAAGGAGTTCTTCGATCAGTGATCTGCACAGGAGCCTGGATAGGTCTCTTCCCTGTAGCCGGGTTCGAATCTGAATGTAAGTAAAGAAAGTAGATGGGAGGAGTATGTGTCTCCGCACCAGCTCCTGATATGGTAATAGAGTACCCCTCTCATAAAGCTATGCCAAGCACATGATACCTTTCCCTTGCCAGCGGATTAGGGTCTGCCTCACTGGGGTGAGGGTCTTCTCTTCGACCCACAAACATCTGCCAATAGAGGAGTCTGGAGAGAGAGAGAGAGAGAGAGAGAGAGGATGGATAACACAGGAGCTCATGGGCCGTGATCCAAGACCTGACTAATGTTCTAGTGAAAGGATTTTTGATTTTTGGCCATTGGGTACCACTTAACAAAGATGCAAAGCTGGAGGGGGACAATTTTAGAGAATTGTCCTCACCTTCCACCCTACCCAGGTTTTCTCATCGGTCTCCACCTCATAGATGTCCTGAATGGCTGAGATTTGGGCTGTCAGATAAAAGAGCCAAGTTTGGAAGGCCCAGCCCCCCGCTGGGTTTCCTAGGACTTCCTGTCGGATTCAAGGTTTTTTTAGTGCCCCAAAGGAGGGAGCCCAATGCCCTTTTCAGGGACTTGAAATAATATTGTGGCATCTATATGGGAAGTGACTGAAAAAGATAAAGGCATTGGGGTAGGATAAACATTTTTGCAAGCTTAACCTTGCCTATAAGAGTCAGGGGAAAGTTCCTACATCTACCACATTGGTCCCTTATTTTCTTCAATAGTGGAGTGTAGTTCAGGTGTACAATAGAGGTGCGGTTACTGGGGAGAAGAACCTCAAGATATTTTATATAGGGAGCTGGGTTTATCTAAGCCCTGTATCTGGAGACTGGTTTTAGTGCCCCCAACGGTAGCTATTCGCATTTGGACCAATTAATTTTATGGCCTGAGTGGACCATATTCAGCGAAAAGTTTAGTAATGGCTGGGACAGAGTCCTCAGGGGACCTGAGAAATAACAGCATGTCATCTGCAAAAAGGATAATTTTCTGGTCTTTGCCCCCAACCTCACATCCTTGGATATTAGGATGTTGCCGGATAGCAGACGTCAGGACCTCCATGGTTGAGACATAGAGGAGCGGTGACAAGGGGCATCCCTGCCTGGTGCCTCTGGTGAGGGGGGAAGGCAGTGACATAGTATCATTAATGTAGATTTGAGCCTTTGGGGAGGAATAGAGGGATTTAATCCAAGCTGTGATGGAAGGGCCCAGTTGAAATTTGTCCAGAGTGGCGAAGATGAAGCTCCACTCAACTCTGTCTGATGCCTTCTTGGCATCCAGTGCCAGGAGACCCCTGTTTGCACCTCCTCCCCTGCCCGACCACTTGTGAATTATGTTACGGGTTCTCCGTAGGTTATGCTTGGCCTGTCTCCCTCCCACAAAACCACATTGGTCCCAGTGAATCAAAGAAGGCAAGATCCTCTCTAGCTGCTTAGGTATAGTTTTTGCCACAATTTTGTAGTCGGCATTTAGCAGTGAGATGGATCTTTAGGACCCGCACTTTACAGGGTCTTTTCCAGGTTTAGGGAGTACAATGATTGTGGCCATTTGAAGGGAGGGAGGTAACACACCAGAGCTCAAAGCCTCTTGAATCATTTCCGTGAGCAGGGGGTTAAGTTCCTTCCAAAAGAGTTTGTAGAATTCCATGGGAATTCCTTCGGGTTCTGGGGCCCTCCCTAAATTCGATTCCCAAATGGCGTTTTTTATCTCCCCACTGGAAAGTGGCCAGTTGATGGGTTTCCTCTCCTCAGCAGCAACCATGGGGAGCCGGATTTTATTTATGAAGAAGATAGGATCTGCATTTTCAGGGGCTTCAGATGTGTATAGGGCCTCATAAAAGGATCAGAATTCTGCATTACTCCGATAAGGATCTGAGGTGAGCATACCTCCAAGCCTGTTCCAGTGCCAAAATTGCTCTGTCCACCTGCTTGGATTGTATCCTACTTGCCAGCCATTTACCTGCTGTGTCCCCCTCACAGTATGCTCTGGCACCTGCCTTCAGAATATCCCTCTCTGTCCTTCTATTGGCTATTTGGGGCAATTGACCTTTAAGAATGTTAAGTTCCCCCACTTTTGTGAATAGCATTGGAGTACATCATTTCGCATTCTAGCTCCAAAGTACACTCATCTAACTCCTTCTCCTGATTAAAAGCCTCCTTACTGAGCTTTGCGGCAAAAGAGACTGTCTCCCCACTAACCACTGCCTTGTGGGCTTCCCAAGTTGTGGCAGCCAAGGTGTCACCAGTGTCATTATGGAGCATGTAGTCTGTTATTACACCACGAATGTAGTCTATGTATGATAGTGTAACCCCTAGATGGCGCTATCCCAGGGGCTACTACCCCTGCCTGATTTGCCACTAACAGGTTGAGGGGCCTGGATCCAATGGCGGGTGCCTCCACCCAGAGGTCAGGGTTTGCAATAGTTAAACTTACTTGGTCACAGCCCTCTGGGACACTGCAACCCCCCTTTCTTCCCACTAGTGGCCCACACAATATATCAGAATTACCTTCACAGTATACACTTACCCCCAGGGCTGGTTCAGGCACTGGGACCTCCTGTAAAATAAGATACAGTGCAACAATCACAGTACAATACTTTAACATAGACAAATACCTCAGGCAGTATAACTTTGCTGAAACAAGCAGCTCTGATTTATTTAGGGGGAATATAACAAGGACAGGGGGAAATCAGGTTAATTAGCTTATCACTTTACTCATCTACCTATGGCTCTGTGCACAGGCCTATCCCTACCAGTTACTGTCCCTGGGTACCCAAGCCCTAGTGGCTAGTCCAAACTGTGGCAGCTGGTAGGGGCCTTTCCCACAGAGAAAAGAAAATTAGTTTAAACAGTCAGCAGTACAGTGATTCCATTTGGATTCAATGTGGCAATTCAACAGGAGCGACCCTGAATTAGTACTCACGACCGCCAAACAAGATAGGGTCCTTCAATGTCAGCAGGGCTACTTTTGAGCTCCACGAGACTCCTCACATTTATATGGCAAACTGCAACAGGCAAAAGTCCTTTAATGGCAGCAGGATTCACTAGAGCTAACCAAGCCTCCTCACACATTTATATGGTGAACAGTAACAGGCAAAAGTCCTTTAATGGCAGCAGGATTCACTTGAGGTACACAAGCCTCTTCACACATTTATATGGTAAAACAGAGTACTATACCAGGCAGGCTGCTTCTCTATCCCGATCGCAATTACCGTGCTGTCAATACCCGGAGAACACACAGCAGATTCAGTTCTGACAGACCGAGTGCAATTCAGCAATTTCTCCAGTCTTCTACAGGGTGAGCCTGGTTTCTACTCTTCAGATATCCTTTGATTCTCTTCACAGGACTGATTCAGTCCTAACAAGCAGTTACACAAGCTGCAGACCGGAACTCTGGGCCTTACACACGCTTTCCGACTAAAACTGCACACTGAAAAGCACAGGGCTCTTCCTCTTCACTGCCAGAGCTCAACTGAAACTCCAACAGACAAAACGGGCACTTCCTTTGAGTTCCTCCCAGTTCTTGACTGGATTGGCTGTCACTCACAATAGACTGCTCCTGTTGGTCCAAAAGGCACCAAGTCTAAACTACATCTCCCAGAGTCACTGCCCATACAATCCTCTTGTGGCTGGCTCAGATTATGAGTCCAAGTTCTGATTCATCCAAGGCACCATTTTAGAGCTAGCTTACCTCACACTGATTGGTCCAGTTCAGCAGTTCAAAACCAGAATGGGGAACTAGGCAGACACAGTTCTGACTGCAAAGAAAGCAGGTTAGACAAACTGTAATTTCATTATTACTCTAAATGGTTTCTGGCAAACAGTTACATCTTTCAGATAGGTTCCTTTGCACTCCTAGTGACTGCAAAAATGGAGTGAATTGGCAGCAGCTCGAGTGGTACTCAATCAAAGAAAACACAGTCCCCCATACAAACTAATTATGTCTGCAAGCAGACAGCTCTTAAAGAGACAGTACCAGAGGTTCTAAAAACACTCACTGATAAATGGCTTAAACACCAAACACCATTCAGGCTTGGAGCATTCAAGCAAGCCCCTGGAAGTCTTGTGGGAACCCCCATTTGCAGGGTGGTTACAATAGCATTGTTAACAGAGATGGATCCAGCCTCCACTGCCTCACCGGGTGCAGTTTCCCTGCCACCAGCCTGTAGCAGAGCATGGTCTAACTCACAAATTGGGCCATATTGCGGAGTTTGTGCTCCCCTCAGGATACTTGGTGATATCAGGAAATATTCTAACTGCATAAAAAGCTTATGCAAAGCAGAGTAATACGAGTACTCCCTTTTTTGGGGGTTAAAATGTCTCCAGACTTCAGTCGGGGCTCTGTCCCTCGCCATATCCCT
Source organism: Neoceratodus forsteri (assembly GCA_016271365.2). Taxonomy (NCBI): domain Eukaryota; kingdom Metazoa; phylum Chordata; order Ceratodontiformes; family Ceratodontidae; genus Neoceratodus; species Neoceratodus forsteri. The sequence continues at coordinate 1,502,154,674 of CM057450.1, read as the reverse complement.
CAAAGCCACAGAGCTTTTAGGTGGAGGTTTATACAGAGTATGGGAAGTATCTAGGAATTGATCCCAATATGTGTTAAAATCACCCCCTATAACTAGATTATCTAGGTACGGGGCCAGGGTTATTGCCAAATGATTGAAAAAGCCGGGGTCATCTATATTGAGACCATAAATTGATACCATAGTGTATCTTGAGCCTTCAGCCATTACATCTGCCAGTATATAGCGACCCTGGGGGTCTGACTCATGTAATTCTACCCTAAGGTGCGGTCGAAACCATATTGCCACCCACCCCTGGGCCTTGGAGGTGACGGGAGCGGCAAACAATGTGCCCCCCCAGGCCCCTCCCAGCTTCTGGACTTCCTCTTTACTTAAGTGAATTTCTTGAAGAAACAAGATATCTCCTTTCTGTTTTTTGAAATAAGCCCAGATTTTCCTCCTCTTAACCACCATCTTGATTCCACGCACATTTCAAGTCATACAGTTTAAAGTAGGCATTTTACCCACCTAATGATTGTTATACCAGCATGATTGTCCCTACTCCCAGGAGCACATGTACTCAACCTTTTTTGAGCACGTGTACCCAACCTTTTTTTTCATCTTTAACCTCCCACACTGCCCTCCCTCCCTTCCCCAACAACCCCAACATTTTTAACAGATTGAACCCTCCTCTTAAGGTAAACAGTACTAACACCCCCCCTTTAAACTGTCTAATCCTTTAAAAAAAAAATACCCCCTCTCTTCAAGCTTCTTTCTAAGCTCCCACCTACCGCTTATCCCACTACTTTTCATGGATGTACCGGAGTAGGGCCACCAAGCCAAAAGTTACAAAACAATTAAAGAAAAAACTTAAGAAAAAGAGTCCATCCCCGGATAGAGCAGGAGGGAGGATGGAGGAAAAACTCTCCTCCCCAAGGGCAGGGCTGAGTTCTTACTGTCTTGTGGATAGGCAGAGAGGTCCAGAGCTACGGAACCCCTGTAAGGCAGGGTCGGGAGAAGCTCCCCCCAGAGTGGAGGTCCTTTTAAATCCTGACCCACCTCTTATGCATGTGCAGATTACCCTTTAATTGCTCAGACTTCCTCCTGGACCAGAGGGCCCCTCTGCCCTGGCACTGCCATTGCCATCTTGCACAAAATCCACTATCTCTTGCCCCCTACCCCCCCAATACAGAGCTATACATTTGCCCATTGCCTTATCAGAGTTATGGGTTCATAAAGTAATAGTAAGAGAATGGGGGGAGCCCTTGAGCTACAGTCGGCTCGTAAATTTCCTCCCCATGTCTCTGCAGCACTCCAAACAGAGAATAATAACGGGTAAATTTTAACATGTTATATAAAACTAGTTCATAGATAACAAACTGCATATTCTAACCTTTGCAGAAGAAACTTTTAATTGGATAAAGAGTCAGCACAACCTGAATTAACAGCTGTTTTGCCTGAGCGAACTCTGCATGTATATGCTGTCTAATGTGGTGGGACAAGAGCCCTTGCTATAATATGGCACACTCGCACTGTAATCAACTGCCCTGTAGAGTCCCAGGTTGCAGTAAGGTGCCAGCGGCCTGTACGGGCGCCTCCGGAGGGCGAGCGAGGGACCCCATAATGTTTCCATATCGAGGCTAGGGCCTCGGAGTCCAGCCTTGATAGGCTGGAGAATCTTCCATTGTGGACCCCGACTAATTGCCTCCACCCTGGGGCTCCCTGCCATCGCACACTCCATATTAAGGCTAATCCGACCCCAAGAAGGATTTTAGGCCCTTTAAGCTAGTAGACCTGCCCCAGGATGTACAGGGAAAACAAAGGGGTCCTGGTCACTTTATCTCTAATCCCCTCGGAGGAAACCAAGGGTTCATCACAGTGCTCCCTCATTAACCGCCACAATGAGAGCATATCAGCAGGTATCAGTCAGCTGCATCATGTACTTAATAAGCAGTGAAAGGCCTCAATTAGTTTAAGCCTGCCAACGTAAGGTACCTCTTCAACATAGTGGCATTCAAATGAATGTAAAAATTCAACAATTATAGGTCCTGCAATAACAAAAAGTGAAATATTATACTCAAGAGTCCAGATTAAGATTAGTGCCGCCTTCATCTACCTGCTCCACGGTCATCCACTTCATTACCATGGTTCGGGATCAATTCCTGTTCCACGTAACGAAAAGCCGCCTCTGGATCCATGAAAGATCTGCTTTCCTTGTTACGGGGATGAATTACCAAACGGGCCGGATACAGGAGTGAGAATTGACAGTTTATTTTGTGGAGTTTGCGACGCACCGGTGTAAAGGCCTGCCTGCCTCTCCCCCTGGAGAAGTCTGGGAAAATGCTCACCGACCTGCCCAGTTCCTGCAGCCATCCCACCTCTCTTGAGGCATCCAGCACCCATTGCCTGTCCGGAAATCTCAGGAATTTAACAATTTCGATACTGTTCCACATAGAAGATTGATTAATAAGCTGGGTAGGCTCAGGGTGGGTCAGAAGCTGGTCAGCTGGGTGGCAAACTGGTTGACTGGCCTGGGGCGCTCATCCGGACCAGGTCTGCGGCCCGGGGAACAATGGGCACATGTATCTCTAATGGTAGGTCTTCTGGGAGATTTAGCCTATTTCTGAGCCAGGTTTGAATATAGGTTACACAGTCATTCCCCTCAGACTCCTCTGGCATCCCCACGATTTGAATATTGAAGCATCGTTCTCTATTCTTGTGGTCGTTCAGGGCTGCTTTCAATAATTCTATCTCCCTTAGTGCATGTTGTAAACTGGTGTCTGTTCTCTGGTGGGAATCCTCACAGTCGCTAACCCACTGACCAGCTCAGACAGACATTCTGCATGGACTTCCACTGCATCACTTAGACCATTGACTGTTGCTGCAAATGAGTTAATTGTGACCCAATGCTCTCGAAACCTGCTTGCATTTGGTTCGTGAGGTTAAATTTAAGAGTATGCAGAATCGCTTCCATGGATCCGTTGGGCCGCTGATCAGCCACTTCTGTGTTTTTTTTGGTCCATCGAGAGGGAGAGCCCGCATTAGAAGAAGTCACCATATTGGAGTCAGAGTGCTGCTTAAGGCCTGATGGTTCAGATAGCTTAGTCACAGGAAATCACAGGTGGGCTTGTTTTTTAGCCGATTTCTTTGCAGACGCCATTTGCAGTAATATAGAATTGCTTTGCTATGTGAAGGCAATAGGTTATTTCCCTGGGATGCTAAAGATATTGGCTGGATGGTCCCAGAGCAGTTAGACTACATAGCCATTTCTCTCCCCAGTCAGGCCACGCCCCCCTCATTTGAAACATAGAAATTGTCGGCAGATAAGCACCGCAAGGCCCATCCAGTCTGCCCACTTCTTTTTCCAACTTATAAATGTGCCATCGGCCTTTGCTCTGTCAATGGCCTATCTATTCATACTCATCTGTATTGCTCCCTTATACCTATGCCATGTCTGTTTGAAGCCCTGCACTGTATTCATATCCACCACCCTTTCTGTGAAAAAGAACTTCCTCACAGTATCCCTTAATCGGCCTCCATCCAGTCTCATGCTGTGTCCTCTTGTTCTGCTATTTTTCTTATATTGAAACATGTTAGACTCTTTCACCTTGTTAATGCCCTTAAGGTGTTTGAATGTTTCAATCACATCACCTCTCTCTCCCTCCTTTGCTCTAGGGCATACATATTGAGCTCCGTTAATCTGTGCTTGTATGTTTTCTGATGCAGTCCCTGCACCATTTTGGTTGCCCTTCTCTGGACTGTCTCAATTTGGTTAATGTCCTTGTGAAGGTGTGGCCTCTAGTACTGCATAGAGTACTCCAGATGGGACCTAACCATTGTCTTGTAAAGAGGGATTATTACCTTCCTCTTACGACTTGTGAGACCCCTACTAATATACCCCAACATCCCCCTAGCCTTACCTACTGCTTTAGTGGTCTGGTCCTTGTGACTGCCAGCAACTCCCCTCCCAGCCTATAGGTGGCTTCAGGGTTTCTGTTCCCTATGTGCATGATCTTGCACTTCTTTGCATTAAACCCCAGTTGCCACTCTTCTGACCATTTTGCTAGTTTATCCAGATCTCTTCTTATTCTGCCCACCCCATCTGGATCATCTACTGTGTTGCCGATCTTGCTGTCATCTGCAAACAGACGAACCTTACCCTCTAGTCCATCTGCAATGTCACTGATGAAGATATTAAAGAGGACTGACCCCAGGACTACCCCACTTATGACTTGCATCTCTTCTGACTGTATACCGTTTACCACCATTCTCTGTTTTCTGCCAGTCAACCAGTTTGCCACTCAGTTGACCAGCTTCTGACCCATCCTGAGCCTACCCAGCTTATTAATCAATCTTCTATGTGGAACAGTGTCGAAAGCTTTGCTGAAGTCAAGGTAGGCGACATCAACTGCTCCCCCTTGGTCCACCACTCTGGTTACCAAGTCAAAGAAATCTATAGATTAGTTTGACAGGACATTCCTTTTGTAAACCCATGCTGTCTTGGATCCTGTGCCCCTATGGATTCCAGGTGTTGCACTATCCTTTCCTTAAGGAGTGCCTCCATAATCTTGCCCACTACTGAGGTAAGACTGACTGGTCTGTAGTTCCCTGCCTCCTCCCTGCTACCACTCTTGTGGAGCGGGATCCTCTTACCTTGGAACCAGACAGTTTTGGGTCTTGGGCCCTATGGTTTGGCTTTTGTCAGTCTGTCTTCCCAGTGCCTGGTACTCTGAGCAGCCTGCACACCCATCCCTATACCTTGTTGGGATACTATCCCTACAGCCCCTCCCCATGTCTGTTCTGACAGGTTGTCTGGCCTCCCTCAGACCAGCCTTGTGTAATGGCCCAGTATTTGTCTCCAGTTGTTGTTCAGCAGGAGTGTTCCTATATTGTCCAACGTCAGGCAGACAACAGTGAGCCCCTTCTCCTTGGGGCTTGATGTCGGTCTCTGTTACCCTCATCAGGGTCTTTACACTGCTGCCCTTATAGGGAAGCGGTCTGACATTTTGGCTGTCTCCATTCCCGGGAGCCCCCCTACTTCCTTTCGGGGGAAGGACCATGGTTTTTTGGGGGGCCCCTCTTTGGAGAGAAGACAAGAGGGGCACCTCTTGCCTCAGTCAGTTGACGGGAGGTTCCTTCCTGGGTTTTCTCAGCTACTTGCTTTACCTTGGTCTCCCAATGTCGTTTTGGGACTAGGTCTCTTTTCCAACAATCCCTTTATCTTTAGGATGGGCCTCTCTGCTCAAGAGATCCCTCTGCCTTCGGGGCCGGGGGGCATTGTGTCTCCCCGACACAAAGTCCTTTGACTTTGTGCTCCTTTTTCCCCGGTTACTACCTCATTTAGAGCCAAAAATCCTTTCTTTCCAGAAGCTTAGAGATACGATCTCATGTGACATTTTCTGATGCTTTCTGTAAGCGGTCCTGACTCTTTCCTCTGTCAGGATGGACTTCTCCAGGGGTTTTCCAGTCCTCAGGACCAGGCCATGTGGCATCCATGGGTCTTGGTTGTTCCTGCACCCCACAAGAGGAGCCAGTTCAGCTCCAGTGGGTGACTGACTTCAGAGGACATCTCCTTGTCCCGGTTTCATCATCCTCTGGTTGTTTGTATCCTCGGAGGGACTGGGTGAGGCCATCTCCTCTGGGGAGATGAGGCTTCATATTTTGTGACTTTCAGCATCAGGATGCTCTTGATCTTCCTGTCCTTTGGTTCTTTTAGTCTTGACCCATTCTTATTTCAGACAGGGCGTTCTGACTGCTAACCTCTTCTTCAGAGGACTAGTTTTGGGTTAAGGGCCTTCTTGGGCCTCCTTTTCCTCTGCATGCTGCAGAGCTCCTTCCTCCTCCTGGGGGTTCTTACCTTCCTTGTGGCACTTTTTGGGACTCAGTCCTAATGTTGTTGCCTACTGCAAGAGCCCCCTCGAAGTAAGATAGTGCAGTTACATAAGAACTTATCGTAACAGTAGATCTTCAAGATAAGCTCTTGCAGTAGGCAGGTTTTTCCCTTCCTCCCTTCCTTCATCCCCCTGCAGTCTTTCCATCTCAGCCTTTCTTGGCTACAGAAGTCCTCCTTCTCTCCTGTTGGACCTTATCTCAGGGTTTCTGGTGGGGTGAACTGAGGTGGGCATGGTGGACTGCCCCTCTTATTCCAGTACGGACATCGACATGCCAACGTCAACAGGCAGTCCCCCGTTGTAGACTGCTGAATAGAAATTTTTTGTGTGGTCCTGGCGGCTAAGTCCTAATGGTGTTGCCTACTGCAAGAGCTCCTCTTGAAGATCTACTGTTACAGTAAGTTCTTAGGTAACTGCACTCTTCCTTGGCTAGGTACCCAGTGAAACACTGGGAGCTCCCATTGATTTAAGGCTATCACTGGTGCCAGTGGGGATAGGGTAGCACCACCAGTTCAGGTGGGCAGGGAGAACACCACTATACTAGTCTCTGCATGTGTGGTATAGGGCAGGCATGTCTGTGGGCTGAACCTGGAATGGCACAGGAAGCACAGCCCAGGTGCAAATATTTGATTTGACTGCACTTAGGAGAGCACAGAAGAGCAGCCCCTGTCTTTAATTTGGGCTGGGCCTGGATGGACACTTAAGAGCTAGCTGGTACTGTACCATATCGCCCCACTGCCTGGCCCCCTTCCCTCATAGGGCCTGCAACAGTCCCTAAATAAAGTTTTCAGGTCTTTTGTTTGAATTCCTTGTCTGAGCGATTGTTATGTTTGCTTGCACGCATGTGCAAGAAACTTAGTGCCATCATACGAGTTTTCCAGAGGTGTGTCAGCCTCTTCCAATTCAGTCAGTGTAGTTGCAGGCGCGGTCGCAGAGCACCAATCACTGCTCCAGCTGTCTATGACAGCTGAAAAATGCAGTGGCACACAGTTGAAAGGGAGAGCTCCGCTTGAGTGAGCAGAGCTCCCCCACGCACACACACACACACACACACACACACACACACACACACACACGCGCATGCACGCACACTGCGTGTCATGCACCTCCCTCCACACTGTACAGCCGACGGGGTGCCCAATCCCCCGTCGGCTCCACTCCAAAGCATCCAGGTGCCACGCTGGGAGCCCACCCCAGCATGGCAAATGATGTAATGGCGACCAGGGGTGCCCAGTCCCGTCGGCTCCACTGTATCTCCCCCACCCCATGCTGTGCGCCCGTAGAGGGTGCCCAATCCCCGTCGGCTTCACTGTCCCCAGACAGGGTGCCACGCCTGGGAGCCCACCAACGCAGCAACAGATGCCATGGCCACAGGGGTGCCCAATCCCGGCCGCTCCATCGCCCACCAAGCCATCCTTCTGCCACGCTGGCTGCCCACCCCAGTGTGGCAAACGTCCCGCATCATCTTTTTAAAAAAAAAAAAAAAAACCTGTAAAGAAAAACATCGCGCAGTCTCCTGCCCCCCATAACCCACACCCACCCTCGCACCTGCCTCCCCACCCCCCCACCCCATACTTACCTCTGGAGTCCGGCGCGCGATCTTGGTGGGCCGGGAACATGTCTGCACTCTTCAAAGCCGACCCGCGAACTGAGGAAATGCGGTAAGCTGTATAATGGGATAGATAGGGGTTTTCAACTTTGTTGCATATCTCAGGCATTTTTGAATTTTTGCCAAATTTTCAACATGGGGTTTTTGGGACCCTCCTCATGAATTCTTGCACTGTCGTGGGCGTTACTCAGGCCGAAGGGTGATTTCGCAACACTGTGCAAAATCACCTTTCGGAGCGACTAACTGACGACACTGCAGTGTTCATAAGGTGGGCTCTCAAAAAGCCTATTTTGAAAATTTGATGGAAAAATTCCTAAAAATGACTGTTTTACGAGCGTGCATTGCGCAGTTCCTACGCATGCTTGTAAGTTCACAAATTTTCAATATTTTCACTCCAGATTTTCAACATTGCCATTTTACCACACCTTCTTATGAGCAATATAGCTGTCATTTTTTTTTTACATCTCACCCAAAATGTGTTTCCCCCAATGTAGCGCACAATGGCGCAGTAGGTGTGCGAAATCAATGTACGGGACACATTAAGAAAATCACAGTGATACTGTTCATGAGCAGACATCTTAAAATGGCTATTTTTGAAAATTTGGTGAAAAAAATTCCTAAAAGTGACTGTTTTACAAGCGTGCATTGCAGAGTTCCTATGCACATTCGTAAGTTCGCAAATTTTCAATATTTTCACTCCAGATTTTCAACATTGCCATTTTACCACACCTTCTTATGAGCAGTACAGCTGTCATTTTTCACATCTCACCCAAAACTTGTCTCTGCCCATGTAGTGCACAATGGCGTAGTCGGTGAGCGAAATCAATGTACGGGACACATTAAGAAAATCACAGTGATACTGTTCATGAGCAGAGGTCTTAAAATGGCTATTTTGAAAATTTGGTGAAAAAATTCCTAAAAGTGATTGTTTTACGAGCGTGTGTTGCAGAGTTCCTATGCACGCTCGTAAGTTCGCAAATTTTCAATATTTTCACTCCAGATTTTTAACATTGCCATTTTAACACACCTCCTTATGAGCAGTACAGTTGTCATTTTTCACATCTCGCCCACAACGTGTGTCTGCCCATGTAGCACACAATGGTGCAGTCGGTGTGCGAAATCAATGTATGGGACATGTTAAGAAAATCACAGTGACACTGGTCATGAGCAGAGGTGTTAAAATGGCTATGTTGAAAATTGGTGAAAAAATTCTCAAAATGACTGTTTTAGGAGCTACTGTTATGCAGTTCCTACGCACGCTGGCAAGTTTGCGAATTTGTAATATTTGCACACCAGATTTTCAACAGTGCCATTTTACAGCACTTCCTTATGAGCAGAGCAGCTACCATTTTCATCTACGCCCAAAATGTGTTTCCGCATATGTAGCGCAATAATGGTACAGTCGGTTTATGCGAAACAATGTTTGGGACAGATTAAGAAAATCACAGTGACACTGGTCATGAGCAGAGGTCTTAAAATGGCTATGTTGAAAATTTGGTGACAAAACTCCATAAAATGACTGTGTTACGAGTGAGCATTGCGCAGTTTCCACGACCTTCAGAGGTTCATGAATTTGTAATATTTTCAGTCCAGATTTTCACCAGTGGCATTTTTCCACACCTCCTTATGAACAGTACAGCTGTCATTTTCCACAACATGGCCGAAATGTGTTTTCACACTTTCAGTGCAGAGGTGGCGTGGTCGCTGTGGGAAATCATTGTTCAGGACAGATAAAGAAAATCACACTGACACTGTTCATGATCAGAGGTCCAAAATGCCTGTGTTAACAATCTATTGTAAAAAATCCCCAAACTAGTTACATTACGGTGTCGTTGCACAGTTTCTATTCATGCAGTAACTTCACCATTTTAAAAGATTTTTCACAGCAGATTTTCAACATTGCCATTTTACAACTCCCCATGAACAGTGCACTGTCATTTTCACATCCTGTTCAGAATGTGTTTTGCACCTGTGGTGCCAAATGCCATAGTCGCTGTGCAAAAGCAGTTTTAGCTAACAAACTGATATTGCCATTGTTCATGAGGTGGGGTCACAAAACCATGTTGAAAATTTGGAGTGAAAATACCAACGAATGCCTGAGGCGTTAGGGTTTCCGACCATAATGCCCCCTGTAGAGTATGACAGGCATCAGGGGTGTGACTTGGGATTCTTGCCTGTCATGCTCATACCATTCCACCCCCACCCACACCCTGCAGCTAGTGAGAGGCATCAAGGTGTGCCTCGGACTCTTTGGGCCCAAACTTCACCCCATTCTCCTATACGCACCCATCTCACCGTATTTCCTGATGGAATGGGGTGCGCAAGGAGACCAAAGACCCAAGGCATACCATGACACTTGTCAGTGTCTGCAGGGTAGGGTGTGGTGAAATGGCGTGGTCGTTATGCCTGACGACCCAAAGGCACACCCCAATGCCTGCCACTCTCTGCAGGGTGGTGGCGGGGTTGGCTTCAGTTCAATACTTTGCTGCCATTCCTATTATGCAGCTCTGTAACTTCTACACTACCAATGCCAGTGCCAGCAAGCAAACATTCGGCATTGACAAATGCTTGTTTAAAGTATAGGTTGCATATCATATTCAATGGGGTGTTATCCCTCTGCTTTGGCTCATGAGTGGGGTGATTCCATGAGGCGGTGGGGTGGTACTGCACCTGAAGGGGTTGTACTATACTTACACAAGGCCCACTTTAACCTTTCTTTGGGTGGGGTGGAGGCACCACAAAGTCAGTTTAAATCTTGGCTAGGACCCCACCCTCAGTCAGGAGTTCAGCAACACTGGCCCCTCATTTTTGTTCGAGTCTACAAGGCAGGAGTAGTAACTGTAACATCCATGGTAACACGGTTGCATTTGTTTATATAATAGTTATGCAGGGTGGGGGGGTTATTGATAAGTGACATCTCATTTCCAGTAGTGCTTATAGTTAAGTTACTTGAAAGTAAGTTGCAAAAAGCAGAATTGGTTAGACCCTTTCTTTTTATTCTTGTTTGGTTCTTTATTAGCTGGAGGTACTGTTCATAGTAGCAAAAAAAAAAAAAGCTGGTTTATTTTCAGTGTTTTGCTATAAGATAAAATTGATCTGTTGCAAAATTTACTCCTTTTTCAATCCCTTATCTCCATTCTTTACCCCCTCTTTCATCCTCATCACTCTCTTCATTGAAAAGTGATTCCCACTGTGATAGTGGACTACTGGGATGGTGGCACCTCTGTGAGCTGCTTGCCAGGGTTGGCAGGGATCCTGCTTTAACTTGGTTCATGAAGGACCCATATTCTTACAAACTGCCCAGGAGTAAAGTGGTCATTTTCTGACTGCTAGTTTGCACCTGGGCATAAATGATCATATTTGAATGCACCCATGGCAGCCGAGCTGTTCTGGTGCTAACTGGAGTCATACTTTAAATAGTAAGGCAGAATTGGGGAATGGGTTACCGTTGTAATAATTACACACCTTTCTGTGCTGAACATTTTCATGGGCAGGTATGTATGTGTGATTACCATGACGGTAACCTACCTCCCAGAGTGCCTTAACACTATTATAAATCATTCTGTCCTATGGTTCTGTTGAATTGAACTAGTTTGGTCTCCTCCACACCACACACACACACGGACACACAGACACACACACACACACACATACATACACTGCATCAGTTATTGAAGCTAGAATTCTGATCTTCCCTGTGTCAGTCTTCACTATTCATCACTGTTGGGTGATTGGCTGGAGACAAGCAACCCATGGGAGCTTTTTTTTTCCTTAGGAAGGAGGAGCCGGTGCCAATGGCGCCGACCCCAAAGCCGACGGACTGCGTGTCACACACAGGTTGGCCAGTAACGGCTGTTGGCGCCTCCTCCACCTCAGTTCTGCTTCTCCTGCCATAGAGACAGCACCTCACCCGTAGCTCGTCAAATCCATCAGTGCCATTGTAGCCTAGTTCACTGGTGTCGACCTCGAAGCCTCGGAGTTGCTCCTCGGAGCCATTCTTCCCGACACCTTACTTCAGTTCCTGGCACCGCTGGACTCTGCCTCAGTTCTGCTGTCCACTTGGCGCCGTTATTGAAGTTACTGAGTAAGATCTTTCCTTTTTATTAGCAGCATCGAGTCTTTTCTGTTTCTGAAGTTTAGTTACCGTCACATCATGCCTGGTCCATGGGACAAGAAATGTTCATCTAAAATGGGCCGGCCTCCTCTGCGTTGGTGTCTCTGCAGGTAGCAAATCTCCATTACCAACTGTCATGATGTTTGCCTCTCCTGCCTTGGACCCCAGCACGACATGGACACCTGCGATGCCTGCTTGTCTATGGATTGCTGCATTCTGGAGCACCACGTGTTGAAGGTCGACAAGCCTCCACTGACTTTCGGGGGGCAGCATCGCTCTCGTCGGTCCAAGTCGGCCCTTCCTGTGGGTCCTTTCCCAGGCCTACATGGTCCAGTGAAGAGGAGACCTCTCCTTCTTCCAGCCTTGCCATGGAGGTGGTCTCTATCGCAGTGCCGGAGTTCCAGTCCGGCTCCACTTGGGAGTGGGCCAGGAGCACCACACTGGCAGTCACATCTTTGGAGGTGCAGGCTCCCCCGTTGTCGAGGTCCATGGCCGCTGGGCCTGATGCAGGGCATTCCTCGGCACCACCCATTGGTGCCGCCCCAGATCCTAGAGCCGTTCGCGTCTCCAGTGATCGGGGCAGCACTGTGAGGGGTGCAGAGCCAGCCCATGGCACCAGTTACAGTGCCTTCAGCGGGAGAGTCCCCAGGGCTGCCAGTCCAGAGCTCTTCTGGATCCCCCTCCTCTCTGGAGCAGGATGATCCGGAGGCTGATCCAGACTAGTGGCCTGACTCCTCAGGGTCTGAGGGTTCTCCGCAGCCTAGCACTCTTGCACCTCCCCAGGTGCCCCCAGTTGTGGCTCTGGTGACTGCAGCCGGCGCTGACCCTCACGTCGATGGCGGCTCCAGGGGAGTGGTGCAGGTCAGTGGCCCCGCTGCTGCGGGTGTGGTGGTCCGTGCTTTGCGGAAGGGGTCAGCTGCCATCCCTGGTGCCACCCCCTCTTTCGAGGTCAAGACTGAATCCCCCTCCTCTGCGAATCTTCTCTGGGAGTCTGCGGAGTTGGAGGGGTCCTTTGGCACAGGGTCCAATGAAAGAGGTCTTCCTCTGAGTCAGCAGGTTTTAGGGGACAGGGTGAAGGGGCGGTGGCATCTCTCTGTGGCCTTCCACGGCCTGGGGAGGAGCCGTAGTACTGAGCCCAAGTTCTCTCCCTCATCTATTTCGAGGGAGTCATTGTTTGGTGGGGCTGGGATCCGCCCTTCTGGATCCATGTGGCCCCAGTCCCCTCATAGGGAAGCTTCCCCTACAGGGCAAAGTCCTGACCATTTTACTTTACTTTACAGGACGGTGACTCTGCAGACCTACAGATTCCATGTTCTTCCAGGATCGCCTGATAGGTCTTCTAGCCCTGGCAGAGGCACACCACATATGGTGAACAGTTCCCCCATGCCTTTACGTCCAGCTCCTCTTCTCCCTGGCCATGGTGGTCCTTCGTGGCCTTTGACCTGGGAACAGTTCAGATCTTGGGCTGGGGACTTCGCCAGTATGTTAGGGCTATGGACAAACAGGTCTTTCAATCAGCTCCCTCTCCACAGTCGGAATCTGACTCTGCATGTTCTTCGGCTTCTTCGGCTTCCTCCCCTGAGTAAGAGGAGCCATCTGCCCACCTGTCCTCTGATGTTGATCAGCCCAGTATCAGCACTTCCTGGCGAGGCTGGTGAAGAACCTGCATATCTCCTATATGGCCCGTCACAATACTGAGCTTTCAATGCAAACCTTCTAGGGCGAGTTCGGGGCACACCAATTTGGTGGTCCCCTCCTGGCCAATTCCCTTCCAGGAGGCATCGTACAGTGCCTGGTGGCTTCCATCTGCCACAGTTCCAGCCCCCATGGACTTCCAGCATCGGTATTGCACACCCCAGGGGTCTCCAGGCTCTCTGCCTCTTCCCACTTCAGGATTGACACATCTGGACACCCCTACCGGGCATAGATGTCCGGTCTATGACTGACCTCCGGATCCTGACTCTGTGGAGTTCAGTCGTCTGGGATGGAGAGTATTCTCTTCTGCGCGGATGGTGCTTTCCATTGTTTCACATTAGGTGCACCACGCTGCCTGTAACAGGCATCTGTGGATGATGCTGGGCCAGGCGCTGGCATTGCTGCCTGATTTAGAAGCTACCCAGCAAATCATAGCCCTCTCTGCTACAGGTCTGGAGCTGGCAAGGCACTAGTCAAGGGCATCTTATGACACCAATGAAGTTTCTTCATGACTTGCAGGGACAGCGATCTGCATTAGGCAGACGGCATGGCTTCACCTTTTGCAGTTGTCACCCTTGGCCCGGCATAGGGTAATGACCTACTGTTTCTGTAGAACCTGTGTTTTCTCCCATAGGGTGAGACAGGAACTACAGGGGCGCCTTCCTTCCCCCAGAGGAGATCGCCTCGCCCTGATCAGTCCCAGGCCCAAGTGGCCAGTGGAGAATCCCCCCCACCGTGTCCCTGCCAAAAGGGGCTGAGGATGCTATTCTCTCAGGGAACTACTGGTCCCCCTTCGGGGTGGCTCGGTATCACCCACCAGTTCTGAATGGTGAAGATTGACACAGGGAAGATATCAAAATGATGTACCTACTGTAATTTTTGCTCTTCCTGTGTATCCTCACCATTCATCACTAAATCCCACCCACCTTCCCCTCACAAGGCCTCAGTCCCTGGGCTATACCCCTCCCTGCTCACCCTTCTCCTCCTTGAGGATCCGATTAGGTTCCCCCTTTTTCTCCTTAAAACCTCCTTTTCCTAGGGGGCGACTGAAAGACCCTTCGGAGGAGGGTGAATACGGCTTTCCTTCTAGCCCAGTCGGGGGACTTCTGGTGGTCCTCTCCCCTTATTCCTGGACATGATCTCTGGTGTTGGCCCACTCTTCGGTGTGTGCCGACTGTTTGGGTCCCCTGGGGTGGGGGGGGGCTGGGGCTGATGGGAACTCCCCTCCACTCCTTCCTATTATTATTTCCCTTCCTCTTCCAGTCTCCTTCCCCTTTGGGAGGGAGATGTTAATAGGTGGTATCCTCTCTCCAACCCCCCCAAACCCTGTGGGTTCTTCCTGAAAGTGGTAACAGGAGGAGGGGTGGTGAATCCTCACCAGTGGGTGGTTTACACCTTCAGGGTTTGGTGGCCAGAGGGAGGGAGGAACCTTCTCCATCTCCTACAGGATTCAATAAAGCCAAGTTCTGCCTCAGAAACTGTCCCGGTGGTGGGCTGTTTGCCTCTCTGGAAGCACTGCTAGTTGCAAGTTCTCAGTGTCCTGTGTGGACATTGGTTCTTCATCTCCTTCTCTCTCTCTCCCCTTGTTTTCTCTCTTTCTCTCTCTCTCTCTCTTCTCCTTCCCTTTTCTGCCCTTACTGACCATCCAGGGACTGGGGCCTTTTGTCCCATTCCCTCCTCCTCTGTCTTCTGGTTGGCCTATTCCTTTTTTAGTTTATATGCTTTCCTTTTACAGTCCCTCAGGCTCCCTTGCCCTGCCTTCGTTTTTCTGTAGCCTCTTTTTTTCTCTGTCTCTCCAGCGTGCAGAGCTGAGGTGGAGGAGGAGCCAACGGCCGTTACTGGCCAACCCATGAGGCACCACACAGTGGGTTGGCCTCGTAGAGCTTGGCGCCGCTGTACCAGCTCCTCCCTCAAGAAAAGAAGAAGAAAAAAAAAAGGCTCCGCAGAGCTGCCTCTGGCCAATTATCCACCAGTGATGAATGGTGAAGATACACAGGAAGATCAAGAATTATGGTAGGTATAAATTTTCATTTTCTGCTAGCCATCTTCCCCCATTTCATTACGTCAGTTTCCCAATACTGATTGTATGCTAAATTTATCTGAACAAATATTTTATTATTTAAATAAATTAGTGAACGTCAGTTCCCTCTTCTTGGGTTCTGATTTATGCTGTTAGAGAACTGGTGCATTTCCCAGTGAGGGAACTAGAGCAAGAAATCTCATGGGCAGAACTACAGGGGCAGTGCTTGAGCAAATGTGCTGCTGTGAGACCATGAAGGGAGGCACAGAGCACTAGCTAACGGTTTACAGGTGCAAACTTTTAAACTCTGGTGCCCTCAGGTAACTAATACTTACGCACTGCCTCCAGCTCCCATGCTCTTCCAAACACACATCCACATGCATCTTCTCTCTGTAACAGGGAACCATTCCTTTGTTCTGATGAGATCCAGGAGCTTGCTGGAGTGTCAAGAGTTCAAGCCAGGGAGGACTCTAAAGTTGTGTTTACACTTAGAATACCTTTTAGCACCAGTGAGAGCAGTTCAGAATAGCTGCACCATTGCCAAGAGGTACTGTAGATGTAAAAGAACCAGCAGCTGACCCAGTTCAGCTTTGCTGAGACACTGTGCAGAACAGCTGCACCATTGCCAAGAGATATTGTAGGTGTAGAAAAGCCAGAAGCTGACCCAGTTCAGCATTGCTGGAACACTGTGAGGAGCTGAAATGCTACAGGTATTCTCGGTTCTTGCGTGGATGCTTCCCACCACCTGCGGCATTGGGTTCAGGGATCAAGGTATTCAACTTGGAGATCTTTGAGTACATCTCCCTGCACAGAACCACATCTCTGGAACTGTAAGCCATCGATGTCAGGACCACTTGGAAACTCTTGCCTAGCTGGGGATGCCCACATTGACACATGTCAGCGCCTCCTACATAATGTAGGGGGCCCTATACCTCCTCCGTTTTTTCTTCCACCCTCAGCCACTCATTGGATCAAGAAAAATGCCTTGTTGATTTAAATTGTTAGAGTAATACTTCAGTTCTGTTTACTTTTTTATATCATTATGTTATGCTTGGTTCTGAAGTGTCTTACACAGACGTCTTTCAAACCTGCCACCACTTGCCAGATGAGATCTTCCTGGACATAAAGTCTCCACCACTCATTCACACTAATTGGACTACGCTGGAGGTGCTGGGATCATGCGGGAGCCAAAAATCTTCAGGAGGGTCGGCACCGAGGTAGGGCCACGAGGAAGTGGCACTGCAGGCCCGGCTCATGTCGTATAGGCTACCCCAGCATCGACCCTCCAACCACCTCTGTTCCTTTTTTCCCACTGTCGAGTGCACTTCAGTGATGACACTGCTGTCCCAGCTGGAGTCAAAATCTTCATGTCTATACAACAGCAGCTTTAGTCGTTCAGTGTTTCATTTGTTTTTATTTAATTATAGTTAATTCAGTTTAAAAAAAAAAAAAAAAAAACCTCAGTTTTCGTCATCAAGAAGTCTTCAGCCCGCCTTCGATGGAGTCGACCATGAACGAGGCCAGTGACGGTAGGGAGACTTCATATGAAAGCTGTGTTTTCAGTAGGGCTGGGTCTGGTCCGCTGCCCTCTATGGAGTGGGGTCTGACTACAGTCAGTCGGTGCTCGGGGGGGATGGGCGGTCCTCCCGAAAGCACAAAAAGATCCCATTCTCGATCTTTGTCGAGGACTCAGCACTGCTGAACCTTGAGTTCTTCTTCAGTCTCCTGGTCGAAGAAGAAACAGTACTGCTCGAGGTCGCCCTCTGGTAGGTCTGCATGTCGATCGTCGGTGGCAGGGGACAGAGGTTCAAACCCGACTCCTCCAGTTTCCTCTACAGCCTCTGTTCCTGGTGACCGGCATCCTCAACACCGGAGCCCCTCCCTGCCTCCTGGGGAGTCTTCTGGTGAGCAGTTTCATCATTGGGCCACTCTTTGGAGCAATGGGTTTGGCGGTTGTCCCCTCTGTCTGAGCCTGCGGGTCCATCCCCGGGGCCTTCAGGCCTAACGGTTTCGAACCTGTGGGCAAGGCAGTTGGGATTTCCTAGTCATGCATCTCCTTCTCTGGTGCCGTCGATGCCGCGCTCTGGTGCTTTTCCTCCTCATATGGCTGGGGCGCAGGGGCCAGCGCAGGTTCCATTTTCTCTTACTGATTTTGTCAGATCTTCCTCCTTGGCTCCGAGAGTTGGGTTGGGGTCCTCTGGTGCTTGTGCAGCGCCAGGGGCAGCACTGTCTTTGCCTCCTGTCCTGGTGGTGCCACGCCAGGCGCCACTCCCTAGACCGGTGCTGTTTTCTCTTTTGGCAGCGCACCCAGTGCCAGTGCCACCTGCACATTCGGCACCACCTAGGGCACCGGGGTTTTCGACTCCAATTCGCAGGGTGCCTCCTCCTCCCCTTTTTCCTCCTTTTCCTCTTTATTCTATCCCCCCAGGGCTAGAACCTCATGGCCCTACCTCGGTGCTGACCCTCCTGAAGATTTTTGACTCCCTCTCAGTCCTAGCGCCTCCAGCGTAGTCCCATTAGTGTGAATGAGTGGTGGAGACTTTATGTCCAGGAAGATCTCATTTTGCAAGTGGTGGCAGGATTGAAAGATACTTCAGAACCAAGCATACCATAATGATATAAAAAAGTAAACAGAACTGAAGTATTACTTTAACAATTCGCTAAAAATACCACCAACAGCTTAATCTGGTTCAAGGTCAGTTGGTATTCATCTGTATCCCCCCTCCCCTGGGTCGTGTCTGAAAATTGGCAGAATTTGTCTAGTGCACTTACCTGGTCAACAAAAACTAACTAAACTAGTAGGAGACAATATTAAGCCTGATCCTGATTTTTAGTTAGGAGACGACTTTGATGACAGTTCTTCTCTCGGAGTGACAAATAAACCCTCCCCTTCAGCAGAGCTTCTGGTCGAGGACATTTCCTTGAAGTCTCTGCTAAAGAACATGAACGCCACTCTCTCTCACCAGACTTTAGAGATTGATCCAGGGGAAATTGCTGCGCCTGCAGTATCTGCACATTCTGGATATTCCTGTGGAATTAACTCCTCCGGTGCAGCCCTCTTTTGAGACACTCTCACAAATGGTGTGGGATAACCCGACACTCATTCCTTCTGTGGCTAAGTCTGTAGACAGGAAGTACGCCCACCCCAAGGATCAACCAATCTTGGCCTCTCAAGCCTTTGCTGATGTCATCGTTGGCAGAGAATGACAAAGCCATCCTTCCTCAAGAATCTATGGCACGTCCAGTAAACAGACTCTCGTAAGACTGACACTTTGGGGAAGCAAGTTTTCACTGCCTCTACCCTGGGTATGCACATTACTAGTTACCAGGGTTATTTCTCTCAGTACGAGTATATCCTTTGGCATTCGCTCAAGGCCACTGTGGAAGCGCTTCCTGAATCTAACGGTAGCTCAGAGCTTCTCCAGACCATTACTAGAGGCATTGAGTCCTACAGCCAGCAACTAAAAGCTGCTATGGATGCCTTTGACACTGCTTCCAGAGCAGCAGCGGCTGGGATTTGCACCCAATGCCGCTCGTGGTTATGAACATCAGGATTCACAAATGATGCCCAACAGAGAGTTATGAGTTTGCTGTTTGATGGGGACTTTTTTGTTTGGCCCTCAAGTGGAACAAGCTCTAGAGGCCACACAGAAAACTAGAACGGCGTTCAAAACGGCCAGATCACCTTCTGCTGCCCCTCAATGGTGTGGGAACCGGCAGACATTTCATAACCGTCAGTCCTTTCGTGGCAAAGGCACAGGAGACTTCAGCAAGAATCAAGCCCCCCAGCCACAAAAGAAAGCACATCAGAAGGCACAGAGTCCCAAAGCACCTAGTGCCACCTTCTGAGATTCCGGCACAAGTCCCACCTCAGCTGTCCGAGGGGAACTCTTCCTTGGCAGCAGGAGGGTGTCTGACTCAGTTTTACAACCAGTAGAAGTCAGTCACATCAGACAAATGGGTGCTCAGAATAATCTGTGAGGGTTACTCTTTAAATCTTTCAGAAACACCTCCAGATCATCCACCCAAACGACAGCCCAATCTGTCTGTCTGTCTCTCAGTTAGACCTTCTTGCTGCCGAGATTCAAGACCTTCTGAACAACAGGGCAGTAGAAGTAATTCCATTCAACCAATGGAACACAGGTTTCTACTCCCATTACTTCCTAGTTTCAAAGAAAACAGGCGGCATGTGCCTTATTCTCGATCTGAGGAAAATAAACAAATTCCTTTACATGGAGAAGCTCAAGATGATATCACTCGGCACTCTGTTACCGCTGAGTCATCAAAATGATTGGCTGGCCTCCTTGTACATGCAGGACGCCTACCAACATGTTCTCATACACCCAAATCACTACAAGTATCTCAGATTTGTGGTGTAGAGTATGCACTACCAATTCAGAGTCCTGTCCTTTAGGCTATCCTTAGCGCCTCGAGTCTTTACAAAGTGCTTTGCAGTTCTCGCAGCACATCTCAGGAAGCTAGGAATCCAAGTGTTCCATATCTGGACGACTGGTTACTAATAAGCCCTTCCAGACAAGAGACTCAGGAAGTCGTGGCTACGACTTTCAAGTTCCTAACGTCCATGGGAGTTCTGTTGAATTTCGGAAAATCACAGCTGCAGCCCTCCCAACAGCTCCTCTTCATAGGAGCCCTTCTGGATACCTCCAGCGCAAAAGCCTTTCTTCTGGAGGACAGAAGGACTGATATCCTTCAGATGGCTTACTTCATCGGTGACAACGACTCAGCTCGAGCCCTCTCGATGCAGAGGATGCTGGGTCTCATGGCGTCCTCGGTGTTCACTGTGCCTCTGGCTGGTCTTCACATGAGGACTACTCAGTGGATGTTCAGCACTCAATGGTCCCTGACCACACATCCCCAGTCCTTTCACATCAAGGTGACGGAACCTCTGAAACAGCCACTCACCTGGTGGACTCGAAGACAACCTTCTGAAAGGGTTTCCCCTTGCCCCACTGGAATCTCAGATCTCCATTGCCACGGATGCATCCCTACTCGGATGGGGAGCCCACTGTCATGATCTCCACACCCAAGGTCAATGGAATCAGGACGAGTCTCAACGCTGTGACACTTGGCCAGCAGGTTATGATTGTTCTATGATATTTGTAATATAAAAATGTAGTGTGTGATTGTCTCACGTGAGGTAGCTGTGCCATGGGTGACCCCCCCCCCCAGGTTTCAGTGAAGCAGGAACCATTTAATTAACTGACTTACTTCAGAGTGGCATTTTATTACCTTTTTATGGTATGCTGAGGCTCTTTGAAGTGGAAATGAAATGGGACTTTATGAGTCTGCCAGAGGATGAAGATCATAAACTTTTATGACGTCTTAGAGGAAAAACATTTTTATCTCACCATGGTGCTAAAAGGTTATAAAATCTTTTGATTCCTTGGGAAAACAGGAACTGCTGGAGATCAAAGAGAGGATGTTAATTAAGGAGCCATATTGGGAAATTAGTTTTTGCTGAAGTCACAGTATTTAAAATATCTCCTGACAGGAAGATCATTGTTTATATCATTTTTATATTCTAAAAGGAGGAGGTAGATGGCATCATAGAAGGGGTGGAAACACAGAGTTTAAACTGTATTCTGTGTTTCAACTGGGTGACATAACTTTTTGGTCTCTCAAGAAACAAGATCTAACTTAAGCACTGTAAAAAGGTAATACATTAGACAGAAAAGATGTAAATGTATTGTGATAGGAGTTTGTCTGTAGTTGTCCTTGTTTTTCTTTATGTGATTATATGCTTTGTGATATAGTGTTCTGTGTTTACATTTTACATATTTTTATCCATTTTTAAGTAAACCTTTCATTTGAAAGCTACTGCCTGAGTCTTCCAAGTTCTTTCTTTTGCATGTGATGTATGGAGGGTTAAGACTGACAAAACTGTTCATAAGCTTGATGGTGTTACCAAACTGGGAAAAGGTAAGAATATACCTAAGGTCTTTTATAGAGTTTTAAGGGTTCATTTTTGGATACCTGGTCAGGCGCCCTTGGGTGAAAGATATCTGGCATCCTTCTGAAGAGCAGATTATCTGAGCCTGTACATTTGGGTACGCTAGCATAAGGTTCACAGTTTGAATCCCCCCAGAACTTGAGACTAGAGGTGATTCGGACCCACAAGCAGACAGGAGGGTTACCCTGTCTGTTACCTGTTCACAATACTGCGCTCAGAGGTTGGCACTTTGGGAGCAGAGGGCCTGACCTGCTGAGCAGGTTTGTGACAGATTGGTTGGCAGCGGTGCAGATAAATTTGATAACACAAGCTTTAACTGTTCAGTGTGTCAGCTTGATACTGTACAGCTCACTTGCAAAAAAAAAGTCAGTGATTTATTTATATTTTTAAAAAGAAAACATAACTATATCATTTTGCTTACAGTCAAGTTCCTACCTGTTTTATTTTTTTTTTCTAAAGTGCAAGTTAGAGTAGCCATAGTTAGGGAAGAAGATGGCTTCCAACTGCAGTGGGCACACTGTAGACTACTTGAGGCAGTTGTGCCAGGACAAGAGGAGTCCTGTATGAGGGGAGAGCCACCAAGCAGAACCTCATGGATGCCCTGATGGCAGCAGATGCCCAGAGCATCGAGTCACAGACTGTGACTGTAAAAGACCAAACCTTGAGCATGGAGGGGCCAGCGGCCAGTGCAGTGTCCAGATCCGGTGAGGAGGACAGCAGGGCCAGTGCCAGCGAAGGGCCACAGCAGCAGGGGAAGGTCACCAGCATTCTGAAGCCAGAAGCAATCAGGCTACAGATTGAGTTGCGCAGAATGGAACTGGAGTTCCAGAGAGATGCTGAGCGAGAGAAACGAGCCGCAGAGGAGAAGAGGTAGCGAGAACAGTGAGAGGCTGACCGTGAAGAGCATGAGCGCCAGCGAGCTGCAGAGGAGAAGAGGGAGTGAGAACAGCGAGAAGCTGAACATGATGAGCGTGAGCACCAGAGGTGACATGAATTGGAGAAGTTACGACTCCAACCACCAGCACTAGAGCAGGTAAGTGGCTTGGGTTTAACTGGAACTACAGGACTGAGTTACAAATTGAATTCCAAATTGATAGCTGAATTTAAAGAGGGTGAGGATATGGATGCCTTTTTAAATTCCTTTGAAAAAGGTTGTATTCAGGCTAAAATTCCTAGAAGGTCCTGGAGCTTCCAGCTATCCCCGCTACTTACTGGGAAAGCTCGGGATGCATTGGGTCACATGGACAATGAGGACAGTAATGATTACAGCAAACTTAAAGCTGCACTTTAAAAAAAAGTTTGATTTAACTGCAGAAGCATACAGACCTAAATTTCATAAGCTCAGGAGAAGCTCTGATATGAGTTACGAGGAGCTAGCCACGAAACAACGTCAGTTTTTAAAACATTGGTGGGGAAGGAATTGAAGCAAACTCTGTAGATAAAATTGAAAATGCTATTTTGTTAGAACAGTTTTTTTGGAGCATGCCCAGCAGAGCTGAAAACCTGGCTGGAGGACCGAGATCCCAAAACAGTGCAAGAGGCTGCTGAACTCTCGGACTGCTATACCAAGAGCAGACCTGCTCTGAGAGCGAATGGGGCGGGTGTGGCAGTGCAGAAAGGGAAAAGCGCACCTTCAGGGCAGCTAAAACCATCACTTCCTCCACCGAAACCAGTTAGCCCCATGTTTCAAAGAAAAGATTTCTCTGAAAAAAAGAAATGAATGTTGGGTTTGTAAAGAAACTGGGCATATTGCCAGACAGTGTCCCAAAAGGATGAGCAATACACAGAATTGTGCTAGGAAAGAAGTGAGTTGTTTATGTGTCCCTGGAAACATGCCTGTGAACATGAAGGAACACACGCACCCAGTCACGGTGAATGGTGTAGAGACACAAGGGCATCCCTAACATTGGTAAAAGGGGATCTGATAGAGCCTGGTCAGCTTATACCCAATGAATTTGTAACTGTGCAAGGGTTCACTGGTGAGGAGACTACATTGCCGCTCACTAGTGTTCTCCTGGACTGGGGTGAAACAGGGGGAACTGTGCAAAAGGTGGCTGTAGCCAAAATGTTAGCAGTTGACGTCATCCTTGGCAACAATCTCAAACAGGAGATGGTGTGTGCAGTTACCCATGGCCAAGCGGGAAGGGGAAATTGTAGATCTTCCTGGACTACAGTAAGTCTCCATCACACATTCACACTAGTGGGATAGCGCCAGAGGCGCTAGGACCAAACGGGAGCCAAGAATTTTCTGAAGGGTCGGCGCCGAGGTAGGACCGCGCATGCACGGCACCACAAGACTGACTCGTGCCTGTGTAGGCTATCTCGGCGTCGACTCTCCAACCACCTCAGTTCCTTTTCTCCCGCCATCGAGTGCGCTTGGATGTCGATGTCGCTCGTCTGCCAGAGTCAAAGTTTCCGTCTATATGACAACAGCTTTTAGTGTTTAATTTAACTGTTTAATTTAACTATTTAGTAGTAATTTCTTATTTTACAAACAAAAAAAGAAGATTATGAAGAAAAATAAATTCTTTCCTGCCATCAATGGAGTCATCTTTAGACGGTAGTGGTGACGGTAGGAAGACTTTGTTTGAAAGTTGTTATGGCAGAGGGGCTGTGCCCGGTCCGACACCCTTAAGTAACGGGGAAGAGTCTGACTACGGACAGTCCTGTGCTCGGGGGGGGGGGGCAGGACAGTCCACCGAAGCACGAATCTGGTGGTGCCGGGGATCCGGCTCCGCTTAGCCTTGAGCTCTTCTTCCTCATTTGGGGAAGAAGAATCTGTGCTGCTCGAGGTTGCCCGTTGGTACATCGGCACGAGGATTGTTCGTTGGAAGGGGCGATAGACCTGTACCAACTCTCATGGATTCCCCTTGGCCCCGCTCCTAACGGCCACATTCTCGACTCCGGACTCCATCTCTATCCTCGTTGGAGTTCCGGTGAGCAGTTTCACCTCTGAGCCGCTCCTGTAGAGCAGGGGGTTTGACTTTCCTTTTTTCCTGGCTGTGTTCCTGTTTTCGGGGCCTTTGGGCCTCGGAGCCGTTGGACCGGAGCCGGGTCAATTGGATCAGAATGAGCACGGTGCCCTCTTGGTACCTTCGCCATTGTGTCAACCCCTCGTGCCTACCCCCCCTCTTCCTTTTCCATGCTGGGGCCGGCACGGGCACCTCCTTTTTCCTTCTCCCCATCTCCATTGGCTTTTCCAGGGTGTTTTTCCTGGCGCCATGCCAGACGCCTTGGTGGCACCGCAGGTCCGGCACCATGGTCACTGGTTTGGCATCGGTGCCGTAGGTGGCGCTGCTGGTGTTTGGGTTGGCGCTGTGGATCGGCGCTGTGCTCGGTGCCGCGCTCAGCGCCGTGGGCTCTTTGCGATGCCTTGGGTGCTGTCGTTGTCTTCATTGCCGGCGCCGCTGGTGGTGCCGTGGTTGTCTCATGGTGCCACGGATGCCCACGGGTGCTCTTGGGTGTTGCGGGCACATGCGGGTGCTGCGGGCGGCGCGGCACGGGTGCCGGGTGCCATGGGTGGCACTGGGCACCTGCGGGTGGTGCAGACAGTGCTAGGCACCCACGGGTGGTGCCAGGCACCTGCGGTTGCCGCGGGCAGCGGGTGTCATGGGTTCCATGAGTCCATGGGTGCCATGGTACCTTTTGTGCCATGGGTGTCCTCGGGTGCCATTGCTGCCATGGGTTTCTTGGGTGCCGCCATGGGTGCCATGGGCATCGGGGGTGCCCTTGTGTGCCATTGCTGCCTTTGGTGCCAGGGATACCTGTGGGTTCTTTCGTGGGTGCCCTCGGGTGTCTCCCACATTGGCATAGGTACTGCTTGGTGCCCTCCTGTGTCACGAGTGACGCTGTTGCCGCAGGGGTGCCAGTTGGTGCTGTCTGACAGAACTAGGGAAAGATCTCTGTTTGCAGACCTCTTCTTCCGTGGGACTTGTTCTACGGATTATTTTTTCCACACATCTTAGTGGGTGGCGGTCTGCATCGGGTCTTGTATCATCCAGCAGTTTTCTGCCAATGGGACTCTTCTGTTCTGTTCTGCCAGTGGAATCTCTCATTCCACTCAGCACTTTCTCAGTTTCCTATGTGGTGCCAAGCTCCTCGACACCCTTCCTGGTGGCGGAGTCTCTAGTGGCTCTGACCTAGACCTCTTTTTGGGGTCCTTCTGCGGTAAAAGGGCATCTAGATGAGTCTCTCCCTGCCCTTCTGGTCAGTAATACAGCGGATGACTCATTTTATATACTGAAAGACATGCCCTCTCTATCATCAGAGTCCGTGATGGAAGCTCTTTTCAGTAGTTCCTCAGTAATGGGGTCCACCATAGTGTTCAGACTGCATCTGTGGACCATACACCTCTGCATCTAGACTCTTTCAGTCGTCAAGACAATTACACTCTGTGGAACATTCTAATTTAATGGTTGGGAGCCACACAGACTCTTCTGCTCCTTTGATAGGGGTATACAACCCCCTTCTGATGCTGCCCCTCTGGTGGCTGCTTCAGCACAGCTGGTTAACATCTGTCTGGCTATTATTATTAGTCCAGTCAAGAGTTCAGTTATGGATCCTCAGGCTCCTCCTGCTCCTCAGAGGAGTGACATCCTTGTCATTTGTGTATCAGGCAATCCTTGCAAAACAGCAACCTGCAACCTTATCAGGCTCGGGCTAATGAAAAAAAAAGGGGGGGTTAGAATTATCACAGCACAGGGCCTAGTTGGAATTTCCCAATACCACACTTTGGATCTGGTCAGGTTCCGCATCAGCCCTGAGGCGGTCGTCTCTAAACTTCGGTAAAGAGTACTTGCTTTCTTCTACCCCTAGGGGCAGTCCGCTCCAGCGGTGGTATAGCTCACCTCTTTTCTCCAGAGATATTTCTCTTATTCTGAGATATTTCCAAAACCTAGGTGTCTAACCGGTGTGTTAGTCCCTCCTTTTTTTTAATCAGGCTTTCTTCTCTTGATCAGAGCCTCGCAGCAACAGAAGTGACTCTTCAGCGAGTCGTAACTTAGATTCCTACTTCCATGCTTGCTTCAACTTAACAGACGACATGCTCCTTTCTTGACCATAGGTCAAGTAGGTCTTTTTCTGAGATAGCTTCTCAAATATTCACACCTTCAGTTCCTGCGCACTGGTTTCATGCCAGTCGTACACAAAGCTATCCTCTCCAACTGCGTGACGGAGCTGTGATTTTTTTTTTTTCAACAAAGCAAACTAGAGTCCTTCCTACTCACTTCAGGGAGGCCAGAGTAAGTAGTGCCGCACTGCATTGAGCCACTTCTGTCGCTATTCGGTCACTTCAACAAATGGATTAGCCCTAACTTGGTCCTGCTGTGTCCCTCCTTGACACACATCTGCCTCTATTTGCCTTACAAATCCAGCCCCTGTTTTTTTCTGTCAGAATGTTTTTTTCCACAGTGGACACGTCCTCCTGTACATTATTTCCTTTCTTCCCTGAGTTCAGAGACTGCTACTACAGTTATACACACAGGGGCAGTATGATTCCTTTTTGAAATATGCAGTGACTAGGATTTGATTCTACTAGACCACCACAAGAGGCTTCTAAGTTGTGCTTCACCTTCCATCAGGAAGGTTTCAGTGACTAAGTGAAAACCTTTCTCCATGATGGGCTAACCCCACCTGGACCTTCTTTTGCTCACCAAGTAAGTGGTTCAAGTGCTCCTGGACCTGTTGTTTGCAGGTCAGCCATACTTGGTAGTGGGGGTTCCGTCTCCGCTCTTCGGTCTACCCTGAACCTGTAGACTTTACCTCTGGCTCTTGCAGTTCTTGAGGTCATTTTACATTAGATTAGTACATCTTTGACACTATTAGTTTTGGTCCTATACCAAATTGTGAGTCCAGGTTTTCGCCACTCTCTGAGTGGTTGCGGCTTCCTGGCAGAGTTTCATTTTTGTGCCCATTGCAGTCGTCTGCAAAGTGGTGAGTTACAGCTCGAGCGCTTATCTTGTAAGCATCATGTTCTGGATGCTGTTTACAAGACGGCTCTTTTTATTAGCAGGACAGTCCTTGGTCGTCCTTTCTGGGTGAACCCTATCTCCTACCACCCTACTCAGAGTTGTGGGTTTTAGCTTGGTACTCTCCCACTAGTGTAAATGAGTGATGGAGACTTAGTCCAGGAAGATATGGAAATTATGTACTTACCGTAATTATTGATCTTCTTGGACAGTCTCCATCACTCATTCACATGCCCACCCACCATCCCCTGGGTTCACTCGTTTTTCTTTCCTGGTCTTCATGGCCTATGGTTCGGACTGTGAAGACATTGTTCTTTGACATTTCTTACAAAGGCCATCTGGGCCCTCACAGGCCCAGAAACTCAGAATGAGTTATTCTCATTAGTTATGCTGCACCTCCTTGGTCGAAAAGGTACTGAGGCGGTTGGAGGGTCGACACCGAGATAGCCTACACAGGCGCGAGTCAGTCTCGAGGTGCCACGCATGCGCAGTCCTACCTCGGCGCTGACCCTTCAGAAAATGTTTGGCTCCCGCTTGGTCCTAGCACCTCCGGCACTATCCCACTAGTGTGAATGAGTGATGGAGACTGTCCAAGAAGATCAATAATTATGGTAAATACATAATTTCCATTTCCCTGGACCCCACAGAAGCCAGTGTAGAAATCCCTGGGAGGCTGATTCCCCAGCCTGTGTCTCCTGATCTGGAGACTAATGAAAAGGGCATCGAAATTTCCCCAGTAGCAGTTAACCACACAGCTATGAAGGGTTACTCTGAAGAGGTAGGGGTGACCCATTGTCAGAGGGTTAGGGATGACAGTGATCCTGAGTGCCCTGACGCTACTCCTAGGGACCCTAGTTTAGAGACTGAAGGGAACCTGTCCCATACCTTGGGAATGTGTAAGGAGTTTGCAGCTGCTCAGAAAAGTGACCCTAGTCTCGTGAAGCTGAGGGCTTGGGCAGACTCTGACGGAGCACATGGAGGTGACGGTAAACATAAGGTTTATTGGGAAAATGGACTGATGTATACTCAGGCTGTACAGACAGAGGGAGGGGTGATAGGCAGGCAGCTTGTCGTTCCCTAGAGGTATCGTGAGCAGTTGCTCAAGATTGCACATGATATTCCCTTGTCTGGTCATCTGGGAATCACACGCACTACACAACGATTGGCCCAGAATTTCTATTGGCCCAACTTCACCCAGCAGGTGAACTAGTATTGCAGGTCTTGTCACCGGTGCCAAGAAATAGGGAAGGCAGGTAAGAAAACTCAGGTCACCCTAATTCCAATGGCCCATCGTGGCGGAGCCATTCCAGAGGGTGGGAATGGATATTGTGGGGCCTTTAAATACCCCCAGCTCCTCTGGGAAGAGGTTCATCCTGACTGTGGTGGATTATGCCACCCTGTACCCAGAGGTAGTCGCCCTATCCTCACTGAGGACAGACAAAGTGGCAGATGCCTTACTTGGGATTTTCTTTCATGTTGGGTTTCCGAAAAAGGTTATCACCAATCGAGAGGGTACCTTCATGTCGGACCTGATGAAATGTTTGTGGGGGGTGCCAATAAATGTCAATTTCATAACCGTCAGTCCTTTCTGGGCAAAGGCAGGGGGGGCTTTAACAAAAGCCACACCCCACAGCCACAGAAGAAAATGCAGCAGAAGGCACAAGCTCCCAAAGCGCCCAGTGCAACCTTCTGAGTTCTCAGCCCAGGTCCCACCTCAACTGCCCGAGGGGGACTCTTCCTCAGCAGTGGGAGGACATTTGACTCAGTTCGATGACCAGTGGAAGTCTATAACATCAGACAAATGGGTCCTCCGGATAATCCACGAGGGGTATTCGCTCAATCTTTCAGAACCCCCACCCCCCCGATCATCTCCCCAAACGACATCCCAGACTGTTGGCAGTACAGTCAGACCTTCTTGCTTCCAAGGTGCAAGGCCTTCTGAACAACAGAGCAGTAGAAGTAGTTCTGCCGGACCAATGAAACACAGGTTTCTGCTCCCATTACTTTCTAGTTCCGAAGAAAACTGGAGGTATGCGCCCCGTTCTGGATCTCAGAAAGTTAAACAAATTCCTTCCCAAAGAAAAGTTCAAGATGATATCTCTAGGTACTCTTCTACCTTTGATTCATCAACACGATTGGCTAGCCTCCCTGGACATGCAGGATGCCTACCAACACATTCTTATACACCCAAAGCACCACAAATACCTGAGGTTTGTAGCATTGGGTCAACATTATAAGTTCAGAGTCCTGCCCTTTGGGCTATCCTCAGCGCCGTGAGTTTTTACAGTGTTGTGCAATTCTCACAGCACATCTCAGGAAAATTGGAATTCAAGTGTTTCCATACCTGGACGACTGGCTTCTAGCAAGCCCTTCCAGGCAGGGAACTCTGGACGCCGTAGCCAAAGCTTCAGACTTCTCACGTCCATGGGAGTCCTGCTGAATCACAACAAATCGCAGTTGCAGCCCTCCCAGAAACTCCTTTTCATAGGAACTCTTCTGGATACCTCCTGTGCAAAAGCTTTTCTTCCAGAGGACAGAAGGAGCGATATCATACAGATGGCCCGGTACATCAGAGAAAACAGCTCAGTTCGAGCTATCTCGATGCAACAGATGCTGGGTCTCATGGCATCCTCGGTGTTCACTGTACCCCTAGCTCATCTCCACATGAGAACCTCTCAGTGGATACTCAGGACTCAGTGGTCCCCAACCACTCACCCTCAGCCCTTTCCCATCAAGGTGACAGAACCTCCAAAGAGGTCACTCACCTGGCGGTCTCAGGAGAACAACCTTCTGGAAGGGTATCCCTTTGATCCTCTGGATCATCAGATCTCTATTACCACCGACTCGTCCCTGATGGGGTGGGGAGCTCATTGCCAGAAGCTCCACTCCTAAGGTACGTAGACTCAGGAGACTTCCGGCCCCACATAAATGTCCTGGAAATGAGAGCCATCCTCTATGCAGTCCGGGCCTTGAAGGACATACTCTGTCACAAGAACATTCTCATTCAAGCGGACAACAACGCAGTGATGTATTACGTCAACAAACAGGGCGGTGCACGCTCTTACCCATTATGCAGGGAAGCTATGAGAGTGTAGGAATGGTGCCTGGAGCACAAGGTTCTAATCCAAGTGGTTTACCTGCCAGGCGTGCAGAACAAACTGGCAGACCATCTTAGCAGAATGGAAACAGATCCTCATGAGTGGTCTCTCGACTCATCCTTCGCTCAGTTACTCTTCAAAGATTGGGGAACTCCAGACCTGGACCTTTTTGCATCCCAACTCAATGCAAAACTGCCTCTCTTCTGCTCCAGAAATCCAGGATCTGGCATTTTCTGTCAGGATGCTTTCAGACTGCAGTGGACAAAACGCTTTCCATATGCCTTTCCTCCTCTTCCTCAAATTCAGAGGGTGCTTCTCAAATTTGAGTCTCAGGGAGACAGAATGATTCTCATTGCTCCCTTCTGGCCTTAGCAGATATGGTTCCCGCTACTCAACAGTCTGTTGGCAACCCTCCCAAAGGCACGTCCCCTTCAGATGAACCTTCTGACACAGGGGCCTGTGGTCCATCCCAATCTGAAGGCGCTTCACCTTCACGTT
Source organism: Neoceratodus forsteri (assembly GCA_016271365.2). Taxonomy (NCBI): domain Eukaryota; kingdom Metazoa; phylum Chordata; order Ceratodontiformes; family Ceratodontidae; genus Neoceratodus; species Neoceratodus forsteri. Next base: position 1,502,123,836 of record CM057450.1, on the reverse strand, counting down.
TGGCTCCTGAAGAGATAGAAGTGAATAGGTTCAATGTTTCCCGTAGGGTTTTAGATATTTTCTAGGCTGCGCATAAACCAGCCACTAGGAAAACCTACACAGCCAAATGGAAGCCTTTCTCTCTCCGGTGTGCGAAATCCTCTTCGAACCCTTTTTACTGCCCACCAAATAAAGTCTTGGAGTACCTCTTAGACCTCTCAAATTCAGATCTGCAGTACTGTACTGTCAGAGTTCATCTCTGTGCCATTTCAGCTTAACATTCCTTGTCTCTGGCTCAGTTGCCTGTGGTTAAGAGGTTTCTTAAGGGCATTCTGCATACCAGACCTCCTATCAGACATCCAGTCGCAGCCTGGGACATTAACCTTGTGCTAGACATGCTCACTCGGATACCTTTCGAGCCTCTAGCTACCTGCGAGTTGAAGTTCCTCACTTGGAAAATGGCCTTCCTGGTGGCCATCACTTCGGCCTGTAGAGTTTCTGAAATACATGCTCTGGTCACAGACCCCCTGTACACTGTATTTCACAAGGACAAAGTAGTTCTTAGGACTCCCCCTAAGTTTCTTCCCAAGGTTGTCTCAGAATTTCATCTAAACCAACCTTTAGTCCTACCTACCTACTTTGATAACTTCCAGAATGAAGGGGAACATACCCTGCATTCTGTGGATGTTAAGAGAGCACTGTGTTTCTATCTGGATAGAACAAAAGAAATTCACAAGGCTCAACAACTGTTTGTTTCCTTCAGCGAGACCCGGCTGGGTCAACCTGTCGCTATTAGCTGCATTTCAGCGTGGCTGGTAGCATGCCTCCACCACTGCTATTCTATGGCACAGGTTAAGCTAGAAGGCAAAGTGTACGCTCACTCTACTAGAGCAGTCGCAGCATCTCTGGTGGAAATCTGCAACGTGCCCATTGCAGACATTTGCAGTGTGGCTACATGGAGCTCAGTGCATACTTCCGTTAAGCATTATGCTTTAGATGTCCATGCCAGACGCCATCTGTCGTTTGGAAAAGCTATCCTTAATGAACTTCTGTCCTAAGTATGTGAGCTCTTAGTTTCTCCTGCCGCCTGTCTCGGGGGTGTGTTAGCTCGGTACTGCCCCATTAGTGTGAGTGAGTGGTGAAGACTTTATGTCCAGAAAGATATGGAAATTACATACCTACCATACTTCTTGATCTTCTTGGACAAAGTCTCCACCAGTCATTCACAAGCCCACCCGCCATCCCCCAAGCTCACGTCTGTTTTTGGTCTTCACTCCCTCAATGGTTTGGTTAGGTTAGACCGCTAGGTTAGTAATGCTGCATCTCCTCAGAAAAAAAGGTACTGAGGCAGTTGAAGGGTTGACGCCGAGGTAGTCTTTACTGAACGAGCCATGGCTCACAGTGCCGCTTCCTCGAGGCTCCATCTCTGGTGCCGACCCTCTCAAAAAGTTTGCTCTCGCTGGGTCCTAGCACCTCCAGAGTAGATCCCATTAGTGTGAATGAGTGGTGTAGACTTCGTCCAAGAAAATCAAGTATTACGGTTGGTACGTAATTTCCATTTCTCTGAAGCAGTTTTAGAAGTCCTTAAGGGTTACAGGAAGCCTTCCACCAAGAAAACCTATGCCTCAAAATGGAAAAGATTTTCCATTTGGTACAGTTGCAAGGGTATAGTCCCAGCCCAGGCCGGGATCCCAACCCTTCTTGATTATTTGTCTCACCTGCACTCCCTGGGGTTCCAGCACTCAACTCTGAAGGTGCACCTGGCTTCAGTTTCAGCATACCTTTCAGCTAGAAAGGATGCCTCCCTGGCATCAAACCCTATATTCAAAAGATTCTTTAAAGGGCTCTCTCATTTGTTCCCCCCCCCCCCTCACAGGGAACCAGTGCCAGCATGGGACCTTAATATTTACATTGCCCAGCTTATGCTTCCTCCCTTTGAGCCTATGGCATCTGCAGAGCTTGACTTTCTTACCTGGAAGGTAGTTTTTCTGGTAGCAATCACTTCTGCCAGAAGGATAAGCAAGCTACAGGCCCTCTGTGTGAAAAAGGACTATGTTTCTTTCCACAGGGACATGGTAGTTTGGAGAACTAATAGGAAGTTCCTCCCCAAGGTGATTTCTGACTTCCATTTGAACCAGTCTATAACATTGCCAGTTTTCTTTACTGAACACTCTAGCCCAGGTGAGCGTAGATTGCACAGCTTGGGTGTAAAAAGAGCACTGAGTTATTACATGACTCATACCAAAGATCATAGGCAGGACAGACAACAACTGTTCCTCACCTATGGGGAAGTAGGTAAAGGTACTCCTGCTTCAAAGAGGACTGTCTCTTGATGGATAGTCCAGTGTATTCAGTTTTGTTACTCAAAGGCAGGCAAGGTTCCTCCCCCCTGGTCTTAGGGCCTACTCTACAAGGGGCACAGCTGCCACTATTGCAGCTGCCTGAGAGGTACCTCTAATGGAAATATGTAAAGCAGCTACCTGGAGGTCAGTCCACACCTTCACTAAGCATTATAGCCTGGCCACCTAGTCCAGGAGTGATGCCAGATTTGGCACAGCAGTCTTGCAGAGTCTTTTTCCTAAATAGATTCTGGCCCACCTCCTTGAGGTACTGCTACATAGTCTGCAAGAGTAATAATATTAGTGGATTCCTGGGGTTAGAAGAAAAAATTACTCACCTGTAGTAATTTTGTTTCTTCCAAAGGGATCCACTAATATTATTACTCCCACCTTTGCCTCCCTTTCAGAATCGGTAACAAGAAAAATCCTCGCCACAGCTGATGAGATGTATAGTTGGAGTGGCATGCCACCTGCTGGCACCTTCTAGTAATGTCTTAACTTGTAGGTTCTTTTCTAAAGGCATATCTGACTTCGAAAAAAGGGACATTTGTTTATACTAGTCCTTTGGTTAATGTTTTTTGCCCAGTTGGGCATTATTTTTCTGTAATTGTTTAAATAGTGATTCACATGTTGTTATGTCCTCTTTGCAGGCTTCTAAGAAATCTGAGGTAGACTGTAAGCAGTTGACACTGGGCAGTTTGAAAATAGATGCGCAAGCTAAACAGTCCATGATTAGCATAGTATTCTGTTGTCTCTGGGGCAGTGCTGATTTAAAGGAGCACTGCAAGAGTAATACTATCGGTGGATCCCTTAGGAAGAAACAAGATTACTACAGGTGAGTAATTTTTTCTTCCCTGCCGCCTTTGGGGTCTGTACACAAAATGATCGGATCATCTATGTACCACATATCTGAGGGGCGTAAGGGACCAGAACTCAGAAAGCTGCGCAGCAGGAATCCAGTGGACCCCTGCCAGCATTCTCCAAAGTGTGCATCCCTTACACATCCGATCCCCTTGCTGGGCACCTAAGGTCTGTGTGTGGCCAGTCCGGGGGTGGTGCAGGGGGTATGCCCAAGCTATGTCGGGGGGGACCCTGCCATAACTCTTATGTGCCTCCCTAAGGTACAGCCACCGGCCATGGCAGACATGTGCTGTCACCCCCACCATGCCTCCCCAGCCCTCAGGGACAACAGTCCCAGATCGAACCAGCAGCGTCTTGGTTGACAAAGCCTTTCTGGCAAAGCTCTGTGGTGAGAAGTTCTGACTCGTATGTGTGGCAGCACTTGTCCTTTGATGAAATAAAGACTACTTTTGAATTTTTTTCCTACATGTGGATATTGCAGTGCTTTGCTAGAGTGCAGCAACTTGTGGAAACTGTTGAGACATTGTTGGGAGTTAGTGGCCCCCTGAAGAAGCCTTTCTGTCGAAGTGCTGGGGTGAGTAGTTCTGACTCGTGTGTGTGTGTGTGTGTGTGTGTGTGTGTGTGTGTGTGTGTGTGTGTGTGGCAGCACTCGTCTTCTGATGAAATAGACTACTTTTGAAATCTTTTCCTATGTATGGACAGTGCAGTGCTTTGCTAGAGTGCAGCAACTTGTGGAAATTCCTCAGGGACAAGAGGAAGGGTTGGGAACAGCTGCTCAGGCAAGCGCAAGTGATTTTTAATACATTTCTCACATTTGGAACATTTCAGCCCTGTTTTCCACCCAGAATCCCCTGCTGTGGAGCAGGTGATCCACTCGTGGACCAGCAACGAGCATCCCATTAGATGCCCGCACTTGTCCACTTATCTGCCCCCATGCAGTAGCACGCCGGGGGGGGGGGGAGCTGCGGATGGGAGGTGTGCAGTGGCCGGCAATCATGAATGCCAGCCACCACACAACCATCCATTGGTGTGCAGCTGTGCTCACTGGGTATGCTCCTTTTGCACGTACCTGGAGTGCCATTGGTGCATAGGCCCCTATGTGAATAGGGTCTAATATTAGGCTGCATGTTTAGTAAGCAGTTAGTTCTTGAGGGACTGATTTCTGAATGAGAACTTGCACCACAGATACGGTATTGAGATTTGGTAAATGTAAGTGTGCATGTGATGTAGACAGCCAGTTCTGAGTGCTATATTGTATTTTTTTATATAAAATGTATTAATGTCTCTGCTGAAAATTCAAATGCTCTAGGAATGACCTCTCTCATCCCCCTTCCCCCAGATTTTAGCTGACAGATGCAGGCCAAGAGAACTGCTGACAGCATTGTATCACACACTCAGTCTTTTTAGAGACAATGTGTTACTGGAAGACTTTTATTAAGGATCCTGTTTCTCTGAGCTAATTACAGAGTTGTTAAGTTAATTTTGTTAAGAGAGAAATCATAAACTAGGTTTATGACATTAAAATAAGGGAAGCTAGGCTGTTACATAGAGGTGTAAGGTTGTAAATGACCCTATGAAGCCTGTGTGAAGAGGGTACAGCATGTGATCAAAAGAGGTGTCATTAAAACTTGAGTTATGATAAGGTTGCAGAATTAATACATCCTGTATAGCTGTATAATATAGATTAATAAAATAACATCCTGTTTTTGTATAAAAATATATTTTTGTTAGATATTTGACCAGAGGAGGGGCTGGATGACTTCATCAAAAAGGTGTTGGCCAATACTGCTTGAAAAGATTATTCTCTTTCACTATAGATGCACTTTTTATCTGACACTGACTAAGGAAACATCTGAGCACTGAAAACAGGTGTTTAGAAAGTTAGACAAAATCTAAATATAGTTGTAGGAATTGCACTGTTTTAAACCTTGTTTTGTTTTAAAGATTTGTATGTCTTTTGATATGAGAGTTCTGTATTGTATGTTTGACGTATTATTATATATTTTAGTAAAAACTCTAATTTTAGAGCAAACCTGGTCTGTCTTTGAGTTGCTTTCTTTTGCTAAGAAATATTTATGGTTCAGCAGACATAAGCTTGTATGGTGGTACCAAATTGGAAACAGAAGCATTTTAAATCTGAGGTCTTTATTAAGTTTTAAGGGTTCATCTCTGAATACCTGGTTAGGTGCCCATAGGCAAAGATATCTGGCCCCCGGAAGACAGATATATCTGAGCCTGTGCATTGGGTATGCTAGCAAGAGGTTAACAGTTTGAATCCCTCCAGAACTGAGACCAAAGGTTGATCCGAACTCACAAAAACAGACAAGAGGGTTACCTTGTCTGTTACACTGTTCACAAGACTGCACTCAGAGGTTGGCACTTTGGGAGTAGAGGGCCTGACCTGCTGAGTGAATTTGTGACAGTGCACACTTGCAAATGCATGTTACCTAGGCATTAACTGTGAAAACATAGAGAACAGTGGATGAACAACCATGCAAAACTAGTGTGTTCTGCCACAGAGGGGTTCTGATTCCCTGTGACTCTGTGGGAATCGGAACCCCAAGGTGGCAGAACACAGTGGTTCTGCATAGAGTTGCCCACCCACTATTTTTTGTAGTGTATAGTGTCCCTGACATCAATTGTTATGTAGTTTTAGCAGTTTTTCTTATTTTCTTTAAGTAGAAGACTTTGCCATCCCATCTTCTGAGAGTTGCATCTGGTTGCTAGGATGAGTGGTGTGGTTGTTATGGACCAGATGTCCCCACATTTGTGCCGCATACTCCCACTGGTCAAAAATTGGGTTGGGAGGGATTTTTAAGAAAAAACGACAATGGCAGCTGTATTTCTCGCTTAGCGACAGTAAATGGATGAAGCAAGTGTTTTCCATAAGTAGATATAAATATCTGGTTGATCCTGCATTTATCTTTTTTTCATTGGACAGTATATCTGGTTGATCCTACATATTTTTTTACCATATCTGGTTGATCCTGCATCTGCAGAATTACACGACTGTCCGTTCCTTCCGTTACCACCTCCTTTGTTCTGGTTGGTCCCGCGGTTTCTGTTAGTGTGGCTGCTGAAATCAGCTTGAACACTGTTGTACCACAGAAGGGTTGAACAGCGTTCAGTGACCTTTGAACTGTGCTACAACAGCATTTTAGCTGATATAAAAATTGAGGTAGAACAATGTTCTACCATACTCTATAATACCATTATTTCTTAGCCACAACATTGTTACAACGCCAGTTAGTAATTATCCAAATGAAATATTTTTGTGTACAGTTATATATCAATTCACAATATTAGACTGCATGTTTATTAACTTGTAAGTTCATGGAAAACTGGAATGCAGACATGAAGCATAATTTAAAGAGTTGCCAGTCAGTGCATTTTAAGTGTAGCAGACTGAAGTTACATTGTAATCATACTTTCATTGCCATTCTTTTGCATGTTTGATTTTTTTCTGTGTGATTACCTTTTAAATGTCAGCTAGACATACACTTTTGAAACAGTGCACAAGACCTGCATTCATATGTAATTACACTTGTAAGAACAAATTTAATAATGCCAAAAGTAGTAACATAGTAGTTACACAATAGATTTGCTGTTACAATTTGCAATAGCTATTACATGTGTAGTTGCTCTTGTAAGAACAAATTACATAATACCAGAAGAGATAACGTGGTAGTTGCACAACAAATTTTCTGTTACACTCTGCAACAGCTATTAAATGTGTAGTTACACTTGTCAGAATGAAATGAGTTGTGCTGAAAGGGAGACGGCAGTAGCTGCACATGTATGCAAATTGGGTAACTACACTTTACACAAATGTGAAACTAGTTAACAGCTACATAGTAGTTACATGTAACTGCACAGTAGTTACAATCGGTTACAGTATACTTAGAGAATCTGATCTAAAACCCACTGCCTATTTCTTCAACATGGTTTCTTTTCCTTTTTCAGGAAATGCTGTTGAGAATAATGAGGAAGAACAGGTAACGTACATACATGTGTGTGACTGACCAGTTTAAGTTTATTTTCTTTCCCATGATGAAAGGGACACTCCTACTCAACCTGAATGGGGCCCACTTATCCGGAGCAGCAAGTTTTTCTGAATTGTGAAATAATTTACATGGGAAGATATTTACAGGAAAGAAGCATTCTCTATTGATCTTCCTAAGATCAGTCTTCATCATTCCTTGCTGTTGGGTTGTAGTCAGAGCGCGTGAGACCCCGCAAGAACTTATATCTTAAAGACTTAAAGCTTTTGTCTCTGGAGGAGGGGCCAACATTGTGGATGGCACCGCCCTCAAGGCCGACATATTACATGGTGCTCACAGGTTGGCCAGTAACCGAAGCTGGCCCCCCAACCTCCTAAGTTCTTTTCCTGCTGTCGAGGAAGGATCACCATGGGAGCTGAAGGCCTTCCTTAATACAACTGCGTAACTTTTGCCACTGCCATTCTCACTCAACACCGCAGACCTCTGCCAACTTCATTGAGCTTCTGGAAGCCAGTAAAATCGTTCTTTTTTAATTTTACCCTGTCAGTTGTGCGACATTGAGTCTTTGCTGTGTTTTTTTATTTTATCCACATGAGTCCCATCCGGTTTGGGGCCTAGTTCGAAATCTAAGGCAGGGTGTGCCCCTATGCGCCAGTGTCCCTATGGCAGGCCGATGACCGTTACGGACCTTCATGACCACTGCCTAACCTGCCTGGGTCCATCTCATGACATGGACAACTGTGACGCTTGCTTCTCCATGGACCGCCAGGTCCTCAAGTTGTGCGCGTTGAAGGTGGCTTAGGATTCTCCCAGCTTCGGAGGACGACATTTCTGGGACGCCAAGGCCAGGATGTTGGGCCCTTCCCCCAGGTCTCCCTCCAGTACTATATGTACCAAGAGAGAGCAGGCCTCCTCCAGTTCTAGTCTCACTGAGATGGGAGGCCTGCGAGAGGGATCGGTGTGACAGTCAGCTTCCTCCAGGAAGTCGACTCAGCAACCCTCAGAGTCCATTGCCTCTTCGGAGGCGCAGATGCTCCCAGTGTCACGGCTGCAGCTACACGCTGGGCCTGAGCTGTTGGAGCCCTCGGTGTGGCCTGCTGGCGCTGCTTTGACTCACCGCCCTTGGTGTCAGCGCTGGGCCCCCTTTTGGTACTGTGTGCAGTGCCAGGAGAGGGAGAGTTTCAGGGGTAGCTTCTTTGGAGATCTCCTTGATCTCTTCCTCTTTGGAGAAAGAGGATTAGGATAATCCTGATTGGCTGCCCAACTCTCTGGAGCCCCGGAGCTCTCTTCCACCCAGCCTTAGGGTCTTTGATACTTCGGAGTCCGCTGCTGCCCTTGGAGCGCCTCCTCCATGTCCTCCAGTGCTGCTTGCGGCATCAGGGATGTTGCCGTTGCAGATTCCGGCACTGTGGAGGTTGTCAGCACTGAGAGCGGTGACAGGTTGGCATCCAGCTCCAGTGCTGTGCCTGATTCCAGCGCCGTTCATGGTGCCGGGTCAGACTCCAGCACCAGGGTGGGTTCTCAGATGGATTCTGGCACTATTTCTGGTGCCGGAGTGATCTCAGCCTCCAGTATTAGAGGTCCTCCGAGGAGCAGGTCCCTATCTGGTGAGGAGGTAGAAGTCAGCACACATGCCCTTTTCCAGGGCAGCTGGTGGCTCTGGGAAGAGCCACAGTGCTGACCTTTCCCTCCTCTCCTCTCTGGAACCATTAGGGTCTGCAGCAGGTGGGGTCAGGGGCCGCCTGCAAGGGTCACATCAGCTCTGATTGCCCCATCTGGGGGTTCTCCCCACGGGGCACCACCCTGGCTGCATCTGTCTGGTTGGGTGCCCTGCAGTGGGCAAGTTGCGCAGCCCCCTCCCCCATGAAGGGTCCCCTGCATGGTCTTGTAGCCCTAGCAGAAGTCCCGCTCTGGCTTGTCAGAGCTCTTCTCCTTCTCGTCTTCATCTTCTGCATCTTCCTCCTACTACTCTCCCAGGCCTCTGTGTCCCTTTGAGGCTCATGACCCGGGAACAGTTCAGAGCATTGGCAGCTGCTTTCCCCCACTACCTTAGAGCCCTGGACAAGGTCATTTTTAGATCTGAACCTCGAGCCACTCCGGTTTCTGAACTGGGCTCCTCAGCCTCCTCATCTTCCTCTTCCGAGGAAGAGGATCCTTCCATCTACCTGTCCTCAGATGCTGATCTCACCAGCTATCAGCAATTCCTGTTGGGGATGCTGGAGGAGCTCCATCTCTCCCATTTAGCCAGCCGCAATCCTGCCCATGCGACACGCACTTTCCTAGGGGAGTTTAGCGCAGAGAATCTTGTCATCCCTCAATGGCCTTGTCCCTTCATGGAGGCATTGCATAGGATCTGGCATCGTCCCTCTGCTCCCTATTCCAGCCCTGAGGGACTGACAATGCAGGTATTGCGCACCGCTGGGGTCTCCAGGTGCTATGCCCTACCCCTCTTCAGGAGTGGAGCTCCTGGACACCCCCTCTGGGCACCATCACCCAAGGCACAACCGCACTCCGGAGTCTGACTTGGCTAAGTTGGACCACTGAGGTAGAAGAGTCTTATCTGTGGCGCACCTTGTTCTGTGCATCTTGGCACACCTGGCACACCAGGCTGCCTATGCTAGGCACCTGAGGGCGATGCTGGATCAACTTCTAGCATCTTTCCCTGACTCAGACGTGACCAGGTAGGCCATTAGCCTTTCTGCGCGTGGTCTGGAGCTAGCAATGCACCAACACCAAAGAGGTAGCTTCCAGACTGGCAGGAACTGCAGTCTGCATTAGGCGGACAGCATGGCTTTGCCTTTCCAGCTTCTCACCCCTGGCCAGGTGTAGGGTGATTGCCTCTCCCTTCTGAGGGGGGGCCCATTTTTCTCCCACAGGGTGAGACGAGTTAGCAGGGTGCCTTCCTTCCCCCAGGCATAGGGGATCTCCGCCTCATCTGACCAGTCTCGGGGCTCACCAGGCCCGTGATGGGCCCCCCCTTCTCTGTGTTTTTCCCCCACAGGAGGCTGAGGGAATTGTCAACCCTCGAGGAGGTGCCAGCACCACAGTTGTGGTGCTTTGGTACTCATCCAGCAGTAATGAATGGTGAAGACTGATCTTAGGAAGGTATGAAAACTACATACTCACTGTAATTCTTGATCTTCCTAGATGTCTTCACCATTCATTACTGATACTCTCCCACTGTCCCCTCGTGGCCAAACTGCTTGGTGGTGCCACCTCTCTGTTAGCTTTCTGCCTCCAGGAAACCTCTTCTGGCACCCCAGGCTCTGCTTGAGGGCATCTGGGGTCAGGTGTAGGGTGATTGCCTCGCCCTTCCGGGGGGGGGGCCCATTTTTCTCCCACAGGGTGAGACAAGTGAGGCAGGGAGGTTTTTTTTCCCTTCTGCATCGGCTCCCCAGGGCTCTGTATGTCCTTGGATGTGGGACTTGTCCAGAGGTAACAGCATGGGCCAAGAGTTTTTTTTCCCCATCTCTGATGGGTGTGATGCATTTTATCTGACTGATGGAGGTGGTCACTTTGCCGAAGTGGTCAGGCTTAATCATGGTTCAGCTGGATAATGAGAACCAAGAGCCCTTTCCGAAAACTATGAAAAGTAAGAACATGGAGTTAATTTGAAAAAAGTGCAGGCTTTAATGCAGCAAAATGGGGGATTTGCCCTGGTACTTTAACTATATGTTTCTGTTCGGTCACACACCAGGAGCCACCTCACTAATTTTACTAAATTGTATTGTAAATACAGGAGTTGAGTTTGCAAACCTTTTGTACTGTGTCCTCTCCTTCCCATGAAAAGCCATCTTGTGCCTCTTGAGTTCAAAGGCTGCCTCTGACTTCTCAAGTCCCTATCCTTGGTTGGGGAGCTCTGGGATCTTCATCCTCTCGCCTCCTGCAGTGGAGCCTTTAGCCCGCTTTTTCCTTTTCTTCCTTGGTAACCCAGCCAAGTTACCCACAGGGCAAGGTCCTCACAGACCTCCCTCTACCCATGCATCTTTTGCTCCCTCCTTGAAAGTAACAAGTTTGTCCATCCCCCACCACTCTGCCAGTAGTGGGAGGCTAGGGGGTTGAACCTTCTACTTAAAGGTTCCTGGGTTCACCTAGTCAGGTAACTCTCCCTGTCAGTGGGGATATTGTGTTTTTCCCCAACCTTCTGCTGGGAGGGGGAGGGGATGAGAGAGAGAGAGAGAGAGAGAGGGAGAAATGGTATCCTGTGAGAGGAGGGGGCAGGGATATGCTGCTCCTGTGCTGGACACATTCTTGTTGCCTAACTCTTGTGAATATCTCTGGGACACTTCAAGGCTCCCTTGCCTCTCCCTGAGTTCCTCCTGTACTCTGCAGGACCTCGGTGTAGCCACTTTTGAAGTCGGCCTTTGTCCCTCTTGGTCCTCAGTTAGACCATATTCTCCTTCTAAGGTTGTCCCTTCTAGAGTACACGCTAGTCTCTCTCTCTCCCCTCTCTCTCTCTCTCTCTCTCTCTCCCCCCAACCAGCCTACGTTCTTTCTTCTTTCATTTCCTCCTTCCTTCCTCTATCTTTCTCTTCCTTTTTCCTCTACCTTGGCATGCTCTGAGGTTGGGGCTTCCCTACCCAGTAACCCCTAGGGCCCTTTCCCTTTCTCCTGTGATCGGCCATTTTTCTCCTTTCAGTCTATATCCTTTCCTTTTTCTATATTTTGTTTGGCTTTCCCCAATGAAGGCGGTTAGTTACACCAGTTATCCTAGTCTGTTAAGAGTTTATCGATTTTACATTTTATATATTCTCTTCTATTATGTATAGATTTGTATGTGTTTTGTATTATTTGCTGTGATTTTATCTGTTTTTATGCATGGTGCCCAGAGCCTCAGGGGGACCGGGTGCTGTATAAATAAAATTGCCTTGCTTTGCCTTTTGCCCCTCCCTCCCTCCCTCCTTTTTTCTCTTGGTCTGTTTCCTCTCCAGCGAGCAGAACTGAGGAGGTTGGGGGCTGGCGTCAGTTACTGGCCACCCGCGAGCACCATATCATACGTCAGACCCTCCTCCAGAGACAAAAGCTTTGATTCTTAAAGCTATAAACTCCCTCAGGGTCTCATACCTCCGGCTACAACCCAACAGTAATGAATGGTGAAGATATCTAGGAAGATCAAGAATTACGGTGAGTAAAAGTGCATCTACACTAACCTGTCAGTGCACAGTGACTGCTCCATTACCATTTTCTCGGTGTGGAGCTAATCTGATTTTGTGGCACCAAGCTGCTCAGATGCTGCAGAGCAAAATACTGCATGGCAGTGTCTGCCTCTTGGTGGATTCTCCTTGTTAGTACCCAGAAGTGGTCTTTCCTCTGCATCCCCTCCCTTGCAGTGGTGCAGAGCACCTGTTTATGGATGTGCCCTAAACTGCTTTAAGAGGGACCAGGGAAGCCCCTGCAGTATGTAGTCACCCCCATTCCAGGCCTGTATTTCTCCCTGGGCCCTTCCTGGAGCAATATGGGTGGCTGGGTCAAGGGGTATTCAGGGAGCATGGCCATTATCCAAGGCATTTTTTCCACACCATGTATAAGTGACTGTCAGTGGATGATGATGATGGTGCTCTGTCCCCAGGGTGGATCCTACCATATGGACATATGTTCCCCTCCAGCCTCGCCCACCGCCACCACCATTTTAGTTATTTAGACAGGGAGTGTCCTGAGCAGCAAATGACTGAGTTTGCCCAGCCCTACTCTTTGCCATGTGGGGGGAGAAGTTTAGCAGATTTGTGGGTTTTTTTTGGTTGTTTTTGTTTACATATACTGTGACGTGAGATACAGCAGTCCTGCCTGTAAAACTACTGTATCCCAGGATCTTCCAAGAATCAGTCTTCTCCAAAGATTCTCAGTAATGGGTTTGTGCCGGAGTCACTGGGACCCTGAGGGAGCCAGAACTTTTCTGGAGGGTTGATAGAGGGAGGAGGCCCCACACATGTCATAGCACACAGAAGCTGGTATACAAAGGCACCAGACCACCTCAGTTCCTTTTTTCCTGCCGTTAAGTGTGCAGCAGTAGCGTTACTGTTCTCCACGTCGGGGTCAGAACTTCGCCATCTATACGAGAACAGTGTTAAGTTTTTCAGTTTTAGTTTTAAATATACTAGAGGTTGTAATTTTGTAACACACAAACATTTACAGTTTCTCTCAGCCCTACCTCATGCTAATGGCTGACAACCATGGAAGAAGTTAGGAAGCCTGAAAAGGCAAGTTGCTCCAGTAACAGGGCTGTGTCTGGCCATCACCTCTCCCTGGGCAGGTGCTCTGGCAATGGGCAGTGCAGCACTTGGGAGGATGGACAGTCTTCCTGGAGTTACAAAAAGAAATGGTCCAGATCCCACACACGCTCAGTGCCGGGGCCTTTGCACTGTTCATCCATGACTGCTTCCCTCAGCCTTAAGGGCAAGAAACAACACTGGTCACGGTCCTTCTCTGGTCATTCTGCTCTTAGACATTTGAATTCTTCGTGCCCAGGTTCCCCACTGACAACACCGGGGAGGCCTGGGTCTGCAAGGTCGATATCTCTGTCCCAAAGTCCCTCTCTATCCAATAGAGGGGACTCCAGTGGGCAGTTTGGCATTGGACAGCTCTTATGAAGCAGTGGGTGCAGAATATAAGTCTTGCGGTGCTGTTTTTGATGCCTGCTGCTGACCCCTTGGAGTTGGTTAAGCTGGCGTCATTTTTGATGCCGCTTGACTTTGGTTCATGGCTGACTCTGACTCCAACCTCTGGGCTGGGGCCACTGTTGGCATTGCCAATGCCTGCCCCATTTTTAGTGTCACACCTATCCCCTCCTTGGATGGCATAGCCACAGTGCCGCCATCGGTTTCTTCTTGGCCGGCGCGGTCGGTGACTCCATTGGCAATGCCGCGTCTGGCGCCAAGGTTAGGCTCTTTGGGTCCTACTCTGATACCGTTGCTGCCAATGTTGTCACACATACCAACAGTGTCAAGATCGTTCCCTTCAAGGATGGTCCCAGTGCCGTCTTCAGTGTTGCTGCCAGCGCCATTCCTGATGCCCCATCTGTGGCCTGGTCCAGGGTCACGAGTATTGCCGAGGCCGCAGCCTGCACTGTCAACCCTTCAACCCCCTCCTCTATACTACTCTGGAGTGAAGAGGGAGTACAGGGAGATGAGTCAGATCCTAACCTCATCATCTCTGACAGTGAGAATGATGACCCGTACTATGGTTAAGAGAACCCGGAACCAGTTCCTGTCACTCTAACTCAGGAGGATCTCTCCTATCAGGCTTTGCTCAGGAATATGCATTCTGCAATGACTTTTGAGCCAGCAGCCATAGACCAGGCTAGGTGCCTCCAACTGGAGTTTCTAAACATGCCTAATATCCCGGTTTCTCTATTTCCTCGAATGTAGCTGTCCCTGGAGACACTCTCTGAGGCGGCTTGAAGGAGGCCTGCTACTGGGGCAGCTGTCCCCAAACAGGCAGACAAGAAATACGCACTGATTAAATATAAGCCTGTGTATTTCACTCAGCCAATAGTGGTTGCAGTTGATCTTACTTCGAGGGGGTTCCTGAAGTAGGTCATAACATGTAGGACTGCACCCTCTGGCGTCAGGACCGCACGGCAAACTTTTGCTAGCAATGTCTGGCGGGGGACCACCCACCCGACGTCATGTGACTGATGTCAGCATGACCCTGTAAGTGGGCAGTCCCCGTGCTCGCCTTCCAGTTCTTTCCTGCTGTCGACATGCGCAAGGCCCTCGCGGTGAACATTGCTGCAGTCGATCACCATTTTGATAAGTATTTCAACTATTCTACCATTAATAGTTCATTCTTTGATTTTCATGTCTTCTCCATCCGATCCTCCGAAGACCAAGAAGAAGTGCGAGAAGTACAGCTTGCAGATCCCTCATAAGGACAGCCATACGCTCTGCCTCTTCTGCCTAGGCCCGGCCCACGACATCGAGGCCTGCCCAGATTGCAAGCCCTTCCACCAGGCCACACACAAATGCAGGCAGCAGGCCCCAGAAGCCCATCTTTTAAAATTCAGGATGGCCACTTTAGAGCAAGAAATGCAGAAGCTGAGGAACTCAGCTTCTTTCCCTTCTTCAGAGGCTAAGAAGAAAAAGAAAGAACAAGAGAAGCACCGGGAGCGGCCCTCTACCAGCAAGGTTACGGGGCTTAAGCCTGTGGACAAGACCGCGCCTTGGCCTCCTCCCCTGGTGACTGTCCAGGCCTCGTCGTCCAGTTCCTCCAGTTCCTCTGCCTCTCTTAAGCCCATTAAAACACGCTCCAAGACTGAATGCTCGACTGCTAAGTCGCCCAGCGGACACCCGGTCAACACCAGTAAGTCGGACTCCAGTCCTTCCGGAGCACGCCTGGTCATCGATAAGTCGTGTTCTCGCCCGGAGGGAACCTGCCCAACATCAGCTGATAAGCCGGTTGGGGGCTCCTCCCCTGCCCGGCTCATCCTCCATCGACTGATAAGTCAGACGCAAGCGACTCTGGCATCTGCCTAGTCGAAGCTCCCCCATCGGGGGCTGACACCAACATACCCAACGTCCGGCTGAGCACACTGTTCTCCCAAGGTCAGCCCTCTCTTCAGGTTTCCCCTGACAGGGAGTCATCCCTGCCACATTTGCTGGTGGAACCTCCTATGCCCGACCCTCTACCTGGGATGGAGGGAGAAGTGGTCCTTTCCTCACCCACTCCAGTGCTGGTAACCCTGCAGACCCCCACGGATAATCCTCCCAGGGCTCTCACGTCAGAGTCAGTTCCTCCACCGTCTCCTAGGGGCCTTCCTACTCCATCTGGCCCTCCCTCAGCCCCGACTCTAGGGATCCCTACATTGGGCTCTGAGCCTTTGACTTCAGGTCCCTTGGCCCAACTCCCATCAGAGCCTCCGTCAGGTCTCCTAAGTCTGATGCCATCCTTTCCGACGCCTGAGAATCAGACTCCAGGCTTCCCTGCATCAACTCCGATGCCAGCTATCCTGACGCCGGGACTCCTGACACCGGATAACTTACCAGGTCCCTCTATTCTGCCTCCTTCAAGGCCCTTGGAGACCCCCTTGGACCATCAGAGTATCCACCATGGTTCGCGCTTGGGCTACTCTCATTACCCGGGCCTGCCGACGCCAGGCTACCTGATGTCAGCTCCCTTTTCCCACGGTTTTTACCATGGATATCAGGTGCCGGGCTGTGGGGCCCCTTTTCAGGTTCCAGGTCCCCCCCATTATCCAGGGGTGGGTTACCAGTACTTCCAGCCTCCACCTCAGCCTCAGCCGGACTTCCAGGCCATGTTCCAGACCTGGTGGCGGGAGGCCAGATCCGAGCTGGTGGCAGATTTGGATAAGAGGCTGCCGGCCCTGGTGGCGACCCCCACCCCACACTCTTTGTCTCATGTGGGTTCTCAAAAGTAAGGCCATTCAACCACAGCACACATTTCAGGGAGCGATACTCCAGAAGTCCCTCTGACTGGGACGAAGACCTCTGAGAAGTGAGAATCTCCTTGGACTCGGAGGCTGATTCCTCCGACTCGTTCTCTGGAAACCTTTCCGAAGTCACGCTGTCCAAGGGTAAGGAGTCTCCCAAGTCTCCTCCCGAAGACCCTTCCTTCACCGAACTCTTCCGCATCCTCCAGTAAGCCAATGGTTGGAATGCAGAGGAGCAGGACCTGAAATGCAAGTGCCTAGCAGAACGCTTGGACTTAGCTGAGACATCACTCATACTGATTCCCCTGTGGACGGAGCCACAAGAGGATCTCACCTCCACTTTCTGGCAGATGTCTCACTCCATCCTGGCTATCCCCAAGAAGGCAGACCGGACCTACCATTCACCTAAGAGCTCTTCTTATCTGTGCTCCCACCCAAAAGCAGACTCCATCGTGATCGTTGCAGCTCATGCCCAGACTGCCAAACCTAAGCATATGAGCACCTCCCCTCCTGACAAGGAGTCAAGGCAATTAGATCAGTGCGGCCGTAAGATCTGCTCCTCATCTACATGTGCCATACATTCCTTAAACTATGTGGCACATATGATTTCAAACCAAAAATCTACCATGGCTCAGCTTGAAGCCAGGCTAGAAAGAAGCCAGGCTAGAAATGGTGGAGGACTCAGACCTTAAGTCGGAGCTCACCAAGGCCCCAAGGCTGTCAAAAATATCTTGTAGGCATGCATTGAGGGCTTCCTGCAACTCTGTAGATGCTGTGGCTCACTCTTTGGCTACAGCAATCTGCCTCAGATGCCACGCTTGGCTCCGTATTTCTGGACTCTCTCAGGATGTTCAGGCAGCCATACAGGATGCCCCCGGGGATCCATCCTCTTCAGGGGCGATACCAAAGACATCATCACAGGCCTCCAGGATAGTGGGCAGGCCCTGAGATCAGCTAAGTCCATGCACAAGGTGGGCTTTAAGCCTGAGCAGCCCTTTCGGCACCAACAAAAGCGCCAAGGCAAGCAGCCATTTAACAGGCATCAAAATAAGAGAAGAGCATCGGGACCTGCCGTTACCTCTCCCCCTGCCTCCCAAGACCCAACAAGCTGCAGGCGGCACCTTCCCTGCCATTTCCTCCACCTCCTGACTCCTTCAGTCCCCCTCCACCTCTATCTCCAAACAGTGTGGAGCCAGTGGGGGCAAGATTTGCCCTCCACCTAACAGAGTGGCAGCGCATCACATCGGATTCCTGGGTCATTCAGCTCATAGCAAGAGGGCACATTATCGAGTTTCTGGAAAAAACTCCAGACTCTCCTCCAGGACAATCACATTATCCTTCAGACCATGGAACTCTGATAAGGGACGAGATCCAGGCTGTACTCCAAAAATCCACGCTAGAGCTAGTTCCCTGGGCGCAGAGGGGAAAAAGGTATTACTCCCATTTCTTCCTCATCCCCAAAAAGACAGGCAACCTCAGGCCCATCTTAGACCTCAGCCATCTGAACCTTTATGTAGAATACAAAAGGTTCCACATGCTGATGCTCCAGGGAACTCCTGCCCCTGCTCCAGACAGACCATTGGCTCTGTACACTGGATATGCAGGATGCATACCTGCACATTCCGGTTTTCCCGGGCCACCGCCACTTCCTGTGGTTCTCCTTCCGAGGGAGCACTTTCAGTTCAAAGCCCTCCCCTTTGGCCTTTCTTTGGCACCCAGAGTCTTCACCAAGTCCTAGCGGTGGTGGCAGTGGCACTTTGTTACCAGGGAATGTATGTGTCCCCGTACCTGGATGATTGGCTCATAGCAGCTCCATCCAGGAGCAGCCTGGAGGATTCCCTGGACTTTTTTGCATGACTGGGTGTTACTGTCAATTACCCTAAGTCATTTCTGGTCCATCTCAGTGCCTCCAGTTCATTGGGGCGGTACTGGACATGGTCCAGGGCAAGGCCATCCTGCCAGCAGGCAGAGTGGATACTTTACAGGAGTAGGCCACACTGGTAGTCTCCTCCAGCTGTGCTCCTGCCAGGGTGTTTTTATGCCTCCTCAGCTTGATGGCCACAGCCATTCCGCCCGTACTTCTGGCCAGGCTGCACATAAGAGTCACCCAGTGGACGCTACGGGTCCAATGGGATCAGAGCACAGATGATTTGGATCACCCTATTCTGGTGTCCAGTGCACTCAAGAAGGACCTCTTGTGGTGGCAGGAGCCTCTGAACATGTCTCGGGGGGACTCCGTTCAGGCCCTCATCGCCCTCTTGGACCAACACCACAGACGCATTGGGTCTGGGTTGGGGTGCTCATCTGGAGGACCACCAAACCCAGGGGAAATGGTCCCAGTTGGAATCCTCACTCCACATAAACATTCTGGAGATGAGGGAGGTCCTGTATGCCCTTTAGACCTTCCAGCCCCTTCTTATATTGGGAACACTGTTGATACAGACCGACAATATGTCCGTAGTCTGGTACATTAGCAAGCAAGCAAGGAGGCACATGATCATATGCCCTGTACAGGGAAGCAATGCGGGTCTGGTACTGGGCAGTCCAGCAGTCTACATCTCACGGCCGTGCATGTTCCAGGAGTGCACAACATCCTGGCGGACAGCCTCAGCCGTTCCTTAGCTGTAGCTCATGAATGGGAACTACACTAGGAAGTGGCAGAAAATGTGTTCTGCTGCTGGGATTATCCAGAGGTAGATCTGTTCACCTACCCATCCAACACAAAGCTTCCCAAGCTCCGCTCACTTGTTCAAGGGCCTGGTGTTATCTGGCTAGACGCGTTATCTCTCTGTTGGACAGGGAGATACTTGTATGCCTTCCCTTCCTTTTCCATTCTGCAGAAGGTTCTGCTGGAACTTCATGCAAAGGGGGCACAACTGTTCCTGATCGCCCTCCTCTGGCCCAGGCAAATTTGGTTTCCATTCCTACAGCAGCGGGCTGTGTAACCCCCAGTACCTCTTCCTTTTCGGTGTGACCTGTTGACGCAGGATCAGGGCAGACTGGTGCATCTGGGCCTCAGGTCCCTGCACCTCTATGCGTGGTTCCTTCAGACATAATCGCTAATCATTTTGAAGTCTCTTGACAAGGTTGCCCAAGTTCTGGTGGAGGCTAGAAAGCCTTCCACTAGAGCTACTTGCGCTATGAAATGGAAACAGTTTTCCATTTGGGCAGCCTCAAAAGAGAGGGACCCTCTTTCTTGCCTGGTGCCCCAAGTGATGGAGTACCCCTTGCATCTGTCTGACTCAGGACTCAGCTACTCTTCATTAAAAGTCCACCTATCTGCTCTCTCCACCTACCACTCCCTGGTAGGCGGGAAGACGATTGCTAAGTTGGAGGTATCCAAAACATTTCTGAGAGGGATCCTCCATCTGAAACCCCCTATATGTAACCCCACCCCACCTTGGGATTTGAATTTTATCTTGGAAAAGCTTACTTTACCTCCCTTTGAACCAGCAGTAAGCTGTGAGATGCGCTATTTCTCTTGGAAGGTGCTCTTTTTAGTTGCCATTACTTCTGCTCGGAGGATCTCCGAGCTGCAGGCCCTGATGTTTAAGGAGCCTTATCTGATTTTCCACAGAGACCGGGTGGCTCTGCGTACAAATCTACATTTCTTCCCAAGGTGGTTTCTGAGTTCACTTTGAATCAAAGTGACGAACTCCCAGTCTGTTATCCGCTTATTCCAATAGGGGTGAGGCGCTCCTGCACACTCTAGATGTGCACAGAATATTGCGCTACTACTTTAACAGGACCAAAGATGTCAGTAAAGATTATCAATTTTGTGTTTCCTTTGTCCCCAAGACTCTGGGGTCAGTAGTCTCTAAGCAGTGCTTGTCCAAATGGTTGGCTAACTGCATCTATTTCTGCTACCAGAAGTATGACAAACCTCTTCCGGGAGAGGTCAAAGGAATTTCCACCAGAGGTGTTCCTGCTTCTGCTGCTTTTTTCAGGAATGTATCCGCAGTGGAGATTTGTGCTATGGCCACTTGGAGTTCAGTCCATACCTTCACTAGACATAACAGTCTGGACATTGCCTCGAGGCGTAGGGTGGATTTTGGCTTCACCGTCCTGCAGGGCCTTCTGTTATAGACCTGCTCTGGACTTTCTGCAGACCTTCCTTCCTCCTGTGCTTCAGTTTGTCCTGATCAGTTGACTGCTTGGGACTCAGTCCTACATGTTATGACCTACTGCAGGAACTCTCTCAAAGTAAGATAGTATAGTTTGTAAGAACTTACTGTAACAGTAGATCTTCAAGGGAGGTTCCCGCACTAGGTCATCTTTTCCCTCTCTCCTTCTCCCAGTCTTCTGTTTGCTCTTGCAGGCCTCTTTGGATTGGGCTCCAGGGATGATATCCTTTTTCTCCTGTCATACTGTCTTGGGTCTCCGGCGGGAGAACTGGAAGGGGGGCGCAGGGCCCACTTATAGGGTCACGGTGACGTCAGTCACATGACATCGGGTGGGCGGTCCCCCACCAGACATTGCCAGCAAAAGTTTGCCATGCGGTCCTGATGCCAAAAGGCGCAGTCCTACATGTTATGACCTACTGCAGGAACCTCTCTCGAACATCTACTGTTACGGTGTAACTGTACTTTATTCTGGCTGAGAAGAACAAAGCCGTAGTGCCCAAAGAGGTTGCCACACAGCCCACTAACAAGGAGGGAGTCATGTAAGGTAGACACCATGAGCAAGTGGGTCTGTGGCTCAGCAACCCTTGGCATGAGGACAGCTAGCTACAAGGGTCTTTTATCTAAAGACAATTATGCCTGCTAGTGCAAGCATACATCACTGGCAAAGGCTCTTGTAGACACGGGGCAAAACAAGAAACGCTGTCTACTGTTTAACAAGGTACTGAATCTAAAAGTCACTATGGATGCCTTTGATGTAGCAGATCACTTTGTGGCTGCGGATACTTGCATCGGATGGCACTCCTGGCTGCGGACTGTTAGCTTCACCCCAGACATCCAGCAACAGATCATGAATATGCCTTTCGATGGCACTTATTTTTCTGGCAGCAGGTGGAGCAGTCTCTCAGAGTATAATGAAATGAGAATTACTCATAAGACTTCCAGGCTGACTCTCAAGAACCCACAAAAAGGTAGAGGAAACGACTCATTTCACAACAAGCAGTCCTTTTGTGGTAGGGGCAGGGGAGCCCAAAACTATAAACCCCTGCCTCCCCAGGCCAGAAGAAAACGCAGCCAAAGACACAGGCCTCAGAAGTGCTCAGTGCCACCATCTATAGCTCCAAACCTAGCTCTGCTTTAGCTGCCAAGGTGGACCTCTCCTCGCCAGTAGGGGGATGCCTCATCCACTTTTACTGTCAATGGGACTCGATGAACAAGTGAGTTTTAAGGATCATCTGAGAGAGATGCTTCCTGAAGTTGTCAGAACCCATCAGACCCCCACACACACACACACACACACACTCCACCCCTGGTCACTCCTCCCAGAAGGCAACTCTCCTTGTCAGCTCACGTGTCAAGAGCTTCTGCCACAGGAGATTGCAGGCCTTCTGAGAAACAGGACTATGGAAATAGTGCTAGAGTCAGAATGGAACACAGGGTTCTTCACAGGGCTGTACTCCCACTATTTCTCAGTTCCAAAGAAATCAGGGGGCATACGCCCCATTCTCAACCTCAGAAATGTGAACAAATTCATGGATCAAGAAAAATTCAAAATGATTTGTCTGGGCTACCTGCTACCCTACCTGAAACTTCGAGACTGGCTAGCATCCCTGGATACGCATACCAACACATGCTGGTACACCCCAGCCACCACAGATACCTATGATCTTCCTGGACATAGTCTTCAACATTTGTTCACACTGCTGGATACTCAGCTGGAGGCATCAGGACCCTGCGGGAGCCAAAACTCTTCAGCAGGCAGGCGCCAAGGCAGGCTGCCCGCATGCACGGCAAGACTGGCAAATGCCCCATACCCTCTCTCGGCGACAGCCCTCAACCCCCTCAGTTCCTTTTTTCCCATCGTCAAGTGCGCTTCAGTGATGATGTCACTTGCCTGCCGGGAGTCAGATCCTCACATCTATATGACAACAGCATTTAATTTGTTCAGTATTAGTTTTTTCTGTTTATTATGTTCTTCAGTTTTAAAAAAAAACAAACAAAGAAGATTCATTAGTTTCTTCAGTCCTACCGAATGAAGGAGTTGACTATGGCCTGTGACGGTAGAGAGTTTCCTTTGCAAAGCTGCTCTGGTAGCTGGGGTGAGGCCAGTCCACCGCCCTCTCCAGAGGAAGGGTCCAACCACAGGCAGTCCAGTGTTCGGGGCTGAGGACAGTCCGCCTGTAAACACAAAAAGAAATGGGCCCATTCCCAATCCAGGTTGGGGACCCAACACTGCTCAACCTCGGGTTTTTCCTCTTCCTCCTGTAAGAAAGCAAAGAAACAGTACTACTTGAGGTCACTCTCTGGGATGTTGGCTAAGCAGCCTTCTAGGTCAGCAAGCAGGAGGTCTTCTCCGGCACCGTCAGTTTCTCCAACAACTTCTGCTCGTGGTCATTCCGGGTCTCAGGACTGGAGCCACTGTCTGTCCTTTACTATGGTTTCTGGGGCAGTTTCACCACTGGGCAGCTCTTATGGAGCAGTGGTTACAGCGTCTGGCTCATTTGCTCATACCTGTGGACCCAGTGCTGGGGCCTTCAGGCCTAGCTTCCTCGGGTCCACGGCTGGGATATTCGGACCAGATGGAGCTTTTGGCTCCCTCAACTGATTCTTATCCCTTGACAGTGATCGTGCTGCTTATCCTGGTTCCACATGCTGCTCTCCCTGACTGTTTCTTCGCAGAGGTCAGCACCAGTACCATCTCAGGTCACTTTGGTACTGGCTGGATCTTCAGGGTTTATTTTGAGCCTGGTTTTGGACTTGGGCCTTTCGAGGCCTGTTCCAGTGTGGCATCTGAGCCTTTCTCCAGCTTCTTCTGACATGGGCACTCAGATGGTGCCGGCTGCATCAGTGCCAGTGCCGGGCTCGGTGTCAGTGTTACTGTCGGTGCTGGCACAGGCTCCAGTGCCATCCCCCATTCCGGTGCCACCTGTCTGTCCAACGCCAAGGCCTGGGGAGGCCATACAAGGTCCACTCCTCTTCCAGCTCTTTCTTCTGAGGAGAATTTGGAGGGGGAAGAGTCTGACCCCGACCTTATCCTTTCTGAGGGTGGTGATGATGACACTTTACAGTCTGGAAGACAAATCTCCAGCTCCTACTTTTGTTCCTCAGGATGATCTTTTCTTTCAAACTTTGCTGAGGGAATATGCAGGCTACTTTAGCGCTCAAGACTTTTGCCCCCGACCCAGGTAAACGGCTGCGTCCTGAGTGGCTCCGAGTCCCAAACATACCAGTTAGCCTCACACCCCTAGTTCCTCCAGCCTTTGAAACCCTTTCGGAGGCAGTGTGAGCTAGGCCTGCTACTGTTCCTTCCATCTGGAGGACAATAGACCCCAAGTATTCTTCTCTTAAGGATAGGCCAATTCTGGCTTCTCAGCTTATTGCAAATAAAATTGTCCTCCTTGCGGAAAATGACAAGGCGATCCTTCCTCAAGAGGTTACAGCACATGCTATTAAAAGGAATCCGGTAAGATTGACACTATGGGTAAGACAGCTTTCGCAGCAGTCACTTTGGGCATGCAAATAGTCAGTTATCAAGGTCATTCTTCCCAGTACAAGTATGTCCTCTGGACCTCTCTCAAGTCTCTGGTGGAATCTCTACCAGAGTCTGATTCTAAGCGGAAACTTCTTCAGACTGTAACCCATAGTATAGAGTCTAACAGTCACCAGTTAAAGGTGGCCATGGATGCATTTGACACTGCTTCTCATGCTGCTGCTACTGCTGGAATCTGCATAAGGAGAGATTCCTGGCAGCGGACTTCAGGATTTTCCTCTGATGCCCAGCAACAGATTATGAATGTCCCTTTCAATGGCACCTACATGTTCAGTCAACAGGTAGAGCGATCTCTCGAGGCCTCTCAGAAGACTAGAACAGTCATCAAGTCTGCTAGACCAGCCCCCTCACACCCTCAGATAGGAAGAGGCCATCAGTTTTTTCGTAACAGGCAGCCCTTTTGTGGGAGGGGCAGAGGATCTCCAGCCAAGCACCAGCCTCCTCAGCCACAAAATAAAATGCAGCAAAAGGCACAGGCTCCAAAAGCACCCAGTGCCACCCTCTAAGTCTCCTACCCCAGCTCTGACTCACCTGTCCGGTGTGGATCTCTCCTCTCCAGTGGGAGGTTGTCTAGCTTGTTTTTACAGTCAGTGGAACTCCATCATCACAGACAAATGGATCCTGAAGATCATCTGAGAGGGGTATTTACTGAACTTTTCAGGAATCCCCCCAGATTGTCCACCCAAGGGGCAGCCCACCTCATCGGCTGCCAAGTCAGACCTCCTCACCTTGGAGATTGTGGGCCTTCTGAGAAACAGGGCAGTGGAAGTAGTGCCACAAGCAAAACACAACACAGAATTCTAATCCCATTACTTTGTTTGTTTGCTTTGTTTGTTTAAACTCTGGAAAAGTCCATAGAAATATAGACTTTGATTGCAGATAAGGGCTGCTTGACCCACCTAGTCTGCCCATTTCCATACCTGTTGAATAAGCTGCAGATCCTAGTTAATCAACAGCCTACTTCTTCCTACCCTCCACCAGAATTGCTTTATGTCTGTCCCATGCATTCTTGAATTCCCCCCACTGTTTTTGACCCCACAACCTCAGGAAGGCCGTTCCATGTGTCCACCACCCCCTCTGTGAAAATCTATTTCCTCACATTGCCCCTGAACCGTCCCCCCTCTATCTCCAGATTGTGTGCCCTTGTTCTTGCACATCACTTTTTCTGAAAGATGCTACCCTCTTGGCTTTGCTGATTCCCTTGAGGTACTTGAAAGTTTCTATCATGTTCCCCCCGCTCCCTCCTTTCCTCAAGGGTATACATATTAAGCTCCTTTAGTCTCACTTCGTATGGCTTCTGTTGCAGACCCTGCACCATTTTAGTTGCCCTTCTCTGGACTGCCTCCATACTGTCTATGTCCTTACAGAGATGGGGTCTCCAGAACTGCATGCAGTACTCCAGATGGGGTCTCACCAACTGCCTGTACAGAGGGACAACTTCCTGATTTCTACTGGTGATGCCTCTCCCTAGTCAACCCAGTGTCCCCCCAGCCATCCTTACTGCCTTCCCACATTGCTTGCTTACCTTTAGGTTATCTGATATGACTACTCCCAGGTCCCTTTCCATTTTTGCTGTTGTTAATACCCCCACATTGTGTACTCTTCCCCTGGGTTTTTGTTTCCCAGGTGCATTACTTTGCACTGAATCTAAGCTGCCATACTTTTGACCATTCCTCCAACCTTGCCAAGTCCCTTCAAATCCTTTCCACCCCCTTGCGTATCAACCCTGTTGCAAATCTTTGTGTCATCCGCAAAGAGGCATACTTTTCCTTCCAGTTCCTTTGCAATGTCACTTATAAAGACATAGAAAAGGACCGGACCCAGTACTGAACCCTGTGGTACTCCACTAGTAACCCCCCTTTCTTTGGAGTGGACTCCGTTTACTATTACCCTCTGTGTCCTGTTGTCTAGCCAATTTTTTACCCAGGCTACCACCCTGGGACCCACTCCCAGGCTGGCTAATTTGTTTATTAATCTTTTATGTGGGAACCCTGTGTCAGATCCCTTGCTAAAGTCTAGGTAGGCCATGACCACAGACCCTCCCTGGTCTACTACTTTGGTCACCCAGTCAAAGAAATCTATTAGATTCATCTGACATGATCTTCCCACTGTGAATCCATGCTGCCTTGGGTCCTGTGCCCCACTGGCCTCTAGGTACCCAAGAATTCTTTCTTTCAGAAGTGATTCCATCATTTTCCCTACCACAGAGGTCAAGCTAGCAGGTCTGTAGCTTCTTGCCTCTGCTTTACTCCCACTTTTGTGAAGGGGGATCACATCTGCCTTCCTCCAGTCCTTAGGTACCACACCATCCTGCCATGATTTGTTAAAAAAGCGTAGTCGGTGTCACTAGATCTTCCTGGACATAAAGTCCCCACCACTCATTCACACTAATGGGAGTACACCGGAGGCACTAGGACCCAGCGAGAGTAAACTTTTCAGGAGGGCCAGCACCTGAGATGGAGCCGCGAGGAAGCGGCACCACGAGCCTTGGCGCGTGTGGTAATGACTTTCTCGGCATCGACCCTCCAACCGCCTCAGTTCCTTTTTCCCACCGTCACGTGTGCTTCAGTGACGACGACACTCACCTGCTGGAGTTAAACTTCACTAGCAGCTTAGTTCAGTTTATTGTTTTGTAGATTGTCTCGAATCAGTACCAGTTATAATTATTAATTCTAACTTGTACAGAGAAGTCTTCAGTCCTCCATTGATGGAGTCGACCATGAGCAGGTCAGGTGATGGTAGGGAGACTCCGTATGAAAGCTGTTCAATCAGCCGGGCCGGGTTCGGTCCGCTGCCCTCACTGGAGGGGAGGTCTGACAATGGACGGTCCAATGCTCAGAGGGATGGGCAGTTCCCTCAAAAGCATAAAAGGAACGGTCCCATTCTTGGCACCGTTCGGCCTCGAGTTCTTCTTTGATACATAGGTAGAAGAAGAAACGGCATCACTCGAGGTCGCCCTCTGGTACATCTGTGCGTAGACGGTCGGTTACTAGGCCTGGCGCCGGTCTCCACCTCTGTCTGAGTCACTGGTTTCTGTCTCTGGTGGCCGACCTCCTCAACACCGGAGCTCCTCCCTGCCTATTGGAGGAGCTTCCGATGAGCAGATTCACCAGTGGGCTGCTCTTATGGAGCAGTGGGCTCGGAGGTTGGTCCCAGTTGCCCGAGCCAACCAGTCCAACACCAGGGCCTTTGGGCCGTTCCATTTCGAATGGCAAGAGAGGCGGTTGGGCCGTCCTAGTCACACGGCACCTTCTTCAGTGCCGTCGACTCCGCACTTGGATGTTTTCCCCCCTCACATGGCTGCGGCGCAGGGGTCTACACCAATGCCTCTATCTCCTGCCATTTTTCCTTCTTTTACTTCCAATCACAGTTTTCAGACTCCTGTCATGCTGTCGTCATCTGCGGTGCCGACTTATCCAGCACTGGGGGCTCTATCGGCACCATCTGCGGTGCTGCGGGCTCTGTCGGTGACGTCTGCAACGCTGTGGGCTCTATCGGCACCGTCTACGGCGCCGGGGGGCTCTGTCGGTGCCGCTGTCTTTGTCGGTGCCGTGTGCGGCGCCGTTTCTGATGGCGGCCCCTTCTTTGATCTTCCTGGACATAAACCCTGCACCACTCATTCACACTGATGGGATCTACACTGGAGTCGCTAGGACCCAGCAGGAGCAAACTTTTTGCAAGAGGGCCGGTGCCAGAGAAGGAGCCGTGAGGAGCGGTGACGCGAGCCTCGGCTCGTGCGGCAATGACTGTCTCGGCATTGACCCTCCAACCGCCTCAGTTCCTTTTTTCCCGCGGAGTGCACTTCAGTGATAACGTCGCTCGCCCGCCGGGAGTCAAACTCAAAACTAGTAGCATAGTTTTCAGTTTATTGTTTTCTAATTTATTACAAATAAGTACCGCTTACTTTTAAATTATACTTATTTAGAAAAAGAAGTCTTCAGCCCTCCATTGACTGAGTCGACCATGAGTGGGTCAGGTGACGGTAGGGAGACTTCGTATGAAAGCTGTTCAGTCAGCTGGGAGGGAGGGTCCGACAACGGACGGTTCGATGCCCGGGGGATGGGCAGTCCCCCCGGAAGCATAAAAGAAAATGGTTGCACTCTCTGCGCCATTCGGCCTCGAGCTCTTCTTCAGCCCACAGGTCAAAAAAGAGAAGGCATCACTCGAGGTCACCTTCTAGTATGTCCGTGCATCGATGATCGGTTGTTGGGGTCAGGTGCTGGTCTCCTCCTCTGGAGTCTCCAGTTTCTGTCTCCGGTGACCGACCTCTTCGACATCGGAGCCCTTCCCCGCCTCTTGAAAGGGCTTCCGATGAGCAGTTTCATCAGTGGGCCGCTCTTATGGGGCAGTGGGCTTGGAGGTTGGTGCAGCTGCCTGGCCCAGTCACTCCGAGGCCTTCGGGCCCTTTGGGGAGCAGGTAGGGCGGTTGGACATTCCTAGTCGTGCGGCGCCATCTTCAATGTCGTCAACTCCGCACTCAAGTGTTTTCCCCCCTCACATGACTGCGGCACAGGGGGCCACACCAATGCCTTTATCTCCTGGTATTCTTCCTCCTTTTCCTTCGATACCACTTCCCGGGGGGCGGCTAGCATCTGCACCCGTCGCCACTCCTGGCTCCATACTTTGGGCTTCACGAATGACGCCCAGCAGCAAGTCATGGCCTTACCTTTCAACGGTATGTATCTGTTCGGACCTCAGGTGGAGCAAGCACTAGAGGCCACATGGAAGACTAGGTCTGCTGTTAAGACAGCCAGGCCTACGCCCGTCCCCTCCCGGGGTGGAAAAAAGCACCAGTTTCACAACTGTCAGTCCTTTCAGGGCAAAGGCAGA
The DNA here is from genome assembly GCA_016271365.2 of Neoceratodus forsteri. Lineage (NCBI taxonomy): Eukaryota > Metazoa > Chordata > Ceratodontiformes > Ceratodontidae > Neoceratodus > Neoceratodus forsteri. Next base: position 1,502,094,770 of record CM057450.1, on the reverse strand, counting down.
GGAGGTTTTAACAGAAACCAGAACCCTCAGCTCCAAAAGAAAGCGCTGCAGAAGGCACAAGTCCCCAAAGCGCCACGTTCCACCTTCTGAGTGTCCGGCCCAGGTCCCACCTCAGCTGCTCGAGGGGGACTCCTACTCAACAGTGGGAGGACATCTGACTCACTTGTACAACCAGTTGAAATCTATAACATCAGACAAATGGGTCCTCAGAATAATCCGCGAGGGGTACTCTCTCAATCTTTTGGAAACCCTTCCAGATAATCCTCCCAACGACAGCCCAGCGTGTCAGCGATACAATCAGACCTTCTTGCTTCCAAGGTACAAGGTCTGCTGAACAACAGGGCAGTAGAAGTAGTCCCGCTGGATCAGCGAAACACAGGTTTCTACTCCCATTACTTTGTGGTCCCAAAGAAAACCGGCGGCATGCACCCCATTCTGGATCTCAGAAAGTTAAACAAGTTCCTACACAAGGAAAAGTTTAAGATGATATCACTCGGTACCCTACTACCTTTGATTCAACGACACGATTGGCTAGCCTCCCTGGACATGCAGGATGCCTACCAACACATCCTCATACACCCAAAACACCACAGATACCTAAAGTTCATGGCATTGGGTCAACACTATCAGTTCAGAGTCCTGCCGTTTGGGCTATCCTCGACACCTCGAGTTTTTACAAAGTGCACCAGTTCCACAACCACTGCCTCAGAGGTTGCCATGTGTGAAGAGCAGATGGACCACAGTAGGTTCTGGGAGGGTGAGGGTGGAGGAACAGAGGCGTAGCCCCCGAGTTGCACCTCTACACAAATCATATGTCAGTCTGGCAAATCAAGGTTCCTCTATGATGACACCCTCATTGGAGACCAAGAAGAATGCTGGGGACATCCACAAGGGAGACCCACAAAAGAGTGGCAAGGGACACCACAGGGGAAAGAAACAGCTTCTGATAGGGGACTCAATTGTTAGGGGTGTAGACCTGGGGAAGGGAGAGGAGAGGGAAGTAAGGTGCCTGCCTGGTGCCATGGCTTGGAGGGACAGGAAGCAAATCCTCAGGATTGCAGAAGCAGCATCACAGGAGAGGAAACTAGATATCATTGTCCACCTCGGGACAAGTGACCTAGCTAGGCATGAGATCAGTGCAGTGCAGTGCAGGATGAATTTGTGGAGTTGGGGAGGGGCCTCAGACAGGTAGCAAGCACGGTAACTTTCTCAGAGGTGCTGTCAGTCTATGGCAGGGGTGAGGCTAGGGTACTGCACACCATGCAGTTTAATGAGTGGTTGCAAAACTGGTGCAGAGCATAGGGCTTTGGCTTCATTGGGGACTGGGGGTCCACCTGGAGAGATGAAGGTCTATACTGGCATGATGGTCTGCATCTGTCCAGGAAGAGAAACACACTCCTAGGTGACAGGTTTAAAGGCTTCCTTGGCAAGCTTTTAAACTAGCCAAGGGGGGGGAGGTGCTGATAGGAAACATGAAAGTTCAAGCCTCCCCCCACAAAACATAGCAGGTAGTAGGGTAAACACTGAGGTACAGAGCTTGACAGAGAGCAGGACAGGGGTAAATGGAAAAAACGGACAAGGGCAATAAGAGCAGGGATGGGGTAAAGAAGGATAAAGCCAACATTAAATGGAGGGCAATGAGTACCAATGCCAGTAGTCTGGGAAACAAGCTTCCAGAGCTAGTAACCCTGATGGAAGAGGAACACTTGGATATTGTGGCAGTCACAGAAACATGGTACACGGAGAACCATGACTGGGATGTCAACATACCAGGGTACACAGTCTACAGAAGGGACAGGGAGGGTAAAAGAGGAGGTGTGCTCTCTACATAAGGGAAGGGATCAAAAAGCTACAGAACTAAAAAGTAAAGGGGGAGGACAAGAGGAACTCTGGGTCACCTTAGAGACAGGGAATGGCATCACAATCCACACAGGGGTTGTATACAGACCCCCGTCTCAAGGGGAGGAAATGGACAAGAAAATGATAGAGGGCATTCTCAAAATGGCTGAAAAAGGGGAGATACTGTTGATGGGGGACCTGAATATGCTAGATGTTAACTGGGCGACATGGACTGTAGCCACATCCAAGAGCAGGGTCATTCTCGATGCCCTACAGGGGGGCATGCCTTAGACAGCTAGTGGTGGAACCCACTCGGGAGGGAGCAATATTAGACCTGATACTCTCAAATGGAGAGAGGATCACAACTTTAGAAGTCAGTAGACATCTGGGAACAAGCGACCACTGCACAGTGTGCTTCACAATAAACACAACCATGGAGACAAGCCATACAAAGACAAGGATACTGGACTTTAGAAGGGCTGACTTTGGCATAATGGGTGAATACCTGAGGAATGCATTAGCAAATGGCCAGAAAGGAGGGGTGGAAGAACAATGGAGAAAAATCAAAACTGCTATCATGGAGGCAACAAGCCTTTGTGTGAAACAAATAAAGAAAACAAAGCGGAATAAAAAACCACTATGGCTCTCAAAAGAGGTGTCAGGAAAGGTTAAGGAGAAAAAGGCTGCATTCAAAAAGTATAAGGAATCACAGACGGAGCACGACAGGGAACTGTTTCAATTAAAGCAGAAAGAAGTGGGAAAGGCAGTCAGAAAAGCAAAGGCCTAAACCGAGGAAAAGATAGCCAACTCAGTTAAGAAGGGGGATAAAACCTTTTATAGGTACATTAGGGAGCATAGAAAGGTTAAGGGAGGGATAGTGAAGATTAATAAAGGAGAGGGGAGGTGGGCAGAGGGAGACAGTGAAAAGGCAGAGATACTGAATGAATACTTTTGCTCAGTATTCACAAAAGAAGAAGAGGAGGAGTTACCTAAACCAAACAGTAGAAGCACTCTGGATAGTGGGGTTGACGCCAGTCCATTTACAAAAGAAAGAGTCCTGAAAGAACTCATAAAACTCAAGGTGGACAAAGCAATGGGGCCTGACGGGATTCACCCTAGAATCCTAAAAGAGCTAAGGGAGGACCTAGTGACACCACTAACCACACTTTTTAACAAATCATGGGAAGATGGGGTGGCACCTGAGGACTGGAGGAGGGCAGATGTGATTCCCCTTCAGAAAAGTGGGAGCCAGGCAGAAGCAGGAAACTACAGACCTCTTAGTTTGACCTCAGTGGTGGGGAAAATGTATTTTTATTTATTTATTTAGTTTTTGTTGACCGGGTAAGTGCACTGGACAAATCCTGCCTATTTTCAGGCACGACCCGGGGGAGGGGGATACAGATGAATGCCAACTGACCTTGAACCAGATTAAGCTGTTGGTGGTATTTTTTTTAGTGAATGAGGGAAATTTGGCCAGGACACCGGGTAAATTCCCCTACTCTTTTCGAGAAGTGCCATGGGATCTTTAACATCCACCTGAACAACCACCAATCCAGGCAGATGGGACCTCGGTTTAATGTCTCATCCGAAAGACGGCACCTCAGCAGTGCAGCACCCCTCTCTTGCTGCACTACAGTGTCAGTACTGGGATATTAACCCAAGTGCCAGATGTGGGAACTGAGCCCACAGTTCTCTGATCTCCCGACCTCAGAGGTGAGTTTGCTACATACTGAGCCACTGATGGAATCACTTCTGAAAGAAAGAATTGTTGAGTACCTAGAGGCCAGCGGGGCACAGGACCCAAAGCAGCATGGATTCACAGCAGGAAGGTCATGTCAGACGAATCTAATCGATTTCTTTGACTGGGTGACCAAAGTAATAGACCAGGGAGGGGCTGTGGATATGGCCTACCTAGACTTTAGCAAGGCATTTGACACAGTCCCACACAAAAGATTAATAATCCAGTTAGCCAGCCTGGGAGTGAGTCCCAGGGTGATAGCCTGGGTAGCAAACTGACTGCACAACAGGACACAGAAGGTAATAGTGAATGGAACACATTCTGAAGAAAGGGGGGTTACTAGTGGAGTACCTCAGGGCTCAGTACTGGGTCCAGTCCTCTTTAACATCTTTATAGGTGACATTGCAGAGGGTCTGGAAGGAAAGGTATGCCTCTTTGCAGATGACACAAAGATCTGTAACAGAGTTGATGCACAAGGGGGGGTAGAAAGAATGAGAAGGGACTTGGCAAGGTTGGAGGAATGGTCAGACATGTGGCAACTTAGATTCAATGCAAAGAAGTGCAAAGTAATGCACCTGGGAAATAAAAATCCAGGAGAAGAGTACACAATAGCAGGGGAGGTACTAACGACAACAATAATGGGAAGGGATCTGGGTGTAGTCATATCAGATGACCTAAAGGTGGGTAAGCAATGTGAGAAGTCAGTAAGGAGAGCCAGGGGGATACTGGGATGCATAGGGAGGGGCATCACAAGTAGAAAAAGGGAAGTGGTTATCCCTCTATACAGACAGTTGGTGAGACCCCATCTGGAGTACTGCGTGCAGTTTTGGAGACCTCATCTACGCAAGGACATAGACAGGAAGGAAGCAGTCCAGAGGAGGGCAACTAAAATGGTGCAGGGTCTACATCAGAAACCATATGAAGAGAGACTGAGAGAGCTTAATATGTATACCCTTGATGAAAGGAGGGACGGGGGGACATGATAGAAACTTTTAAGTACCTCAAGGGAATCAACAAAGTCCAGGAGGGTAGCATATTTCAGAAAAAGAAATGTGTAAGAACAAGGGGGCACAATTTAAAGTTAGAGGGGGGACGGCTCAGGGGTAATGTGAGAAAATAATTTTTCACGGAGAGAGTGGTGGACACATGGAACCACCTTCCTGGAGAGGTTGTGGGGTCTAAAACAGTGGGGGAATTCAAACATGCATGGGACAGACATAAGGCAATTATAGTGGGGGGTTGCAGGAAGTAGGCTGTTGGCTAACTAGAATCTGCAGCTTATCCAATAGGTAAGGAAATGGGCAGACTGGGTGGGCCAAATGGTCCTTATCTGCCGTCAAAGTCTATGTTTCTATGTTGTGCAATTCTCACGGCACACCACAGAAAAATGGAATACAAGTGTTCCCGTATCTGGAAGACTGGCTCCTAGCAAGTCCCTCCAGGCAAGAGACTTTGGAGGCTGTAGCCATGGCCTCAGACTTCCTCACATCCATGGGAATTCTGCTGAACTGAAATAAGACGCAGTTGCAGCCCTCCCAGAAGCTCCTCTTCATAGGAACTCTTCTGGACACCTCCTGTACGAAGGCTTTTCTTCCAGAGGACAGAAGGAGCGATATCTGACAGATGGCCCAATACATCAGAGAACACAGCTCAGTTCGAGCTATCTCGATGCAGCGGATGCCGGGCCTCATGACATCCTCGGTGTTCACTATACCCTTGGCTCGTCTTCACATGAGAACCTCTCAGTGGCTGCTCAGTGGTCCCCAACCACTCACCCTCAGTCTTTTCTCATCAAGGTGACAGAACCTCTGAAGAGATCGCTCACCTGGTGGTCGCGGGAGGACAACTTTCTGGAAGGATATCCCTTTGCCCCTCTGGATCATCAGATCTCCATTACCATGGATGCATCCCTGATGGGTTGGGGAACCCACTGCCAGGATCTCCACACCCAGGGTACATGGACTCAAGACGAGTCTCAACTTCACATAAATGTCCTGGAAATGAGAGCCGTTCTCTATGCAGTCCAAGCTTTGAAGGACATACTCTGTCACAAGAACATTCTCCTTTAAACGGACAATAAGGCAGTGATGTACTACATCAACAAACAGGGCAGTGCACACTCTTACCCATTATGCAGGGAAGCAGTGAGAGTGTGGGAATGGTGCTTGGAGCACAAGGCTTTGATTCAGGTGGTTTACCTGCCAGGAGTACAAAACGAGCTGGCAGACCATCTCAGCAGAACAGAGACAGATCCTCACGAGTGGTCTCTCGACTTAACCGTCGTTCAGTCACTCTTCAAAGAGTGGGGAACTCCAGACCTTGACCTTTTGGTGTCCCCACTCAATGCAAAACAGCCTCTCTTCTGTTCCAGAAGTCCAGGACATGGCATTTTTTGTCGGGATGCGTTCAGGCTGAGGTGGACAAAACGCTTTCTATACACTTTTGCTCCTCTTCCCCTAATTCAGAGGGTACTCCTCAAATTGGAGTCTCGGGGGGCAGAATAATTCTCATTGCCCCCTTCTGGCCTCGGCAGATATGGTTCCCGCTACTCAACAGATGCTTCCCCTTCAGATGAACCTCCTGTCCCAGGGTCCCGTGGTCTATTCCCAACCTGAAGTTGTTTCACCTTCATGCTTGACTCCTGACGAGATAGAGGTAAATAGGTTCAATGTTTCTCGTAGAGTTTCAGACATTCTTTTGGCAGCGCGTAAGCTGGCCACTAGAAAAACCTACACAGCTAAATGGAAGCATTTCTCTCTCTGGTGTGCAAAATCCTCTTGGAACCCTTTTGCCTGCCCACCGAATAAAGTCTTGGAGTATCTCTTAGACCTCTCAAACACAGGTCTGCAGTACTCCACAATCAAAGTTCATCTTTTTGCCATTTCAGCATATCATGAGCCAGTACTTTCCATGTTGCTGGATCAGTTGCCCATGGTTAAGAGGTTTCTTAGGGATATTCTGCAAACTAGACCTCCTATTAGACATCCAGTTGCAGCCTGGGACATTAACCTAGTGCTAGACATGCTCACTCGTAAACCTTTCGAGCCTCTAGCCGCTTGCGAGTTGAAGTTCCTCACTTGGAAAAACGGTCTTCCTGGTGGCCATTACTTTGGCCTGAAATACATGCACTGGTCACAGATCCCCCATACACTGTTTTTCACAAGGACAAGGTAGTTCTTAGGACTCATCCTAAGTTTCTCCCTAAGGTTGTTTCAGAATTCCATTTAAACCAACCTTTAGTCCTTCCTACCTACTTTGCGAACTTCCATGAAGGGGAAGGTACCCTTCATTCGCTGGATGTTAAGAGAGCATTACGGTTCTACCTGGATAGAACGAAAGAAATTCGCAAGGCTTAACAACTGTTTGTTTCCTTCAGCGAGACCCGGCTGGGTCAACCTGTTGCTATCGGATGCATTTCAGCGTGGCTGGTGGCATGCCTTCGCCACTGCTATTCTATGGCACAGATCAAGCTGGAAGGCAGAGTGTACGCTCACTCTGCCAAAGTAGTCGCGGCATCTCTGGTGGAAATCCGTAACGTGCCCATTGCAGATATTTGCAATGTGGCTACCTGGATCTCCGTGCATACTTTCGTTAAACACTACGCCTTGAATGTCCATGCCAGACGACATCTGTCGTTTGGCAGGACTATTCTTAACGGACTTCTGTCCTAAGCACGTGAGCTCTTTATCTCCTGCCGCCCATCTCGGGGGATTATTTTAGCTTGGTACTCTTCCATTAGTATGAATAAGTGGTGGAGACTTTATGTCCAGGAAGTTCTTTTAGAATTCTGGGGTGAATCTCATCAGAATCCATTGCTTTGTCCACCTCCATGGGCCAAAGACACGTTTACATGGGCGACCAGAGCAAATAACAAAAGTATACATTGACAAAATTGCACAAAATTTAATAACAGCTGACAAAAAATATACAGAGACAAAGTTAATTAACTAAACAGTAAAACATTCACATCTATTACTTGAGAAAATATGTTTTTTAAGACCGTTTTGAAGGTATTTAGTGAGTTGCAAGTGCTGGTTATACATGATGGTTCCGAAAAAGACAGGGTGCATGCGCCCCATCCTCAACCTCAGAAAACTAAACAAGTTCTTGTACTGTGAGAAATTCAAGATGGTCTCCCTAGGGACCGTTCTACCACTTCTCAAGCCTCTAGACAGTTGGCATCTCTGGATATGCAGGACGCCTACCAACATATTCTGTTACACCCAAGTCTCCACAAGCTGCTTTGATTTGTGGCCTTGGGTCAGCATTATCAGTTCAGAGTCCTGCCCTTTGGGCTGTCCTCAGCACCTTGAGTCTTTACAGAGTGCGTCACAGTTCTCGCAGCACACCTGTGAAAGCTCAGGCTCCAAGTATTTCATTACCTGGATGACTGGCTCCTGGCAAATCTGTATAGGCAGGGTACGGAGGAGGCAGTGAACACAGCTACTCAGTTCCTAACCTCCATGGGGTCCTACTAAACTTCAAGAAGTCACAGTGTCAACCCTTGCAGCAACTCCTCTTCATAGGAGCCCTGTTGGACACTACCAAGGCAAGAGTCTTTCTTCTGGAAGACAGAAGAGGAGCCATTCTTCAGATGGCACATTTCATCATGGAGAACAACTCAGTTCGGGCCCTCTCCATGCAACGAATGCTAAGCTTCATGGCCACTTTAGTCTTCACAGTACCCTAAGCATGACTACAAAGGAGGACAGCTCAGTGGATGCTCAGCACTCAGTGGTTACCAACAATGCATCCTCAGCATTACCCTATCAAAGTGACAAAACCACTGCATTGGTCACTAGCTTGGTGGACGCAGGAGGACCTCATTATTCAAGGTCTCCACTTCACTCCACCAGAGTCTCAGATAACTCTCACCACAGATGCATCTCTCTTGGGGTGGGGGGCTCACTGTCAGGACCATCACACCCAGGGAGTATGGACTCAGATGGAATCTCATCTCTATATCAATATTCTGGAAATGAGAGCAGTCCTCTACACACTTTGAGCTTTAGTTAACTTGGTCAGTCATGAGGTAATCCTTCTGCAGACAGACAAGTCATTGATGTACTACATCAACAAACAAGGCAGGGCACACTCCTACCCACTTTGCAGGGAAGCAATGAGGGTTTGGGAATGGTGTCTGGAGCAGAATGCTCTGATTCAAGCAGTTTACTTGCCAGGAGAACAGAACTATCGGGCAGACCAACTCAGTCAGATGGGGCAAATCTTCACGAGTGGTCATTAGCACCAGATGTCGTACAGTCGCTGTCCAGATCTGGACTTTTTTGCATCCCCACTCAATGCAAAACTGCCTCAATTCTGTTCCAAAAATCCAGGACCTGGCATTTTTATCAGGATGCATTCAGGCTGCAGTGGACAAATTGCTTTCTGTATGCATTTCTTCCTCTTCCACTAGTTCAGAGGGTGCTGCTCAGGCTGGAGGCCTATCAGGGCAAAATGGTTCTGATTGCCCTGTCCTGGCCACAGCAAATTTGGTTTCCATTGATCAGCAACTTATCTGTGGTCCCTGCAGATGGACCTGCTGACACAGGGGTTCCTCATCCACCCCAACCTGCACTACCTTCATATTCATGATTGGCTCCTAAAGAGATAGAAGTGGGCAGTTTTAGGGTCTCCCAGAGGGTCTCTGCGATCATCCTGGCTGCATGCAAGCCTTCTGCTGAAAAGAACTACACAGCCAAATGGAAATGTTTCTTTGAATGGTGTGCCAAATCGCGTTTGGACCCATTCCAATGTCATCTGGACAAAGTCTTGGAGTACTTGTAAGATCTTTCTGATGCAGAAGTACAGTACTGCTCTGTAAAGTTTCACCTTTGTGCTATTTCAGCCTATCACAAGTCAGTCCAAAACCTTACACTGGCCCAGCTACCTCTCTTCAAGAGGTTCCTAAAAGGTATTCTGCACACAAGGCTGCCTGGGATATCAACCTTGTATTGGACATGCTCACTTGTAAGTCCTTTGAACCTCTAGCTACATTTGATCTCAGATTTCTAACTTGGAAAGCAGCTTCCCTGGTGGCTGTCACCTCAGCCCAAAGTGTCTGAAATATATGCTTTGGTCACAGACCCTCCATACACTGTGTTTCACAGAGACAAGGTGATTCTCCACACACTCCAAGTTCTTACACAAAGTGGTTTCAGAGTTCTGTCTAAACCAACGCTTGGTGTTGTTGCCTATGAACTTTGCTAATTTTCAAAATGAGGGAGAGAGAGAGAACTCTCCACTCCCTGGATGTGAAGAGAGCCCTCAGATTCTACATCGATAGAACCAAGGACATCTGACATTCCAAGCAACTCCATGTTTCCATCAGTGCTAACTGGCTAGGCCAGCCAGTTATGATTAGATATATCTCCACTTGGGTAGTGGCTTGCCTTCACCACTGCTACTCCATGGCTCAGGTCAAGTTAGAAGGCCATGTTCATGCCCACTCCACCAGAGTGGTTCCAACATCTTTGGCATAATTCCACTGTGTCCCCACTGCTGAGATTTGCAGAGCGGCAACTTGGAGCACATGCACAGTTTCGTTAAGCACTATGCCCTGAATGTCCATGCCAGGCAGCACGCCTCTTTTGGCAGGACAATCCTTAATGGACTTCTGTCCTGAGTGAGATCTGTCTCCTACCACCCTGCTCGGGGGGGGGATTTTTGTCTGAGCTTGGTACTCTAACCCAGCAGTGTGAATAAATGGGGAAGACTACGTCCAGGAAGATATGGGAATTATGTACTCACTGTAATGCTTGCTCTTCTTGGACAGTTTTCACCATTTATTCACGCACCCACCCTCCATCCCCAGAACTCACTCTCTCTGTATCCTAGTCTTCACCCCACTTGTGTCGGTTGGGCTGTGAAGACACTGTTGTTATTGTTGGCCCTTCTTATACGGGTCCAAAAGGCTATTTTATGCCCTCTTTAGGTTTAGTATTTACTTAAGTTAGGTTACGCTGCACCTCCTCAGTAAAAAAAGGTACTGAGGCAGTGGAGGGCCGTCGCCAAGATGGGCTATGAGCAGTCTTGTGGTGTCACGCATGCGTGCAGCCTGCCTCAGCACCAGCCCTCTGAAGAATTTTGGCTCCCACAGGGTCCTGGCACCTCCAGCTGAGAACCCAGCAGAGTGAATAAATGGTGAAGACTGTCCAAGCAGATCAAGAATTACAGTGAGTAATTTCCATTTTCATTATGCTGGGACAGCATTACCAGTTCAGAGTCCTGCCCTTTGGACTTTCCTCAGTTCCATGAGTCTTTAAGAAGTGCTTTGCAGTTCTTGTGGCCCACCTGAGGAAATTGGAACTCCAGGTGTTCCTGTACTTGGACGACTAGTTATTTTCAAGCCCATCCAGACAGGAGATATAAGAGACAGTAGCCACTGCCTCTGAGTTTCTAACTTCAATTGAATCTTGACTGAACCTCAGTAAGTCTCGGTTTAACCTTTCCCAGTGGCTGCTGTTCATAGGAGGTCTTCTGGATACAACCCGGGCCCGGGACTTTCTTCCAGAAAGCAAACTACGAGCAGTACTGCAGATGGCATGCTACATCTTGCGATGCAAGACTTTGTAAGCTCACTCAATGCAGCACTTACTGGATCTGATATCTTCCTCAGTGTTCTCACTGTCCCTGGTGCATCTATACATGAGGATTACTCAGTGAATGCTCAGTGCTCAATGGTCACAAGCATCGCACCCTCAGATTCACTGCACTTGGATTCACTTGGAATTGCAGAGACAACAGAAGGCAAGAAGCCCAGGTAAGCTTTCCCTTGTTCAGTTATAGTAATCCCCCAATCCCTTTTCAGCCAAGTATTTATCCAGTCTATTCTTGAATTGGGTAAGATTTCCATTATTCATAACCTCTGAAGGCAGATGGTTCCAAATGTTTACTATCCTTTGTGTATAGTACTTCTTACGCTTTTCCATTTTAAAATTGACTGGATTTGTATTTCATTCCCTCTTAAATTTTGTTGTGCTCTGTATTTCAAATTCAGTCCTTCCATGAGATCTTCCTCATTACCAGTTTTATACATCACATCAGACTCACCCCATTCACATTACCAAACCCCTGATAAGGTCCCTAACATGGTGGTCAGTGGAGGAAAATCTCCTCCAGGTCTTCCCCTTCTCCCTACAGGAGCTGGAAGCGGTACTTACCACAGATGCCTTTCTGCTGGGGTGGGGAACCCACTGCCAAGGCCTTCAGACACAAGGTGTCTGGGACACCATTAGAGTCTCATCTCCATATAAATGTGTTGAAGATGCAAGAGATTTTGTATGGTCTAGAAGCCCTAGTTGACTTAGTCAGCCACAAAATAGTCCTCTTTTTCCGACAGACAACAAGTCTGTCATGTATTATGTCGACCAATGAGGAGGCACTTACTCTTACCCTCTCTCTGGGGAGGCAATGAGAGTGTCAGAATGGTGCCTGGAGCAAGAGATCCTGGTCCAAGCAGTCTGTCTGCCAGGAGTCCAAAACACTCTGGTACATGAGCTCAACTGAAAAGAGATTGATCTGCAAGAGTGGTCACTATCTCTAGACGTTGTGAGATTGCTATTTGGTGAGTGGGTACCCCAGATGTGGAACTTTTTGCATTCCCACTCAATGCCAAACTGCCTCAATTCTGCTCCAGAAATCCAGGACGTGGCGCTTTCTGTCAGAATGCATTCAGACTGCAATGGCTAAATCTGTTTCTTTATGCATTCCCTCCAATTCCTATTATTCAGAGAGTGTTGATCAAATTGGAGGCACAAGGGGGCAAGATGATTCTAGTGACCTCCTGCTGGCCTCAACAGATACGGGTTCCTCTGTTGAACAAACTTTCAGCCAGCAAATTGAGGACTCTACCACTCAGGACTGACTTGTTGACACAGGGTCAGCTGGTTCATCCCAGTCTGTGCTCTCTTCACCTGCAGGCCTGGCTTCTGAAGAGATAGAGATAAAGATAGAAGTGAACAGGTGCACGGTGTCTCAGAGGGTCTTCAAAATACTTTTGGCTGCATGTAAGCCTTCTACTAGGAAGACATACGCAGCCAAATGGAAAAGATTTCCCATCTGGTGCTCTAAAAGTCACATAGACCCCTTCAGGTGTCCACCTGACAAGGTTCTGGAGTACTTACTGGACCTTTCTGATGCCGGTCTGCAGTACTCCACAATAAAGGTCCACCTGTGTGCTATTTCAGCATACCACAAGCCCACTGGCACCCTCTACCTGGCATATCTGTGACTGTTCAAGAGGTTCCTCAAGGCCATTTGGCCCACAAGACCTCCCATCAGGAAGCCAGTCGCTTCCTGTGATATTATACTTGTCTTGGATATGCTCACTTGCAAGCCCTTATTGCGATGTGTGACTTAAAATCCTTAACTTGGAAAGCAGCATTTCTGGTGGCTATTGCCTCTGCATGCAGAGTATCTGAAATCCATGCTTTGGTCACAGATCCTCTGTATACTATTTTCCATAAAGATAATGTAGTTTGTCATACACACCCCAAGTTTCTACCACAAGTGGTGTCATGGTTGCATCTCAACCAGGCTGCCTGTTTACTTTGCCAACATCCAGAATGAGGGAGAAAGGACTCTCCACTCACTGGATGTCAAGAGGGTCCTTAGGTTTTATCTGTATAGAATCAAGGGCTTCACATAATCCAGTCAGCCCTTTGTCTCCTTCAGTCCTAATCAGAAAGGGACAGCCTGTTACAGTCAAGTGGCTTTCTGCCTGAATTGTAAATTGCATCTGCCACTGCTACGCTGTGGCTCAGGTTAAATTAGAGGACCATGTATACACCAACTCCACCAGAGTGGTTTCCACGTCCATTGCAGAGATACGCTTTGTGTCTATTGGAGAAATTTGCAGGGCAGCACCTTGGAGCACAATGAACACTTTTACTAAGCACTATGCCCAGGATGTCTGTGCCAGGCAGCAAACCACCTTTGGCAGGACAACCTTTTTTTTGCACCGCTGCCCACCGTAATTGTAATCTTATGAAGTGTACTGTATTGTATTAATGCCCAGGACCACCTTGAAAATGAGCTTGCTCAATGGTGTTTATGCCTGGTTAAATAAAGTGATTGATTGATTGATTAAATGGGTTACTGTCCTGAGTTAACCCTCAATTCCAGCTGCCCTAGTCTGTGGAACTTTTTCTAAGATTGGTACTCTGACCCAGTAGTGGGAATCAATAGTGAAGATTGATTCTTGGAAGATATTAAAATCACATACTCTACGTAATTCTTAATTTTCTAAGAATATCTTCACCATTGATTCACACACCTGCCCACCATCCCGCAGTCTCTCTCCAGTATAGGTGTGATGATTGTCACCCCTTTATGCTTGGTTTGGGCTGTGAAAACACTGTGTTACTGGATTTGGTGACCCTTCTTAGACAGGCTGCCAGGGCTATCTTATGCTCTTAGGTTAAGTCCATAAATTCATAGGTTTTGCTACTCACCTTCTCGGTAAAAAAGGTACTGTACTGAGGTGGTTGGAGGCTGATGCGGCGATACACAAGCAGCCTCGTGCGCGGATGCCCGACATTGCATTGTTACCGCCGCACTAGCCCTCTGAAAAGTTCTGGCTCCTGCTGTGTTCTAGCACCTCCAGCTCAGACCCACTAGTGTGAATCAGTGTTGAAGATATTCTTACAAGATCAAGAATTACAGTGCCCCATGCAATGTCATGCCTAGAAGGAAGAACAGTCCTCCAGGAGTTGCAAAATGAAACATTCCCAGCCCTACTCACACTCTGCATCAGGTTCCAGGGCCTGTTTTGCCTTAACGTCTTCTTATGGAAAACATAAAGAGAAGAAAAGGCACTGGTTAAGGTGGAGCTCAAGCAACTCTACACAAAGGCAGTCTTGTCCAGTGGGCCAAAAATCTGCATAGTTGTCCTTGTTGATGACGATGGATTTTCTGAGGCCTACAGGGTAACTCCTCCATTCCCAACTCTCTCCCTGTCCACTGGGGAGCCTTTGGGTGAGCAGTTTGTTTGTTGAGCTGCTCTTAAGAAGCAATGGATCCACCACACACTTAACTCGGTGGTGCCGTTGTTAGCACCAGTCCCAGTTCCACTGGCACCATTGTTGCCGGAGCAGTCACTGGTGCTACCTTTGGAGCCGTCATCTTTAGTGGCACCAACTGGTGCCAATTCCTTCAGCGTCACCTCTTGTGGTGTTGCTGTTGATGCTGACTCTGGCCTCAGAGCCAGGGTCAGTGTTAGTCCTGGTGTCATTGTCATGTGCGATGCCAGATCTCCTGAGGGTGCTACCCATGACTCTGGTGCCACACATGGTGCTACATCCAGTGTCAGAGCCTTCACAGTTACAGTGCCAGCAGAGTGCCATGCCAGTGCTGCCATTGGAGCCGGGCCCCTCCACCCAAATTATGTGCTTTTATATCCTGTGCATACATACAACAGTGAGTACAATTTAAATCACATTATGGATTCTGACTCAGATGATGAATCCCTGGACCTGGTAGAACCAGAACTTTCTCCAGTCAAGGAGGCTGTCTCATTTCATGGACTGCTCAAAAACCTGGAAGGAAATTTTAGACAATCGCCATAGATCAGACCAGATGGCTACAACTTGAATTTTTAAATGTGCCTACTGTGCCAGTGTCTCTGGTTCTGTCAGTCCAGCCTGCTCTGTAGATCATCACAGAAATGACCTGAAGTAAGCCAGCTTCTATTCTGGTGGTCCATAGACCGTCGGATAAGAAGTATTTGGCTACCAGGACAAAGCCAGTGTGCTACACCCAGCCTATATCAGATGCTATTGTGATTTTGGCTAATAATAACAGGGCTATAGCCCCAAAAAGAGGTCACTGCACAACCCAATGACGAGTTGCATAAAGCGGACATTATGGGAAAAGGGTTATTTGCTTCACTCACCTTGGGCCCAAGAATAGCAAGCTACCAGGCCCATGTTTGAAGTATGAGTACCACATATGGGCCAAACTCAAATCCATAGCAGAGAGCTTACTCAGCATTACCTTGAAGCAGGAGCTTTTGGTAGCTATTACTCAAGGCATTGAGTCTAATAGCCACCATTTGAAAGCCTACATGGATTCTCCCGATGCTTTTGCATTCCAAGACATTATTGGCTGCAGACTGCTGGCTTTGCCCCTGATGTCCAACAGCAGGTAATGAATGTGGCATTTGATGGCACTTTTCTCTTTGGATAGCATGTGGAAAAGGTAATCAAGGAGTTGAACGAAAATAAATTGACCCTTAATGGTACTAGGGTTAACCAGTCCACCACCAAAGGGGAAAGGGTTGAGATTTTTACCACAATAAACAGTACTTTTGTGGCAAGCCATCCCAGTGAGGCTGTCCGCACTATAAAGCCCAGCCTGCTTAAGAGCAGCAGCAGCAAAAAAAGCCACAGCAGCAGGTGCCCAGTGTGACCCTCTGAGATGCAGGCTCCATATCTGCCTCAGTCTCCTGAGATGAACCATTCTGCTGCAGTAGAGGGTCATCTGACCTAGTCCTTTCAGCAGTGGAAATCCATCATAGACAAAAAGATCTTCCAGATTATCCAAGCGGGATGCTCCCCAGAACTGTTTGGAGACCCTGCAGACAACCCTCTGGGAAGGCAGTTCCCATTCTCAGCCCCCATGCAGAGTTGTTAACTCAGGAGATTGTGGGCCTTCTACTCAACAGGGCAGCAGAGGTGGTACCAGAGTTGGAACAGAACATAGTGTTCAACTCCTGGTACTTCCTTGTTCCCAAGAAATCTGGGGCATGTGCCGCATTCTGTATACAAGGCAAGAGAAATTCAAGATGCTCTCCCTCTCTCAGTTCCCTATTCCAGTATCTGAAACCCCAGTACTAGCTGGCATCACTGGATATGCAGGATGCATACTGGTACATACTGGTCAACCCCAAGCACCACAAGTACCTGTGCTTCTCTATGTGTGGGATGTGGAACATTACCAGTTCAGAGCCCTTCCCGTTGGAGTTTCAGGCACTGAATGTATTTACAAAGTGTTGTGCAGTACTAGCAGCGCACATCAGAAATCAAGGACTCCAAGTATTCCTGTATCTGGATGACTGGCTAATAAAGAACTCATCCAGATTGCGCACAGAACCGGTAGTGGCAACTGCCTCACAGTTTCTGTCCTTGATGGGAGTACTCACAAGTTTCAGGTAGCAACCTCCCAGACACTACTGTTCATAGCAGCTGTTCTGGACACCACTTGAGCTTTTATTCCAGAGAACAGAGTAGAATCAGTAGATTAGATGGCATGCCTTGCTGCACATCTTGAGTCTCATGGCATCCTCAATGTTCACAGTACCCTTAGCAAAGCTGCACATGAGAACCACTCGCTGGATGCTCAGCACCCAGTGGTCACAGGCTTCTCGCCCTTGAAGCTACCTCATACAGATAATCAAACCATTGGCATGATCTCTCCTGTGATTGGCAGTGAAGCAAAATCTTCTTCAGGTCTTTCTATTCTCCCCTTCAGACCCACAGGTGATAGTCATCATAGATACCTCTTCACTGAGATAGGAATCCAGCTGCATAAGTCTCCAAACCCAAGACGTCTTCAACACAGTGAAGCATCTGGTCCTATATGACCTACAGGCCTTATCAGACCTGGTTAGTCAAAAGACCAAACAGTTAAAAAAAAATGTGTCATCTACTATATCAACAAACAAGGAGGAGCCCACTCTTACACTTTCTGCAGAGAGGGATTGTGAGTGTGGGAATGGTGTCTGGAGCAGGGACCCTGCTTCAAGCAGTGCATTTACCAGGAGTCCAGAACATTCTAGCAAACAACCTCAATCAAGCATTGTCAGATCCTCATGAGTGGTCACTAGTAGATGACTTCAGTCAGTCCCTGTTTGATGAAGGAGGGACCCCAGACATAGACCTTTTTGGGTTCCCCTTAAAAGCCAAACTTCCTCAATTCTGCTCTAGAAATTCAGGGTTTGGTGTTTTCTGTCAGGATACATTCAGGCTGCAGTGGACAAATCATTGTCTTTACACCTTCCTTCCAATCCCTCTCATTCATAAAATTCTTCTCAGACTGGAGGCACAGGGAGGGAAGACAGTACTGATAGCTAAGTTTTGGCCCCGGCAGATCTGGCATCTACTGCTGACTCAGCAATTATACAATTGCAAATTCTGCCAGCGAGGATGGATTTACTGAATTGGGCCCAGGGCTGTCTAATCCATCCACCTATGTGCTGACTCCATCTCCAAGTCTGGCTCCTGAAGAGATTGAGGTAAACAGATTTAATGCCTCTCAGAGGGAATCTGAGGTGTTTCTAGTAGTAGGCGTTCGAATCGTTCTCATCTACCGTCCACCCGGAGATGAGAAACGCTTCTTACAGGAAGTAGCAGACTTCCTCATCGATATGTCGTTTGAGTCGCCCAGATTGATGGTTCTGGGTGACTTTAGCATCTAATTCAACGATGAACTCTCACAATTTGGTAATCACTTCCTCCAAGTTATGTCTTCTTTGGGCCTTACACAGGTTGTTTCCACTGCTACACATAAATCTGGGCACTCTCTGGATTTAGTCTTCTCTTAGGGATTGATTCATCTGACGTGGGGGTGGAACCAGTCGCCTGGTCTGACCACTACACCGTGAGGTTCAATTTTCGCACCCCCCTGAGAAGGCCTTCACCTGTGGAGATGGTCAGGTACCACCCATTATAGAATATTACTTCCCAGGGCCTTGTGGCGGTCCTTGACCTCTCATCCCCCGTGTTGGCTAGCAGTAACCCAGAGGCACTGGTGTCGGCCTATAATACGGCCGTTATGGTGGCCCTGGATCTTAGTGCTCCTGTTCGTGAGTGCCCCCTATCCCTTCACCCCAGGTCCCCTTGGTTTGATGGGACACTGAGGGAGTTGCGGAGACAGGGGCGAAGGTTAGAGCGTTGTTGGCGTAAGTCCGCCCTTGATGCCGACCACCTGAGATTGATGAAACACTATTCTATCTATCAAGCTGCAATCACCCATAAGAAGGCAGAATTCGTGTCCAGGGAGATTGCAGTTGCACAGAATTGACCAGCTCAGCAGTTTCGGACTGTAGACAGACTGTGCAATCCAGCCTGTCTGCAAGTTCAAAAAGCCTTTTCGCAATTAGAGTGCGAGGAGCTCGCTCGTTTCTTTGCAACTAAGTTGGCTGACATCAGGGCGGACTTGCGTCCGGCAATCTCTAAGGGTGTTGTTGTGGAACAGTGCGAGTTCACAATACCTCAGTTCTCTTGGAGTTCCTTTTGCCGATCTGAGGTCGTGGATATTATGAGGATCATCCATAGTGTGCAGCCCACGAGCTGTGGTTTGGACCCTGGACCGACTCCCCTAATTTTGGGCTGTTCTGAGATCATCGGTCCAGTTTTGGTGCAAATAGTCCGGTGTTCCTTAGAGTTAGGTGAGTTCCCTAACTCCCTAAAAGAGGCGGTGGTGACATCCCTCTTGAAGAAAGCTACTTTGGACCCAGACTGTTTTTCAAACTACAGACCTATCTCTAACCTTCCCTTTATTGGGAAGGTTATTGAGAAGGTAGTGGCAGCCCAATTGGAAGACCATTTAACCATCCATAATGTCTATGAATCCTTCCAATCTGGTTTTCGTAAAAGACACAGCACCGAGACTGCGCTGGTTCGGGTGCTTAATGATCTTCTGAGGGCGAGAGATCAAAAGAGACGTTCCATTCTAGTCCTCCTTGATCTCTCGTCAGCTTTTGACACTGTGGATCACCTGGTGTTGCTAGCACGCCTGAGGCTAATCTGTGGAATGTCGGGAACTGTTTTAAAATGGTTCACTTCATTCCTTACTGGGAGATCACAAAGAGTTCTGTCGGGGGTTCATTCCTCCGGCCCAACTTCTTTGTTGTGCTGGGTGCCTCAGGGTTCAGTGCTGTCACCCATGCTATTCGCAGTGTATGTGCTGCCCCTTGGAGACATTATAAGACGGTATGGGCTGAGGTTTCATTGCTATGCAGATGATACCCAGCTATACCTGTCTTTTGCACCTGACTAGGATGGAGCTCTCTCGGTGTTTAATAACTGTCTGGAAGAAATCCAAGGGTGGATGGATTCTAGTTGGTTAAAGCTGAACTCAAAGATGACAGAGGTGTTAGTGGTGGACCCGGATGGTCAGATAGTGAGGTCGCATGATGGCACGCCCCTCTGGAATTTTTCTTCGCGGTGTGTCACTTCTGTCCTCTGAATGGGTGCGCAACCTTGGGGTTGTCCTAGACGACAGGCTAACCCTTCAATTTCAGGTGTCGGCCGTTGTCAGGACTTCCTTTTATCATCTTAGGAATATTGCCAGGGTGGGTCATCTTGCTCCGTCTGACTCTTTGCCAACACTGGTCCACGCCTTTGTGTCCTCGCGCTTGGACTACTGCAACGCCCTTTACTTTGGGCTTTCTGGGGTTGAAATCCGTCGCCTTCAGCTGGTGCAGAATGCTGCAGCCCGCGGGTTTTGACTGGGACAAGGAGATCCAGTCATATTACCCCGGTACTGCACGAACTGCACTGGCTTCCTATATAGTGGTGGATCACCTTTAAAGTCATTTTATTGATTTTCAAAGCCCTTCATGATCAGGGTCCAACCTATCTAAAAGAACTTCTGTTGCCTTACTGCTCCGGCCGATCGCTCCGCTCGGCCGATGAGGGGTTGTTAGAGATTCCAAGAGTGAGTTTAAAATCTTCTGGCAGTAGAGCATTTTCTTATGCTGCACCCACTCTTTGGAATTCTCTACCACGTCAGTTAAGGGAGTGCAC
Source organism: Neoceratodus forsteri (assembly GCA_016271365.2). NCBI lineage: Eukaryota > Metazoa > Chordata > Ceratodontiformes > Ceratodontidae > Neoceratodus > Neoceratodus forsteri. Next base: position 1,502,074,445 of record CM057450.1, on the reverse strand, counting down.
CTCCGTGGAGGTATTTAAGAAAGATTTAAAAACTTACCTGTGGCATATGGCCTACTTAGAGGATTAATACAATTTGAATACAAATATTGTGTTTTGATTTTGTGAGATATTTTATTGCTTGTTTTTATTATGTGATGTTATGAAATCATTTTATTCATATGTTTTATTAATTTGGCATTGTATGTTGTGGTTTTGATATGTTCAGTGCCTTGATATATTGAAAGGCGCTTTAAAAATAAAGTTATTATTATTATTATTACTCCACTAGGAAAGCCTACAGGGCTACATGGAAGTATTTCTCTAGTTGGTGTTCCAAAATCTCAACTGACCCTTTCAAGCATCCTCCTGAAAAGGTTTTGGAATATTTGCTAAATCTAACAGACTCAGGGCTGCAATACTCCTCAGTCACTGTCTGCCTTGCTGCTGCTGTATCAGCATACTCTGAACCTGTGGGCACCAAGACTCTGTCCTAGTTACCACTCTTCAAAAGATTCCTCAGGAATCCTCCACACGAGACCCCCAATAAGAAAACCAGTTACTCCTTGGAAGCTCAATCTTGTGCATGACATGCTTACGTGAGCCAATTAATTATTGTGACATGAACTATCTTACTTGGAAGACAGTATTCCAAATAGCCATTACCTTTGCACGCAGAGTATGTGAAATACAGGCTCTAATTATGAATCCTCTGTTTCTAGGGACATGGATATGATGCTCTATCCACACTTTCTGGCAGTTGCCTTTCCCCTTAATTCTGGCCAGAACGTCTTCAAGCTGGCTTCTCCCACCCACTGGGTGGTAACTCCCTCGGCTCCGCCCCATGACGCCAGATGTTCCTTTCCGCTGGAAGAAGCAGGTTTCCTCCTTATTCCTCTCAGCACGGAGTGGGCCCTTTTGCTCTAAATCTTCGGATTTATTTCCAAACCTTCAAAAAACTTCTTCAGGCTTGATCTTCGATCGCAACCACAATGAGCGATGATAAGTACACTTCTGGGTTCTGCCAGTGCCTTTGTGGGCAAAAGATGTCCCAAACAGATCCACACACCACATGCATCTACTGTTTAGGCCACAAGTATGATCCTCAGGCCTGCAACATGTTGTTCCTTCCATCCCCTCCGTTCTTGAGGACTGCTACACCCGCCTTGTTCTCGGCCAACTGGATGAACGGGACCCGCCAGTCAAATCTAAGGATGCCCACCGGGTGGTCTCTGTGGCTGCGGGGTCTGCTGACCAGCTTGCGGAGTTTGAGGAGGCAGCAGCCCAGGCCGTGGTGCATACCTCCTCGGCTTCGGCCTTCATTCCGCTTTTGCTGGGCGCCTCCTTCTCAGGATCCTTCAAAGAGTTGTGCCAATCCTTCCCAGCACACAGTGAGGGCCTGTCCTCAGGGCACAAGTCCAAATCTAAATAAGCATTTGTCAATGTGTTGCTTGCTGTCATTAGCAGTGGAAGTGTAAGAGTTAGACAGATGCAGTATAGGAATGGCAGTGAAGTATTAAACTGATGCCAACTCCACCCCCACCCTGCAGAGATGGACAAGCATTGGGGTGTGCCTTTGTGTTGTCGCCCATAACGGTCACGACATTTCACCTCACCCTACCCTGCAGACACTTACAAGTGTCAAGATGTGCTTTGGAGTGTTCAGGCTGTACACTCACTTCATTCCATAAGGAAATACACTGAAATGGGTACAGTATAGGAGAATGGGGTGAACTCTGGGGCCAAAGGATCCAAGGTGCACCCCGATGTCTGCCACTGGCTGCAGGTTGGGGGTGGAATGGCATGAGCATTACTGTCGACAATCCCGAGTCACACCCTTGATGCCTGTCAGTCCCTACAGGGTAGGGCATTATGGTTAAAAACCTTAACACCCTGGGCGTTTCTTGGTATTTTTACTCCCAAGTTTTCAACATGGGCTTTTTGTGACCCCACCGCATGAACAGTGACACTATCAGTTTGTTCGCCGAAAGGCTATTTTGCACAGCGACTGCGCCACTTGGCACCACAGGTGCGAAAACACATTTCGAACAGGATGTGAAAAATGACACCTGCACTGTTCATGAAGAGGTGTAAAAAATGGCAATTTTGAAAATCTGGAGTGAAAATATAAAAAATTGGTGAAGTCACGAGTGTGCATAGAAACTGCGCAACGCACACCCGTAATGTAATTAGTTTGGGGATATTTTACAGTAGATTTTCAACATAGGAATTTTGGGATCTCCGCTTATGAACAGTGTCACTGTGATTTTCTTAATCTGTCCCAAACACTGATTTCGCACAGTGATCATGCTATTTTGCGCCGGAAGTGCGAAACACATTTCGGCCAGAGTGTGAAAAATGACAGCTGTACTGTTCATAAGGAGGTGTGGGAAAATGCCAGTGTTGAAAATCTGGACTGAAAATATTACGAATTCGTGAACTTACGAGGGTGCGTGGAAATTGTACAATACACGCTCGTAACACAGTCATTTTATGGACGTTTGTCACCAAATTTTCAACATAGCCAGTTTAAGACCTCTGCTCATGAACAGTGTCACTGTGATTTTCTTAATCTGTCCCAAACATTGATTTCACACACACCGACCGCGCCACTGTGCGCTACATGTGCGAAAACACATTTCAGGCAAGATGTAAAAAATGACAGCTGTACTGTTTATAAGGAGGTATGGTAAAATGGCAATGTTGAAAATCTGGAGTGAAAATATTAAAAATGCTTGAAGTTATGAGCATGTGTAGGAACTGCGCAACGCATGCTCGTAAAAGTAATTTTTGGGAATTTTTTCACCAAATTTTCATCATAGAGTTTTTGGGAGCCTACCTCATGAACAGTGTCACTGTGATTTTCTTAATCTGTCCCAAACATTGATTTCGTACACTGACCGTGCCATTGTGTGCTACAGGTACGAAAACACATTTCTGGGGAGATGTGAAAAATGACAGCTGTACTGTTCATAAGGAGGTGTGGTAAAATGGTAATGTTGAAAATCTGGAGTGAAAATATTAAAAATGGTCGAAGTTACAAGCGTGCATAGGAACTGTGCAATGCATGCTAGTAAAACAGTTATTTTTGGGAATTGTTTCACCAAATTTTCAACATAGGGTTTTGGGGGGACTACTTCATGAACTGTGACACTGTCATTTCGTTAATCCATCCTGAAAGGTGGTTCCACGCAGTGACCGCAAAATCACCTTTTGGGACCAAATAACAAAAAGACAGTGACTGAGTTCATGAGATGGGGTCCCAAGAACACCATGTTGAAAATTTGGTGAAAAAAATCCCAAAAATGGCCAAGATATGCACCAAAGTTGAAAAAAACTAATTTATGCCATTATACAACATACCGGCATTTCTTCAGTTCGCGGTCGGCTTTGAAGAGTGCAGACGTGTTTCCGGTCCACAGAAGATCATCCCTCCAGGCCTCGGAGGTAAGTGTGGGGTGAGGTGGGGGGTGGGAGGTGGAGTACACAGAGGGTGGGAGTTGGTTGGGGAGGGGCAAGAGAATCAACGAGGGACCTTTTTTTTCTTCTAGGTTTATTTATTTATTTATATTTTTTTTAAAGACGACAGGGGACTTTTGTCACGCTGGGGTAGGCTCCCAGCGTAGCACCAGGAAGTTTGTTTGGAGGGGGGGTAGTGTAGCCGACGGGGGATTAGGCACCCCCATTGGCCAAAGAGACTTTTGCCACACTGGGGTGAGCTCCCAGCGTGGCAGATGGAAGTTTGTTTGGTGGGGGGCAGTGTAGCCGACTGGGGATCAGGCACCCCTGTTGGCCAAAGAGACTTTTGCCATGCTGGGGTGGGCTCCCAACGTGGCAGATGGAAGCTTGTTTTGGGGGGACAGTGGAGCCGACGGGGGATTGGGCACCCCCCCCCATCAGCCATACAGTGTGCTGGGGGGAGAATGCATGAGCCGAGGGGGGATTGGGCACCCCCCTCGGTAAACAACAAATGTGGGGAGTTGCATTATGCCGACGGGGATTGGGCTACCCTATCGGCAAATGAACTGGGGAGGGGGTCATGCTGACAAGGGGATTGGGCACCCCATCTTCTTTTTTTAAAAATTAATTTATTGAAATGTTTCACCAGGAAGGCACACTGAACGGCAGGCGGCAGTTTCTGTCGGCTTGGTGGGACTGTAAGAGGTCGACAGAGATGCCATCGCCATGGGGATATCACGCAATCAGCTGATCTTATCTGTGTCAGTCTTCACCATTCATCACATTTGGGTTCTGGCCCGGAGGTCACGACCCAATGGGAGCTTTTTTTTTTTTTTTTGGATGGGCAGAGTCGACGCACCGATGGCGCCACCCTCAAGGCCAATGCACTGCCTGGCGCTTGTGGGTTGGTCATTAGGTGTCGTCGACTCCGCCCTCCAGCCAGTTCTTCGTCTCCCACCGTAGAGGTTGCACCGCGTGTGGAGCTCCAAGCAGCATCGCTTCTCTCGTGTCGTAGATGCCGAAAAGTTTTACCTGCCGGTTCCGTTTCGCCCTACTCGATGCCGCTGTTGGTAAGACTGTTCCATTTATTATTTTTTAGCGACGTCGAGTCTGTGTTTGAATTGTTTTTCCATCGATCATGTCTCGGTTGGAGGGCAAAAAATCGCTGAAAGTGGGGTGGCCCCCTTATGCGTCGGTACCTGTGCGGCTGCAAGTACTCAGTTACCGACCAGCATGATCGTTGTCTTGCATGTCTTGGCCCGCTTCATGTCAAGGATTTGTGCGATGCCTGCTTCTCCATGGACCGTCGTGTCATCAACCAACGCATGTGGAAAGTTGGACGAGCTCCACCGACTTTCAGGGGACGGGCGCGAACTTGTCGGGCCAAGCCGCGGTCTCTCGGCCTTTCCTCCGGGTCCCCTCCTGGTTCTATACGGACCGTGGAGGAGGGGGCTTCTACTTCTACTAGCCTCACCGTGGCAGAAGCCAATTCCGCGGTGCAGGAGGCACAGTCCATTCCCCCTGGGGAGTGGGTGGGAGGCACCGCTCTGGCAATCGCCCCTTCGGGGGCGAAGGCTCCCCCGGTGTCGTTTCCTCGGGCTGGGAAGCCTGGGTTGGCACCGTCCTCAACGCCATCCGTCGGTGCCGTCTTGGACCTCGGCACCATTCATGGCGCCGTGGGTCCTGATGCACTGTGGTCGGCACCGGTCCGCCACTCGGTGCTGTCTCTGCTGTCAACGCCGTTCGCAGCACCGATGGTGCTGACGGGACCGTGGGAGGATCTACGGCACCGTCTTCAACCGTTCCTCACCTCGAGGCTGGGGATGGCACCTTGTCTAGCTCTGGTGCCACTTGCGGCGCCAAGCAAGGACATGGCACCATGGGAGGTGTCACCCTCGGTGTCGCTATCGGCGCCGTCCCTGACTCCACTGCCGCTCATGGCGCCATGGGATGGGACGGTGCCGGCTCTTCTTCGGGCACCGTTCACGGTGCCATGGGAGAGTTCAGTGCCGGCTCTGGTGCGGACACCCGGACTGGCACCTCCTTCGGTCCAGACAGGAGCGGGCGCCCGCGTACGGTCTGGCACCGGACTTCGGTCTCTGCCTCTTCGGAGATGGACTCCAAGTCTGGTTCGGACCGGCTGTCTGACTCTTTGGAGTTGGCAGCCCATGTGAACACCCTAGTAGTTTCCTCAGCTGACCGGAGCCAGCCTCCCTCTGAGGAGCGGGTGATAGCCCCCGAGTCTAGGGTCAGGGGTGCTGACCAGCAGGTGGTAGTACAGGTCACTATTGCCCGGCAGCCTGGGCTTGGAGGGTTTTGTGCACCCTCAGTTGGGTTACCCCCTCAGGTGGTATGCCTGGATCACCCAACTTTAGGGCTGACCGGAGCACCCACGGGAGGGGAGGGTGCAACTCCCTAGGTGGTCCCCTCGGGGACTGACCAGGGTTGTCAGCTGCCTAGGCTGGTGTTTGCGAGGAGGATGGCTTTTTCAGATTCCGAGGAGTCAAGGGGTCAGGGTTCGATGCTGCGACCCTTTTCTGGGACCCAACCGGGTTCGGGAAGGAGTCATAGCGCTAACCCCTGTCCTTCCTTCTCAGTCTCCTTGAGAGGGACCTGGCCTTTGGAGGGAAGAGACCGTCCTTTTGGATTTCAGTGGTCCCGGTCACCTCACAGGGGGGGGATTCTTCAGGGCACAGCCTAGGCAGTTCCAGTGTGGTTGATCAGATGTCGGCTGTTGGGCTTTCTGGAGCTCCTCCTTCCTTTGGGGCTCCTGGTGCGCTCTCTTGCCCGGACAGAGGACGGTCGCCTTCTGTTGTTGACTTAACCCCAACTCCTCTGTCACCATCTCCTGCTCTCCCAGGCATTCTTGGTCCTAGGGGACCTCTCTCTCCTGGAAGGAATTCAGGGGTGTGGCTGCTCACTTCCATATGTACTGTATGTCAGGGCCATGGATGAGCAGGTGTTCCACCCTCCCCCCCGAGCAGCCAACCTCTGGATCTCCAAGGTCTTCAGCTTCCTCATCCTCCTGTTCTGGAGATGAGGAGTCTTCTGTCACCATCTCCCCTGCTGCTGATCTTGTGGAGTATCAGCGTTTCCTCGTGAGGATGATGGAAGACCTGTGTGTCACCCTGCCCACTCAGCATGATCCAGAGCATTTGACGCCTGCCTTCTTAGGCGACTTTAGTGCGGCCACCCTTGTGGTGCCCTCCTGGCCTGCTCCTGTCTAGGAGGCGTCATTGCACTTCTGGCAAAGACCCTTTTCTGGAGTCCCAGCCCCTAGGGATCTGAGCCAGAGGTATTGTGCCCCCTCGGAGTCTCCAGGTTGTATGCCTCATCCTCAGTCAGGACTGATGCAGCTGGACACTCCCGATGGGCTTCACACCCTCCACCGTGACCGGCCTCCAGATCAAGATTCCATGGATTTTGACTTCTGGGGGGAAGAGAACCTTCTACTCAGCACAGTTGCTTCTTTCAATTTCTGCTCATCAGGCCCACTATGCTACCTATGATAGGTTTCTGTGGTCCAGGCTAGGTCAGCTCCTAGCCTCTATGCCTGATTCGGAGGTAACCAGACAAGCCATTGCACTCTCTGCACGTGGTCTGGAGCTAGCAAGGCACCAAGCGAGGGCATCTTACGACGCCAGTGAGGTAGCTTCCAGGGTCATAGGGACAGTGATCTGTACTAGGCGGACGGCATGGCTGTGTCTCTCCCAGTTGTCACCCTTGGCCCAGCGTAGGGTGATTTCCCCAGCGTACCGGAGAACCCACCTTTTCTCCCATAGGGTGAGGTGGCGTCTGTCGGGGCAACCTCCTGCCCCCTCCGGGGTGTCCCCGTCTCACTCTCCCCAGTCTCGAGTCTCGCCAGGCCCATAAAGGTTCTCACTCTCAGTGTTTTTCCCCCCACTGGGAGCTAAGGGACTTAGTCCTTTAGGGTCTAGGGCTCCCTTCGGCGGGGCTCGGTACTCACACAAATGTGATGAATGGTGAAGATTGACAGAGATAAGATATGAAAATTACATACCTACCGTAATTCGTGATCTTTCTGTGTATCTTCACCATTCATCACAAATCCCAGCCTCCATCCCCCTGGGGCCTCAGTCTCTGGGTCCCCCTCCCTCTTTGTGCCCCCCTTCCCCCTCCTTCCTTTCCGCTGGTCAGGAGCGGGGTGACCTGGGGCACATAGGGGGATATTTACCTTCTAACAGGAGGGGAGAGGGATCGGGGGAGAGGGTGCTTCTCTCCTCAGTGCCTTAGCCCCACCCCTTTGGGGTGGGGGTTGATGGTTGCCCTCTCTTCTCTTCTCTTCTCTCTCTCTCTTCCTCTGTCCTCCTCCATTCCTGTCCTTAGGGCCTCATCCCTCAAATTTAATTAAAAAGAAACCTTTGTTTCTCCCCTTCCAATTATGTGGTTTCGGGGTAACCCTGGATTCTGTCCCTTTCTCCCAGAATAGCCTCTTCTGCTCATGCCTCATGCTGGAGTTCTTGCCAGTGCTTCTGTGCCTTGAATTCTGGCAATTCAGCCTTCTGGCTACTCCCTCGCAGCTACTAATCCAGTCTGGAGACAATCATCAGTCCAGGGTTGGTCCCCCCCCCAATTTTTATTTTTCCCACCCTCCTTCCCTTCCTTTTCTGATTCCAGAGATTGGGGCCCCTTTCCAATCCCATTAGTTTTTCTCACTCTCCTGCTGTCCTCTCTGTTGTTTATTTTCTCCTTTTAGTCTGTATATCTTTTCTTTCTATCCCTTGGACTTCCATGTCCCTCCCTCCCAACCCTTTCTTACTCTACAGTGACTCAGAACTGGCGGGAGGCGGGGTCGATGACATCTAACGGCCAACCCATGGCGCCACACAGTGCGTCAGCTTAGGCCGGCGCCGTCAGTCGTCTGACATCCGACCATTAAAAAGAGCTCCCACGAGGTTGTGACCTCTGGCCAGAACCAAATGTGATGAATGGTGAAGATACACAGAAAGATCAGGAATTATGGTAGGTACATAATTTTCATTTTTGGTAGCTTGTAATGCACCAAAACAGCTGATTTCGTGGTGATATGGCCGAATTTCTTTACACATTGTGGCATGCTCATTAACTGCTGTGATCGACAGCATGCTTCTCTATTGGCTGCGGCAGAGACCAGCCCTAGAATGGACTGCTGCCATTTGGCATAACACTGACACACCTCCATAACTTGCTTTTGCAGGAAGCTGACACAATGCATTTCTTGCACATGCATGCAAGCAACACAAAAAGAGGCAAAAAAACGCTTTCTCGGGCTGTCGATCGTTGATCGGGAACACTCTCGGCCCGAGGGCTTTCATTCCTGCTACTCCTCCTGATCCAACTTCAGTCAAATCTTCAGCCCAGGCCACGCCCACAGTAACTCCATCAGGCCAGTTGGCGGGCCGCTGGTTGATCTTCTGGCTGAGATTTTCTTGAGTCAGTTGACCAATTGTCAGCTGAAGTGGCCGACACTTCTCTTTCCACGACTCTGGTCCTGACCCAGACTGTTGGAGGGATGGATCAGTCCACTGAACTGTTGCCTCTGATCTCTGACCAAGACCCGGTGGAGCCGCAGCGCTCGCCAACTCCCTTTGAGCCCCACCGCTGATTCCCCCAGTGGTCGTGGTTTTGGTCCTGTTCCCGTGGGTCGAGCAGTTCCTGCCGACATCTGCACTCCTGCTCTCAACATCATGGGAAGCGGTGCCACCACTACTCTTCATCTTCATCCTCCTCGAGTGAGGAGAGGCCTCAGCGCAGACTGCATCAACGCTACGAGGATCTTATGTAGCAACAGCTGGTGTTCTCCAGTATGAAACCAACTCCGGCTACTACACTGGCCATCACTTGGCTGTTGCCTCAACGGCTGATGCCTTCTTTGCCTAAAGAGATGACCAAGACAGTCTTGGCTCGGCTGCTTCCAGCATCTCCACTGATTCCCGTGGAGCCGCCACCTGTACAGTCAAAAAATAGTGCTCCGACGAAGGAGTCTCAGCCAGCCAAGGGGCTCCCCCATCGGCTGTCGGTCACCGTCACCCCTGACCATCTGCGGAGGGTCAGCAGGGACTCTGGTGGTCGACCCCTCTTTAACTACACTTCGGAGTCGGAGGGTTCCTCCTTGGACTCCCGTCCGGCTGATGTGGAGTCGGTTGGGGGTCTCTCGATGGATGAAGGCACTACCTCCTTTATGGGCCTTCTCCTCCTGATCTCGGAGTCCACGTATATGAAAATGGAGCCTTTCCAGAAATGGGCTTGATACCCTTTGACCAAGATCCTGGACCAGGGAGATACTCCTGGGGCAGCCTTCCTAGTGGCAGAGGCCATCCTTGGCTGCTTTGGCAGCACCTCATCTCCTGCTCTGTGCCCTCTGCCTGGATGGTTTGCAAGTATGCCGTACCTACCGGTTTCTTGTCAGGATTTGCAGAACACCCCTCAGCTGACGGGCTGGTGGCCAATTCTGTGTTTAGGTGCTCTAGCAACACTGGGGACATTGATAAGCTGCCCAACAAAGAATCCAAGAAGTTGGACCATGTGGCTAAGATGGTTTATGCTGCCTCCTCGCTTGGTCTTCGCCAGGTGAGCTCGGCCCTCCTTATGGCCCACTTCTCCCATGCCCTGCTGGACACCCTGGATGAGATGCTTCCTCATCTGCTGGCAAACCTCCAGACCACGGTCAAACAGGTCCAGGACCAGGGTCTGGCTGTAGCTAAGCAACAGCTCCAGACAGCCATGAACATTGGGGACTCCAGTGCGCTCTCCATAGTTGCCACAGTGGCAGTGCACCACAGAGCTTGGCTGAGGATCTTGACCTTCATGGCGGACACTCAGCACAAGCTGGCAGATGTTCCTTTCCTGGACACCGACTTGTTCGGGCCCGGAGTCGAGGGCCACCTCACCTACATTGAGAAGTCCTTTGCCACCTTGGACTCCATGACATCTGCCCAAAAGGACCCCAAGGGCTGTAAGCAGCAGCAGCAGAAAAGGAAGCCATTTCAGTCCACCTCTACCCCTGCAGCAAAACCAGCCCAGCCCCAGGCTGGTCAGCAGGCCCAGGCCTGGCAACCTCGGCCAAAGTCAGTGGCCTCAATTGTCCATAAGTCTGGGGGGAGAGGCTCCAGTGGCTTCTCAGCCGGACCCTCCTCCAAGCCTGCCCAGTGATGGGATGGGGGTGCCTCCCTCATGCCCATCACACCTCCCCTGGGTCCTCCCATGGGGGGCCGGTTCCCCCTCTTCATTTCCACCTGGTCCAGTGTCACCACAGACAGTTGAGTCCTTGAGGTAGTGGGTCAGGGTCTGCCTCTGAAATTCAGGTAGTACTCTGCTTGCCAAGCCCGCGCCCCACAGGAGGACTTGGTATCCGCAGACATCCTGTCAGCTCTTCGGGACGACATTGCCTAGCTCCTCTGCAAGAAGGTCATGGTTCCTTTCACAGATCCTCCAGAACACCCAGGGTTTGTCTCCAGGTACTTCCTGATGCCAAAACAGAAGGGGGGCTGGCGCCCCATTCTAGATCTGCACAACCTGAACAAGTTTCTCAAGTCGCACACCTTCAAAATGGTAACTCTGTCTCAGATCATACCATCTCTGGAGCAGAACATGGTTCTGCTCACTGGCTGTCCAGGACGTGATCTCTCACATCCCAATCCATCCATCTCACCGAAGGTTTATCTACTTCTGAGTGGAGGGAGCCCTCTATGAGTTCCAGGCCACGCCGTTCAGCCTGTCCTCAGCCCCAGGGTCTTCAATAAGTGCATTGCAGTGGTGGCAGCTTACCTGACGTGCTGAGGGGTCCAGGTTTGCTTCTACCTGGATGACTGGCTGATCGCAGGTCCCTCCAGGCAGGAGGTGGAGCGGTCCAGGGACCTGGCCCTCCAGACCTGCATCACCCTTGGCCTTCTAATGAATGAGACCAAGTCAGAACTTGTGCCTTCGCAGGTGATCAACTTCATCGGGCAGAGCTCGACTGTTGCGGAGCCAGAGCCCGGCTCCCTGCGGACAGGGCAGAGGCTCTCTCCTCCTTTGCCCGATCATTTCAGGTTGGGCAATTGCACCCTGCCCAGGTCTTCCAGCACCACATGTCAGCCTGCACTAGCATGGTCTGATGGGCCTGATGGAGAATGCGCTTCCGCCAGCCAGTGGTCTCGGCGCAGGGTTCACTTCGACCAGCTGGTCACTGTGACCTGGTAGACGTGGGACACCCTTCAGTGGTGGCTGTCCCAAGAGCATCTGCAGGAAGGATCCCATTTGTCTGCCCAGAGCTGATGGCCATCCTCACTAGCAATGCCTCTCACACGGGCTGGTGTGACCACCTGGGGGAACACAGAGTCCATGGGCTCTGGACCCCCGAGGAGTCCCGATGCCATATCAACCTGCTGGAGGTCCGAGCAGTTCAGCTGGCACTGACTGCCTTTGCTCCTCACATTCGGGGCCAGGTGGTCCAGGTCCAGACGGACAACACCACAACCATGTACAGCCTCAACAAACAGGGCGTGATGCACTCCCTGCCACTGTCCAAGGAAGCTCTCCGTGTGTGGACCCTTGTGCACAGCCTGGAGGTCGATCTCCTAGCCATCCATGTGGCAGGAGCCTCCAGCCAGCTGGCAGATGCCCTCAGCCATGTGGGCGAGGCGTCTCACGAGTGGTCTCTCCACCCAGAGGTAGTACACAGTTTGTTCTCCCAGTGGGGCACCGCTCAGGTGGATGTATTCACCTCCAGGGAAAACACAAAGCTGAATCTGCTTTGTGCCCACCCACCTCAGTAGAGAACGCTGCAAGGGATGCTTTCTCAAGGCCCTGGACCCCAGGCCTCTTCTATGCCTTCCCTCCACTTCCCTTGATCCACAGGGTGCTTCTCAAGGCCAGGAGGGACAAGGCCCAGGTGATACTGGTGGCTCCGGTCTGGCCGCACCAGCTTTGGTACCCTGATCTCCTCAGCCTAGGCAGCAGGCTCCCAGAGCATCTTCCTGCCCCCCCAGACCTGCTCTCCACCCATCAGGGGAAGGTACTCCATCTGGACCTTCAATATCTGCACCTGGTTTCCAGGCTTTGGGTCTCTCTGAAGATGCCCTCACTGTGGTGGAGGCATTTTGGAAGAAGTCGATCAGGAAATGATCTGCTTCCAAGTGGAAGAAGTTCTCCATTTGGTGCCAGAGCAAGGGATTGGACCCCTTGTCCTGTCCAGTGGCTAGCATCCTTGACTACCTGTGGTCCCTCTCTAAGTCGGGCCTTCGGTCGATGACCCTTAAAGTGCACCTGGCAGCCATCTCTGCTTACTGGGCGCAGGCCGGTCGGCAGTCGGTGGCGCAAGAGAAGGTGGTCTGGCACTTTTTCAAGGGCCTAGACCACATTTCTTCTCCGGTGCATGAACCACCACCACCTTGGGATCTGCTGCTGGTTTTGGCAACGCTCATGGGCAAGACATTTGAACCAATGCACAGGTGTAAAATGTCTCACCTGTCGTGGAAGACCACCTTCTTGGTGGCTATCACATCAGCCAGAAGGATCAGTGAACTCCAGGCGCTTTCGGTGGAATCTCCTTACCTGGTCTTCCACAGGGACAAGGTTGTCCTTTGCCCCGACCCAAAGTTCCTCCCAAAGGTTGTGCCAGAGTTTCACCTTAACCAGGTGATTACTCTCCCGGTGTACTGCACCAGTCACACCTCTGAGGCCAAGCACAGGCTCCATACTCTGGACCTGAGGCGATCGCTCGCTTATTACAAAGAGCGCATAACTGGAGTTCAGGGAGAGGTTTGTCAGCTGTTTGTCACCTATGCTGAAGACGCACCTGGCAAACTTTCAGCCAAGTGGACGATTGACAGGTGGATTGTATCCTGCATTAACCTCTGCTATTGGTTGGTAGGGATAGGGAGCCTCCTGTTGGGCTAAGGGCTAATTCCACCCATCATACCGCTGCCTCCATGGCTTCTTTCAGGGACGTCCCTATCCAGGAAATCTACAGGGCTGCTACCTGGAGGTCAGCACACACCTTCATTTCCCATTACCACATCAACCTTGAGTCACACCAGGATGCTGGTTTTGGGGCCTCAGTTCTCCAATCTCTGCTCCCAAAGTAGGGGGTAGGCGCCTTGCCTTCCTCCTCCCAAAGTGCTGCTAGGAGTCTGCCAGAAAGTGTGGCTAGAACATCATATTGACGGCCCTAGAAAAACAGGTTACTCACCTGTAACAGTAGATCTTCCACGGCGTGGTCTCTTGCAGCAGGCAGTGCACTTGGGTCATTGCCAGATGTTGCTGTGGTGCACGGCAGCTCTTCTAGCAGTCTTTTCCAGGGGCCGCCCACACATGACATCAGCTTCCTTTTTCCTATACAAGTGTGGTGAGAAGTCCCTGGTATCCTCAGTTCATTTTTCCGATGTCTTCAGCTCGCATGCAGCAGCTAGAGCACCTTCAGACAGCAGTCATCGCCGAGAATTTGAGCAAACGATGAATGTCCAAAGAATCTTCAAGCAAGATAGTACTATTTCGTTCCTGCCACTGCGGTAGGAAAATCTACCACTTCAACAATCACACCACTTGTGTAAGGTGTCTGGGACCCACACACGACACCACTTTCTGCATACATTGCCAGGATTTCAACCATGCACCCCATCGATGGCGGCTGCAGGAAATCAAAAACCACTTAATGGAGCAGAAATTGTCTCTCATGGAGAATCAGGGGGCTCATCCCAAGAACTCCATATCCACTGATTCTCATAAGTGGCACGAAAAGGAGAAGGAGAAGCCCTCCTCAACTTCCATGCCTAGGTGCTCATCGATGGCCACCGTTACAGATGCTCCACCATTGATGATGCATTCTCATGCTGCCTCTTCATCGACGGGAGGTTATACCCTCTCATCGATGGCGCTTTCCAGCGCGTTGACGGCAGTTTATGATGAACCCTTTATAGGTTCCATTGATGTCCCATCAATGGGGGCTCCTCTCCCGTCGATAGGGACATCATTTTCACTGCATAATACAGTTTCCCCAGCGGTTCCATTGATGAGGAACCGCATTCCACTGGGGAAACCTACTGCATTTGCCATGCATACTGCCCCTCCAGCCTCGCAGGTGGGTACTCACAGGGGCCAGGCAGACAGAGATCGGGACCCTGGACTTTACCACCCAGGGGCAAGACCTGCTCAGGCTATGCATCCAATCCTCTCCACCATCCCCTTGGTTTCCCAGAACACCCGTCCCCCCCCAATTCTCAACTGGACGTTACTTCGGTAGTACAGCAGGTCACGCATGCCATGCGACATGTTCAGCCTTCCAATCCAGGAGTGCCGAGCCACCTATCCCGTTCCCCTTCTCCGCCACCTAAACACTTCCAGGGTGACAGACACCCTTCACCACCCTGGTCACCTCCCTCATACGTGGATGACTACCTATCAGACAAGGCTGAATTCCCAGTAGATTTTACCGGAGATTTGGAGGATGTGGATTCCTGGACATGGATTTACAGTCCCACTCTCCCCTATCAGAGATTTCCTCTCTAAATGAGGATTTATCCAGGCAGGTGGCCGCCTCACCTCCAGATGACCTATCCTTCCATGAGATGATGGTCCAAATTCAAAAAGTCATGGGATTCTGTACTACCGAACATGACAAACTACATGAGGATATGGCAGACTATCTAGAGTTACCAGAGGATCCAATCTTAGTGGTACCCCCACTAATCCAAACCTACCAAAACACTATGCATGCAGCCTGGAACCAGCCTTCCACTGTTATGGCTATTCCTTGCAAGGTGGATCGCTTCTATCAGGCTCCTCTGGTGGATCATCCCTTTTTAACCACCACTCCTGAAATGGATTCAGTGGTGATTACTGCCACTCATGATCGTACTGAACGACCGAAACACATGAACTCCTTACCTCCAGATAAAGAGTCCCGTAGGATAGACTGTCTGGGGAAAAAGGTATTCCAAGCAGGTACCATGATTCTCAGAATCCTAAATTATATGGGACATGTGGTCAAATACCAGCGTACACTCTGGTCCTCGGCCATTGAATTAATCAATAAACTCCCTCCTTCACAGGCAAGGGAACAATTACTGGCTATAATATCTACTGGTAACTCCATTTCCCAACACCTACTTTGTTCGGGATATAATGTGGTCGATACTTCGGCTTGCTTGTCAGCAACTGGCATTACCTTGCATCGCCATGCTTGGCTTCGCGTCTCAGGCTTCACACCTGATGTACAGCATAGAGTGGTCAATGCTCCCTTCAGTGGGTCCAAACTGTTCGGGCCAGATACCCAAACACTGATAGATCTCCAGTCTTCAGGAAGAACTCTCAGCACGGTGCATGGCATGTACCATACTTCCCAGCCATCCTACTGTCCTCAATCCTCCTTTTATTCCAAAAGAGGTGGAAAATACAGAGGCTCAAATAGGGGCAGATTCTGAGGTCGTTCACAGTCTACCAGAACCAACACCTCTGCCGCCAAGAGCTCCCGCTCCCACCCTCATGGTGGGGCTGGTCAGCCCGCCTCCCAGTGACCAACTGGGGTCCTGTCCATGCTTCCCTGAACAAGCCTCGGAAGCTATGGGCCGCCATTTTGCCCTCCATTTGGAGCCCTGGACAACGATCACTTCAGACGAGTGGGTACTCCAGATCATTCAGCGGGGTCACACTCTGAAACTACTTTCCAAACCTTCCCCTCATTTCCCCCACTCTGTCCATTACCCACCCGACCATATTCCTATTCTCCAGGAGGAACTACAGGCACTTCTGAACAAGAAGGCCATTTCCTGGTACCCCCTAGAGAACACCAAAAAGAGTTTTACTCCCACTTCTTCCTGGTACCCAAACAAACTGGAGATCTCAGGCCAGTACTGGACCTCAGACAATTGAACCTATATGTCCAGTACAAAAGGTTCCACATGGTCACCCTAAACTCCATCATGCCAATATTGAAACAAGAGGATTGATTATTTGCCCTAGATATGAAGGATGCCTTCCTACATATCCCTATCCATCTTGCCCACCACAGATTTCTTCGTTTTCACCTGTTGGGTCAACACTACCAATTTCAGGCACTCCCCTTTGGCCTCTCATCCTCCCCGAGAGTGTTCACCAAGTGCCTAACAATATTAGCAGCAGCCCTACAATGGGACATGCACTTTGTCTTCCCATAGTTGGACAACTGGCTCATCAAGGCAGAGTCCAAAGCCTCTCTGCTTTTCTCCCTAGAAGCAACCCTAACTCGGTCCCAAGCTCTACGGATTACGAGCAATTGGTCGAAGTCCAATCCAAGCTCTACACAGTCGCTCCAATATATAGGAGCGGTCTTAGACACTGTCTCCGCCAGGGCCTACCTCTCGGGCGACAGACAGGACAAGCTTCTGTCTCTGGCATTACAGATACAAACCCAGAAAGTTGTCACAGCCAGACGTGTGCTATGTCTCCTAAGTCACATGGCCGCTACCATCCCTACGGTAGCTTTCGCCCGTTTTCATATGAGACCAGTCCAGTGGGTTCTTCAGAACTAGTGGTCTCAAAGAACAGAAAATTTCAAATACAAAATAAGAGTCATTCCCATGTTGCGGGTCCACCCTAGTATGGTGGATCCTCTGAGCCAACCTATGTCAAGGCATGCCCTTCCAGTCCCCCCCCCCCCAGCAGACGTTGACCACGGTTGCATCTCTGGAAGAGTGGGGCTCACAACTGGGTCCTTACAGAACACAAGGCAAGTGGACCAATTCTATCCCTCATCCCCACATCAATCTCTTGGAGCAGAGGGTGGTTCGCTTAGCCCTTCAGGCTTTTCAACCTCACTTGTCTCCCGGGCTGATTCAGTTAGACAACACCACAGTGGTATTCTACCTCAACAAACAAGGTGGTATGAAGTCCCGTACTCTGTGCAAAAAAAAGCTTGCAGTTTGGCAAGAAGCCATTTGGCAACGCCTCGTACTGACAGCCGTTCATCTACTAGGATGGCAGAATCTCCTGGACAACCTTCTCAGTCACCAGTCATTCGCACATGAATGAACACTTCATCACGAAATGCTTCAGAAAATCTTTCATCCATGAGGAACCCTGCAGTTGGATCTGTTTGTCTCCCCAGTCAACCACCGTCTCCCCAAATACTATTCCATTATCCCGAGCAAAAAGGGATGGTCTATAGATGCCCTGTCCCAAGCATGGACAGGACTCTTCTTATATGCTTCCCCATCCCACTCCTGCAATGGACTCTACTGAAATTACAACTCGAACCTGCCACCATGATTCTCATTGTCCCTCTGTGGCCTCGGCAGGTATGATTCCCCCTCCTTCAACAGTTCTCAGTGGAGGAACCCGTTCCATTGCCAATCAGACCAAATCTCTTGAGTCAGAATCAAGGGACCCTTTTACATCCCAAACTGAAAGCACTACATCTTCACACTTGGCTCCTGAGGACGCTTTCGTAGCACATTTACAAGTGTCCTCCACTGTTGCCAGTATATTAGTGCCTCACATAAACCAGCGACCAGGAAAACATATAATGCCAAATGGAAACGCTTTTCCATCTGGGCTGCTTCCTGGTCATTGGATCCCTATTCTTGTCCACTGGCGAAAGTCTTGGATTATCTCACCTCGATTGCCGAGAAAAAATTAAGCTATTCCTCCATCAAAGTCCATTTGGCCTCTGTTTCAGCCTTCCATGAACCTCTGGATGGCAGATTACTGTATCAACATCATCTAGCCAAAATATTTCTAAGAGGAATATTACATATTAAGCAACCTATTAGAAGACCCACTCCTCCGTGGGATCTCAATTTTCTAATAGAGAAATGAACTCTTAAACCCTTTGAACTGGCGGCCACTTGTGACCTCCATTTTCTTTCTTGGAAAACACTATTCTTAGTGGCTGTCACTTCAACTCGGCGTATTTCCAAGCTCCAAGCCCTCATGTGTAGAGAACCTTACTTGATTTTTCACAAAGACAGGGTGGCACTTCGTACCAACCCTTCCTTCCTACCTAAGGTAGTGTCAGAACACACCTTAAATCAGTCCCTGGAATTACCAGTATATTATCCTGAACACTACAATCGAGGTGAACACCTCCTACATACTCTAGATATCCATTGTATATTATGATACTATACTAATTGAACTAAATCGATCAGGAAGACTTCTCAACTTTTTGTTACCGTCACCTCAAGAAGGGAAGGTCTCCCGATCACTAAACGAACCCTCTCCAATTGGCTAGCACACTGTATAACATTTTGTTACACGAAATACAACTAGCCATTACCAGGACTTGTCCAAGCCCCTTCTACCAGAGCTATGACCACCGCTGCGGCCTGCTTTAAAGGGGCCTCTATCACAGATATCTGCAATGCAGCTACCTGATCCACAATTCATACTTTCATGAATCATTACAACTTGGACGTTTCTTTCACGCCATAGGACGGCCTTTGGCTGAGCTGTCCTACAAGGCCTCCTGTCAAAATGACCACCCTTCTTGGGTTTACTGCTTGGGATTCATCCCAAGTGTATTACCTGCTGCAAGAGACCACTCCGTTGAAGATAGTACAGTTATGTAAGACCTTATCATAACAGTAGATCTTTGAGGAGTGTCTCTTGCAGCAGGTACTATCCCGCCCTCCGTCCCCCTCCTTCTCTAGGAGAACAAATTCTGGTCCAGTGACTTACGGGTTGGGATACCTATGGTACCTCGGCTTCCCCTCAGTCCTCGCTTAGTGAGCTGAATCCAGCGGGGGAAATTGAGGATACCAGGGACCACCCACACTTATATAGGAAACAGGAAGCTGATGTCATGTGTGGGTGGCCCCTGAAAAAGACTGCTAGAATAGCTGCCGTGTGCCACAGCAACCTCTGGAGATGACCCAAGTGTATTACCTGCTGCAAGTGACACTCCTCAAAGATCTACTGTTATGGTAAGGTCTTACATAACTGTACTTTCTAGGAGTGGTATGTGATTTTCATCCACATGGACCCACCTGACCTCCCCTGGCTTTGGCGCACAACACTGCTTCCAGCGGGCAAGATCTGGCGTCATGGGGTGGAGCCGAGGGAGTTACCACCAGGGTGGGTGGGAGGAGCCAGCTTGAAGATGTTCTGGACAGAATTAAAGGGAAAGGCTACTGCCAGAAAGTGTGGATGAACATCATATACCACTACTAGAACTACTGTCTCAGGTGAATAACCTGTTTATACTGCACTGTCTTTCGTAAGGATAGAGTAGTCCTGTGTACACACCCCAAGTTCCTACCTAGGGTGCTGTCAGTGTTCAATTTGAACTACACCTTTGTTCCACCTACTTACTGTCCTAACCCTGAGAGCAAAGAGAAAAGGATACTACACTGGGTGTCAAATGAGTCCTTAGATTCTACCTGGATAGGACGAAGAATGACAGTAAGGCACAGCAACTGTTCGTCTCTTTCGATCCTAATCAAAAGGGGATCCCTGCCACTGTACATTGTCTTTCTATCTCTGCCACTGCTACACTATGGCAGGGATAAAGTTGGAAGGTTTTGTCAGAGCTCTTTTCACCAGAGTAGTAGCCACTTCATTAGCACTCTGTTTTGTGTCCATCACAGAGATCTGCAAGGCTGCCACCTGGAGCACTATCTATATTTTCACTAAGCGCTATGCTCTGGACATACATTCCAGGCAACATGCAAGCTTTGTATGTGCCATGCTGAATGGCTTACTTTCCTAAGTAAGCCCTAGAGTCCAACCTCCCAAGTCCAGGGGACTTGTTTCTGAAGCTTGGTATTCAAGACCAATCAATGGGGCTTTCTGGAGAAGACTGATTCTAGGAAGATAGAGAAGGTACCGTTCTTACCATAACTGAACTGTAGATCTTCCTGAATAACTTCAACCCACTCTCCATACCCTACATTCACTATGGTGCTGTTATTAGTATACTGTCTTGCTCTCTCCTCTGATAGGTAAGGGCTGTGAAGACACTGTTTTCATTTGGAGGAATTGTGCCTTTTTATAGGGGCCAGCAGTGCTGTCTTATGCCCTTAGATGGTAGGTAGGTTGCTTATTGTAGTTTTGCTCACTAGCTCTCCTCCTCAGTAAAAAAGTACTGAGGGAGTGGGGGGAAGGCACTGCTGTATACCAGCAGGCATGCACAGGAGACGTGTGTGGGGTGTATACCCACGTCGCCAGCCCCCAAAGATTCTGGCTCCAGCAGGGTCCTAGAGCATCCAGCCCTTGGATCAGTAAGTGCTATTCTAAGGAGAAGAAATTCAGGAACAAAAAAGTGCTGTAGCTTCTCTTTTTAGTTTAAAAGGGTCAGAATTGACCGGTTGGGGTGGGGGTAGAGAATCTATTTATGGCGTTTTTAGCAGTAACCTCTCATTTGACAAAGTATTAAGAATTATGTACTTGATTTTTCTTGGCTTTTGGTTTGCACATTTTGATATATTCTGTTTCTTTTGTAGGAAAGCAGTGAAACGGGCTCTCTCAAAGTGGTACATTTTGGCTTAGTTTGAAAATGGAGTCTCCACAAAAAATTACAAATACAACCCAAGGAGTCTGCTTACTGTACAAAGATGGATATGCTTTTACAGCTAAGTTAATATATTACCCTCTTTTTAGTGAAATACATCTGAGTTTTTTACTTCATTTGTGTATATGTAATATATAAAGTGTATTCCTTATTTTTTTTACTTTGTCCTTACTCTGTGCTGAGTGGTTAGAATTTATCTTCTGATGCTTTCACAGGTGTAGAGAGAGTTAAGGTTATTAATCTGAAAATGATGATTTTATGTTACAGGATCAGATCATGTTGGAAATTCTATTTATCATGTCCAAATGTATGCCATTACTATTTTTTTATCTATGTGAACTGTGAGTCTGAAAACATTGAAAAAGTATATTGTATGCTTTATTGATTGTGACCACCATGTGCCAATATATATTTCTCTGTACTTTATTCTTCTTTGTACTTTGATAAAACTTAATAAAATGCAATTAAAAAAGAAAATTGAAAAAGTATTGTAATTTTTTGATTTTACAAAATTGCCTGTTGGTTGTTCCATCAATGTATTTTGACTTATTTATGTACTGGGTAATGTATGCATCAGCTCGTTGTTTTTCCATCAGTGCACATATAGAAGTCCGTATCACTGCAACATGCATGCCTGAATCGCCTGCTGTATATCAATGGAAAGGGGATTGTTGGATCTTTCCAGTGGTGTGCAGGGTGCGTTTCTAGCATTTGTGCTCCACAGTATATTGACTTGTAAAGCTGCATTATCATTATCCAGATAAAGATGATACATTGAAGTAGATTAAAGTGTATCAGTACTTGAACAATAGTTCCAAAGTTAGCCCTTTCTAAACATCTTGGGCTCGATATTGGAAAATGGACAAAAGTGAAGCGCAAAGGTTAGCACTCTGCATGCCCACGACCCTGAGGATGCAATATTTAGTCATTTAGTGCATTGACGCTATCTGATTAAATATAGGGGCATGTCAGCACAGCGCTAAGTCAAGTAGCGCTGCCCTGACATGGATCTGGGAAGTGCAGGGAACAGCACCTCCAGACCCGGAAGAGCTGGGAGCCCCCATGTGATATTCAGCCGGCATCATGCAAATGAGCCCATTGGACACGCAAAGCACTAAGTGGCCATATGCATGCCCATTACTGGCTCATTTACAGGGGAAGCAGCAGCAGATTTGTGCCCCTGCCACAGGTCCCCCCCCCCCACCCTGATCGCTCAGGCCCATATTGTAATACATAGTCCCTGGAGTCTAGTTGCACCCTCCAGTCACCATCCCTGTATTGTATTATGTTGTCCCTGGTGTCTAGTGGCATTTCTCACCCTCTGATCACCATCCGTGTATTGTATTATGTTGTCCCTGGTGTCTAGTGGCATCCCCCACCCTCTGATCGCCCAGCCCCGTATTGTAATATGTAGTCCCTGGTGTCTGGTGGCACCCCCTACCTTCTGATTGCACTGACTCATATTGTGATACATAATCCCTGGTGTCTACCGGCACCTCCCCACTCTTTGATCCCTGTCCCGATAAAATAAAATGGTGTCTAGTGGCACCCCCTCATCGATCCCTGTCATCCTACAAGTGTACACAGTCCCTGGCTTCTAGCAGCCTCCACCGGCACTGAGCAACCCAGCCTGCCAACTCACTCTTAGTTTTGTCACCAGTGCTGTGGATTCGATATGGCGACTGGCACAGCCCTCATGTTACCACCTTTGCCAGCTGCCATACGGTCTCACAGGGAACATGCATCCTGTTTACAGTAATAGGAGCTTGCACAAATCTAACTCTGAAGACTCCTGTGAGTGAATGCATTAATTCCATGCTCCTGCTGTATAATATGATGCTTCTATTTTTAAGAGGACGACCTAGTGGTGATTATTTCTCTTTAACTGCGAAATAAAATTCTGCTTCCCATGCAATGCTTGTGATGTACAGTACTGCTAACAGGATGTAAAATGGTATTGGCTCTTTGATAGCAATGACCAGGGGCACTGGAAAATTGCACCCGCAATTCTAATGCAATTTTCTGCACAAAATCTGCAATTTCTTGCACTTTATTACATTTTTGACTGTAACTGTCTAAAATACTTAAGTTCTCAAGGAAAGATACTCATACTGCTAACAATTTGGTATACAGACTTGCATTTGGCCAAAAAATACAGTGTGAGGAAAGAGGAGGAGGGGTGCAATGTGGCTCTGCTTTCATCCGATTCACTTTCCTGGTTTGGTTTCAAAATCCTCTGGCCATGCATATGTACACTGAAGCTCTTAAAATCTATGTTGAAGTAGACCATCAGAAATCTTTTTCTGCCACAACAACAGGTATGAGAAAAGGTACAAATTGCCCCGTTCACCTAATTGGCGCATTGACAATGCTTGTTTTTGAATGGTAGGGTAAATTTTTCTTGTATACATACTTTCATTCTGAATGAATTTTAATTCAAATGTGTGAGGAGTTTGGATGGCCCCCTGATTATAAACTTGAATGTCCTTTTGAGGGAGTTTTCTTACACCAAAGTAAATAGTTGTTGAACAGGCTTCATTATTTTACTTCTAGAAACTGGAAAAATATGTTTCAGGATTTATTCAATATTGGCTGACTGTGAATTATTAAATAAAGTCTAGGTAGCACTGCATGAGGTAGATATCTTTTGATTTTAGAAGATAAGCTACTTAATGAATAGTTTGCAATTCCTTTCAAAAACACAAACATTTCTTCCTATTGAAAGTATGTACTGTCACACTTGGACAGCTGGTTCTGATCCCCGTATCATTTTTTGTAAATATAAAAAAAAGTATGATGGACTGTGTCAACAGAAACCACTGTCGTGCTAAAGTGACACATAAAACCTCCCCAGGCACAAGTTCAAAAGACAGAACGTAGGGAAAACTACAAATATCTGAGGTTCAATAAGCATGTTAAATTGGCTTTGATCCCAGGGAATAAAATTAGCCATTCATGACGTCCTCAGGGAAATCCTTTAATTTGCACTAAGGATCAGGAAAGAAGGAACATCGGCATGTGTTGGAACTGTCTTCCACAGAAGCCATTTGATTACATCAAAGAGACTTTGATGTACAGGTCCCAGACTGCATTGTAGGACAATATGCATGTGTGTGTGTGTGGGGGGGGGCCATCAGAAGGAAGACAGCAGTACATCAAAGAGCCTTTTATGTCTGCATATCACAGACCAGTTTGAAAGGTCACAGGAAAAGAGGAAATTCATTGATGTCACCTATTATTTTTTCAAATATCTTGTTTGGACATCCTGTGTTATGGAATATAAAGTTTAATACTCCAAGGCGGAGTTAGGTGACCTCAGAGAGAAGACCGGCTCAAGACTGCTTTTAAGTCTTCTGAGCAGACCTTAGAGACAAACATTTTTCATCTTCTGACTGAGAAGGATGGACATCACAACACTGTACATTATGAAATAAGAATACCTTGGCTAAGGCCAGTCTGAGTGTATACATTGTAAGAATTTGCACTTTAAACCTGTTTTGTTTTTAAGATTGCATGTGTTGGGGATATTTTGTTCTGTAATTTTTCTGTTTTCCTATTTTATCTATTTTAAAGTAAAGACATATATTTTAAAAACAGAAACTGCCTGGTGTGCCTTGAAATTTCTTTTTATATAGTGAAGCTTTGAAGGTTATAGTTGACACTGTGTATGAGCTTATTTTGATACAAAACTGGGACATGGATAAGAGTTCTCTAAGGACTTGCATAGGGTTCTAAGGGTTCATTTTGCAATACCTGGTTAGGTGCCCATAGGCAAAGATATCTGGCCCCCCGAAGACAGAATTATCTGAGCCTGATAATTGGATACGCTAACAAGAGGTTATCAGTTTGAATCCCTCCAGAACTTGAGACTAAGGTGACTCGACCCCACAAAACAGACAAGAGGGTTACCTTGTACTGTTAACTGTGCAAAAATCCTACGCTCAGAGGTTGGCACTTTGGGAGTAGAGGGTTGACCTGCTGAGTGAATTTGTGACAGATTGGTTGGTAGCGGTGCCATGAAAAGTTTAGTGGTATAAGCCTCATTGTTCAGTGTGTCAGCTTGAGACTGTTCAGCTCATTTGGAAAAAAGAAAGGCAGTGTTTTATTTCAAAAGGAAACAGAACTATATCCCTTGGCTTACAGTCAAGTCCCTACCCGTTTTATTTTTTTTTCTAAGTGCCAGTCAGAGTATCAGTAGTAAGGAAAGATGGCTTCCCACTACAGCAGGCACACTGTTGAATACTTAAAACAGTTGTGTGAGGACAGAGGAGTCCTGTTCGAGGTGACAACCAAAAAGCAGAACCTCATAGAGGCCCTGATGGTAGCAGATATCCAGAGCAGCAAGTCACAGACCGTGACTGAAAGGGACCAAACCTCAAGTGTGGAAGGGCTAGTGGCCAGTGAAGGGTCCAGAGCCGATGAGGAGGACAGCGGGGCCACTGTCAGTGAAGGGCCACAGCAGCAGGGAAAAGTCACCAGTATCCTGAATCCAGAGGTACTCAGACTGCAAATTGAGTTGCGTAAGATGGAACTGGAGGCAGAGCGAGAACAGAGAGATACAGACCGTGAGGAGCATGAGCGCCAACGAGATGCAGAGGAGGAGAGAGAGAAGCGCCAGAGGCAACACGAACTGGAGAAGCTACGACTCCGACCAGCGGCACCAGAGTAGGTAAGTGACTTGGGTTTAACTGGAACTGCAGGACTGGGTTACAAATTGAACTCTAAATTAATAGCCGAATTTTAAGGAGGGGGAAGATATGGATGCTTTTTTAAATTCTTTTGAAAAAGTTTGTATTCAGGCAAAAATTCCTAGAGAGTTTTGGAGCTTCCAGTTATCTCCGCTACTTACCGGGAAAGCTCGGGATGCATTGGGTCGAATGAACAATGAGGACAGCAATGATTACAGCAAGCTAAAAGCTGCACTGTTAAAAAAGTTTTAATTAACTGCTGAATCCTACAGAGCTACTGTAAATTCTGTAAGCTCAGGAGAAGCCCTGATATGAGCTACGAGGAGCTAGCCATGAAACAACGTCAGTTTTTAAAATGGTGGGAAGTACTTGAGGCACAAACTGTTGATAAAATTAAAAATGTGATTTTATTAGAACAATTTTTGGGGGCTTGCCCAGCAGAGCTAAAAACCTGTCTAGAGGACCGGAGATTCAAAAACAGTGCAAGAGGCTGCTGAACTCTCGGACTGCTATGCCAAGAGCAGACCTGCTCTGAGAGTGAGTGGGGCAGGCGTGGCAGTGCAGAAAGGGAAAAGCACACCTTCGGGGCAGCTAAAACCCTCACTACCTCCACCAAAACCAGTTAGCCTCAGGTTTCAGAGAAAAGATTTCTCTGAAGTAAGAAATGCATTTTTGGCTGTGTAAAGAAACTGGGCATATTGCCAGATGGTGTCCCAAAAAGGCAAGCCATAATACACAACAGGGTGCTAGAAAAGAAGTGGGTTGTTTGTGTGTCCCTGGAAGCATGCCAGTGAACATGAGGGAACACATGCACCCAGTCATGGTGAATGGTGTACAGACGCAGGGGTTAAAGGACACGGGCATCCCTGACATCGGTGAAAGGGGCTCTGGTACAGCCTGGTCAGCTTATACCCAATAAATACGTCACTGTACAAGGGTTTATTGGTGAAGAGAAAACATTGCCACTGGCTAGTGTTCTCCTAGACTGGGGTGAAACAGGAGGAACTGTGCAACAGGTGGCTGTAGCCAAAACGTTAGCTGTGAATGTGATCCTGGGTAACAGTTTACAGCAGGGGATGGTATGTGCAGTTACCCATAGCCAAGCGGCAAGGGAAACTTGTAGTTCCCTGAACCCCACAGAAGCCATTGTGAAAACCACTGGAAGGCTAGTTCCCCAGCCTGTGTCTCCTGATATGGAGATTAATGAAGAGGGGGTAGACATTTCCCCAGTAGCAAGTGACCACACAGCTATGGAAGGTTACTCCGAAGAGGGAGGGGTGACCCATTGTCTGAAGGTTGGGATTGACAGTGATCCTGAGGTCCCTGACGCTAGTGCTAGTGACCCTAGTTTAGCAACTGAAGGGGACCTGTCCCATGCCTTGGGAATGTGTGAGGGGTTTACAGCTGCTCAGAGGGGTGACCCTAGTTTAGAGAAGCTGAGGGCTTGGGCAGACTCAGAGGGAAAACAGGGAGGTGACAGCAGACATAAGGTTTATTGGGAAAATGGACTTATGCATACACAGGCAGTACAGACAGAGGGAGGGATGCTAGGCAGGTAGCTTGTCATTCCCCAGTGGTATCGTGAGCAGTTGCTCAAAATTGCACATGATATCCCCTTGTCTGGTCATCTGGGAATCACGCGCACTATGCAGCAGTTGGCCCAGAATTTCTACTGGCCTAACTTCACCCAGCAGGTGAAGGAGCATTGCAGGTCTTGTCACCGGTGCCAAGAAATAGGGAAGGCGGGCAAGAAAACCCAAACCGCCATGATTCCATTGCCCATAGTGGAGGAGCCATTCCAGAGGGTGGCAATGGATATTGTAGGGCCTTTAAATACCCCCAGCTCCTCAGGGAAGAGATTCATCCTTACTGTGGTGGATTATGCCACTCGGTACCTAGAGGCAGTCCCCTATCCTCTCTGAGGACAAAATGGCAGATGCCTTACTTGGGATTTTCTCCCGTGTTGGGTTTCCACAGGAGGTAATCACCGATTGAGGGGGTTCCTTCATGTCAGACCTGATGAAGTGTTTATGGGAGAAGTGTGGGGTGGTGCAGAGATGCACGACACTGTATCACCCACAAGCCAATGGGCTTGTGGAATGATTCAATGGTACCCTAAAGTCATTGCTTCGGGCGTTTGCTGAACAGCATGGGAGGGACTGGGAGAAATACCTTCCCCATCTGTTGTTTGCATACAGGGAGGTGCCCCAAGAGTTGACAGGATTTTCCCCCTTCGAACTCTTGTATGGACGCCGGGTACGTGGGCCCCTAGACTTCATCCGGGAGGACTGGGAAGGCAAGCACGCCACCCAGGGAACTCCCATTGTGGATTACATCCTAAGGTTTAGGGAAAGGCTGAAGGAGCTTATGAGGACAGCCCAGAGCAACCTGGCAGCTGCCCAACAGAAACAAAAAGTGTGGTACGACCGCAGAGCCAGCGCTTGCTCGTACATGGTGGGTCAGGAAGTCATGGTCCTTATTCCGGTCCAGAAAAACAAGCTGCAAGCTGATTGGGCAGGACCATACAAAGTGGTTAGGAAGGTAAATGACGTGAACTACATTGTGGAGTTACCTGACCGTAGACAGACAGAAAGGATGTACCATGTCAACATGATGAAGCCATATGCCAATAGGGCTGACATGGTGTTTGCAATGTGTAGTCATGGGGAAGGGACGGACGAAGGAGACCCCCTTCTGGACTTGCTGGAGGAAAGTAAGTGGGAGTCCTCTGTGGAGGCAGTAAAATTGTCTCCCCAGCTGGCCCCGGACCAGATCCAGAAAGTAAGGGAGGTTTTAGCAGATTTTGCCCCCTTGTTTAGCGTCAAGCCTGGACTAACCCCCTTAGTGACACACGATGTGGAGACACGGACACAGACGCCCATATGGCGGACAGCATATCGGGTGTCGGAGGCTGTCCAAAAGGACATTAGAAGGGAAGTGGAGGAGATGCTGGATTTAGGGGTAATCCAGAGATCCCACAGTCCCTGGGCCTCACCCGTAGTCCTTGTACCCAAGCCAGATGGCTCGACTCGTTTCTGTGTAGATTATCATGGACTGAATGCAGTCACGAAGTCAGACGCCCACCCGATGCCCCGGACGGATGAACTCCTGGACAAGTTGGGGGGGGACCTACCTTATGACCATTGGTCTGACAAAGGGGTAGTAGCAGGTAGAGTTGACGGACTGTGCTAGGGAGAGGTCGGCCTTCTTCACTCCGATAGGCTTATTTGAGTTTAAAATATTGCCTTTTGAAATGAAGAATGCCCTGGCAACTTTCCAAAGGTTGGTGAACCAGGTGTTAAATGGTGCTGAGGAGTACGCCGTGGCGTACCTGGATGACATTGCCATCTTTAGTACCAGCTGGGAGGAACACCTATCCCACCTTAGGGAAGTGCTGGGCAGGATACAGAGGGTCGGGCTCACTGTCAAATCCGAGAAGTGCCAGATGGCCATAGGAGAAGTGACATACCTCGGGCATGTGGTAGGCCAGGGACAGCTCCGTCCTAACCAAATAAAGATAGAGGTAATCCAGGCATGGCCCAGACCAGAAACTCAGAAGCAGGTCAGGAGTTTTCTTGGGACAGCAGGGTAGTGTAGAAAATTTGTACCCTATTTCAGTGCCCTGGCTGCTCCGCTATCTGACCTAAGAAAAGGATGCCTGTGAGGAAGCCTTTTGCAAACTAAAGGAGGCACTGTGCAGTGCTCCTGTTTTGACAAGTCCTGACTAGTAAAACCTTTATAGTTCAGACTGACGCCTCAGATGTGGGTATTGGGGCTGTACTGAGCCAGACATCCAGTAACGGGAGGGACCATCCAATAGCATACCTGAATAAAAAGTTACTTCCCAGGGAGCAGTCATAATCCACAGTGGAAAAGGAGTGTCTTGCCATAGTGTGGGCCCTAATGAAATTGGAGCCATACTTGTATGGGCAGCATTTTGTGGTGCAGACTGACCACAACCCCCTAGTCTGGCCGACACAGATGGGGAAAAACAATGGTCGATTACTAAGATGGAGTCTTGCTTTGCAAGGATATGATATGACCATTCTACATAGGGCTGGAGTGACCAATCAGAACTCAGATGGGCTGTCCAGGGTCTATGAGGAGTGAACTGATTTGGGAAGCTCATCCCATGCAGGGGGATAGAGTCCCCAAATTCAGTCTAGGTGGGGAGGAATTGTCACACTTAGACAGCTGGTTCTGATCCCTGTATCATTTTTTTGTAAATATAAAAAAAAATGTGTGATGGACTGTGTCAAGAGAAACCACTGTCTTGCTAAAGTGACACATAAAACCTCCCCATGCATAAGTTCAGAGGACAGAATGTAAGGAAAACTACAAATATCTGAGGTTCAATTAGCATGTTAAATTGGCTTTGATCCCAGGGAATAAAATTAGCCACTCATGACGTCCTCAGGGAAATCCTTTAATTTGCACTAAGGATCAGGAAAGAAGGAACATCGGCATGTGTTTGAACTGTCTTCCACAGAAGCCATTTGATTACATCAAAGAGACTTTGATGTACAGGTCCCAGACTGCATTGTAGTACAATATGCATGTGGGGGGGGGGGGTGTCAGAGGGAAGCCAGCATTACATCAAAGAGCCTTTGATGTCTGTAGATCACAGATCAGTTTGAAAGGTCACAGGAAAAGAGGAAATTCATTGATGTCACCTATTATTTTTTCCAATATCTTGTTTGGAGATCCTGTGTTATGGAATATAATGTTTAATACTCCAAGGCGGAGTTAGGTGACCTCAGAGAGAAGGCTGGCTCAAGACTGCTTTTAAGTCTACTGAGCAGACCTTAGAGACAAACATTTTTCATCTTCTGACTAAGAAGGATGGACATCACAGCACTGTAGATTAAGAAGTAAGAATACCTTAGCTAAGACCAGTCTGAGTGTATGTATTGTAGGAATTTGCACTTTAAACCTGTTTTGTTTTTAAGATTGTATGTGTTGGGGATATTTTGTTCTATAATTTTTCTGTATTCCTATTTCATCTATTTTAAAGTAAAGATATATATTTTAAAAACAGAAATTGCCTGGTGTGCCTTGAAATATCTTTTCATATAGTGAAGCTTTAAAGGTTATAGTTGACACTGTGCATGAGCTTATTGTGGTACCAAACTGGGACATGGATAAGAGTTCTCTAAGGTCTTGCATAGAGTTCTAAGGGTTCATTTTGCAGTACCTGGTTAGGTGCCTGTAGGCAATGCTATCTGGCCCCCCAAAGACAGAATTATCTGAGCCTGATAATTGGGTATGCTAACAAGAGGTTATCAGTTTGAATCCCTCCAGAACTTGAGAGTAAGGTGACTCGAACCCACAAAACAGACAAGAGGGTTACCTTGTACTGTTAACTGTCCACAAATCCTACGCTCAGAGGTTGGCACTTTGGGAGTAGAGGGCTGACCTGCTGAGCGAATGTGTGACATGTACAAGTGGCAATATATTTAGCAATTTATGTGATCAAAACATGCTGCAACAAACAATAAAAGATATATTAGGGAACACTAGGCATATATAGTGAACCCCCACATTTTCCACTCAATTTCTGCAGAAGGTGTCCGCATTTTTGGGTAACATTTTCCGCAGTTTTCCTGTGACCCTGGCATGACCTAACCTGTGTTTGATGAGTCATGTGAAACTGCAAAATCAGTTCCAATTTCCAGCTCCTTTCCTGCTAGCTCCTTTTACTGGAGACGAGACGCATGCTCCCTGTGAGACCATATGGTGACTGGCTAAGGTGGTGAGAGGAGGGCTGTGCCAGTTGTCATATCAGATCCATGGGACTGGCAACAAAGGTAAAGGGGGGTTGGCAGGGTAGGTTGCTCAGTGCCGGTGATGTGAGGGGAAATGCTAGATGCCAGGGACTATGTACACTATGCACGGGGCAGGGATCAATGGGGGGGGGCCATGAGAGGCAATGAAATACTTTAGTTTACAGGGATGGGGATCAGAAGGTGGGATGTGCCACTGGACACCGGGGACTACATATTACAATGCAGGGCTGGGTGACCGGAGGGCTTGGGGGGTGCCACTAGATACCAGGGAATATCTATTCAAACAACATGAAGTCTTGCTATATTATGACATATGCAGTGAGTCCCAACCTTCGAACTGCTCCGGAGGTGAAAGAGTTAACTTTCCATGCCAGGCATAGAAACCTTGAGCGCGAGCTCGGTTGAAAACTCTGTCTGTTGTTCTTCAAACTCAAACTGTCAGATTCTTTACTCCGCCTCACTGAACAGCCGCTCCGGGGATTTCTCCTTCTGCTCGGTTCGTTTGTCGGTTAAAAAGTCTTATTTTCGGTTTCTTGACGAAATTAAACATAACCAATCGGTTCAAGCTCTATCTGTATTATTGTAAGTAATATGGTTCTCAAAAGAGGTGGCAGGGAAGGTTAAGGAGTAAAAGGCTGCATTCAAAAAGTATAAGGAATCACAGAGGGAGCACAACAGGGAACTGTATCAATTAAAGCAGAAAGAAGTAGGAAAGGCAGTCAGAATAGCAAAGGCACAAACCGAGGAAAAAATAGCCAACTCGGTCAAAAAGGGGGATAAAACCTTTTATAGGTACATTAGGGAGCATAGAAAGGTTAAGGGAGGGATAGTGAAGATTAATAAAGGAGAGGGGAGGTGGGCAGAGGGAAACAGTGAAAAGGCAGAGATACTGAATGAATACTTTTGCTCAGTATTCACAAAAGAAGATGAGGAGCAGTTACCTAAACCAGACAATAGAAGCACTCTGGGTAGGGGTTGATACCAGTCCATTCACAGAAGAAAGAGTCCTGAAAGAACTCCTAAAACTCAAGGTGGACAAAGCAATGGGGCCTGACGGATTCACCCCAGAATCCTAAAAGAACTAAGGGACCTAGTGACACCACTGACCACACACTTTTAACAAATCATGGCAGGATGGGGTGGTACCTGAGGACTGGAGGAGGGCAGATGTGATTCCCTTTACAAAAGTGGGAGCAAGGCAGAAGCAGGAAACTACAGACCTGTAAGTTTGACCTCAGTGGTAGGGAAAATGATGGAATCACTTCTGAAAGAAAGAATTGTTGACACCTAAAGACAAGCGGGCACAGGACCCAAAGCAACATGGATTTACAGCAGGAAGGTCATGTCAGACTAATCTAATTGATTTCTTTGACTGGGTGACCAAAGTAATAGACCAGGGAGGGGCTGTGGATATGGCCTACCTAGACTTTAGCAAGGCATTTGCACAGTCCGCACAAAGATTAATAATCAAGTTAGCCAGCCTGGGAGTGGGTCCCAGGGTGGTAGCCTGGGTAGCGAACTGGCTGCACAACAGGACACAGAAGGTAATAGTGAATGGAACACATTCCGAAGAAAGGGGGGTTACTAGTGGAGTATCTCATGGCTCAGTACTGGGTCCAATCCTCTTTAACATCTTTATAAGTGACATTGCAGAGGGTCTGGAGGGAAAGGTATGCCTCTTTGCAGATGACACAAAGATCTGTAACAGAGTTGATACACAAGAGGGGGTAGAAAAGATGAGAAGGGACTTGGCAAGGTTGGAGGAATGGTCAGACATATGGCAACTTAGATTCAATGCAAAGAAGTGCAAAGTAATGCATCTGGGAAACAAAACCAGGAGAAGAGTACACAATAGCAGGGAGGTACTAATGTAACCCCTAGATGGCGCTATCCCAGGGCTACTACCCCTGCCTGATTTGCCACTAACAGGTTGAGGGCCTGGATCCAATGGCGGTGCCTCCACCCAGAGGTCAGGGTTTGCAATAGTTAAACTTACTTGGTCACAGCCCTCTGGGACACTGCAACCCCTTTCTTCCCACTAGTGGCCCACACAATATAGCAGAATTACCTTCACAGTATACACTTACCCCAAGGCTGGTTCAGGCACCGGGACATCCTGTAAAATAAGATACAGTGCAACAATCACAGTACAGTACTTTAACATAGACAAATACCTCAGGCAGTATAACTTTGTTGAAACAAACAGCTCTGATTTATTTAGGGGATATAACAAGGACAGGGAAATCAGGTTAATTAGCTTATCACTTTACTATCTACCTATGGCTCTGTGCACAGGCCTATCCCTACCAGTTACTGTCCCTGGGTACCCAGGCCCTGAGTGGCTAGTCCAAACCGTGGCAGCTGGTAGGGGCCCTTTCACACAGGGAAAAGGAAAATTAAACAGTCAGCAGTACAGTAATTCCATTTGGATTTAATGTGGCAATTCAACAGGGAGCACCCGAATTAGTACTCACGACCTCCAAAGAAGATATGGTCCTTCAATGTCAGCAGGGCTACTTTTGATCTCCAAGAGACTCTCACACATTTATATGGTAAAAAAAGAAAGCACTATACCAGGCAGG
Organism: Neoceratodus forsteri; assembly: GCA_016271365.2. Classification (NCBI taxonomy): domain Eukaryota; kingdom Metazoa; phylum Chordata; order Ceratodontiformes; family Ceratodontidae; genus Neoceratodus; species Neoceratodus forsteri. The sequence continues at coordinate 1,502,040,490 of CM057450.1, read as the reverse complement.
CTGCATCTGTATCCCAATCGCAATTACTGCACAATAACCAGGAGAACACACAGCAGATTCAGTTCCTGACAGACCAGTGTAATTCAACAATTTCTTCAGTCTTCTACAGGGTGAGCCTGGTTTCTACTCTTCAGAGATCCTTTGATTCTTTTCACAGGACGGATTCAGTCCTAACAAGCAGTTACACAAGTTGTGAGCGGAACTCTGGGCCTTGCACCGTTTTTGACTGAAACTGTGCACTGAAGGAGCACAGGGTTTCTTTCCCCTTCACTTTCAGATCTCAAACTGAAACTCCCAACAGACAAAACCGGGCACTTCCTTTGAGTTCCTCCCAGTTCTTGACTGGATTGGCTGTCACTCACAATAGACTGCTGCTGTTGGTCCAAAGGCACGAAGTCTAAACTACATCTCCCAGAGTCACTGCCCATACAATCCTCTTGTGGCTGGCTCAGATTATGAGTCCCAAGTTCTGATTCGTCCAAGGCATCATTTTAGAGCTAGTTTACCCCACACTGATTGGTCCAGTTCAGCAGTTCAAAACCAGAATGGGGAACTAGGCAGACAGTTCTGACTGCAAAAGAAGCAGGTTAGACAAACTGTAATTTTATTATTACTGTAAATGATTTCTGGCAATCAGTTACATCTTTCAGACAGGTTCCCTTTGCACTCCTAGTGACTGCAAAAATGGGGTGAATTGGCAGCAGCTTGAGTGGTACTCAATCAAAGAAACACACAGTCCCCATACAAACTAATTATGTCTGCAAGCAGACAGCTCTTAAAGAGACAGTACCAGAGGTTCTAAAACACTCACTGATAAATGGCTTAAACGCCAAACACCATTCAGGCTTGGAGCATTCAAGCAAGCTCCTGGAAGTCTTTTGGGAACCCCCATTTGCAGGGAGGTTACACTAACAACAACAAAAATGGAAAGAGACCTGGGAGTAGTCATATCAGATGACCTAAAGGTGGGTAAGCAATGTGGAAAGTCAGTAAGGAGAGCCAGGGGGATACTGGGATGCATAGGAAGGGGCATCACAAGTAGAAAAAGGGAAGTGATTATCCCTCTATACAGACAGTTGGTGAGACCCCATCCGGAGTACTGTGTGCAGTTTTGGAGACCTCATCTATGCAAGGACATAGACAGGATGGAAGCAGTCCAGAGGAGGGCAACTAAAATGGTGCAGGGTCTACATCAGAAACCATATGAAGAGAGACTGAGAGCTTAATATGTATACCCTTGATGAAAGGAGGGACAGGGGACATGATAGAAGCGTTCAAGTACCTCAAAGGAATCAACAAAGTCCAGGAGGGTAGCATCTTTCAGAAAAAGAGATGTAAGAACAAGGGGCACAGTTTAAAGATAGAGGGGGGACGGCTCAGGGGTAATGTGAGGAAATTCTTTTTCACGGAGAGAGTGGTGGATACATGGAACAGCCTTCCTGAGGAGGTCGTTGGGTCTAAAACAGTGGGGGAATTCAAACATGCTTGGGACAGACACAAAGCAATTATAGTGCGGGGTTGCAGGAAGCAGGCTGTTGGTTAACTAGAATCTGCAGCTTATCCAGTAGGTAGGGAAATGGGCAGACTGGGTGGGCCAAGTGGTCCTTTTCTGCCGTCAAAGTCTATGTTTCTATGTTAATAGATAGGCTTACATTTATTTTCTTCTGTGTGGAACTTGTAAACGTGTTTTTGGTTCGGTTTGAACCGATCAGGTTGTTTTTAAAAAAACTTTCTAGTCCTTTAGAGTGCGGTTCCCGGTTCTTATCGGTTCTAAAAAAAATGGATTTCATTACGGTTTTTTCCACGGCCCGTGACATGGTTGGGAACCGATAAGGGAGTCTTGCTTGGTGGATTGCCACTAACGGGCAAGTTTGGTTAGGCTGGCACTATGTCTGAGAAACCCAAAAGAAAAACCGGGCCCACTGGGTTTCAACACTGTGGTGTCTGTGGGGAAGCCTTTGCTAAGGCTGACCCACACACCACCTGTATATATTGTCTGGGGTTTGACCACCTCAATGCAGACTGCCAGATTTGTAAGAATTTTCCTGCTGCCACCGTGGAAAAGAGTTGGTAGGCTCAGGAAGGGAGGCCAAAAGTCCACTGACCGGATGCCAGCCGGTTCAGTTCCAACCGAACCGGAGGAGTACCCTCTGACCAGGGTGATACTCCTCGGGCAATGAAGAGCCAGCTCTGAGGAGCTGGTTCCAACTAAAGGCTAGAAAGTCAGCTAGTGTGGAGCCAAAAGTTCTTTCTCCAACTGCTGAAGAAATAGCTAAAGCAATTCAAATTGTCCAGTCACTTTCCCCGGTTCCGTCCGAACTGGCACCATCAGGGAAGCGCTCGGTTCGGCCGGTTCCACCGGTTCAAGATTTTGATTTTGAGGATTTTTATGAACCGGAGGAAGAGGAGGAGGAGTATGGGGAGAGTGAATGTGATTTTGAAGGTCTGGATGTGTCCATTGAACCGGCATCTCAGACAGACCGTCAAGTCCCCAGGCTATCTGAGTCCCCTTCTCTTTTATGTTCTATAAGAAAGTTGCTGAAACTCTCCAACTCCCTGTTGAGGAAGCTGTTGATGACCAAGAGGAGCCTGATTATGTAGAAATGATGGATATTCAGAGTCTAGGAGACTGTCTATTCCCTTGCATAAATCTTTTAGGAAACAGACAGTAAAATTCTAAAACTCCTCACTCCATCCTTCCTGTTGATAAAAGGATGGACAAGAGATATACTTATCAGGCTCTGATCCGGAGTTCCTCACTCAGCAATGCAGCCATGTGGGGGTAGTGCAGGCTGCAGCCTGTGACAAGGCAAATGTTCCTCTAGCCTCGCACCCTCCTGAAAAGGACTCTAGGAGGATGGATGCCATGGCAAAGAAACAGTACATGGCAGCATCTTTAGGACTCAGACAGGCAAATTATATGGCTTATGCTGCTAGGTACCAGAAGTCCAGAGGGGATACTGTGCTGGCCCCAGCAAAACAAGTCCCTGACCAGCTTGCCAGGGAGCTGGAGCAGGTGGCTGGGGATAGTATTGAGGCATACAAGGTGCAATTTCATGCTGCAGTAGACTCTAATGATGTGTCATCAAGGGTCATGGCTACATCTGTGGCACTTCGCAGAATGGCTTGGCTCAGATGTACTACCCTGTCACAGGATACCCAATCTAAGGCTATGGATTTTCCTGTTGTGGGCAATTCTCTGTTTGGGGAGCAGACAGAGAATTATATGAAGAAAATGGATGAATAGGACCACATATAGGAGTGCACAGGCCAAAGAAAGGCAAGCCACTCCTCAAAGGCAGCATATTAGGGGCAGGGGCAGACCTTTTCATAGGCCTTTTTACCAAGCCCAGACCTCCTCTTCTGCTTATGCCCAGAGGGGGTTCTTTAGAGGGAGAGGCAGACGGGGTACAAGTAAGCCCACTTCTACCCCTCAGCCCAAAGCCCCTGCCAAGCAGGCTCCCTGATGGGGTGGCCAGGGCCGATTCTCCACTACTGATAGGGGGCAGGCTGGCTTACTTTGTCCAGGACTGGAAGTCTTTAACATCAGACAAGTGGGTCCATGGAAGTAGTAAGCCAGGGACTGGTTCTCAGCTTCAAAAAATTTCCAAAGATGAGAGCCAGGTCCTTTCCACCTGCAAATCCATCAGAGGCACTTGCTCTAGAAACAGAAGTTTCTACCCTCCTGGCTCTCAGAGCTGTGGAAAGGGTTCCACCCCTACACCAGGGCAAAGGGTTGTACTCCAGGTACTTCCTTACCCCAAAAAAGACAGGAGAATGGCGGCCCATCCTAGATCTCAGATACCTAAACAAGCACCTTTTAAAACCAAAATTCAAAATGGTGACTCTGGGAATTATTTTACCCTCTCTAAGGCCAGGGGACTGGCTAGCCTCCCTGGACCTCAAGGATGCCTGCTTCCATGTTCTTATCAGAAGCTCCCATCGAAAGTACCTCAGATTCGAACTGCCCTCAGGCAATTACCAGTTCAGAGTAATGCCCTTCGGCCTCACCTCGGCCCCGAGGGTATTCACAAAATGCCTGGCAGTAGCAGTTGCCCACTTAAGAAGGCAAAAGATTGCCATCTTTCCTTATCTGGATGACTGGCTCATAGTAGGCCAGTCTCCAGACCAGGTCAAACTACACCTTCAGGTAACTCAGCAACTGCTCACATTTCTAGGTTTCCTTCGCAATCTTCCAAAGTCAGTCCTAGAGCCTGTCCAGCTTCTCACCTTCATAGGTGCAGAACTGAACACAAAAGAGGCCAGAGCCTTCCTTCCTCTGGAAAGAGCAAGGACCCTGATCTCTCTGGCCTCCTCTTTCACCCTGCAAGTCTCTCGACCAGCAAGGCATTTTCTACAGCTCCTGGGGCACATGGCAACTTCTACAGCAGTAGTGCAGGGAGCAACATTTCAGATGAGGGATGTCCAGTTCCATTTGAGAGCCTTTTGGTCTCAAAGGACAGACCCTTTAACCAAATTGATCCCAGTGACTCGAACTCTGATCCAGGCCCTTCAGTGGTGGCAGGACCAGAGCAATCTGAGACAGGGGGTTCCCTTCACCCCTCAGTCTCACTCCTTAATCCTTACTACAGATGCATCCCTCTTGGGGTGGGGAGCTCACATGGGCGACCTCACTACCCAGGGATTGTGGTCCCCACAGGAATCTCTGCTCCACATCAATCTGTTGGAACTCAGAGCAGTTTTTCTAGCACTTCAAGTTTTTTCCAACTCTGTTCAGAACAAAGTTGTACAGGTCAGAACAGACAACACCACTACAATGTGGTACATCAACAAGCAAGGAGGCACTCGGTCAACAGCCTTGTGCACCGAAGCAATGAAGTTGTGGTCTCTGGCTTATTCCCTGAACGCCTCCCTTACGGCAGTTCACCTCCCAGGCAAGGACAATGTCCTGGCAGATGCTCTCAACAGGATTTCCCAGGGCCATCACGAATGGGCACTGGATCCCCTAGTACTGGAGGTAGTATTTGCCAGGTGGGGCACCCCGCAGATAGATCTTTTTGCAGCCCCAGACAATCACCAACTTCCCCTTTTTTGCTGCAGGTCCCCAGTGTTGGGCTCAGTCCCTCTGGATGCCTTCCTTCTCAGTTGGGAAGGGAAGTTTCTCTGTGCTTTTCCCTCCTTCCCTCTCCTGTTCAAGGTGCTAGTCAAAATCAGATCTCAACCCTGCGAGATGATCCTGATTGCTCCAGATTGGGCCAGACAGCCCTGGTACCCACTCCTTATGTCCTTAGCAGTCCACCTTCCCCTGTGACTTCCCAGGAATCACAACCTGTTAACCTGTGACCAGGGGAGAGTTTGGTATCCGAACCTCAAATCTCTCAATCTCAAGGCCTGGCTCTTGAAGAGTTAGAGTTTGCTGACCTACACCTCTCCCAAGGTGTATTGGATATTTTGAAGGCCTCTAGAAAGCCTTCCGCCAGGGCTACTTATAATTCCAAATGGAAGAGATTTTCCATATGGTGCTCTGGCAAGCATATTCCCCCAGAATCTGCTGACTTGCCCACAATCCTAGATTATTTGGTGCATTTGAATTCGTTGGGGCTGAGACCAGCTACCCTAAAAGTGCACCTGGCAGCCATGTCTGCTTTCTTATCAGCAGGTAAACCCTCTTCTTTTTCAGCTCATCCTGTATTCTCCAAGTTTTTCAAGGGGTTGCTTCACACCAACCCTCCATTCAGGGACCCTGCCCCTGCTTGGAATCTTAATATTTGCATTGCCCAGCTTATGCAACCCCCTTTTGAGCCATTGTCTTCAGCAGAGCTTAAGTACTTGACTTGGAAAACTGTGTTTTTGGTAGCCATCACTTCTGCCAGGCGCATAAGTGAATTGCAAGCATTGTCAGTGGAGCCTGATTTTATCTCCTTTCACAGAGATAAAGGTGGTCCTCAGGACTAACAGGAAGTTTTTGCTAAGGTGGTTTCAGACTTCCACCTTACCAATCCATGTCTCTTCCTGTGTATTTCACTGACCATTCCTCCTCTGGCAAGAGGAGACTGCACAGTTGGATGTCAAAAGAGCCCTTAGTTACTACATAGAACATACCAAGGGTCACAGGTTTGACTCCTCCAACTGTTCCTCACTTGGTGAGGTTGGTAAAGGAAACCTGCCACTAAAAGATCCATTGCCAGGTGGATTGTCTCTTGTATCAATTTTGCTATGAAAAACTGGGTAAGGTTCCTCCCTCAGGCCTGAGGGCTCACTCTACCAGAGGTACAGCTGCATCTCTGGCTGCTGCCAGGGACATCCCTATCCTAGAGATATGTCAAGCAGCTACCTGGAAAACAGTTCACACTTTTACCAAGCATTACTCCTGGACATCCAGGCTAGGAGTGATGCTCGATTTGGCACAGCTGTGCTTCAGAGCCTATTTCCAAAGTAGGTTCTGTCCCTCCTCCATGGAGGTACTGCTGTGTAGTCTGCATATGTCATAATATAGCAAGACTTCATGTTGTTTGAAGAAAAAATTACTCACCTTTGTAATGTTGTTTCTTCTAATGGAGTCTTGCTATATTATGACCTCCCCCCCTGCCTGCCCCTCTCAGAACCTCTACTTTTGGGATGTGGGAGGGCAGTGTAGTGTTGGCACTTAGTAGATGCTCACCTTATTTTTTCACCCCTTCTTTTTGGGGTGTTATGTTTTAATTTTCTTTCTTGGATCCCCTGACTTGAGTCTTTGTTTTGGGACCGAGAAAAATGTGTTCTTGTATTTAGTAGCCAGTGGGCTAGTGTAGGTTTACGGCTTCCACACAGAACCTTAGTGAGTTTTGCTCATCTCATAAAGATCTGACAGTTTGAGTTTGAAGAACAACAGACAGAGTTTTCAACCGAGCTCGCGCTCAAGGTTCCATGCCTGGCATAGAAAGTTAACTCTTTCACCTCCGGAGTAGTTCGAAGGTTGGGACTCACTGCATATGTCATAATATAGCAAGACTCCATTAGAAGAAACAACATTACTAAGGTGAGTAATTTTTTCTTTATGTACGGGGATGGGGATTGAAGGGCGGGGGCTGCCCCTAGAGATCAGGAACTACATATTACAATATAGGGCTGGGTGTTCAGAAGGTGGGGGTGCCACTAGACACCAGGGACCACATATTACAATATGGGGCTGGGCGATCGGAGGACAGGGGGTGCAACTAGATATCAGGAAATATTTACTTATGTACAGGGATGGGGATTAGAGGGTGGGGGCTGCCACTGGACACCAGGGACTACATATTTGTCTGAGGCTGGGTGATCGGGAGGCAGGAGTGCCGCTAGTCACCAGGGAATACCTTTTTATGTACGGGTATTGGGGGGTGCCACTGGAGACCTGGGAGCAGGTGTGCTCCCCGAGCCACAAACTTGGTTGTTGGCTGCAGTGTCTCTGCCAGCTGCTAGAGTTGCCCGGAGTAAATCGGCCTTTTTTTGGTTTTAATTGCATTGTATAAAGTAGCTTTTGCTATTCCTTTTGAGCAGCACTAGCATGCTGATTATTGCACTGTGCCCGCATTAGTGCCTCCATCCCTGCTTTGCATGCCAACTACATTGTTTCTTTGCACACATGCTATCCCATTTAGCAGGCACTCCTGCCCCCTTTAAATATGGCGCATGGGCGCAAGCTCCAGGCAAAAGGTGTGCAGTCACTTTGTCCACCAGGCAAATGTTTTGAATATCATGCTCTGTGTCTTTTAAAAGGGCCAATTTTAGAACCTCTTGGGCTAGGAACCAGAGTCAACTCGACTTAGCCATGTCCTGTGGATAAAGTTTCATAAAATGTGCAATTTGTTTGAAGAAAAGAACCGCTTGGTCCACCCAGTCTGCACAGCTGGTCCCAGTCTAGTCTGTCTCCGTAGACCCTAACTGGTCTCCATTGGTTCTACCTCCTCCTAGCCTATTTATTAGTATTCCCCTATGTGTGTTACATGCATGCTTGAAGACGTCCACTGTTTTCCCCTTTGCCCCTTCTACTGGCAGTCTGTTCAGGAGTCTACAACTCTTTCAATGACATAGTACTTCCTAATATCCCTCTTAAATTCCCCTCCTCTCCAGCTTCATCATATGCCCTCTGGTCCCCGTGCTCTTTCTTATTTGAAAGAGACTCCCTCCTTCACCTTGATTACACCTATGAGGCACTTATAGGTCTCTATTACATCCCCTCTCACTCTCCTCTCTTCCAGGGCATACATGTTGAGATCCTCAGTCTCTTCTTATATGGTTTTTGATGCTATCACCAAACCATTTTAGTTGCCTCCTCTAGACTGCCTCTACTCTGTCTATGTCCTTTCTGAAGTGCAGCTTCCAAAACTGGATGCAGTACTCCAGGTGGGGTCCTCATTAGTGAGCAATATAGTGACAACACCAACTCCCTCCTCCTGCTGGAGATACCTCTGCCAATGCATCCCAACATCCCACTGGCCCAACCCACTGTTTTGTTACACTGCCATGCCACTTTGAGGTCCTCAGATATGATAACCCCAAGGTCTGTTTCCTGCTTAGTGACTGTCAGTACCCCCCATGCCATACTCAGCTCCTGGGTTCCTGTACCCTAGGTGCATGATTTATGCACTTTTCGGCACTGAACCCAACTGCCGTGCTCTTGACCACTCCTCAAGTTTCCCAAGATTCCAACACATTTTTTCCACCCCCTCCTGAGTGTCCGCACTATTACAGATTTTGGTGTAATCTGCAAAAAAGCATACATTTTCTTCCAGCTCTTCTGCAATGTCACTTATGAAGACATTGAAGAGGAGTGGTCCCAGTACAGAGCCATGCAGCACTCCACTGGTCACTCTCCAATCATTTATAGAGAATGCCATTACCCATCAACCTCTCTCTCTCTCTCTCTCTCTCTCCTATCCGTTAACCAGTTTCTAACCCAGTTTACCACTTTGGATCCCAACCCTAGGCTGCTCAATGTCTTTATCAGTCTCCTGTGCAGCACAGTGTCAACGCCTTGCTAAAGTCCAGATAGACCACATCCACTGCCCTCCTCTGATTTATTTCCTAGTTACACCAGTTGAAGAAACATCATATACATCTGGCATACCTCCCTTCCCCCACAGTGGGTCAGTGCTGCCTGTAGACTTGCAGCTCAGTGGATCCAAGATACTGTACCAACCTTTCCTTTAACAGGGTTTCCATTAATTTCCCCAGCACTGAGGTGAGACTGATCACCCTATAGTTGCTAGCCTCCTCCCTGCTGCCAGTCTCATGTAGAGGAACTCTTCTATCTCCTCCAGTCCTCTGCAGTCATGCTTGTTTCCAGAGAGCCATTGAATGAGGCCATCAGTGGGACAGCTAGCGCTGCCCTGATTTTATTTAGTACCCTTGGGTGTATCCCATCTGGTTCCATAACATTGTCTACTTTTTTTTTTTTTAACTTCTTTAGGTGATGTAGAGCTGGTAAAGAACATGCAATACATTTTTAATGTGATACAGAGGAACAGAAACATAACTGTATGGAGTAGATTTAGTAAAGGAGAGTCCAGATGGCACTGCACTGGTAAAAACCATTACCGCCATTTATTAAGCCATATACATCACAACTAGCCCAACGGACTAAGGAGAGCCACATGAAGAAAAGATCTGATGTTTCAACTCGATGAGGCTTTATCAAAGATATCTGGCTCCGTATTTTTTCCTGTGTCTTGATGAGTGCCGTGACTGTTTTTTTCTTATAGTGTACTGTTGTCACGGAGCACCCCAACTCACCCTGGCGTGGCTCTTTTTTGTTTAGTAATTAGAAAGTTGGCACTGTAGCATAGGTGGTGCTACACCAGGGCACACCAGGGCACGTGCCCCGGTCAAAAAATGCTGTGCCCCCTGGTTCATGCCCCAGTGCTCTAAGTCCCTGCTGCATGTTGCGGCTTAAAACTTGCTTACTTGCTGCCAGCTGCACCCAGGTTCCAAATCATTCATGTCCCAACTCCTGACTCGGAGTGCCCCGCCGCCCATCACCACCCATGCACTGTCTCCCGTCCCGTGAGCTGTGTGGCACTTGAATTCTGCAGTACAGTCCCTGGCCCTGTTTCTCTTAGTTTGTGGCTGGAGTCAGACTTTTGCAGCTGTGACACAGGCATGCCACCTCCATCCCCAACAGTCTGCTGTTCTGGTGGTCAGACCCCTCAGGTCCATGCTATGGTCTGCAAAATCCCCAACCGTCTTCCGGGTGCTCTTAGACACACCATAGTAGTTGTCTGCTGAGCAGGCAACATTATCTCAGTCTGGGACTGAAGCCACCATATGATCGCACACTAGTGCCACCGACAAGTCCTAGGAGTGCCGTGGTAAAAAAACTCTGTTGCCTGTCTGATTGGAGCCACCTGACAGTCCGCACCCACAAAACTGGAACTGTATTAGCATTGCTTGCAAGGTGCAGCACAGAAGACCCCGGACCCAGCAGTACAGCCAACCTTAAAAGAACTGTACTGACTCTGTTGTGCTTTTTTCACAAAAGAATAGAGCATGGTCCGGTCAGTAACAGGATAGAGCAGCAGCAGCCAGACACCCTGCCCAGCCAGTAGCTGCAGCACAGAGCCAGACCCTCAAGTAAATGTTCAACCAATAGCAACAACAGCCAAGAGCGAAGCTGCCTGCAGAACCAGAGAGACAGAGTACTGACAGCTTGTGCTTTTTTTATTGAGGTAAGTGGCTGGGTTTATTTAAAAAGGTCTCAGTACTGTGGGGAGGGAGGGACTCAAGTTATAGAATGCAACTCCTGCCCTTCCACTGCGTGGGCAATCCATTGGGGACCAGTTTGGTAGGTGGATACCTGCTGGAAAGGCAGGATGGCCCTGCTTCTTCTGGCTCTGGGGGGATGGCCTTCTTCTCCTGGCTCGGGGAAGGGTGGCCCTGCTTCTCCTGGCTTGGGGAGTAGGGATGGCCCTGCTTCTTCTGGCTTGGGGGGGCCCTGCTTCTCCTGCTAGAAGAAGCAGGGCCACCGCCACCACATCGAGGCAGGAGAAGCAGGGCCATCCTCCCCAGGCCAGGAGAAGCAAGGCCATCCCCTGTATAAAATAAAATGGGAATGGCATTTTTATCTCAGAAAAATAACATTCATCATTTGTTCAAATACCCAAGAAGCGGGCTTGCATGAATATGTACGCATGCTATCCATTCCAGTTTCTTTAGGTGCCCTGGCTGCCAACTGTAATGCCTGCCTAGTGCCCTGGTAACCAACAGAAGCTGGAGCTGCCACTGCACTGTAGTTGCCTTGGGTCCCACCCCTATATCCATAGAAACCCCCGAGTCTTTACCTCAGTATCCTTCTGCCTGTTAGGATAACACAGTTCTACCTTTGAGTTTCAATGAGATACATAAATGGTTACCACACCTCCATAAATATGTCCATTTGGAAGTGGAGATCTGCTGTGAGTTTTTCATAACGGTATACTGTATTATTTTATATTGAGCTAGTCCTCTAGTGTGGGGCAAGATGGTGTTAACCAGCGTTTTGTCATGGTTTTACCTGCTACTGTGAAGAGAATTCCCATAAAAGATTTTTGTAGGTGAGATTGTTTCCCTTTGGGACATTTCCCCAAAATCATATGTTTAAAGTCACAATCTCTATCTAAGCCCACTAATTCTTTATATTTCGGACTTATTTCCTCCCCAAATGACCTGCTCACGGGGCAGTCCAAGAACACATAGTTGTGTGTGCCCTTGGAACAGCCTCCTCTCCAGCATTTATCATTACCCCTTACCATGAAGTGCACAATCATAGAGGGTGTTTTAAAAAAAAGAAAACTACTGACAATTCTCCTTCAGAATTCATTCCAGTTGAGTACCTGCCTGGTGGTGCTGAGGCTGAGGTGCTGGATGCCTAAATCCGCATTACAGCTGGTGACCCATGTTCAGGAACAAGCACAGGTCAGCAGGGAGGAGAAGGACTGAGCGTCTGCTGGACTGCTTTCCTTCTCTGGAGAGGGGGTCCTCTAGAGTCTGCACCTGTTTGCCCCCTGGAGGAGGCCAGGGGACAAGACGACACACTGCAAGCATGGGGACTTGCTGGGGCTGATGCCTGGAGGAAGCGTATGCTGATGTGTGCGCGCTCCCCTCTGCCTGGCATCATTGCACGCCCATAGCTCCTGGGGAGTAAAAAAAGAAAAAAAATGGAGTGGCATCCTGGGTTGAGCAGCTTGATGGCCGTTGATGACACTGGCTCTGAGGGGGCGCCTGAGTTCTGGATCCAATTCAAGGTGGGTGAGTTGGGGGCTCCCCACCACCCCACTGCGGGAGGTAAGCCACAGGGGAGGCAGGCGTGACCTGAGTGGAGCACGGATGTGGGGCGGTGGCATGGAATTACCGAGGAGGTTGCCAGAATAGGTCAGACCAGGTATGCCGGAGGAGGAAAAATGAATAGAAAAAAAAAAAAAGAAGAAAGAATTCCTTCCAGTTGTTGGAAGTGGAGGAATGGAATACCCCATCCCAGTCTGTTGGATGTCTGATTCCATCTCCATGCTATTTAGTAGTGAAGAGGTGGTGCAAGTGGCTGAGTTCTGTAGCCTTGTACAAAGTGCAAGACATATTTTGGGGTGAATAAACCTAAGCCTGCATTTTCTAGGAGGGTTACTAATGGATGTGGTTCTACTTGAATTTCCTCTACCCTGGTGCCTACATTAAGAAAATATATGACCTGCAGGTATCAAAAGAAAGCTGTCCTGCGAGTGTGAACTCTACCTGCATTTGTGCAAATTACTTCAGGTGTTCCATAGTATAGAAATTGGGGGAATCTAGTTAATCCTAAGATCTTCCATCTTTGAAAGGCAGGGTCCAGTCTGGGTGGTGAGAAATGTATGCATTGGTCTGTTTGGGTGTGGCGTGTGATTTATGTTAAGGTCTTGCCACACCTGGTTCCACTTAGGGCAGGTTTGTTTCCCCATGGATGTGTACTCTAAAGAAGGTGGATCGCAGACTGTGGGAAATCAAAACATCCAACCGTTGGTATCCCCATTGCAGTGCTTTTCGAATTGAGCCAAGCATCATCTTGGTTGTTAGGTTTTGTACAGTATGTAAGACCATGGCAGCAGCTGTGCAATATGGTAATATAATTTTAAGTTGGGGACACCTGCTCCCCATCCTTTCTGGGCCTCTGCATGTCATTCCAGTTTATTCTAGCTCACTTCCTCTCCCCAGATAAAATGATGCATAGCCTTCTGAAACTTTAACCAGTCTGCTCTGGGGTTTTTAGTGGTAGAGTCTGAGAAAAGAAATAGGACTCTGGGAAGGATATTCATTCCAAAATATTCCATCTTCCCCAGGAAAGAAAGGGGAAGAAGTTCCCATCTTTTGAGGCATTGTCCATTTTCAGAGCTCTAAGTCCCTTCAGAACTCTTTCCTCTGAAAATGGAGTTGTGTGCACCTCCCCCTTGTTGCTCCCACATGATTGCACCCCCCCCACTGAGAAGACTGAGCAGAAGTACCTGTTCAGAATGTCTGCTTTTTCTTGTTGCTGTTTCTGCGCAGTCCCCTGACGCCCTCTTTATCCTCAGTGTCCCTCCCATTGTCTTCCTCCTCTCACTTTTGTGCCTGAAGAAAGCCTTATTCCCTTTTGCTACCCCTTTGGCTACCTTTCCTCTGTCTGCACCTTTGCACTCCTCATAGCCTTCCTGTTTCACTTGGTGCACCTCCCTGTCTTCCTCCCTCTATGAACTTATACCTTCTAAATGCCACCCTTTTTTCCTTCAACACCTTGGCCACTTCCTTAGAAAACCATAATGCTCTTTTTTTCCTTTTGATTTTATTCGCTTACTTCCTGCAGAGGCTGGTTGCCTTACTTATGCCCTCCCTTATTTTTTCCCCGCTGTATCACTACCCCTCCCTGGCAATCCCCACCTATGAGGCAGTTTCTGATGCAGTCTCCCATTTCTTTAAAATCCACCCTCCTAAAGTCCAGGACCCTCATCCTTGTGTGGTTCTCCTCTGTTCCTATCTTAAGTTTAAACCACACTGTACAGTGATCACTGGTACCTAGGGGGCTGCCCACTATGACGTCTACAATACTGTCCCTGTTTGTAAGCACCAGGTCCAGCACTGCCTCTCCCCTGGGTTTAATTGACTAGCTGCCTGAGAAAAGCCCTTGTAGGGAGTCAAGGATGGCCCTGCTCATTGCCAAAGCTGCAGATGGAAGGCTGCACACACACCTGGCAGATTGAAGTCACCAACTAGCAGCACCTTCCTCTTACTTTCCATCCTGATGATGACTTCCTTAACTGCTTTATCCAACTTCTGTCCATGTGCTGAAGGTCTGTATACCACTCCTGAACAGATAGAAGCCCCAGCATGTGTCTCCAGGATGACCCACAGCACCTCCAGCCTTTCCTTGTCCTCTAGGTGCCCCTGCACTTCTGTGGCCTTGATTTCCACCCTTACATATAGTACAACCCGTCTCTCCTGAACAGAGAATAGCCCAGTATGGCCATGTCCCAAGTTATGGCTGTCAGTGCACCACGACTCCATTATGGCCACCAAATCAAGGCTAGCCTCTGTCATGATGGTCTGTAGATCCAGAATTTTATTTTCCAGACTCCTTACATTAGCACACATGGCTATCCATACCTTACTCCCCTTCCTTCCTATTTCCTCCCACCTGTGCAGTTTCCTGACACCCCCCAACCCACCTCCTCCCTTTTACCTTCTCTGTTACATGTCTTCTTTACGCCTTTCTTCTTGCTTCCCAATTTATACCCCCTTGTCCCCTGTCTTGTCTCCATGCCTGTCTTCTTGTGCCCCTTTGGGCCCTCCCTCCCTGCTGCATCATCTGGGAGGATTGTTGCCTCCCTCAGTACACAGCCACCCGCTGGCTAGTTTAAATGCTCATCCAAGTAACATTTAAACCTCCCACCAAGGACTATGTTCCCCTTCCTGGAAGGATGCACACTGTCTCCCTTATAGAGGCCTGTATCTTCCCAGGTTGGTCCCCAGTCCCCAATGTAGCCAAAGTCCTCCTCTAAGCACTATCCCCTAAACCAATTGTTAAAAGCCCTTGTACGGAGTATACTTTCCTGTCCCTGACTGTAGACAGGTAACACCTTGGCAGAAGCCACTGTTCATGCCACTGGCATGAGGCTCCTCCCCAGCTCCCCAAAGTTTCCTTCCATTACCTCTGCCCTATTCCTTGTCAGGTCATTTGTTCCCAGGTGGGCAATGACATCTAGCTCCCTCCTATCTCCTGCTACCCTAGCAAATCTCTGGATCCACTCTCCATCCCTCCAAGTGGAAGCACCAGGAGGACTTCACCTGCCTCTATCTTCCAACCCCACTCCCAAGTCTGTCCCCTAACGGTAGAGTTCCCCATATGCAGATGCTTCCTCCCTCTGCTAGGGAACTCTTCCTCCCTCTTTGGAGCCTCCTCTTCTGAACCCCCCCCCCCACACATCTTCCCTTCCCACTTCTGCCATTGCTTACTCCCAGCTGGTGAGTACAAATGGGGCAGCACCTCTGCCTCCAGAATGTGTCCCAAAAGACTGTGGCTCCACAACTGTTGCACTGCACCATTCCCATGCACTTTCCTTCTTTTACCTTAGTGCCTGTTGAAACTTCCCTGTACCTTACCACCTCCACTCCTTTCTATGCCTGTTGAATTCCTACCTCTCATTTTGCTTGTTTGAAATGTATTTGGTACCCTACCCTAAATAGGGTGCCCCTTGTTTTCCCTTTTTAACACACCTACCTGTGCCTAACTTGTAATGGATGTGTATTACTGTAATTTACTTCGTATCCCCTTGCTTGGACTTTTGTTGCCTATCTTAGATAGGGTGTCTCCTAAGTTCCCTTTCCAACCTTCCAACCCGTACTTATCTTATCCTGGTGCCTACTACTCCTTACCCACTAGATGTTAACACCTGTATCTACCTACCCTGAAGCTGTTTCACTATACCAGAACACAGTGTTGTGCTATCTCCTTTGGCCTGGTGTTCCTCCTACAGAGTTTTCTGGGTACTGCTATCTGCAGATGCCTGCAGTCTCCAAAGGCACATACTTCACTTGTGGGCTGTTCACTTATGTGCTGGGACATGAGGGTACTGAGGCACACTGGGCAGGAGAGTCTATCTTCCCTTGTCAATCTTCACCATTCATTACTTCCTGGGTGTAAGCCGGGCGCGCACCAAATCACGGAGCTTTTTTTTTTTTTTAAAGTTGCTCTCACGGCCCGCCCTCGAGGCGGCGTCATCGTCATCTGAGGCGGCCGTTAATAGCGACCGACTCCTCCTCCAACTCAGTTCTGTTTCTCCCCGTCGAGGCGCACCTATTCGACGTAGCTAACCCGAAAAGTCGCGTATCCGACTCCTTTTCTACACTCGACGCCTCACGGTAAGACTGTTCCTTTTCTTTCCTTTATGCGGTCGCGGTGTATTTCGACTGTGTTTAATCTTGTTTATTTCGTGTTATGTCCGGTTCTGGGCGAGCGTTCTTCAAGAGCGGGCGTGCCCCTATGCGTCGGTGCTCCTGCGGCCGGCATTTCTCCGTCTCGGACGGCACAGCGTCTGTCTCGCGTTGTCTGGGACCCAACCATAATATGGATTCGTGCGACGCTTGTTTCTCGATGGACCGTCGCGTCCTCGAAGTCGCCGCGTACAAGCTCGGCAAGGCCCCGACGACTTTTGGGGGACGGCGTCGCTCGCGGGGAATCTCGGGCGAGATCCTTAGGCCTTTCCCGGGTCCCCTCCCGGGCCTACTCACCCGGTCAGGAGGGGTCTCCTCTTCCCTTCTTGCCGAGGGAGGCCCCTTCCGTGGTGTTGGGGGCGTCGTAGCCCCTCCGGGGCAGCAGCGCTGACACCGCTTCGGTAGTCACCTCTCGAGGTGCAAGCTCCCCGTGTCGAGGCCCTTGGCGCAGGCCCGGCCGGGTAGACCCTCGGCGATAGCCTCGCCCGGCGCCGTTTTGAATCCCGGCGCCGTTCACGGTGCCGATGAATCGGCCAGCGCGCGTTCAGCGCCCGTTCAGATCAGCGCCGTTCGCGGCGCCGGTGATCAAAGCGGCGCGTTAGGCGGTGCCGTTTTGGCCTCGGCGCCATTCGCAGTGCCAATGAGCCTGGCGGCGCTGCCGCGGTGCCGCGCGCCTCCGGCGCCGCCGGCGGCGTCGGCCCTCCCCTCCTCCGGGTGGTGCGGGTCTGCGGAGCCACTGGGGTGTGGGTTGGAGCCTTCATGCTGCCCGGCGTGCTGAGGCGAGCGGCGTCGCACTCGGTACCGGGGCCGTTCGCGGCCCCGTGGCCTCGGGGACCCCTGGGGTGGCCAGCATCGAGGTCCTGCTGGTCTCGTCCTCCTCGGAGGACGATGACTCAGATGTGGACCCATCCTGGCATCCCCATTCTTCGGAATCTGGGTCCTCGGTGGCTAGGGGTACCAGGCGGCGCAGCGGGCCCCTCCCTCTGTCCCCCTTGCCGTCGTCTCCTGAGGGTTCCTCGGCTGGGGGTGGCCGAGAGTCGGGGGCAGGCGTGGGGGTGGCGGAGGGGCTCCCTCTCTGGAGGTCCGGTGACAGCTACCCCCGGGTGCTGTTACCTCCTCTGGGGTTAGAGAGCGTTGCGTCGGGAGGAGGGCCCTCTCGAATCCGAGGGTTGAGGGGCAGGCGTCCTGCTGCTCGGTCTTCTTTGGCTACCTCGGGGGGTGGCCAGGGCCGTGGCGAGGCCCCGCCCCTCCCCCCAGGGTTCTAGGGTGTCCTCTGGCGGCGTTTGTGCGGACTGCCCTTCTGGATCCATGCAGTCCCGGCGTCGTCACAGGGGAGTTTCTCCCCCAGGGCTCTTCCAGGTTCCGCTTCCCCAGAGTTCCGTTCTGCGGCCTGGTTTGATATCCGGGATCCCTCCTACTAGAGCTCCCTTCCCCGGTTCCAGAGCCCTCGCGAAGCAGTTGCTCCTCGGAGGTGCCCTCTCCCATCTCTCTGCCTTCACCACCCCGCTCCCAGGCCATGTCGGTCCTACGGGTCCGTTATCCTGGGAGCAGTTCAGGGTTCTCGCGGCCTTCCCCTCATATGTTAGTTACATGCATGAGCGGGTCTTTCGACTCTCCCCACCGCCGCAGGAATCCTCTCGACATTCAATTCCCCATCATCCTCGTCTCCCTCCTCTGAGGAGAGGAACCCTGCTCATCTGTCCTCCGATGCTGATTTCACAGAATATCAGCGTTTCCTCTCGAGGATGGTGAGGGATCTTGATTCTACGTTGGAGGAACAATACCGACGGGTGACGGCGTGAATTCCTTGGTGAATTCAGTGCCCAGCATCTGGTGGTACCTTCCTGGCCTATCCCCTTCCAGGAGGAGTCTATCCGGTCCTGGCAGTTCCCTGCCGTTTCTTCCCCAGCCCCGGCGGACTGCCAGCGTAGGTATTGTGCCCCCTCTGAGTCTCTAGGTTCCCTTCCCAACCCGTCCTTAGGTTTGGTATACCTGGATACTCCTTCTGGGCGCCGTTGCCTGAGCCGACCGCCCACAGTTCGGACTCTCTCCAGTTCGACCGTTGAGCTAAGAGTGTTCTCTTCTTCGCGTGCGAGTGCATGTATTGCATCACATCAGGCTCACCACGCTGCCTACAACCGGCATCTGTGGTCGATGATGTCCCAGCTGCTGGCATCTATGCCTGACACGGAGCAAACCAGACAAGCCGTTGCCCTCTCCGCGGTAGGCCTGGAGCTGGCAAGACACCAAGCAAGGCATCTTATAGCGCCAATGAGGTGGCTTCCAGGCTTGCGGGACAGCGATCTGCATCAGGCGGACGGCATGGCTTCTCTCCAGGTTGTCACCCCTGGCCCGGCGTAGGGTGATGCGCTCCGCCTTCCGGGGGACCCGTCTTTTCTCATCCAGAGCTAGGAGACTTTTACAGGGGCTCCCTCCGTCTCCTCGTCCTCGGGAGGCACCTCCTAGCTCTTCTCCCACTTAGGCTTTCTGAATAAGCCAGGGTCTTCTCCCTCTGTTTCTCACCAGCAGAAGGCTGGGGGTCTTGTTCCCTCAGGGTATGGCCTTTTCCCCCTCCTGGGGAAGAGGCTTAGTACTCACCAGGAAGTAATGAATGGTGAAGATTGACAAGGGAAGATAGGAAAATACATTACCTACCGTAATTCTTGATCTTCTCTTGTATCTTCTTCATCTCTACCTCGCCACCATCCTCAGTGGCCTCTTCCTGTGGCTTCTCCACCTCCCGTCTCCTTCCTCTCTCTGCATTATATAAAATATAGGAAAATTGCTTCATTTTCAAAAAAAAAAAAAAAAAAAACAAAAATAAAAAAAAAAAAAAAAATCTTCTTGGGGGTTTAAAATCCAGAAAAATTATTTACTCTAAGATTCATGGGCCATCTCGCGGATTGCATTGGCGATCAGACTGCACAACTATCTCTTGCTATTCTTATGGCAAGATACCTCTGGGGTTGTTTGGCCTGGCTCAGGCTATTCAGTTTTGATCCTGCAATCCCGTGTTCAGGTAGTAGCCCTGAAATCTAATCCCTCCCCTCTATTCTTGCCTTGCAGAGCAGAGGAACGAGTTCGTCTGTTCCTTTCTCTTCTAAAAAAAAAAAAAAAATGCTGAGGGAACTCTCTCCGACTGCTATAGGCATCTTGGTATCTGGGTCATGCATCTAGTTAAAAAAAAAAAAAAATTTTCTATCTGTTAAAAAAAAAAAAAAAGGAATAGGAGAAATCAAACAAGAAGGCAAATGAGAAGGTAGGCTATCCTTCTCGCTGTTTTGCTAAGTGGTTTCTCCCTTTAAGTGTCCTCCTGGACAATTTTTACAGTAGAGCTCTGCTGACCATATCCAATCTTAGCCAGCCTAAGCCTTGGCCGGCCTTAGCCAGTCAGTCTGAGTCCCGTTTCTATCTTGGAACGCCTGAAAGGCTTACATTTTCCATTTCTAAACCCCTGAGCAGCGCTCTCATGCTGCTGGGGTTTTATTCTTCCCTCCTCGGCTGTCCTCCAGTTAAAGGCCTTCCGCGGCCAGGAGCCCGAGGTGGGTGTCAAGAACAATGGCATGTTGAAGATGAGGACTATGCCCTCCTGAGTCTGTCTAGCGGGTTCGGTGAACCTTCTCTTCAGCTCTATCTCCGGGGATTCTTGCTTCCCCTTTAGTCGAGCCTTCAGCTACAAGCTAACTATGCTCGTTGGGCATTCTGGTCCCTTCAACATCCCATCTCTCTCTTCTCTTTCTTCTTCTTCTTCTATTTTCTCATTTCCTTACTCATCTCTCTCCTAGAGTCGCCCAGGTAAGGAGGCCCTGCACTCCTAGGCTGGGATTTCTTATCTCCTCTGTCCTTCCTCCATCGGCTTGTTCCTTTTCAGTTCATTCTTCCTTGCTTTGCTATCCTCGGCTATCTTGCCTCGCTATCTATATTTTCTGCTTTCATTTTGCCTCTCGGCTCACAGAACTGAGTTGGAGGAGGTCGATCGCTACTACGGCGCCCCTCACGTCACGTCGCTCTCGAGGCGGGCAGTTAGGCAACTTTAAAAAAAGCTCCCGTGGCAGGTGCGCCTCCCGGCTTACACCCAGGAAGTAATGAATGGTGAAGATACAAGAGAAGATCAAGAATTACGGTAGGTTCGTAATTTTCCTTTTTTTTTAGTGCTCATGTTAGAAAGCACTAAGCCTCTGGCAGTTCAACCCCCAGTCACACACCTGATTCACAGGGCTTTCTTAATCTACTCACCTCGAAGATTAATTTCCTGAGCTAGGTTCCCCCACACTGTTAATGAGTTTATAGACACTTTTTAAAGTGCTGCAAACACTGACTAAAAATCTTTTTCCTCCACCTACCCACTTATGCATGTTCAAAAAGGGGTCTGATTTCTTGTGAGAGAGATCCGTCTCGCCAGCTGTTATGATGGAGAGCCTTTCAAAAAGGGCCCGTTTAGATAAAGCTGAATGCCACAAGAGCAACGGGGGAATGCACGAGTGTCACTAGGACATCAGGAGGAGCCTTTTTGCTTCCATGAAGGCTGTGAGGAGCTTGCACTGCAGGGGCTTGGATAAAGAGGAGATTTGAGTTGGGATTCCTAAAATACTCAGTTTGGGAGAATTCACAATCTACACATAAAGGATTCTAGAGCAATCAGTCAGGATATTATGTCACCACCTGATGAGCTTGGGGAGCTCAAAGAATATGGTGAAGACCTGCCTCTGGCTGAGAGCATCGCAGCATACGAATGCAGAGCCAGGGCCATGGAACACAAGGCCTGGGGCATTTTGTACCACTAATGTAGAAGCCTGAGGTGAATTAAACAACTGTTGACATCTCTGTATGCCATATGCACCATAAGATCCATCAGTCCATTGAGTGAAATGTACAGGGTAACCTAATTCCCATTCCCACCATCCTTGCCTGATTTGAGGATATCAGAATGGGTATCCCTTACAGTAACATAGGTCCTACCAGTCCAACCCCTGGAGCTAGAGGAGGCTGTGAGCTTGGACAGCCAGGACCATGCTGATCGGGGAGTAAAACTTTTCTCAAAAGCCTAAATGGCTGCCCGGATTTGTAAAAATCTCCTGAAGTTGGTATGGGGCAGCCCTGTCTTTGCTTGTAGTTGGCTGAAAGGAAACAAGAGTGTTGGTTTGCGGAAGGGAAAGACTGGCAATTGTGTGGATGCCTTTCTCTACCAAGGTCGGCTAGCAGACTGGATTACTCCCGATTAATATGTTGGGATTGCATCATAGGTAAGTGAGCAGTTTAGGAGGGACCGTAGACATTTTAGGAATTGAGGAAAGTGCCATACATTTGTCACAGGTATGCAGCATGGCTGAAGTGACGGGGGTGCTGAAAGAGTTAGGAGGTTTGCATCCCAATAAAATGCTCAAGCGGGAAACCACCACAGCATGTGTTTCGAGTCTCACCCATTGTGGGAAGGAGATAGAAGGGGAGAAGCGATTTATAGGCCTGTACTATTTGGTATGCTAGAGCACAACTTTCAAACCATGGGAGCCGAAGCCGCCATTACGCCAGTGGGCCCTAAGCTTTTCCTTGCTGAGGTGGGGAGGTTTACCTTCCCATAAAAAGTCACTAAGAAGACCTTCTATCTTGAGAAAAATGTTTTTGGGAATGGAGTTGGAGGGAAGGGGGATTACTAAAGTGGTCAGACTATTTTGGCAAAACAAACATGCGAATGACATAGATACAGAGATACTGTCGGCAGATAAGAGCCTATGGCACACCCAGTCTGCCCATTTGAGCTTCTAAGTTCCCTTTACATTTTTCTAGAAGTCTATTGCCCCTTACCCCTGACCTCCAGAATTCCCTTATGTCTATCCCATGCATTCTTAAATCACATGATTGTTTCAGCCCCCACCACTTTCTCTGGCAGGGTGTTACACTTATCCACCACCCTTTCTGTGAAGAAATTCTTCCTCACGTTTTCTCTGAATCGTCCTTCCTCCAAGTTCATCCCATGCCCTCTAGTCCTGGAACATCTTTTTCGCTGGAAAATAGTGTATTCATGTACCCTGTTCCTCCCTGTAAGGTACTTGTATGCCTCCATCATATCCCCTCTCTCTCCCTCCTCTCCTCCAGGGAGTACATATTCAAGTCCTTCAGCCTGTACCATCTTTGTTGCACACCTCTGAACCTTCTCTACCCTAAGTCCTTACATAGGTAAGGTCTCCAGAATGGTACACTGTACTCCAGGTGGGGGCCTTGCTAGTGTCTTGTATAGTGGAATTATGACCTCCTTTTTCCTGCTGGTGATGCCCCTGCCTATGCATCCCAGCATCCTATTTGCTTTACCTGCTGCCTTGTGGCACTGTTTCCCTACCTTGAGGTCATCAAGATGATAACCCCAAGGTCTCTTTCCTGCTTGGTGCATGTTATATCCTCACCCCCCCAACTGATATGTTGTTCCAGGGTTTTTGTGCCCCATGGACTCACTGAACAAATGTGTAGCCATGTTAAATAATTGTAAGATTATGTATGTACAGCAACCTGTAAAAATATTATCCCTGTTCTCTTCTAGGTATGACGTGGAACCTTTGTAAATGAGTCTTTGACTCAAAGGTCTTTCTGAATATCTCAATAAATAAAATAAATACATTTATTTAGTGATTGAAAAAAGACATCTGAGCGCAAGCTCTTTACAAAGGTTCCACATCATAGAATGCAAAACAATGTACAATAGGAGAAAGCAATGGTACATTACAAAGAATGATACAGCTTGGATTCAGTAGCTTGCATTTCTTTGTGTTGAATTTCAGCTGCCAAACCCTTGTCCATTCTTCAAGCTTCTGCGGGTCCTCCTCATTCTGTCAACACCCTCTGGTGTGTCCACTCTGTTACAGAGCTTTGTGTCATCAGCGAACAGGAAATTCTGCCTCTAGGTCCTGCACAATGTCACTGATAAAGATGTTTAACAGGACGGTCCCAGCACTGATCCTGTGGTACCCCACTGGTCACTCTTCCTCGATCTTCCCCATAAGTGTAAGGTTAATTTTTGCCAACAGCATTAAGTCATGGTTTAATTCAGTGAGTAGGGGTGAGAAGTTTGCGGGATCAAGTCTTCCCATTTAGAGGTTATCTGGCTTCCCAGATGCTTAAAACCCTCCCACCCATGTGATTTGTAAGTCTCACAGTATCTGCTGTCAAAAGATCATTTAAAGGGCATAAAGTAGTCTTACAGTGATTGAAGACAGCCCTGATAGCGTCGCAAATTCTGAAAGGGCGACCAAGGTTGGAAGGAGAGAAACTGCTGTGATGTCGAGAGTAAGGAATAAATCATCAGCATAGGTGTTAAGCAGTAAGAATCATTCACTGTAATACCATGGATAGATCATGAACAGCTTTCTTGAAGGGGGGGTCCATGGCTAAGAAAAACAGGAGGGTAGAGAGGGGACAACCCTAACGGGTGGGTACCTTGCTGTAGAGTAACAGGTGGGGAGATGAGACGATTGGTTAAAATCCCTGCTGAGGGAAGATTATATAGAGTGTGCACCCATCTCCTAAGATAGTTAGGTAAGTGCCGAAGTCATAAAACTCCAAAACATTGTAAAGATAGCCCCACTCTACCAAATCAAAGGCTTTACAAATGTCGACAGCAAAGGCTGCCATAGGGGTGGAGACTGAACGGGCAAATATCTTAAGGTTCAGGAGGGTCCAAAGGTGGTTTGTCTCAGATTTCCCTTTCTGGAATCTGGTTTGAGTGGGATGGATCAGGAAGGGAAAAGCTTTCTGAAGCCTGGAGGCCAGAGCCTCAGCCAGGATCTTAGTGTCTGTGAAGATGAGTGAGGTAGGGTGAAAATTAGCACAATCCAATGGATTATTAGATTTATTGGGGAGTAGGGTTATTATAGTTTCGCCTGGACTACAAAGGAGGCGACCTGCTCTGTGCGCTTCATTCCTGGTAGCTCTGCCTCTCGTGCCACAAAGTCCTCCCAGGCCCCTCTGCCCATTCCCGGATCCACACAGTGACTCCTTTCCCACCCCCTCCTCCGGCAGAGTCAGTGTGGAAGTCAGTAGGGGGTCACTTCTTCCTCTACCTAGAGGGATGGAGAAGCATAACATCAGACCTTTGAGTGTTGCAGCTCATAGAGAGAGGCCATACTCTGGAGTTTGTGCAGATGCCTCCAGAAACTCTATCAGTGTCCTCCCACTATTCTCCTTCTCACATTCCCCCAATCGAAGAGGAAGTTCATGTCCTCCTTCAAATATGGGCTATAGAGCCAGTCCCCTGTCTCAGCATTGAAGACGGTGTTATTCGCACTTTTTCCTAGTGCCAAAAAAGACAGGAGATCATCATCCCATCCTGGACCTCAGCTCTCTCAATCAGTTTATAGAATTCAAGAGGTTCAGGATGGTGACCCTTCCAGATCTCATCCCCTCTCCTACTTTGAGGGGACTGGCTCTATTTCCTAGACATGCATGTCGCATACCTGCACATTCTAGTCTTTCCATCACACAGGAGGTTCCTGCACTGCCTCTTTCAGGGTTGCCACTACCAGTTTTGGGCCCTGCCTTTCGACCTGTCCTCCACTCCCAGAGTCTCTCCAAGTGCCTCAGAGAGGTGGCTGCGGCTCTATGACGCAGGGGCCATTACGTCTTTCCCCATCTAGACAACTGGCTTCTGACAGCTCCCACAAGGGATCAGCTGGTTCACACTCCCGGAGACACCTTTACGCTTTTCTGAGAGTTGGGGATTACCCTGAACCTTCCCAAGTCGTCCCTAGAGCCCAGTCAGAGACTCCATTTCATAGGAACGGTCCTGGATACCGTTCAGGGCAAGGCCTTCCTACCCTCAGACAGGGCGGATCACCTTCAAGATCAGGCATGGTGTTTTCAGCTCCTCAGGTTCCAGCTCAGATCTTCCTGAGACTCCTCGGCCACATGGCGGCAGCCATCCCTATGGTTCCCATGGCTCACCTGCACATGAGGGCCCCTCAGTGGATTCTCAGGGTACAATGGGACCAGAGGTCTGATGACCTCAACCAGCCAGTTCAAGTGTTGGACCCTGTTCACAGGACACTTTCCTGGTGGCTCAACCCCTCCAATCTCTTGGCAGGGGTTCATTTCCGACAGGAGCTCCCAAGGCGGGTTCTCACCATGGGTGCCTTGGGTTTAGGATGGTGAGCTCATCTGGAGAACAGGCAAGAGCAATCACTCCATATCAATGTCCTGGAGATGCGGGTGGTCCTGAATGCCTTGCAGGCCTTGTAAGCGGACCACCTTCCGGGCCCTCTTTTGATCCAATTGGACAATATGTCGGTAGTGTTTTACATCAACAAGCAGGGGGTAACTCATTCGTATCCCCTCTGCAGGAAGGCAATGTGGGTCTGGTACTGGGTGCTGGAACACCGCATAGATCTCACGCTGTTCATGTTCCAGGCATCCAAAACATCTTGGCTGACAGCCTAAGCCAGTCTCGATCCAGGGCTCATGGTAGGACTCCTTCAGTCAGTAGCAGACCAGTTCTTCAACAGATGGGGCCATCAGAGTTAGACCTTTTGCGTCCCCACTCAATGCTAAACTGCCCAATTTTTGCTTAGATCCAGGGCCTTTAGTTTTCTGACAAGGCATTGCTCTCTGCTGGACAAGGAGGTTCCTTTATACCTTCCTCCTTTCCTCTTCTGCAAGGGTTTCTTATGAAGCTTCAGGTGGAGGGGCAGAGTTGTTTCTCATTGCCCTCTTTGGCCTTGGCAGATTTGGTTCCCACTACTGCAGCAGTTGGCAGTGGAGTCCCAGCTTCCTCTGCCTCTCAGCTCACACTTGCTCTCCCAGCAGGGCACACTGATCCATCTGGACCTCAAGTCCCTGCATCTTCATGCGTGGCTCCTGCAGACTTAACTATGGATAGGTATTGGGTTTCTCCAAAGGTGGCGGATGTCCTAGTGGCCGCTAGAAAACCATCCACTAGATCTACTTATGCTATGAAGTGGAAGAGATTTTGTTTCTGGGCTTCCATATGCCAGCTTAGTCCCCTTTCCTGTGCTCTGAACTCCATGCTCTAATATCTCCTGTCTCTATACGAGCAGGGCCTGAGCTATTCCTCTGTCAAGGTGCATTTATCCGCCATTTCGGCATATCATGCCCTGATAGAGGGAAAACCCATCACTCAGCTGGACATGTCCCGTACTTTTCCTGCGGGGCATTCTACACTTAAGACCTCCCATCAGAGATCCCATTCCCTGTTGGGATCTCCTTTTTATGTTGGAGAAACTCATGCTCCCCCCGTTTGAACCAGCCGCGGATTTCAAGCTCCGCTTTCTGTCATGGAAAGCGATGTTTTTAGTTGCTGTTACTTCCACTCAAAGAATTTCAGAGCTCCAGGCTCTAATGTGTAAAGAGCCTTATTTGTTTTTTCATAAGGACAGGGTGTTCTTGTGTACAAATCCTAAGTTCTTGCCTAAGGTGGTGTCCAAGTTCACTCTTAACCAGGTCATCAACCTCCCAATTTATTATCCTGAGTATTCCAGTTGGAAGCAGTGTTCATACCCTTGATGTGCACAGAATGCTTTGTTATTACTTGACCCGTACAGCTCCTTTTCGATCTATGGATCAGTTTGTTTTGTTTGCCCCCAAATCTCGGGCACCCCAGAAACCAAACAAATGCTCTCTAAATGGCTAGTGAACTGCATTGTTTTTGCAACAACAATCACAGCAAGCAACTACCAGGACCAGCAAGAGGTCACTCCACCAGGATTGTGACCTCTTTGCCTCTCTGGAAAGTTTCCACAACAGACATCTTTGCAGCAGCTACCTGGAGCTCAGTTCACACCTTTGTCAAGCACTACAGCTTGGACATTGCTTCTAGACGCAGAGCCAGGTTCAGACAGGCAGTTCTTCAGGGCCTCCTGTCCTAGACCCTTAGTTGGCAGTCTAGTCTCTAGTCTCCTCCCGGACTTTTCCTGGGCCTTGTCTCCTTACTGCTTGGGACTCAGTCCTAATAGTTATTGCCTGCTGCAAGAGCTCCCACTCAAAGTAAGATAGTACAGTTACGTAAGAACTTACCATAACAGTAGATCTTTAAGAGGAGCTCTTGCAGCAGGTGCTGCTTTCCCTCCCTCCTTCCCCGCTGGCTTGTGATCTGCCTTTATTTTTGGCGAGAACCTGCCCAGTTCTCCTTCTGCTTCAGACTTCAGGTCTATGGTGGGAGAACTGAGGTGGGGCCAGGGACTGTCCCTTTATACCACTGGCTGACGTTGGGGTGGGCTGACATTGGGGGCGGTCCCCACTGAAGACTGCTAACTAGAAGGTTTCCATGGGGTCCTGGTGCGTGGCGGCTTAGTCCTAATGGTTATTGCCTGCTGCAAGAGCTCCTCTCGAAGATTTACTGTTACAGTAAGTTCTTACATGACTGTACTTTCCGGATGGTCACTCTAAGCCAGATTTATACCATCCCTGGAGCAGAATATATGATTTTGCTCCCTGGACCTCCAGTATGCATTCTTCCACATTTCTGTCTGCAGGTCCCACCGCTGGTACCTCCATATCCAATAAGAAGGGGTCCTGTTCTAGTTCCAGGTCATGCCCTTCAGCCTCTCCTCTGCTCCAAGGGTCATTCACTAAATGCAAGGCAGTGGTGGCAGCACATCTATGGTGCCTAGCATTAAGAGTGTACTCCTACCTGGTAGCTGGTCTGTCCAGAGAGGCCATGGAGAGATCCACAGACTTGACTCCCCAGACCTGCCAAGACTTGGGCCTGTTGGTCAACCCAGACAAGTCTAAATCGGTACTGATAATCATGTTCATTGGGGCTGAACTAGACTCCATGCAGGCCAAGGCCTGCCTCCTGGCAACCGGGCACAGGATCTTACCTCCTTTGCCCAATCATTTCTGGTTGGGCTCTTGCACCCTGCCTGGGATTTCCTACAGCTGCTGGGTACATGGCATTCTGTAGCAGGTGTCCACTGGGTCCACTGGTGGATGCATCACCTTCATTGGGAGCTGGGCCGTCAGTGGTTCCAGTGCCTAGGCCACTTGGACCATCCGGTCACAGTGACCCAGCCGATGTGAGACACTATCCAGTGGTGGCTGGTCCCAGAACATCTGGAGGAAGGAATCCCACTTGTCCACCCAGAGCCGACTGTCATGTTGATGAACATATCTCTGGTAGGGTGAGGAGCACACCTAGGAGACCACATGGCCCAGGGAGTCCAATCACCACATAAACCCACTGGAGCTTCGTGCAGTGTGCTTAGCTGTTACAGAATTTGCTCCGCTATTCAGGAGTCAGGTTGTTCAAGTCCTGACGGACAATACCATTACAGTGTTTTACCTGAACAGATAGAGTGCTTTACTCCTTGCTTTGTGTCAGGAGGCACTCCACACCAGGACACTTGTGCGCAGCCTGGGCGTTGATCTCCTGGCGACTCGCATCATGGGGGAGAACAGTCAGCTGGCAGACACTCTCTCCCAGGTAGAAGAGATGTCACATGAGTGGTCTCTGAATCAGGAGGTGGTGAACCACCTGTTCTCCCTGTGGGGCTCACCCTCAGTGGACCTGTTTGCTTCTGGAAGAATGCCAGACTGAGGATTTTTTGTGCCCTCCATCCGTGACTTTGATGGGATGCCTTCGCCGAGGCCCTGGACCCCAGGCCTCATGCAGGCCTTTCCTCCCTTCCCCTTGATCCAATTATACTGGTCAAGGTCAGGAAGGACAAGGTGCAGATGATCCTGATAGCTCCAGACTGGCCAAGGCAGTTCTGGTATCTGGATCACCTCAGCAGCAGGTCTCTGCAGCAACTGGCTCTCCGCTCAGACCTGCTGACCATACTTCGAGGGATGGTCCTGCACTTGGACCTTCGCTCCCTGCACCTCATGACCTGGCTCCTGAGTGGCTGTAGTTCCAGGCCTTGGTTCTCTCCAAGGATGTTCTTCATGTCCTGGAAGAGTCAACTTCTAAGTGCTATGTCTTTAAATGGAAGAGATTCTCCATTTAGTGTCAGGGCAAGGAGCTTGATCTCATTGCCTGCACTGTGGCTTGCATCCTGGACTATCTACGGTCCTTTTTCCAGCTGGGATTATGAGTGACAGCCCTTAAGGTGCACCTGGCAGCCATCTCTGCTTGCCAGATATGGGCTGGTATGCTGACAGTGGTCCAGGAGAGGGAGGCCAGGCATTTTTCAAGGGCCTTGACCACTTGTCCCCTTCAGTACATGAACCACCTCCACCGTGGGACATATTGTTAGCCCTGGCTATGCTAATGAGCAAGTCTTTCAAGCTGATGTACAGGTGTGAGTTGTCATACCTGTCAAGAAAAACAGCCTTCCTTGTGGAAATTATGCCTGCCAGAAGGATGGGGGAGCTCCAGGTGCTCTTGGTGCAGTCTCTTTACTTCATCTTCCACAGAAACAGTCATCCTTTGCCTGAACCCGAAGTTCCTCCTGAAGGTGGTATCAAAGTTTCACATTAACCAGGTGATTAATTTACCAGTATCCTTTACCAACCCATCTTCAGAAGCTGACTGCAGGCTTCATACCCTAGACCAGCAGAGAGCACTCTTCTATCATTTGGAACATATGGCTGGAGTTCGGGACAGACTTGCCATGTTTGTCACCTATGCTGAAGCTGCACCTGGCAGACTGGCAGCAAAGTAGATGATTGCAAGGTGAATCACATCTTGCATCGACCTCTGCTATAGGTTGGCTGCTCGGAAGCCTTCCATGGGTATTCAAACTCATTCAACCAGACATTCTGCTGTGTTGGTGGCTGCTTCCAAGTATGTACCCATGCAAGAGATCTGTAGGGCTGCTACCAGGAAATCATCACACACCTTCATTTTCCATTACCGCATCGACCTCGAGTCATGCAGGATGTGCATTTTGGGACCTCTGTTCTCCAGTCTCTGTTCTCCAAGTAGTGGTGCATGCCTTGCCCCTCCTCCCAGAGAACTACTAGGAGTCCTGAGTCTTCCAGAGTGTGGATAAGTGAACCATATCCATGCCCCTAGAAGAACAGGTTATTCACCTGTAACTGTAGATCTGACATAGGGTGTATCTCTTGCAGCAGGCCACACCTATGGAACTACCACTGTCAGGCACTAGGACCACCCAGAAACTTTTTGAGCTAGCAGTCTGTCTGGGGACTGCCCACTCCAACATCACCCAACCCTATAAGAGTGGGCAGCCCCCACTCCCTCCTCAGTTCTTTTCCTGCCATTGACCAACACACATCAGATCTTCAGAGACCGACGTAAGCTTCGGTCGACCGCCATTTTCTCTTGAATTATCTTTTATTTTCTCACCCTTGTTTTTTTTTTTTTAAACTACATGTTTATTGTTTTATCAAATTACATACAGCTTACAAAACACTGACATAGGATAGCCAGCCAGGTGGCACTGAGGGTTGAGGTGCTGGATGCCACACCTCGCGCCACGCCAGCGACCCAGGTTCGAGAACGGACTCGGGCCACCAGGGGTCAGCAGGGGAGAGGGTGGATTGAGCATCCCAGGACTGTTCTCCTCCCACTGGGGTGGGCAGGGGAATGCACGTCACGCTGTTGCGATGTCTGGTGATGACCGGGTGCAGCACAGTGCAGTGCACTGAAGGGGAGGAGCACAGCAAGACATCGGCTTATGCACGGATGTCATTGCACTGTCAGCTCCTGGGAAAAAACTGGAGGAAAAATGGCTGGGCACAACCAAGGCAGCTTGATGGTCACATTCTCGATGACCCGGAGGACCGTCATGGAATCGCGCTGTGGGGCCTGGTCCAGCTCGGCTCGGCATGGGGAGGCCGTCCAGCAGGCTGGGGCGGCTGCACCGAACCCCCATCATGCAAGTCAGCCTGCTGCTCTCTGGGGCGGGAAGGGCTAGTGGCTGGATGCTCCCGCCCGGTGTGCCGCAGATGGCGAGAAAAAGTGTGATATGATAAAAAAAAAAACAACGCTGACATAGGATATAAAGAATAGAAAATTCAAATAGGGCGCCACTTCTCTTAATATTACAATAATGACCATCCTATGCCCATAAGATGCATCACACAGGGGGTATACAAAGAAGTAACTGTAGTCAAAGTAAATCCTTTGCCAACATAGCCCCTACACTGTGGAACAAGCTCCCCAGTCAGCTCCAAGAAGCCCCCTCCCTAGCAATCTTTCAGGCGGGACTACGCATTCACCTCTGGAATCTCAGCTCCTGTGTCTGTCCTGAAGGCTAGCTAAACTACGCCTCTGTAGTATGACCATGGAAAGTCTAATCTGTTCTAACTGGCACCTAGCTGCCATCCTTGATCTTGTGTACTTGTCCTGTAAATAGTCGCTCTGTCCTTTGAAAAATGGTAATTTCCAGTGTAACCAATTGTCCTACACTGTACTGCGTGTATGTGTAGTTGTACTGCTTGCCCTAAGTCTAACTAAGCTGCCACTGTTGTCATGTTGTATGTCACCGCCCTCTCAAATGATTATTGTACAATGTCATCATATTCTGTACACGTAGTCCTACTATGTATACTTTGATTGTACTTGCACTGCTCTATGTAACTAACTCTGGGTCGCCCCTGAAAAAGGGACCTCCGGGGCCCAGCGGGCTTACCCGGTTAACAAAATTTAATAAATATATAAAATATAATACGATCTATAATGCAGCTGTACAATGGAGTCCATGAACTGCATGGCAACTAAACCATAATAATGAAACGGATATGTTTAAAGTCTCTATCCTCCTACCTAAGGAGGAACTCTTAATGTATGCTATGTATTGTTATATAATTAGTGTTACCTTCCACCATGAACATTTTATATCTGGGGAACTCTTTATGTATGCTATGTATTGTTATGTAATTTTCTTTATGTATTGTATACTTGTCTGTATACCTGTCCCAGGACCTCCTTGTGAATGAGCTTGCTCAACGGAGATTTCCTGCAATAAACTTGAACTTGATACTAAACGAACCATGCTATACTGAGCTAATACACCATGGGCCAGATATTCAAAAGGGTTGCGCCATGCGCAATAGGGCTGCGCCTGCGCAAGTTCAAACTTGCTCCATTCTGTGATATTCAGCAGGAGGCAGTTGCGCCACAGAAACATGCTGAGCAACAGCGCCAATGCAAATGAATGCATGCTGAACTGGAGGGGAGGAACATGCATAAACTGCACAACCGATATTCAGCGGGCTGTGCAGAGTTGTGCAGGCGCAACCCCAACCAAGCGCCTGCACAACTTTGAGCCAAAAAAAGGCTCATTTGTGGCTACAGGGTGAGCTGCTGCATTGCAGGCTTAAACACAGCAGCTGCCACCTGTGGCTGGCCCCTAACCCCTCCCTGTGCCCCCTGCAGCCCGATCGTGGGCAAAGAGTGAAATCCCCACCCCCCCCTGGCCCGATTTGGGCAGCAGCGAAATTCCCCCCCCCCCACCAGCCTGACCGCAGGCTGCATTAGTTAAAACAACCCCGAATACATCCTTGGTGGTCCAGTGGACTGAAAAGCCTGATCACGGGCTGTATCAGTGTAAATACAACCCCCTCCTCCCGAACATAGCCCTGGTGGTCAGTGGACGAAACTCCTGTTCGCGGGATGTAAGCAATAACCCCGGACATAGCCCTGGTGGTCCAGTGGACGAAACTCCGATTCGGGATGTATGCAGTAAATACCCCCAACACATCCCTAGTGCCTAGTGTCCCCCACCCACCACCATGAAGCCCCACCACCCGCATGCTGATTATTGCACTGTGCCCGCATTAGTGCCTCCATCCCTGCTTTGCATGCCAACTACATTGTTTCTTTGCACACATGCTATCCCATTTGTGAGGCACTCCTGCCTTTAAATATGGCATGACAGCAAGCTCCAGGCAAAGGTGTGCAGTCACTTTGTCCACCAGGCAAATGTTTTGAATATCATGCTCTGTGTCTTTTAAAAGGGCCAATTTTAGAACCTCTTGGGCTAGGAACCAGAGTCAACTCGACTTAGCCATGTCCTGTGGATAAAGTTTCATAAAATGTGCAATTTGTTTGAAGAAAAGAACCGCTTGGTCCACCCAGTCTGCACAGCTGGTCCCAGTCTAGTCTGTCTCCGTAGACCCTAACTGGTCTCCATTGGTTCTACCTCCTCCTAGCCTATTTATTAGTATTCCCCTATGTGTGTTACATGCATGCTTGAAGACGTCCACTGTTTTCCCCTTTGCCCCTTCTACTGGCAGTCTGTTCAGGAGTCTACAACTCTTTCAATGACATAGTACTTCCTAATATCCCTCTTAAATTCCTCCTCTCCAGCTTCATCATATGCCCTCTGGTCCCGTGCTCTTTCTTATTTGAAAGACTCCTCCTTCACCTTGATTACACCTATGAGGCACTTATAGGTCTCTATTACATCCTCTCACTCTCCTCTCTTCCAGGGCATACATGTTGAGATCCTCAGTCTCTTCTTATATGGTTTTTGATGCTATCACCAAACCATTTTAGTTGCCCTCCTCTAGACTGCCTCTACTCTGTCTATGTCCTTTCTGAAGTGCAGCTTCCAAAACTGGATGCAGTACTCCAGGTGGGGTCCTCATTAGTGAGCAATATAGTGACAACACCAACTCCCTCCTCCTGCTGGAGATACCTCTGCCAATGCATCCCAACATCCCACTGGCCCAACCCACTGTTTTGTTACACTGCCATGCCACTTTGAGGTCCTCAGATATGATAACCCCAAGGTCTGTTTCCTGCTTAGTGACTGTCAGTACCCCCCATGCCATACTCAGCTCCTGGGTTCCTGTACCCTAGGTGCATGATTTATGCACTTTTCGGCACTGAACCCAACTGCCGTGCTCTTGACCACTCCTCAAGTTTCCCAAGATTCCAACACATTTTTCCACCCCTCCTGAGTGTCCAGACTATTACAGATTTTGTGTAATCTGCAAAAAGCATACATTTTCTTCCAGCTCTTCTGCAATGTCACTTATGAAGACATTGAAGAGGAGTGGTCCCAGTACAGAGCCATGCAGCACTCCACTGGTCACTCTCCAATCATTTATAGAGAATGCCATTACCCATCAACCTCTCTCTCTCTCTCTCTCTCTCTCTCTCTCCTATCCGTTAACCAGTTTCTAACCCAGTTTACCACTTTGGATCCCAACCCTAGGCTGCTCAATGTCTTTATCAGTCTCCTGTGCAGCACAGTGTCAAACGCCTTGCTAAAGTCCAGATAGACCACGTCCACTGCCCTCCTCTGATTTATTTCCCTGGTCACTCAGTTGAAGAAACATCATATACATCTGGCATAACCTCCCCTTCCCCCCCACAGTGGGTCAGTGCTGCCTGTAGACTTGCAGCTCAGTGGATCCAAGATACTGTACCAACCTTTCCTTTAACAGGGTTTCCATTAATTTCCCCAGCACTGAGGTGAGACTGATCACCCTATAGTTGCTAGCCTCCTCCCTGCTGCCAGTCTCATGTAGAGGAACTCTTCTATCTCCTCCAGTCCTCTGCAGTCATGCTTGTTTCCAGAGAGCCATTGAATGAGGCCATCAGTGGGACAGCTAGCGCTGCCCTGATTTTATTTAGTACCCTTGGGTGTATCCCATCTGGTTCCATAACATTGTCTACTTTTTTTTTTTTTAACTTCTTTAGGTGATGTAGAGCTGGTAAAGAACATGCAATACATTTTTAATGTGATACAGAGGAACAGAAACATAACTGTATGGAGTAGATTTAGTAAAGGAGAGTCCAGATGGCACTGCACTAGTAAAACCATTACCGCCATTTATTAAGCCATATACATCACAACTAGCCAACGGACTAAGGAGAGCCACATGAAGAAAGATCTGATGTTTCAACTCGATGAGGCTTTATCAAAGATATCTGGCTCGTATTTTTTTCCTGTGTCTTGATGAGTGCGTGACTGTTTTTTCTTATAGTGTACTGTTGTCACGGAGCACCCCAACTCACCCTGGCGTGGCTCTTTTTTGTTTAGTAATTAGAAAGTTGGCACTGTAGCATAGGTGGTGCTACACCAGGGCACACCAGGGCACGTGCCCCGGTCAAAAAATGCTGTGCCCCCTGGTTCATGCCCCAGTGCTCTAAGTCCCTGCTGCATGTTGCGGCTTAAAACTTGCTTACTTGCTGCCAGCTGCACCCAGGTTCCAAATCATTCATGTCCCAACTCCTGACTCGGAGTGCCCGGCCGCCCATCACCACCCATGCACTGTCTCCCGTCCGTGAGCTGTGTGGCACTTGAATTCTGCAGTACAGTCCCTGGCCCTGTTTCTCTTAGTTTGTGGCTGGAGTCAGACTTTTGCAGCTGTGACACAGGCATGCCACCTCCATCCCCAACAGTCTGCTGTTCTGGTGGTCAGACCCCTCAGGTCCATGCTATGGTCTGCAAAATCCCCAACCGTCTTCCGGGTGCTCTTAGACACACCATAGTAGTTGTCTGCTGAGCAGGCAACATTAGCACCAGTCTGGGACTGAAGCCACCATATGATCGCACACTAGTGCCACCGACAAGTCCTAGGAGTGCCGTAGTAAAAAAACTCTGTTGCCTGTCTGAATTGGGAGCCACCTGGCTGTCCGCACCCACCAAAACTGGAACTGTATTAGCATTGCTTGCAAGGTGCAGCACAGAAGACCCCCCCCCCCGGACCCAGCAGTACAGCCAACCTTAAAAGAACTGTACTGACTCTGTTGTGCTTTTTTCACAAAAGAATAGAGCATGGTCCGGTCAGTAACAGGATAGAGCAGCAGCAGCCAGACACCCTGCCCAGCCAGTAGCTGCAGCACAGAGCCAGACCCTCAAGTAAATGTTCAACCAATAGCAACAACAGCCAAGAGCGAAGCTGCCTGCAGAACCAGAGAGACAGAGTACTGACAGCTTGTGCTTTTTTTATTGAGGTAAGTGGCTGGGTTTATTTAAAAAGGTCTCAGTACTGTGGGGAGGGGAGGGACTCAAGTTATAGAATGCAACTCCTGCCCTTCCACTGCGTGTGGGCAATCCATTGGGGACCAGTTTGGTAGGTGGATACCTGCTGGAAAGGGGCAGGATGGCCCTGCTTCTTCTGGCTCTGGGGGGGGGGATGGCCTTACTTCTCCTGGCTCGGGGGAAGGGTGGCCCTGCTTCTCCTGGCTTGGGGAGTAGGGATGGCCCTGCTTCTTCTGGCTTGGGGGCCTGCTTCTCCTGCTAGAAGAAGCAGGGCCACCGCTCTCACATCGAGGCAGGAGAAGCAGGACCATCCTCCCAGGCCAGGAGAAGCAAGGCCATCCTCGTATAAAATAAAATGGGAATGGCATTTTTATCTCAGAAAAATAACATTCATCATTTGTTCAAATACCCAAGAAGCGGGCTTGCATGAATATGTACGCATGCTATCCATTCCAGTTTCTTTAGGTGCCCTGGCTGCCAACTGTAATGCCTGCCTAGTGCCCTGGTAACCAACAGAAGCTGGAGCTGCCACTGCACTGTAGTTGCCTTGGGTCCCAACCCTATATCCATAGAAACCCCCGAGTCTTTACCTCAGTATCCTTCTGCCTGTTAGGATAACACAGTTCTACCTTTTGAGTTTCAATGAGATACATAAATGGTTACCACACCTCCATAAATATGTCCATTTGGAAGTGGAGATCTGCTGTGAGTTTTTCATAACGGTATACTGTATTATTTTATATTGAGCTAGTCCTCTAGTGTGGGGCAAGATGGTGTTAACCAGCGTTTTGTCATGGTTTTACCTGCTACTGTGAAGAGAATTCCCATAAAAGATTTTTGTAGGTGAGATTGTTTCCCTTTGGGACATTCCCCAAAATCATATGTTTAAAGTCACAATCTCTATCTAAGCCCACTAATTCTTTATATTTCGGACTTATTTCCTCCCCAAATGACCTGCTCACGGGGCAGTCCAAGAACACATAGTTGTGTGTGCCCTTGGAACAGCCTCCTCTCCAGCATTTATCATTACCCCTTACCATGAAGTGCACAATCATAGAGGGTGTTTTAAAAAAAAGAAAACTACTGACAATTCTCCTTCAGAATTCATTCCAGTTGAGTACCTGCCTGGTGGTGCTGAGGGCTGAGGTGCTGGATGCCTAAATCCGCATTACGCTGGTGACCCATGTTCAGGAACAAGCACAGGTCAGCAGGGGAGGAGAAGGACTGAGCGTCTGCTGGACTGCTTTCCTTCTCTGGAGAGGGGGTCCTCTAGAGTCTGCACCTGTTTGCCCCTGGAGGAGGCCAGGGGACAAGACACACACTGCAAGCATGGGGACTTGCTGGGGCTGATGCCTGGAGGAAGCGATGCTGATGTGCGCGCTCCCTCTGCCTGGCATCATTGCACTCCATAGCTCCTGGGGAGTAAAAAGAAAAAAATGGAGTGGCATCCTGGGTTGAGTAGCTTGATGGCGTTGATGACACTGGCTCTGAGGCGCCTGAGTTCTGGATCCAATTCAAGGTGGGTGAGTTGGGGGCTCCCCACCACCCCACTGCGGGAGGTAAGCCACAGGGGAGAGCAGGCGTGACCCTGAGTGGAGCACGGATGTGGGACGGTGGCTGGAATTACCCGAGGAGGTTGCCAGAATAGGGTGCAGACCAGGTATGCCGGGAGGAGGGAAAAATGAATAGCAAAAAAAAAAAAAAAAGAAGAAAGAATTCCTTCCAGTTGTTGGAAGTGGAGGAATGGAATACCCCATCCCAGTCTGTTGGATGTCTGATTCCATCTCCATGCTATTTAGTAGTGAAGAGGTGGTGCAAGTGGCTGAGTTCTGTAGCCTTGTACAAAGTGCAAGACATATTTTGGGGTGAATAAACCTAAGCCTGCATTTTCTAGGAGGGTTACTAATGGATGTGGTTCTACTAAATTTCCTCTACCCTGGTGCCTACATTAAGAAAATATATGACCTGCAGGTATCAAAAGAAAGCTGTCCTGCGAGTGTGAACTCTACCTGCATTTGTGCAAATTACTTCAGGTGTTCCATAGTATAGAAATTGGGGGAATCTAGTTAATCCTAAGATCTTCCATCTTTGAAAGGCAGGGTCCAGTCTGGGTGGTGAGAAATGTATGCATTGGTCTGTTTGGGTGTGACGTGTGATTTATGTTAAGGTCTTGCCACACCTGGTTCCACTTAGGGCAGGTTTGTTTCCCCCATGGATGTGTACTCTAAAGAAGGTGGATCGCAGACTGTGGGAAATCAAAAACATCCAACCGTTGGTATCCCCCATTGCAGTGCTTTTCCGAATTGAGCCAAGCATCATCTTGGTTGTTAGGTTTGTACAGTATGTAAGACCATGGCAGCAGCTGTGCAATATGGTAATATAATTTTAAGTTGGGGACACCTGCTCCCCCATCCTTTCTGGGCCTCTGCATGTCATTCCAGTTTATTCTAGCTCACTTCCCTCTCCCCAGATAAAATGATGCATAGCCTTCTGAAACTTTAACCAGTCTGCTCTGGGGGTTTTTAGTGGTAGAGTCTGAAAAAGAAATAGGACTCTGGGAAGGATATTCATTCCAAAATATTCCATCTTCCCCAGGAAAGAAAGGGGAAGAAGTTCCCATCTTTTGAGGCATTGTCCATTTTCAGAGCTCTAAGTCCCTTCAGAACTCTTTCCTCTGAAAATGGAGTTGTGTGCCTCCCTTGTTGCTCCCACATGATTGCACCCCCACTGAGAAGACTGAGCAGAAGTACCTGTTCAGAATGTCTGCTTTTTCTTGTTGCTGTTTCTACGCAGTCCCTGCGCCTCTTTATCCTCAGTGTCCCTCCCATTGTCTTCCTCCTCTCACTTTTGTGCCTGAAGAAAGCCTTATTCCCTTTTGCTACCCCTTTGGCTACCTTTCTCTGTCTGCACCTTTGCACTCCTCACTAGCCTTCCTGTTTCACTTGGTGCACCTCCTGTCTTCCTCCTCTATGAACTTATACCTTCTAAATGCCACCCTTTTTCCTTCAACACCTTGGCCACTTCCTTAGAAAACCATAATGCTCTTTTTTTCCTTTTGATTTTATTAACTACTTCCTGCAGAGGCTGGTTGCCTTACTTATGCCCTCCTATTTTTTTCCCGCTGTATCACTACCCCTCCTGGCAATCCCACCTATGAGGCAGTTTCTGATGCAGTCTCCCATTTCTTTAAAATCCACCCTCCTAAAGTCCAGGACCCTCATCCTTGTGTGGTTCTCCTCTGTTCCTATCTTAAGTTTAAACCACACTGTACAGTGATCACTGGTACCTAGGGGGCTGCCCACTATGACGTCTACAATACTGTCCCTGTTTGTAAGCACCAGGTCCAGCACTGCCTCTCCCCTACTGGGTTTAATTGACTAGCTGCCTGAGAAAAGCCCCTTGTAGGGAGTCAAGGATGGCCCTGCTCATTGCCAAAGCTGCAGATGGAAGGCTGCAATACACACCTGGCAGATTGAAGTCACCAACTAGCAGCACCTTCCTCTTACTTTCCATCCTGATGATGACTTCCTTAACTGCTTTATCCAACTTCTGTCCATGTGCTGAAGGTCTGTATACCACTCCTGAACAGATAGAAGCCCCAGCATGTGTCTCCAGGATGACCCACAGCACCTCCAGCCTTTCCTTGTCCTCTAGGTGCCCTGCACTTCTGTGCCTTGATTTCCCACCCAATATAGTACAAACCTCTCCTCCTGAACAGAGAATAGCCCAGTATGGCCATGTCCCAAGTTATGGCTGTCAGTGCACCACGACTCCATTATGGCACCAAATCAAGGCTAGCCTCTGTCATGATGGTCTGTAGATCCAGAATTTTATTTTCCAGACTCCTTACATTACTTGCACACATGGCTATCCATACCTTACTCCCCTCCTTCCTATTTCCTCCCACCTGTGCAGTTTCCTGACACCCCCCAACCCACCTCCTCCCTTTTACCTTCTCTGTTACATGTCTTCTTTACGCCTTTCTTCTTGCTTCCCAATTTATACCCCCTTGTCCCCTGTCTTGTCTCCATGCCTGTCTTCTTGTGCCCCTTTGGGCCCTCCCTCCCTGCTGCATCATCTGGGAGGATTGTTGCCTCCCTCAGTACCGCAGCCACCCCGCTGGCTAGTTTAAATGCTCATCCAAGTAACATTTAAACCTCCCACCAAGGACTATGTTCCCCTTCCTGGAAGGATGCACACTGTCTCCCTTATAGAGGCCTGTATCTTCCCAGGTTGGTCCCCAGTCCCCAATGTAGCCAAAGTCCTCCTCTAAGCACTATCCCCTAAACCAATTGTTAAAAGCCCTTGTACGGAGTATACTTTCCTGTCCCTGACTGTAGACAGGTAACACCTTGGCAGAAGCCACTGTTCATGCCACTGGCATGAGGCTCCTCCCCAGCTCCCCAAAGTTTCCTTCCATTACCTCTGCCCTATTCCTTGTCAGGTCATTTGTTCCCAGGTGGGCAATGACATCTAGCTCCCTCCTATCTCCTGCTACCCTAGCAAATCTCTGGATCCACTCTCCATCCCTCCAAGTGGAAGCACCAGGGAGGGACTTCACCTGCCTCTATCTTCCACCCCCACTCCCAAGTCTGTCCCCTAACGGTAGAGTTCCCCATATGCAGATGCTTCCTCCTCTGGGAACTCTTCCTCCCTCTTGGAGCCTCCTCTTCTGAACCCCCCCACACATCTTCCCTTCCCACTTCTGCCATTGCTTACTCCCAGCTGGTGAGTACAAATGGGGCAGCACCTCTGCCTCAGAATGTGTCCCAAAGACTGTGGCTCCACAACTGTGCACTGCACCATTCCCATGCACTTTCCTTCTTACCTTAGTGCCTGTTGAAACTTCCCTGTACCTTACCACCTCCACTCCTTTCTATGCCTGTTGAATTCCTACCTCTCATTTTGCTTGTTTGAAATGTATTTGGTACCCTACCCTAAATAGGGTGCCCCTTGTTTTCCCTTTTTAACACACCTACCTGTGCCTAACTTGTAATGGATGTGTATTACTGTAATTTACTTCGTATCCCCTTGCTTGGACTTTGTTACCCTATCTTAGATAGGGTGTCTCCTAAGTTCCCTTTCCAACCTTCCAACCCGTACTTATCTTATCCTGGTGCCTACTACTCCTTACCCACTAGATGTTAACACCTGTATCTACCTACCCTGAAGCTGTTTCACTATACCAGAACACAGTGTTGTGCTATCT
Organism: Neoceratodus forsteri; assembly: GCA_016271365.2. Lineage (NCBI taxonomy): Eukaryota > Metazoa > Chordata > Ceratodontiformes > Ceratodontidae > Neoceratodus > Neoceratodus forsteri. The sequence goes on along the minus strand of CM057450.1, from coordinate 1,501,999,051 downwards.
CCTTTGGCCTGGTGTTCCTCCTACAGAGTTTTCTGGGTACTGCTATCTGCAGATGCCTGCAGTCTCCAAAGGCACATACTTCACTTGTGGGCTGTTCACTTATGTGCTGGGACATGAGGGTACTGAGGCACACTGGGCAGGAGAGTCTATCTTCCCTTGTCAATCTTCACCATTCATTACTTCTGGGTGTAAGCGGGCGCGCACCAAATCACGGAGCTTTTTTTTTTTTTTAAAGTTGCCCTAACGGCCCGCCCTCCGGAGCGGCGTCATCGTCATCTGAGGCGGCCGTTAATAGCGACCGACTCCTCCTCCAACTCAGTTCTGTTTCTCCCGCCGTCGAGGCGCACCTGATTCGCGGTAGCTAACCCGAAAAGTCGTATCCGACTCCTTTCTACACTCGACGCCTCACGGTAAGACTGTTCCTTTTCTTTCCTTTATCAGTAGCGGGTGTATTTCGACTGTGTTTAATCTTGTTTATTTCGTGTTATGTCGGTTCTGGGCGAAGCGTTCTTCTAAGACGGGCCGTGCCCCTATGCGTCGGTGCTCCTGCGGCCGGCATTTCTCCGTCTCGGACCGGCATGACGTCTGTCTTCGTTGTCTGGGACCCAACCATAATATGGATTCGTGCGACGCTTGTTTCTCGATGGACCGTCGCGTCCTCGAAGTCCGCGCGTACAAGCTCGGCAAGGCCCAGCCGACTTTCGGGGACGGCGTCGCTCAGCGGGGAATCTCGGGCGAGATCCTTAGGCCTTTCCCGGGTCCCCTCCCGGGCCTACTCACAGTCGGGAGGGAGGGGTCTCCTCTTCCCTTCTTGCCGAGGGAGGCCCCTTCCGTGGTGTTGGGGGCGTCGTAGCCCCCTCCGGGCGCAGAGCTGACACCGCTTCGGTAGTCACCTCTCGGAGGTGCGACGCCCCCCGTGTCGAGGCCCTTGGCGCAGGCCCGGCCGGGTAGACCCTCGGCGATAGCCTCGCCCGGCGCCGTTTTGAATCCCGGCGCCGTTCACGGTGCGATGAACCAGCCGGCGCGTTCAGCGCCGTTCAGATCAGCGCCGTTCGCGGCGCCGGTGATCAAAGCGGCGCGTTGGCGGTGCCGTTTTGGCCTCGGCGCCATTGGCAGTGCCAATGAGCCTGGCGGCGCTGCGCGGTGCCGCTGCGCCTCCGGCGCCGCCCGGCGGCATCGGCCTCCCCTCCTCCGGGTGGTGCGGGTCTGCGGAGCCACTGGGGTGTGGGTGGAGCCTTCATGCTGCCCGGCGTGCTGAGGCGGCGGCGTCGCACTCGGTGCAGGGCGTTCGCGGCCCCGTGGCCTCGGGGACCCCTGGGGTGGCCAGCATCGAGGTCCTGCTGGTCTCGTCCTCCTCGGAGGACGATGACTCAGATGTGGACCCATCCTGGCATCCCCATTCTTCGGAATCTGGGTCCTCGGTGGCTAGGGGTACCAGGCGGCGCAGCGGGCCCCTCCCTCTGTCCCCCTTGCCGTCGTCTCCTGAGGGTTCCTCGGCTGGGGGTGGCCGAGAGTCCCGGGGGGCAGACGTGGGGGTGACGGAGGGGCTCCCTCTCTGGAGGTCGGTGACAGCTACCCCCGGGTGCTGTTACCTCCCTCTGGGGTTGAGGACGTTGCAGTCGGGAGGAGGGCCCTCTCGGAATCCGAGGGTTGAGGGGCAGGCGTCCTGCTGCTCGGTCTTCTTTGGCTACCTCGGGGGTGGCCAGGGCCGTGGCGCAGGCCCGCCCCTCCCCCCAGGGTTCTAGGGTGTCCTCTGGCGGCGTTTGTGCGGACTGCCCTTCTGGATCCATGCAGTCCCGGCGTCGTCACAGGGAGTTTCTCCCCAGGGCTCTTCCAGGTTCCGGCTTCCCAGAGTTCCGTTCTGCGGCCTGGTTTGATATCCGGGATCCCTCCTACTAGAGCTCCCTTCCCGGTTCCAGAGCCCTCGAGAGCAGCAGTTCCTCCTCGGAGGTGCCCCTCTCCCATCTCTCTGCCTTCACCACCCCCGCTCCCAGGCCATGTCGGTCCTACGGGTCCGTTATCCTGGGAGCAGTTCAGGGGTTCTGCGGCGGCCTTCCCCTCATATGTTAGTTACATGCATGAGCGGGTCTTTCGACTCTCCCCACCGCCGCAGGAATCCTCTCGACATTCCAGTTCCCCATCATCCTCGTCTCCCTCCTCTGAGGGAGAGGAACCCTGCTCATCTGTCCTCCGATGCTGATTTCACAGAATATCAGCGTTTCCTCTCGAGGATGGTGAGGGATCTTGGATTTCCTACGTTGGAGGAACAATACCGAGCGGGTGACGGCGTAATTCCTTGGTGAATTCAGTGCCCAGCATCTGGTGGTACCTTCCTGGCCTATCCTTCCAGGAAGTCTATCCGGTCCTGGCAGTTCCCTGCCGTTTCTTCCCCAGCCCCGGCGGACTGCCAGCGTAGGTATTGTGCCCCCTCTGAGTCTCTAGGTTCCCTTCCCAACCCGTCCTTAGGTTTGGTATACCTGGATACTCCTTCTGGGCGCCGTTGCCTGGCGCACGACCGCCCACCGGATTCGGACTCTCTCCAGTTCGACCGTTGGGGGCGAAGAGTGTTCTCTTCTTCGCGTGCGAGTGCATGTATTGCATCACATCAGGCTCACCACGCTGCTACAACGGCATCTGTGGTCGATGATGTCCCAGCTGCTGGCATCTATGCCTGACACGGACAAACCAGACAAGCCGTTGCCCTCTCCGCTGTAGGCCTGGAGCTGGCAAGACACCAAGCAAGGGCATCTTATAGCGCCAATGAGGTGGCTTCAGGCTTGCGGGACAGCGATCTGCATCAGGCGGACGGCATGGCCAGTCTCTCCAGGTTGTCACCCTGGCCCGGCGTGGGGTGATGCGCTCCGCCTTCCGGGGACCCGTCTTTTCTCATCCAGAGCTAGGAGACTTTTACAGGGCTCCTCCGTCTCCTCGTCCTCGGGAGGCACCTCCTAGCTCTTCTCCCACTTAGGCTTTCTGAATAAGCCAGGGTCTTCTCCTCTGTTTCTCACCAGCAGAAGGCTGGGGTCTTATTCCCTCAGGGATGGCCTTTCCCCTCCTGGGGAAGAGGAGCTTAGTACTCACCAGGAAGTAATGAATGGTGAAGATTGACAAGGGAAGATAGGAAAATTACATTACCTACCGTAATTCTTGATCTTCTCTTGTATCTTCTACCATTCATTCTACGCATCCACCATCCCCTCAGTGGCCTCTTCCTGTGGCTTCTCCACCTCCCGTCTCCTTCCTCTCTCTGCATTATATAAAATATAGGGAAAATTGCTTCATTTTCAAAAAAAAAAAAAAAAAAAACAAAAAAAAAAAAAAAAATCTTCTTGGGGGTTTAAAATCCAGAAAAATTATTTACTCTAAGATTCATGGGCCATCTCGCGGATTGCATTGCGATCAGACTGCACAACTATCTCTTGCTATTCTTATGGCAAGATACCTCTGGGGTTGTTTGGCCTGGCTCAGGCTATTCAGTTTTGATCCTGCAATCCCGTGTTCAGGTAGTAGCCCTGAAATCTAATCCCTCCCCTCTATTCTTGCCTTGCAGAGCAGAGGAACGAGTACGTCTGTTCCTTTCTCTTCTAAAAAAAAAAAAAAAATGCTGAGGGAACTCTCTCCGACTGCTATAGGCATCTTGGTATCTGGGTCATGCATCTAGTTAAAAAAAAAAAAAAAAAAATTTTTCTATCTGTTAAAAAAAAAAAAAAAGGAATAGGAGAAATCAAACAAGAAGGCAAATGAGAAGGTAGGCTATCCTTCTCGCTGTTTTGCTAAGTGGTTTCTCCCTTTAAGTGTCCTCCTGGACAATTTTTACAGTAGAGCTCTGCTGACCATATCCAATCTTAGCCAGCCTAAGCCTTGGCCGGCCTTAGCCAGTCAGTCTGAGTCCGTTTCTATCTTGGAACGCCTGAAACTACATTTTCCATTTCTAAACCCCTGAGCAGCTCTCATGCTGCTGAGTTTTATTCTTCCCTCCTCGGCTGTCCTCCAGTTAAAGGCCTTCCGCGGCCAGGAGCCCGAGGTGGGTGTCAAGAACAATGGCATGTTGAAGATGAGGACTATGCCCTCCTGAGTCTGTCTAGCGGGTTCGGTGAACCTTCTCTTCAGCTCTATCTCCGGGGATTCTTGCTTCCCCTTTAGTCGAGCCTTCAGCTACAAGCTAACTATGCTCGTTGGGCATTCTGGTCCCTTCAACATCCCATCTCTCTCTTCTCTTTCTTCTTCTTCTTCTATTTTCTCATTTCCTTACTCATCTCTCCTCCTAGAGTCGCCCAGTAAGGAGGCCCTGCACCCCTAGGCTCGGGATGTTCTTATCTCCTCTGTCCTTCCTCCATCGGCTTGTTCCTTTTCAGTTCATTCTTCCTTGCTTTGCTATCCTCGCTATCTTGCCTCGCTATCTATATTTTCTGCTTTCATTTTGCCTCTCGGCTCACAGAACTGAGTTGGAGGAGGATCGTCTTCTCTGACGCCCCTCACATGACGTCGCTCTCGAGGGCGTAACAAGAAGCAACTTTAAAAAAAAAAAAAAAAGCCTCGTGACGGGTGCGCCGCCCGGCTTACACCCAGGAAGTAATGAATGGTGAAGATACAAGAGAAGATCAAGAATTACGGTGAGGTACGTAATTTTCTTTTTTAGTGCTCATGTTAGAAAGCACTAAGCCTCTGTGATTCAACCTGATCACACACCTGATTCACAGGGCTTTCTTAATCTACTCACCTCGAAGATTAATTTCTGAGCTAGGTTCCCCACACTGTTAATGAGTTTATAGACACTTTTAAAGTGCTGCAAACACTGACTAAAATCTTTTCCTCCACCTACCCACTTATGCATGTTCAAAAGGGGTCTGATTTCTTGTGAGAGAGATCCGTCTAGCCAGCTGTTATGATGGAGAGCCTTTCAAAGAGGCCCGTTTAGATAAAGCTGAATGCCACAAGAGCAACGGGGAATGCAGAGTGTCACTAGGACATCAGGAGGAGCCTTTTTGCTTCCATGAAGGCTGTGAGGAGCTTGCACTGCAGGGGCTTGGATAAAGAGGAGATTTGAGTTGGGATTCCTAAAATACTCAGTTTGGGAGAATTCACAATCTACACATAAAGGATTCTAGAGCAATCAGTCAGGATATTATGTCACCACCTGATGAGCTTGGGGAGCTCCAAAGAATATGGTGAAGACCTGCCTCTGGCTGAGAGCATCGCAGCATAACGAATGCAGAGCCAGGGCCATGGAACACAAGGCCTGGGGCATTTTGTACCACTAATGTAGAAGCCTGAGGTGAATTAAACAACTGTTGACATCTCTGTATGCCATATGCACCATAAGAAGTCCATCAGTCCATTGAGTGAAATGTACAGGGTAACCTAATTCCCATTCCCACCCATCCTTGCCTGATTTGAGGATATCAGAATGGGTATCCCTTACAGTAACATAGGTCCTACCAGTCCAACCCCTGGAGCTAGAGGAGGCTGTGAGCTTGGACAGCCAGGACCATGCTGATCGGGGAGTAAAACTTTTCTCAAAAGCCTAAATGGCTGCCGGATTTGTAAAATCTCCTGAAGTTGGTATGGGGCAGCCCTGTCTTTGCTTGTAGTTGGCTGAAAGGAAACAAGAGTGTTTGGTTTGCGGAAGGAAAAGACTGGCAATTGTGTGGATGCCTTTCTCTACCAAGGTCGGCTAGCAGACTGGATTACCTCGATTAATATGTTGGGATTGCATCATAGGTAAGTGAGCAGTTTAGGAGGGACCGTAGACATTTTAGGAATTGAGGAAAGTGCCATACATTTGTCACAGGTATGCAGCATGGCTGAAGTGATCGGGGTGCTGAAAGAGTAGGAGGTTTGCATCCCAATAAAATGCTCAAGCGGAAACCACCACAGCATGTGTTTCGAGTCTCACCCATTGTGGGAAGGAGATAGAAGGGAGAAGCGATTTATAGGCCTGTACTATTTGGTATGCTAGAGCACAACTTTCAAACCATGGGAGCGAAGCCGCCATTACGCCAGTGGGCCTAAGCTTTTCCTTGCTGAGGTGGGAGGTTTACCTTCCCATAAAAAGTCACTAAGAAGACCTTCTATCTTGAGAAAAATGTTTTTGGGAATGGAGTTGGAGGGAAGGGGGATTACTAAAGTGGTCAGACTATTTTGGCAAAACAAACATGCGAATGACATAGATACAGAGATACTGTCGGCAGATAAGAGCCTATGGCACCCAGTCTGCCCATTTGAGCTTCTAAGTTCCCTTTACATTTTCTAGAAGTCTATTGCCCTTACCCTGACCTCCAGAATTCCCTTATGTCTATCCCATGCATTCTTAAATCACATGATTGTTTCAGCCCCCACCACTTTCTCTGGCAGGTGTTACACTTATCCACCACCCTTTCTGTGAAGAAATTCTTCCTCACGTTTTCTCTGAATCGTCCTTCCTCCAAGTTCATCCCATGCCCTCTAGTCCTGGAACATCTTTTTCGCTGGAAAATAGTGTATTCATGTACCCTGTTCCTCCCTGTAAGGTACTTGTATGCCTCCATCATATCCCTCTCTCTCCCTCCTCTCCTCCAGGAGTACATATTCAAGTCCTTCAGCCTGTACCATCTTTGTTGCACACTCTGAACCTTCTCTACCCTAAGTCCTTACATAGGTAAGTCTCCAGAATGGTACACTGTACTCAGGTGGGGGCCTTGCTAGTGTCTTGTATAGTGGAATTATGACCTCCTTTTTCCTGCTGGTGATGCCCCTGCCTATGCATCCCAGCATCCTATTCTTTACCTGCTGCCTTGTGGCACTGTTTCCCTACCTTGAGGTCATCAAGATGTAACCCCAAGGTCTCTTTCCTGCTTGGTGCATGTTATATCCTCACCCCCCCAACTGATATGTTGTTCCAGGGTTTTTGTGCCCCATGGACTCACTGAACAAATGTGTAGCCATGTTAAATAATTGTAAGATTATGTATGTACAGCAACCTGTAAAAATATTATCCCTGTTCTCTTCTAGGTATGACGTGGAACCTTTGTAAATGAGTCTTTGACTCAAAGGTCTTTCTGAATATCTCAATAAATAAAATAAATACATTTATTTAGTGATTCGAAAAAGACCTTTGAGCGCAAGCTCTTTTACAAAGGTTCCACATCATAGATTGCAAAACAATGTACAATAGGAGAAAGCAATGGTACATTACAAAGAATGATACAGCTTGGATTCAGTAGCTTGCATTTCTTTGTGTTGAATTTCAGCTGCCAAACCCTTGTCCATTCTTCAAGCTTCTGCAGGTCCCTCCTCATTCTGTCAACACCCTCTGGTGTGTCCACTCTGTTACAGAGCTTTGTGTCATCAGCGAACAGGGAAATTCTGCCTCCTAGGTCCTGCACAATGTCACTGATAAAGATGTTTAACAGGACCGGTCCCAGCACTGATCCCTGTGGTACCCCACTGGTCACTCTTCCCTCGATCTTCCCCATAAGTGTAAGGTTAATTTTTTGCCAACAGCATTAAGTCATGGTTTAATTCAGTGAGTAGGGGTGAGAAGTTTGCCGGGATCAAGTCTTCCCATTTAGAGGTTATCTGGCTTCCCAGATACTTAAAACCCTCCCCACCCCATGTGATTTGTAAGTCTACGCAGTATCTGCTGTCAAAAAGATCATTTAAAGGGCATAAAGTAGTCTTACAGTGATTGAAAGACAGCCCTGATAGCGTCGCAAATTCTGAAAGGGCGACCAAGGTTGGAAGGAGAGAAACTGCTGTGATGTCGAGAGTAAGGAATAAATCATCAGCATAGGTGTTAAGCAGTAAGAATCATTCACTGTAATACCATGGATAGATCATGAACAGCTTTCTTGAAGGGGGTCCATGGCTAAGAAAAAACAGGAGGGTAGAGAGGGACAACTTAACGGGTGGGACTCTTGCTGTAGAGTAACAGGTGGGGAGATGAGACGATTGGTTAAAATCCCTGCTGAGGAAGATTATAGAGGTGTGCACCCATCTCCTAAGATAGTTAGGTAAGTGCCAAGTCATAAAACTCCAAAACATTGTAAAGATAGCCCCTCTACCAAATCAAAGGCTTTACAAATGTCGACAGCAAAGGCTGCCATAGGGGTGGAGACTGAACAGGCAAATATCTTAAGGTTCAGGAGGGTCCAAAGGTGGTTTGTCTCAGATTTCCTTTCTGGAATCTGGTTTGGTGGGATGGATCAGGAAGGAAAAGCTTTCTGAAGCCTGGAGGCCAGAGCCTCAGCCAGGATCTTAGTGTCTGTGAAGATGAGTGAGGTAGGGTGAAAATTAGCACAATCCAATGGATTATTAGATTTATTGGGGAGTAGGGTTATTATAGTTTCGCCTGGACTACAAGGAGGCGACCTGCTCTGTGCGCTTCATTCTGGTAGCTCTGCCTCTCGTGCCACAAAGTCCTCCCAGGCCCCTCTGCCCATTCCCGGATCCACACAGTGACTCCTTTCCCACCCCCTCCTCCGGCAGAGTCAGTGTGGAAGTCAGTAGGGGGTCACTTCTTCCTCTACCTAGAGGGATGGAGAAGCATAACATCAGACCTTTGAGTGTTGCAGCTCATAGAGAGAGGCCATACTCTGGAGTTTGTGCAGATGCCTCCAGAAACTCTATCAGTGTCCTCCCACTATTCTCCTTCTCACATTCCCCCAATCGAAGAGGAAGTTCATGTCCTCCTTCAAATATGGGCTATAGAGCCAGTCCCCTGTCTCAGCATTGAAGACGGTGTTATTCGCACTTTTTCCTAGTGCCAAAAAAGACAGGAGATCATCATCCCATCCTGGACCTCAGCTCTCTCAATCAGTTTATAGAATTCAAGAGGTTCAGGATGGTGACCCTTCCAGATCTCATCCCCTCTCCTACTTTGAGGGGACTGGCTCTATTTCCTAGACATGCATGTCGCATACCTGCACATTCTAGTCTTTCCATCACACAGGAGGTTCCTGCACTGCCTCTTTCAGGGTTGCCACTACCAGTTTTGGGCCCTGCCTTTCGACCTGTCCTCCACTCCCAGAGTCTCTCCAAGTGCCTCAGAGAGGTGGCTGCGGCTCTATGACGCAGGGGCCATTACGTCTTTCCCCATCTAGACAACTGGCTTCTGACAGCTCCCACAAGGGATCAGCTGGTTCACACTCCCGGAGACACCTTTACGCTTTTCTGAGAGTTGGGGATTACCCTGAACCTTCCCAAGTCGTCCCTAGAGCCCAGTCAGAGACTCCATTTCATAGGAACGGTCCTGGATACCGTTCAGGGCAAGGCCTTCCTACCCTCAGACAGGGCGGATCACCTTCAAGATCAGGCATGGTGTTTTCAGCTCCTCAGGTTCCAGCTCAGATCTTCCTGAGACTCCTCGGCACATGGCGGCAGCCATCCTATAGTTCCCATGGCTCACCTGCATGAGGGCCCCTCAGTGGATTCTCAGGGTACAATGGGACCAGAGGTCTGATGACCTCAACCAGCCAGTTCAAGTGTTGGACCCTGTTCACAGGACACTTTCCTGGTGGCTCAACCCCTCCAATCTCTTGGCAGGGGTTCATTTCCGACAGGAGCTCCCAAGGCGGGTTCTCACCATGGGTGCCTTGGGTTTAGGATGGTGAGCTCATCTGGAGAACAGGCAAGAGCAATCACTCCATATCAATGTCCTGGAGATGCGGGTGGTCCTGAATGCCTTGCAGGCCTTGTAAGCGGACCACCTTCCGGGCCCTCTTTTGATCCAATTGGACAATATGTCGGTAGTGTTTTACATCAACAAGCAGGGGGTAACTCATTCGTATCCCCTCTGCAGGAAGGCAATGTGGGTCTGGTACTGGGTGCTGGAACACCGCATAGATCTCACGCTGTTCATGTTCCAGGCATCCAAAACATCTTGGCTGACAGCCTAAGCCAGTCTCGATCCAGGGCTCATGAGTAGGAGCTCCTTCAGTCAGTAGCAGACCAGTTCTTCAACAGATGGGGCCATCCAGAGTTAGACCTTTTTGCGTCCCCACTCAATGCTAAACTGCCCAATTTTTGCTTGTTAGATCCAGGGCCTTTAGTTTTCTGACAAGACGCATTGCTCTCTGCTGGACAAGGAGGTTCCTTTATACCTTCCCTCCCTTTCCTCTTCTGCAAGGGTTTCTTATGAAGCTTCAGGTGGAGGGGGCAGAGTTGTTTCTCATTGCCCCTCTTTGGCCTTGGCAGATTTGGTTCCCACTACTGCAGCAGTTGGCAGTGGAGTCCCAGCTTCCTCTGCCTCTCAGCTCACACTTGCTCTCCCAGCAGGGCACACTGATCCATCTGGACCTCAAGTCCCTGCATCTTCATGCGTGGCTCCTGCAGACTTAACTATGGATAGGTATTGGGTTTCTCCAAAGGTGGCGGATGTCCTAGTGGCCGCTAGAAAACCATCCACTAGATCTACTTATGCTATGAAGTGGAAGAGATTTTGTTTCTGGGCTTCCATATGCCAGCTTAGTCCCCTTTCCTGTGCTCTGAACTCCATGCTCTAATATCTCCTGTCTCTATACGAGCAGGGCCTGAGCTATTCCTCTGTCAAGGTGCATTTATCCGCCATTTCGGCATATCATGCCCTGATAGAGGGAAAACCCATCACTCAGCTGGACATGTCCCGTACTTTTCCTGCGGGGCATTCTACACTTAAGACCTCCCATCAGAGATCCCATTCCCTGTTGGGATCTCCTTTTATGTTGGAGAAACTCATGCTCCCCGTTTGAACCAAGCCGTGGTTCAAGCTCCGCTTTCTGTCATGGAAAGCGATGTTTTTAGTTGCTGTTACTTCCACTCAAAGAATTTCAGAGCTCCAGGCTCTAATGTGTAAAGAGCCTTATTTGTTTTTTCATAAGGACAGGGTGTTCTTGTGTACAAATCCTAAGTTCTTGCCTAAGGTGGTGTCCAAGTTCACTCTTAACCAGGTCATCAACCTCCCAATTTATTATCCTGAGTATTCCAGTTGGGGGGGAAGCAGTGTTGCATACCCTTGATGTGCACAGAATGCTTTGTTATTACTTGACCCGTACAGCTCCTTTTCGATCTATGGATCAGTTTGTTTTGTTTGCCCCCAAATCTCGGGCACCCCAGAAACCAAACAAATGCTCTCTAAATGGCTAGTGAACTGCATTGTTTTTTGCAACAACAATCACAGCAAGCAACTACCAGGACCAGCAAGAGGTCACTCCACCAGGGGGATTGTGACCTCTTTTGCCTCTCTCTGGAAAGTTTCCACAACAGACATCTTTGCAGCAGCTACCTGGAGCTCAGTTCACACCTTTGTCAAGCACTACAGCTTGGACATTGCTTCTAGACGCAGAGCCAGGTTCAGACAGGCAGTTCTTCAGGGCCTCCTGTCCTAGACCCTTAGTTGGCAGTCTAGTCTCTAGTCTCCTCCCGGACTTTTCCTGGGCCTTGTCTCCTTACTGCTTGGGACTCAGTCCTAATAGTTATTGCCTGCTGCAAGAGCTCCCACTCAAAGTAAGATAGTACAGTTACGTAAGAACTTACCATAACAGTAGATCTTTAAGAGGAGCTCTTGCAGCAGAATCTTCTTCCCTCCCTCCTTCCCGCTGGCTTGTGATCTGCCTTTATTTTTGGCGAGAACCTGCCCAGTTCTCCTTCTGCTTCAGACTTCAGGTCTATGGTGGGAGAACTGAGGTGGGGCCAGGGACTGTCCCTTTATACCACTGGCTGACGTTGGGGTGGGCTGACATTGGGGGCGGTCCCCACTGAAGACTGCTAACTAGAAGGTTTCCATGGGGTCCTGGTGCGTGGCGGCTTAGTCCTAATGGTTATTGCCTGCTGCAAGAGCTCCTCTCAAGATTTACTGTTACAGTAAGTTCTTACATGACTGTACTTTCCGGATGGTCACTCTAAGCCAGATTTATACCATCCCTGGAGCAGAATATATGATTTTGCTCCTGGACCTCAGTATGCATTCTTCCACATTTCTGTCTGCAGGTCCCACAGCTGGTACCTCCATATCCAATAAGAAGGGGTCCTGTTCTAGTTCCAGGTCATGCCCTTCAGCCTCTCCTCTGCTCCAAGGGTCATTCACTAAATGCAAGGCAGTGGTGGCAGCATCTATGGTGCCTAGCATTAGAGTGTACTCCTACCTGGTAGCTGGTCTGTCCAGAGAGGCCATGGAGAGATCCACAGACTTGACTCCCCAGACCTGCCAAGACTTGGGCCTGTTGGTCAACCCAGACAAGTCTAAATCGGTACTGATAATCATGTTCATTGGGGCTGAACTAGACTCCATGCAGGCCAAGGCCTGCCTCCTGGCAGACCGGGCACAGGATCTTACCTCCTTTGCCCAATCATTTCTGGTTGGGCTCTTGCACCCTGCCTGGGATTTCCTACAGCTGCTGGGTACATGGCATTCTGTAGCAGCGTAGTCCACTGGGTCCACTGGTGGATGCATCACCTTCATTGGGAGCTGGGCCGTCAGTGGTTCCAGTGCCTAGGCCACTTGGACCATCCGGTCACAGTGACCCAGCCGATGTGAGACACTATCCAGTGGTGGCTGGTCCCAGAACATCTGGAGGAAGGAATCCCACTTGTCCACCCAGAGCCGACTGTCATGTTGATGAACATATCTCTGGTAGGGTGGAGCACACCTAGGAGACCACATGGCCCAGGGGTCCAATCACCACATAAACCCACTGGAGCTTCGTGCAGTGTGCTTAGCTGTTACAGAATTTGCTCCGCTATTCAGGAGTCAGGTTGTTCAAGTCCTGACGGACAATACCATTACAGTGTTTTACCTGAACAGATAGAGTGGCACACACTCCCTTGCTTTGTGTCAGGAGGCACTCCACACCAGGACACTTGTGCGCAGCCTGGGCGTTGATCTCCTGGCGACTCGCATCATGGGGGAGAACAGTCAGCTGGCAGACACTCTCTCCCAGGTAGAAGAGATGTCACATGAGTGGTCTCTGAATCAGGAGGTGGTGAACCACCTGTTCTCCCTGTGGGGCTCACCCTCAGTGGACCTGTTTGCTTCTGGAAGAATGCCAGACTGAGGATTTTTTGTGCCCTCCATCCGTGACTTTGATGGGGGATGCCTTCGCGAGGCCCTGGACCCCAGGCCTCATGCAGGCCTTTCCTCCCTTCCCCTTGATCCAATTATACTGGTCAAGGTCAGGAAGGACAAGGTGCAGATGATCCTGATAGCTCCAGACTGGCCAAGGCAGTTCTGGTATCTGGATCACCTCAGCAGCAGGTCTCTGCAGCAACTGGCTCTCCGCCCAGACCTGCTGACCATACTTCGAGGGATGGTCCTGCACTTGGACCTTCGCTCCCTGCACCTCATGACCTGGCTCCTGGTGGCTGTAGTTCCAGGCCTTGGTTCTCTCCAAGGATGTTCTTCATGTCCTGGAAGAGTCAACTTCTAAGTGCTATGTCTTTAAATGGAAGAGATTCTCCATTTAGTGTCAGAGCAAGGGCTTGATCTCATTGCCTGCACTGTGCTTGCATCCTGGACTATCTCACGGTCCTTTTTCCAGCTGGGATTATGGTGACAGCCCTTAGGTGCACCTGGCAGCCATCTCTGCTTGCCAGATATGGGCTGGTATGCTGACAGTGGTCCAGAGAGGAGGCCAGGCATTTTCAAGGGCCTTGACCACTTGTCCCTTCCAGTACATGAACCACCTCCACCGTGGGACATATTGTTAGCCCTGGCTATGCTAATGAGCAAGTCTTTCAAGCTGATGTACAGGTGTGAGTTGTCATACCTGTCAAGAAAAACAGCCTTCCTTGTGGAAATTATGCCTGCCAGAAGGATGGGGGAGCTCCAGGTGCTCTTGGTGCAGTCTCTTTACTTCATCTTCCACAGAAACAGTCATCCTTTGCCTGAACCCGAAGTTCCTCCTGAAGGTGGTATCAAAGTTTCACATTAACCAGGTGATTAATTTACCAGTATCCTTTACCAACCCATCTTCAGAAGCTGACTGCAGGCTTCATACCCTAGACCAGCAGAGAGCACTCTTCTATCATTTGGAACATATGGCTGGAGTTCGGGGACAGACTTGCCAACTGTTTGTCACCTATGCTGAAGCTGCACCTGGCAGACTGGCAGCAAAGTAGATGATTGCAAGGTGAATCACATCTTGCATCGACCTCTGCTATAGGTTGGCTGCTCGGAAGCCTTCCATGGGTATTCAAACTCATTCAACCAGACATTCTGCTGTGTTGGTGGCTGCTTCCAAGTATGTACCCATGCAAGAGATCTGTAGGGCTGCTACCAGGAAATCATCACACACTTCATTTTCCATTACCGCATCGACCTCGAGTCATGCAGGATGTGCATTTGGGACCTCTGTTCTCCAGTCTCTGTTCTCCAAGTAGTGGTGCATGCCTTGCCCTCCTCCCAGAGAACTACTAGAGTCCTGAGTCTTCCAGAGTGTGGATAAGTGAACCATATCCATGCCCCTAGAAGAACAGGTTATTCACCTGTAACTGTAGATCTGACATAGGGTGTATCTCTTGCAGCAGGCCACACCTATGGAACTACCACTGTCAGGCACTAGGACCACCCAGAAACTTTTTGAGCTAGCAGTCTGTCTGGGGACTGCCCACTCCAACATCACCCAACCCTATAAGAGTGGGCAGCCCCCACTCCCTCCTCAGTTCTTTTCCTGCCATTGACCAACACACATCAGATCTTCAGAGACCGCCGTAAGCTTCAGTCGACCGCCATTTTCTCTTGAATTATCTTTTATTTTCTCACCCTTGTTTTTTTTTTTTTTAAACTACATGTTTATTGTTTTATCAAATTACATACAGCTTACAAAACACTGACATAGGATAGCCAGCCAGGTGGCACTGAGGGTTGAGTGCTGGATACACACCTCATGCATGCCAGCGACCCAGGTTAGAAGCGGACTCGGCCACCAGGGGTCAGCAGGGGAGAGGGTGGATTGAGCATCCCAGGACTGTTCTCCTCCCACTGGGTGGGCAGGGGAATGCACGTCACGCTGTTGCGATGTCTGGTGATGACGGGTGCAGCACAGTGCAGTGCACTGAAGGGGAGGAGCACAGCAAGACTCGGCTTATGCGGATGTCATTGCACTGTCAGCTCCTGGGAAAAAACTGGAGAGAAAAATGGCTGGGCACAACCAAGGCAGCTTGATGGTCACATTCCCGATGACCCGGAGGACCGTCATGGAATCGCGCTGTGGGGCCTGGTCCAGCTCGGCTCGGCATGGGGAGGCCGTCCAGCAGGCTGGGGCGGCTGCACCGAACCCCCATCATGCAAGTCAGCCTGCTGCTCTCTGGGGCGGGAAGGGCTAGTGGCTGGATGCTCCCGCCCGGTGTGCCGCAGATGGCGAGAAAAAGTGTGATATGATAAAAAAAAAAACAACGCTGACATAGGATATAAAGAATAGAAAATTCAAATAGGGCGCCACTTCTCTTAATATTACAATAATGACCATCCTATGCCCATAAGATGCATCACACAGGGGGTATACAAAGAAGTAACTGTAGTCAAAGTAAATCCTTTGCCAACATAGCCCCTACACTGTGGAACAAGCTCCCAGTCAGCTCCAAAGCCCCCTCCCTAGCAATCTTTCAGGCGGGACTACGCATTCACCTCTGGAATCTCAGCTCCTGTGTCTGTCCTGAAGGCTAGCTAAACTACGCCTCTGTAGTATGACCATGGAAAGTCTAATCTGTTCTAACTGGCACCTAGCTGCCATCCTTGATCTTGTGTACTTGTCCTGTAAATAGTCGCTCTGTCCTTTGAAAAATGGTAATTTCCAGTGTAACCAATTGTCCTACACTGTACTGCGTGTATGTGTAATTGTACTGCTTGCCCTAAGTCTAACTAAGCTGCCACTGTTGTCATGTATGTCACCGCCTCTCAAATGATTATTGTACAATGTCATCATATTCTGTACACGTTAGTCCTACTATGTATACTTTGATTGTACTTGCACTGCTCTATGTAACTAACTCTGGTCGCCCCTGAAAAGGGACCTCCGGGGCCCAGCGGCTTACCAGTTAACAAAATTTAATAAATATATAAAATATAATACGATCTATAATGCAGCTGTACAATGGAGTCCATGAACTGCATGGCAACTAAACCATAATAATGAAACGGATATGTTTAAAGTCTCTATCCTCCTACCTAAGGAGGAACTCTTAATGTAGCTATGTATTGTTATATAATTAGTGTTACCTTCCACCATGAACATTTTATATCTGGGGAACTCTTTATGTATGCTATGTATTGTTATATAATTTTCTTTATGTATTGTATACTTGTCTGTATACCTGTCCCAGGACCTCCTTGTGAATGAGCTTGCTCAGCGGAGATTCCTGCAATAAACTTGAACTTGATACTAAACGAACCATGCTATACTGAGCTAATACACCATGGGCCAGATATTCAAAAGGGTTGCGCCATGCGCAATAGGGCTGCGCCTGCGCAAGTCCAAACTTGCTCCATTCTGTGATATTCAGCAGGAGGCAGTTGCGCCACAGAAAACATGCTGAGCAACAGCGCAATGCAAATGAATGCATGCTGAACTGGAGGGGAGGAACATGCATAAACTGCACAGCCCGATATTCAGCCGGGCTGTGCAGAGTTGTGCAGGCGCAACCCCAACCAAGCGCCTGCACAACTTTGAGCCAAAAAAGGCTCAGTTGGGGCCACACGGGTGAGCTGCTGCATTGCAGGCTTAAACACAGCAGCTGCCACCTGTGGCTGGCCTAAACCACTCCCTGTGCCCCTGCAGCCCGATCGTGGGCAAAGAGTGAAAATCCCCACCACCACCCCCACTGGCCCGATTTGGGGCAACAGCAGAAATTCCCCCCACCCCCACCAGCCTGACCGCAGGCTGCATTGGTTAAAACAACCCCGAATACATCCTTGGTGGTCCAGTGGACTGAAAAGCCTGATCACGGGCTGTATCAGTGTAAATACAACCCCTCCTCCCGAACATAGCCCTGGTGGTCAGTGGACGAAACTCCTGTTCGCGGGATGTAAGCAGTAACCCCGGACATAGCCCTGGTGGTCCAGTGGACGAAACCCGATTGCGGGATGTGCAGTAAATACCCCCAACACATCCCTAGTGCCTAGTGTCCCCCACCCACCCACCATGAAGCCCCACCACCCGCTCCCCGCGGCGGCAGCGCATCCCACCCTCCTGCCGCCCGCCACCCCGCCGACTGACTGCCCGGTGGGCTGCGCCAATGGTGCAGAACAAGAGCCAATGGGCGTGCAGCCATCCCGTCTAAGACAGTCCAGATTTGTGAATGAAATTCATTCACAAAACTGGACTGTCTTAACGATAGCTGCATGCCCATGGCTCTTGCTCTGCACCAATGGGCGTCTGTCGAACGGGCATCAGCTCGGCGGTGGCAGGCGATCGAGATGCTGCCGCCCGCTACCGGGGAGTAGCAGGAGTGGTGGGGGCTGCATGGAGGCATGAGGGACACAAAGGCACCAGATGCTGTTGAAAGGCTGTTACTGCCATCCCGCGATCAGAGTTCGATCCACTGGGACCACCAAAGCTATGTTAGGAAGGAGAGGTTGTATTTTACACTGATACAGCCTGCGATCAGGCTTTTAGGTCCACTGGACCACCAGAGATGTATTGAGGGGTTGTTTTAACTAATGCAGCCCGCGGTCGGGCTGGTGGGGGGAACATTTCTGCTGTTGCCCGCGATCGGGCCAGTGAGGGGTGGTGGTGGGGATTTTCACTCTTTGCCCGCGATCGGGCTGCAGTATCGTCCTCGACGGGCTGCTGCCTGGCAGGGCGCCAGGCGCAAGTCCTCGGGGATCGGCACACCTGCATGCTAATGGCATGCAAATGCGGCCATAATCAGATGCAAATGGTCCCCCCTGCGCCTTGTATGAATTATGGCCCCATTTGCATGTCACCTTTTGAATATGGGGATTTTGCGCAAGGCGCAATGGTACTTGCGCCACCGCAAGTTGTATGCTCCACTCTGACAACTTGCGGTGGTGCAAGTCCCACTGCGCCATGCACAGTGGCTGTGGCTGGGGGGTGATATTCAAAGGAGTTGCTCAATAGCGCAACTCCTTTGAATATCGCCCCGGCCACACCCCTGCGCAACTATTTTGCGCAGCGCAAGGGCTTGCACGTAAGAATGGCACAGTTTGAATATCCAGCCCCATATGTGTAAAAAACTAAATCAGCTTTAAGCAGTCTTCTATAAAGTTAACCATTTAGTATCATTTAGGCGCTAAAACCTATAATCAGCAATCACCCTATGCACCAGAACTAAGCATAAAACTATCAGCTTTGAAAACACTTTTAGTGTAACACTTATACAAACAATACAAGAGTAATCTCTTTTAAAGTCCAGAAGGTGTGGAACTAATAGAGGTAAAAATACCTGAAAGGGTTTGTTTACCCTATTTATAAGCAGAATTCAAACATTAAGCACAACAAACAGTGGAGATCAGCAGGGATGAAAATTGCCTGCAATTCAGATCTCGTCTTTTTTTTTGAACAAACTATAGTTTATTGTAGTTTTCCAACAATCAACGTACATACACAAATTTACACCATTGACAGTACATATTTAAAAAAAAAATGCTAACCCCAGTAATACTCAGGTAATTCATAACTTTATGCAGTAAACCTTCTAAGTAGAACTGCCCGGAGAGGTGGAACGTATGCAAATGATGGAATCTTTTGCATGAGCCACTTTTCAAATGCTGCATTCTACTAACTGTCTTAGCTGTAAACCCTTTAGATTTCTCTCTCTGTCTGTCAAGACTAGACGCTCGGAGATCCTCTCTTCATCATTTTGTTCTGATGTGAGAAAACTTATTAAATATATATAAGTATAACCAGCCTGGCATAGGGTTGATGTTATTTTTTGTTTTGATTTATTAGCGCTGTGCAGTGCCTCCATATTGTAACCCACTACCTGGCTGCCTGAGTTCGGGGAGAAAACTGTTGCTCGGCATTTTGGCTAGGTTTGAAACCTCTGCACGGGGCACCCAAGTAATCTGGACGCAGGAAGCAATAACTAAAATGTCCAAACCAGGAGTGGGATTCTAGAGTGTGGCTTTTATTCACAACAACAGCAGAATAATAAAGCATAGATGGACCCCAACGGGACTACACTCCCTGGTAATGCAGACAAACGGAAACCAGAATACATCTTCTTACACACTGTAACCCTCAGGTTCTGAACACACTGTGTTCTCAGCCCGAACTTGTACTCTTCTCTGGATTTCCCTGGCGTGGCACATCCGGCCAGCACTTGGACTACTTTCCATATGGCATGGATAATTATTGGTGGCTCCCTACACCACCCATGAGCACATACTGGCTCCTTAAAGGGAAAATCTTCCATCTAATCCCACGTCTGGGTACTTTCTGTGAACACTGGCCAAATGCCTAGGAGAAAGCTAAAGGTGCCCAAACTGAACCCGTAGAGGTAAATCTGGTTACTCCAAATGGGGGGTCTCCCACCTCTTGCTCCCAAATCTATACCTGGCCATTCATTTGGAATCAACACCTTTCCATTTGAACCTCTCTGGTTGTAGATTGCTATCTCGAAATGTATATCACACTTAACAATCTACCATCTCGGGATAATAGTGTCCTGACTTGTAATGTTCTTTAAGTGGCTATGTCCATCCCTGTAGACCGCCACTGATTAGAGGCATTTCAAGCCATACACAACTTAAGTACTGTACTTGGCTGTCCTTTCCTGACCCACAGTAGCAGATACTTAACACAACAATCTTGGTGAAACATAGGCTCTTTGGCAG
Source organism: Neoceratodus forsteri (assembly GCA_016271365.2). Lineage (NCBI taxonomy): Eukaryota > Metazoa > Chordata > Ceratodontiformes > Ceratodontidae > Neoceratodus > Neoceratodus forsteri. The sequence continues at coordinate 1,501,979,304 of CM057450.1, read as the reverse complement.
AGCTGACTCACCCTGGTTTGCAGGTGCCCACAGGCTTCTCACAGGAAACGCAAACATACTTCTCGGTGCCTCAGCACAAATCTTCTTAGGCAGTTTCTCTTTTTCCAGCAGGGCCAGGGGATCGCCCCTGAAGAGCTGGTCTGGTTTCCCCCCATCGCCCTGGAACAACCAGGAGACAGTCTCAACCACTTCACAAGTGTTCTTCTGTGTCCTTCTCTGGGGCGAGAACACACAACCACTACAAGTGGTAGCTCTGATCAGAGCTGAGGGCTCTGAGGGACTGCACACTGTAGTGCACCTCCTCCCTCCACTGAGTCTCCTACTAGACTGCCCAAAACTGTGCTGAAGACTGATTCAAAAACCTCCCAGCGTTCTAACTAACTCCCTGCTGCAACATTCCAATGTGGCTTATGCTGCTGCGAAAATTCTGTATGTCATCCCTCCAGCTCAGCTGAGACTGAGGACAGAGTGAGACAGTGTGAAATCCATTTATCTGGTGTTTCACAAGCTGCCTTTCCCTCCCTGCCACTAGATCTAAGTGGAATTCTTGTAACCCCGGGTGACAGGGGTTACATAAGTATTATTTACATTTCATTTGTTGCCTTTTACTTTTTGTAATTTCAAGTAAACCCGTAGTTTTACTGTTTAAATTATAAGTTTTCTCAGTTTCTCCCTGGTTCAGTATAACCTGGGCTCAACCGAGGTTTATTTTATATTTATCGGAGTTTTCTGACTAAAAAAACTCTGTTAGTTATGTTTAATTTTATTTAATTTAGCTTGTTTTGAGAACCACTAAGCCTGGTTCCTGATCCGATAGCCTCGGTTCATTTTTGCTCGGTTCCAAGTTCCAAATCGGTTCCGGAACCGACCGCAACTGTTAAATAAACTTTAAATTAAAGCATTTTTTTAGCGGTTGCAATTTTTAGTGGTTTTACATTGTAAATGTCAGAAAAACCAAGAAGAAAATTGGTGATCCCGGTTTCAAACCATGTTTGAATGTGGTGAAATGTTGCAAAACAAACATTCTTTTGTTTTGCCTACCTGGACATGTACATTTAAAAGCAGAGTGAAATCTGCAATACATGTCCTGAGAAAACTATTTAAAAATGCCTGGATACGGCTAAAGAGAAAACTATCACCACCTTTGGGTCCCTCTATCTCTGACCAGCTGACACCCTAAATTACTGTGGGTGAAACCACAACAATTACTGTAACTACTACCCCTGAGACGGGTATACAAACAGTTCCTAAGAGGCTTGTTGAACCGTCTGACTCCCCGGTTCCTTCAAAGAAATCAAACGCAGAACCTCCTGCTGGACAGCATTTGGGGACTTCTGTGCCTTGCTATAAAGCCTGAGAACTCCTGCAGAAATTGCACAGTGAAAATTATAAACTTTTCAAGGAGAAAATGTGGTAAAATGCCTAGAATGGCTAAAGAAAAAACTTGTAGGCTTACAGGGCTGTCTGATTCTCAGCAGCAGACCCCTGCAAAGCAGTCTGTCTCCTCTGCTCAGTCTTCCTATTATTTAAAGAGGAAAAATATGTGATTATGATAAAATAGAGGAAGGGGAACCTATTAATCTGAGGTTTTCCCTGAGCAGGAGTTGGGTTTTTCCCACAGAGCATTTGAGGATTATTCCTCACATTTCATGTTTGTGAGAAATGATTGGCTGACACTCACTAAAAGCTTCTCCTTCCTGTGAATACACATACGAACATACGAAGAAGCCAGCAGAAGAAGGCCATTTAGTCTATCAAGTCTGCTCGTATTGTAGGGTCCACAGCTTGAGCTAATATCCCTGCCCTCCTCCCCCACCTCCCATCCTCCCTATTCATGATTGTTACCTTCCCCCTATGCCTATCTCAGACCCTCTTAAAGCTGCCCACTGTCTTCAATGAGATGACCTCTTCCGGCAGTGCATTCCAAGTGTCCACCACCCCTCTCTGTGAAGAAGTGCTTCACTACACCCTTCAGGAAAGTCACTTTAAAGATTCTACAAACTCCAAGCTCTGTTTCCCCTCTTGAAAAGAGGCTGGATAAGAAATATCAGCTGGACAGGGAGGGAGCTGAATTTTTATTCTCCCACCCTGTCCACCAAGGAGTAGTACAAGTGACAGTCTATGACAATGAAAAATACCCTGGCATCCCATCCTCCTGTAACCCCTAGGTGGTTGCTATCCCAAGGGCTACTACCCCTGTCTGCTTGGCTAGTAGTAGATTGAGGGGGCAATGAAGGGTAATAGTGGGCTGAGCTAACCTGGGCACAGCCCTCCGGGACACTGTAACCCCCCACCTTTCCTTCTAGTGGCCTGAACAATATACAATAATTACTTTCATAATGACCCTTATTCACCAAGGCAATTACCCACACTGTTTGCACTACCATCAGGCTGGTTCCTCTAGTTTGACCCTGGGACCCCCTGAAAACAAGGTTAAGCACAGCAAATAGCAACAGTACAATACGTTTGGCACAAACTGGAACCACAGTCAGGTTAAATGCAAACAAAGTTAAATCTGATTTATTCAGGGGGCTTGAACAAGGGAGGGTGTAATCAGGTTGATTTGCTTAAAAGCTGTATTAATCAGACAGTTATGCATGCAGTTCAGAGTTCCTACACAGTCGCTCACTCTGGGTACCCAGGTAGGAAAATGGTGGGCTAGCCAGGAACATTGCAGCTGGTTGTAATGGAAGAAAGCAACATGCACAATACACACTATTTGTAATCCGGAGCTGGAGGGCTCAGTTCATGAAAGAAAAGGCAACAAGATAATCAGATGACAACACTTTTAGATTTAGCTGTTGTTGCAGGGAGCTACCCTGATGTTTACTCACGATACCCAATACTGGACACAGGCAGGACGAAATCGAGACTGCAGGCTGTCGAGCTGGAGTGCCCGGAGAAGCAGGGCCCACATGAATCAGCAAGGTGTTGTTCCTGTTCAAGGCATTGAGCAGGGGGCTGATCCCCAGGCCAGTCTCTCGTTGATGACTTTCTCTGCGTAGCAGGTATTCTGGCTGGGCCAGTGTAGCAGGGCCCAGGCAAATGGAGATGGATACAGATTCAGACCATGGAGCTGGATACAGCCTCCAGCAAGCAAAACACAGTTCAGACACACAGTGGGGTACCAAATCATGACCCACTATAAGCACACAGCACATTCACATGTAAGGAAATTCCACTGTACCAGGCAAATGGCTCTCCGGTCGCAATTACAGAGTCTCTGCACAATCCGTGAGTTCAGAGGTAGCTGGAAGTCCTGACAGGCCGATTGCATTCAGGAAATCTTCGGTCTTCTTCAGGTTAAAGCCTGGTCACAATTCAGTGGCTTAATTCACTCTCCAAATTCAGATTCAGTCCAAAAAAAAACAGAAGTTCCCTCTCAACGGCAGCAGGCAGGCATGCAGGCCAAACTCAGGCCTTTCCACAGTTCTCCAACGTGAATCCACTATGGATTGCTGCTCAAACTATCTTGAGCTGTTACTTCTTCACTTCCCAACTCAGATCTAACTGAAACTGCAAGCAGTGTGGCACTTTCCCCTAGATCCAAAAGGTTCGGTTGGCTGATCTGTCTGTCAGTCACAACAAGGACTCCCGCTCCAGGTTATTTTAGGCACCAAAAAGCCCAAAACAGCAATTCTTACAAGTTTTGGCCCACCAAGCCCCTGTAGAAAGGCTCCATTTTAGAGTCCCAAATGTACTGATTGGCCCATTCTGCAGTTCAGGACCAAGATGATGGAAACAAACAGAACTGTCCATGCTGCAAAGAAGGCTGGTTAAAACAAACTGCAATATTATTACTACTCTAACAAATGATCAGCAAACTAGTACATCTTCTAACAGAGCTCCCTCTTAGATTAATTATGACTGCAATCCAGGCAGCTCTTAAAGAGACAGTACACAGAGGCTATACAGACACTGTCTGGCAATACATTTAAACTGCTAAAACACAGGACTCCAGCCTAGCTGTGAGCATTTAGCAAGCTCAAGGAAGACTTTTGGGAACCCCCATTTGTGGGGGGGGGGGTACACTCCCTAACAAGGATTCCAGAAAAATTGACAACACGGCTTTCAAGCCTTTGATGCTCAATACCAAAAGTCACTATGGCAGTCAAGGCCCAGACTCCCCTGTCAGATAATCTAGCTGAAACAGTTAAGTTTGGTTTGGGAGCAGCCAAATACCAGTCAAATGGCTGCTGACTTTATGACATTGCTGCCAGATGGATGGCAAATACAGTGGTTCAAAGGAGGTTTGCCTGGCTGAGAGCTACAAACCTCACTCAGGATACCCAAACCAAGGATGTATTTCCCAGTCGAGGGTAATTCTCTCTTGGAGGAAAGATAAAGACTTACATGAAAAAGGTGGATGTTTACAAAACCACCTGTAGTAGCAATTCTGCAAAAGAAAGCTTCCCTGTTCAATAAAACATATGGAAGAGGAGGCAGAGGCAGATCATTTCACACAAAGCCTTTGTTTTATTAGGCCTATCAGCAGTACCCACAGCAGGGGTACTTCAGGCACCACAGTGAGTCAGGGATTGTCTCTGAGTTCAAATCCCTTCCAGCATAAAACCATCTACAGATGTAAAGAGAAAACTCCTGGAAAAAGTGGTTCAAAACCTGTTACTGTCAAACAGTGGAGCCTGTCCTAGTACAGCAAAAGGTACCACAAAGAAAATGGGGAGTGCCAGCCTGTCTTAGACTTCAGGGTACTAAACAGGGCTTAACAAGGCCAAAGTTCAAAATGATAACTTTGTCACTGGTTGTGCCAACACTCCAAACAAGGGAATGGTTGGCATCACTGGACTTGAAGGGTGATTATTTCCACATCCCCATAAGGGAGTCTCACAGAAAGTACCTTAGGTTCATACTCCCATCAGGTCACTCCCCAAGAGAGTACACAAAGTGCTTGGCAGGGGTTGTGGCACACCTTCAAAAACAAGGTGTCACAGTTTTCCCATACCTAGGTGACTGGCTGGGGGTTGTAAAATCAACCCAGAAAGTGGGAGCATCTGCAACTCACCCAGGGGCTCCTAGAGTCTCTCGGGTTCCTGATAAATCTAAAGAAGTTCTGTCCTTTAGCCTGTTTAGGCACTATGGTTCATAGGAGCAGAGCTAGATACCCTGCTAGTCAGGGCATACCTGCCTCTCGACAGGGCAAGAGGTATTCCACTGATAGTGGGCTCATTCAGCCTGAACAAATCAAAAGCTGAATGACAGTTTCTTCAGCTACTGGCCACGTGGCACCTGCCGCTGGCATAGTTCGGGAATCCAGGTTATAGATGAGGGACATTCAGTTTCACCTCAGGGCTCACTGGGAGAAAGGACCCTCTTTCAAAACTAATTCTGGTAACAAAAAACATAGTTACAGGCCCTCCAAGGGTGGAAAGAAGAAACCAACCTGAGGAGAGGGGCCCCTTTTTTCAGCAAGAGTCCCCATCAGTTATTTCTGCCAACAGATGCATCTCTACTAGAGTGGGGTTCCCACCTGGAGGTTCACACCATCCAAGTGCAGAGTCACTCCTGCAAACACCTGCTTGAGCCAAGATTAGTGGTACTGACACTAAAGGTTTTCACATAACTAGTTCAGGGAAGGTGGTTCAGGTCAGAACAGACATTACCACCACAATGTACTTCACAAATAAGCAGGGATAGATAAGGTCAAGCCCTCCCTGCACAGGATTCATGATAATATGGAGTCAGTCTAGGATGCTTAATGGGGGGGTCCTCCTGCAGGCTATTCTGCCAGGCAAGGCAGGCAAACATCTACCTTGGCAGATACCCTGACTCAAATCAACTAATCCCATAACAAATGGGCCTTTAACAGTCAGGTGGTATAAGTAATCTTTAGGTGGTGGGCACCCCAGAGGTAAACTTGTTTGTGTCCCACCAGAACCACCACTTGCCATAGTACTTTGGCAGACCACCAGATATAGGGAACAATCCCCCCGGATGCTGTGGTTGTGGATTAGTCAGGGAAGCACCTACATGCTTTTCCTCCTTCCCTCTGATGTACAGAGTATTTCTTAAGCTCAGGTCCCAGTCAGCATCAGTGATCTTGATAGCACCAGACTGGGCCAGGCAGCCATGATACTCTATGCTACTTTACATGTCTGGTTCTGATCCAATACACCTTCCTTGGAGGCACAATCTGATCTGCTAACCTCCAACCAAGGGAAGCTCCTGTACCCAAGTGATTGAGAACCACGTGTTGAAGGTCGGACGTAAGCTGCCGACTTTCGGAGGTCGAAGGCACAGTCGCCAGACCATGGCGAGGATTCTCGGCCCTTCCTCCGGTTCCCCTCCCGGTCCTATACAGCCCGTGGAGGAGGGAGCCCTGCCTCTTTTAGCCTTGTTACAGTGGGGGTTTCTACCGCGGTGCAGGAGGCCCAGGCTGGCCCCCTTGGGGGTCAGTCGGGAGGCACTGCATCAGCAGTCGCCTCTTCGGTGGCGAACGCTCCCTTGGTGTCATGTTCCAGGCCTTTTGGAGCCGGGCCGGCACTGTCCTCATCACCATCTCGTGGTACTGCTCTTGGTCTCGGTGCCGTGGGCTTTGAGAGTGGCACCACAGTCGACATCGGGCCTTCTCTCAGCGCTGCCATCGCCTCTGATGCTGCTTGCAGCTTCGAGGTTCTCAGTGGTGCCAGGGGTGGTAGTTTGGATGTTTCTGGGCCTGGTTCTGGTCCCAGCGCCATGTGCGGTGCCGGGGCAGGAGCCGGCACCGTCCCTGTCCTCGGTGCCACTCGCAACGCCCGGGATGGGGTCGGTGCCGTGGTCAGGGCCAGCCCTGCCTTTGGCGCGGCTCACAGCATCAGAGTGTTATGTGGTGCCATGTTCTGGGCCGTGCCTGACCTGCTCATGGCGCCGGGGTGGGTGTTGAAGTCGAGCGTAGTGCCGCATTGGGTTTGGCACTCTGCGGCACCAGGAGGGAGCGCAGGGCCATGCTCGGGGTTGCTTCTAACTCTGAGGCCGTTTGTGGTGCTGGGGTGGATGTTGGCGCTGGGTGTGGAACTGTGCTTCCTCCTGATGACGTTGGTGGTGCCGAATCTCAGGGTGCCCTGCTTCAGGGTCCAGGGACTGGAGGGGCTGGGGGGAGTTTTCTGGCATCGGACCTTGAAGCCTGCCTCTTCGGAGGCGGACTCTGGATCTGATCCAGACTGGCTCCCAGGTTCTTCAGAATCTTCCAACCCCTCTGTTTCCAGCACCTTGGCCCCCACTCAGCATCCCTCTGGGGATCAGCTCTCATCAGTGGACCTTAGGGTCAGGGGGTCTGACCAGCCAAGGATGGTCCCTGTGACCACTGCTCTGCAACCTGGGGTCACTATCGCTGCTGTTCCTCCAGTTGGGACACCCCCCCTTGGTGTGTTTGGGCAGCCCGTGTTTGTAGCAGCCCAGGGTGCATCAGGAGGTGGAGGGTACGGTTCCCTGGGTGGACTCCTTGGAGGCTGCCCAGAGGTGCCATCTACCTAGGCTGGTGGCTAAGAGGATGAGGTCCTTCTCTGATTCCAAAGGGTTGAGAGGTAGAGGTGTGGCTCAGCGAGCCCTCCCCAGAGCCCGGCCAGGTTCTTGGAGGAGATGAAACACAGGCCCTCACCTTTCCCTGGAGGAGTCCCTGAGAGGGACTCTAACTTCTGAGGTCAGGGGCCATTCTTCTGGACTCGCACGGTCCCGGTTACCTCACGGGGGGATTTCTTCCGTTTTGCACAGCTCTGACCGTTCTGACCCGCTTGAACAGCTGTTAGCTGCAGCGACCTGTGGATCCCCCCTCCCTTTGAAGGGGTTCCTGTTGGCCCCCATGCCCTGACAGAGACCATTCTCCTATTGCCAGGAGCCTGTCCCCCCGAGTCTCTGTCTCCACACTCCCAGGTATTCCTGGTCCTCGGGGACCTCTCACCTGGGAGCAGTTCAGAGGTTCTGCTGCACAATTTCCCACCTACCTCCATGCCCTGGACCAGCAGGTGTTTTACCACACTCCTGTGCAGCCGGATCCAGAACCTGGAAGCTCATCTTCATCCTCTTCTTCCTCTTTAGGGGGAGAGGAACCTTCAGTCCACATCTCCCCAGCATCTTATTTGTCCTCCTATCAATGCTTCCTCGTGAGGATGTTAGACGAGCTTCACTTGACCTCAGTCCCACTTAGCAATTCTGAGCATGTGACGCGCACCTTTCTGGGCAAGTACAGTGCGGCCCACCTGGTTCAGTCCCAAGGAATCTATGCCAGTGGTATTGCGCTCCTCCTGGGTCTCCAGGGTCTCTGTCTCATCCCGCTTCAGGTTTGACTTCCCTGGACACCCCCTAGGGGCCCCGCTCCCCTTACTGTGACTGCCCCCCCTCCCCGGATTCGGACTCTGCGGATTTTGACTTCTGGGGGAGACGAGTGTTCTACTCGGCATGGATCTCTCTGTCAATCGCAGCACATCAGGCCCACTTTGCAGCCTATGACAGGTTCTTGTGGTCCAGGCTAGAACAGCTCCTAGCCTGGATGCCCGATTCGGAGGAAATCAGGCAAGCCATTGCCCTCTCTGCACAGGGCCTGGAGCTATCAAGGCACCAAGCAAGGTCATCTTATGATGCCAATGAGGTGGCATCTAGAGTGGTAGGGACAGAGATCTGCCTTCGGCAGACGGCATGGCTTTGCCTATCCCGGTTATCACCCTTGGCCTGGCATAAGGTGATTTACTCCGCGTACCGGAAGTTCCATCTCTTCTCCCGAAGGGTGAGGCGGCGGCTCTTGGGGTGCCTTCCTTCCCCCACTGGGGGATCCCCGTCTCACCCAGGCCACTCTCAGGCCTCTCCAGGCCCATAAGGGTTCTCTCCTGCAGTGTCTCACCCACTGGAGGCTAAGGGACTTAATCCCTTAGGGTAGTTCAGGGCTCCCCTTCGGGGTGGGGGCTCAGTACTCACCCACTAGTGATACATGGTGAAGATTGACACAGACAAGATATGAAAATTATGTACCTACCTTAATTGTTGTATCTTCACCATTCATCACTAAAATCCCACCCTCCTTCCCCCTGTGGCCTCAGTCTCTGGACTCCTCCCTCCCCTGTGTGTCTTTCCTTTCCTCACTCTCCTCTCCCTTCCGTTTAGGCAGGAGGGGACTGTGGAGAGACACAGGGGTAAACTCCTTGGGGGTTTTATAGAGGTTTTGGGAGGGGGTCTCCTCTTTCTCTTCTCCCTTAGCCTAGGGAGTCATGGAGTATGGGGGACCTCCTCTCTTTTCTCCTCCTTTTTTCCCCTTCTTCAATATTTATTTATTATTTGTGAGCTCAGATTTTAGGCTCACATTTCTCCCTCTATGCCTTTTGGCTATTAAAATCCCCCCCTCCTCTTTTGGGAGGGAGGAGGGAGAGTTTGAGACACACCCTCAGCCTCCACTCCCTTGTTGTTTGGTCTTTGATTTAGGCTGTTTTCAAATCAAAACACCATCCTGCAGCTGAATTATAGAGTCCAGAACTGGACTTTATCTCCTAAAATGCTAATGTGAAGTTCCGCTCCTGGGGGTGTGCTACTCTCCACCCCCTTATCTCTCCTCCCCCTTTCCTTCTCCTTCTTCTCCTCCTTCTCCTCCAGAGATTGGGGCCCCCTCTCCCCAGTTTCCTATTTTAAACCTCTTCTTCTGTCATCTTTGTCGTTTATTTCTCCTTTTAGTTTATTCTTCCTTTCCTTTTATCTATCCCTTAGGCTCTCTTGCCTCAACCCACCTTCCCTTCCTTACACTCTCCGGCATGTCAGAACTGGGGCTGGGGCGGAGTCGATGGCAGCTAACAGCCAACCCTCGAGCGCCATATAGAACGTCGGCCTCAAGGGTGGTGCCGGCCCTGCGTCGACTCCGCCCATGGGAAAAAAAAAGTCTCCCGTGGGGTCCTAGCTCTGGTGCGCTGTACCCACTAGTGATGAATGGTGAAGATACACAGAAAGATCAACAATTACGGTAGGTACGTAATTTTCATTTTTGTCCACCTCTCTAGGTTCAATCTTACCACTTCTACACGGTTGTCCAGATTCTTTTTTTTCATGGTGTTTCTATCTCTAGCGACATCAATTCTCAAATATCTCAGTGAGCTGGGGGACCATTGCAATCCCAATCTTTCCACATCTACCTTTCACGCACCTGAATTTAAGGGCATGACTACCGTTTTAGAGACATTTAGTTTATAAGCAGAGATTGCTCCTAATTCTCTTATGAGTTGTAATGCTTCTGGTAGTGATTTTTCCGGCTCCCTCACATGAAGTAAGATATCATCTGCATAAAGAGACATCTTATACTGTACTTCCCCTATCCTGATACCCTGTATAAGTGGGGACCGATTAAGTTTATGCGCCAGTGGTTCTAAGAATAGGTTGAACAGCAGTGGCGATGGGGCAACCCTGCCTGGTGCCCCGCTTTAATTGCAGGGTTTGGGAGAGAACACCATTGCATAATATTCTTGCCGAAGGGCCAGTGTAGAGTATTTTTATTCACTTTATAAATTCTTTTGGAAGATTGTACCGCTCCAGGATCAAGAACAAATATTCCCACGAGACTCTGTCGAAGGCTTTTTCTGCATCTAGAGAGGCCAGGACTGCAGGGATCTCTGGCCCTCCAGATGCAGAGATAAGGTGTTCCAATTTTCTGATATGGTCACTGGAGTTCCTTCCCTGCATAAACCCCACCTGCTCACTCCCTATAAGTCCCCTCCACACCCTGTCCTGCCTTACTGCCTTCCCTGCTTCTCTTAGGAAAGTTTGGTATGCCTCCCTATCTTCATCCTGCTGCCTTCCCTTATATCTTCATCCTGCTGCCTTCCCTTACATTTCCTGAAGGCCAGCCTTTTGGCTCTGACCTTTTCTGCTACTGTTTTTGAGAACCAAAGTGGTTTCCTTCTTCTTTTGCACTTTCTTTTCTCTCTAACACAATGGGATGTTGCTTCAAGTATTACATCTTTAATGCTTGCCCACTTTGCCTGTACCCCCTCACCTGTATTTCTTTTTGCCAGGGCTAGCTTAACACTGTTGGCCATCTTAATTTTTTTTTTTTTACAATTATTTTACCAGGTGAGGCACACTAAGCTGAAAGCTTGTTTGCAGGTGCAACCTGGAAGCACGAGGAAGTTAAGTGACTTGCTCAGGGTCACACAGTATGCAAGTGGAGGCTGTGGGATTCAAACCCAGGTCTCCAGATTTGCAGCTCAGAGCCTTAAACCACTGCGCCATACTGCCTCCTAATCAAAGTCAAAGTCAGCTCCTCTGAAGTCCCATATTTTTGCCTTGGAATGGGATGATTTAGTTCTAGTGGCCAAATTGAACCATACCATGTGATGGTCACTGGGCCCCAGGTGACCTTCTACCTGGAGATCTGTGATCCTTTCCCTGTTAGTCAGTACTAGATCTAGGATCAACACTGTCATATTGCTCTGCAGGTTCTGGTGTGTCACCAGGGAGATTTTCCACAACAGATTCCTCCTCAGGTAATTCAAACAGTCCCACTAGGCACACGGAATCTGCTATTTCAGACATAATGCTCTGCACCTCACTTTCAGGGGGCATTGGTTCCAGGGAAGAAACTGGGGATATAGGCAGCTCTGAAGGCCCAACTTCATCCCCATGATTCTGCAGAGGATTGCCTCAAAACAACTTGTTCCGTTCATAAGGATAGTAGGCATCGTCGCATTCACTTTCATCAGAAATGGACTGACAGTCATCATCATTCAGGGCCTGCCGGGGGGAAGGCCTTAGGTCTAGAACAACAGGGGCGGGTTTACTGTGTCTCTTTTTGGCAGCAGCATGAGTCACCAGCCCAGGGGAAGTGTCGAGTGTTGGTTCAGCATCAATGATCACTTGACCGATGGGCAGTAGGTGATTGCGATGCATGGTCTTGACTGCTCTAGAGTTGTTCTCAGGGCGCACTTTGTACACAGGCAGTTCATCCAGTTTACCAATCACTATGTGTGAAAGGTGATGCCACCTGTCAGCAATTTTATGCTTTTCATTCAGTCCCAAATTGCACAACAGTACATGGTCTCCGGGCAGTAGCTCTTCAGCCTTCACTTTCTTGTCGTGCCTCTCTTTGTTGGCAAGGTTTCTCTTGGCAGCCATTGTTTGAGCCAGTTGATATGCATGGTTCAATTGATCTTTCAGTTTCCGTACGTATTGTAAATAGTTCTCAGCTTGGACCCCATCCAGGGAGACCCCAAAGCAAACATCTCCGGGCAGCCGGGCTTCCCTCCCCAACATGAGATGATAGGGAAAGAATCCGATAGCATCACTTTTGGTGCAATTGTAAGCATGTACCAAGGTGCTAATCTACTGACTCCACTTAGACTTGTCTTTAGGATGGAGAGTACCCAACATGTTCAGAAGGGTTCTGTTAAAGCGTTCTGGCTGGGGGTTCCCTTGAGGGTGATAGGGAGTGGTTCTGGACTTTTGCACCCCCACAGTGAGAGCATTTCTTTGATTAGTCTACTTTCAAAGTCTCTTCCTTGGTCAGAATGGATACGTTGGGGTGTACCATAGTGGACAAAGAACTTTTCTATTAGCACCTTAGCCACCGTAGAGGTCTTTTGATCCTTGGTCGGGAAAGCTTGTGCATATTGGGTAAAGTGATCGGTTACTACCAGTACATTGCCAATGTTCTTTTGATTGGGCTCCAGACTCAAAAAGTCTATACAAATCAGTTCCATGGGGTCACTGGTAGTGATGTTGACAAGTGGGGCAGCATTCTGGGGAAAAGCTTTCCTCTGGAAGCAGCGACTGCAAGTTTTGACATGATTCTCAACATCTGCCCCATTTTGGGCCAATAGAATCAGGATCATATTAGGTCGAGAGTCTGGTCAATACTGAGGTGTCCCATGTGGTTATGGAGGGACCTCAGTACCAGCTGTTTGAAGTCTGTGGGTAGGACCAACTGCTGCTTGTCCACTTGACCTTAATGATCTACTGTCTCTCTATATAATAACTGATCTCATAACTTTAGCCTGGGGCCTTCTTTGAATAACAGTGCAGTTCGTAAGTCAGTAGAACGTAATTTAGACACATCCTTCCCCGCACGCAGGGCATACAGTGTGGGCTGAATCATGGGGTCATGGGATTGAGCCTACTGATGCTGTCACTATCAAACTGGAGCAAAATACTGATATCTAATGCAGAAAAATGACAATAAGCAGTAAGTATGCAAGTATCGGGGGGGGGGGGCCCAAACAGTCCACCAGGCAGTCCTGTCTGCAGTCAGTTGCTCATCTTTGTCAAACTTTTGGAAAAAATACTTTAATAGAAGGTTCAGATAGCCTCACCCAATTGTCTTTGGAACTTGGCTGCCGTGAAAGGGCGTCAGCATCAATATGGTTCAGTCCAGGCCGGTATTCAACCGCATAATCATAAGTTGACAAGGCAGAAAGCCACCAGTGCCCAGTGGCGTCCAACTTGGCTGAAGTCTGTACATGCATTAGAGGACTGTTATCAGTCTTTACTAATATCTTGGCCTCATAGTGGTACTCATGGAACTGATTGACTATGGCCCACTTTAGAGTGAGGAACTCCAAGTTGTGCACAGGATAATTCTACTCGGAGGGTGTCAAACTGCAACTGGCGAAAGCCACAGGTTTCAGGCCATCCTCATATTCTTGATATAGAACAGCCCCAAGCCCTTTCAGACTGGCATCCGTGTGCAGGATGTATGGTTTGGTGGAGTCAGCATATGCAAGGACTGGGGCATGGGTAAGCTGATCGATGACTTCGAAGAATGCCACCTAGCACTCGGGGGTCCAACAGGTCCCAAAAGGTTCACCTGTTCAAAAATACACCTAGTCTTCTTCTTTGAGGGACCCCTTCTTGTATCTACGGTTGGTGAGAGGATAGCCTTGGGTAAGATTGAGGAGAGGCCAGATTACCTTCGAATAGTCCTTAATGAATCAGTGATAGTAGCTGCAAAACCCCAGAAAATGCTGCAGTTCTTTCAGGTTGGTGGGCTGGGGACAGGTGGTCAGGGACTCTACTTTACTGGGGTCTGTCTGTATCCCCTCAGCTGACACTATATGTCCCACATATTTTACAGACGCTTGAAAAAACTGGCACTTGTCTATGGATAGCTTGAGGCTGAGTTCTTCCAAGCGATCGAGGACTTTGAACAGTCTGGCCTCATGTTCTTCTAGCGTGCAACCGAAAACAGTGACATCATCCAAGTACACTAAACATTCTAGCAGATTCATGTCTCCTACTGCACATTCCATCAACCTCTGGAAGGTAGCAGGGGCACCCAAAATCCCTTGTGGCATCCTCAGAAATTCATAGAACCCCAAAGGACAGATGACGGCTGTTTTCTCATGGTCCTCTGGAGCCATCAGGATTTAATTTATTTATTAAGTTAGTTTTTGTTGACTGGTTCTGCCTATTTTCAGGCACCACCCGGGGGGAGGGGAATACAGATGAATGCCAACTGACTTTGAACCAGATTAAGCTGTTGGTGGTATTTTTAATGAATGTGGGGAAATTCGGCCAGAGCACCTGGGAAATTCCCCTACTCTGCTGTAGGGGGACACTCTGGCCAGTTGGCTGTTAGCCAAGATGTAAATAAAGAAACTATACCATACTGATGACAGTAAGGTAATAAAAGCACAAGGTTCGTGGTTAGTGGTCCCTGGTAATCCAATAAAGCCATCTGACACCAGATGTTGTTTTAAATCAGTTGCAATTTATTAATACCCAAATAAGCCCTAACAAATTTACCTCTAACATGATTTATTCTAAACAGGTGATGGCTTTTTACCACCAGGGCTACAGTGTTCAGAAAAAATGAAGCAAACTTGCTCCCTTTTTCTGGGTGTCCAGCATCTATGGCTATTCCTCTTGAACACACGGGACATACAGTCTGTCTGATATTTATACAGTGTTTGACAAGAAATGCAAAACAAGGAAAATGTCCCAGTTTTCAGACACTCTGACCATATAAGGCGAGAGAGTAGGGTCATGAGACAAGGGTTCAAAACACATACATCACTGCTGACTTGGCATTAATTAAAAGGAAAACATCATTTGTCACAAGACGTAAATAAAATCTCTTAGCACAAAAAATATTTTGCTTAGAAAAACTAATGTCACAAGACAAGGGCATAATAGATATTTACTAATAATTACCAATAATGTAAGTTTAAAAATAGACAACATAAGATAGGGAGGTGGACCAGACGTTAATGCTTACCAACTTGCATGTAATTTCTCTATTTCTGCTTACACCGTTATCTATATTAGCTACATTTAAGTTTAGTCATGACCTTGGGTTACAGAAAACATGTTTTTGTACAAAATATCTCTGCCTGAGTAGAGCAAAACTAATTTTGCTTAAAAATACTGTTCCTAAACACTGCTTAGGCTCTTCACCTATTTTTCTACAATTATTTAAAGGGCCTTAACACTTTTTGAACCTGGGCACCCATATACATGTGGTGGTATTATGTGGTTATTTGCTAGCTACTGCAATCCTTTTTACACCTTTTCTATGTTTTCAGCCATAAATGTTGTTGTTGGTAACTTGCATAAAACGTTGGTTACTGATCACTAAAACCTTGGCCACTGGTCACTAAAACCTTGGCCACTGGCCACTTTCAACAGTACCCACCTCGAAGGCAAGGGGAAATCCTATAGGGAACCCTGAACCTTCGCAAAATTGGACATAACAATATAGATGCTAATTATTAAATGAATGTTCTTAGAGTTTCTTGCCCTGTGATTCTATTTTGTGACCTCTGATGATGAGATGCCATTACATCTATTACCAGGGAGGCATAAAATAAGGACACATTAGTTTGTGTGCAGTGTCTAAACTCAGCCATATTCCAATGGGAGATATTTAAGACAACAGGTATGTGCATAAATTGTACATTATTTATAAGGGTTTTAGGTGTTGAGGTGGCAGTTAATCTGCTGGGGGCCCTGGTGTTAACTGGGGACACTTACCAATTCTGATTATGGGGGTGAGGAAAGATTGGTAAGGGGAATCCCGAACTCCCACAGATAATACTTTGATTAATATGTTTAGTATAACTAAGCATTTTTTATCGTAATCTGTTAATTGCATGCTAATACTTTTACCTTACATCATTTTTAAGCTATCATAATGCAAGCTACAATTTGTGAAGCTAGAAAAACAGTTTATAATTGATTACATGAAAAACCTTTTTTAAAATTGGTTGCCAGCATACAGATAGTCAAGGCAACTATGAAAAGCATCCTGTTCTAGAGTTGGTACAGGGGTGGTTACAGATGGAGTGCAAATGGTGAGTTTGCAAAACACAGTGCAGAACTCAGGGATGTCAACACCACAATTGAAATAGGTGAAAAGATGGTAACATGTGATACCACATAGAACACAATATGATATAACAATATCTGTTGATGAAGACGAGTTCATGGAATCCACTTTGAGAGTGGATAAGGTAGATGCTACCTGGTGTTGAGGTGTGGCACACCCTTTTAGCTTGATTGAAGTATCTGTTGATAATGTCTCTTGACAGATAGATCATTATAAAACGTGTATGACCAGTTTAGAAAGTTCATACAAGTAACAGTCCATGAAATTAACAGTCCATAAAGTTTATATAAGTAACCACAAGTTGGCGTAGTTACAGTACAGGTGAAATGTCATTTGCAGCAAGGTAGTAACTTGACAAAGAACATGGAACTATGCAGACAGTAATTTAAAAACAAAACACCAGCATAGTAAGAAAGTCAATGTTTAGGCTGCAGGTTGCTGGATAACTGAATTTGAAAAGGGTCTTGCCAGGGGTGCATTAGATAACACACCAAGTCCTGCTAATGGAGTAGCCACACACACACACTGGCATGTCATTTGTGTTGTGGAGGTTGAGCACACTATTGTACAAAGATTATCAGTCCCTAAAAAAAAGTAGTAACAGTTCACAATAAAACTATTTAAGAACACAGTCCATAACCGAGCAATAAGTTGTATAAAGTACCAGTCAGGTTTGGAAAAAGCAGCAGTGAAGAAAATGGATGTCTTGCTTGAAGATCAACTGAAGAAAAATCTTCTTGCTGAAGTTAGGGAATTGCCCCTACCCCAGACTTTGCTGCATGGTAGGCAGAAACAATAAGCTTGATTGCAGAATCTGAATTGACTGGACCTTTTTTCAGTTGATTTAAAGTTCTACAAATACGTGTAATTTTGTTGAAAACATTACACTTGCAGAGGTAATAATAACTTATTTTATGCAATAGTCCTTCTATGGAACCAGTCAGACACAGAGATGGTGATGTTATTGAAGCTGTGGCAGCTGATTTCTCGTCAGGAAAAAAAATAAAAGCTTTTGCAGCTTAGGTGAACGTATTACTGCTGTTGTACGTGGAGATCTTATGTGTGCTACACCGTGGAAACCTGCAAACTTGCAAAGTGTGTAGAAACTGAGTTAAGAACACATAAATAACAATATGTTAAACCAATAACCTTTTTGTTTTGTAAAGAGTGGTGTGACAGAGCCTAAATTCTGACAATTGTAGAAAGAGAAAAGAAAAAAATGGGGCATTGACCGCACACCTGGGGGTGCAGGCCGAGGTCTAATCATACCATTTGACCATCTGTGAATCCATGACAGTGTTATGGTTACACCTTGCTTTCAAATCGCAGAAGAGGCTATGACAGTGATGCACATGATTTCCCTGTCTATTTGTTGCTGGCAGGCCTAACTGAGACCTGTGTTATAAAATCTTGTAATGTTACAAAAAAACACTTCAAACATATAGTTTATGGCAATATGCCTATTACACTATGCAACAGTGGGACAAATATATATTTTGTTGGCCTATGCCAACTAATAATAGTGCCTATTGCAGCTGCGACAAGTGAATGGGCATACCATGGAAATGCTTTCGGATCCTGATCTGCCTTCTTGTTTGGATTCTGCTGCTGTACAATCTAAGGATTCTATTCATGTAAGAGATTCTGCAAACTTAAACCTTCCTGAGGTTGTACCTGATTTACCTAGTGAATTCGACTCTGATGCGGCGGACTGCTGCCCTACTAAATGCAACCAGCTCTCTGTGGGCCCCATGTCAGAACAGGAGCGGATCTTAAGACAGAATTTTGCAGTTGAGGAACGCTTATTCTTCCAAAAGCGAGCACAGCTAGAAACTTCACTTTGGAAGTTGTGCTCTGACAGCAGCTGTTCAGTTGTCAATCTGTGCCAGCTGGGTGCGGATGATGTGCATGTTCCTGTGGCGAAACCGAAGAGCTGGGCGGTGATTGTGGAAGCCGCTGAAGCGGCTGGAACTTTAGCTACTTCTTCTAATTTATTGCCCTCCACAGATGTTGTGTCGGAATGGTGACTACAAGCCCAGTTGGGCTTGGCCTAGGATGCTCTGTGGAGTTGGCAGCTCCTACTGCTGGGACGTCTATGTGGACGGTTCCTACAGTGCTTCGGGAAGCTGGCTGGCAGCTTGATGAACTTACAGGTCAGTGGTCTTCTGGCACTACCCCTATTACTATGCTCACTATGACTGATCCTATTTCTGAAACACCTATCGTTATTACTGATATTTCACCCTTGGAAGTCCCTTCGGACCTAGCCTTGACACAAAATCCTGAACTGCCTTTTTTGAAACAAGCAGTTATCCCTCAATCTGCTGGGGCCGAACCTTCTGGTGATTCCTCCAAACCCCAGCGGCCTGTAAACTTGATTAATAGAACTGCACCCAAAACCTTTGCCTCGCTGATTAAAACCCCCATATTCCCAGCAAAGAGACACAATGCTGTTCACCTAACATATACTGGGGGCATGGATTCTCCTCTGGATAGACTTTTTGTTGCCAAAATTCTCCAGAAGGATTCAATGAAATTTCTTGCAACTGAACTTTATGGCTTAATTCATGTCTCAGGAGAAACTACCTTCAATGTCAGCTTTAAAACTGCTCAGGGTCTGAAACGTTTTTGGGTGAAATATAATCAATTGAAAAAATCCTCTTTATGGTCCCCCCTTTCTTGTTACCCATCTAGCTAAACCTTCCCACAAGATTATTACTGTGCTCTTTAGAAATGAAGGGGTGAGTGCACAGGACCTGATTGTGTGGCTGAAACACCGGTGTACCTTACTGGAGGATCTTGAAGCCATCCTTGATTCAGAGAATATCTGGACTTGGGGCTGGAAGGTGAAAATCATGCTTAAAACAACTGATACTGGTCCAGTTCCCTTACCTAACTCTTTTTTTCTAGGTAGAGATAGAGGAATTATTTTTTATGCTGGACAACAAAGATATGTTATAAATGTGGGATGCATAGGGAGAGGCATCACCAGTAGAAAACAGGAAGTTATTATCCCTCTGCACACACAGCTGGTGAGACCCCATCTGGAGTACTGCATGCAATTCTGGAGACCCAATCTCCTCAAAGACATAGACAGGATGGAAGCTGTCCAGAGGAGGGCAACTAAAATGGTGCAGGGTCTGCACTGGAAGACATATGAAGAGAGACTTAAGGAGCTTAATATGTATAGCCTCGAGGAAAGGAAGGAGAGGGACATGCTAGAAACTTTTAAGTACCTCGGGGAATCAACAAAGTCCAAGAGGGTAGCATCTTTCAAAAAAAGTGTGTGCAGAACAAGGCACAATTTGAAGATGAAGGCGACTGTGAGGTAAATGTAAGGGGAAGTATTTTTTTCACAGAGAGGGTTGTGGATGCATGGAACGGCCTTCCGAGGAGGTTGTGGAGTCAAAAACAGTGGTGGAATCAGCCACGCATGGGACAGTCATAAGGCAATTCTAGGGGTTGGGGGTAGGAAGAAGTAGGCTGCTGGTTAACTAGGATCTGCAGCTTATCCATTAGGTAGGGAAATGGGCAGACTGGGTGGGCCAAGCAGTCCTTATCTGCCGTCAGATTCTATGTTTCTATGTTTCTTTGGAACACCTCAGTAGTGTCTGTGATTTAGCTAGATGTGTGATTTGTGCTGACCTGGGTCATTTAAGTTCGGCCTGTCTTAATGAGAGCAGACGTAATCTTTGTGGGGAATTGGGTCAAATGTTTCAAAATTGTACTGCTGCTGCACACAACTCTCCTGATTAGGCTGATGGAGCTGAACAGCGGTTGCTGATTGCATTAGCACAGAAGGAAGCGAGTTGTCCAGAGTTTTTCTACCCCTGAACTCTCGGATGGTTCTGTCATTCCTCCTTCAGTTCCCCATCTAGTTGTGCCCCCCTCCCCTGACAGCTCTGGCTGCGGTTGCTGGCCCATCTTCTACAACTGAGGAACTACAGCTGCCTCTGGTGCAGGTCTCTTCTTCCCCATCCTGGTTGCTGAAGGATTCTGTTATGCCTCCCCCTCCTGCTCCAGGAAAGAAAACTGGTACTAGAGTCACTAGACAATCTGTCTGGGATTCTGTAGACAAAGTGTTACTTCCACAGTCATCAGTTATTCCGATTTTTAATAAGTTTGATGTGCTGCAGTCAGAGCACTCTGATATGGATTCTGATGTTTCATCTGTGGATTCCTCGGTACCTGAAGGTACTACTGATACTGAGGGTTTGGTTCCTCCCCGGGGTCAGCAAAAATGGAAAGCAAGAGTTAAATTAAAAAATACGGACAAGCTAAGCTGGAAAAGCCCTTACAAGCAAACTTGACAACTGAACCCTACTCCTTTCACACCATTAATGTGAACAGCATTAAAAGGGTAGCTAGAAGACAAATGATTTTTTTCCATTTTAGCTCATTTTCATCTGGGTTTTTTTTTTTTGCAGGATACACGCTTGCATACCCTGTAAGAAATTCAATTAGCTTCTAAAGCCTGGTACTTGGGTCCATCCTTTTGGTCTTTGAGTACTGAGCCTTGTGCAGGACTGGGTATTCTCTTTAAATATCCTGACACCAACATTTTGAAGCTTTTTGATTTACTCTCTGGAAGGGCCTTGACTTTGGATGTTCTTATACAAGAGGTGCCTTATCGTTTAATTAATTTATATGCCCCTCAACAAAAAGCTCAAAGATGTGCTTTATTTAGGTTGCTTGAGCCTTACTTACTTACTCCTTATAAAGTGATTTTCGCTGGAGATTTTAATTGTCCCATTCCTGCTAAACAGGGTAAACAGTACTGTGATTCGAACTTACTGTCCCAAATAGTTCTTAAAGCAAAATTAGTGGATGCAGCCTATCACCTTACTAATTTGGCCCTTCCTACTTTCCGTAAAGGTCGTTTAACCTCCAGGATTGATTGTATTTTGTTTCCTCTGCTCTCGCTTTGCAAACTGCTACGGTTTCAGCACTTGAATTTACTGACTATCACATTGTTTCTGTAACCACTGGGGTTATTACCAGACAGCAGAGAGGTTTGGGATTTTGGAAGTTTAATGTCTCCCTGCTGTCTGACCCACATATTTCTTTGCTCCTCCATGACTTTATTTTAGCATGGAAGACTGTTCTTATTTTGTTTGATTCTCCTACTTTATGGTGGGAAGACACTAAACTTGAATTAACAAAATTATGCAAACAGCTCAGTAGAGAGGTTGCTAGAACTGCTTATCTTGATTACTTACATAATAGAAGATTATTGCAACAGCTTTATTCGGTCTCTTTTCAGACAGGACAGGATTTGACTTCTCCTATCTCCAAATTTCTGCGAAAATGGTTCGTTTCCATACCAATAAAGCTAAAACTTTATTATTTCAGCAACAATTTTGCACACAGGGTGATTTAGCAACTGCTTGTCCGTATGAACATTTTCAGACTCAACTGCACAGGAAGACCATTTCTGTAGTTCGGGACCAGATTGGGACTGAGTGTCATGAACTAAGGGATATTATTGGGATTGTCACTGATTATACCACACATATGTATAGTTCTTTGGCAGTCTCTGTTACAGGATTGCAATCTTTTCTACATGATTTGCCCATCCCTTTGCTGGAGGACATAGATATACAGCTTTTAGTTGCCCATTTTCCTCTATGGTTGGAAAAAAATCTCCTGGGCCTTATGGTATTCCTACAGAGTTTATGAAAATTGTGGGTAATCTTTGTCTAGAGGAATTGGCTCTAATCTTTAATGATATTTTGAATACCGGAGCTGTTCCTCTATATATGAATACAGGGAGTCTGACATACATTTATAAAAGTGGTGATAAACTAGATCTAGGTAATCAGCCCTATTATGCTCCTGAACTCTGATTTTAAACTACTTATGAAAATTCTGGCAAATAGGCGTTCGTTTGCAACTGCGAAATTCATTTCCCCAGCACAAGCTTATGCTATCCCTGGCAGGAGAATTCAGTCACAACTTTTTCTCTTGCGAGAGCTGGTTGAACGGGAAATTAAGGGCCCTAGATTGTTACCTGCTTTCCCTAGACCAATCAAAAGCTTTTGATAGAGTGCATCATGATTTTCTATAGATTATTTTGGCTCATTATAATATCCCCATGTCTATGATTCACTGGTTTCAATGTCTATACTGCACAGCTACTGTTAGTCCAGTTGTCCAATGTTGGAAGGGTTCTCTCATTCCTTTAAAGAGGGGTGTACAACAGGGTTGTCCCCTTGCCTTTTTTATTGATCCCCTTCTGTGGAAAATTAATGATTCTAGGGAAATAAAACATGTCTTATTTAATGGTCTAGCTATTCCATATAAAATTATGGCTTATGCGGATGATATGACACTTCTGGCTTGTGATGAGCCTTACGTTCATTCTAGTTTGGCTCTTTGTACCAAGTTTAGTGAACTCACAGGAGCTGCTCTCAATATTAATAAATGTGTTGGGAAGAGGCTGCAATAGTCATTACATACTTCTGGATTCACTGCAGGTATCTCTATCACCACAGACCCTCTCAAAATTTTAGGGTTCTATTGGGGAAATGTGGAACTGGATATTTTTAATTGGGAAAAGAAACTCATTTTGGGCAAACGTAAAGGTTTAATGTGGAACAGATGGAAATTTTGGGGGAAAAAAAGGTGTTTCTCATTAAAACTTGCTTACTACCTGTTTTTCTGTACCGTAGCTATGTTTTTCCTCCCCCTAAATCCTTAGAAGTTGGGCTTTTGGGAATTTTTTTTTTCAGGCCTGTTGGGGTAGTCACCTAAATCCATTAAAAAGGAATGTTCACTATCTCCCCAATAAACAAGGTGGACTTAATATGCCCAATCCCATTCTTTTTTCAACAGTTTTTCCCCCCATAACAATATTCAACCATTATTGAATACTGATGCTCAAGGCTGGGAAATGTTCTTCAGGCCCACCCCTGGAAATAGTTCCTTTATACCTGGGGTTCTGACATCATTTCCTCAAGAGTGCAAGGTGCATATCAATGTCATATCCTCTCTAGCACACAGCACTGAAAATATACACATACACATGGTATAATATATATATATTTCTATATAACAAACCAATCACTCACACAAGCACACACACACACAAAAAAAAAAAAGTACATAGTCATGTGGGGAGTAGTGCAATGTAATGGCATGGGGCAGCAGTCTTCCGAGTCTTTCTGGAGGTTGAGATGCTGCCCTATTTGCAGACAACCTCTGCCCTGAGGGAGGAAGTTGCCCGTCTTCAGGCCACACTGACAGCAGTAAGAAAACCTTCCCCAGGCCAGACTGGATGGTAGGAGGGAACCCCCATCCAGGGAGCACGAGCCACCACCACTACCTCAGAGGTTGCAAAGCACAGCAGTTGGACCACAGTGGGCTCAGGGAGGGTGAGGAGGGTGGAACAGAGGCACACCCAGTCAGTTGTTCCACTCCACAATCCATACACCATTCTGGGGGAGCACAGCTCCCCTATGGATGCACCCATGGAGGAGATTAAGGAGGCTGAGGACACCTGTCACAAGGGAGGCCCACAGGAAGGAGGCAGAGGATGCCACAAGGAAAGGAAGCAGCTCCTGGTGGGGGACTCAATTATTAGGGGGATAGAACTGGGGGGAGCAGGGAAAACTGAAGTAAAGTGCCTGCCTGCTGCCATGGCTTGTAGGGACAGGAAGCGCATCCTCAGGATCATGAGAACAGCTGCATGGGAGTCTGAGCTGGATGTCATTGTCCACTTAGGGACAAATGACTTGGCTCAACATGAGCTTAGAGCAGTGCAGAAGGACTTTGTAGAACTGGGGAGAGGCCTAAGACAAATAGCACACACAGTATCCTTCTCAGAGGTGCTGCCTGTAAATGGCATGAGTGAGGAAAGGGTACTTTGCACCATGCAGTTTAATGAGTGGTTGAAGAAAAATGGTGTGGAGCACAGGGTTTACTTCATTGGGGACTGGGGTTCCACCTGAGGGACACCAGCCTATACTGGCAGGATGGTCTGCATCTGTCCAGGAGGGAACAAGTCTTTGAGCAAGCGGTTTAAATGCTTCATTGGCAAGCTTTTAAACTAGTCAAGGGGGAGGCACTGATAAGCAGCAGAAAAATCCCAGCCTCTCCTACAAAACAGGGTACTAAATGGGAAAAGACTGAGGTAGAATAGTGGGAGATGCTGCAACAGAAAGTAAAGCCATCAAAAATGGAGATCAATGAGTACCAATGTCTGTAGTCTGAGTAACAAGCTTCCTGAATTAGTGGCCTTGATGGAGGAGGAACATCTGGATATCGTGGCAGTCACAGAAACATGGTACACACAAAACCATGACTGGGATGTAAACATACCAGGATACACTATCTACAGGAGGGACAGTGAGGGTAAAAGAGGAGGAGGAGGTAGCTCTTTACATGGGGAAGGAATCAAAGCAACAGAACAAAAGGTAAACAGGAGAAGAAGCACTGTGGGTAAATTTGAGACCGCAATGGCACCACAATCCGCATAGGGTTGTATACAGACCCCCTTCTCAGGGGGAGGAAATGGACAAGGAAATGATAGAAAGTATACTTAGAATGGCAGAAAAAGGGGAGATATTGCTGATGGGTGATCTGAATATGCCAGATGTTAACTGGAGTGCAGTTGCAGCAGCCACTTGTAAGAGTGGGGTTATTCTAGATGCCCTACAGGGGGCATGCCTTAGACAACTAGTATTGGAGCCCACTCGAGAGGGAACAATCTTAGACCTGGTTCTCTCAAATGGAGATGAAGAGAGGATCACAGATGTAGAAGTGGGTAGCCATCTGGGAACTAGCGACCATCGAACAGTATGGTTCACAATAAACACAGCAATAGAGTCAAGCCATACAAAGACAAAGGTACTGGATTTTAGGAGGGCTGACTTTGTCAAAATGGGTGAGTGCCTAAGGAATGCACTAGCAAATGGGCAGGAAGGAGGGGTGGAAGAACAATGGGGAATAATAAAAACTGCCATCACAGAGGTAACAAGCCTTTGTGTAAAGCAAATAAACAAAACAAAATGAGGTAAGAAACCACTATGGTTCTCAAAGGAAGTGGCAGTGAAGGTTCAAGAGAAAAAGAAAGCATTCAGGAAGTACAAGGAATCACAGAAGGAACAGGACAGAGAACTGTATCAGTTAAAGCAAAAGGAAGCTGGGAAGGCAGTCAGAACAGCAAAGGCCCAAACCGAGGAAAAGATAGCCAACTCAGTTAAGGAGGGGGATAAAACCTTTTATAGGTACATCAGGGAGTGAAGTAAGATCAAGGGAGGGATAGTGAGGCTTAAGAAAGGGAGGGAGGTGGGCAGAGGGTGACTGTGAAAAGGCAGAGATACTAAACAAATATTTTTGCTCAGTATTTACAAAGGAAGAGGGGGAGGTACCTAAAACAAACAGTAGAAACACTCTGGATACAGAAGTTGATACCAGCCCATTTACAGAAGAAAGGGTTCTGAAAGAACTCTTAAAACAGAAGGTGGACAAAGCAATGGGGCCTGATGGGATTCATCCCAGAATTCTAAAAGAACTAAGGGTAGAACTAGTGACACCACTGACTACCTCTTTAACAAATCATGGGAGGATGGGGTGGTACCCAAGGACTGGAGGAGGGCAGATGTGATTCCCCTTCACAAAAGTGGGAGCAAGGCAGAAGCAGGAAACTACAGACCTGTTAGTTTAACCTCAGTGGTAGGAAAATGATGGAATCACTTCTGAAGGAAAGAATTGTTGAGTATCTAGAGGCCAGAGGGGCACAGGACCCAAGGCAGCATGGATTCACAGCGGGAAGGTCATGCCAGACAAATCTGATAGATTTCTTTGACTGGGTGACCAAAGTAGTTGATCAGGGAGGGGCTGTGGACATGGCCTACCTAGACTTTAGCAAGGCATTTGACACAGTCCCACACAAAAGATTAATATACAAGTTAGCCAGCCTGGGAGTGGGTCCCAAGATGACAGCCTGGGTAAAGAATTGGCTGGAGAATAGGACACAGAGAGTAATAGTAATGGAGTCCACTCTGAAAAAAGGGGGGTTAGTAGTGGGGTACCGCAGGGTTCAGTATTAGGACCGGTCCTCTTCAATGTCTTTATAAGCGACATTGCAGAGGGACTGGAAGGAAAAGTATGTCTCTTTGCAGATGACACAAAGATCTGCAACAGAGTTGATGCACAAGGTGAAGTGGAAAGGATGAGAAGGGACTTGGCAAGGTTAGAGGAATGGTCAAATGTATGGCAACTTAGATTCAATGCTAAGAAGTGCAAGGTAATGCACCTGGGAAACAAAAACCCAGGGGAAGAGTACACAATGGGGGTGAGATACTAACAACAACAAAAATGGAAAGGGACCTGGGGATAGTCATATCAGATGACCTAAAGGTGGGCAAGCAATGTGACAATGTGAGAGGGCAGCAAGGAGGGCTGGGGGGATACTGGGATGCATAGGAAGAGGCATCACCAGTAGAAAACAGGAAGTTATTATCCCTCTGTACAGACAGCTAGTGAGACCCCATCTGGAGTACTCGTCAGTTCGGAGACCAATCTCCTAAAGACATAGACAGGATGGAAGCTGTCCAGAGGAGGGCAACTAAAATGGTGCAGGGTCTGCACGGAAGACATATGAAGAGAGACTTAAGGAGCTTAATATGTATAGCCTCGAGGAAAGGAGGGAGAGGGAGACATGATAGAAACTTTCAAGTACCTCAAGGGAATCAACAAAGTCCAAGAGAGTAGCATCTTTCAAAAAGAGGTGTGCAAGAACAAGGGCAGAATTTGAAGATAGAAGAGGCGACTCAGAGGTAATTTAAGGAAGTATTTTTCAGAGAGGGTTGTGGATGTATGGAATGGCCTTCCAGAGGAGGTTGTGGAGTCAAAAACAGTGGTGGAATTCAAGCATGTATGGGACAGTCATAAGGCAATTCTAGGGGTTGGGGGTAGGAAGAAGTAGGCTGCTGGTTAACTAGGACCTGCAGCTTATCCATCAGGTAGGGAAATGAGCAGACTGGGTGGGCCAAGCGGTCCTTATCTGCCGTCAAATTCTATGTTTCTATGTAAATGCATATAATGGCTCACATTATGGGGAGCTCAATCATTGAAATGTTTTAAGAGATCTGCAGTGATTCCTGAATATATTAGAAGTACCTTTTTGCGGATTAAACAATGGAACCTTTTGATGCTTCATGTCCTAAATCTATTTAGGAAACAATTGTATTTTTTCTTGTTGGATACTGTCTGTCAGGTAGACATTGTTTTTGATAAATGTCCACTTGGCTATAAAACTACACTATTGGTGTTTTTTAGTAATAAACGTATTCCTGATACTATTTTGGATTTTCACTGGTTAGACTGCCATGGCAAAATTAATGTCAAGTCTAACCAAAAACACAAGGCTCAGCAGGACAGAAGTTGTGCTCAGCTTGACTGCATTCAGCAGGAGGACACAATCGAGCATCTTCTGTTCTCCTGTACTTTTATTTCAAACTTCTGGGCCCTTGTAGCGCATTAATGGGGTGATGTTATTTTCTCAACAGTCTCTTTTGAAAACTTGATGTATGGAACTTTTGATATCTCTTGGACATGCAAATGGCATTCTAACACATTACAAGTGTTAATGACTGTCTTTAAATGGCAGATTTGGTCTGCTAGATATGCTTATACATTACAACAACGGGAAGGAACACTGTTGGAATTGCTTCTGAAAGTAGTGCATCAAATGAAATGTATCTATATTAAAGAGAAATCTTCTATGTCTACCAGTCGATTACTTGAGTTATGGATTGGCTTCCCTTGGATCACAGATACTGATGCTCCTATTATTTGAAGCTGTTACTATTTATGGTTTTTTTTTTCTGTTCTTACAATGTTTTGATTTTCTTTGACTGGATTTGATTTTCAGTTTTTCTCATGTTCTCTATTCTTAGTTCTTTGCTATCTGTGCTGTTTTATTCTTTTCCTTTTGTATTATTACCTTGTACTTTTCTTGGATTTATTGAATTTTTTTTGTAATAAAAACTTCCCCTACTCTTTTCGAGAAGTGCCATGGGATCTTTAACATCCACCTGAACTACCACCAGAACAGGCAGATGGGACCTCGGTTTAACGTCTCATCCAAAAGATGGCACCTCAGGAGTGCAACACCCCCTCATGCTGCACTGCAGTGTCAGTATTGCAATATTAACCCAAGTGCCTGGTGTGGGGCTAGAACCCACAGCCTTCTGATCTCCCAGCCTCAGAGGTGAGTGTGTTACCTGCTGAGCCACTGACATCACTGCCATTCACTGCCATTTTATAATATCTGCTGTGGAGATCAAGTACTGAGAACCACTGACTCCTGTTCAGGCAGTCCAGGGCATCCTGTATGTAGGGGGATTGTTGTATTGATCTGTGACAGTCCATTGGTTAAGGGTCCGATAATCCACACACTTCCTCATGGACCATTTTTCTTATGCACAACTACGATGGGGGATGTGTAGGGGCATCTTATTCTTGAATAATTCTGGCAGCAAGTGTTTCCTGTAGGTGCCACTGAACATCATCTATATCAGCTGGAGCAAGGTGGCCGGACTGCTCTCAGAAAGGTCTGTCATCGTGCAGCTGAATATTATTCTCAGCACCATAGGTGCACCTTACATCCCATTCTTTTAGTGAAAACACTTGGTCTCTCTGGGCAAGTTTCCTACTGATCCGAGTCTTTCATTCAGCAGACAAGGGGGAATCATCAAAGTCAAATAGGTCTGGGGCCACCTCTTCCTTCTCACCAGAATATTTGTTGCTGGGTGATACTGCAGTGTCTACGCAGTGTACTGTAGCTAGTGTATGCCCTCTGTTCACTCGGACTTCTTGATCTGACACATTTCGAATCTGGACCATCACTCATCATGCATAGGCATGGGCATGGGCAGGTAGGATACTGGGTTTAACCAATATCCCCTCTGGCAACTTTCCTTCACCTGGTGCATCCAGCATTATTATTTTGTTTTTCATGTCTCTTTTAAGACAGACTTCTCCATGAACAGTGTACTGAGTATTGGGTGGAAATATCAAGGAATCAGACTCCTTCTTCCAGACAATTTCAACAGGCTCATCCTGGTCTTCTGCCACAGACTGCCTCTACAGGTCATAAGCTTTCTTGATCAAAGCTGGAATTCTCATTGCCCGACCAGTCTGTCAGTCTCATTTCTCTTGGCACAACTGCGCTAACCTCCCAAACATATAGGCGTTGGTTCCAATGAGCTGGGGTACCCCATCATACATCCCTGTAGGAGGGCACACTAGGGCCAGCTTCTCTACTGGTTTATCTACACCAGTTGCAGCCACACGAAAAGACAGCCAGAGCCAAACATATCCTAGGTAGGGATAAGACTTGTAACTCAGGCCCTATGCATGTAGGCCTTCTAGAGATTGTAATGGCACATCAGATAAGTGTTTGTCATACCAGTCCTGGAATACAATGGTCACTTGTGACCCGTTGTCAAGCACAGCCCAAGCATGGATACCATTGACAGTCACAGTAGTCTCCATCGAAGGGCCCACCAATTTGGACCAGTCTGGAGGGACAGTAGCAGGGACCTGGACAGATGATTTAGCCACAAAGAAGTTTGAGTTAGTATTTCTTGAGCCCTCACTGCAGTCATTTCGGGCACCCCTCTACCATTGATTTGCTTTTTGGAGCTCCCCTTGGAGTCTGTTTACTACTTTTTCTAAGTCTTTCTGATACTGGCATTCTCTCTTCATATGGCCATCCTTTCCACAGTTGTGACAAATGATAGACACCTGGGTCTTCCTTGGAGAGAACATTGTACGAGGGACTGAAGCAGTAGCAAGGGATCGGGGGCCAATATCTGCTTGCAGTGGTGAGGATGGTGCAAGGTGTCTTAACAGTTCCTTTAGGGTGGCAGTCAATTCTTTGATCTTAGCCTGGGAGCAACCCTTGGTAGAGGATGCCTGAGGGTGCACCCCCACCCCCATGGCAGTCACGTCCTGAGAGGGACAAGGTTCTTTGTCTGTGGTGGATGCCTCCATAAAGGCACCCATTTTTACTTTTCTGACTTCCTTCAGCAGCTTGTCTCTCCACCTCTCAGCCCATGGTGGAATATCCTTAGTGGTTTCCATTTCAGAGAGGTTTTCCTGTGCCTTGGTCACTCAGGCTGCGCCCACCCCATAATCACAATCTCTTTCTTCACCTTCAACCACCCTGAGTTTTTTTATCAGGTCGCAGTAGTCACATGGGTTATCTCTCCTATCCTGGAGCCTTAATTGGATAATCTGCAATTTAGAGTGCTTGGTGTGTTGTAGTATGTGCCCCAGTCTCATATGGTTCAAGTCACTGGTGGCTACCCCACCCTTTCGATAAGCTCTCTGCAGGGCCCTCTCTAGGTGAGTAACATACGCAGAGAAAACTACCCCTCTCCATTGTTTGGCACCTTTTAATTGCCATATCAAAGTCTCCCCTGATTCAGTGCTTCTGAAATTGCCTTCGAGTGCAAACAGGTACTTTTGAGCAGATGCCTCAAGATTCGGGGACCTCAGAAATCTAATGGCTTTCAGGGCCGGACCCCTCAAACTTTCCATGATCCTTTTTTGCTTCTTGGCCTTTGCACACTGCCACTCGGGTACCAAGGGGGCAACATAGTCGATCCAGGTCTCCCAGTCATCATCCCTCGTGGGGTGGAGGTGGTACCTGAGAACATCCTCAACTTGCGGTACATGTCATGACTAACTGCAGGCACTGATGTGAGTGCCAGCACAGGTACAGGCACTGGAGCCAGTACTGGAGAGAGTGGGGGTGTGGGGGAAGGTACACCCCCAGGTGGCAGGAATAACTGCTTAAAGTCCTCTACAGTCTTCCCTTCCCTTCCCTTCCTCCAGCAACAACTTAGCAAATTTCTCCTCAAAAGTCTAAGATAATGGTGCGGGCTCATCCTCCCCAGGGTTTTTACTATCTTTTGTTATCACTCTCCAGGTGGCTGGGACCCCTTCTGAGGCAATAGTCTGTGGCACTTTAGAGCTGTTCACGAGGTCACTACACTCTACCAAGGCTATGAAAGTTTGGGCAATCAAATCAGCCTGTCGACCCACCACCACATTGTTTTTTGGACATTCAGCTTTGGAGAGTGCTCCCTCTACAGTGTTCTTACTGGTACCCGAGGGGATATCCTGTATAAGCAAAGCATTTTGGGGGTTGAACTCCTGCCCTGTACACCACCTCACCAACTGGTGTACAACTGTTTCTACTGGGGTAGCCATTAATCTTTAACAATAATTCTTTATTTTGGCCACTCGGGGGGGGGGTGCTAATCCCAGCAGTAGCCTCCAAAATGTAACCCCTAGGTGGCACTATCCCAAGGGCTACTCCCCCGCCTGTGTGACTAAGTGCAGATTAAGGGCCCTGGGTACTGAAAACAGGTGCCTCCACCCGGAGGAAAGGGTTATTGGTAGGGTAGCTGACTTGGGTACAGCTTCTGGAACACTGTAAGCCCCCTCTTTCCCCTCTAGTGGCCTAAACAATGAACAACAGACGCAGTTACAAGAACCCCTAATCAGCATTCGAATCCCCACTCTGTTTGCACTTACCACCAGGACAGATTCCACCAGTTCAATCCTGGAGACTCCCTGCAAAATAAGGTTAGACACAGCAGGTAACAACAGTACAGTGCTTCTTGTACAAAATGGAGCCACAGTCAAATGAAATGCCACAAAGAATTAGATCTGATTTATTCAGGGGTAATGAACAAGGAAGGGGTGTAATTAGGCTGATTAGTTCTGTAACTGATTCAATCAGGCAATCATACATGCACCTTAGAGTCCCTTCACAGTCACACACTCTGGGTACCCAGTTGGAAAAAAGGTGGGCTAGCCTGACACATTGCATGGGGTAGGCCAGTGTTGCAGCTGGTTGGGGTCCTGTGATGGAAAGAAGCATGCACAACCACACACAATTTGTAATCTGGAGCTTGGAGAACAGTTCGTGACAAGAAAACAACAATTGAATCAGATGACAACACTTCTGATTTAGCTGGTGTTGCAGGGAGCTACCCTGGTGTTTACTGACACTATGCAATACGAAACACAGGAGGGATGAAATGGAGACTGCAGGTAGACAGGCTGGTATGCCAGGAGAATCAGAGCCCACATGATTCACCGAGATGTCATTCCTGTTCGAGATGTTGAGCAGGGGGCTGTTCCCTGGGCAGGTCTTTCGTTGATGGTGATCTCTGCATCTGAAGTAACTGACTGGGCCAAGGTGGCAGGGCCCAGGCCAGGTGAACAGTTCAGATTCAGTTCGATAGGTGCTGGAGACAGCTTCCAGCAAGCGTGACACACTTTAGTGGGGAACCAAATTGCGACCCTCTGACAGCTTACAACACATTTATAGTAAAGCAAAACACAATACTACAGGTTGGACAACAGTCCAGTTGCAATTTCAGTTTTTCTGAGCAAAACCATGACCTCTGTGGTGATTCAGATGTCCTGACAGGCCGATCACTTACAGCAAACCTTCGGTCTTCTTCAGGTAACAGGGCAGTCACAATTCTGTATTTCTGGTCTCACACCGGTTAGGATTCAATCCAATTAATTTCACTAGCAGATCCCTCAAAAGGGAACATGAAGCAGGCAGGCCAGACACTGCCTTCCCACCAGTTTCCTGCACTACTATGCAGGAGCAGCTGCTTGAATGTCTTGAGCTATTCACTCTCTCAACTCCAAACTCAGACTAACTGTCTGCTGCAGGCAGCACCGGTACGTCCTTCTGATCCAGAAAGGGTTTAGTTGGTTGGTTCACCTGTCTGTCAAAGCAAGAACTCCCTCTCCAGGACTATTTAGGCGCCAAAATGAAAAAAACTACAATTCCTACAGAAATTCACTCCCACAAGACCCCTGGGGACAGACACCATTTTAAGTTCCCCAAAAGGTACTGATTGGTGCAATATAGAAATGTCCATCCTGTAAAGAAAGGCAGGTTAGACAAACTATAATACCATTATTATTAGAGCAGCTAATCAGCAAGCAATTACCAGTTCTAACAGAGTTACCTCTGCACCATTAGCGATGGCAGAACAGAGCAATATTATTGCAGCTCGGGCAGGACTCAAGCCTGGAAACACTTGGCCGCTACCCAGATTAATTATACACTACAAAAATAATATCTCTTAAAGGGGCAAGCTCGGAGGCTAACAGGACACTCACATGCAAGCACTTTTACACCTGTAAAGACACAGAACGCTCACCTGGCAGTGGGCATTTAACCACACCCAAGGAAGACTTTTGGGAACCACCATTTATAGAGGGGTAACACCCCTCTGTGCTGAGGTAAGGCTTTTTCTCTGGCTTCCCATTCTATCCATGTCTGTTGACATAGACAGGTTCCAGTCCCCCCTATTAACATTGGTGATCTCACTAATTGGGCCAAGACTTTTAGTAATTCTGCAAAGAACTGTGATGAATCTGAGTTGGGTCCATACACATTACCCAACACCACTCTTGTGTTGTGTAGTAGCCCCTGTAGGAAGACATACCTACCTTCTGGGTCTTTAATTTCTTTTTCCACCATGAATTTAACACTTTTAGAGACTAGTATCAGCACCCCTCTTTTGTTCGTGTCTCTTCCTGCTCCAAACACTTGTCCCACTCATTGTCTATGGAAGAGGTTTACTCTGCGTTCTGGCAAGTGCGTCTCTTGCAGGAATGCCACTCCCATCTCCAACTGTTTCAAGTGGCGCAGCACCTGGTATCTCTTAGGTGCGGTCTGGGCCCCTTTAATATTCCATGTAACATATCTAATTTCTCCAGCCATATTTCATCACTTTTCCCTTGTACCTGGTTTAGACACTTCCAAACCTAGGTCATCAAGTGTTCACCTACCTGCCTTTAAGGTTCTCATTATTGTCATCTGATCACTTTCCCACACTCCCCCCCCCACATATAATCACGAAAAACATCACATACATTACACTTATTGAACACAGTTAACAACTTAACAACTTAAGACTTGCTTCACAGATTCTAGATTTGAGTTGTTTACCCTTTAAGTCAGGTGAGGGTTAAACCCTCACCACTCTATCTGTCTCTGGTTACAGCTGTGCTCATGATGTCCCTGATGAAGAAGGGTCCAATAACCTCTTCCTTATGGCACCTTAGGCCTCTCCCGTAGTCTCCTTGCTGTTCAGGAGGCACCAGTGAGCCCCAGCTATACCCCGTATACCCACTTTAACCTCCTCTTCTGGTCTCCTCTCTGGTCCGCTTCTACCCTTCATCGTGAAGCAGCCATCTAACATGCTTCAATGCTTATGGCCCTAATGTGGCCCTATTTAACTAGTATCTTACTTAAACGTCATATAAAACACTTAACCATTTATTTCCAACTTGTAATCTTAACATTGATTTCTGTTTTCCCAGTTATTAACCCCCTACCCCGTTCCGGCTATCACCTGGGAAGCACTCACAACATTTCATGCCCCCTCCTAAATTGGTAGAAGCACTCTGGACTGGAGCACACACACTAAGCCACTGCCGGCACCCTCCCTCGCCAGGCGAGGTGGACACCCCCCCCAGCCCCATAGGATCAGGCTCTCAAGCAACTCTTCCAGTCTTTCCTCCCTTGCAGAACTCCCATTTGATCTGGTTTTCCTGGTCACCGTCCAGTATTTTCATGTGGCACCACCATCCCCCCCATATTAGTGGGTCCTTTCAACCCCCTTTCACCAGCTCGTAGGAGCACTCCAGACTGAACCCCACCACCAGACCATTGCCAGTGTAATCATGACACAGGTGTATTGTCCCCCCGTTCCCAGTTCCCCAACCTCGCAGTTTCAGGCTATCATGTATTATTGCCTTCTTTCCCCATCCAGCATCCATCCCCCAGCATCGGCCTCTCTCCGACTGCTCTTCTGGCATTTACCTGTGCTACCACTCTCATCCCCCCCCCCCAGCAATCCTCTCAAGACCCAGGTGGTAGCACATAAGAGGTGTGCAAATGCAAATGAAAACTATGTTTCTTTACTGGTGGGGAGTCCTTGTTTTGAATTTAGTCAGAACAGCCCACTGCTGCTACCTCCTTCACTGGCTGCTTCTGAGTCCTAAAAAATGTCACTGTCTCTTGCACCACCCGCTTCTCAGTTCTGCCAGTGCATCTGCATGCGTCAGTTCCCATCCACTTACCTCACCTGGGTTTTGAGGTATTTGTTAAACTTCCCCCCACATTGGTTGTCGGCTCATTGGTGGCTGTTCTGGATTCTGCAGTCTTCCCTCTCATCTGTTGTCCCAGCTGCAATGTTTGTTGTTTACTTTGGCTTCTCTCTGGCAGTCCCGCAAGATCTTCACTTCTCATCTGGCTGTGTGAGATGTCCCAGCCAATCCTCTGCAGTGGCTCCAAGGGGGGGGGGATTAGAGTGATCCAGACTAGTGCAGTCAGGTCTTGCTTTTGCATGCGCCTATAGCATGTTCCTCGGAGTCTGCACCGCTGGGTCTTTGGAATGTAGCCAACCACCACATTCTGTTTTCAGGTAAGTGGCAACTATTAGTCCAACTGCCACTTGATCTGGGGCTGCACTGTGGGTGGCAAAATGGGAAAACAGCAGTACTTGGTAAAGAAGCGGGGGGGAACCACACTACAATTCAAAATGGAGATTGCAAAGTCTTCGACTATGCCAATATATGTTAGCACCTATTGGATGGGACCTCTAGGGAGTCTTGGGACCTAGTTCTTCAAGGCAAATGTTAAGATTTCAGTTTTGGTACTCTGTGGCTTATGTCCAGTGCCCAATAGTCCCCCTTTACAGCTCTCTGGTTGTTGTTACCACCTTAGTCATTATTGTTTCCTACCCTTCCCCCTTCTAAACAGTCCTCTCACCTGTGACTGGGCAATACTCAGTTTTGGTCCATTTGGTGGTGTTTTTGGTGGTTAGTCCAGGAATGCCAGCATTTGACAGTGGATAATGTGT
Organism: Neoceratodus forsteri; assembly: GCA_016271365.2. Taxonomy (NCBI): domain Eukaryota; kingdom Metazoa; phylum Chordata; order Ceratodontiformes; family Ceratodontidae; genus Neoceratodus; species Neoceratodus forsteri. Next base: position 1,501,943,097 of record CM057450.1, on the reverse strand, counting down.
GCTCCTTTCACTGCAAGTGATTTTACATGCTCGTAACTAAATTTCAGCGATGTTCCTTCTCCTTGAGTAAGTTTGGCAACAGCTTTACCAATTGTATTTTTGCCTCGTCTGCTGTGGGGACTTGATGCTCTTTGCCCTCAATGTTAACAGTTAACTTGGCTGGGTAGCTGAGACGTAATTGGAGCCCCACCGCATACAGGGTGTTCTCGATGTTAACAGTTACCTTGGCTGGGTAGCTGAGATGGAATCAGAGCCCCATCGCATACAGGGTGTTCTCGATGTCCTTGTATAGGGCTTGCTTGGCTCTTGTTTGTGGGCTTAGGTCACTGACAATGAGGAGTTTGTTCCCTTCCCAGTGGACTGTTTGTAGTTTCCTTATCTGGGCTTGGATACTGTATGTACGTTGTCCAAGAAGTTGAGGAGCTTAAAAATGATGGATCTCAGATGCTCCCCCTCCCTGGGTGGTGGGTGCAAAGCTCAATGCGCCCTCTCGATTATGTATACCGGGCCATTCGGAGAGGGGCCAGCCCGTTTCTGACACAGTTTTTGGACAAATGCTATACAGTCTTTATCCTTCTCTCTCTCTGTCTTTCTGGCAGCCCTATGGTGACTAGGTTGTTTCACCTGCTCCAGCCCTTCTGATCCTCTTTTCTCTCCCCCAGGCATTGCAGTTTTCTCATCATGTTAGTTATTTCTCTGCCCTCCATTTCAGCTTTGTCTTCAACTGAGCTGATCCCCCATTCTTATTGTTAGATTTGCTGTGGCTGGTTTGAGAGATTTCATGTCTTCTGATAAGTCCAAGAGTTTAGTTCTAATAAAGGCAAGTTCCTCCATTTGTTTATCCGAGTTTTGATTCATTGATGCTGGTGACCAGTCTGGAGATGAATCAGGCTTGCTGCGTTTTTGCGCTTGGGCTCTAGCTGTCACTAGTGTGCTCTGCGAGACAGTCCATTTTTCTTCCTCCATCCTTCTTTTTGTTTGCTTTTACTCTCTATTGATCAGCAGATCTTCCCAAATGTTTCTGTGCCTTTGTTTTTTATTTTTGTTCCAAGTTTTCCGTTTTTTTTGGAGTTTTTAAGGTTGTAGATGGCTGGAGCTCCCTCGTTCTTGCTGTGTTCAGCCTGGAGGCATCACATGGCCCCCAGTCTCTTCATCTGAACTTGGCTCTCCCAATCAGTCAGAGCAAGCGGCTCCGCAGCCTTCTGTGCCATTCAGGGCCTCTGAGAGGTCACTGAACAGAAAACTTTGCCATCGTGGTACAATCCTTAGCTGCTGAGAACACTGTTCCATGGACTATGTCAGCCTCCCATAGCATGGCCTGAACACCATCAAATCTTTTCTTCTTTTGCTGTGTGGCATAGCTGAGATTGGGAAATATCCTGATTGGAGACCCATCCAAGTCAAAGTTTTTATTGTTTGGCAAAAACCATTACAATTATAAAAATACATAAGTGTTAAAACATGCAGACACTTTTACAAGCACAACATTCTTTCCACCAAAGAATCCATCTGCTTAGAACTGAAAGTCCTGGCTCTGTTCACTCAGGAGTCTGTAGGTTGATTTTAAGAAAAAGGCTCCACTGACGTTCAGGAGTCCATTAGATATAGAACAAAACACATATTCTACGATATTAAAACACAGCACACAGCACAATAGCACTTTTTTAAAATAAATTATTCCTCACAGAAGTCCCCTATTTACTTGAGTCACTTAAGGGAGCTTTTGTTGTTATTCAAGGCATTAATTATATCAGATGGAGCCAAACACCACCACAGACAGCTCCATCACCTAGAGTCGTCCATCTGTAATAGCTCCATGTAGATTCTCACAGTATTTACTACAAGTTCAATCCCAATAGGGAAACAATAAAGATACCACTTTTGGGGGAATTCACCCTGGTCTATCAATAACATGATAGCAATGAAGGGCAAAATCAATACCTGGAGGGGGGAACTCCTCGTAGACCAGTTCTCCAGTAGTCACTAAAAGAGAGCGTCTCTTACCAGGAAAAACCATCATCAAGGGTCTCACACAGAGCTTTACCCCCTATACTTTTGTCTTGTATACCAAAAACCAGAATATCCTTCTATTTACAGAGTTCCAGAATTTGGCCTCAAACCATCCACAGTTCCTCTTCTGTTCAATCCGACTCCGTGGTTATAGAAAACATTGTTGAGATAAAACAAAGATAGCACTCCCCTAAGCGCAATAAACACAGACCTTAAATAAATCAATTTTAAACACTCTAGCCCCTCACGCAACCACAGCATACCTGTTAGAGGCTTAAAAAGCACCCATAAGCACAGTGTGCACTATAATTCCTCCTCATTCAGCATACATCAGTAGTCTTTCCTATAAAAGACTGACCAGGTTCTTTGTGCTAATCCTCAAAATCCTTAGGTTCACTCCTCATTACCACACATTATTTGAGATCAAAAGCGTCTCTCGAACTTTATAGAGGCATAGAATACACTGCATATATACTTATTTAAAAATAATAGCTGACTTCCTCGAATACTGTTGTCTTTCATAATATCCACAAACTCATAAAGGAAAACACCTTTTTGGCAAAAATACTCATTTTATTCACCATAAACTGTATACCCTGACAAATCATCAAGGACTCACGGCCTGCTGACCATTTAGATATGGCAAAAATCCAGAAAAAAGTACATCATTGTGATATGCTTTTATTTTCCTACAAAGTTCTGACCACATTCCATAGCACGCCAAACATTAATGGCCGACCGACCGCCAACTACAAAGGCATTCTGTGTGACATATACAGCACCCAGGCTACGAAAATAGCTTTCCCCCCCAAGCATCACTCCTCCGAACATTTTAGTTTTCATTCATTGAAACCCCTGCAAAAGCCATATTTTGTCCAGCTACTGAGAAGCAAGAAACATGTTGCAGGGAGCGGAGCAGCCTCATGGCCATCTTGCTGCCCTGCCCCCCACCCCAAATGGAGAGCGACTCATCCTGTAGCATACTTTTCTTTCTTCGTGCCAAAGCCAACACCCACTCTGTAGTACCAACTTCATCTGTAACCACCATAATTGCTCGGGGTGTGTCACGGTTGTCAGGCCTTCTTCTCGATGAAACATGATAGGCTTTCTGCATACCCACAGGTCTAGTAAGGAGCTTGTCTCCAAACTGCTGCTGGAGCCAGTTGCTGAGGAAGAGAAGTAAATGGCCACCCTTGCATCCTTCCGGCATGCCTATGAGACACAGGTTGGCCACTCTGGCTTGATTTTCAAGGGTTTCAAGCCTGGCACTTAAGTGTTGGTTTTCTTTAATGATGTTGGACGTGGTTCCCATGGCCAAATCTGATCTTTTGGTAGCCTCCATTGTTGCTGTTTGAATGGCCTCCATGGTCATCTCTAAAGTGGACACTCGGTTTGTGAGCATATCAAATTTATCTGAAAGTCCCTCAATTGATTTAATCAGAGTATTAAGTTACGCGCCCACAGTTTGTAGCGTCTCCACTTCTGGCCCATCTGGAATGATTAGTGCACGGCCTGGGGCGGACCGCGTGGTCAGAAGCATTAAAGTATTTTTGCCAGAAACTCTGTCCTGCAGCAGTTTCTCTCTATGAGTTTTACCCATATTGTTGCTTAAGGTTTCTGACACCTTCTGATATAGTTTTAGTCTGGTGATTTAAGCTCTTTCTGTAATATATTGTGCAGAGCTTAAAGCTGGAGCGTCCATGTTACTCGGCCTCCACAGCACCCCCCCACCCTAGTTTTTTGTTTTCTTTGCTTCTTTTGTGTGTCAGACCCATCTTCTTCTTCTGACTGGACCTCCAAGATGAAGTGTGCTTGTTAGAAGCAGCTCCCGCAGAAGGATGGCCACTCTGCTTGCATCCGCTACCTTGGGCCTACTCACAACACTCAGGCCTGTGACATCTGCAAAAGCTTCAACCAGGCCACTCAACGCCATTGCCGGTGGGTCTCAGAAGAATTCCTTCTGCAGCAGAAAGCCGCCAATGTATAACGGGAGTTGCAAGCCAGAAGCTCTTCCTCCTCTCCGGCCCTGTCTTCAGGGTCACAACCCTTCTCCTGTGGAGGGAAATCCAGTAGTAAGCATAGGCACCGGGACAAGGACCATGAAAAACACTGGTCCTCTTCCTGCTCATGGTCCCCTCATAAATCTAAGGCCGTGAAGGGATCAGCCACCTCCTCCTCCTCCTTGGGGGCGACCACTTCTGCCTCACAGGCCCTCTTCTCCAAAGGGCTACCCTTGGCAGTACCACCTGTCAACCTCTCCTTATCCATCAGCGGCTCCACAGGGGCAGGATCCTCCTGGTTCACCTTCTAGTGGTAGGGCCACAGTCAGGAGGCTTCGCTGATTCTACTCAGTCCAGCATGGGTTTGGTGAGCTCAGGGTCTCTTTCTACAACCGATCCACTGCTCTCTTCCATGCAGGCAAATTCCTCCACATCTGCAGACCAGATGCCTTCCCTGATGTCCCCTCTGATCATTTGCTTGCTCTCAAGGTGCCTACCACTGATGTCTCTCTTTGGATGATGCCAGCTTCTCCTCATCTGGCACCTATGCTAGTAAGGTCTCTCCCTCTTCTGACACCTGTTTGGCCTCAGTCAGTGCCTTCACCGGCTCCTCAACCAATGCTGGCACCAGCTCTGATTCTCCTTCAACCTACGCCGGCACCTATTTTTCCACCACCGATGCCTGCACCGGTTCCTCCCCAACCAACTTCACTGAGCTACCCAATGCCGGTGACAGTGGACTTACAAACTATGCTTACGTCCCTTTGGGATTTCATGCAGACATGACTTTTTCTGCCACAGGACCCAGTCTCACATGGACCTGCATGTCCTGATCTGAAGCCTGATGTCCCCAAGAACGAACTCCCTTCCTCACGTCAGCCAGTGCCCTATATGCCTCCCATATGTCTGGGAAAAGAGGGAGAATACCACCCAGACCTCCAACCTCCTGAACCATCTGAGGAGCCCGGTGACAATGGGGATGGGGGGCCTTCCCCTCCACAGTTTCGTCTGACAGGGATGAGACCCCCAAATACATACCCCGGTCTCCCCCAGATGACCCATCTTTCTCTGGGGTCATGTGTCAGATCCAGTCAACCATGGGGTTTGAAACAGAGGAACTGGACCCCTCCTGACGTTAGCTGTCCACCTACTGCAGATGCCACTATGGCCACCTGGCATCACCCTAATTTAATACAGGCTATGCCCAGGAAGGCAGATAAACTATACAGGGCCACAGTAGGTAAGCTCTTCTTGGGGAACAAGCCACAGGCTGATTTAGTAGTAATCAGTGCGGCACATGACCACTCTAAGAGGCCACAATACCCGAGTTCCTTTCCCCCGACAAGGAATATCATGGATTGCACCTCTTTGGCAAATGGGTTTTTGCCTCGCCCACCTTGACCATTAGGACCATCAACAATATAGCCAGTATGATCAAGTATCAGGATGTTCTGTGGGGAATAAAACATGGAGATGGTTGAGTTTATACCTGAAGGGCCACCTACCCACCAGCTCCCCCAGGCCTTGAAATCTGGGGTGAATATTAGCCACCACCTCCTGTGTTCAGCCTACAATGCAGAAGACACATTGGCCCGGGCGGCGGCAGTGGGTACATGCCTTCGCCAGCACTCATGGCTGAGGGTGTCAGGGTTTGCTCAGGATGTTCAGATATCCATCTTGAATGCTCCCTTCAGGGGGTACAAATTGTTCGGAGCTGATGTGCAGAATATTCTATCCAGTTTACAAGTCTTCAGATGCACCTTGCGGTTGGTAAATATGATGTACCACACTCAACCGAAGAGTGCCCAACTGGTGCACTTTCATCGGGCTAGCCATAGACCCTTACCAGCTGCCAAGCCAACCAAATGTAAGGTTGCCTCAGCCCTGCCCACTCCCTCCTCCATCAAGGGTCCTAGAGGAAGGGGGACAGCACCAGCCCTTGTATCTGCCTCAGCCTGACTCTATGCCTGACCCCCTCCCTCCAGTGGATCTGGCAGAGGAGGTAGGAGGTCAGTTCCCTGTAAACCGAGACAGGTGAGCAGAGATCACAGGTGACAGCTGGGTGCTGCAACTCATAAGCCATGGTCACACTCTGGAACTCATAGAGTGGCCCCCCCAGAGAGACCTCCAGTCCCTTCATCTTACCTTTCCACCCACATCCCCATTCTTTGGGAGGAGATTCAGTCCCTGCTCAGGAAAAGAGCAACAGAACCCATACCAGAAGCCCAGCAGGGCAGGGGGCTCTACTCCTATTTCTTCCTGGTCCTAAAATGCATGGACAACCTCCAGCCCAACCGGGACCTCAGGGAGTTAAATCTCATCATCTAAGCCAGCCCGCTGGCGCAGGATCAGGTTGCCTACCTGAGACGCCGGTGATCTGGGTTCAGAAATGGACCCGGGACATCGGAGGGCTGGCCGGGGGAAAAGGATTGAGCATCCGATGACTACTTTCGTTCTCCGGGGGGGTAGAATCTTTAGCGCAACACAGACATCTAGTGGAGGCTGGGTATACCAAGCACACCGATGCTAGCAGCTCAGGGGGGGCGGGGTGGATGCTGGTTGTCACTGCACATCCCCATCCCTGAACACTGGGGAAACATGCTGCCGGCTGCCTTAGATGAAGCATGCTCTTGGCTTCAATCAACTCCCAGGCTGTCCTTTGACCTATCCCATTGTCTGTGGCACTATAGAGGCCGGTGCTGCAACCCAGCCCTGGGGGATAAGCCAGGGGGGTATCAAAGAGGCGCAGCCATTAATATGGGAATGGAAGCAGGAGTCCATGACCGGTCAGAGGTACCGGACAGCCGGCAGCGGAAAAAGTACAATAAAAACCAAAAAAAAACCTCCTCATCTAATACAAGAAGTTCCGTATGGTAACCCTTCATGGGTTGTTGCCCCTCCTGAACAAAGGAGATTCTATATATGCTCCCTTGATATGCAGGATGCAATATCTTCATGTCACGATATGCACCTACACAGACAATATCTCAGATTTAAGTTTCAGGGGGCACATTTCTGGTTCCGGGCCTTGCCCTTTGGCTTGTCCTCAACTCCTTGGGTGTTTATCAAGTGCCTAGCAGTGGTGGTGGCTACCCTCAGAAGAAAAGGCTTCAATGCCTTCCCCATCTGGATGATTGGCTACTCAAAACTCCATCCAGGGACAGCCTTGTCCGGACCCTGGAACACACCTTTCATCTGTTCCAGAACTTAGGCATTACAGTCAGTCTGCCAAAGTCTAACCAGACACCCAGTTAGTGACTCCAGTACATTGAGGCAGTCTTGAACACGGCTTGGGGCATGACCTTCCTTCCCCAGGACAGGGCGGATCGTCTCAAAGCCCATGCCAGGCTGTTGTTCCACAGGTGCTGTGTTTCCATCAGAGACTTCCTCCAGCTCCTGAGCATGATGGCAGTGGCCATAGTTATGGTACCTCTGGCCAGATTGCATATGAGGATCCCCCAATGGACATTGGGAGTCCAGTGAGACCAACATACAGACAACCTGGAACAGGAGGTCCTGGTCTCTTCCCCAGTGAAAAGCATTCTCCGCTGGTGGATGGAACCCACCAACCTTCTCAGGTGGTTCCTTTTGCTATTCCCTCCCTTTAGCAGATCCTAACCACAGATACCTTGGGGCTGAGTTGGGGCGCTCACCTGGGCCCACACCAGACACAAGGGACATGGTACTGACTGGAGTCCTCTCTCCATATCAGTATCCTGGAGATGCAAGCGGTGCTGTATGCTCTCCAGGCTTCCAGATTCAGTTGTCCCCAGGTCTTTTGCTGGTGCAGATGAACAATAGGACTCGTCCACTACATCAACAAGTAGGGAGATACTCATGCATATCTCCTCTGCAGGGAAACAATGAGAGTCTGGTACTGGGCTCTGGATCTCGACCTAGAACTATCTGCCACCCATGTCCCAGGTATCCAAAATGTCCTGGCAGATGATCTAAGCTGGTCAAAGTCAAAGACGCAGAAGTGGGAGCTCCTGGCCTCAGTCATCGAAGACCTCTTCAATAGATGGGGTTGTCCAGAGCTGGACCTTTTTGCTTTCCTATTCAACATAAAACTGCCACATTTTTGCTTGCTAGATCCATGGCATGGAGTTTTCTGGCAAGACTTGTAGTCCCTCTCCTGAAAATGGAGGTTTCTGTATGCCTTCCCTCGCTTCCTGCTGCTTCAGAGGGTACTAATCAAGCTACAGGTGGTAGGGGTCACAATGATTCTCATCACCTCCTTTTGGATCTCATCAGATCTGCTTCCCCTTACTCCAGCAACTAGCGGTGGAATCTCCAGTACCTCTCCCTCTGTGCACCAGCTCGCTCTCCCAGAACCAAGAAACCCTGGTCCATCCAGACCTCAAGTCTCTGCACTTTCTTGCCTGGCTCCTGAGGACATAGCCATGACTTGGTTTGGGGTGTCTGCAAAAGTACTGGACTTCAGGGGGGCTGACTTTGCCAAAATGGGTGAGTGCCTAAGGAATGCACTAGCAAATGGGCAGGAAGGAGGGGTGGAAGAACAATGGGGAATAATAAAAACTGCCTTCACAGAGGTAACAAGCCTCTGTGTGAAGCAAATAAACAAAACAAAACGATGTAAGAAACCACTATGCTTCTCAAACGAAGTGGCAGTGAAGGTTCAAGAGAAAAAGAAAGCATTCAGAAAGTACAAGGAATCACAGAAGGAGCAGGACAGAGAATTGTATCAGTTAAAGCACAAGGAAGCTGGAAAGGCAGGCAGAACAGCAAAGGCCCGAACCGAGGAAAAGATAGCCAACTCAGTTAAGAAGGGGATAAAACCTTTTTTAGGTACATCAGAGAGCGAAGGAAGACTAAGGGAGGGATAGTGAGGCTTAATAAACTGGAGGGGGGGTGGGCAGAGGGTGACGGTGAAAAGGCAGCGATACTAAACAAATATTTTTGCTTAGTATTTACAAATGAAGAGGGGGAGGTACCTAAAACCATCAATAGAAACACTCTGGATACAGAAGTTGATACCAGCCCATTTACAGAAGAAAGGGTTCTGAAAGAACTCTTAAAACTGAAGGTGGACAAAGCAATGGGGCCTGATGGGATTCATCCCAGAATTCTAAAAGAACTAAGGGTAGAACTAGTGACACCACTGACTACCCTCTTTAACAAATCATGGGAGGATGGGGTGGTACCTGAGGACTGGAGATGGGCGGATGTGATTCCCCTTCACAAAAGTGGGAGCAGGGCAGAAGGAGGAAACTACAGACCTGTTAGTTTAACCTTAGTGATAGGGAAAATGATGGAATCACTTCTGAAGGAAAGAACTGTCAAGTACCTAGAGGCCAGAGGGGCACAGGACCCAAGGCAGCATGGATTCACAGTGGGAAGGTCATGACAGACAAATCTAATAGATTTCTTTGACTGGGTGACCAAAGTAGTAGATCAGGGAGGGGCTGTGGACATGGCCTACCTAGACTTTAGCAAGGCATTTGACTCAGTCCCACACAAAAGATTAATATACAAGTTAGCCAGCCTGGGAGTGGGTCCCAAGATGATTGCCTGGGTAAAGAATTGGCTGTAGAATAGAACACAGAGGGTAATAGTAAATGGAGTCCACTCTGAAGAAAGGGGGGTTACTAGTGGGGTACCACAGGGTTCAGTATTAGGTCCGGTCCTCTTCAATGTCTTTATAAGTGACATTGCAGAGGGACTGGAAGGAAAAGTATGTCTCTTTGCAGATGACACAAAGATCTGCAACAGAGTTGATGCACAAGGTGGGGTGGAAAGGATGAGAAGGGACTTGGCAAGGTTAGAGGAATGGTCAAATGTATGGCAGCTTAGATTCAATGCTAAGAAGTGCAAGGTAATGCACCTGGGAAACAAAAACCCAGGGGAAGAGTACACAATGGGGGTGAGAAATTAACAACAACAAAAATGGAAAGGGACTCAGAGTTGGTCATATCAGATGACTTAAAGGTGGGCAAGCAATGTGAGGGGGCAGTAAGGAGGGCTGGGGGATACTGGGATGCATAAGGGAGAGGCATCACCAGTAGAAAACAGGAAGTTGTTATCCCTCTGTACAGACAGCTGGTGAGACTCCATCTGGAGTACTGTGTGCAGTTCTGGAGACCCAATCTCCGCAAGGACATAGACAAGATGGAAGCTGTCCAGAGGAGGGCAACTAAAATGGTGCAGGGTCTGCACCGGAAGACATATGAAGAGAGACTAAAGGAGCTTAATATGTATAGCCTCAAGGAAAGGGGGGGGACATGATAGAAACTTTCAAGTACCTCAAGGGAATCAACAAAGTCCAAGAGGGTAGCATCTTTCAAAAAAAGAGGTGTGCAAGAACAAGGGGGCACAATTTGAAGATGGGGGGGGCAGCTCAGAGGTAATGTAAGGAAGTATTTTTTCACAGAGAGGGTTGTGGATGCATGGAACAGCTTTCCGGAGGAGGTTGTGGAGTCAAAAACAGTGGTTGAATTCAAGCATGCATGGGACAGTCATAAGGCAATTCTAGGGGGGTGGGGGTAGAAAGAAGTAGGCTGCTGGTTAACTAGGATCTGCAGCTTATCCATTAGGTAGGGAAATGGGCAGGCTGGGTGGGCCAAGCGGTCCTTATCTGCTGTCAGATTCTATGTTGATGTCCTGGTGGTGGCCACAAAACCTTCCACCAGGGCCACTTATTCCATGAAGTGGAAACATTTTATGATATGGGCTGTTTCATGCCAGCTGGACCCTTTCACATGTTCTGTGAATCAGATCTTGGAGTATCTGCTGTCTCTTTTGGACTTGGGTCTAGAGTACTCCACTCTTAAGGTGCACTTCTTACCCCAGGAGTCCTTTAGCATCAGTAACTTTAGTAGATAGCTGGCTCGGTGCAACTGCCCCAGAGGTGTGCCTTTAAGAGAAATTTCAATGAGCTTAGGGCCATAGCCAATCAGAAAAGAGGAAGGGGGAGTGAGCTGAGTGAAAGCTGCTGAAAGCTTCAGAATTTTTTCTCTGCTGGACTGAACAACATTGCCCCTGAGGTGTCTCTCAACTTTCCTTGTTGACAGCCTCCTAGTGCTTATCTGGGTTAGGCTACAGTATGCTTATGTCCAGCCCCCACAACAAAAATAAGCACCACCCCCTCATCATCTCCAACTTATGCAGTGAGCAGCTGGAACAAGGTCACTTGTTTAAGTATCTGGGGGTCATAATAGATGATACCCTCACATTTGCGTACCATATTGACTCTTGGTCAAGACAGTCAATACCAAGGTTGGTGTCCTGTACAGACACAGGCAACACCTCTCTTTGGGGGCCCTCTGCCTCTCAGTCCACAATTCAATTATATCTACTATTGACTATGGACTAGTGGTCTATGGGGCAGCAATGGATATAGCGCTTAAGAGGATTCAAACTGCACTCAACAAAGCCTGCAGACTCACCCTGGATGCTGAGTGTGGCACTCACACCTGTACTCTGTACGAATGCACAAATTGGCTGTCATTAAGAAACAGGGCCAAATTCCAGACTTGCATCCTAGGGAAGAAGGCTCTATTGGGTAAAACACCACCTTGTGTAGGCAGTTTGATCAAGATGGCCAACTCGTTATAGCTCGCCAGAGGGAAGACTAGAGGGGGCCTTGGCTATCCCCTTCCATCGCACCTCACTTGGGCAACGTGCATTTGCCTACTGGGCCCCCCTGTGGATGAATGAACTCTCTGGGCACCTCTTGGCCACCATTTGTCTGGCACAATTCAAAACTGACCTCAAACAGCACCTAATAATACTCTCTAAGTGCACCTGCCCCTGAGCCAAGCCACATCTGCTCTCTGGCCCCCCAGGAAGTACTAGGCAGGCCTCAAGGTACCTCTCCTCTGTCTCTTCTCATGACTTGCCTCAGCAATCAGTCTGTGTCATGCTCCTTTGGCACCCGCCACCCCCCTCCCCCAACTCAATCCCTTGAGTTTCCCTAACAGTCACTACTAATGCAGGCTGCCTGACCATGCCCCCTCACACCCCACCATTTTACTCTAGCATGTCTCCTCCACTCAGCCTCCCTTCACCCCACCATTTATCCCTATACCTTATCACCCTTCTTCCCCCACCCTTCACCTCCACCGCAGTACTTACCTCTTTCTCTCTCTCTCTCTCTCTCGTACCTCCTTTCTTCACCCCACTGCCAGCTATCCCTGTCCCTCTGAACTACTGACAAGGCACTCTGTGGCTGCTTAATCCCCCCACCCTCATAAAGTGTTTTTATTTTTATTTTAACTTGTACCTATGTTTTGAGTTATTCTGTAAGTTCTGAATCTAAGCTGTATCGTTTCTTGTGATGTACCTTTGCTTTCTCCTATTGTACTTTGTTTTGCAATCTTTGACGTGGAACCTTTGTAAAAGAGCTTGTGCTCAAAGGTCTTTTCCGAATCACTAAATAAATAAAGTTTTCCTCATATTTTTTTTAATAGTGTGCTGAGTGAAAGTTTTACAAATTCGTTAGCACAACCATGCTATTTTGACTTTATTTTTACTGTGACTGTTCATTTTAAATGCTAAATTTATTGCAGGTGCTTAATTTCAATGGTTCTTCTTTCTTTACTGAATTCTTGTGGGAGCCATCTAATTAGGGACAGTTGCCTTGTTTTTTACCTCAGACCTCGCAGGTTTACCGTGAGACACCCCAATAGAATTCAAATCTTAACAGTGCCTGGAGGTTCTCTCAGGATTCACAAATTACGAGAAATCCTCTCTACCTCTCTCTCTCTCTCTCTCTCTCTCTCTCTATATATATATATAAAATAACTGGACCTAAGGTATCATTTGTCACAGGACTGTCCATAAGGGTCCAGCAGCCACCTGTCGCAGTTGACCAGTATTACTGGGTTTTCTATTAAGACTGGCACTGGTATAGATCCCAGGTCTACAACTGAAAAAAAAAAAAAGCACTTGCAATAGACAGAGCTAGTTAACTGGCGCAGGACTGGCTGGTGGCGTTTTCACAGAAACCTGCACTCAGTTCGTAAGGTTCAGGACTGGATTGCTTTGCTCAAAATTGTCAAACATAGCAGACAAACCTTTGATTGTTATGGCTGAGGACATATCAAAGGCTTCTGACTAGGGGCCATCCAAAAGTACTACTAATAAAAATGTAAGGAGGCACTGAGGAACCCTCCAGATCCCAGCCAAAAAATAAAGCTTCCAAATATGAAGTTCCTTACAAATAAAAAAATAATAGAAGTAATGAAGGAAGGAAGCTTGCTCAAGCCACTGATGAAGTGGCTAAAAAGAAACTCTGTCTAGACATAAATGCTCCCGTTGCTCCTGGGAAAGCCAATAGCGAGACAACAGGCAGCTTAAAGTATACAGAAAAAACAAAGTACTTGCAAAGTTTACGCAATATTCCATCTGTGCAACATATTGAAAAAGCATGGCAACTGTTTCAGACCCTACACAAGATGGGTCTGTTCTTTACTGGGGAACTCCTGCTACAGGGGCTGCTAACACTCTTCCACAGTTCTCGCCCCAGAGACTGTGAGGGTGATACAGTTGATGATAATAATTTCATGATGCCCCTGTTTACAGGGGTTATCACTGTTCCACAGATCTTCCCTTGTCAATCTTCACCATTCATTACTGCTGGGTGTAAGCCGGAGGCATGCACCTGTACGGGAGCTTTTTTTTTGGGGGGGGGGGGAGTCGGCATGGACAGTGCCGCCCATGAGACTGATGCATTGCATAGTGCGTGAAGGTTGGCCATTAGGCGCCGCAGACTCCTCCTCCCACCCCAGTTCTGTTTCTCCTGCTGTCGAGGTCGCACCTGCTGCGCGAGTTGCCGAAAGTTCATCTGCATCACTAGGTCTTCAATATTCAATGCCATTTTTCCTGCCTCTCCATCTCCATCCCGGTTCTGAATCCACCCGACGCCGTTGGAATTCGGTAAGCCCGTTCCTTTTATTTCGACCAATGGCGCCGGGTCCTTTTTCTTAAAGTTTGTTGAATTTCTTTCACGTCATGTATGGTTTGGGGGCCAAGAGAAAATCCAAAGTAGGCCATGCCCCCATGCATCGGTGCACCTGTGGCAGGAATTTTTCCATTATGGACTGACATGATGTTTACATTGCCTGGGTCCCAACCACAATATGGACAACTGCGATGCCTGTTTCTCCATGGAGCTCCGTGTTCTTGAGATCTGCTCATTTAATGTCGGCATCGCCACGCTGACTTTTGCAGGACGGTGTCATTCTAGGGATGCCATGGCAAGATCTCTTGACCCTGCCTACAGGTCCCCTCCCGGGTCCATACAGCCTGGTGAGGAGGAAACCTCCTCAGATTCTAGCCTTGCCGTCAAGGAGGTTTCTTCTGTGGTGCTGGAGGAGTGGCTCGGTTCCCTGCAGAGCTGGGTTGTGAGCACCGCCACAGCAGTCACCTCCATGGAGGTGCAGGCTCCCTTGGTGTTGTGGCCCACTGTTGCTGGGTCCAGTACCAGCTGACCCTTGGCGCCACCTGTCGGTGCCACTTCGGATCCCGGTGCCGTTCACAGTGCCGGTGATCAAGGCAGCACCATGGGTGGTACTGTGTCCTGTGATGGCACCATTCTCAGTGCCATTGCTAAGAGAGCTCCCGGGGTTGCTAGTCTGATGGTTTGCGTGATCCCTTCCTCTTCGGAGGTGGATGACCCGCTGACTGATCTGGATTGACATCCTGACTCCTGGGAGTCAGGGAGTTCTCCTGGACACAGCATCAGCTGGCTCAGTGTTCACCTCCCAGACTCCCCAGCATCTGTGGTCCCTGCGGCCCCCCAGGCTGACGCCAGCATTGGGGCACTGCAGTGGATAGCAGTCTCAAGGGGCCTGGTGTGGTGGTCTTGACTGCGGAGGCCATGGCAGCTGTCATTTCTGGTGCTGACGTGGCCTCCTTGGTAGGGACGGGATCCCCTCTTCTGTGGCCTCCCTCGGGGGCCTGCGGGATTGGAGGACCTTTGTCACTTGGGTTCAAGGAAGAGGTGGCCTCAGGTCTGAGGGGTTGAGAGGCCCGGGTGAAGTGCGGACACCTTCCTCCACTATGGGGAATGGGGAGGAGCCGAAGCGCCGAGCCCCACTTCTCCTCCTCTGAGACTTCAGGGGCACCCTTAGTGGGCAGCACTGAGGGTTGCCCTTCTGGATCTATGCAATCTCAGTCACACCACAGAGGAGATTCTCCCTCAGGGCTCAGCCAGGATTCGTTCACACATTTTCAGCATTTGCTGACTGGATTGAACCCAGGGTCCCCCACGTGGAAGGATCTGCTGCTGGGTCTCAGAGCCCTGGCAGAGGCCAGACACTTTCTGTGAGGTGCCCTTCCCCAAATCCTCTGCAGACATCTCCTCTCCAGGCCATGTGGGTCCTATGGGTCCTTTAACCTGGGAGTCGTTCAGGGCCACTGTGGTGGCCTTCCCTAGGTATGTTAGAGCTATGGACGAGCAGGTCTTTTGCCTGTCTCCCCGCCACAGGAGGACTCCGAACGCCCGAGTTCCCCTACTTCCTCTACTTCTTCATCTGAGGAAGAGGAACATTCTGTCCACCTTTTCTCTGACACTGATTTCACTGAATATCAGCGGTTCCTCTCGAAGCTACTTCAGGAGCTCCATATCTCCCATGTAGTAACACGCAATACCGAGAGGGAGAAGTGCTAGTTTCTGAGCGAATTCAGTGCCAATCACCTGGTGGTGTCTTCCTGGCCTATCCCCTTCCAGGAAGTGTCTATCCGCACCTGGCAGTTACCAGCCACCTCATCCCCAGTCGACTGCAGGAGGAGGTATTGCGCTACCCAGGAGTCTCTTGGTTCACTGCCTCACCCACCTTTGGGACAGATGGCTTTAGACACTCCTTCTGGGCTTCAACACCCAGCACATGACCGATCTTTAGATCCAGATTCCACTGAGTTCAACCTGTGGGGAAGAAGAGTTTTCTCATCAGCTTGTGTGTTGCTCTATATCAACTCACATCAGGCTCACCACGCTGCCTATAACAGGCACCTGTGGTCGATGCTGGCGCAGATTTTAGCATCCTTGCCTGATTCAGAGGAATCCAGGCAAGCCATTGCCCTCTCTGCACAAGGTCTGGAGCTTGCAAGGTACCAAGCATGGGTGTCATACGATGCCAACGAGGTGGCTTCCAGATTGGCAGGGACAGCGATCTGCATTAGGTGGATGGCATGGCTTCGCCTGTCTAGATTGTCACCCATTGCCTGGTGTAGGGTGATTTCCTCCACTTTCTGAGGACCCATCTTTTTTCCTGCAGGACAAAGAGGAATCTGGAGGGGCGTCTTCCATCCCCCCAGCCACGGGGGACACCTCCTCGGCCTAACCAGCCTTAGGCCATATTGACCTAATATGGTAGAAGGGTCTTCCCTCCCGCATCTCCCCCACAGGAGGCTGAGGGAATTTGTTCCCTCAGGGCAGTGTCAGATCCCCTCTGGGGGGCTTAGTATTCACCCAGCAGCAATGAATGTTGAAGACTGACAAGGGAAGATGTAAAAATTACGTACCTACTGTAATTTTTGATCTCTCTTATATCTTCATTCATTACTGATTCCCACCCACCTTCCCCTCTTGGGCCTCAGCTCTTGGGTGCAGCCTCCACCCTGAGCGCCCTACCCCTCTTCAAGGCCAATTGGGGGTAGAGTCCCCTTGGCACCTCAGGGCACTCTGTTCCCTTCTCTAAAAAGTCACAGAGCACCCATCTTAGGAAGATGGTGAGTAGAGTCTTCGCCCTCGCCTCGGAGGAAACTCCCTGGGATTCTCAGTGGGGTGCACTGTGGTTGCTTCTTGTCCTGACATGGATTTCCATTTGTTTTCCTCTTCTTGAAGTGGGGACTACGTCAGTGTATCTTGTGGGAGAACCTGTAGGGATTTTCCTCTCCCTCCATCTTTCTCTCTTCCCCTCTACCTTAGAAGTCATTCTGGACAGAGTCCTCTCCTGTTTAAGGCCCCCCTGACTAAGCCGTCAGGTATTAAGCTGTAGAGGGCAATGTTCCAGGACTTTCATCCCAAATGTGGGTTTAGGGGTGATAAGGGGATAGCTGACTCCTCCATGTTTTATATTCTCTTAAGACCATTTCAAATTCTCTTGTTCTGGACCTCCGGCCAGTGGTCCCTGAAGTTGATGGGATCCTTGCACCTGTGTCTTCATACCTTTCAGATTTTTGAGGCTAAAATAAGCCAATGATCTTCCAACTCAGCATGTCTGAGGGCCCCCCTTCTTCCCCTACGTATGCTGTATCTTTCTCTCTCTTCTCTTTCTCACTTTCCTGTGCTGCTGCCCAAGGGTTGAGGCCCTATGGCCTCTTAGGCTTAAAAGTTCAATCCCTCTGTCCTCTGGTTGGCGTCTCCCTTTCTCAGTTCATATCTTTTCCTTTTCCTATCCCACGGCTCTCTTGCCCCACCTCGATTTTCTATATCCTCTCCGGCAGAACAGAACTAGGGTGGAGGAGGAGTCTGCAGTGCCTAACGGCCAACCCTCATGCACCACACAATGCTTCGCCCTTGTGAGCGGCACCACTGGCACCAACCCCCCCCAAAAAAAAGCTCCTGTACAGGTGCGCGCCTCCAGCTTACACCCAGCAGTAATGAATGGTGAAGATACAAGAGAAGATCAAGAATTACGATAGGTACGTAATTTTCATTTCTTGCCCCAGCTATCATTCTGCATCCTTGACTCAACGATGAACACAATGCTGTGCAATAGTACTATCTGCACGATATACGTGGCCTGTAGATTTAAAATAACTATTACCAACAGGATCGATATTTATGTGGAAATTGGTGATCCACGTGTGTCTCATGCTTGGGTGTCAACCAGAACACAATGACCTACTTTTGGCACCAGTGGATGCAGCTTAAAATTGCCCCAGGATTGTCTTAAGAGGGCTGAAAAGAAAAAAAATTATTCACCATAGTAATGTTGTTTCTTCCAAAGGGACCCCTCACTAGATTTAACAACAGTATCATTTCCCTGGAATGGGCAGCCCAGAGCTTTAGAATTGTATGCAAATTAAGAAATTTGGAATGAAATTCAAACTCTGTGGTTTTATCACACTCACTCCTACGCTCTAACTTCAGATTTATTTCTCGGGCTAGGGTGAGCTGTGACCATTAAAACTAGTTAAATGGCTATTAAAAATTCCAAAAATGTTACCAAAAATGTGTTTTATTTTAAATATTGGTAAAAAAGGCAGAACAAAATTTTTTGTAATAAAAAAAAAAATCAAGTGATTCAGACCACTGAGTCACAGTTGTAAAAGCACTGTAACAAGTAATGCTCAAACAAGTAGAAAAGAGCTGATTGTTGTCTAAACCTTTTACCAGGTTCTTGAAGGGATGGCAGGGATTAGGGATTGTTGGAAGAAACACCATTACTACAGTGAGCAATTTTTTCTTGAAACCCCAGGAATCCCCCACTTATGTTTAACAGCAGCAGACTCCGTAACAGTACTTTGGGAGGCTGGGTAATGAACCTATTTAAGTAAAAGGTTCTGCAAGACAACAGTGCCAAAGCTGGTATCCCTTCTGAGCTGTATGCCCAGACAGTAGTGTTTTATGAAAGTGTGTACTGTTTCACAGGTAGCTGCTTTACAAATTTCTTGCAGTTGGATACACCTTGATACTGCCACAGAGACATAGGTGCCTCTTGTAGAGTGTGCCCTGAGGCTTCTAGGTGGCAGTTTACCAGCTTTGTCATAACAGAACTGTATGCAGGAGACTATCCAGTGAGAAATGGTTGTTCTGGAAGCTGGTTTGCCTTTTCCCACTTCACTATAAGTGACAAACAGCGGAGTGCTAGTGGGCGTTACTTTTTTGTGGTTCAAATAGTAGCTCAGCACCCTTTTCACATCCAGACTGTGGAGCTTTTGCTCTACTGAGCTGGATTTTTCCAAAAAGAAAACAGGAATGGCTGGCCCACCGGCACATCTGTAAGGTGTCCATCTGCGGTGCCGACGTCCAAGGTTCGAGAACAGACTCAGGATGTCAGAGGGCCAGGGGAGAAGGACTGAGCATCCTAGGGAGAGCTCTTCTTTTCTGGAGGGAGGGTGGAGAAGTGTGATCAGCACATCACTAACCTCCGGCAGAATCTGGGGGATCTGAAGTGACCTGGTGCCAGTACTGCTGGGAGGTGGGACAGACATCGGCGTTATACTTGGGACATCATGGTATGTCCTGCCTCCTTGGGGCTTATGGTAAAAACCCTGTCTGCTGACTAGATGAAGTCAGCAACCAGACCTCACCATGTGGACCGTGACCCCTCACTAACTGGTACCATTGAAGTACTATTGGGAAGCTGGCTGCCCCGCTCTGGGGGGTAAGCCAGGATATTTGGAACCTCCCTCTCCCTGGTGCCATTAAACAACTGTCGGGAAGCTGGTAGCCCTGCCCCAGGGGGAATGCCAGGGTGCAATGGGAGGCAGCCTTCAGAGGTGTCCCAGGAAGCATTGGTGACGCAGAGCTGCAGATTGACAGAGGTTAGTCATACATCCTAAAGAATAGTATTAAAAAAAAAAAAGAAAACAGGAAGGGCAATTGACTGATTCAGATGGAATTCAGACACCACTTTTGGGAGGAATTTTCCGTTCATCCTTAGGACTATCTTGTCCCTATGAAAGACTATGTAGTTAGGATCTGTGCAGAGGGCTTGTTGCTTGCTCAACCTTCTGGCAGAATTCACTGCCACCAGGAAAATTGTTTTCCTGGTGACATACTTTTGTGCAGCAGTGGCCATGTGCTCAAAAGTGGTCTCCATCAGCTGAGCAATGCACACATTCAAGTCCCAGGAAGGGACAGGGTCCCTTACTAAAGGGTACCCATGATTAAGGCCTTTGAAAAAACATTTCAAAATGGGCTGCGATGCCACTGACCTGTCTTTGCCAGCTGATGTGCAAGCTAAATCTGCTGCTAAATGCACATTCAGGCTTTAGGACCTTAGGCCCAGGGACTGTAGGTGGACTAGGTAGTCCAGGATTGTAGAGAGACCTACCCAGATAGGGTTGATTTGTCTAGGAATACACCAGAATTAAAATATTTTCCATTCTGAAACATAAGTTTTGCTTGTTGCTGCCACTGGTTTCCTAGAAACCTTCAGCACCTCCATTACTTTCTCAGAGTGATTTAGCTCAGAAAACTCTAACTCTTCAAGAACCATGCTCTGTGGCACACAGTTCTCAAATCTAGGAATGTTATCCTGCCCTGGGACAGTGTCAGCAGATTGTATCTCAGGGGCAGGTTGATAGAGGGCTGTTGGAGAGGGACAGGGGCATGGAGTACCAGGTCTGCCTGGCCCAGTCTGGCATTATGAAAATCATTTATGCTGACTCCCTTCTCAGTTTTATCAGCATTCTCAGTAAAAGTAGGAATGGGGGGAAGACATATAGAAACTTCCCTGAGCAGTTGAGGACTACAGCATCCTCTGTGACTGAACCCTCCACTGGGAGTCTGCAACAAAAGCGTGAAAGCTGATTGTTCTCCCAGGAAGCAAATAGATCTATTTCTGGTGTGCCCCACCATCCGAACACTGATGCTAGCACCTGCTGGTTTAGGGCTTATTTGTGATTTCCCTGGCTGATCCTGCTTGGGGAGTCTGCTAGAACATTGTCTTTCCCTGGCGGGTATACGGCAGATCGCTGAACTTCCAGAGTGTAGGCTAGTCTCATTATCTTCGTGGTTTCTGTGCACAGCTTTGAAGATCTTGTTGCTGTAATACACTGCTGTGGTGTTGTCTGTTCTGATCTGAATAGACTGACTCTAAATATGGGATGAGAAGGGCTGCACTGCCAGGTACACTGCCCTCAGTTCCAGGAGATTTACTGTATGTGCTGTAACATCTCCTGTGTGCTCCAGGCGCCACTCACAGTAAGGTTCTCTAGGTGGGCACCCCATCATAGGAAGGAGGTGTCTGTTGTGAGTATGACTGTGGGGTATTGCTGGAGGAAAAGAATTCCCTCCCTGATGTTGTCTTCTTCCTTCCACCATTCCAGTCCCCTTAACAAACTTTTGGAATGGGCACCAGTTTGGAAAAAGGTTCCCAGCTCTGGGACCAGTGGTCCCCTAGGTGATACTGAATGTCTTTCATTTGGAACCTGGCCCCTGTACCTCTGCAGTGGCTGAGGTCATTTGACCCAACAACTATAGAAAGTCCCTTGCAGGTCTTGATTGACCTTTCCTGAAGGATTCTGCAGTTGAAATCAAATTTGCTACCCTTGCTTTAGGAAGGAAGCCTTCCCCTGCAGGTTATCTAGCTCTGCACTAATATAGTCCAGAACTTGAACTGGCTCTGTTTGAGACTTTTGAATGTTTATGAGGAAACCCAGCTCCCCCAATGTGTCCTGTGCCAGCAGTATGAAGGACTTTGCTTCCTGCTATGTTTTTCCTGAGATCAGACAGTTATCCAGGTGGCGAAAAAATGTGACCACTTTCCTTCTCAAATGTGTTGCCACTTGCTGGCCCGGTGACACTGAGGGTTGAGGTGCTGGACACCACACCTCATGCCATGCCGGTGACCCAGGTTAAGGAATGGACTCGGGATGTCGGGGGTTGGCCAGGGGAAGGAGGATCCAGTATCCTATGGACTGCTCTCCTCCTTCAAGGAGGGAGGGTGGGGAGGATTGCTTTGCCACTGGCTCCTGGCAGTGGCTGGGAGCTAGTGTATGCTCAGGAATCAATGTATGGGCTGGCACGGGCAGGCATCAGGTGTACTGCAGGTGTGTGCATGTGCAGGAATGTCCTTCATGCCACTGCATGCTTGCACCATGAGGAGGATTAAGGTATCACTAGATGCCACTAGATGCTTCAGGAACTGAAAAGGCCTTAGCCAATAAAGTTCCCTTTTCACAAGTCGTAATATGTAGGTATTCCTCCTTGTAATATGTACTTATCCAGATTGTTTTTAAAGGCCTGCTTAATGCTACTGATAATTATGTTTTCTGGTAATTTGTTCCAAAGATTACTGGTTCTTAGCGTAAAAAAATACTTTCTTTTGTCAGTCTTAAATCTGTTTAGCCTTACTTGAAATGGATGTCCTCTAGTATTAGATTTATTGTCTTTGTATTCAATTCCCATTTCGTTCATGAGCAGAAGATCGTTCATTATATCACAAAATAACAGTAGGTTGCCCTTAATTAATCTGGTCTCTAGACTGTGCAATTCTAGTGATTGTAATCGGTCTTGATAGGTCAGGTTTTTTATTGATCGAATTGTTTGTGTATATTTGCCCTGTACTCTTTCGACCCAAGCTATCTCTCCCTGTTTATGTGGGTTCCATAACTGACTACAGTAGTCCGTGTGTGGTCTGACGTAGGATAAGTACAGGGGTAACATAACCTCTTTTGATCTACTTTTTATATTAAATTTTATTGCCCCTATTATCCCATTTGCTCTAGCAATGACTGCTGTATGCTGATTCTTGAATCCCAGTTCAGTGTCTATTATCATCCCTAGATCTTTTTCATTGCTTTTTGATTGAAGTGGGTTTGTGTTTATGAAATACTGAAATTTGGGGTTGTGTCAACCCATATGGAGGACACAGCATTTGTCATGATTCAGGGCCATTCCCCACTTGTTTGCCTACCGTACTAATTGAGTGATATCCATTTGTATGAGGTTTTGATGACCTTTAGAGCTACACACTCCACCCAACTTCACATCGTCGGTATATTTACAAATATAATTATGAATGTTATCATCTATGTCCATGGTAAACAACTGAAATATCAGTGGGCTCAATACACAACCATGTGGAACTCCACTTGAGACTCCACCTGTTGTAGACAAGTTACCCCTTATTGTCACAACCTGTGTTCTGTTTATCAACCAATTTAGTATCCAATAAATGATCTATTTGTCAAGGTTATTTTTTATAAGTTTTCCTTTGATTGCCCAATGTGGTACCAAGTCGAAGGCTTTACTGTAATCAGATAGTATTACATCATATGGATTGCCATTGTCAGGGTGTTTATTTGCATCTTCATAAAAACATATTAGGTTGGTTAGGCATGAACGTCCTTTAAAACCATGTTGGTTGCTGTCAAAAATTTGATTTGTTTCTAGTGCCTTATGGATTTTGTCTTTAATTATCGACTCCATTATTTTGCATAGTACTGAAGTGAGACTTATCGGTCGGTAGTTTGCTATGTCATGTTTGTTGCCTTTTTTGTATATCGGAGTTATTTTTGCTGATTTCCATTCTTGTGGTACCTCTCCATAATTTAGTGATTTTTCGAATAGTATTTTTAATGGTTATGTAATGTTGTCTTTCATTATCTTTAATATTTGAGGATATATATTGTCAGGTCCTGGTGTCCCATGTGGTTTGAGCTTGTTAAAAAAAATCCTCTGGTGCAAATGATGGCAGACTCCATCGGCACCGTGGCAGAAACACTTAAGATAGCTCTCCTTCAGCCCCTGGCCTCCAGGTCTCCGCAGTGTGCAGGATAAATCCCCGCTGTGAAGTGACCTGGGATGGCAGGGTAGAAAGGGTCCAAGCTCTGACTGGGCAGCAGCTGAGGATGGTTACCTGAAAAATGGGGTACCATAGGACCACCCTTCCCCCTAGCCGAGGAGGTGAAAAAGAAAATCTCAAAAAAAAAAAAATCAAATGTGTTGCCACTACAGCTGAGGTGTGGCCAGAGAGAAGGGCTGTGAACTGGTACTGGCAGTTTCCTAACCTAAACCTGAGACTTTTTCTATAACTTGGCCTTCCTGGTATGTGAAATTAGACATCTTTTGGATCCAGTGACCCCAACCAGTCTCCTGTTTGCACAGAGAGACTCACAGAGCCCTATATTACCCTCTTGAGTTTTTCTTTTTTTTTAAATGTTTGTTCAGATATCTCAGGTCTAAAATGGGTCACCACTCTCCATTTTCTTGTAGGTCAGAAAGTATCTGAAATAAAGTCCCTTGCCCCATTGTGAGGCAGCTATGTTTTCCACTGCATTTGCTTGCAACAGTTTCTTCATCTTTATCTCCCACATATTTTTTTCTGTTGGGTGTAAGGCCAGAAAATCTTTGGGTTCTACAGTTTGGGGGATTTTCTGAAGTGCAGGGAGAAACCCTGGCTCACTGTTTCCAGGATGCACTTGATTTTTGCCCATTCCTGGAAGTAGTGGTCCAGTCTCTCCCCACTGGCACTGGATGGATGACCTAAGCAAAGTTATCAGGGGTGTTATTTCTGCTGGGGTTTAGAGGCTGGAGCTGCAGCTGCAGCTGAATGCCTAGTGCTCCTTCTACCCCTGCCCTATAGTAGCCCCTTTGTGGGGGTACCCATAGGGAGCATAAGCATGAGGGTACTATCCCCTATCCCTACCTCCCCTTCCATAAGACCTGTAGGAAGTGGAGACCTTTTTTTCTCAGTATTTCTCATGTAGGTGGTTTTTACTCATCCACCTTTTTCATGTAAGCCTCTGTTTTGTCACCAAACAGGTAATTTCCCTACCAGGGAAAATCCATTGTTTTTTGTTTGAGTATCCTGGGATAAGTTGGTAGTTCTAAGCCAGAAAAACCTTGATGCCATGACCCTAGATGCAGTGTCATTTGTGTCCACTTCAATATGGAACTCGTATTTTGAGGAAGAACTTCTTGTCTCAGAACAGGAAGATCAGGAGCTTAAAGGACATGGAGGCAATAAGTAAGTAGGGAGAAAAAAATAAAATACAAATAAATAAATAAATATACAGATGAAAGAGTAAGTATTCAAAACAACAGTTAAGGGGCCAGAAAGAAGACATGATGGTAGTGATGCAGTGCAGTGGCTGTGGAGCAGCAGTCTTCTGGGAGACGTTCTGGAGGATGTGGTGTTGTCCCATCTGCAGGCCCCTCTCTGGGCAGAGGGAGAAGGCTGCTCATCTCCAGGCTGAGTCGTCCAGGATTTGGGGGGGCCTCCTCTCCCACCCAGGGACCACCAGAGCCACCACCATTGCCTCAGAGGTTGCCAAGAAAGAGGAGTGGTTGGATCACAGTGGGCTCAGGGAGGGTGAGGGTGGTAGAACAGAGGCGCATCCCATCCTGTTGTACCTCTCCACAATTCGTATGCTATTCAGGCAAAGTGTGGTTCCTCTATGGAGGCACCCGCAGTGGAGATCAAGGAGGATGCTGGGAACTTCCACAAAGGAGGTCCACGGGGGGTGGCGTGGGACCCCACAGGGGAAGGAAACAACTTCTGGTGGGGGACTCTGTTGTTAGGAGGGTAGAACTAGGGGAGGAAGGGGAGAGGAAGGTAAGGTCTCTGACTGGCATCATGGCTTGGAGGGACAGGGAGCGAATCCTCAGGATCACTGGAGCAGCTGCATGGGGGAGGGAGCTGGATGTCATTGCTCACCTAAAGACAAATGACCTGGCTGGGAAAGAGATCAGAGCTGTGCAGGAAGAGTTTGTGGAGTTGGGGAAGGGCCTTAGACAAGTAACATGCATGGTAATCTTCTCGGAGGTGCTGCCTGTCTATGGCATGGAAGAGGCTAGGGTGTTTCACACCATGGGATTCAATCAGTGGTTGAAAAACTGTTGCAGAGCTCAGGAGTTTGGCTTCATTAGGGACTGGGGGTCCACCTGGAGTCATGCAGGCCTACACTGGCATGATGGTCTGCATCTGTCCAGGAGGGGGAACCAGGATCCTAGGTGATAGGTTTAAATGCTTCATTCCTTGCTTCTGGAACCGGGAATCGCAACCAAACGCACCGCCTCCCTCCCTTGCTGCCTGTGGCTCATTCCGTTGAGCCATGGCAGCTGCTCGCTGGCCCCACTTCCCAGCACAGGTTTCATCCCCAACCTGGGAAGAGTGAGAGGGTGCATTACCGCATATATACCCTTTCACGGTTTTGCACCCTCTCGCTTTGCCCTACCACACTGTTCCTGTTGCGCAGTTTTAACGTATTAAGCATATGAGATATTGACCTGGTTGGGAATTTTACAAAGCTATGAAAGAACTGTCCCACAATATACTCTCCTCAAAACCTATAATAAGTGTCTTACAACAACAAAATGTCCAGGCACGTGAAATTACGTCACAATATCAGTCATTTTGAAACCAGCTAAGGATCCAATATGTTGTGAGTCATACATACTGCTCCATATCTGTCCTTAACATGGATGACAAGATGTTTACAAGTATAATAGCCCACAGGTTGGACTATCTACTCCCCCAATTGTTCAACTCTGATCAGTCAGGATTTATTAGAACTTGTCAGACAGCGGACAACATAAAACACACAATCCTAATCACAGAGTATACCACAAAAAAAAATTCCCTTGCTAGTACTTAGTTTAGATGCCCAAAAGGCATTCAGTAGGGTCGCTTGGCCATATCTGTCAGACACTAGACAAATTTTAAGTTTCCACAACAATTCCTACAAACACTACAATGCATCTGTTCCTCACCTTAAGCTATGGTAAAAGCGAATTACTCTATTTCACCCAAATTCACCCTGTCACGGGGCACAAGGCAGGGATGTCCTTTGTCCCCATACCTTTTTGCCTTCTATGCAGAACCACTGGCACAATTCTGGAAACAGCAAGATCAAATTAAAGGTATCCGCAGAGTAGAGCAGGAACATAAGGGGCCCGATTCCAAGACAGATTACGCCTGGCGCAGGGTGATTTACGCCGAACCCCATGGCACAAATCACACCTTACGCCAGGCATAATGCAAGTTGCTGTTCCAGAAGGTGCCTTGTGCCATGCCATATGCAGGTTGTGCCAAAGGAGGGCTATGCCACCCACTGCACCTGCAACCCGCAGCGGCATGTTGCAGGGGTGGGTTAGGGCAGCAACTGCACCCTATTCTGAATGGGTGGCTGCTGTAACCCACTTATGCCATTCCAGAAGAGGTAATGTTGTAGCATCGTAGGCAGGGTCCCTGGCACCTACTCCCATGACTTGCTAGTGCCAAGAGAATGGTGCACTGGACCTGGGTGAGGCAAGTCGCGGCATGCAATCAAGTGCCCCCGCGAGCTCCCCCACCCTGTAACACACCCGAATGCACCTGGGGGCATGGGGGGCTGGCCAGTTGGCACCAGTGATTGGGGGGGCATGTCAGAAAATGGACCCAGAGGTCCCTGAATTCCAGGGGGTTGGGGGCATGACTGTGCAGGGGGGGCACACTGGGCACACATATGTCATTTCTACGGTGATGTGGGGGCATCTATCGCTGTACCAGGATGGATGCCCCTTAGACCACCTCCTAGCTGATCTAACCCTCTATGCCATACCGGGTCCTGGAATGGTGTAAGTGGGTTATGGCAGCCACCCTTCTGGAATAGGGTGCAGTTGCTGCCATAACCCACCCTTGTGCCATGCCGCTGCAGGCTGTGGGCATAGTGGGTGGTGTAGCCCACCTTTGGTGCAACCTGCACATGGCATGGCACAGGGCACCTTCAGAAATTGCAGTTTTGCATTATGCCTGGCGTGAGGTGCAATTAGCGCCATGGGGTTTGGCGCAAATCACCCTGTGCCAGGCATAACATGTCTTGGAATTTGGCCCCAAGTGTCATACTATGTGTGCAACCTGCTATGCATAACAGAACCCCCATTTCTTTACCTCTTTTATAAGACTGTTTCTGAACTATAGAACCTGTAATAGGATATACAATAAATAACGGTAAGATGATGGCGTTACAAATACAGTTTTATGAACCCAGTTTCCCTACTGTTGGAACAGGCCCTCAGTTAAATATTTAGGGGTACATATAGGGACCCGTATCACTGAGCTATACTAACATAACTACCCCGGTACAAAAACAAAGAAAATTTACAAAGATGGACGTCTTCTCCCTTTATCTTTTATAAATAGAGTACATACCATACAAATGAATATTCTCCCGAGATATTTATATTTATTAAAAATGTATTTAAAACTCTCCCAACTCTACCAGACTCAACAGATTTTAACATATGGAACAGATACATTTCGAGATTTCTGTGAAATGGGGGACATCCGAGAGTGGCATACCACCACCTACAGTTACTAAAGGCAAAGGCGGGACTGGCTCTTCGGCATGCACTTTCTTGGATCTGACCATCTCCATGACCAGGATGGGTGGAAATAGAGATCTTGTACTTACACCCCCCTCAATCCAAGTGCTCTTATTCAATAAACATCTCCCTCCATTACTGAAAGGGACACTGTCAGCCCCCTTAGTCCTCAAAGTGTTCCTAGACTAAAACTCACGTGTTACGATTGTTCACATTCTGTAAAGACTGTTGATATAGCTAGGAGTTTGATTCTCATTCCTTTTTTCTTTTAACAAGTAGAAAAACAGACTGTCTACCATACTGGTGTTACCACACAAAAACATGTTTGTTTACATTTCTTGATCAGCTCCCACTGCATCTTTCCTGGAATTGGGAATGCTCCCATCACAGTCCAGCCACTTATTATGCAGTAGGATGACAGGATACAAACTGGCATGAATGTCTGCACTGTTTGGGGGGTGTTCCTAATGTTCAGGAAGTCTGCAAAAAGAGAAGAGCAAGGATTTAAAACAAAACAAGATTGGGTATAACCATACCATTTGCACGCATTTCAGTTCTACTAAGGAAGACGGCAGATTAAACAATCAGCATCAATGAATTTTAGAGAAGGTAAGCAATCATAAAATGTGGCTTTTTAACTAGAAATAATATGACAAAAAAAGTTGACAGCATCCCTTTAATGTTACTGCGCACACCATAACACAAGGTATATTAACCACAGTGCAGGCCATATATAAACAATCTAATATGCAAAATAGAGGACTGTGTATGAACGCTCATACACAACAAGGGTATTTTTCACTCGAGAGGTTTCCATGGTAACTGCGCTCTCGAGGTCTCGGTACCATGGAAACCTCGAGAGCTGAAAAATACCCTTGTTGTGTATGAGCAATCATACACAGTCTTTTATAGTGTATGGAACTCATACAATGACTGCCCTTACTTTCCTGCTGATTTTTGTGGTGGTTTTACCCTCCTCTGGCCTGTTTCACCGCTGCTACCGTTCACGGAGGATCGCTGGTCGCGCATGCGCACTCATCTTCTCAGTGTTATGCTGCACTAGCTATGTAGCTAGTGCAGCACAACAGCTTCAATGACATAGCTAGTGCAGCATAACAACGCTGTTGGGAGCAGGGATTTCCATGCTCAACAACATTCTATCATACACTATAAGGGAAATTATGGCTGGAACTACCTGCATTCAGCAGTAATTGTATCCTGGAACTGATAGACCAGATCTTCCATACCAGGAGGAGGCAGGGGCTCATGCACCCCCTATGTATACTACTTGGCAGGAGTTTGTAAATCCTTTGAACAATTAGGCAAGATCACAACTTATGGCAGATGGACAGATACTGATATCTACAGATTCAGCACTCTCTCCAATCCCCCACAGCTCTACAGGTCACAGAAACAGAGCTCCCCACCTTGATACTGCTACTAAAATTTATTCTACAGAGCATGTGGCCTCCCTACTTTATCTCAGTTGGCTATCAGGCCTTATTAGCCAATGCCATGGCCATGACAACACCAAACAAGCTAGTGAGGCAGAGCTAAAAATCCATTTGTTCCAGAAATAGTGGTCCAAAATTTGGCAACACCAACATAAAATTACCAAATCTTTGCAATGGAGGGAATTCGGCCGGAAGACGTCACAACATTTTTTAGGATGCCACACATTGCAGCCAAATTCCACACAACTATTACGGCAACTTGCTGCTGCAACTACCAAACAGAAATATCCACACACGCACACACATATTCTGGATCTGCCCAGTAAGTATCCCATTTTGCGAGACAGTATCACAGGAACTTGCAGTTATGTTCCCGGCGGTTCCTGCACTAACCCCAGACATGGCCCTGCTTTTGCATTCTACTTCAAAAATCCGAGATAAAGACAAACTGTATGTCCTAAACATATTACTGACTACAGAAAAGGTAACAGTTACTAGATTATGATTGAAATCGGACCCCCAACCCTCACAACATGGGAAGACACCATTTGGGATGTCTGTAAGCTGGAACGGAAGCCTGCCCAACTACAAAATTCTCTTCCAAAGTTACAGAACAGATGGAATGTCTGGTTCCTACACATAATAAATAAAAGAGTTATCAGTCTATAAAAAACTACATGCCCAGATAACTATGGAATAACAAAGAGCAGGTGAACAGGCCAGAAGCATTACTACACCCTCAAATGTGCTCTTTACAATAAATATTAAGAGTCCCTGCCCTGGGGTCCCCCCCTTTGCTCAGACCTCCTAGAAGGCACCCCAGCTACAGGATACTTCTCTTGGTCAGTACCCCCATTATAGGCTAAGAAAAAAAGACAGAACATAAAAAAAGTGTAACCACAAGGTTTAATTATACATGTACATGGCCGAATGTACGAAAGGAACCAATGGAATGCTTGCGATGATGAAGACTGTAAATGATGTCAAGAAAATTAATAAATATGAAGTTAAACAAACACACAAAAAGAGGAGATCTGTGAGCAGACAGTAGCCCCAGAACTGAAACTCTACTCAATCAGAACACATAGACCTAACTTCAAGGTGTAGTTCATCACCATAGCCAACTGTAAAGATGGCATTGGAGTTACCAGGGCACCAGCTATCAAACAGGTTCTGTGCACAGGTGACACTTCATACAATATATCTATCTACTAGATGCAGATGATGTTAAAATTGTCAGACCTTGTGCCACCCCTGATCAGGCTGAGACCATACAGTGAGATAATAAAATATGGTATGAAACTCAATAATAACAAACATTTGTCAATGCTGAATGTTTGCTTGCTGGTATTAGCATTGGAAATGCAGGAGTTAGACAGATGCAGAATAGGAATGGCAGTGAAGTACTGAACTTCACGACAATCCCACTTCCACCGAGCAGAGATGGACAGGCAATGGGGTATGCGTTTGGGTCATCGTCCATAACATTCATGCCATTTCACCTGACCTTATCCTATAGACACCGACAAGTGTTGCGGTGTACCTTGGGGTGTTCAGCTTTACAGTTACCCCATTCCATAAGGACATATGCTGAAATGGGTGCAGTATAGGAGAATGGGGTGAACTCTGGGGCCGAAGAGTCAAAGGCACACCTCGATGCCTGTCACTGGCTGCAGGGTGTGGATGGGTGTGGAATGGCATGAGCATTACAGTCAGCAATCCAAAGGCACACTCCTGATGCCTGTCAGTCTGTACAGGGTGGGACGTAATGGTTAGAAACCCTAACGCCGACTTTCGGTGATGTCACCGTAATGGTGGGAAGCTGAGACTGAGAGCTCCACAATCACCCCTCCTGAATCTACTGGAATACTCAGTAAAAAACCTATTCTGATGGTGCTTAAGCAGTGTCCTACACAGGACTGATGGCAGAGAAATTGCAGAAGACCAAAGGATCGAAAAATTCAGCATCTACGGGCAAGATGAGGCAAATGCTCCTGGGCAGATCGCAAGAGGGCTTCTCAACCCTACCCTCGGGTAGACGCTACCCCTCAGAGTCCTCTATCAAACTGGACCCAGAGGAAGCAGACACTCCGGCAAATACAGCGCAGACTTTGCAGCAAATTCTAGCTATGGTTAATAAAATAGACTCTGCTTTGGATGATCTCAGACAGGATGTGCGCACATTAGATAAAACAGTTTCTGCCACTGTATCTCGACTTACCGAGCTATCTGAGGCCCAGGAAGGTAGCGAGTGTCTACTCCTCTATCTACTGCAGCGAGACTGAGAAACACAAGCCAGGATGGAGGATCTAGAGAACCGATCGTGCCACAACAATTTTAGGATCCATGGTATTCTCGAGGAGGCGGAGGAGGGTTTCGCAACGATTGGCGACTTCATTCAGCAACTCCTTTGGGCTACACTTTCAATTCTGGTGAATCAAAATTTAGAAACTGTTCGAGCACATCGATCACTAGTTCCCAAACCAACAGACTCGTTGGTCAGGGCCCCGCTCCTTCATCATACGAATGCTTCACTTCCAAAGCAGAGTGGATCTTACACGAAGCACAGAGACATTGGGACCTGAAATACCATGAGGCCACAATCTACTTCGACCAGGATTTTTCCTCGGCCTTGCAAGCAGAGCGGCAGCGACTTTGAGGGATAATAAAGGAGCTAAAAACAAAGAAGGACATTAAGGTGCAGCTACTCTTTCCGGCAAGACTGAATCTTTATTTGGACTCAGGTACAAAAGTCTTCCCTTCCCTGGTGGAGGTAGTCCCTATGCTGAAGAACTTAAGCATCCTGATCCCTGATCTGGAGTTAGAAATGCTCGAAAAGAAGTTAAAAGCAGGTGCCTGGAGTGTGGTTAACCGGGGCACGACAAGAAATCGAGGAATCCCAGGCTCTATCTTGAGGTCGGCATTAGGAGATATTGCCAAGTTAATGCAGTGCACAGACCAAAGAGAACAGACCCGGATTCACACCAAAGCTGTATCATCACCCTCGAAGGAATATCTCACAACCCCCGAGGTACTGTGACACTCATAAATCACGGGTTTCTGACATTTTCAGTAGTAGTGTAGGAGGAAGAACTTTTGAAAAATCCCCTTGGGGGAGACTGTGAGAGACACGCCTGAATACTCGTGAGGGCTAAAAACCATCAGGCCTGCCATGGGGGGAAGGGGGCCTCCTATGATTACAGAGGTAAGGAGAAATAGTTGCCCTAACATTAAAAGCTGGATTCAAGACTTTCAAAGTTAGAAAAATGTGGGTCTATAATATAATCGGTAAATGGGAGTTGATGCCACTGTTTGGGGGCGTATCTACACTTTCCAATCAACTCCTGTTGTTATGAGGTATCCAGGAAGGAATGATAAATGAAAGGGGATGGTCCAGAGGGAAATGAAGGGACAAGGGAATTTCATCTAATTTGATCCAATCATGCTCCGGTGGTATGGAGCTCCAGTGTGGGGGGAATAAACGCTGATGGGTCACCGAGGAAAAGTGCCATTTCTTTAAAACAGATGTTTGGGGGGTTGGGAGAGCATGGTGTTTGCAGTTTCTCTCACTTGAGTGACTTTGTCTAATATGAAGCTGTGAGCAGGTTATACCAAATTGAGTAACAGCTACAACGCCCCTAAAAGAAACACCATAGGGGGCCTAGAAAAGTCACAAACAGTGACTTAGTGCAGTTTTTAACACCACAAAGGTTTTCCTAGGAAGTCAAAACTAAATTTAGAGTGTTGAAGTTAAATGTTAAATAACCAGAACTGGTTGAGGTCTAGCTTTGAAGTATTATGTTTCATTTTTATGACTGTTTACAAGGTTTCTCAATGTGGATTGTTGCAACGAGGTAGTGGGATGGGGGCATTGGGAGGGCCTGGAGGAGGGCTGGAATCGCATGATAATCAGGGTTTTGGTAAGCAGGGCCAAAAAGACATTAGTAAAAAATGGCTCAATTAAATATCATCTCCTATAATATCAATGGAATTAATTCCCCAATAAAAAGAACAAAAATATTAACAGAATTGAAGAGATTGGATTGTGATGTTGCCCTCCTCCAGGAGACGCATCTCTCAGATCTAGAGCACTCTAAGCTCAGGCAACACTGGGTGGGGAGAGTGGAAGCAGCGTCACATGATGTGGCAAAAAAAGCTGGAGTGGCGGTGCTGATGAAAAGAGACTGTCCCTTTGAGGTACAGGAAGTGGACAGGGCCTTTCAGGGTAGATTTATTAGGGTTTCAGGAACAGTACAGGATAAACTAGTGCATCTAGTAAATATTTACACCCCTAATGGGGGTGCAGATAAGTTCTATGTTGAACTCTTTCAAAAAATAGCAGAGCTTCCTAAGGGCCTCCTAATCCTAGGGGGTGACTTCAGTGTGACCCTCTGTCTGACAGTGGATCGCTCCTCCAGTCAAACGGCCACCTCCAGGACAGCTAACAAAAAATTAAAGGCCTTGGTGGAGGAGGGGGGAATGGTGGATATCTGGAGGTCACATCACAAAAAAGAAAGGGACTAAACATTTTATTCAGTGGCCCAAGATTCACATTCACGAATAGATCTATTCGTGACCCACAAAGCAGACCTCCACCAGTTTCCTGCTTCCTGAATTCATTCACTAATGCTGTCTGACCATACACCCATATCCACCAAAATTAGTTGGGGTTCAGAACCCAGACGTACCAGCTGGAGATTAAACATATCCCTGTTAAATGATAAGAACTTTGTACAGCAAACCAATCAAACTATTAAAAACCTTGCTTTGGACTCCCCCATGACAGACTGTTTACCACTGCTATGGTGGGATACCATGAAGACAGTGGTACGAGGTCAAATGATAAGTCTGGCCTCAGCCAAAAAGAAAAGCAGAGATAAAAAGCTTACAAATCTACAAAATGCTATTAAAACCCTAGTGGGGGAACACAAGAACAAGCCTAATTGGGGGGAGAAAATCTTAAAGGAACTAGTAACAAAGAGAGCTGAGCTTAGTGCCCTGGAAACTGAAAAAGCGGAAGGGATTCTACAATTCACAGGTCAAAAATATTATGGGGGGGGGAGAAAAGCACTTAAATTGTTGGCACTTAGATTAAAAAAAGAACAAGCTAATAGATATGTTCCATACATACAGGATAAAAACAACTATAATGGGAAGTGGGAGAAACCTGGGGACATAGCATTTGCTTTTAAAAGATATTATGAAGACCTATATACTGAGAGAAGGGACCCACAAGAGGTAGTAAACCAAACCACTACATTTTTGGAAACTATGCAGCTCCCCAAATTAGCCCTAGAGATGCAGAAAGAGTTATCGAGCCCTATAATAGAAAAAGAGATCCAATCAGTAATCACAGCACTTCCATCTGGAAAATCACCCGGACCAGATGGCCTGCCAGCTGAATTTTATAAAAAATTTAAAAAGACCATTGCCGCCAAATTAGCCATAGTCATGAATGCTATCCTAGAAGAAAAACAGCTCCCAAAGTCATGTCAGGAAGCCTTAATTACAGTAATCCCCAAGACCAGTAAACTCCAGATGCATAGTAAATCATACAGGCCCATATCCCTCTTAAATCAGGATTTTAACCAAAAATTTTGGCAAATTGCCTACAGAAATATATTGAAACTCTAATATACCCGGATCAAATGGGATTCATACCCCACAGACATATGTCTGATAACATTAGAAGATTGCTCTATATAATCACTAACAAAAATGACTCCCCAGCCCCCCAAATTGCAATTTTTTTAGGCACTGAAAAAGCCTTTGACTGGCTAAATTGGAGCTATCTGCGAGAAGTCCTTGTCCACATGGGTTTTGAGGGGTCATTCCTGCAGTGGGCAATGGCAGCCTATCAGAAGCCCATGGCCAAGGTTCGAGTAAACGGCATTATTTCGGACACATTCATAATAGAAAGAGGCCTCAGACAGGGGTGCCTATTGTCACCCCTGCTTTTTGCATTAGCTATGGAACCTTTGGCTCAGGTGGTTAGGTTGGAGGATGGAATTCGGGGAATTCAAATAAAGGGGGCCCTGAATAAGACCTCCCTCTACGCAGATGACACTCTGATCTTTCAGAATGATCCTGACATTTCAACTCCCCCGCTAAATATAGAAACATAGACTTTGACGGCAGATAAGGACCACTTGGCTCACCCAGTCTGCCCATTTCCCTACCCATTGGATAAGATGCAGATTCTAGTTAACCAACAGCCTACTTCCTGCAACCCCCCACTAGAATTGCCTTATGTCTGTCTGTTAACACAGTTTGGTAGGATATCGGGTTTTAAAATTAACATGGACAAATCTGAGGGCCTACTTTTAAATGGTTGCATATCAGCACCATCCCACAGAAAAATTCCGTTCCAATGGGTGAAAGAAAAAATCAGGTACCTGGGGTACAGATCCCAATCAGAATGTCTAGATTATATCAAATTAATTATGGGACACTCCAGAAGAGAGTTTTTGCAGATATAAACAGATGGCAGGTGCTTCCACTTACCTTCACAAACTGGATAGACACGGTCAAGATGAATATATTGCCCAGGTACCTTTTCTTATTTACGAACCTACCACTGCCCTATCCAAGGAAGGAGTGGAGAGAGCTTAAACAGAAACTATCCAGATTCATTTGGGCTGGGAGACGACCCAGGAAAAGGTGGGAACTTCTCACTGAGACCAAAGTTAGAGGAGGGAGAGGGGTCCTGGATTTGTATAACTATTTTAAAGCTGCTCAGATGTTGCCAATTATAAAGATGTTGAACACTGAATATAGAGGAGGTTGGTACCTTATGGAAAAAAGGGCACATCCAACAATTCCTCGTAATATACTGCCCTGGGCTGCACTACATCCTGACCTAAAACTGATTAAGAACAGATGGACCCAACATACTATCAGGGTATGAATTGACACCAGACAGTGGTGGGAGATCCCCACCCCGGTGTGGAGGTATATCTCCCTTGACTGTCTTCCTAAATTTCCAACTAATCCCGGGGTAAATTGCTTTCATCGATGACGAAGTAGAGGTTTGAGTGCTCTCACACAGTTTAAGCAAAGGGACACTATAAAATCTTTTACAGAATTGCAACAAGAATTTGCCTTACCTAGGACAGAGTTCTTTAAGTTCTTGCAATGCCGGCATTACATAACCACTATAATTGGGATCTGGGCCCTTACATCTAGTCCACCCCCACCTATACCTGCCATATATCAAAAAAGCTGTATAGCAGATTCCAAAGGTTATATATCATATATGTATAAAATACTTCAAGAGGATGTAGGCAAATTGTTCAAAAAAATAGAAAGAGATTGGCAGACAGAACTAAATACCACTATAACAGAAGAGGAATGGGACTGGATTTGGGCTGGGATATCCAAGACCATGGGCTCACCCAGATGGAGAGAATACAGGTGGAAGGTAACATCTAGGTACTTTATTACCCCTGTGGTTTCGGCACACTATACCAGCCCCCCAACAGATCAGTGCTGGCGAGGATGCGGGGGCAAGGGTATGCACACCCATATTTTCTGGGAGTGTTCACAGATAATCAATTATTGGCAGCTGGTGACACAAGCACTACAGGACATTTTCCAACTGCAATTTACCCTCACAGGGGTAAATATATTACTGGCCCTGCCACCAGAGGAAATCAGATCCAATAGTCAAAAATATTTATATTATATACTGGCGATAGCAGCAATAAAGGTGATTACACAACACTGGTTACAGCCTTGTGCTTTATCTCCTGGTATGTGGAGAGCCAGTATACACACTATTAAGAAGATGGAAGCAATCACGGCTCGTCCGAGACCATGCACAGAGCAATATAATGCAAAATGGTTACCCTGTTATGACTATATTAAAAATACCACCTACCCTGAACCCCAAAAGATCTCAGATAACTATGAAGTATAATGAGCACATCCGGGGAAAGGATAGTAATTACAACAGGGTTAATACTAAATAAGAAACAGATGGAATGCCTTGGAGGGAAATTGTTTGAACATCTTGAACTATCAATAAAATTACATTCAAGTTCAAAAAAGAAACCCTAACGCTTGCGCGTTTGTTGGTATTTGCACTACAAATTTTCAACATGGCCTTTTTGTGACCCCCACCTCATGAAAGCATTTGAGACCTCTTCTCATGAAACGCGGCACTGTGATTTTGTTAATGTGTCCTGAACTTTGAGTTCCCACAGCGACTGTGCCACTGTGCATCAGATGTCCGAAAACACAGATCGGGCAGGATGTGAAGAATGACAGCTGTACCATTCATAGGGAGGTGTGAAGAGATGGCAATGTTGAAAATCTGTAGTGAAAATTTTAAAAATGCTCGAACTTTCGAGCGTACGTGGAAACTGCGCAACACATGTGCATAACACAGTCATTTAGTGGAATTATTTCACCAAATTTTCAACATAGGCATTTTGTGACCTCTGTTCATGAACTCTGTCAGTGTGATTTTCTTAATTCGTTCCGAACATTGATTTTCCACAGCGACCATGCTATTAAATACCATCAACAGCTTAATATGGTTCAAGGTTCAATCTCAGTTGCTTACCATCTGTATTCCCCCCCACCCCCGTCGCCCCTGAAAAAGGGACTTCAGTGGGCTTACTGGGTCAACAAAATCTAAATAAATAAATAAATTCTGCGCAGGATATAAAAAATGACAGTTGTACTGTTCATAAGGAGGTGTGAAAAAATGCCAGTGTTGAAAATCTGGAGTGAAAATATTACAAATGCACGAAATTATGAGGGTCTGTGGAAACTGCACAACGTACGCCCATAACACAGTCATTTTACGGATTTTTGTCACTAAATTTTCAACATAGGCATTTTAGCACCTCTGCTCATGAACAGTGTCACTGTGATTTTCTTAATCTGTCCCGAACACTGACTTCCCACAGCGACCACGCTATTGTGTGCCGGAAGTGCAAAAACATATTTCGGCCAGGATGTGAAAAATGACAGCTGTACTGTTCATAAGGAGGTGTGAAAAAATGCCAATGTTGAAAATCTGGAGTGAAAATATTGCAAATTTGTGAAGTTATGAGGGGCGTGGAAACTGTACAACGCATGCTCGTAACATAGTCATTTTATGGACTTTAGTCACCAAATTTTCAACATAGGCATTTTTTAGGACCTCTGCTCATGAACAGTGTCACTGTGATTTTCTCAATCTGTCCTGAACACTGATTTTCCACAGCAACTGCGCTTATTCTGTGCCGTAAGTGTGAAAACACATTTCGACCAGGATGTGAAAATGACAGCTGTACTGTTCATAAGGAGGTATGGAAAAATGCCAATGTTGAAAATCTGGAGTGAAAATATTACAAATTCACAAAGTTACAAGTGTGCATGGAAACTGCACAATGCATGCTCTAAACAGGCCTTTTTTTCCACTCAAATTTGCAACATAGGTTTTGAGAGCCCACCTTATGAACAGTGGCGCTGTTGTTTCATTACTCAGTCCCGAAAGGTGATTCCACGCAGTGACCAAAAATCACCTTTCGGGACCAAATAATGCCATGACAGTGACTGAATTCATGAGGAGGGGTCCTAATAACCCCATGTTGAAAATTTGGTGCAAAAAATCAAAACAATGGCCGAGATATCCATATATGTTGAGAAAACCCTATTTATGCCATTATACAGCTTACCGGCATTTCTTCAGTTCGCGGTCGGCTTTGAAGAGTGCAGACGTGTTCCCGGCCCACGAAGATTGTCATGCTGGGCTCCGGAGGTAAGCATGGGGTGAGGGGTTGTGTGGGAGGCAGGGTGCGGAGAGTGGTGCGGGTTGGGGAGGGGGCACGAGACACCACGAGGGACCGTTTTCTTGGTTTCAGGGAGAACAACAAAAAAAAAAGACGTCACAGGAAGGTTTTTGTTTTTCAGGCTTGCTTTGGTCACACTGGGGTGGTCTCCCAGTGTGCCACCTGCATTTTTTGGGGGGGGGACTGGAGCTGATGGGGATTGGGTGCACTGTCAGCAAAGAAAGACTGTTTGGGGGGGGCATGAGCACCCCCTCAGCACACAACAAATGGGGGGGATTATGACGATGGGGAGGGGCTATCCCGTCGGCAAATTAATTGGTCAGGGGCATGCCGACAGGGGAATTGGGCATCCCCATTGGCTTTCATGGGGCTCTGAGGTGGATGGCGATAGCCACTGCCATGTTCATGAAACTGTTACATCAGGCAAGGTACCACCGTGCAATGATGGGTCGCTCCTTCATTGCAGTGGAATGATTGACACTGCAATGATGAGGCGTCCCCTGATTGCAGCTGGCCAAATCATTTCAAGTTGGTGGCACTTCTGCAGAACCAGTGTCATTAGGACAGTAGGCCTGCGTTGTTTGAACACTACCAAGCCCACAAATGCAGTGCTGGCATTGGCCGCCACAGTACCGCACCTCCAGAACCCACTTCTTTCCTAAGCTGCCACATAATGTTTCTTGAGCATGCGCACAAGCAAACATAAAAAATGTAGAGGAATGCATTTGGGACCCCATAACTCCAAAACATTATATACTCTGGGAGATGCCACCTTACTGAGTACCACTGATGAAAAAAATCTAGAAATTATTATTTCTAACAGCTTGGAGAACTCAAATCAAGTAAATTAGGTCATCAGTAAAACTAACAAAGTTATCTGGTCTATCCAACGTAATATCAAATTCTGAAATCCCAACATCATGATGCCTTTGTTTCAGGCTTATGTAAGACCCCATTTAGAATATGCGTCCCAGTTATGGTGCCAGTATAAGAAATCTACCTGTACCCAACTAGAGAAAGTACAAAGGAAATTCACTAAACAGTTACAGGGGTTATATACTACTTCATACAGCAACAGATTAATTTCCCTAAATCTAATGTCATTGGCAACACGTCAACTAAGGGATGATTTGCTATTTCTACTTGATATTGTCAACGACCTGTATTTGATGTCCGAACTTGGTTTGGAGTTTAAACCCAAGAAATATGACACCAGAGGGCACCCCTTACAATTGGCTGGTAAACAGTTTCATTACAATAACAGAAAATTCTCCTTTATATTATGGGTTATACAAGCTTGGAATAAATTGCCACTTGAAGTCATCATCAGCAAAACAAAACATGCATTTAAAAAACAACTTGATTCTTTTTTACTCACAGAAGTGCCACTTAAGTACTACTAATTTAGTAATTGGTTAGTACAGGATCACTAATGAGCTCACTGCTCCCTTGCTTCTTGCTTTCCTTAGTATGATCCTTAGTATACAGCATGTGTCTCACCATACCATCACACCCTTACCCATCACCCTCACCAGCGATTCAACACAAATACCTGAGGGCAGCAAGGCAGCACTCAGAGCAGCAAGGGTGGATATGAGCCTAAGTCTCCAACCAGCTAGTGTTGAACTGTCCAGCAACAAATGGTATGGTCAAGTGAAACAAGACCCCCTTCCAAACTCCCCACAGATGGTGCTGCCAGCCTGAGAAAAATCACATTGTTGAAACAGCATGGGGTCTGTGTAAAGCCCCCACAAAACATGCACAACCAGGATCAGGGAGAAGGTGATCACTCAGAGGCTTTCTCTCCCCCCACTCCCACCCCACTGCCCCCACACCAGACAAGACCTAATTAAGAGCTTTGAAGCATGTGTTGGGACAAGTGGTAGTAGGGAAGATTCCTCCAGATACCATAATTTATTGTCCCCTGTAATTACCTAACCCATGATATCCTTCAGTTTCACGATCAACTGTGGCCCGGGGTGCCTCAAACCTACAAGGTGGGATTTACCCGGGCATGGTGCGATAAAAGGAGGCCTGCTGAAATGCATACACAACCTGTAGGATATACCCACCCTATAAAGAGCCAAAGAAAAAGGATGCAGGGCTGTTCTGTTTGGCCACAACCACTCCTGGTGGCTCTGCACTGGGTTCTGCTCCACCTCCAAAATCACTGATAGTTCAATTGCTTTAACCGGGTGCTCCATCAATGAATCAATAATACAAAGTCCATATGTGGGGAAAAACCAGGTTTTGTAATTTATAGATTATTAGGGAGGCAGTAGGGGAAAGATGAGGGAAGCCTTGAGTCCCCAACCCCCAGGTCCTCCATAAGGTCCCATATAATTTCTGGGCACCCCCTGCCTCCATGGGTTTAGCAGGGTAGAGTGTGGCATAATCTGGAGTGAGGATTCCACCCGTACCTCAAAGGAGGCCTCCATTACCCCCAGCTACCCACTAGTCAAAATGGCTATCTAGAAACTGGACAGGAAGAGATCCTGTCACCACCAATAGCTGCGCAAGTAGCAGACACTTCAGTGCTTTAAATGCAAAAGGTTTAATCAAATCAAATCAATCTTTATTTTTATAGCGTCTTTCAAAACCAATGCACTACACAGATTATAAACACATTAAAACAAAATATAAAATTATTAAAATCAAAACAATTCAATTCATCATGGAAGGCCAATGAAAACAAATATGTTTTCAACATTGATTTAAAATTTGTGATGGTCAGGCATTCTTCTTAACTGACGAGGCAGAGAATTCCACAGGGTCGATGCTGCAAATGAGAAAGCATGTGCTCCAGATGTTTTAAGATGAACCCAGGGAATATCTAACAATCCCTCATTGGTGGATTGAAGAGGGTGATTAGGAGAGTAGGGAATCAGGAGATCTTTAAGGCAGTCAGGTCCCAGTTCGTGTAGGGCTTTAAAGATAAGCAAGCCTACCTTATAGGTGATCTGCCACTGAACCGGCAGCCAGTGCAGTTCACGCAGAACAGGAGTAATATGACTGGACATAGAGGTACCAGTCAATAACCTGGCTTCAGCGTTCTGCACCAGCTGCAAGCGTCGGATATCAAACCCAGACAGCCCTAGGTAGATGGCATTATAGTAGTCAAGACAGGTAGTAATGAAGGCGTGGACCAGTGTTGGAAGATCACCCGGGGGAATCAGGTGTTTCACCTGGACGATGTGTCTTAGATGGTAAAATGAGGATTTGACCACAGCTAACACCTGACACTTCAAGGTCAAGCCATCATCAAAAACAATGCCCAGGTTACGCACTCGGTCTGAGGTAATAAGCTGGACACCATCAAGCCAAAGGCCCGACATGAGCCCAGCACCAAAACCCACTCCAGGTGGCCCGGTTCCACAACCAGCACCTCAGTCTTATCCAGATTCAATCTAAGCCAACTCAAGCTCATCTAGTCTTTGATCTCAGAAAGGCAACTGTTTAGCACAGAAACTGCATCAACTTGTCCAGGCACAAAGGACATATACAACTGAGTATCATCTGCATAGCAGTGAAAACTCAAGCTGTATTGCCTAATGATATCTCCTAGGGGCAGCATATACACTGCGAACAACATGAGAGCCAGTATGGAGCCCTGCAGTACCCCACAGGACAGGGGGAGGGCATCAGAGGAATAAATTCCAGTGACCTCCCTCTGAGACCTGCCTGTTAGAAAAGATCAAAACCATTTGAGGACTGTGCCTGACAGGCCGCAAAGGACCCGCAGGGTCTCCAAAAGTACCTCATGGTCCACAGTGTCAAAGGCTGCAGAGAGATCGAGAAGGACCAAGATGGTATGAGCCTTTTGATCTCTCACTATCAGGAGATCATTTAGTACCCAAACAAGGGCAGTCTCCATGCTATGCCTCTTCCTAAATCCATACTGGAGAGCTTCATAGACACTGTGAGTTTCCAGGTGATTGTCAAGTTGCAACGCAACCACCTTCTCAATAACCTTCCCCACAAAGGGGAGGTCAGAGACAGGTCGGTAGTTAGCTGGATCGATGGGATCCAAGGAGGGTTTTTACAGGAGTGGTCTAATGACTACCTCCTTTAAGGGATCCGGAAAGGTTCCCCTCTCCAAGGATCTTCATACAATTTCAGCTAGGGTTGGGCAGATAACATCTACACATCCCACCAAAAGGTAGGGCCTGGATCCAAACTACAACAGGTTGGATGCAATGTCTGGACTATCTTCACAATGTCCATGAATTCCGGTCAGCTGAAATCTGTCCAGACAGACTGGGTACTCACTACTTCCCATCAACATCCACTACTCCTCATGGGAGGAGCCAAGCTGATTCCGGACCTGATGCTGGCAAATGATTTGCACTTCACCACTGTTATTTCACTCCTTGTCCCTTCAGTTCTTCCTCCCCCCAACCTTAAAACCATCTACTCATTTTTTCTTTTTCTCACTATTCATTTCCGCTGGTATTCTACCTGGCCTAGAAATGTAAGTGGTAGTCAACTAATCATGTTGCACCACGGCCTCATGTCAGGTATTTAAGGGTGGTGTCCCGACAAGGTTGCCATACCCTGATGAAGACCCACCTGGTCGAAGTGCTGGGCACGTTGTGGTTGCTTTTACACTGATGCCTGGATTTTGAGCTGTTTTTCATTGTGCCTGGTTACAATAAACCTTTTGCATTTAAACCACTGGAGCATCTGCTACTTGTGTCCAACTGTTGATGGTGACTGCGTCTTTTCTTGTCCAGTTTGTCGATTTCTAGGGGTTGCTCTCCCTGAGGCTCCACCATGGTTTATGCACCACAGAGTCCAGGCCTTTTCCAGTCTGCTGTTATAAAATGGCCATCTAGGCCAGGGAGGCAACCACATCTACAACAGCAGTTGGGCTGGAGTGAGAAGGAGAGGGAGAGAAAGAGAAAGAACAACTCAACTAGTCAGATCCCAGATTACAGTACTTACTGCATCGCTGCCCTCTTTATTCATTTAAAAGTTTTACCAGGAAGGCATACTTTGAAAAAACACTGCTTGATTCCATATACTTCCTGGGGGTAGGGTAAGTACAAGTATTTACTGTAAGTACAACATTGAGTAACGACGTCCAGAATACAATAATGGGGTGCATAGTGCATGCAAAAATACATACAATATAGAAGTACCAGGTGCAGTGAAAAAATCATAATAATACATGCAGTAGCTGGAGGTTAGGGCAGGGTAGTTGTAGATACAAAGCTAAGATACCCACATACATCATAGTGTTGCTGGACTGAGTTTGAGCATACTAAACCTTTTAAAGTCAGAGCCTGGAGACTGAGGAAAATGCCCCCCCCCCACTTCAACCAGCTGTGTTACAGGACTACCCAATACAGATCCCAGCCTCCAATTTCAACATACTAACATACTAAAATGCCAGCAGAATAGGCCTAATGGTCTTTCGCGTCTGCTCGCTTTGGTCAGCTCCCACCCTGGGAGCTGACCTATGCCCCTGCCTTCTCTGGCTTCTCCCTTCCCAGTTCTGGATATTCTCGCTGTATTGGATTTTGCTTCCAGAACCCCTGTACCTGTCCCACCCCTTGAACCCTCCACCGCCTCTGCCTCCACCAGCCCCCTAGGCAGCACATTCCAT
Source organism: Neoceratodus forsteri (assembly GCA_016271365.2). Taxonomy (NCBI): domain Eukaryota; kingdom Metazoa; phylum Chordata; order Ceratodontiformes; family Ceratodontidae; genus Neoceratodus; species Neoceratodus forsteri. The sequence goes on along the minus strand of CM057450.1, from coordinate 1,501,898,296 downwards.
GGCTCCACCACCCTCTCAGTGAAGTAGCACCTCCTTTCTCCTCTGAATCTTCCCCCCCAGCTTCCACCCATGCCCTCAAGTGGCCCCCTCCTCCTTCCTTTGAAGCACCCTGACTGTTCTTCCCCTATTTACCTCCTTCATGTACCTGAAGACCTCTATCATGTCCCCCCGGTCCCTTCTCTCTTCCAATGTGTACATATTTAGCTCTTCGAGCCTCTCCTCATAGGTCCTGTCCCCCAAGCCCCAAATCATTTTGGTTGCCCTCTTCTGGACCCTCTCCAGTTTAATGTCCCTCTTTAAGTGTGGCCTCCAAAACTGTACACAGTACTAGAGGTGCGGCCTCACCAAGCAGTTATACAGAGGGAGTATCACTTCCCTCCTTCTGGAGGTGATCCCCCTAGCAATGCATCCCAGCATCCTGTTGGTCTTGGCTGCAGCCCTCCTACAAGTCTCTGAGTTGTTCATCTTGACATCCACCACCACCCCCAGATCCCTCTCAGCCATCGAGACTTGTAGCATTCCCCTCCAGGGTGTACACTTGGCCCGGGTTTCTGGCCCCCCAGGTGCAGTACCTTGCATTTCCCTGCATTGAACCTCAGCTTCCACTTTCTAGACCATCTTTCCAGAGCCTCCAGGTCCCCCTGTAGGGCCACCCTTCCCTCCTCCCCATCCACCACCGCCCCCAGTTTTGAGTCATCCGCAAAGAGACTCATCTCACTCCTGATACCTGTCCTTATGTCAGAGACGTAGGCATTGAACAGGAGGGGCCCAAGGACTGATCCCTGTGGGACCCCACTAATGACCCTCCTTGGGGATGAGACTATCCCACCAACTACGACCCTCTGGGTCCGGTCCTGGAGCCAATTGTCTATCCATCTGATCATCTGGTATCCCACCCCCATATCTCCCAGCTTATCCAACAGGCCCACATGAGGAACAAAGTCAAATGCCTTGCTGAAGTCTAGAAAGAGGACGTCCACTGGTCTACCCAGGTCCAAGGCACTCGTCACCCAGACACAGAACTCCACAAGGTTTGTCTGACATGATTTCCCCGGGATGAATCCATGCTGTCTATTGTCCAGGCACCCTGACTTTTCCAGGTCCCCCAGCCTCTCCTTGACAATGCCCTCCATCACCTTGCCCACCACCGATGTCAGGCTGACAGGCCTGTAGTTCCCTGCCACCTCCTTGATCCCTCCTTGTGGATAGGGCACTGTATGCGCCACCTTCCAGTCCTGGGGCACCCACCCTGTCCTCAGAGAGATGGTGAAAAGCTCTGCCAGGGGTTTTGCCAGGACATCTGCAAGTTCCTTCAGCACTCTGGGATGTAATTTATCCGGCCCCGGTGCTTTTTCCATCTTAAGGGACCTGAGGGCTTCTCTCACTCTCTCTGCTGTGATTTCCACTTCCGCTACCTCTTCTCCCTGCTTAGCCTTCCCCACCTCCTGCCAGTGATGCCTCCCCCTCTCCCCAGACCCGCCGATCGGTAAGGGTCCCCCTTCCTCAGTATCCTTGTCTCCTCCCATGTATGATGCAGCACCCCTATTTTCCTTGGTGAAAACTGAGGTGAAGTATTCATTTAGTACCTCAGCCTGCTCCCCCGAGTCTTGTGCCCATCTCTCCTGTTTTAATCCTGCTAATCTGCCCTTCACCCTTCTTTTTTCCCCAATGTATCTAAAGAACCCCTTGTTCCTCTCCTAATTTCCCTGGCCAGGTTCTGCTCCTTCCTGCCTTAGCCGCCTCACCACCCTAGTGGCCCTTCTAGCCATCAGCTCATGCTTCCCTCGATCCCTTTCACTCCTTGAGCACTTGAATTGCCTATAGGCTGCCTTCTTTCCCCGCACCACCTCCTGGACCTCCCTGGTCCACCAGCAGGGTTTCCGGGCCCTACCGCATTTTTGTCTTACACTTGCACAGGTGCTGGTAGCATCCTGCGCCCCTCTCCTGATTATTTCCCACCTATTATCAGTGTCCATGTCTGACCCAATCCCATCCAAATGCTCCTTAAGGATCCTTCCCATTTCCTTAAAATCCGCCCCCCTGAAGTCAGTTACCACCGTCTTTGTGCAGTCTTCTACCCCTCCTAGGTCCAGGCAGAACCAGACTGTGGCATGGTCACTCCCTGCCAACGGGTCCCTTACCTCCAGGCCCCCAATCTGGTCACTGTCTGCCAGGACCACATCCAGTACCCGCGCCTCCCTGGTCGGTTCCCCCACCTGCTGAGTTAGGAATGCGTCTTGAAAGACATCCAATAACCTCTATTCCCTGGCCACCGAGGATGTCATAGTCTCCCAGTCTGTTCCTGGCATGTTTAAGCCCCCCAACACCACCACCCTTCCCCTGCCCAGTCTGCAGTGTCTCCCAACATCTGCCACCAGACTCTCCTCCAGCTCCTCTACCAGTGTAGGGGGTCTATACACCACTCCTATTTTTACTCTCTTGCCCCGCTATCAAGGTGACCCAAATTGCCTCCATGGTTCCCTCCGCTTCCTCTACTCCCCCTATGCCAATGCAGTTTTTGACTATCATTGCTACCCCCTCCTTCCCCTCCCTCCCCCCTGTCCTTCCTGAACATTGTGTAACCCTCCAGGTTCAGGTTCCAGTCGTGTCCATGGCGGCCAGGTCTCAGTGACCGCTGCCACATCCACCGCTCCCTCAGTTAGCATCGCCTGGAGCTCTGGCATTTTATTGCCCAACTCCTGGCATTTAGCAGGACTACCTTCCACCCTTTCCCTATACTTCCATTTCCCCAGGTCATGTTCCCATGGGGATTCTGTTTTCCCCTGGTCTGCACTTTGCCAGTCGGCCTTTTCCTGCATTCCTCCAGCTCCCCATGGGGGTGCAGACAGAGTCCCTCCTTTATCAGCACCCCCTCAACAGCCTTTTCTCCCATCCCTCCCCCCTTCACAAGTTTAAACCCCACTTTTACCAATGAATCCTCTATTTTCATTTAAGATTCCCTCTCCTCCAAATTGAGATGGAGCCTATCTCTAGCATACAGCTCTTATCCTCTCAGGTCTCCCCCAATCCCCCATCAACCCATACCCTCTGGCCTCACACCACTCCCTGAGCCACTGGTTTATCTCCCTAATCTTCCTTTGTGTTCCCCACTAGCCCTTGGCACTGGCAGGATTTCTGAGAAGGAAACTGTGCATCCTATGTCATGACAGACCCTGGCAAGCTCCCTGAATCTTGCCTGTATCTCTAGCTCACTATTTCCCTCAATGTCATTTGTACTCAGGTGGACCAGTATGTCTGGGGACCCCTACAATCCTTTGCCAGCTGATATACCTCGTGCTTGGCCCTGTGCACCGTTAGTCCAGGGAAGCATTTTGTTCTAACTGGCCAGGCTTCTCCCTCCCTATCCCATTTGATACCCCTGATCATAGAATCCCCAACAGGAGCACTCTGACCGCTCCTTTTCCTATATCCCCCCCCTTCCATGTCCCTCATCCTTTCTACTGGCTACTCTACCCAGCCGACTCCTTGTTCCTCCCCCTATCTGGGTGCCACATGCCACTCCCTCCTTATTTACCCTGGCCACCCCTTCCCCTCCGATCCTATGCCTCTCCTCCTCCCAAGTATCCTTCTGTACCTCGCTAACTCCACCCTCACTGCTCGCAACTGGTCCTTCTCCCCCACCCGCTAAACTAGCCTGGCTCATCCTCCCTTCCTTCCTGTCTCCGTTTAGTCCCACCTTGCTTGTCGTGGTCCACTGGCCTAAACCCTCTGCTCCCTTTACTGTATCCTCCTTGCACCTCAGTGTACGAAATTATCACTGTCCAAAACAGAGTCAGAAAATGAGAAAAAAAAAGACATCTCCTCTTAAAGTTAAAATAATAATAATAATAATAATACATTTATTTTTAAAGCGCCTTTCTGCAACCAAGGCACTGTACAGATTTGAAAACAGATAAAATCCAATGAAAACATGAAATTCACATACAGCAATTAGTTGAATAAATAACTATCTGAATAAAATTACTCTTAATAGGCAAGATGCCATAAATGGGTCTTCAGGGCCCTCTTGAAACTCTCCACAATCGTGCACTCACATATCTGACGAGGTAGAGAATTCCACAGGGTCAGGGCCGCATACATAAAAGCATGGGCCCCTGATGTTTTAAGACGTACCCTGGGAATCTCTAACAACCCCTCTTATCAGCTGAGTGGTGTGGTCATTGTGGGCAGTAAGGCAGCAGGAGCTCTTGCAGATAGCCCGGGCCCAGTCCATGCAGGTTCTTAATGGTCAGTAACTCGACTTTGATGGTGATCCGCCACTGAATTGGCAGCCAGTGCAGTTCACGCAGCACCGGTGTGATGTGACCCAAATGAGGCGTCCCCATAAACAATCTGCCACAGCGTTCTGCACTAGCTACAAGAGGCGGCTATCAATTCCCGGTAGCCCTAAGTAAAGGGAGTTGTAGTAGTCCAGGTGTGTGAGGTCACAAAGACATGGATCAATATCGGAAGGTCGCCAGATGGAACAAGGTGCTTAATCCTGGCGATATTCCTGAGATGGTAAAACAAGAACTTGACGACTGCCGACACCTACAAATGTAGTGTCAACCCGTTGTCAAAGACCACCCTCAGGTTTCGCACCCGTTCAGAGGAAGGCAGCTGAACATTTCCGAGACAGACTCCAGAAGGTCGTCCAGCTACCAACCCCTCTGTCTGGTGACCCGGATCCACCACCAACACCTCAGTCTTTCCAGAGTTCAATTTCAACCAGCTGGATTTCATCCAGTCCTGGATTTCTGCGAGGCAGTTATTAAAGACCGAGCATGCACTATCCTGATTGGGTGCAAAAAACAGGTAGAGCTGGGTATCATCAGCATAACAGTGAAACCTCAGCCCATACCATCCTACTATGTCTCCAAGGGGCAGCATATACACCGTGAACAACTTGGGGAACAACACTGACCCCTGAGGGACCCCACATGGCAGATAGAATGGACCAGAGGAAACAATCCCAGACACCACCCTCTGAGATCTGCCAGTGAGGAAGGACTGAAACCATCTGAAAAGAGGGATGACAGGTTTCAGTGATGTGGGGATGCTGATGCTGCTTTTTTGTTGCACTTCTGGGCTACCCTTTCGGTGATCTCATCACCAATAGGGGTCCACCTCTGGTCTGTGGCTGTGACTCTGGAGAGAATGACTTCATTTGTGGGTTTTCATGACCTGTTGCTAAGGTTGTGAGTCCAACACAAAGTTAAGATAGACTTGAGGGGAGAGAAAACAGCTGTCAGCATGCTCAGCTTCTTTAACAGTAGCTTAGCTTCAGCAAGTGACCAGAAGAAATGGGTGCCATCCTCCATGTATATTTTGAATTGTGATGGGGCAAGAAGCTGCATCCTGATGCTCTGCTTTTGGAGCTCTCCGAATTTCTGGCAACATTTATCATTTGGCTAAGGATGACGTCATGGTCGAAATATAACTTGATGTCCCCGAACGTAATTTCTTTTTTTTATCATGCTAATAAAAGTACCTTAGTCTTTGGTAGTTTAAACATTTTTGTATCAGTAATCTAGGGTGCACTCCTGGGACCGTTGGCTTGGGTATCAATGCCCAGTGGACTTATTTGACATGCAGGGGTCCTCTGCTGTCCAACTGAATAATTATTTGGTGAATGACTCCAGGAAAGGCACCATCTCTCCCCTTGTCCACGCTCTCTAGGAGTCCATGAATGGGTGTATTATTCCACCAGATGTGAGGTTCCATATCAACCATTTTTACTGTGAATTTGCTCTGCTGGTGGTAAAGGTCATGAAGGGCTGTACTGTGGTGGTCTAAAGTGGTGGAGGCCTCAATCAGGCTGCCCTTGAGGTTTGTTGTGCACTGCTGTACCTCCTTAAAGACTTGTTTAGTATCCTGTACACTGGATTCCAACATTTTCAAGGTGAAGCCAAACTTATGGAGCTCGAAAATCAATTTTTGGAGTGTTAATGAATGGCTTGTCACCATCGTCACTGAGCACGTTCACCAGTTCTAGTGGCTTGGAGGATGAATGGCTAAGGCTGTGGACCTGTTCTGAATCTTTTCCTTCATTTTGGAACTGCCAGTCATGGATGCTTTCCTCTTTTTTGTTGGCCAGACATCCAAGTAGAGGGTAAATATGAAGTTTGGAGCAATTTGGGTGCCATACACAGGGCAATTAGCGAACATTTAAATAGCTAGGATATGGAGCTCTGTAGGCTCATGACTGTGTGGGGTTCTGATGTCACTGGAAGTCCAAAACATTCTGTTTTTTGTACTTTTTATTTATAAGTTTCATGGTAAAACTTACAATAAAATAACTCCCAGAGGGATACAGAATGTGAATCATCAAAACAGTCCCCTTACAAAGGCTTAGGATGACACCCTCCCATGAGATACAACATTGGGGGAAGTACCCAACAAACATTCAAAACAGATAACCCCAAAGCTTATTACAGGAACAGAGCAAAAACAGGGACTACCTCTAAAATATATTTATAACAGTAATGTCATATTGCCATAGTGGCTTCATGCCTACATGTGTCCCACATACAGTATAATAAAATTTAATTTATTTTATTTATTTTGAATTTTGATGACCGGTGAGCCCACTGAGACAGTCATGTCCTTTTTTCAGGGGCGACTTGGGAAATAGATACATTCAATGTGATAGAGAGGAGGTACACTTTACAACTGGATGCAGGAGACAAACATATACAATTTGAGTACAATCTGAAACAAGAGAGAAAATAAATAAATCACAGAAGTACACAAGAGACAAAATATATAGATACATAGGTGTGCAAGGAAAGTAAGTCAACTTATTTGGTAGCAGGACGTTGATTCCATCCAGATTCGTAGAAGTCCTTCGTTGGTAATCTAATTACAGCATAGATCCTCAGATAATACAATATATTACATATGTACAAAATATAAGAGAGGAAAGAGGAGAAGTCAGGAGAGAGGGCAGGTATGGGGATGATCAAATAATCAGAGATGACAGGTTAGGAGGGGAAGTGGCACAGGATGAAGGAAGGGGATTAAATCAATTGCCACTGCAAAATAGAGAAAAGAAGATTTCTTTGAGGTGTCTCTTAAACAAGGGAAGAGACGAACACAAAAGTAAACTGTGTGGGAGAGTATTCCATATTTGAGGTGCTGAGGATGCGAAGGACTGCTTGCCTATGGCTAGGCGAGCTTTGGGTAGACAGTAATGGGAGATGGGAGTATCTGAGGGTTCTGGGGAAGGATTTCAGTGTGAGCAGGTCAGAGAGGATAGGTGGAGAAGGAAGATGGATGAGTTTAAAGATGGTACATAAAACAGGGAACTCCATTTTGGACTCAAAGGACTGCCAGTCTAGGGACTTTAGCATGCCACAGTGGTGGGCCCGAGCTGGCACCATGTCAGCAAAGTAAGCGATCCTGTTACAGGCCAGTTTAAGTTCGGCCAGAGTAGAGGTCTTGACAGAGTGAATTATGGGTGCACCATAAAATAAACCAGGGAGGAGGGTAGCCGAGGCAATGGTTTTCCTTGCATGAGGAGTAAGGTAGGGGGCCATGCGATAAAGAAGGCCACATTTCTGATTAGTAGTTTTGATGATGTTGTTTACATGTATGTCGATGGCTAGGTGCTCATCAAATGTCATACCCAGGTATTTGAATGACCCCACCTCATCTAGAGGCAGTCCAGAGGATGTATTGACAACCAGTGGTGGCTGGGATGTTAAGTCAAAGGAAGTATGATGGAACAACATGGTTTTAGTTTTTTTCGTATTCAGCACCAACAGTTTTTTTTTTAACATTTATACAGCACTCATCACAAGGAAGATGAGTCCCCACCACCCACCCAACAGCAGCCCACCAAGCCTGGAGTCACATAAAAAAGTACTAGTATTAAATACATATATGGATTGTACAAAACCCATTCACAGTGCCAGCATGACTCCTGGAGTGTTTGAGGATAGTGGGAGCAGAACATACAGGTACCTCACAAATATTCCAGTCCAAAACAACTCTGTAACTTCACAAAAGTTCCCCAAGAAAGCAGGAACATTATAATGAATGTCAATAGTCTATTAAGGGCAAACTCAAAGACGTAAAAATTCCCGCTTATCTAGGTAGCCCCATTAGGAATGGAGACACCCGGCACCAAACCTGTCTAGCATTACAGATGAAAAGCCCATATTACCAGCCAAACAGTTGCTTGCCTTCTCCATCCTCCTCATCAGATGAATCTTTCGGTCCAGTCTTTTCAGCTTCAGTCCATTGTTGCAGCTTCCCAGCCTTCTTAGGGTCATTAAAAAGATAACTATGACACTTCCAAAGGACTTTTAGCTTCGCCTGTACAAGAAGCTGGTTTGGAATCTTCAGAGTATGCAGGGAACAGCGAACTTTGTCAAAGGCTTTTCTCCGTTGCTGCGTGGAGTAAGACAAGTCGGGGAACAATGAGATGTCCACCTCCCCATACTGCAGATGCCATTTCTGTCTGGCTAGTGAAAGGATTCTGTCCCAAGCCCCGACTCCTGTACATATGATAAACAAAGTTTGTGTCCCCATTCCTCCCAGTGTAGCTCTATGGGGTGTAATGCAATATGCTTTCTCCAAACCCAAAGTTGGATCCTCCTCAGACAGGCCCAATATTTGTGGCAGCATGGTCTGGACAAAGACTAGTGGGTTGTCCCCTTCTTCTTGTTCCGGGAGACCAATTATCCGAATATTCCACTCCCTAACTTGATGGCATAACAGTGAGTTCTCATTAATCAACTTGGAGGTTGCGTCCGTTGACTTATTAGAGGAGGCCTCAGCCTTCTGCACAGATGGCTCTGTGCCACCCAAATGGATTTCTAGGGCATTTGCCCGTGGAGTCAGAGCATTGAGTTTCTTGTCCATATCCCATACTGTCTTAATGAGCTGAGCCAGGATAGTGTTTACTGTAAAGAGAGAGACTTCCTCGCGTGCATCATCACTCCCACCCGAGGTTTCAGTTTCTGGATGCGGCCTGGTGTCTCGTGGTTGAATTTGTTTAGGCTTGAAAAAGTCTGTAGGGTTCACAGAAACTTGGCTAAAACCTGGTATACCTGATGATGTATGCCCCTTGCCTAACTATTCCCTGTTCCGGCGGGATAGATCCTCATCCAAGCGTGGAGGTGAAACTGCCCTATTCTTCAAAAAACACCTTAACATCTCTATTGTCCCCGCATCTGCCTCTCCCTCAGTGTGCAAATTCATACAGGCAGCTATTGTATTGGGAGAAAAGAAGCTTCATATTATCTGTGCCTATAATCCCCCTGCTGGGGGAATAGTAGGTCTTCAAGAACTCCTTGACGTCACCTCCCAGACTGTAAATCATAATGAGGCTGTCATCCTAGGTGATCTTAACCTCAGTTGGTTAGGGTCAGCTCAAATATCCGTGCAATCACTCACGCTTAGTTATAATTTTCACCAGTTGTTCTCTGAAGCAACTAGAGCTGCGTCATCCCATCAAACGGGTACACTCCTAGACTGGCAATGGTTAACCGTATGGAACATGTGTTGAAAGTAGGAATCCTTGCAGCAGCACTAACAAACCACTCGCCCACTTTTTGTATCCTATCTATGGTTGCAGCTCCATCTCCTCCATCGAGACTAATCATGTTTACAAATCTAGCTCAAATTGACCATGGTGCATTTCTCTGTGATGTCTCCAATATCGACTGGGCAGGTATCTATCAAACAAAGGATGTGGAGGTTGCTCTACAGATATTCATAAGTGAATTTCTTACCATTCAATATAAACATGCCCCCAAGACTACTAGGAGTGTCAGAGGAAAACAGACGAGGTGTCTGCATAAAGACCTCCTTGCTAATCTGCGCTAGAGGAACAAGCTCTGGATTAGATACAAACAAACTGGCCTACAGTCAGATCGTATTGTCTATCGTGAAGTAATGAACAGATGTAAGAGACAAGTTAGAGCTGCTAAAAGCAAATACTGCAAGAACCTTCTACAAAGCTCAGCCTGCGACCAGAGGAAATTCTGGGCCCATGTCAAAATATATCTAGGTGCCTCACAGTTGGTCACTTCTGATGAAATTATCACAAATGGAGCACATTGTAATGACCCTAGGACCATCTCAAATAGTTTTAACAATCTTTTCTCTGATCTGTCACACTATACCTTGGCTTTACAACCTAGTGGATCGCTTTCCAATCTACCTACCACACTACCATCAGACAACCATACTGCCCTATTGTATGATGCTCATCCAGCGCCACCATTCTATTTCAAGGCTATATCAAGAGCGGAAGTGCTGAAATTACTGAGATCCATATCTGCCAATACCAACTCTGGTTCTGACTCACTGGAACCTCATCTTCTTAAGCTGGCTGCTCCACTCATTGCCTCACCGATTGCCAGAATCTATACTTTATCCCTTATCCATAGCACTGTGCCGGACTTATGGAAATCTGCAAGAATAACACCTGTCTTTAAAAAAGGTGATCCAAAGGACATGGTCAATTACAGACCTATAGCAATTCTCTCTGTCCTTAGCAAGATCCTAGAGAAAATAGTTGCATCGCAGACCATTGACTACCTTACCTGCTATAATCTCCTCTCGGACACCCAGCATGGTTTCAGAAAAGGTCATAGCACCACCACGGCTCTTCTTCAACTAACTACTGATATTCTGTCCAACATGGATTCTGGAAAACTCACAGGTGCCATCTTCCTTGACCTCACTAAGGCTTTCAACCTTGTAGACCATCCCTTGCTTCTCTCCACTCTCCATAAATTCCATTTCTCTACCCCTGTTGTGGACTGGTTCTGTAGCTACCTGTCAAACAGGTTGCAAGCTGTCAAATTTAACTCCTCCCTGTCCAACACGTCTACTATCAACCTTGGGGTCCACCAGGGCTCTATCCTTGGGCCCCTTCTGTTCTCAATTTTTATCAACAATGCAGCTGAGGTCCTGGAATCCTGCTCAGCTATTCTCTACGCTGATGACTTGATCATCTATACTAGTTCTTCTAGTATTGCCTGCATAAACACATCACTGACTTCAGACTTCAATAAGGTCTTAGACTGGCTACTAGACTGTAAGCTTGTACTAAATGAAAAGAAAATGAAAGCCATGCTCCTAGGCTCCGCACCGACGATTAAGACCTGTTCTAGTTTGCTGGAAGTTCTTCACCTAGGAGAATTTCCACTTGGAAAATGTCACTTCCTTCAAGTACCTTGGGATCCTGATGGACCAGTCCCTGAATTTTAATCTTAACATTCAGTCCTCGTGCAAAGCTGTAAACTTTAAACTGGGAGTAGCTTACAAAACAAGCTACATGCTTACACCCTCGGCCAAATTAGCAATTGCCCAAGGTATTCTGCTCCCCACCCTTACTTATGGTGCCTCTATTCTTACCTCTGCCCATAAAACCTCCCTACTAAAATGGGATGTAACTTATAACAATATATGCCAATTTGCCTCTTCATCACCTCGACTCAAACATCACTGCCTTCTTTACAAGGATCTGAATTGGCTCTCACCCTCTGCCAGTAGACAATACTACCTTGGATCACTATTGGACTCGATCATCTGGGAAAAAGACCCATCCCAGCTGGCGGCGTTACTGGTCCCTCAACCATCCTCCTATGGCCTGCAATCAGCTGACAAATCCTTGCTCTATGTTCCGAGATGTCGGACGACTAAAGGCACAGGAGCCTTCCAATTCTCTGCTCCCGGGCTATGGAATGCTCTTCCACTCAACCTCCGGCTGTCTCAGTCTCACTTTGGATTTAAAAGTAAATATCTTCGCTATCTATCCTTAGCTGATGCTTGTACATGCTTTGACCCAACCTGAAGCTCCTAAGACTTACCAGTAATGTCACCCCTGCTCTAATCCAGCTCCAAGACTGTCTCTTCTTCCCCTCCCCATATTTTTCCTTCTCTTTGTAAATAACTTCTTGACTACTAGCTCTCTTCCTTCTCAAACCTTGTTGCTGACCATCCACTGTTGTTTTGCCAGTTACCACCCCATGACCTTCCTTCTGTCAGTCTTTCTTCGTATGTTTGAATATTCCTCACATTTCTCTCTATACAACCTTATTATCTTATTAACCCTTTCACTCCACAGGTCGGGTCTGTGGTTTCTGCACTTATACAGATAATGGCAGTAAGATATATAATAACGCTTGCCATTATTTTTTGTTGTTTCTACCCATTGTATTTTTGTAGCACTGCTGTACTGTTCCTCTATTTGTATTATTGTACCTATGTTGCTGTTGTTCAACCATTCTCTTTTTGTTGTACTCTCCTGGGTCATGCCTGAAAATAGTCATTTTATGGCTAGTGCACCTACCCAGTTAACAAAAACTAAATAAATAAATTATTCACTGATTTGCCAATCTCTGTCTCCACACTCACCACACCTGCTGTTGGGGACAAAAGGGCATCAAAATACCAAGAAAAAAGTGTTTTATAAGCTTTAGGGCTCTTTTCCTCGGGAACTCTGAAGAGGAATGTCTACTCCGTTCTGCTGCCAAGCCATGCACCCCCCCAAGACATCCCATTTTAATGAGTGAATTTTTGCTGCATGTTTATTTAGGATGTTTTAATTGAATTTGTTGTGGCCTACACCAGCAATCTCAAATGAAGGAGAATAACAGTAGTGCAGTCAGTTAATTCCAGCAGAACCTGTAAAAAGTGAATAGAAGCAGATGTTACATTTTAGTTAGTCTATCCCAGGCAAAAAAAAAAAGATATTTACTGTGAACAAAATAAATAAATACACAAACATAATTCTGTACTTTATCACTGTTAAATCAAGAAATTAAATCAAGAAAATGGCACAACTTTCAGAAAATGGAGTGTAATTATGGAATGGGAATAACAGCGCTCTGATGCTGTTGTACATAAAATAGTTAGACAGCCTGATTTTTCTGTGGAACGGTTTTGCTGAATTGCAGCCATATTCCTGTCAGTGTTGGTGATGGTTGGTATAAGGGATTAATCTGACAGCAGTCAGTGATCCTTAATCCCACACTATATTTAATCTATTTGCTTTGCATGCTAAGAGGATTTTGGTTTAAAAGTACATCAGAAGTAATGCTGGATGTGTACAAAAGATCAGGCAGGCGGCCTTTCCACAGATCTTAGCCTTTTTTAAACATGGTTTTCTTGGACCTCTGTCCTAAAAAAACACTACTGTGTCAAATAAGGATCTATCTGCATGGCAAGTGCATATGTTTTTTTCTTTAATCCACAGCCCTATCGACATGTTGAACATTCATATTGCCTGCGCAGTACGTTGAGTGGTGTATAGTACTGTACAATGTGAAGAAGGCAATTGCTACAGTAAAATAAACCAGCTTTAAAGAATAATGCTACTGCAGAGGAAAATGCTGTTTCTTACTAAACAATGAGTCACATTCTTGTTCCTATTTAATGTGCACCCCTTTTAAATTTATAGTATAGCTCTCTTGTATAAATCTTTCTAGTAAGCAAACCCTTTTAACAAAAACAGTGTATAAGATGTCATTTTATTCCAGACAGCCATTTATAAGCATACGCATTCCCTTAAACAGTTTACTAAAAAAGGCCTTTTTGCATTTTACACATAATTTTTAGCAGCATGTTCCACTGAAAAAAGTAATATACTTTACAATGACAGAGGCACAAGCCAAAATGTTCTCATGTTGGTGTTTGTTTCTCTACAGTAAATACAACTATGCAAAACTTCGGATAGAGCTGTGGGCATTGGATTTCTATTTCCAGAATTATTAAATTTGGTATTATATTCTCCAAGCTCAAGGTGACCACCCTCTGATCCAGACTGCAATACTGTATGAGTAATGTTATCATTCCCCAGTCATAGCTACTTATACTGCAAACTGGAATGTCTTATGGCCTTCTATGCTATTTTAGGTTTCAGCATGGTTCAGTTGGTAGTGCGACATAGACAACCAGCTCTGAGTGCTTGAGTGCTGTATTAATTTTTGTTATTACATATAAAATATGTGATGGGAAGGTCAGTTTGAGGAAAAGGCTGTCTTACTGGAACTGACACATCAAGACTCCCCAGGGATAGTTCAAAGGACAGAAGGTGGTTTGAGTCTGCAGCTATTTAAAATGCAATTCCTTTGTTCAATTTTCTTTGAAGGCAGGAACCAAAGTATCCACTTTATAATGCCCTCAGGGAGATCCTTTGACTTGCATAGTTGCCAGGAAGGACTTGTAGGAAGGGGTGTCGGAGAGAGGCCAGAATGGACATTGAAGAGGTTTGATGTCTGAGCCAGGGAGAACCCAGACGAATTTGATAGATCCAATATACATTTCCTGGGGAACCCTTGAATTACTTCAGAGAGACCTTTGAGGTGTAGATTCCAAGGTCCAGACAGGATTAAAGAGGCAAATACACTTTTGCTTTGAATACAGTGACTTAGATCAAAGAAACTTTTGAGATGTATGTGTAGCAGAGCACAAACCAGTTTTGATCAGCTAACTTGAGGAGAGAAAGATTGAGTATGCCACTTATCATTTTTTTTAATCTTGTTGGGAGATCCTGTGCTTTAAAATATAACTTTTAATACTCCAAGGCGGAGTTTAATGACATCATGAGAAGACCGGCTCAGAACTGTTTTAATTGCTGAAAGAACCTTGACAGAGACACAAGACAATATTTTCTGACGGAGAGAAGAGAGACCCTCAAAGCACTGAAAGAAAGTAAGCATTAAATGAGACCAGTCTAAATGTATGTATTGCAGGAACTGTACTTTTTCCTGTTTGTTGTAAGGCTGTATATGTTGGGATATATACTGTATTTGTTCTTTATTTATTATTCTGTTTTGATATTTTAAAATAAAGAGATATTTTTACAACTAAACTGTCTGGAGTGCCTTGACATTTCTTTTTATTTAAGTGGAGCTTTTAAAGGTTATACAGTAGTAACACTGTGTATGAGCTTATTGTATACCAAACTGGGAAATGGATAGAGTTCTCTCAAGTCTTGCATAGAGTTCTAAGGGTTCATTTGAAAGACCTGGTTGGGTGCCCATAGACAAAGATATCTGGCCCCCAAAGACAGAATTATCTGAGCCAGATTATTGGGTACACTAACAAGAGGCTACCAGTTTGAATCCTTCTAGAGCTTGAGACTAAGGTGACTTGAACCCACAAAACAGACAAGAGGGTTAACTTGTCTGTTCACTGTACACAAATCATATGCTCAGAGGTTGGCACTTTGGGAGTAGAGGGATGACCGGCTGAGCGAGTTTGTGACAGATTGGTTGGCAGTGGTGGCATAAAATGTTTGGTGGTATAAGCTTCATTGTTCAGTGTGTTTGCTTGAAACTGTTTAGCTCACTTGGAAAAAAAAAAAAGAAAAACAGTGTTTTATTTCAAAAGGAAACAGAACTATATTCCTTGACTTACAGTTAAGTTCCCACCCATTTTATTTTTTTTTCTGAAGTGCCAGTCAGTATAGTATTAGTAGTGAGAGAAGAAGAAAATGGCTTCCGACTACAGCAAGCACACTGTAGATTTCGTAAAGCAGTTGTGTGGGGATAGGGGAGTCATATTTGGGGTGAAAGCCAGTAAGCAGAACCTCATAGAGGCCCTGATGGTAGCAGATACCCAGGGCAACGAGATACCAACCATGACTGAAAGGGACTAGACCTCGAGTATGGCAGAAATAGTGGCCAGTGAGGGATCCCTAGCTGATGAGGCAGACAGCAGGGCCACTGTCAGTGAAGGGTCAGAGCAGCAGGGTAAGGTCACCAGTTTCCTGAATCCAGACGTGCTCAAATTGCAAATTGAGTTGCGCAGGATGGAACTGGAGGCAGAGTGACAACAGAGGGAGGCAGACCGTGAGGAATGTGAGCAGCAGCGAGAGGCAGAGGAGAAGAGAGAGCGACAATGCAGAGCTGCAGAGGAAAGGAGAGAGGAGCACCACTGGCAACATGAACTGGAGAAGCTACGACTTCAACCAGCGGCACCAGGGCAGGTAAGTGGCTTGGGTTTAACTGGGACTCAAGGACTGGGTTACAAATTGAACTCTAAATTAATAGCTGAGTTTAAGGATGCGGAGGACATGGATGCCTTTTTAAATTCTTTTGAAAAAGTTTATATTCAGGCTAAAATTCCTAGAGAGTCCAGGAGCTTCCAGCTATCCCCTCTACTTACCGGAAAAGCTTGGGATGCATTGGGTCAAATGGACAATAAAGACAGTGATGATTACAGCAATTTAAAAGCTGCACTACTAAAAAAGTTAGAATTAACTGCTGAATCTTACAGAGCTAAATTCCGTAAGCTCAGGAGAAGCCCTGATATGAGCTATGAGGAGCTAGCCACAAAACAACGTCAGTTTTTAAAACGTTGGTGGGAAGGAATTGAGGCAAACACTGTTGATCAAATTGAAAATGTGATTATATTAGAACAGTTTTATTGGGCATGCCCAGCAGAGTTAAGAACCTGGCTAGAGGACCAAGATCCAAAAACAGTGCAAGAGGCTGCTGAACTCTCGGACCACTATGCCAAGAGCAGACCTGCTCTGAGAGCGAATGGGGCGAGTGTGGCAGTGTAGAAAGGGAAAAGCATGCATTCAGGGCAGCTAAAACCCTCATTGCCTCCACTGAAACTAGTTAGCCCCAGGTTTCAAAGAAAAGATTTCTCTGAAATAAGAAATGTTTGTTGGTTATATAAAGAAACTGGCACATTGCCAGACAGTGTTCAAGAAGGGCAAGCAATAATATGCAAAGTAGTACCAGAAAGGAAGTGGGTTGTTTGTGTGTCCCTAGAAGCATGCCAGTGAACATGAGGGAACACATGCACCCAGTCATGGTAAATGGTGTACAGATGCAGGGGTTAAGGGACAAAGGGGCATCCCTGACTTTGGTAAAAGGGGATCTGGTACAGTCTGGTCAGCTTATACCCAATAAATATGTGAGTGTACAGGACTTTGCGAGTGAAGCAAAAACATTGCCCCTGGCCAGTATTCTCCTGGACTGGGGTGAAACAGGGGGAAGTGTGCAACAGGTGGCTGTAGTTAACACATTAGCAGTGGATATGATCCTGGTTAACGATCTCCAGCAGGGGCTGGTATGTGCAGTTACCCGTAGCCACGCGGCCAGGGAAAATTGTAGTTCCCTGAGCCCCCCAGAAGCCATTGGGGAAGATACTGAGAGGCTGGTTCCTCAGCCTGTCTCTCCAGAGGGGGAGACTGATAAAAAGAGGGTAGAAATTTCCCCAGTAGCAAATAACCACATAGCTACAGAAGGTTACTCCGAAGAGGGAGGGGTGACTCCTTGTCAGAGGGTAGGGATTGACAGTGATACTGAGGGCCCTGACGCTAGTGCTATGGACCCTAGTTTAGCGACTGAAGGGGACCTGTCCCATGCCTTGGGAAGGTGTGAGGGGTTCGCAGCTGCTCAAAGGAGTGACCCTAGTTTAGAGAAGCAAAGGGCTTGGACAGACTCAGACGGTGCACACGGAGGTGTCGGCAGACATAAGGTTTATTGGGAAAATGGACTTATGTACACACAGGCAGTACAGACAGAGGGAGGGATGCTAGGCAGGCAGCTTGTCATTCCTCAGAGATATCATGAGCAGTTGCTCAAGGTTGCCCATGATATTCCCTTGTCTGGTCATCTGGGAATCACGCAGACAATGCAGTGGTTGGTGCAGAATTTCTACTGGCCTAACTTCACCCAGCAGGTGAAGGAGTATTACAGACCTTGTCACCGGTGCCAAGAAATAGGGAAGGCGGGCAAGAAAACCCAAGCCTCCCTGATCCCCTTGCCCATAGTGGACCAGCCATTCCAGAGGGTGGGAATGAACACTGTGGTGCCTTTAAATACACCCAGCTCCTCAGGGAAAAGGTTCATCCTGACTGTGGTGGATTATGCCACCCAGTATCTAGAGGCAGTCGCCCTATCCTCACTGAGGACAGACAAAGTGGCAGATGCCTTGCTTGGGATTTTCTCCTGTATTGGGTTCCTGCAATAGGTAATCAACGATCGAGGGGGTTCCTTCATGTCGGACCTAATGAAATGTCTATGGAAGAAGTGTGGGGTGGTGCAGAGATGCACAACACCGTATCACCCACAAGCCAATGGGCTTGTGGAATGCTTCAGTGGTACCCTAACGTCAATGCTCCGGGTGTTTGCTGAACAGCATGGGAGGGACTGGGAAAAATACCTTCCCCACCTGTTGTTCGCATACAGGGAGGTGCCCCAAGAGTTGACAGGATTTTCCCCCTTCGAACTCTTGTATGGATGCCAGGTACGTGCGCCCCTAGACTTGACCTGGGAGGACTGGGAAGGCAAGCATGCCACCAAGGGAACTCCCATTGTGGATTATGTCCTAAGGTTTAGGGAAAGGCTGAAGGAGCTTACGGGGACAGCTCAGAGTAACTTGGCAGCTTCCCAACAGAAACAAAAAGTATGGTACGACCACAGAGCCAGAGCTCGCTTGTACATGGTGGGTCAGGAAGTTATGGTCCTTATTCCGGTCCAGAAAGACAAGCTGCAAGCTGAGTGGGCAGGACCATACAAAGTGGTTAGGAAGGTAAATGACATAAACTACATTGTGGAGTTACCTGACCATAGACAGACAGAAAAGATGTACCATGTCAACATGATGAAGCCATATGCAAATAGGGCTGATGTGGGGTTCGCCGTATGTAGTCATGGGGAGGGGACGGACAAAGGAGACCCCCTTCTGGACTTGCTGGAACAGAGTAAGTGGGAGTCCTCTGTGGAGGCAGTAAAATCGTCTCTCCAGCTGACTCCGGGCCAGATCCAGAAACTGAGGAAGGTTTTAGCAGACTTTGCCCCCTTGTTTAGCGCCAAGCCTCTACTAACCCCCTTAGCAACACACAATTTGGACAGGGACACTGACGTCCATACAGTGGACAGCATATCGGGTGTCAGAGGCTGTCCAAAAGGACATTAGAAGGGAAGTGGAGGAGATGCTGGATTTAGGGGTAATCCAGAGATCCCACAGTCCCTGGGCCTCACCCATTGTCCTTGTACCCAAGCCAGATGGCTCAACTCGTTTTTGTGTAGACTATCATGGACTGAATGCAGTCAGAAAGTCAGACGCCTACCCAATGCCCCGGACAGACGAACTCCTGGAAAAGTTGTGGGGGGAGACCTACCTTATGACCATTGACCTGACAAAGGGGTATTGACAGGTAGAGTTGACAGACAGAGCTAGGGAGATGTCAGCCTTCATCACTCTGATAGGCTTATTTGAGTTCAAAGTAATGCCTTTTGGAATGAAAAACGCCCCAGCCACTTTCCAAAGGTTGGTGAACCAGGTGGTAAATGGTGCTGAGGAGTGCACCATGGCGTACCTGGATGACATTGCCATCTTCAGTACCTGATGGGAGGAACACCTGTCACATGTTAGGGAAATGCTGGGCAGAATACAGAAGGCCGGGCTCACTGTCAAAGCCGAGAAGTGCCAGGTGGCCATGGGAGAAGTGGCATACCTCAGGCATGTGGTAGGCCGGGGACAACTCCATCCTAACCAGATAAAAATAGAGGTAATACAGGCATGGCCCCGACCATTAACTCAGAAGCAGGTCAGGAGTTTTCTCAGGACAGCAAGGTACTACAGAAAGTCTGTACCTAGTTACAGTACCCTGGCTGCTCCCCTATCTGACCTGACAGAGAAAAAATGCCAAGGAAAATTACCTGGGGTCCAGCCTATGAGGAAGACTTTACCAAACTGAAGGAGGCACTGTGCAGTGCTCCTGTTTTGACAAGTCCAGACTATAGCAAAACATTTGTAGTTCAGACGGACACCTCAGACGTGGGTATTGGGGCAGTACTAAGCCAAACATCCAGCAAAGGGAGGGACCACCTGATAGCCTACCTGAGCAGAAAGCTGCTCCCAGGAAACAAGCATACTCCATGGTGGAAAAGGAATGTCTTGCCCCAGTGTGGGCCCTAAAGAAACTGGAGCCATACTTGTATGGGCAGCCTTTTGTGGTGCAGACTGACCACAGCCCCCTGGTTTGGTTTATGCAGATGGTGAAAAACAATGGCAGACTGCTCAGATGGAATCTTGCTTTACAAGGGTATGATTTGAAAATCGTACATAGGGCCGGAGCCAAAAATAAGAACTCAGATGGACTGTCTAGGGTCTATGAGGAGTGAGCTGATTTGGGAAGCTCATCCCATGTAGGGGATGGATCCCCCAAACTCAGTCTAGGTGGGGAGGAGTGTGACGTAGAAAGCCAGCTCTGAGTGCTTGAGTGCCGTATTAATTTTTTTTATTACATATAAAATATATGATTGGAAGGTCAGTTTGAGGAAAAGGCTGTCTTACTGGAACTGACACATCAAGACCCCCCAGGAATAATTCAAAGGACAGGAGGTAGATTGAGTCTGCAGCTATTTAAAATGCAGTTGCTTTGTTCAATTTTCTTTGAAGGCAGGAACCAAAGTATCCACTTTATAATGCCCTCAGGGAGATCCTTTGACTTGCATGGTTGCCAGGAAGGACTTGTGGGGAGGTGTGTCGGAGAGATGCCAGAATGGACATTGAAGAGGTTTGATGTCTGAACCGGGGAGAACCCAGACGAATTTGGTAGGGCCAATATACATTTTCCGGGGAACCCTTGAATTACATCAGAGAGACTTTTGAAATGTAGATTCCAAGGTCCAGACGGGATTAAAGAGGCAAATACACTTTTGCTTTGAATACAGTGACTCAGATCAAAGAAACTTTTGAGATGTATGTGTAGCAGAGCACAAACCAGTTTTGATCAGTTAACCTGAGGAGAGGAAAATTGAGTATGTCACTTATCATTTTTTTTTAATCTTGTTGGGACATCCTGTGCTTTAAAATATAACTTTTAATACTCCAAGGCGGAGTTTAATGACATCATGAGAAGGCCGGCTCAGAACTGTTTTAATTGCTGAAAGAACCTTGACAGAGACACAAGACAATATTTTCTGACGGAGAGAAGAGAGACCCTCAAAGCACTGAAAGAAAGTAAGCATTAGATTAGACCAGTCTAAATGTATGTATTGTAGGAACTGTACTTTTTCCTGTTTGTTGTAAGGCTGTATGTGTTGGGATATATACTGTATTTGTTCTGTATTTATTATTCTGTTTTGATATTTTTACAATGAAACTGTCTGGAGTGCCTTGACATTTCATTTTTATTTAAGTGGAGTTTTTAAAGGTTATAGTAACACTGTGTATGAGATTATTGTATACCAAACTGGGAAATGGATAGAGTTCTCTCAAGTCTTGCATAGATTTCTAAGGGTTCATTTGAAAGACCTGGTTGGGTGCCAGTAGGCAAAGATATCTGGCCCCCCGAAGACAGAATTATCTGGCCTGATAATTGGGAACGCTAACAAGAGGTTATCAGTTTGAATCCTTCTAGAGCTTGAGACTAAGGTGACTTGAACCCACAAAACAGACAAGAGGGTTACCTTGTCTGTTCACTGTACACAAATCATACGCTCAGAGGTTGGCACTTTGGGAGTAGCGGGCTGAGCGAGTTTGTGACAGGCAGAACATCCCTCTTTGGGCCAGAAAGTCATGGGTTCTAGTCCTGTATTGGGCCTTGGGTTCAAACCCAGAATGCTAGCACTCCAGTGCTGTACTGGATGACTGCTGTACTGCTGGAGTGTGCCACCCTTTGGATGAAATGTTAAGCTGAGGTCCATTCTGCTCCTCTCTTCTGCTGTTCTGGTGAGCGTCCAAGTGAAAGTCAACAAACCCATGACAGTCTCTGCAAGAGTAGGG
The DNA here is from genome assembly GCA_016271365.2 of Neoceratodus forsteri. Lineage (NCBI taxonomy): Eukaryota > Metazoa > Chordata > Ceratodontiformes > Ceratodontidae > Neoceratodus > Neoceratodus forsteri. The sequence goes on along the minus strand of CM057450.1, from coordinate 1,501,876,579 downwards.
GGCCTTCACCAGCATTCTGGCCAACATTTACATTCCCTATGCAATCAGTTCAGGCAATTGCCCATGACTGTGGGGGTGTAGATGGTTGGAACTGTTATCACCAGACTTTTACAGTCAGTGTTATTACCAGTCTAGTTCTTTGCTGGTATAACACTTTGGGATATTGTGAGTATGAAAAGTCCTATAAATATATATATGAACATATGAAAGGGCCAGCAGAAGAAGGCCATTTGGTCTATTGAATCTGCTTGTATTGCAGGGTCCCTAGCTTACGCCACTGACCCTGCTCCCCCCGGTTCCCTCCTTTCCTGTCTACCCCTTCCCAGGTCCCATAGTTTCCCTTATGCCTATCACAGGCCCTCTTTAAAGCTCCCCACTGTCTTCTCTGAGACCACTTCCTCTGGTAGCATGTGCCAGTTGGCTACCACCCTTTCGGTAAAGAAATGCTTTTTAACTTCTCTCTTAAACCTCTCCCCACCAGCTTTAGACTGTGACCCTTCATGGTTCGACTGTCCATTAGTTTGAAGAGACCTTCCCTATCCACTCTGTTTATCTCCTTCAAGTATTTGAAGGTCTCTATTATGTCCCCTCTCACTCTCTTCTCCTCCAGGGAGTACATTCCCAGAGCCCCCAGCCTCTCCTTGTAAGACTTCCCTTGCTGATCTGCGATCATCTTGGTCACCCTCCTCTGGACTTTCTCCAGCAGGCCGATGTCCTTCTTAAGGAATGGAGCCCAGTATCTCACTCCATACTCTAGATGCAGTCTCACCAATGACCTGCATATTGGCAGTATAACTTCTTTCTGCCTACTGCTGATTCCCCTGGCAGTACACCCCAACATCCTGTTTGCACTTTCCGCTGCCTTTTGAACTGTGTTAAGTACTTCAGGTCACTAGTTATCATCACTCCCAGATCCTTTTCTTCCTCGTTGTTGCTACCTGCCCCCCCCCCCCCCGATACAGTAGTACTTGGTCCTTGGGTTCCTGGCTCCGATGTGCATAACTTCACATTTCTTGGCATTGAAGCCAAGTTGCCAGATCCCTGACCATCTCTCAAGTTTTCTGAGGTCTTCCCGTAGGTCTTGTATCCCTTCCACTGTGTCCACCCTCCCACAGAGTTTGGTGTCATCTGCAAACAGTCACATTTTCCCAAAATGCCCTCACCAATGTTGCTGATGAAGACATTAACCAACCCCGGCACCAGCACTGAGCCCTGCAGGACCCCACTGATGATTTACCTGATGCTGGATAACTCTCCCCTACTGCCATCCTCTGGGTCCTGTTCCTCAGCCAGCTTTCTACCCACTCGGTCATTTCCCCCCCCAACTTCGAGATCTGCCAGTTTCCTGATCAACCACTTGTGGGACACTGAGTTGAAGGCCTTACTGAAGTCCAGGTAAAGGATGTCCACCACTTGACCCCTGTCAACTACCCTGGTCACCCAGTCAAAGAAGTCAATCAAGTTTGTTTGGCATGATCTTCCTCCCATAAAGCCATGCTGCCTCTCATCACGGAGACCATTCTCTTCCATGTACCCTACCAGCCTTTCCTTAAGGATGGTCTCCATTAGTTTGTACATGATTGAGGTCAGACTGACTGGTTTCTAGTTCCCCGGGTCATCCCTGGGTCCACTCTTGAGGAGAGGCACCACATGTGCCATTCTGCAATCCTGAAGTACCACGCACAACTCCAGAGAACTATTGAAGTGGCTCACCAGCGGACCCACAAGCTCCTCTGCAAGCTTTCTTAGCACCCTTTGGTGTATGCCATCAAGTCCTGGGGACTAGTCCACCTTTAGTGCCAGCAGTCCTTCCCTCTATTCACTTCTATCGCTTCATCTGTGCTCCCTCACCCCCCCATTCCCTCAGATGGCATTGGCCCATCTTATCATGACTACTGTGATCTGCCTATTACCAAGCTTGTATCACCAGTGAATTCCTGTAAGACTGATTGCTCTTTTAATCTAAGCATTATGTACTGTACTGTTTTGTTTGCTGTGATGTATTGCTCTCTTGACGAGGTGCCTTTGTAAATTAATCTTTGACTCAAAGGTCTGTGAACTGATGCTCTAATAAATAAATAAATAAATAAATAAATAAAAATCTTTTTCCCCCTAGTGAAGACTGAGCAGAAGTATCTTTCAGCACCTCCGCCTTGCTCCCATCTTTCTCCACCCAGTCCTCCCTTTTTCCTAAGCCTAACTATCCCTTTCCTCTTGTCCCTTCTCTCACTTATGTAGTGAAAGAAGGCTTCTCCCCCCTCTTAATCCCTTCAGTAATTTGAAGTTCCTTTTGTGCCTTAGCTTGCTGCATTACCTTGCCCACAGCTTTGGCCATCTTCAGGTAGTTTTCCTTATCCACTTCACTCACAGTCCTCCTGTATCTCCTGTAGGCCGTACTCTTGTCCCTCACCACCCTGGCAACTGCATAGTTGAACCAGATTGGTGATTTGGCCCCTTAGTTCTTCCCCCTAAGCCTAACACACTCCACTGTGGCAGCCAATATTGCCTCTTGATGATGGTCCATTTCTGGTCCACCCCCATTTCTGCTCTGACCCCCTCTAGGTGTATCCTTATTACCTCGCCTGTCCTCCTGAAGTCCGCCCTCCTGAAATCCAGGAGGTTGGTCTTGGTGGGGATGCTTTCCCTGCCCATATCCAACCTGAACCACACTGTGCTGTAGTCTTTACTTCTCAGGGATTCCCTGACCATTATTTCTTGCACGTGCTCCCCGTTTGTGAGCACTAGATCAAGGATTGCCCCTTCCGTCATGGTCTTGGTGATGCCCTGAATCAGAAACCCACTCTGTATCACATCCAGGATCACTTGGCTCCTGGCACAGGATGTGGCCTGTATACCCAGTCCACCTTGGGCAGATTAAAATCCATCACCACTACCACCTCCCCCTTTCTTGCAGCTTCCAGCAACTGTAAACTCAGCTCCCTGTCTCTTTCCTCCTTCTGGTTGGATGGCCTGTAGACCACCCGCAACCTCATTCCTCCCTCTATTAGTCTGGAGTTGAATCCATAGTGCTTCCATCCCCCAACCCCTTTACTGTCTGCTCCCTCATGCATATTATACCCTCCATGATATTAGGTGCCCCCCCTTTGCCTATTTCACTGTCTTTTCTGTATAACTTGTAACCTGGGATCGGGAGGTCCCAGTCATGGTGTGGTGCAGCCCACAACTCGATAACTGCTGCTGTGTTGACTTTTCCCTCCACTAAGAGTGCCTGCATGTCTGCCATCTTGTTACTGAGACTACAAGCATTGAGTGACACCACCCTCCACCTTGACTCTGTGCTTCCTTATCTTCTTTTTGTACTATTCCCAACCTGCCCATTTCCTGTACTCTCCCCCTCATCCCTCCCTGTACTTACTTGCTCCCCATCCTCTTCACACCCACCCTCCCAATTACTACTGCTAGTGTGGAGGGGGGTCCACTGACCTCCTCACACCGGAGTCTCAGAGCTTGCTGGCCCCTCCCTCCCCTTTAGCAGTTTAAACTCAGTTAGTTGGCTATGTACTCCCCCAGTTTGTCCTTGAGTACAATTGAGCCCTCCCAACTAAGATGTAGTCTATCTATCAAATACAACATCTTGTTCAACCATCATGTGCTCACCCAGCCCCTGATACATTTGAACCCTTCTACTCTGCACCAACTCCTCAGCCAGCCATTAAACTACTCTATTCTTTTTCTCCTGACTGTGCTGGTTCTGGGGACTGGTGTCACTTCTGAAAATGTCAAAGAGCTCACTATCTCCTTGCAGGTCTTTGCTAATTCCCTGAACCTACCCAACACCCCAACCCCCATCAATTCCCTTGCTAATTCGTTGGTTCCTAGATGGATGACTAAGTTAGGTTTTCTGCCAACCTCTCTTACAACTTCCCTGATTCTTGGCCCTGCCCTCCCTGCTGTCATCCCCTGCATACAAGTCACCATCTTTTCTGCCTTTGGGTCCCCCTTCTTCCCCCAACAGATACCCTTTATTATGGAGTCACCAATGATTACCATTCTTCCGTCCCATGCAAGCATGGCTTCCAACCTCCTATCATCTCCTATTATACTAGCCATCTCCCCACTCATCTGCACCCTATCTGTTCAGGTTATCTCCCTGTTACCTCCACCACTATCCCCCCCAACCGCCTCACCATCCCCCTCTTTCCTGGCTGTCCTTGCTTGCTACCACCTTTCCCTCATTTTCCTTTACCCTGATTCCTCCCTCCCCTCCATCCTCCACTCCCACTGACTACCTCTTCCTCCCAGCCTTCCCAAATTACTCACCTCTCTCTTCCCCTTACCTCCAGCCTTTGACTGTGGGTCGCCCCGATCTACCACCTCACCACTTTACTCAGCCTCCCTTAAACTGGTTAATGCTGCATACCTATTCGACAAGGGCACCCCAACATCAGATCCCACCCCTATTCTTCCTCTTCCAGTCCCTCCCTTTCTGTCTTCTGCTTAGCCTCTCACCCACCTACTGTTTCCCCTATCCACCTGCCAGTCCCCCACACCAGTTCTATGGATCTTTGAGGAGATTTCACTCGACACTGTGGTATTCTCCCTACTCCCAACCCATACCTGCAGTCCACCTTCCCAAAAGCTGTCCCTACCTGTCTCTTCTTCCACTGCTCTGTTTCCCTGTCTCCCCACCCCACACTCTCCAGCTCCCACCTGAGCATTCATACTTCTGCCCTGAGCTATTCCAAGCTCCTGCGCACTAGGCAGCCCCCTACTTTCCACATCATCCCCAGAAATACTGAGGCCCCACATCCATTACAGCATACCATCCTCCTTTCCCTATCCTGGTCCCTGTGCATATTTGTATTTTCTCCACCTCCACGCCCATCCCAGCTATCCTGCTCCCTGTACCAGCTCCTATTTCCCCACACCCTCCTTTTTCAGCCTATCCCAGCTCCAGCTATGTATCTCAGCTATGGCCCAATCAGTGCTGTTTTCAGTTTACAGATTATCCCCAAGTCCCCTTTTATCTAATAATCTCTTCTGCCCTGGCTCATTTCATGACTATAGCCTGGCCTGAGACAAGGATCAGATACTTTCCTCTTTCCACCTTGCTTTGTACCCACAAACCTCCTTCTTTGTTGCCCTATTGAAATGTAGGCCAACCCTGGTTATGTCATAGCCCCCCTTTCTTTCTGTAGTGCAGGTTCCTACCACACTGCCCTCTTACCTCAATTACTCTGACCAGTGTGGCCTGCAGTCCTCCTTGTGGATGCTCTACTGGGGCCCCCAGATGCCACTAGGACAGACGCTACACTCCTGCTTCATGGTGCTTATGCTTCAGGGTCGCTTATGCTTCAGGGTCAACTTGGACCCCTGAGTAATATATAGGTATATAGGGACTACAGCTGTCCTATTGGCTGGCTGAAGTCCCGAGATCCATTGGGACCCCCAATGGCACCGTGCAATGGCTGCCAATCTTCCACCCACTGCCCACCTTCTGGTGTTTCCCCCCTCCTCCCAGCAGTCCCTTGACCCCTGCACCTCTAGCACTCGGCAATGAAACAAAATATTTTTTTTTTACATGAGCAATACAGGACTCAGCCCTTTCCCAGCAGAAACAAAACCCTGCAGTAGCACTTATCTGTGCTCTGGACGCTGCTCCTCCACTCCTGTTGGTATCCACTTGCCGTCTCTATTCTGGCAGGCTTGCTTTCTGAGGCTATTTAAACTACAGCCACCCTATCGGCTGGCTGTAGTCATAAGGTCTGTTGGGATCCCCAATGGTGCCATACAATGGCCACCGATCTCCCACCCACAGCCTATTCCTGGTGCTCCCCCCTCCTCTCAGCAGTCCCTTTACCCCACACCCTTAACACTTAGCAATGAAACACAATGTTGTTTTTTTACATGAACACAGGACTCAGCCCTTTCCAAGCAGAAAAAAACTGCAGTAGCACTTATCTGTGCTGTGGACACCGCTCCTCAACTCCTGTTGGCATCTTCTGGCCATCTATACTCTGGCGGGCCTGCGTTCTGAGGCTATTGGAACTGCAGCCACCCTATTGGCTGGCTGTAGTCATGAGGTCTGTTGGACCCCCCAAAGGCGCTGTGCAACAGCCACCGATCTCTCGCAAGAAGGGCAGATTTTTCTTGTCAATGCCAAAAATTATTTTACATAAATAAATATCTAGCAAAATAAATGCCTTCCCCGACAACTAAAGTACAATTGCTATCAAATTTATTTACATCTTATGAGTAAGCCTGGGTAGAACATGATACCTTGTAATGTGTTTCAATGGGCTAAGGGAGAGAAGTGGTCCTCTCGTAGTATTGCATTGTTCTGCAGTTTATATAGCACAGGTGACTCATTTTTGCTGCAGTACATAAAGACAAGTGAAAAGCTCAGAAGGCTGCATGAGAACTGAGAAAGCACAATACTTAAACACTTTAGGAGCATTTGAGAAAATATAGTACTGAGTAAGGCAAAAGAATAGCTCAGAGAGCTGTACTGAGAACAAAGAGAAAGCATAGCACATCAGCACTCACAAAGAATAATTGAGAAAATCTATTATGGCGTAGAACCTGGCAAAAGGGGACGCCTTGAAAGTGGTGTCATGTAGTGTATGCATGTTTCTGCTGAACTCTGTCAATGAAATACCCCAATTTTAATGAAGGTAAGAACCAGAGAAATAGGAAAGGAAGAAAATATTTAAATATGCAGGCCCTTTCAGGGCAGCACTTGTAGGGGCAGGGGGTGCACTGGAGTTTGATTCCTGAGTAAATAAATATCTGCCAATACTTACATCGCTGCTAAAAATGTAGTGTAAAAATAGGGATATTGCCTCTTTAAATTTATTGCTGCAGATTTTCTTTTCTTTTTTTTTGAATGTGATGTACTTTATGTCCCCCAACACCAACCGCCTCCCCCCTTCATCCTTACACTCCACGCAGCCCCATCACCTGCCTTCCCTGGGACTTACCTGCCTCTCGTTGATGACCCTCCAAGGAAAGCGCCACTCAGGGGACACACCCCTAAACCCCTGAGCAGAGTTAGAGTGTCGGTGAGGGAGAGTGAGCCCAGTCAGCAGTGCGGGACCTGCGGCAGAGTGGTGGGCGGCATCCTGCACAGTCGGGAATTTTTTTAGTTATGCCCCTGCCCACAAGCGTCATGGGGTGTACTGCTGCTGTTGTGACATCAGAATGACGATGCTCCCCACCCTAGTATACTGGCTCCGAGCTTGCACTATCACCTGTGGTCCCCCAGGTGGCAGTGCAACAGGGGGGAGTTCAGGAACCCTCCCTCCCCTGAGGAGGAGGGCACCCATGGAATGCTTGGCCATCCTCCCCCAGACGATCCTCCAGCAGCCCAGGCTTATTCCCAAACCCAGGTAGCTGGTGTCTTGGGCAGTAGCGTTACAGCTGTGCTGACGGGCTGGCCTATTGCTACAAATTTCTGCTGGATTCCTACCCAAACAGTAAATAGTTCTTACAAATATTTGTAACTTTCCATCAAAATTTCACTGTTAAATTATGATATTGTTTTTTCTGTGTATGGATTTAGTGCTTGTGAATGATGCCAGATAGCACTGAAAGCTGAAACCCCATTTTTATTCTCATGACAAACACAACACAGGGCAATCACAGTGCAAGCTTCCCTACACTGCCCTGCCAGTGTGCCTCAACCTTGTCATGGAAGGACCATAGAGAAGGTTAGAGGTTGATTCAGACTCCATATTAATTCAATAGTTGGCCCCTCATGTGAGACTGCCATCAAGGGTGCCAATTAATGCAAGTTGTGGTGGTGGTTTTGAGATGTGGACACCTGTCAGCTGGAAACTGGATTGAGACCACCACAACTCGTTTCACATAGCCCACTGAACAGCCCTATAATTCAGTTAGATCATGAGCCCTAAACAACTACCTGTTACTTGGCTAAACAGTGATATTTTTTAGCATACTGTATCTGTTTCTGCAGGGACTTGGAGTAAAATGTACATCAAAACAAAAATGGGTGAACATTTTTTTTGACTGAGAGACACCCTTACTAAAGATACTGGGTGTGTCATCTGAAAGTCAGGCTTTAGTTTCTCATGAAAAACTGTCATGCCCAGTTTTATATGCTATTACATACATACAAACATACAACTGTGTCAGCAGATAAAGGCCTTAAAGTCTATCTAGTCTGCTTGAGTGTGCAGTTCCCACTGCATTTATAGAAGGAATTGCCCCCCCGCCATATCCTCCTTGACCTCCCTCAAATACCCCCTCAGCTCCTCTCTTCTCCCCCTCTACCTGCAACTTTCCCCCTCACCCTGTCCTAACCTCTCGTGAAGCTGTCCATCGTTTTTAGAAACACCACCTTCTTCGGCAACTCATTCCACTTAGCTGCCACCCTCACCTTCTTGGTGAAAAATTGCCTCCTCATCTCCCTCCTGACTCCCCCCCCAGCTTCAGGCTGTTACCTCCAGTGGTCTTGTTTCCACTAAGGCTGATGAGGCCCTCGGTGCGCACCCTGTTTATGCCTTTAAGATATCATGCCCCCACTTCTGTCCCCAAAAGAGTACATGTTGAGCCCCCTGAGCCTCCCCTCACAGGTGTTGCCTTGCTGGCCCTGAATCATCTTGGTTGCCCTTCTCAGTTCTGTTTCCAGCAAGCTGAAATCCTTTCTAAGATAAGGGCATCAATACTGCGCACTGTACACTAGGTGCAATCTCACTAGAGACCTGTACAGGGGCAGAATGACCTCTGCCTTCCTGCTGGTAATTCCTGTGGCTATGCAGCCCAGCATCTGATTTGCTTTGGCTGTACCTTTCATGCAGTGTACTGAGTGTTTCAGGTCACTCATGATAATTACACCCGGGTCCTTTTCTTCCTCTGATCTGGTTAACTTCATGCCAACCAACCAGTATTTGGTCCCTGGGATTTTGCCCCCAAGTGCATAACGTTACACCTTTTAGTGTTGAATCCCAGTTGCCAAATGCCAGACTACTTCTATAGCCTAGTCAGGTCTTCCCTGAGTTCTTGTCTCCTCTCCTCCATGTCAGTTAACTCTGTTCTGATAATACTGTAATTGGACTCCACGAATAAGGTAAAAATTTCCAAAATGAAGGGGAAGGAAGAGTTTGACCTCCAAATGGGAAAAAAATTACATGACTTCCAGTTCTGAAGGCATAGAGGTCTTAAAAGGTTGATTTTTCTGAACAAAAGCTTGTTTTTCCAACACCATTTAAATGACCTTCCAAAACACATATCTCTTTGTAAGTTTGAGTTCCCAGATTTGGGACTCTTGAAGTATTTTTACTTAGAAAAATCGAGCCATAAAATTGTTTGACTTTCACAGGGAAAATAACAAACTACAGTAATTTGTTAATCTTTTATGAAAAAGTGAATAAAGCCTTAGATATGGGGAATGCAGTTGATGTTGTGTTACTGGACTTTTCAAAGGCATTTGATAAACTACCACATAAAGGATTAATTGAGGTACTGCTTGATATGAATTTACCTACTAACACTGTAAATTGGGTAGAGGCATGGCTGAGAAATAGGAGGCAGAGTGTTGTTATCAGAGGGGTAATGTCGGATTGGGAGAAGGTCACAAGCGGAGTTCCTCAGGGATCAGTGTTGGGCCCATGTTTATTTAATATATTTGCATCCTCTATTAAATGCACATTTCTAAATATGTGGATGAGCAAATTTCCAGACGACTGCAGGATTGGGGGTATTGTAAGCACTGCAAGAGAAATTCAAAATGTGCAAAAAAGCCTAGATCTGCTAGTGTAGTGGATAGGGCAATACAAACTGGAATTGAACTTAGATAAATGTGTGGTGATGCATTTAGGGAAAAGTAATATCAACTACAACTACATTCTGGGTGGTAGTTTACTTCATAAAACAGTGGTGGAAAGAGATCTGAGGGTGAGGGTGACAAATGATTTAAAGTTTAGTACACATTGTAGTTTGGTTGTCAAAAAGGTAAACCAGGCATTAAATTGCATTTTTAGGCACATAGGCAATACAGACAGCAGGGTAATTTTATCCCTTTATCAGGCATTGGTGAGGCCACACATAGAAACATAGAATGTGACGGCAGATAAGGACCGCTTGGCCCACCTAGTCTGCCCATTTTCCTACCTAACAGATAAGCTGCAGATCCTAGTTAACCAACAGCTTACTTCCTCCTACCCCCCACTAGGACTGTCTTATGTCTGTCTCATGCATTCTTGAATTCCCCCATTGTTCTTGACTCCACGACCTCCTCAAGGAGGCTGTTCCATGCATCCACAACCCTCTCTGTGAAAAAATACTTCCTCACATTACCTCTGAGCCGTCCCACCTCTATCTTCAAATTATGCCCCCTTGTTCTTGCACATCTCTTTTTCTGAAAGATGCTACCCTCTTGGACTTTGTTGATTCCCTTGAGGTACTTGAAAGTTTCTATCATGTTCCCTCTCTTCCTTCTTTCCTCAAGGGTATACATATTAAGCTCCTTTAGTCTTTCTTCGTATGTCTTCTGGTGCAGACCCTGCCCCATTTTGGGTGCCCTCCTCTAGACAGCCTCTGCTCTGTCTATGGCTTTGCAGAGATGGGGTCTCCAGAACTGCACACAGTACTCCAGGCGGGGTCTCACCAACTGTCTGTACAGAGGGATAACAACTTCCTGTTTTCTACTATTGATGCCTCTCCCTATGCATCCCAGTATCCCCCCAGCCATCCTTACTGCCTTCTCACATTGCTTGCCCACCTTTAGGTCATCTGATATAATTACCCCCCGGTCCCTTTCCATTTTTACTGTTGTCAGTATCTCACTCCCCGCTGTGTACTCTTCCCCTGGGTTTTTGTTTCCTAGGTGCATTAACTTGCACTTCTTTGCACTGAATCTGAGCTGCCATACATCCGACCATTCCTCCAACCTTGCCAAGTCCCTTCTCATCCTTTTCAATCCATCTCGTGTATCAACCCTGTTGCAGATCTTTGTGTTGTCTGCAAAGAGACATACTTTTCCTTCCAGTTCCTCTGCAATGTCACTTATAAAGACATTGAAAAGGACCGGTCCTAGTACTGAACCCTGCGGTACCCAGCTAGTAACCCTCCTTTCTTCACTGTAGACTCCATTTACTACTACCCTGCGTCCTGTTGTCTAGCCAATTTTTATCCAGTCTACCACCTTGGGACCCACTCCAAGGCTGGCTAACTTGTGTATTAATCTTTTGTGTGGGACTGTATCAAATGCCTTGCTAAAATCTAGGTAGACCATGTCCACAGACCCTCCCTGGTCTACTACTTTGGTCACCCAGTCAAAGAAATCTATTAGATTCGTCTGACATGACCTTCCCGTTGTGAATCCATGCTGCCTTGGGTCCTGTGCCCCATGTGTGAGTATTGTGCACAGGTATGGTCCCCATACAATAAAGTTGATGTTAGAAGGTTGGAGGGGTGCAAAGAAGAGCAACAAAAAGAATTATAGGATACGAGAAATTAACATACCAGGAGAGATTCCATAAACTTGGGATGTTTTCCTTACAATACAGAAGGCTAAGAGGAGATATGTGCATGATTTTTAGAACTTTTCAGGATAAACAATTAAGGAAGAACATGGGACTCAAAACAAGAAAGATCTATCGTTTTGAACCTAGAGACCATATGATGCAATTAGAACAAGAAAAATGGAATACCCTAAAAAGGAAAAATTGGTTTAGTCAGAGGGGAGTTCAACTCTGAAATAAATTACCACGCGAAGTGATATTGAGTAAAACTATGGATGCATTCAAAATTGGTCTGGATAGATTTTATTTAAATAAGAATAAGTTAATTTAAACAAGTCAGGCAAGCACTAAGGACGCAAGTCTATGAAACTTGAGAAACCTATGAAACCTATGAAACTGAACTCCTTGGTATCCCCTATGTGATACAGGGGCAAGATGCTAGGGGTCTTGTAAAGCTATAAGGAGGGGCACTGTCCCAAACCAAGCCCTGGTGGTAGTTATGAATTGATCAATTGTTGACCATTGATTGTCTGTATGAAATGTACCCATGTACACGCTGGAGGACCAGAGAAAGAGGAGCAGCATGATTGAGATGTTCAAGCACTTTTGTGAAATAAACAAGGTGGGCAGCAGCGAGCTGTTCACAATGAGTGGTAACATGGATACCAGGGGTAAGTCCCTGAAAGTGTGTGTGTGTGTGTGTGTGTGTATGTATGGGAAGGGGGTGAGAAGGATGTTAGGAAGTACCTTTCTATAGAAAGAGTAGTGATGGGCAGGAACAAGCTTCCAGAGGTGTCCACTGGAGCTGAAACAGCAGCAGGCTTAAAAAGGAGATAGGACAGGCACAGGTACAACAGTGTGTAAGGAGCAATGGGGGTGGAGGTAGGGAGGATTGGCAAGAGCACATTCCCAAAATTACACTCGGATGGAATTGATGGGCCACTAGGCCTTTATCTACCATCATTTTCTGTTTCACTGCTTCTATGTAAATGTGTTCTGGTGATCACAATGCAATTTTTGATGTAAAGAAAGGAAAACAGAGAAGACTTTATAGAACACCTTTCATGCCCACTGAATCCCAAAGCACTCTGCAAACCATGCACCAGTGCAGCAGCCATTAGGCATGCACTGAGAGAAAGTGAGATCGAGGAAGGTTACAGAAAACACAGGGGGATTAAGGAGAGACAGAGAGAGAGAGAGAGACAGAGACAGAGAGAGAGAGAGAGAGAGAGAGAGAGAGAGAGAGAGAGAGAGAGGGGGAGAGGAAGGGAGGGGAGAGAGAGATATTAAACACAGGAGGGATTTTAAGTGACTTGCTCAAAGTAATTCGGAGTCTGAGAGGTCTTGGTGGGGGAATTTAAACTTGGCTCACCAAGTTAATAGCTCAATTCACTAACCACTAAGCTACGTTGCTTCATGGAGCATGGGTCTTCAAATTACAAATAATATAATCACAACTGGCAACCCTATTAGAAGTCTTTCACAGAGAACCACGGTGTTACTGGCATGAAGCCTGAACTATTCACTTAATAATTAGAGGTTCTCCCTAATGGGCAAGGTTGTAGAATATGGGTGGGGATAGTATGGGGAAGCGTGTGCAGTGTATCTCTGTACTGTATCAATTGGGTAAATAAATGGAAGACTTCAGTCTCTAATGCTAGCAATCTGGCACTGTTCACAAGCATTAAAATTCACTACAAACATTTTTCACAAACATTATACCCTCAAAACACACACACACACACACACATTTTTATGTCTGTGAAGCAAGAGCTATGCAACATATTACTAACAAGAGGAGAGGGAGCAGGGCAGACAGGAACAGGAACTGACACTAATTACCCTCTACCCCACAGTGGAATCTCATCACATTATTAGTATGTATGAGATCCCAGCTCTTTTGTGTCTGTCTGTGCTCCCATTGGTATAGAACAAGGTCATCTGCATAGAGAAGTGCCTCACAGGAGAGTCTCTCTGCTGGGAGTGCATTGATAAATATGGAAAACAGTAAAGGGCCAAGGACAGAGCCTTGGAGGACCCCGATAGAGACAGGCAGGGTAGGGGAGGATGCAGCCCCAGTGATAACTGACTGGGACCTGCCCCTGAGAAAACTTCAAAACCATGAGGAAGTCTCCGAGGAGCAGCCAAGGCGGTGAAGAGTAAAGTGTAGGAGAGGGTGGTCAACTAGGTCAAATGCATTAGTCAGATCCATGAATACAGCACCTGTGGCCTTACCCGAATCCATATTTCTCAGGACATGGTCAGTGAAATGGACTAAGGCTGATGTAGTGCTGTGAAGCCTGCAGAAACCATGCTGCTGGGGGCAGAGCAGCGAATATTTTCCAAGGTGCTCAGAAAGCTGGGAGTGCACAGTTCTCTCTAGTAGCTTGCTCAAGTAGGGGAGGTGGGAGATGGGCCTGTAGTTATCGGTAGAAAGGGGATCTCCTGCTTTAAAGATAGGAGTAACATTAGCATGCTTCCAGGAATCAGGCATGGTGGACGTGGAGAGGGCAAGGTTGAAAAGGAAGGTGAGAGGTTTAATGATTGCAGGAGAGGTGAGCTTAAGGAAGGAGGGGAACAACCCATCACTGCCAGGGCTACCCCTGATAGGGAGGGACTTTAGGAGCTTGGAGTTTTTTTCTAGGCCTATGGCTCTAAAGTAGAAAGGGGGGTGGGAAGGGGGTGTGGCTGGCAGGGAGGCAGTCTGCCTGACTACTAGGGCTAGATTGTGACTGGGGGGACGTCTACTGAGGTGGACAGAGAGGTCAGTAAATTTTTTGTTGAAGCTCTGTACAATTTCAGCGGGGTCAGTCAGGGGGCCTGTTTGGGAGGCAGGTTGAGTGACTTGGCTGTAAGTCTTCGGACTGAGTAAAGACCCTATCAAGGCCCAGAAACACCATGGATTGCCGAGGTTGTTAATTTGTAGGTTAAGGTAGAAGTTGCGCTTTAGTGTTTTGGCCGTTTGCTTGCAGGTGTTGCATAGGTGCCTGTAAGCATTCCAGAGTTGGCGGGAAGGGGACGCTTTGTAAGCCTTCCACTGGCTGGCCCTCTCTTTCATTAGGGCCAGTAGGTCCTTGGATATCCAATGGGTGTAAGCTTCCCCTTCACCCTACGAGTGGTGAGTGGGAAGTGGCGGTCTTATACCCAAAGGAAGACATTGGTGAAGAACCTAACTGCCAATGACACATTGTCAATGAGGTAAAGGGCAGACCAGTTTAGTGCTCTAATATCATGGAGAAGCCTGTTGGGGTCTGGGTAGTTAAAATTTCTGAAAGAGAGGTATTTAGGAGGAGGGCGTTTAATTTTGGGGGCCAAAATGATGTAAGTAGGGGAGTGGTCACTTATAGAATCCGACAGAATACCCGCCTGAAGGACATCCTTGGGGGATCCCACTGCAAGAGGAAGCTGTGGGCCATGCAGTCTGGGTGGCTTCAAGAGGATACTGGGTGAGCAGTCCAAGGGGCTAAACAAGGGGTACCTCTCCACCTGAACCAGAAAGAGAAACAGAATTGACAAAAAAAAATAAATCCTAGATGAAGGGTAGTATATACATAACAAATATCAAAGTGTAACATAACTGCAACTCATCCCTAATTACAATCTATGTCTTGGCCACAGGTACCTCCCCCCCAACACATTTATCCCTTTATCACAGCCGTATCTCAACGTTATAACAGGATTATAGCATCCAAGAACTTAATACAACAGGTACAAGATTACTAAGTATATTACTTTACCCAGGCCCGGTTGGCCATTAGAGCAAATATAATTAATATGGTAAACTTCACCATACTCTTAATTGTATTTATGCTATATGTATGTAGTGTTGTAGCATTTATCATACCCTGACGTTCACTGCTACAGAGTACTGTACCCATAGACACAAACTGAGACTGTGATAATGCTACTAACACAGACAAGGCCCACAAAACAGTCATGACTATCCCTACAGCAGTGGGATGCACAACCATTGTTACTATCAGCAGCAATAGCCCCCACAAGTTATCACCGAGTGATTGCATGCAATCATCACCAAATGCGGTGTATGATAAACGATAGGGCAGGGTGTGTTAGAATGCTCTTAAATGGTCTGTATGGATGAGAAGGAAATGTAATGTATCTGTTTTGTCTGTTGATTATTATGTGAAAAATCAATAACATTTTAATTGCAAAAAACAATAACCATGATCAGATCATCCACCGTTCTGTGGTACAACTGAAAGTGAAGTCTGGTGGTTGGGGGTGATGATCAATCTTTTCAGCAATGTCTTTTTCCCCATGTAAGACTTCTTGTCACTTAGAGGGTGATTCTTTACTCAAACTGTATTCTCTGAGGTGTGCAGAGTGAGGTGAAAAGAGGACACATGTTACACATCTGACTGAGCTAGGATGTGGCTTTTTTTGTCCATTACAGTACTGCAGTCTGTTCATTTTAATGTTATTTGTGTGACCAGGACACACATGTTGAGTGTTCGCTCATTTTCAGTGTGGCACTGAGGGCATACAAAAAGGGAAAATCAATAAATCAGTTTAAAGTAAAAAAACAATTACAGAAAATAAAATAAATATAACAAAGTCAAGAGTATAAAACTTAAAATGCAAATTGAACCCAGGTATCGGACAACACGATGTATGCTTATGATCAGTCTTGTTGTTGCTGGGAACTTGGTTCTTGCTGCAACTACTCTCATTCTGCAGTTTTTTTAGTTTTGTCTGTCTTGAGCAAAAACTCTTATCGTGTGTGTGTGTGTGTGTGAGAGAGTACATTTATGGCTGATAACTGTGCTGGTGATTATGGTTTGTAGTAGGGCTATCAGGTAGCTGCCACTCAGACCTCAGATTGCTGCACTGTCGTCTGTCACTGCCTAGGAATACACTGATGGGCTGATAAACAGACTTTAGCCCTGCATTCTGATAAGCTGAGGAGTCCACTTGAATCATAAATGACTAACCTTATAGAAATGCAATGCACAGTGCCAAGTGTGCAGACCTGGACAAAAACTGTATTAATGGCAGATTTGATCAGCATGTAATGACTACCCTTTATTAATTAATTATTTTACTTTTAAAAAGTAGCCCCAGCTCCCTGGCACTGAGTGTTTAGGTGTCCAATTGGCATGTTGGTGACCTGGGTTTGCAAAGCTAGCCGGAATGTCTAATGTGGAGGTCGACAGTTAGGGTGACAGAGTGCACAGATGCTCTCCTCCCAGGGCAGTGCTTGGCACTGTCTGCTTTAGGAGCATCTCCTAGTGGTTGGCATGAGGTAGTGCACATGGTGTGGGTGACCACACGTTGAGTTTGCTACCGCCCCAGGCCACCATCATGGAAGCACACTGAGGAGGTGAGCTGGGCCACAGAAAAGTGGAAGCTCACCCGCCCAGTGCACCAGATGATGGCTTCCTTCAGTCCCCATCCATGCTACCAGGCCTTCTCTGCGTTGCCTTCACGTAAAGGGACATCATCTCTGATATCCCAATGTGCTTCCTCCCTTTGGTACTTACAGCCCTGCATTAGAAAGGGCCCCACAGCAGAGATGCACCAGAAGCAATGGGATGATGGACTCATCTGGGGAACTTGGAGGTGGATGACCAGTGACAAGAGAAGAGTCTAGTGAGAAGATTGGGGACAACTGAAAGACTTCATTCAAGGAGTGGGGCATTGAAGGGATCAGCAAAACAAAAAGCTGAATACTGAAAAGATGTTTTTTAATCTTTCTGCACAAATAAACAAGATTCTGGACTAAGACTTGAAAAAAACTCAGTGCTGTATGTAGCAATTATTCAAACTCCTGGAATGGGAGCTACTCTAATGGATATAACATGATTTCTGGACAATCCAGTCTTAGGTTGCTCACCCTTGAAGAGATTTACCTGGAGGCAGTAAAGGAAGCGCATTAGTATCTGGCAATAGTTCTTGATGGGCACTCCTCACATGAATTTTAGGTGTCGGTAGTCACAAAGAAGATTCTCTGGTAGTGCAGTGGTACCCCCTTTCACCCCAATCATTGCTATATAATGACAACTCCCCCCTGCCTGACTCATCTACTCAGCAACCCCCCCATATGGCAAGGGGTACTGGACTACCATGATATGTTTTCTTTTTCAATGGGGATTGAACGGGGTACCACTAGACTATCAAGGAGGTATTTACAGTATATCTACATCAGGGATTGGGCCAAGGGCTGTGTGTGTGTGTGTGTGTGTGTGTGTGTATGACATTGCAGGCACCAGTGCTGCCAAGGGGTGTGCACCACCATGCACGATGGTAAGAGCAGGGTCTTTGAATCAATAAATAGCACTGCCTCAGCAACCTTTTAATGCTTCCAAAATCCTCTAAATATACCTCTGCATCCTGTATGCAAGAGGGTTCCCTCATTTGCATGGGCACAGTAATGTATGTTGCATGATTAACCTATCCACTGAGTGCCATGCAGTGGGCCCCTTGAATATGAATCCTGCCCTGTTCAGATACGCTATGTCTGGTTAGCGGGGTACTGTCCCTGTTAGTGCCACACTAACCTTCTGAATAGCAGGTTCTAAGTTACTTGTACAAATTCTAGTACTGGTATTACACAGTCACATGGTCCACCCTTCTTCCCAGAGCTACAGCCCTACTGTTATTTGAACTATGGCTCCTGTTTTCTGGAAGTTGTTATTGTGGAGCATGGACAGGTGAGTGGTGACTTAATAAAGGGGAGTAGTCAATGAAAACTCCATCATATTGCTTCCAAGTTAAGGATCTCGCATATGCTCAGAGGTGCCCTCAACAGCCTGAATGTGGAAGAAAAATCAGTAGTAGAACTTTTAATAGAAAAACAAAATGGTGGCTGATCCACAGTGGGGTTAGCATATGTGTGATTGATATGTTGCTTTTTGCCCTATATTTTGTTTATTGACATTTGGGGCATTATATTACAATCAATTTACAAGTTACCTTTTCATCCATTTGCATTCCCAAGTGTATTACTGTATTGTTTTTTTAATGTACATGTCCAACCTTGTTATTCTTATTGCTGATATAGGGGATAAGCCATGACCTGACTCTGAATATGCCATTTATTTTCACAAATGAGGGAGGAGATTAATAACTCACGAGTAGCAGAGCCACAAGTGAGTTATATAAGTCCTGTTTCCTCACAAGAGAAAGTGGCATATTCTGAGTCAGTCCATTCTGTTGCTAATAAATATATATATATATATATATATATATATTATAAAATACGTAGCAGGGTTTTAAATAATTGATTAGCAGTTTTTTTCCTTGGGACAATACTAACTGTACAGAAAGCATTGTTATAGGTTTTCTAGAAAGGTTATTTTGTTAAACACAGTGAGGAAAGTGCTATGCATTTTCACAATGTTTTAGAACTTTTATGAGCAAAACGCTAATCAATTTTTAGAGTTAAATAAAACCCTTAGTAGGAAAAATTATCTCTGCTGGATAGGTTGAAACACATCACATGACCGTGCGTATATCAGAGCGCGACCGCGCACCCTAGAGTGGGTTATCTATTACATATATATATATATATATATATACAGTACACACACACATATATATATATATATATATATATATCAGAGTGCGACTGCACACCCTAGAGTGGGTTATCTATTACACACATACATATACACACACACACACACATATATATATATATACTTTTTTAATTGTCAAACTTTTAAATTAGTTCATTTTATGAAGATTTAACTGTTTCTATTTTGTCTTATTATACTGCTGTGTTTGTGTGCAGGAGAGGCCATTATTGCATCATCACCAACATGCATTGTTTCAGCTGCTCTCCCATTGGTTAAGGGTTTCTTTGTGACCTGTTTAAAGTGAAGCTGTATGCTCAGAATGAAGATAAATAGGATAATAGATAGGTGAGGGTCTATTACAAGGGAGTAATACCATCGAGAGGTTCTGGGGACCAGGAAACCTCGCTCTCGAGTTTCCTGGTCCCCAGAACCTCTCGATGGTATTACTCCCTTGTAATAGACCCTCGCCTTTTTTTTATTTTTTGCAATATATGGAGCCCAGTTTTGTTTGCAGCAGTTCTGTGAATGTGGTGCTGTGAGGCCGTCCTGCCGCTGCAATGAGGATTCACTCACTCACCCTGTGTGTGTGTGTGTACTTTCGGTCCACCCATCAACACTGCTCACCCATCTACCCACAAACTCAGTCTGTGTCCGTTTTACTTGAAAAAACGTCTTACCTTGCTTCTTTAATCAGACCGTTGAGTGGATTAAAAAAATGCTGCCCGTAAAGCGAAGGGACGATACTCTCTCGCTTAGTGAGAGATGGACGCCATGTTTTTTGAATTGTTCTGCCCACCCACAGAGGAACCAGTTCCAATTAGGAGGTGTGGTTTTAGGAATGTCAGCACGCAGGGCTAGGAGGTTGCCTTGGGGATGTCAGGAACTAGTGTATGCTACTGGAAGATCTTGCAGTTGCGCTCTTGAGGTTTGGTGATAATACTATTGTTCAGAGCTTGAACGATAGTATTATGAGCTCTGAACGATAGTATTATCACTTGCCAACGATAGTATTATCACTTTGGCTACTGGTGTATTACCGGGATTTTTTTGTATGGGATACTGTTGTATTATTTAGGTATCTCCATATATTACAAATGATTTATGCAATAGGCATGGACATAAATCCTATGTGATAAATCTGAGCTACTATGAGAGAAATTCAAAATGTTACATTTATTCACATAGCAGACGCACCATCACAGATTTATATACATAGTAGATATGTTACAATCACTCCGGAACTCATTTAGAATGTTCAGCCTCAGTACCAGTACTAACTGTATTGAAATGCAAGTCACTTTAAAATGAAAAAAGATAGCTTAGTGCTGTGAGCATGAAAGTTGTGCAGCACAAAATTATCTACAAAATGAGTGGTATTTCATGTATAGATACCTTATAGATTTTTTTTATAATTAGCAAAAAAAAAGAGCAGAAAATGCAATTTTTTGTTCACTTTTTTGACAAACATATGCAAAAAAAGATAAACAATCAAAAGCAAATGTCCCCGCACTGACAGAAAGCATCCCTATTGCAGAAATGAAATATACAATGGTGAGCTGTCAGATAAATTATTTATTTACACTCGTGCAGTTTGACCTCGGACATCTCATTCATGGCTTACGCCACTCATGAGGTTACCTGTGGTCAGACAGCACTTGTGTAGATAAATCATTTATCTGATAGCTCACTATTGTATATTCCTTATTTATTTTCATTTAGAATGCCTCAGTGGCTAAAACCATTTGTCTGTAAGGTTTTACTAACACATAAACTGTATAAATAATATTTAAAACAGTATTATGTTTTCTCTCCAGCAGCTAGATGTCTCAATTGGTACCTTAAGGGTTACATATTGTTCACATGTATTTGTTTATATTCTTCACTAATTTATCAGTAATTTTCCATTCTTCATTTGTTATGTCAGTCACAATTTGTGCCTTATTCTCTACATTGTCCATTTTAACAAGATAACATGGCATAGGTTTCCATATCTGGTGTGAGAAGACACAGTTTCCTAAATTCCAGTTTTTTTGGATCATTCTCTTCACTGCCAGGAAATCAGAAACCTTTGTAGTTTACTTTTTTTTTTTTTCCTGT
This sequence comes from Neoceratodus forsteri, assembly GCA_016271365.2. Taxonomy (NCBI): domain Eukaryota; kingdom Metazoa; phylum Chordata; order Ceratodontiformes; family Ceratodontidae; genus Neoceratodus; species Neoceratodus forsteri. The sequence goes on along the minus strand of CM057450.1, from coordinate 1,501,855,500 downwards.
AGAGGGTGTTTACCCTCTTTTACAGTGTCTGTCCCCCTTCTGCCACCAGTCGCCCATCCCCAGCCTGCCTAGAGACTTACGTCAGGATCGGTATCACTCATAAATTCCCCCTGGGCAGGGCCGGGGGGGGGACTGCCCCCCCCCCCGAGATTCTCATCTAGATGGTCCCTGGTGCTCTGTCAGTGGTGAGCCTACAGTGACCAGTAGCACCATTCTGCCAGCATCAGTTTTTCCTGCTTTCTCCTCCCTCCTCCCATGTCCCCTGACACAGCACGCAAACATGAAGCAAAACATGCACGCACTGTGGACCTTGTGAGGAGAAGTTCCCCAGCCCTCTGTAAGGTACTATCAGTTCCACCAAGTCTCATCAACTTTACAGCAATACTAACTTGTCAACAATGATCACATCACCTGGCAAATCTATCAACTGACTGCCACAGTGCAGGGCACATTGAGACTGTTTGAAGAGGGTTTTGCTCCCCGCACCCCCAGGACTTAATCAACTCCGGGGGGGGGGGTGTGTGTGTGGGGATGTGGATCAATGGGAAGAACGGCCAACACTGGGAGTTGCTGTATTCGTACAGCATTCTGACAACCTGTTCAACACTCTGGATGTTGAACGGGTTGTGTAGCTATTACGGATTCACTGTGGGGATGTCACTCAAACAACGGTATACGGGTGCTGTCTGTGTGGCAGAGTGCTGCATCATCTCTTCCCAAGCTGGGAACACTATTACAACGTGGAAGGCTACTTAAATGAAGTGTTATTCCTAATAATGGTGTAATAGGAATTTTCACATTGAATACTTTTGTATGTTTTTGTAAAAGTTGTTTCCATCCTTAATTTTTCATTTCCATCCCACCACGTGTGTAAGTAGGTTCTCCATGTCCCACGTCCATGCTAGCAAAATTAGATCTTGTCTGGGGCTCTGTATTTTACATTTTGACTGAAGTAAGGTGCATTCTCTGCATACACTGTAATTATATTCAATTACTCTTTTGCTTGAATTTTCTGTACCATATCCCTCCTTACAGTATGGGGCCAGGTTGTTATAAGCAGTGCAGGGCAGAGGGACATTGTGCCTTTGCACCATGCTTTTCCCTTATTGGTGAGGGTGGAGCTTAGCAAACAGTATATTTAGGGCTTGTGTGGCCCAGAGAAGAGAGGTGGGTTGGTGGTCTCGAGGAAGGTATCAGTGGTTGGAAAATGACAGCACGTTTGATCTGGTGCTCTGGCTATCAGGGAGGAAGAGGTCACTTGATGTCCTACTCTAGGGGCTGTTGCCCAGAGCTAGATGGCTGCCTGGGAGACAGGTTTGGTGCTCTTTGTGAGATGTGAGTCAGGGGATGAATACCAGGCATCACCAGCTTTAGTGTTGGGTACCAGAGAAGGCTACTGCACTGAGGGATGGGCACACAGTGAACCCTGCAATGTGTCTGGTTACAGGTCCGGGCTACAGTGGAACAGCTATTCACTGCAGAAAACTCACCTTGGGCAAGTGAGGTAAACCAGTCTCAATGTGAGAGGATGGCACAAGATCTAGGGTAACATTGGATGGAACCTGGCACATGCCATATCTGGCCACTGGGTATCCCAGTTTGTCTGCTCCCCCAGTGTGTTTGCTGCTGGGCACTTATCAAAGCAGATTTGGCTGAAGGAGACAGTTAGTGGAAAAAAATATGTTTATTGTTACATTTACCCTTGGGGAGGTCAGGGTGTGGTCTGACTTGTTGTTTTTGTTAACACTGGATGGAATCCAGTGTCGCACGATAGGCCTATATTCATTTATGTGGGCTCATATTGTATATGCTAAAATTAAGACGCTGTCTTTTTAAAAGGCTTTAGGAATGAAATTACAAAAATAGCCTTAATTGTTCTAATGGCTAGGGTGGATCTGGTACATCTCCAGATAAGGGAGACAGTTTTATGGGGCCCGGAAATCATAACTCTTAGAGAAAACTGGGTATCCAGGTTCCAATAACCCAGAAAGGTAATGTAGTGACGTAGGGGTCAGGGGTCAAGTCAAATACATTGACCAGATATCACTGGGGTTGACATGAAACCTGACATGAAACCACAGTGACACCTACAGGGAAAGGTAAACTGTTGCACCCCATCACACAGTGAATGTGGCTTGAAAATGATCAGCGTGTATTTATGAGACACACATTTTGAACTCAGAGCTGTTGAATAGTGTTTAGGTTGGAGTCAGGTTGTCTGGCCCAGCTGGCATATACTTTCACACCAGAAAGTATATGTGTAGGCCTGGAAAAATCTCTAAAGCCAGACCTGAGTGTGTGGGAATTAGACTTTTCATGTACTGAACAGAAAATTCTGATTTTTAAGTCAGAATTTTGGAAACCAAGACTTTGAACCAAGGAAGCGCCTGAAGACTTTTTAAAAAGGAAATTTCAGAAAACTGACTTGGAATACACACTTGCTACACAACTGTTGCTTAAGGACTCATCTTTACAAGGACATTTAAAATCTTGTTTGGACTCTTAACATCAAAATAAAGTAAAGCATAGAATAACAGTATCTAGTGTTTTCTGTAAACCATCCAGTTTTGCTTTTGATATTGTCTGCATTTGAAAGTTCTTCCAAACTGTAGAATTTTCTGTATTGCTTTTATTTTAAGTAAACTTTTATGATTTTCTTATCAACTCTGCCTTGGATTTGGTTGTGTGATGTAACATTTTAATAGAAGGATTTTGAAATTACTGTGTGCCTTGACATATAGTACCGTTCGGCTACCGTACCCAAACTATTTAGGCAAGACGTAGCCAGTGGCCATGGTGGGATTCAAATACTGAAAGTAGTGCAGAGTCAAGGGAACTCGAAACTACAGAATCCACCCTCCCACTGGGAAAAAGAAGGCTGGTAAGTCATCCGAAAATCCTTACTCCTGCTCTCAAGTTCTTAAAAAGGGGGGATCCTCTCTGTAAACAGGAAGTTCTACCAGGTTGCCTGAGGTTTGGGGGCCAGGGGCTCATGACACATAGCACATGCCAGGTATGGCCACTGGGTGTCCTAGTCTGTCTGATCCCCCAGTGAGTTTGGTGCTGGGCACTTGGCAAGGTGGGAATTGGCTGAAGGGGAGAGTTAGTGAAAATAAAATATGTTTATTGTTACATTTACCCTTGAAGGGGGATCAGGGTGTGCTCTGACTTGTTGTTTTTGTTAACATTGAATGGAACCTGGCACGTGCCAGGTCTGGTTACCGGGTGTCCCAGTCTGTCTACTCCCCCAGTGAGTTTGGTGCTGGGCACTTAGCAAAGCGGGGATTGACTGAACCGGACAGTTAGTGAAAACCCTGGGAGAGTGTGGGAATTCCAGGGGGTCAACCCTCCAGGAGTGCTGTCCAATAGTGTTGCTCAGATAGTGCTTTTGTGGATCCTACCACTATCTGTCAGATAGTGCTGGCATCCTGACTTGAATCCTACCAGATATCCTGCCAAAGACAGATGCAGGATCCAGGGTCAGATAGTGATGGATCCTAGTTAGGATCCAGGTATCCTGGTTAGGATCCATGGATCCTAGGGCAGATAGTTAGGATCCAGGGTCAGATAGTGATGGATCCTGGTTAGGATCCGGGTATCCTAGTTAGGATCCATGGATCCTAGGGCAGATAGTTAGGATCCAGGGCCAGATAGTGATGGATCCTGGTTCAGATCCAGGTATCCTGGTTAGGATCCATGTATCCTAGTTAGGATCCACAGATCCTAGGGCAGATAGTTAGGATCCGGGGCCAGATAGTGATGGATCCTGATTAGGATCCAGGTATCCTAGTTAGGATCCATGGATCCTAGGGCAGATAGGATCCAGGGCCAGATAGTGATGGATCCTGGTTAGGATTCAGGTATCCTAGTTAGGATCCATGGATCCTAGGGCAGATAGGATCAAGGGCCAGATAGTGGTGGATCCTAGTTAGGATTCAGGTATCCTAGTTGGTAGGATCCGTGGCCAGATAGCACTACTATCCTACCACAGCAACTATTTGGCCAGATTAGAGGTATCTGTTGGTATCCTGATTTCTAGGATACTGTCTGAGCAACACTACTGTCCAATGACTTTTAGGCCTGGGAGGGATTCCCCAAAGATGAGGTACTGTTCGTCTGGGGGAGTTGGGTCCAAAGAGAATCATCACCATTCAGATGTGAGTGGAGTTATGTTGGTGATGCACCATGCTAGACCTACAGGTACAGGTAAATAGCATGATTCAGGGAAGTGTGTTGATCCCCTGTGGTGGGGCCAGAACAACCGCTGTACTTTACTGGGTGAGGAATCCTGGGGGATGAGTTGCAGGTTTCTGTGCCCTTCTTTGGAAGAGCCATCTGATGGTATCCTGGATGATAAGGGGAGAATCAGGATTTCTAGAGGTGCCAGAACATGGCAGGAGGTGGCCAGTCAGGTGGGGCCCATAAGTCTAATACTGACTCTAGCCAGCAAGATATTTTTCTGATGCACCATTTGAGCCCCATATGTTTCAAAGATGTTCAGGCTCCTGACCGTGCAGCAGCCAGAGATGTAGAGTAAGGGAATATGAGTTGAGGAATCCCAGTTGTATTAGTAGAGCCACACATGATAAGGGACCAGGAGAGTCTGTAATTGCTGATGGGGTCAGGACTGCAGCTATAGTGGGGACCTCAAAGCAGCCACAGGGTCGGGGCCTTGTAAAGCTAATGTAACTAATGATGTGCATAATGATGAAATTAAGTGCCTCTGTGACGCAAATGTAATCCGATCAAAGTTTACCTGAATTAATTTTCCAGTTCACCACAATAAAGATGAGCAGATAAATTGCAATTCTGGGCTTTGTATAAATATTTGCTGTTACCAACCATAGTCCTGTCTTGGTTTAAATACTTTAAAGACAGAGGCAGCAAGGGCCAGGATGTTTTGTAAGAGGGTGTTACAAAGTGGGGGGATCATCCAGAATTTGAAGGCAAGGGGGATTTGAATGAGGAAATATTAGCAGGAGATAGTCTTTGCACTTTAAGACAGGACTGAGCACCAGAGCTTGGAAAAACGAGTGGTAGCCCCAAAAGGTAAGAGTGCACATGGAGACTGTTGATGCTGCCTGGAGTTAGAGATAGTATGCCACGTGTGCAAGACAGTAGTTTGCACCAGTCAGAGCACCCCCCTTCTCAGTAAGGATCCTGATTACTTGTTGAAAGTGCATCTGGCAAATGAAGTGCAGGTGTGAAATTCTGCCATATAAGCCTTTGATATTATGGATCCTGGATCGTTCTGGTCCATGGAAGTGGTGTTTGAACCCTGTTGTGTGGGGAGCTGTATCAACAACCATCCATTGTCGGTCACAAAGAGGAGATAGGATGGTTCTCCTACTACCATGATAGGGAGGTAGTAGCAGTAGTGCAGTGGTTGGATTCACATTCTGAATAGGGGAAGAGTGCCACCTAAGCGGGTCTCAGTCAGCGCAAAATGTCATCTGAAACACAGATTGTGCTCAGCCTCACAGCCCAGAGGCCATTATCCATAAAATGGTGGAGCAGCAACAGCCAGAGTAGGAGAGGAACACGTGGGCTGTAAGTGTGGGGGATGTATGTGGGCCCCAAGGTGTCATGGTTGGGATGTCCAAGGAACAGATATCAAAACACAAGGACTGAGCCAGCCTGGTGGCATGGAGGGTTGAGGCATCTGTGCCTCCCTGCTGCCATGCCGGTGACCCAGGTTTGGGAATGGACTTGGGTCACCTGGGGGTTTGGCCAGGAAAGGGAAGATTGAGCATCCATAGGACTGCTCTCTTCCCTTGGAAAGGGGGGGATCCCACAACTTGCTGCTCGACTGGCAGAAGCCAGGTGGTGGCATGTGTGTGACTCTCATAGCTAGGGGAAAGGGCCAGTGTACCAAGTGCTGGACAGCCTCCTTGGAGGCGGAGCACACTTGTGCACTCATTGTACGTACCGCTGACCCTGGGGAGAAAATCATGAGGAAAATGGAGGACATGCTATATGAAGCCCTGCCCATCTCACCACTGGCTTGCCTGATCTCTCCAGTCCACCGGAAGAGTTGCAGGATGGCCACAGTCAGTGGGGACAGGGCTGAGAAAGCCACCCCATCTGTCCCGGAGAGTGATACACATTTCCATAGGAAAAAAAAACACAAGGACTTTAGCAGTCAGTGCTGGGCTGAATTGTTGGGCTGGGATCATAGGGGCCACCGTGCCTGTCCATCAGTACCATCACCATGGTAAGAGGTGGTGCAACAGATTTTGTTACTTTATTTAGTTTTTGTTGACCGGGTAAGTGCTCTAGACAAATTCTCCTATTTTCAGGCACGACCCGGGGAGTGAGATACAGATGAATGCCAATGGACCTTAAATCAGATTAAGTTGTTGGTGGTATTTCTTTTTTTAGTGAATGGAGGAAATTTCACCAAGGCACTGGGGACTTAGAAAGGTATTCAGGGGAAAACAGTTAAATTGCAGCAAAATGTATAAGTATGAAACAAATGTTGTATGTTGTTACTAAAGTAGTTGAGAGGTCCAGGCTTCAAGTAATTTGTATACATAATGTGTATCTGATTTTGGGATGTTATTGTATAAAACTCTGATGTGATTTCAAATAAAAATACCCCTACTGTTTTTGAGAAGTGCCCGTTTAACATCCACCTGAACTACTACCAGAACATGCAGATGGGACCTCAGTTTAACGTCTCATCCGAAAGACGGCACCTCAGGAATGCAGCACCCACTCATGCTGCACTACAGTGTCAGTACTGGGATTTAACTCTAGTGCCTGGTATGGGGATAGAACCCAGAGCCTTCTGATCTCCCAGCCTCACTGAGATTGAGTTGATGCCGGAGCTAGCAAGACCCACAGAGTTGTTAGAGCCACAAGACTGGGTGCACTCTTCAACCAGTATGGACATCGAGCCCATTATCTCACTGCCTGAGCAGGCCCAGCAGGCTGACAACCCGGAGCCTGAGGCACACCAGCAGAGGGACCTGTCCAAATGATGATCTGGAGCCCTGTGCATCATCAACTACTTGTCCAGGACTGGGCCCAGGCTGGTGGAATTGACAGTGTGAACTGGAAGACCTGGAGCAGGAGGAGGGCTGATGGACTGCCACGTTAACGCATACAATCCACCCTTTCAGTGCCCACTGTTTTTCCACCCATGAAACCTGCTCTTTCTGCACACAGCATTCTCCCATCTGTGGTTCTGGAGACAACCAGCAAGCCATCTGAGTCAGACTCTGACGAAATGGAGTGCATGGACTGTCCGGGTCTCATACCTCTTCCATGACAGGAAGAATTGTCATGTTCACCACCTCCGTACTCACCCCACAGACTCCCCACACACCTCCATTGGTTCCTTGACAGTCAGGAACCTGTGGTGGCACCTCCCAGAACAGCAATGGAGAAATGAATTTGGTTGGAGCCAGGCAAGGTTCCAGCAGACTTGATGCAGCTCAGGGTTTTATTTAACTCTAAAAATTGATTAGCGTTTTGCTCATAAAAGTTCTAAAACATTGTGAAAATGCGTAGCACTTGCCTCACTGTGTTTAACAGACATAACACTTCTAGAAAACCTATACAAATGCTTTCTGTACAGTTAGTATTGTCCCAAGAAAAAAACTGATAATCAATTATTTAAAACCCTGCAGCTGTGCCAGGCTGACAGGAAGATTACCAGCTGAGTTTCAGGGCATTGGCGGTAAAGTCCCCGTACTACTCACTATGGTTGTGTTGAACTGTGGAAGTCCATCCAGAGCAGTGATTCTGAGGACCAAGATAAGGAATATCTAGTGCACTTACCAGAAAAACACAAACTGAATAAATACATTTATTTATCTTTTATAAACTTTTGAATGTGAATCTTTTGAGAGAACTGATTTTTCATTATTAATGTCATGATTTGTACTAGCTTGAAACTGTTGTGATGTAACATCTTTTACTATATAAAATACAAGTTAAAAAAATTGTTTGTAATAATAACATACGAACATATGAACATACAAAGAAGCCAGCAGAAGAAGGCCATTTTGGTCTATATAGTCTGCTCATATTACAGTAGCTTGAGCTACTGTCCCTGCCCTCCCTTCCCCTCCACACTCCTCCCTTCATCCCTATCCATGATCCTTACCTTCCCCTATGCCTATCCCAGTCTGTCTTGAAGTTGCCCACTGTCTTCAACGTGATCACCTCTTCTGGCAATGTATTCCAAATGTCCACCACCCTTTCTGTGAAGAAGTGCTTCCTGACCTCCCTCCTAACCCCCCCAGCTTAAGACTGAGCCCACTCATGTTATGGTTGCCACTCAGCTTAAAGAGACCCTCCTTATCCACCTTATTCATCCCTTTCAAGTACTTGAAGGTTGCAATCATGTCCCCTCTCTCTCTCCTTTCCTTCAGGGAGTACATGTTCAGTGCCCTCAACCTCTCCTTGTATGCCTTAAACTACTAACCCACTGTCATCTTTGTAGCCCTTCTCTGGACCATCTACAGCAGGTTAATGTCCTTTATGAGAAGTGGGCACCAATGCTGAACTCCATACTCTAGACGTGGCTCACCAGTGACCTCTCTCTCCTACTACTTATCCCCATAGCTATGTGTAACCACCCAGTCCTTGGGGTTATTAGAACCCTATCAATATTATTGCTAGGAAGGCAGCAGGCAGCTGGTAGGGGAGTTCATTAGGGGCTCTTTACATAATGACGTCAGTGTTTACTCAGCTAGCCTGAGGGAGGAATGATTAAGTTATTTAGAACTCACGCAGCAGCATAAGCCACACTGTGTGGATAGCTACTCTGGGGAGCTTAGAATGCTCAGTTCAGTGTTGAGTGTTCTGTGTAGTGTTGTGGAGTGAGGAGGTGAGAGTGGCAGAAGGCCTGCCAGTGGGCTCTGAGAGAGGGCCCACGATTTCTCATCCTAGTGGAGTGTCATTTCCAGCTTCCAGTAGAACTTGTGGAGACAAGACTACAGCAGTATTTCCTGATTTCTACTCCCTGTGAAGTGGACGGATCTGCTTGTTCTCTATGGATTCAAGGGGCAATCCCCTGAATGTTCTGTGGTGTTTTCAGTTGCCTTGAATAGGACCTGGAATAGGCTGTTGGACCGGCTACCAGAACAGTGCCTTTCCTTTTTCTTTTTTCATTGTTTCATGCCCTGTGGACAGAACAACTCTTGTGAGTACTATATAGGAGACTAGATCTCCACAGGTTCTTAGGGGATTGAATAGTCTGGGGTGCATGTGCCCATAGATAAGGTTAGATCCCACCTGTCAGTGCCCCTAGTCTCACCAGTGTGAGAGAAGTGAAGTTAAACTGTGGACCACAGTGAGTGCAGTTTATTTTATGTGGTCACTCCAGTTTGTGACAAGTAAAGTATGGGACCTCTAGCATTTCAGTGGGGAATAGGGGTTTCATTGATGAAACCCTGAAGAATGGCAGAGACTGTTGGTTGGGGCCAACGGTGGGAGGAACGCCATCTAAGTGCTTACAAGGCAGGGCCTCCTGGTTCGTAAAGAGCACCAGTATGTTTACCTGAGCAAGTGGCCAAGTTGCAAGTTAAGGTGTGTGGCTGAGTTTCACTTATTGCACCTATATCTGAGAAGAGTTCTGAGTGTGTGTGGCTTAGATTCACTAAATAACACTCATGGGAAGAGAGATGTTCATGCGCGTGGCCAGGTGTCACTAATGCATCTTTGGGAATTTGGGAAGAAGATGATTCTGTTTTTGTTCATGAACTGTACTGCATGCAAGGAGAGTTCTTGAATTTGTACCTGTCCAGCCTGGACTGACTCTTGGGAATCCACTTCAGCTTTTACTTTCCATCTGTTGAATAAAGCCATACTGCATAATCCCAGTCACTGTTAGGGACATTCTGAGTATTGCTTCTGGTTGTGTGGATTTACTGGGCCCCCCTCATTAGGTTAGATCAAGCATATGCCTAGCTGCCTCCACCCAGGACCTGGGTTGTGTTATTTATACAAGGTTCAAGGTGTTTGTTTCTGTTCCCCCACCCCTCTCTTCCTCTAGAAAATGAGCCAGATATACATCCTAATGCAAGGGTGGTACCTACCTTTTAGCAAAGTAAATGAGTATGCCAGTATATGGGCAGCAGTGTTTCCAAATATTTAATTTAAAGGGACACATTCATGCCTAGTGGGCGTCACAGTTTGAAAGCCCACAAAAAGCTGTTTCAAACAATGTATTGGGCTCATCAGTAGCTGGATGCACCCCAGAGATACAGATGACTGAGTCTGTTCAGTATTAATACAACATTACAGCCATTTTTAGAATCTTGTGATGTCAGTGACGAACAAGCTGTGCTTAAGTCAATGCAGTTAGGCATAGCTTGTTCCTCTGTGACATCACAATGTTCTAAAAATGGATGTAATGTGAACTGAACGAACTCTGATCTCTGGCGATGCTTCCAGATACTGATGAGCCCAATACCTCATTTGAAAGAGCTTTTCATGGGCTTTCAGACTGTGATGGCCACTGAACAAGAATGTGTCCCTTTAAGTAAGCACTACAAAAATTGGGGGGGTGCACACTAGTTAAAGAAATGGTCTGGGGGTTACAAAAAAAGGGGGCTCATCTTGGGATATTTAATTTGGGGTGAGAGGCATGCTGAGGGTATGTCTAGGATCTTCCTGTCTGGTGGTGGTGCCCCAAACAAAAGATAGTTTACGAGAAAGCAAAGTTGTGCCAAGTAAAATGCCACTTGAAAGTCTTTTGCTGCCCGAGTTATGCGGAAAAGAGAGAGGAAAAATTTGTTGCGTGTGTGTTTGCGCTGAAATCGTGTACTGAGAAATAATTGCTCTTGCCTTGTGGAAAAAGTGCTTAAAAACATTTAAAAGTTGCAAATTTTCTGAGAAAAGTATTTGTGGACTTAAAAGACAGCGTTTTCTAAGTACTCAGAAAGTTTCAAGTGTACAGAATGAAATATGGGGGAGTCTCTAAGAAAAATGTACCAAGTACTGAGTGAAAATGCCTTAAAATGCTTGCCCTGCTGAAATTTCAAGCTGAGAAAAAAGTGGCAGTTTGCAGTTTAAATGTTGCCTTCTCGACGATCACCATGCAGGAGTGCAGCAGAGAGAGAGAGCTCATTTGCATGGCGTCGTGCATCTAAGCCCCGCCCTTGCCTGAGTCTCTGCTTGTGGAACATTCACGGAGGAGCAGCCTGCAGTGTGTGAGCAGCTTGTAGTTCATGCGGCAGGAAGGAGGAATTGCTTGTAGCAAATGCGCTTCTGCAACAGCAGTTTTTCTGTCTTTTTTTGCAAATACCCGGGCTCAACCCGTATTCTGACCGACTGGGGAGTGATCGAGGTGATCATAACAACAATCAACGAGACTGCCAGCCCGTTTCACCCCAAAGGCCTTCTTCAAGTTGGCAGCAGGCCGTATTCCATTGACTGTACAAACTATCCACTGTCTGTAAGTACCCTTTGCAAAATAAATTGACTGTGGTGCTAAGGTCGGAGAACTGAGTAAGAACCTGAGCAAATGCAGCAAAAGTACTGAAAGAGAGAGAGAGAGTTTTGTGAACTGTTAAATCTTGGACTTTGGTGTGAAAGTACTGTTTTCAAAGAAAGTGAACTTTAAAACAAACGATCCCCCTGGTCTAAGTGCTTGTAAAGTAATGGACTGAGAAATAGTAAAATAAACTTGTGCTTGAGAATATCAGTTGAAATGCAAAGATCCAGACAGAGTCCTAGCAATTTTTAACCGAGTGTGATACAAAGTTACAGTCACCATGTTGGGGTGTAGCAGCTATGTAAACAAAGCAGCGCCATTTTAGAACAGAGTTTTCAAAACCAAAACAAAGTTTCAAATGGTTTCTCGCTAAGATGTGGAATAGAATTGCAGCAACCAGGCAGCCTGTTTGTGAACTTTTTCCTGTGTGTTAGAACCAAATCTCAGAGTGCTTGCAAACAATAACAATTTTAGGACTTGTGTTTTTGACTTTCAGAACCATGGTGCAGCAAACCCCTTGCTATCCGCTCCATGCTAGGGTTTGAGTAGCCCAACAAGAACAAGAACTAGCCAAATCTGAGCAATTGTGTGACTGTTCAACATCACCCGCTGAGGTGGCTTTGCCGAACTATTTGTGTAATATGTGCATAGTATGCTTAAAACCAGGAAGAGATGTTCTGCCCATTCCCCATTGTACAGACTGTAGAATGCGATTTGGGATGAGCATGACAGGTGGCACAAGGGTAGCTAAAGCGAAACGCATCCATTTAGCTCTAATTTGGACACTGACAGGGGACCCTGTATAATCGGAACCACAGCAGCAGGTTGGTTGCAGTAAAAGTGACCCCATGCAGTTTATAAAGGAGTTTTTGGACATTGACTGCACTGATGCTGTGCAAGCCCCAGAGGAAGTGAAGTGTTCCACACTGCAGGGGGTGGAATTGGACGCTGTCAGTGCAGGTTCAGTAGATCCGTGGGTGGAAGGCCCAAGTCCAAGCCTCGTGGGAGAGTCTGAGGTGCAGGAAACATGTCATTGGGAGGACAGTGCCTCTGATGACAGTGGAGAGTGGACAATTGCAGGGATTGGTGCAATTGTCAGCTCCTGAGCAGAATGCGTGGAAGAGGAGGAAGCAGCAATGGCTTCAGTGGGCCCTTGTAAGTCGGCATTGGCCTAGGCTTCCATGGAGCCTCCCGATGTCCATGAGGAGGAAGGCTCAAGCAATGTGCCCTTGAGTACAGAGGTGGACTGCTCTTGCTATGAACTAAGTGTTCATGACTGGCTCAACCAGGACTGGCCACCCCCAAGCCGTGCGTCTGGACGTGAGTTAGTGACAAGCAGCAAAGGAAAGAGAATTGTGCGTAGATGAGCTGAGGCCAAATATGGACAGTTGTACCCTTTTTACTTTAGAAAAATATGGGAAGACGTGGAGGAAGACAGGCATACCTGGTTGTGGGAGGAAGCTTGTGCCAACCTGCACCCTAGAATAAACAAGTGGGTCCGAATTAAGGTGTGGAATGAGAGACTGCAATTCTGGAGATGTAGCAGGCCTTTGCTGATCAACTCTATAAGAATAGTGGACAAAGCTGGCCAAGAGACTTCCCATTATTTTCACATGGTTTGTCCAGATGGGGTGACAGTTTATGCCCCAGATCCAGAATGGTACTACCCCAGAAATTGGTGCCATTCTGGAAAAATATGCCCACCTGGCAAAAGGGAATTCAGCCATTGCCAGCTCAGCCATCTGCCACCGAAGAGGCAGCAACCCAGGATGGAGGTGTCTTTCTTCTGGTGATCCAGGTTCATCTGCAGCAGTAGCCAGGTTCGGATCTAGCAGCATCCAGGTTTGTCTATGGTAACATCCAGGTTCATCAGCCCAGCAGGTTCAGAGAAGATTTTCAGCATGGGTCCAGTAGGAGGTTGTGGAAGCATCTGGTCTGAAGATTTTCTCTACCCAGTAGCCGAAGATCATCAGACCGCAGCTTCAGAGAGGCGATGTTGATATCCTTTTGTCATCAGGAACTAGTTAGACCCCTTTTTCCTTTTTTAAGTTAACAGTGTCCTGCAAGTTTTGAAGACACTTTGGAATATAATCTCCAATAGACTTGCCATCTAGACTGCAGTACTTGCAGGCCTTGTGCCTGTTCCAGGACTGTGCTTCATCAAGCTCCCGCCTAGGAGAGACTCCTGTTGTAGTGCTTTGACACTCTGGACTCCTCCTTAGTTTGGGACTTTGCAGGGATCCCTTCCCCAATATGTTTTGCAAATGTCTTTATGTTTTCTATTTTTGTACTTTTGTAGAAAATTCTTCTAAAAATGCTTTTTGGGCTTGTGCAGTATCGAGTTGGAGGCTTTTGGTCACTGTTTTTGGCTTTACAGGTTGTAGTTGTGTGCAGAAATGTTTGTTTGCAGCATTTTCTTTTGCAGATGTTCTTGGAAGAAGACATGAAGACCTGAAGAGGATTGGTGGGACTCATCGGAGTCCTTCCTTTGTGTAGACTTGTTAGGCTTGTGTAACTGTGTAGTACAATGTCTAACCTTTTTTTGTTTTACGGGTGTAAAATGGTTTTGTTTTTTGGGCTTGGGTACCTGGTAGGTAAGCGTAGGTCAGACAGTTTTCCCCTAGAGGGTTAGGGGGGAAGGCAGGCTGGTGGTCTTTATTCGTGATCGGGATCACCAATGCTGTCTGGCAGGACATGCTTCAGACAGTTTCTTGGAGCCACTGAGGATCCATAGATGGTACAGTAGTAGGATAGGAACTAAAGTTTCTTCACTGGGCCTCTATCCTTTGGTGTCACCTGCCTGTGTCTGGCACATGGTAGGGGAGGACTTGATCAACCCACCCCATAGGGGGCATCAGAGATACGGTGGCCTGGTGCCAGGTGAGGGAATGATTACGGACAGTCATTTACTTGGCAAGGAACGGGTGTAACCACCCAGTCCCTGGGGTTACTAGAATCCTATCAGTATTATTGTTAGGAAGGCAGCAGGCAGCTTCTAGGGAGTTCATTAGGGGCTGCTTACATAATGACATCATTGTTTACTCAGCTAGCCTGAGGGAGGAATGATTAGGTCATTTAGAACTATCGCAGCAACATAAGCCACACTGTGTAGATAGCTGCTCTGTGGAGCTTAGAATGCTCAGTTCAGTGTTGAGTGTTCTTTGTAGTGTGGAGTGAGGAGGTGAGAGTGGCAGAAGGACTGCCAGTGTGCTCTGAGAGAGGGCACAGGATTTCTCACCCTAGTGGAGTGTCATTTCCAGCTTCCAGTAGAAGTTGTGGAGAAAAGACTACAGCAGGATGTCCTGATTTCTACTCCCTGTGAAGTGGAAGGATCTGCTTGTTTTCTGTGGACTCAAGGTGCAATCTCCTGAATATTCTGTGGTGTTTTCAGCTGCCTTGGATAGGACCTGAAATAGACAGCTAGACCGGCTACCCAGAAGAGTACCTTTCCTTTTCCTTTTTTCATTGTTCCATGCCCGGTGGATGGAACAACTACTGTGAATACTGTCTAGGAGACTAAATCTCCATCATGTTCTTAGGGGATTGGATAGTCTGGGGTGCATGTGCCCATAGATAAGGCTGGATCGCACCTGTCAGTGCCTCAGTGCCCCTAGTCTCACCAGTGTGAGAGAAGTGAAGTTAAACTGTGGACCCCAGTGAGTGCAGTTTATTTTATCTGGTCACTCCAGTTTGTGACAAGTAAAGTGTGGGACATCTAGCATTTAAGTGGGGAATGGGGGTTTCATTGGTGTAACCCTGAAGAATGGCAGAGACTGTTGGTTGGGGCCAAGAGTGGGAGGAACGCCATCTAAGCGCTTACAAGGCAGGGCTTCCTGGTTCGTAAAGGGCACCAGTATGTTTACCTGAGCAAGTGGCCAAGCTGCAGGTTAAGGTGTGTGGCTGAGTTTCACTTATTGCACCTATATCTGAGAAGAGTTCTGAGTGTGTGTGGCTTAGATTCACTAAATAACACTCACGGGAAGAGAGATGTTCATGCGCGTGGCCAGGTGTTACTAATGCATCTTTGGGAATTTGGAAAGAAGATGTTTCTGTTTTTGTTCATGAACTGTACTGCATGCAAGGAGAGTTCTTGAATTCATACCTGTCCAGCCTAGACCAAGCCTTGGGGTCCACTTCAGCTTTTACTTTCCATCTGTTGAATAAAGCCATACTGCATAATCCCAGTCACTGTTAGGAACATTCTGAGTATTGCTTCTGGTTGTGAGGATTTACTGGGGCTCCCTCAGCAGGTTAGATCAAGCATATGCCTGGCAGCCTCCATCCAGGACCTGAGTTGTGGTATTTACACAAGGTTCAAGTTGTTTGTTTCTGTACCCCCACCCCTCTCTTCCTCTAGAAAATGAGCCAGATATACATTCTAGTGCCAAGGGTGGTACCTACCTTTTAGCAAAGTAAAGGCGTATGCCAGTATATGGGCACCAGTGTTTCCAGATATTTAATTTAAGTAGCACTACAAAAAATGAGGGGTATGCACACTAGTTAAAGAAGTGGCCTGGGGGGTTACATATGCGTCCCAGCATCTTGTTTGCCCTTGCTGCTGATTTCTTGCACTGCATGTTTGTGATAGGTGTCCACAAATCATGATGAGTACTGCATGCTTTACAGTGTACAAATGACACAAGGCTTTACATTGCAGAAAAGAAATGAAATAAAAAATGGAGCATGCCTTTGATTAAAAACTACATCTCGGGCATGCAATGTACAGGAAATGAATGAGAGGACTCCATGCTCAAGAATGGATGTCAAATGAGAAGCTCTAAAAGATCTGACTTGTTCATGGCAGGTGATTTTTGCCCAGTGTTTATAAATGTGCTGGTGGAATAACTGCTACTATAAATGGTGGAATGTGGCACCAAATTCTATCAGAAATTGCAGAGGATAATGAAGCCCTGGTTGGGAGATATGTTGTCCCTCACACTGACTGACTGCCTTTATTGAACTGATGGATTAGGGGAGTGTCTCCTGGGACACATTCTGTGTTGCGTTCATGAAGCAGATGACAAGGTGTGTGAACCGGCAATGGATGGGTCTGTATGGCAATAATCTACAGAAAGCTTTTACGGTAAAAGTAATTTCATCTGAAGGGTGAGCACTAGGATCTAAAAAGTCTAAACTAATACAACACACCAATTTTTAAGTCACATGTGAACTCGATTAGATACTGTATAAAAGTGGTCTGCAGCTGCTTTCATGTTTCTGTGGCTTGCAGCAAATATCCCAGCACCATCCAGCCGGACCAATGGATGTCATGTTTTAAAGAGGCAGCTAGTGAATTTACATCCAAAGCAAGCTCTGCCCATGACTTGGGGGAAGGCAAAAAAGCAATTATGCTCTGCTGCATGGTGCCTACTGGCCAAACATGCCAGTGGACAAAACAGAGATAGCCTGCTGTGACACAGCACCGCCAGTCTAAGTTACTAGCGAATGTGACAGAGTCAGCCACATTTGATCAAAATGCCTTAGCCACACTGGTGACAGGGAGCCTATAATTGTTAGCAAAATTGATTTTACAGTACCACTGGTGATACAGCACTCCTTAGCATGCATTCAGTGGCCCCCTTGGATTCCATGGTGTTAAATAGCCATGCGTTGTACCAGAAGGCACAAGAAGCACAGAAACATAGAATTTGTTGGCAAAAGAGGACCACTTGGCCCATCCAATCTGCCTAAAAGATGGCTATTGGCCAGTTAATTCTCATCCACAAAGTGAAGGACAAAGAAATTTGGACATCTAATCATACTTTTTTCCTTAGAGCCCCTGATGACAAGAGGCAGGGAATGGCAAATATTTTGGCACTATGCCACATACTGTACACTCCACTATGTTAACTCCTGTTATTAGGGTATACAGAACCATTAAGACAGAAATGGTTCATCAGCTTTATGTTCTACTAGGGTTGATCTTTAACCTTTTGAAGGATGTGGTACTCTAGGACTGGTACTTTTTAACTTTTTCATATATGACATTGGGGTAGTGTTCCAGAGCAAAATGTGCCTCTTTGATGATGGCACTAAAATCTGTGGCAGGGTGGACAGTGAGCACAAAATTAGGACATGAATAGGGAGAGAGATGGGCAAATATCTAGTAGAGTAAGATCTACACCAAAAATTGCAATGGTGTGCATACAGGCAAAAGAAGTCTAAAACAAAGTACTGGATGAATGGCGCTAGGGTGAACTGGACTTCAGAGGAGAGGGACCTTGGGGTCATCACAAGTGCTAGCCTCAAATCTAAAGTCCTCTACAACAAAGCACATGAGGCCAGCAGAATGCTGGGGTGTGTTGGAAGGGGTCTTTCTAGCAGAAGGAAAGAGGAGACTGTCCCCTTATACTGGTTCTTGGTGATGCCACATCTTGAATACTATGTGCATTTCTGCAGTCATCATCTGAAAAATATAGGGATTGCATTGAATCAGTACAGAGGAGGGCCACCGAGATGCTTCAGGGGGTGCACGGGAAATTATGTGAGGAGTGGCTGGGCAGACTGAACATGCACACGCTGGAGGATAGAAGAGAGAGAGGACACCTTTGTTTTTTTTTGTTTTTTTATTTTTTTCTTTCAGAATTTGTTTTTAGTGGGAAAGGCACACTGTAGCAAAGCTCATTTCCAGATGTGTTCCCTAGGAGCACAAGGAGGTTACGTGACTTGCTCAGTAGCATGCAGTATGCAAGTGGCTATTGTGGGTTTAAAACTCTGGTTTGTTGGTCTTTAGATTAACACGTTGGTGTCTTAACCCTCTAGGCTATACTAGCCCCCTAATGACTGAGACATTTAAATTTTTAAGGGTATCAACAGGGTAGCTTGCCAACAGTTTTTCAGGTGATGTGAAGGAACAAGGGGCTACAACTACAAGCTGATTGGTGGTGGTGGTGGTGGTGATGGGGAGATTCAGCAGGGATGGGAAGAAGTTCTTTATTGAGATTATGGTGGATAAGTGGAATAGTGTCCCTGGTGACTAATGTATTGTAGAGTTGGTTACCAGGTTCAAGAGATGGTGGAATAGATACAAGAGCCTGGTAAAAGCATGCACTGGGGAGATGGGGGAGCACGCATGTAACAAGGCAGTACCACTAATGGGATGCTCAGTTTAGTCCTGGCTAGTGTCCGGCTGGCATAGCATAGATAGGATCAAGGCAGACTTGATGGACAACTGGTCTTTTTCTGATGAAAAATTCTGTTTCTATATTAGGATGTAGACAGAAATGAATCCCCAACTGGGCCTATAGTGAGACCTTTCTTTGAACACTGACGTATGGCCTTTGATGCTGAATCTGAACTTAACAACCAAAGTGGTAACCCTGAGAAACAAAAGTACGTATACTCATATAACGCCACCCATCCCCAAATGGGGGCTTACCTTAATTGCCTGTTTGTCTCCTGCCTGCCTCCCATGACTGTTGTTCCCTGATCTTCTCCCAAATGGCACCGCTGCTATGACCGGAGTTCTAGAGTGCCCTGGAGCCCCTAAACAGACCCTTTATTTATTTTTGCCATTTATGGGCATTCGGAGCAGTTGCTGAGGTACTGGCTTTTTTCCATTCACTTCATGGTCGTCTGGCAGCTTGCGCATGCGCTGAAGCGTGCTCCGGGTCTTGACCGCGGTCAAAGAATGGATTCCCGGTGGTCCCAGCCCCACAGTCAGGCCGGGTGGGGTCTGGTGACCTAGGCCAGGGCTGAGAGAGCCCATTGTATATTGTAAATAAAGAGTGTCAAGAAGCACTATAGGCTTGGG
The DNA here is from genome assembly GCA_016271365.2 of Neoceratodus forsteri. NCBI lineage: Eukaryota > Metazoa > Chordata > Ceratodontiformes > Ceratodontidae > Neoceratodus > Neoceratodus forsteri. The sequence continues at coordinate 1,501,836,298 of CM057450.1, read as the reverse complement.
GCTGATGAATATTAACGAGGATTCTTTAATATGCAAGAGCTGCCTGTCTGCTGCCAGGAGACTGCATATTTCAGCAACAGCGACAGGCACAGGGTAAACCATAAATGTAAATCAAGGGCAGCATTTAAGAGGGCACTAAAGTGGCTATTGAACTGAGGGGCTACTGATTTGTAAAAATAATTCTTCTGGCTGCACCAGACTATTAAAGTTGGGAACCCTATGGATTGGCTAGGTACTATTCATTCCGGCAGCCGTGACTGGAAAACAGCTGCAAATAATTGTAAAATAATGTGATTGCATAAGAGGGCACCTGTAGTGTTTTTAAACAGTGGGACATGAAATAAGTAAATGTGTCTATATTGGCTGCACCAGAACTTTGTTTGTGGCGACTGTATTGAACTGCATGGGGACTGTGTTTAAGTGCAGCCATAATGTGGAGCCAACAGCCAATCAGAAAGCCAGGATTTACTGTGGAGCCTCTTGGGACTTTGCCAGAGACTTATAGGACATTGCGAGAGGCTTGTGGGGAAAAAGCAGTTTACTTAATTTAGGCGCCATAACAGCGGGCCTATCAGGTATCGAGGAGGCCTAATGAATATTCATTTTTGGGACAGGCAAGCGGATTCAGCCAATCAGGAGTCCCAGAGAGCTCCCAAAACCCAGAGACTTTGTAGGCTGAGTTCAGGTCAATGTGAGCCCCTCCACAAGGAGGGGGCTCTGGTGGGCCTAGTGGTTCAGCGAGAGCCCCTCCACAGGGGAGGGGGGCCTCTGTCTTCCACCAGGAGTGAAAGTGGATGAAAGCAGTGAAAGTCACTAGCCTGGAGGTTGCCAGAATTTGTCCCCCAGGGCTAGTCTTTGCCTTTCCACATTTTGGGGAAAATGTGGAAGAAACCTGAATTCATCTTCAGCTGTGAGAGTGCTGTATGAACGTTCTGCCTCAGCAGTGAGAATGTTGATGAAACTGCAACTTCAGAAAATGAAAAGCTTTCTGAATTATTCTGAATGAGTAAACTTCTGCTCACAAGTTCAAGTTAGTTGGAAACCTGCTTGGGTCCAAGAAGCCCAGCGAGCCAAGATGTGCTCAAGTTCTGACTGCATCCTGTGTTTGATCAGTGCCAAGGAATGGGTGGACATCTGTGCAAGTGACCAGAGAAGGGTCCAGTGTTGAGAATGACTACGTGACTGTTTAAGTGTGCCTAAAAGAATGAAGGGGAAAGTATCCCAAGCTCAGAGCTTTACCTGGATTTGTCTGAGAGGACTTTGTGAAGGAAATGTCCAATTGGATCTGCAAATGCCAGCATAGCCAAGAGGGACTTTGCCAATGTAATTCGGCTTGAAAGAAGCCAGGAAAGAGTTTGACAGTAGCTACAGTACAAGGTTTGCTAACAAATAAAGTGCTAAAGTGGTTAGGAGCCATATCTCAAACTCCAACTGCAATATGAAAGAAAAAGAGATTTTGTCTATGTATGGACTGTGCAAGTTTTGGGTCTGCCCTAACCTTGGGGGAAAGCACCCATGTTGAGAGACTGTGTCATGAAAGCTGAAAGGACAATGTCTGCCATGCTGGCCACATGGTTGAAGAGATTGTGACCACATGAAGCAACTAAAATGTGTTGAATGTAAATGTGTTGAATACAAGAGATTTTGTTTCCAGTTTGGCCTGGGAGTCAGCCTGGTAGTGTGCCAGCTATACACTGCCATATGCGCTTCCCCCTGAGGGGTATAGCCTAGACGTGGGGGGGGTCTGAAGTGTGCCGGCTCTGGTCTGGGCATGGTCTGTACTGAATGTGACTGCAAGCCCACAGAGAAGGGGCAACCATCCAAAGCAAGAGAGTTTCAGTCTGCAACCTGCAAGAGCCTGGTGAAAAGGTATTAGCCAAAGCTCCTGGCCTGCACCTCAGCAAAGCTTCTCTATACCATTTATGACTTCAAAACCATGAGTAAGCAGACCCTGGTGTGCCCATGAGAGGGACTGTAAACAGCTGTGAATTGTTTGCCAAGTTTCTAGTATCCAAGGTCTAAGCTAATCAAGCAAGAGAGCTGTCTGCATCAGTTACAGCTTTTACAGTTTAAAATGTGATTCAGGAATAAACAATAAAGCTAACTTGATTCTCCTTCTAAACGGCCCCAACCAGCTGCAACGGCGGCCACCTCAGCTTCAACTTTAGCAGGCCTGCATCTAAGAACTTAGTACTGGGTACCCAGGATTAAAGTATAGAATTGCAGGGTTCTATAGTGGTCTGGGACTGGTACCAGTGTGGGTAATAACTATGTGTCATCTAATTAATCTAGTACAACTAATTTAGGTGTCCTGTAAGGTCTGAACACACCAGAAGGTTGGTGGGTGGCCACTGTGATTAATGTCTGGAATTAAAACGCAAAAAATGATTATTCTGATGCAAATTGCATGCCAGTCAAACCTAAATATAAATATTTAAGCTCTATTTCCAATCCACTCTTCCTAACCCTCACCCCTTGTAAATAAATTGCTGTTTGCTTGTTTTTATAAATTTGGTGTTGTGAGCATATTATTAGAGTGAGTCTTTAAATTCCAAAATGTTGAAATGTGGGGTTTTGGTTATTGGGTCATGTATAGGGTGACTGTATGTACTGTGGGTGGGTGCAGTATCCCAGGGTGTTGTACCAGGTATCATTCTAACCCACTTAAAAGTGTACTCTGGGTGGAGGCACTGCGCATTATTATGTTATCATGGGAAAGAACCAGTTTAATATCAGATATGAGAACTCAGGCCCCTCAACCTGGTTTGAGGCCATCCAGGCAGGGGTAGTAGCCCTTGGATAGATGGCACCAGGGTTTCACTCAAATAATTGTAAAAAATGGATTCATATGTAACCTCCCCATCCCTCACGGGTAGGGCTTCCTAGTTTTGCCTCTTGTTGTCTGGTTTGGGACAGCCTGCTGATCCTGCTTGCCATATTGCATGGAGTAGCCGGTAAACACTTAGGGTGGGATATTCAAAAGCGATGCGCCATGCGCAATAGGGTTGCGCCTGCGCAAGACCAAAAGTGCGCCATTCTGCGATATTCAGCAGAAGGCAGATGCGCCCGGAAAACATGCTGAGCAACAGCGCAATGCAAAGGAAGGCATGCGCAACCGACGTGGGTGGAGCCATGCATAAAGAGCGCAATGCGAAATTGAAACACATGCGCATTGCGCAAGAGCGGAACTGCCGGAAATTGCGCACTACCGGAAATGAGCCAAAATAAAAAGGCTCAAGGAAGTGGCACAAGAACGCTACAAGGATGCCAAGTGGGGTAGAGAGAGACAGACAGACAGACAGACAGTGACAGGCTAGGGCAGGCAAGGCAAGCATTGTGGGCCATAGGCTGCAGAGGCCAGCGGGGGGTGCCCGCTGCAGTGGAAGTAGCAGTCAGGACAGCGGGGTAACACAGCAACACCAGCCAGGGGATGGACAGTGCCAGCTTCCACATGGAAGCTGTAATGAGGGGGGTGAGAATGCAAGCTGCAGGGGGACAAGGCCGTGGAAGGGCCCGTCGGCGATCGCCCCCAACAGGCAGTACCGTGCCCGCATCAGCTATGAGCTGTATACAGATGTAGAGATCGTGGGCCGGTACCACCTGAACAGGGCAATACTGAGGCGGCTTTGTGAGCTGTGCAGTGATGTGATGCAGGCACCCTCACGACGGAGTCACGCTCTGTCAGTGGAGACCAAGGTGACAGCCTGCATGTGCCTGCTCACCACGGGCACCTTTCCAGAGGCCGACAGGGGAAACCACAGGCATCACACAGTCGGCCACGTCACGCATCCTCACCCAATTCCTCAGCGCACTGCTGCCACATGCTGCGGAGCACATCCATTTCCCCAGCACCACAGCAGAGCGAACAGCAAACATGCGGGAGTTCCACAGGGTAGCACGTATGCCTGGCGTGCTAGGGGCCATAGACTGCACCCATGTGGCCATTCGCACGCCACCTGGCCCCGATGGGACATCGTATAGGAACCGAAAGGGCTACTCCAGTGTCAACTGCCAGGTGGTGTGTGATGCCACTGGACGAATATTCAATGTCTGTGCCACACACCCTGGCGGAGCACATGAAGCCTTCATATGGCATCAGTCCACACTGTGCCATCGATTTGAGAGTGGGGACATCCCCACAGGACATCTAGTGGGTGAGTACGCATGTACGGAATGCAAACTTGGGGCAAGGGTGGGAATGCCACAGGTGCCATGGTAGTGGCACACAGGGATATGGGCAAAATGGACCTGAACATGACACTGATCTCCACTATCTCCACACAGGTGACAGCGGGTACCGACTCCATCCCTGGCTGTTCACACCGTACCGGTGCCCCATGATCCCATCGCAGCAACACTATAATGAGGCACATGCTGCCACACGCAACATCATAGAGCGGGTGTTTGGGATGCTCAAGGCACACTTCCGATGCCTAGACATCTCCGGCGGTGCCCTACAGTACAGCCCCCAAAGGCCTGTGGGATATTCCTGGCCTGTTGCATCCTGCACAACATGGCCAAGGACTGTGGGATAGCCGTACGGGTTGAAGAGGGGGACAGCGATGGGACGCCAGTGGCGCCGGTGTTGATGTTGATGAGCAGCTCCCCCTAGGACGGCGGGACCCTCGACTGATCCGGCAGGCCCAGCTGCACCGGGACACCATCACAGAGGAGCACTATGCACAACACAGGTAAGTCAAGGGGACATGTGCAACCAACACTGTCCATGCGCAAACCACAGGCACACAAGGTAACACACCAGGGGTGCATGATGGCCAGGGGAGTGGAATGGTCCAGGCATACAAACACACCATCAGGGAGGGTGAGCACTCATATGGACACACACACACCAGGCACAGAGCGTACATGGGCAGATGCACAGCACAGCAGAACCGACAGTGCTAACACACAGCACCACCGACCACCCACCACCTGTACTGTCCAAGTACGTGTCAGATGCTGGGCACCCTTGCACCTTGGTGTACAGTACAATGCAGGCATCATCATGCAACGCACCTGTGGGCAACAGTTGGGAGGGTGCAGGTGGTCCGTGTCGGGCGTGTTGAGCAGAGCACCCAGCAGTGTACTGCCCACCATGACACACATTGCACACGTGCAGCACCAGACAGGCCCGCAGTGGGAGACGGTCAGTCATGTAGCACTGTCCCATGGCCACCGCGGATGCGTGGGCGGCCCGCTGTGACCCAACAGCACTGGCAGGCTGAGCAGGGTCACATGGGGTGGCACTGTTGGACCACCAGGGTCCCACTGCCGAGGCGACCTTGCCCGACAGGGGTCTGCAGCATGCCAACACACCTGCACCAGGGTGCTCGGGATGCCCACAGCAGAACCCGGCATCGACAGGCCTGGTGTCGCACAATGCCGGGAATGGGGAGTGGAGCGTGAACTGTGTGGGGTGTGCTGTACAGGGTCACCTGACTGTGTGCCCAATGCGTCCATGACAGAGACCACTGCCTGGGTCAGCCTGTCAATGGCGGCGGTCACATCCATCCACATGTGGACCATCTCTGCATGGTCCAGAGCACACTCCCTGCTGTGCCGCTCCACAGCCACACACAGTGCCTCCACGGACATTGCAACCCGCCTCTGCTGCTGTACTGATTCCCACAGCAGGCGGGTGTGCTTGTCCAATGGGTACTCTGCCACAACGGCAGCCTGTCCCCAGGGTGTTGAAGGTCCTGATGCACAACACCCCTGAGGGTGGGCGCTGTTCACAGGACCAGGAATGGGCGTATCACAGGCGGCAGGCATGTGCCACCGCTGGACACTGTACCCCCAGACCTGGTGGGTGACTGCTGCTGCTGCCTCCAACCGCTGTGCCACAGAGTCCACTTGTTCCACCGCTGTGGCCGCAACAGTGCCAGACACCTGCACAGCCACCGGTGCTGCCCACTGGTGCTGACAGGCACAGCCTGGGACTGTGCTGACATGCTGGCGCACAAGTTGGAACCAGCAAGGCCCAGGGGCACATGATGGCCTGCTGTGTGTCCGTCATGGAACACACACATGTCACTGCCCATTGCAGTCCTTGCATCATCAATGGTGCAGGGACGTGCTACAGCCGCAGTCACAGCGTGATGGCATGCTTGCATGCCAGACTGCTGAGACACAGGCTGTGCACCCCCCACACCCGAATCACCGACACCAGGGTTGACAGCCCTGCGTGCATGCTGGTGTAGTGCATGCTGGCTGGCGACAGAGGTGGATGGACCCTCCTCCATGTCCAGCAGGTCATCCTCACTGCCTGGTCCCACCACCACCGTCTCCTGGAGACGAACAGGATCTGCAACAGAAAGAGAGGACATGTGAGAGCATGTGACCAACCTTCCTCCCCCCCCAACACCACCACCATGTCATACCGTGCAGTGATGGGCTTCCACCTGTCTGGAATCCACCTCCTAGTATGCCCTCAATCACACTGTGCTGCAGAGTTGCAGCCAGTTGGTCCTCAGCCGGGGTCAGCTCCACCACCGCTGGCTGGCCCCCGCCAGTGCCAGCGAGTGCCGCCCTGAGGGCTGCCACCTTCTCCTTCACCCTCCTGCGGTCTGTCCCAATCTTTTTCTTGCATTCCTGCACGGAGCGCTGGTAGCTTCCGTGCAGGTTCACTGCCTGGGCTACCCCCTCCCATGCAACCGCACGGGCCTGAGGGGTGCCCCGGCTTCCACACAGTAGTGCCTCATCCTCCAGGTAGGCCTGGAAGAGGGCATCAGTCTCTGCCGTGGTGAAGTTGGGCCTCCTCCTTAGCCCACCATCCTCACCCTCACCTTGTCTCTGCTCGGTTATGGCGATCTGTATGGGTGTAGAGTGGACACCTGTCACTGTGCAGTCTACAGCATTATCCCATGCCCATTGTCCAGAACATCCCACAGCATGCAACTCACCTCTCACCTGCAGTAACGACTCTGTCCAGCACAGCCCACTGTCGCACTTTTATAGCGCAATGCATGCAAATTAGGAGGAGCAACTGTAATGAGATGCAAATCGCGCCACTGCACCCTTGAATGGCTGATCAGATGATTTGCATGTAACCGGCTGAATATCGCGCCATTGCGCTTTTTGCAAGACGGTTGATCCAGCTGAGCCAATAGTGCAGATCTGTGACTGTGTGGTACACTGCATTGCGCATGCCCAGGTAGCTTACGCAGGCGTCTGCCACGCTGATGATGTGCTGTGCGCGCGATCGGCAATTCAGGCCATGGCCACCATTGTGCCAGTGGCGCTACAGCACTGGGCACTATATGGCGCTGGCACTACTGCGCAATAGTCCACTGTGGCACTGGTACGCGGGTGGTCAGTCATGCAGGATGCGTATACGTCAGATGGCGCTGTGCGTGGCCTTGCGTCATAGACCCCTGACCTGGTGTCCGACCTTTGCCCCCTGCCGCTGTTCGGCTGCCATTTGTACAGCCCTATTGCGCTGTCTGGTGACAGTGCTATGTGGACTGACGGCGCTGTTCGAACAGCGTGATTGGAACCTATGGTGGTCTATTACGCAACATCTCCATGTGGGGTTGCCGTGCAGCGAGGCACCATTTTGCCTGCTGTAAACCTGGTAGCATGGCACGCAGGAGGGCAGTGCAATGGAGCCCCGTGGAGATGGCCAACTTGGTGGCCCTGGTGGAGCCCCACTATGGGGCACTGTATGGTGAGGTGCCCCTCACCATGGCTAGGACCCAGGTCTGGCAGCAAGTGGCCAGTGACCTGGTGGGGGTCACTGGGCAGCACCGGCCTGCTGAGCAGTGCCGGAACAGATACAGTGACCTCCGCAGGAGGGAGCCTGAGCTGCATGAGTGGCTGTGTTCACGTGCCAGGAGGGGCGTGGTACCTAGGCCAGGTGGGTGTACCGTCTATGCACCTGTATTCTCTGTAGGGGTGTGAGTGTGTTTTGGTGGCTGTGCATAGGTGATGGCTCTGACATGGTTGGCTGTGTCAGTGCGTGCAGGTGTGAGATGCATGGGGCTGGCTGTGTGGGCAGGCACTCTCACTGGGGCAGGGGGCAGTCAGCTTTGGAGTCACACTGATGTTTTTCTCAACATATGTCTCCCACAGGCCGGGATGTGAGGATGCAGGCACATGCTGCAGGGGGCCGTGACAGGGCCCCGGTGCCAGTCGGTGGTGCAGCAGGAGGTGGGCCACAACAACAGCTGCAGCAGCAGCAGCAGACACACCTTCTTGCGGAATGTGAGTATCATTACATCATGGATGCTGTTGCATGCTGGAGGGGGTGGGCATGACCACCAGCCATGCACAACACAGCCATGCACGACACAGGCGACATTCAGCACTGTCCAGTGTCACTGTACGTCTGTGTGTGCATCACTGGTGGTCCATGCATGCACTGGGCACATGGCTGTGTGACTGGCTTCGCACCACATTGTCACGTCACTTGACAGCCTTGTTTGTGCTGTGATGGACATGGGCAGTGTGTGTGTGCAGTGGTGCACATAGCTGGTGCCGCCTGTTTGTGATGGCCATGTGCATGTTCACTGTGGGTGGGTGCATGCCATCACAGGTGCGGGACATTGGCCTATATGGCTTGCAGGTTGGGTGGTGTTTAGGGTTGTGGTCAGTCACAGCCATTGACTGTGTTCCCATTTTCCTAGGCCTCAGTGTTCTCAGGAGGATACAGCGGGAACTGCATGGGCTGACGCAGGTGTCCTTGGACAACCAGGCCATCCTCAGGGACATCCATCGACATGGCCTGCGGAGGAGGCATCGCCAGGCACAGCGGCACTGGGCGGAGGAGGACCAGCCTGCTGGGCCTTAGGCCAGATTCCCCTTCCCACTTCACCCATCCCTCCCACCCTGCCTTCCCTCTCCAAGTTGTTCATCCCTACCCCTTGCCCACCCCTACCTTGTACCCCTACCCCTCCTTGTAAATAGTTATGGTGTTGATAGTTTTGTGATTTACATTTTTATAATACATTTATATTTTGTTATGAATACTGTGTTGGTCTCTGATTTGCAGCTGGCTATGGTTGCTCAGTTGCAGTGGTGTGCATGCCATCTGGGGTGGTATGGTCCTGGGTATGTGTGTGTGTGTGTGTGTGTGTGTGCGCTGCGTGTGTGTGTGCATGAGGGTATCTCCAGCATGGCAGTGACTTTCTGTTGGTCTTGCCATCTGCTGCCACCCACTGCTGGGTGCACAGGGTGGGTCTGGCTTGTATGCTTCTCTGCTGCACGGGTTGGCGTGTGCGGGGGATGCATGGTGTTTCCTGCAGTGCCAGTCACTGCACATGGGTGGTGTCTTGGGGTCACGGTGCAGGGTGTGCTGTGTGTGCAGGGGCTGATGTGCACTGGTTGTCAACCCCTGTGTGGCACTCTCAGCCTGCCAGTGGTTGTGCTGGGGCGTCATGGCTCTGCTGTGCTTTGTTGGCTTGTCCCCATTGGCCAGTAGATCATCCGTCCCACCCCCAGTGATGCTGTGCTTGGGGTGTGCAGGTGTCTTGTTGGTTCTGCAGTGTGTTCCTGTGCCCATGTGTGGCATGGCTGGCGGTGGGCCTCAGCCTGCCTCCCTGGTTGTGCACTTCCATTGCTCTGCTGGGGGGGGCACTGAGCTTGCGCTATGGCACCTCTGGACTGCTCTGCTGGGCTGCCATTGTTGCGTTATGGCGCAACCTTACTGCTCAGCTTCCCCTTCCTGGTTGCGCTATGGCGCAGTTAGTGCGATATTCAGACGTTGGCTGCTTGCGCAATTTGTTCTGCTCCATGTTTGAATATCGCGTCTGTTGCGCATATGTGCAATTGATTTGTGCTTGCTCCTGCTGTTGCGCACATTTTGAGCGCAGTTTGAATATCTGGCCCTTGATGTTTTATCATTTAGTGGCACAGTGCAGCTTGCACTGGGGATGCTGCCTAGTTCCTGCTATTTCTGTCCCCCCCTCCCATTGTCTAAAAGGACATGCCCAAATGTGTTCTGACTTGTGGGATCCCAAAACATATGTAGGGGCTCGGACACACTTAATGAGAAATAAAGAGAAGTGTGGCCAGTGTCTTGGCCAAATTTCCCCATTCACTAAAAATACCACTAAAGCTTAGTCTGGTTCAATGTTGGTTGGCATCCATCTGTAGCCCCTTCCCCGAGGCTGAAAATAAGCAGAATTGTCTAGTCCTCCTTTCCCGGTCAACAAAAACTAACTTAATGTGTAGACTCTAAATATGTATACTGTTGCTTTAAATGTTGCAGATTGCTTTTTGAATGTTTCTGCCTGCTGCAGTGGGACCTGGCACCACGGTGCTAGCTACAGCAGATCAGGACTTTATCAGCACCCATTCCACAACTGGACAACAGTATACAGTTGCAGCTGTTGAGCAAAGAGACATTTGTGTGCTAATATAGTTTACTTTGTCTGCAGCAAGGTTACAGAGTTTGAATCTGTTATAAACTGTTAACATGGATGTCATTTTTGCAACCCCTGACCCTTTACTATCCAATCAGTAATCGAAGAGTGCGAAAGACTGCAGCTATGGCTCCTCGGTACAGGGTGTCAACAATGTTCTTGGCACCTTTAGTAATAACCAATAATCCAATGAGGAGTCCCCATGCTTATTCATTTCTATGATGGACAGCTGTATTGCTCAATGTGAGTGGGGTTTTCCCCCTTGAGGTGGTTGAGGAGAAGGCTGCTTTATGAGTTTGTGACAGTAGCTCTCTGAGGAAGGAGGGGAGCTGTGTGTGTGAGCGAGGCAGACTTTGGTGAAGTCAGCCCATGGCTTCTGTTGTGACTGCAAAGGGACTTGGTGAAGTTTTCCACCATCTGGGAGAGCCAGAATCCCAGTTTTAGCTGAAAGAAGATAACTGGGTGCCCTTCTGAACAGCCCCTAGCCATTACTGGGTCTGGGACTGAATATTCAGAGCTCAAAGTGTGTCTCAGCGACAGAGAACAGCATCGGGAAAGTCCCACTGGGTTCCTACATCCTGGGGAGCCAGAAGATGTAAAAGATTGCTGCCAAGGAAGTGTGGAATCCTGCCAAGAGACTGCACTGTTGTCTGTGAGTGCATCTAATCTGTCACCAAATTGTGTCTATTATCTGCAGACAGTGAGAGACTGTTTGAACTTTGGTCTGAGAAGGGACTGCATTCCACTCAGGACGGTCTGGGGAGTCAGCCCAGTAGTGTCAATGTCAGGCAGTACTGAACATTTGCCCCTGTGACTTAAAGCCTTGATGCGTGGGGTAAGTGCATGTGGCTCTGGTCCCCGAGTTTGGCCTAATCCAGTGTCTGCAGAGGAACAGCCCAAAGGTGACAAGCTGCAAGAGTCTGCAGCCACCTGAACGGGACAAGCTGCCAGACTTCATCGTCAACCACTACAATCGTCAGCATTGCTGTTCAAGGCTCTAGTACCACCAGAGACAGTCGCCATCTGCTGAGTTTGCTCAGACTCCATGTTGTGAACAGCTGAACTGTGAGTAAGCGCAGGCCTGCCCTGAGCTGGGAAGACATTCCAGTTGTTAAGTTTCCTTGTTTAAATTAAGTGCACCAACACTGGCCAACCCATGGCAACGATCAGGCCTGCACCTCAATTTGGGTACCCAGGAAGACTCTTTAGGGACACTGGTACCAGTGGGGAGGAGGGCTATTTTCATAGTGCTACCGTGGGGTGGACACAGTTGATGTTATGTTGTACCGAGTTTCAACTGACAGATCCTTGTCAATTGTTTTACTTTTGCATATCCCATCCCCCTTTCCCTAATAATAAAACTGTTATTGTTGTTACTGTTAAACCTGTCAGTGAACATATTATTAGTGACAGGTATTAACTGCATGCAACACAGAGTGTTAAGGTGGATGGTATTCTGAGTAGGGGATGACTGGAAGGGGAGGTGGGTAGGTACAGCATCCCAGGGAGTTGTACCCTACAAACAACTGGCCCACTATACTCACTCTGGGTGGAGGCACCACACTATTACTTACTGCTATTTGGGAACCCCCCCCACCCTTAACCATCAAAACAGAGCTTAGGCCCCTCAACCTTATTTGGTCCTGCAAGGCTGGGGTAGTAGCCTGCTGGCACACAGTGCCCAGGTTACATATAAATCATGTATATCCAACATTGGATTTTAGTAATACTCCATCAGGAATGCAGCCTTTGCCAATATCCAGTGCTTTACCAAGCAGACAGGGGTTCAGTTAATTTATTTTTAGTGGAGTCAAATACTTCCGTGAGTCAAAATGTGAAAGTCACTCCAATTTTGTGTAAGTCAAAATACTTCCCAGATCCCACAATTTTAAAGCCAATATTCTAGGGTGGATGTTCTTACAAACATTAGTGGCAAAATACAATTTCTCTTAGAAAAATCCTTCATTTCTTAGCTTCTGTGCATTCAGTTTGGGAAGCTGTCCAGTTTTGTTTCTATATGTGGAAATCAATGACTTCATCCCCCTTTATTTTGGAAGTTTTTGCCTTATTTTTTGGAGTCACATACTCCCACGATGGACTTAATTGAAACCCTGCAAGCAGGTATTCATATATAGGCATGGGGCTAAGATGGCCAGTTCTCACAGCAGTAGGGCTACCGCAGGAGACACCAGCGACCCGGGTTCAGGAATGAGCCTGGATCTTAGGGGGCAGAAGGGAGGAGGACTGAGTGTCCCAGAGAATGCTGTCCTCCTCGGGGGGGGGAGCTGTGTCCTGCAGCACTACTGCCACCTGTAGATGTACAGGTGACACAGCACTCATGACACAGAGAGGGAGGAGTGCCACACTGCATATCGTAAGAGCGTGCTGACAAATGCTTACATCAGGCACCTACTCCCAAACGTCAGTGTCCCTAAAGGGTGAGGGGAACACAAACATCTGAAAAGGGGGAACCAATAAAAGGTAAATCCCCCTTCTGCCTATAGCTCTATGAAGGCTGCTATACCACGCCAGGAGGCAGTACATCCACCATGCTGGAGCGGGGTGTGTGTAAAGTTTAAAATAAAAAATAAATATGTATCAGCATTGGGGCTGGCTCTATGGGTGTTGTTGACTTGAGCACTCTCAGTGTTTTGCGTGCTACTTCAGAGAAGTACTGTATTACTAGAGGGTGTGATACAGTTAAATACTTCCTGTTGGCAGTGAATACTATAACTGTTTGTAAAGGGTGGCACTCGTTCATCAGAATTGTACTGAAAGACAGCAAGTGAGAAGACAAACACGAATGTACGCTTGGTTACAGTAGCACAGAGCTGACAAACATGCCTTGTGAAATCCTGAAAGTTCACAGTTCATCACACAAGACACGATGGCCTTCCCATTTAGACAGTGTCCTGATAAACACACACACACACACATACACACACACTTATTCAGTTTGGTCTTCAATGCAAGTATCAGTCTAGCCTGGATCATTGATTCAGGTAGTTTATTCCATAATCAGTCCATTCTGTGGGAAAGCAGCAGTTCTTCAACTCCTCCGCAATATAAAAACATCCCACTTGGTATGCTTTTCTTGAGAAAGCCAGTGGAGTCCATTTTAGCTAATCCTATAATAATATATAATATAATAATGGGGGTTCCCAAAAAGTCTTCCTTGAGCTTGCCTAAATGCTCACTGCCAGGCTGATGTCCTGCGTTTTAGCAGTTTAAATGTGATTACCAGAGCCTGTATAGCCTCTGTGTACTGTCTCTTTAAGAGCTGCCTGATTGCAGCATAAGTAATCTGAGAGGGAGCTCTGTTGAAAGATGTAACTATTTGCTGAAAATCATTTAGAGTGATAATGATAATGTAGTTTGTCTAACCTGCCTTCTTTGTAGCAAGGATTGTTTTGTTTGTCTCCACTATCTTGGTCCTGGACTGCAAATTGGACCAACCAGTACTGGTGGGACCTAAAATGTAGCCGGACTACAGGAGATGTCTGAAGTCAAAATCTGTAGGAACTGTAGTTTTGGTCTTTTTGCCCCTTTTTTGCAACTGAAGGGGGAGCTCTTGCTTTGACGGACAGCCAAATCAGCCAACCAAACCTTTTGGATCTGAGGGAATTCCCCAAGCTGCTTGCTGTTTAGGGCAGATCTAAGCTGGAAGCTGAAGAAGAAAGAGCTGAAGTGATTTTGAGAGCAATCCTGAGTGGATTCGCATGGGAGAACTGTGAAAAGGTTGAGTTTTTGGCCTGCATGTCTGCCTGCTGCTCCTGAGAGGGAGAGAAGAGAATTATTTTGGACTAAATCCAAGTTTGTGTGACTAAAGTAAGCTACTGAAGTGGGCCAGGCTCAGCCTGAAGAAGACCGAAGATTTTGCTGAATGCGATCGGCCTGTCAGGAGTTCCAGCTACCCCTAAGCTCCTGGTGTGTGCAGAGACTTTACGACTGTGACCGGGGAGCGCTTTACCTGGTACAGTAGAATTCCCTTATATGTAAATGTGCTATGAGCTGCTAGTGGGTCTTTGAGTTAGTTCCCCACTGTGTGAACCGTGTTCTGCTTGTTGGAAGCTATATCCAGCCCAAAATGGACTGCATCCGAATTTGTCTTCATGAGGTCTGGGCCTTGCCAGACTGGCCCAGCCAGACTACCCACTGCACAGAGAAGCCATCAACGAGAGACCTGCCTGGGGATCAGCCCCCTGCTCCATGCTTGAACAGGAACGATGCCTCTGCGACTTGTGTGGGCTCTGCTTCTCCTGGCATTCCAGATCAACCACCTGCAGTCTTGATTTACGTCTAGCCTGTGTCTAGTCTTGGGCATCATGAGTAAATACCAGGGTAGCTCCCTGCAAAAACAACTTAATCTGAGTATGTCATCTGATTGTCTTGTTGTTTCGTTTCCTTTTCGAACTGAGCCCTCTGGCTCCGGATTACAAATATTGTGTACTGTGCATGTTGTGTTTTCCATCACAAGGCCCCAACCAGCTGCGATGCTGGCCAACCGCGGGCAACAGTCCTGGGTAGCCCATCTCTTCTCCACCTGGGTACCCAGAGGTGTGACTGTGTTGGGGGACTCAAAGTGCATGCATAACTGCTTGATTGATATAACCTTTAAGCTAATTAACCTGATTTTGCCCCTCCCTTGTTCAAGTCCCCTGAATAAATCAGATCTAACTTTTTCTGCATGTAATCTGACTGTGGTTCCAGTTTGTGCTCAAAGTACTGTACTGTTGCTATTTGCTGTACATAATCTTGTTTTACAGGGGGTCCCCAGGGTTGAGCCAGAGGAACCAGCCCTGGTGGTAAGTGCAACCAGTGTGGGTACTTGTGTAGTGTACCAGGGGTATTGTGAAAGTGATTACTGTACAGTGTTCAGGCCACTAGAGGGGAAAGAGGGGGGTTACAGTGTTCTGGAGGGCTGTGCCCAGGTTAGCTTGACCACTACCAACCCTGACCGGGTTGAGGCTCCCGTTTCAGAACTCAGGCCCCTTAACCTGCTACTAGCCAAGCAGGCAGGGGTAGTAGCCCTTGAGATAGTGCCACCTTGGGGTTACAGTTAGATTTTATTTATTTTAGTTTTTGGTAACCGGGTAAGGCCCACTAGGCACAAGTGCCTGTTTTCAGGGGCGATCTGGGAGCACTGGGCGGTTAAGTGACTTGCTCAGAGTTACACAGTATGCAAGTGGAGATTGTGAGAATCAAACTCAGATCTGGTCTGATGGATGTATCAAGCTCATTCACACCTCATTCCTCTAACCTCTAGGCTATACTGCCAGCCCCCAGATAGCATGTCCATGCCCTCCTAAAGTCCCCCCTTTTCTGATAGCATTCCCCTTCTATTCCATGTACCTAGTTATTCTCTTCTGTACTCTCTCCTGCTCCTTGATATAGTGTGGTACCCAACACTGAACACATTAGTGCAGGTGGGGCCTGACTGGTGCCTTGCACTTGATAGTACCTCCTTTGTTCTTTTCCCTTATCACTTAACTCCAATCTGTCCCAAATGCTTCTGCACATCTCCTCACCTGCTCTCACAAATGGGACATTATTCACATCCTTAAAAACCTGTACTGCCTTAATCACACAAGTTACTTTCAGAATTCTTTGGGGTCTGCCCCCCCCCCATTTCTATAACGTTAACCCCACCTAATCTCCATTCTGTACTCTCAATTCTCTTCCTCTAGGTTTCTCTATGTCCCTCATGTTACCCTCCCCACCACTGGTCAACAGCTGTCCCTTTGCTCTTTAACCATTTCTTTGCCTCATAGACTCCCCTATCACCGTTAGATACTACCTCAAAACCACCTCTTTCTCCTAGCATTCAACTCCTGACCCTACAGCGCCAACATAGAATGTCTACAAACTTGTGAACTGAAAGTCCTACCCCATCCCTGTTTACTAGGTAGGGAGGTAGGTAGGTAGTTAGATAAGAAGGTTTTTATTTGTAGAATACCCTTTTGAATACTAAGAGCACTTTAACAAAATAAAAAAAGATGAAACAAATACATAGTAGGGAAGAACATAGAATCACAGAATTTAATGTTAGATAAGGACTGCTTGGCCCAAACAGTCTGCCTATTTTTTCCCTGTGTGTACTTTCCCACAGACCCTACTTTGATCTCTGGCTCCCCCCTCTTGCTTCCCACTAAGATTCCCTTGTGCCTATCCCATGCATACTTGAAGCCCACCACTATTTTTGACCCATCACCTGCGCTGGGAGACTTTTCCAGGCATCTACCCCTCTTTGAGTGAAGAAGTACTTCCTCACATCTCCCTTGAATTTAACCCCCTTCCAGCTTCTTACATCAGAAATGCACAATGCAGGCCAGTCACTCAATGATGCAGTAGTCATGCTGCTCAGAATACTGGCAACACGAGTTCGGGACGAGCCCTTATCACTGGGGCTGGCCAAAGTGGGGTATGTTGGTTTGAGTGTCCTATAGGACATCCGCCTCCTCCTGAGAGGGATAGAGTCCAGTTCTGCTATGCTAGCACCACTGGATGTTGCCAGGTGAAACAGCAGGTGGACAGCTGTGGGCGGTGAGACAGCTGACATTGCAAGTTTATATGCTCATTGCATGCTTGCACCTTGGTGTTCACGGCTGACATCTATGGGTGAGGGAACAAAGAAATGCCACTCACTGCAGGATGAAGCCTAGCCTCTGCAGGCCCTGCACCACTGATCATAGCTCCTACCTCCGTTGGACAGAATTCACCCCAGAATTCTGAAAGAATTAAGCAGAGAACTAGTGACACCATTGACTACCCTTTTTAACAAATCATGGGAGGATGGTGTGGTAGCTGAGGACTGGAGGAAGGCAGATGTGATTCCCCTTCACAAAAGTGGGACCAAGACAGAGGCAGGAAACTACAGACCTGTCAGTTTGACCTCTGTGGTAGGGAAAGTGATGGAGTCACTTCTGAAGGAAATAATTGTTGAGTACCTAGAGGTCAGTGGGGCAGAGGACCCAAGACAGCATGGGTTCACAGTGGGAAGGTCATGTCAGACGAATCTAATTGATTTCTTTGACTGGGTGACCAAAGTAGTAGACCAAGGAGGGGCTGTGGACATGGCCTACCTAGACTTTAGCAAGGCATTTGACACAGTCCCACAAAAGATTAATAGTCAAATTAACCAGCCTGGGAGTGGGTCCCAGGGTAGTAGCCTGGGTAAAACATTGGCTGGACAACAGGACACAGAAGGTAATTGTAAATGGAGTCCACTCTGAAGAAAGAGAGGTTACTAGGGGTGCCGTAGGGTTCAGTACTGGGTCCAGTCCTTTTTAATGTCTTTATAAGTGACATTGCAGAGGGACTGGAAGGAAAAGTATGCCTCTTTGCAGATGACACAAAGATCTGCAACAGGTTCATACACAAGGAGGTGTGGAAATGATGAGAAGGGACTTGGCAAGGTTGGAGGAATGATCAGAAGTATGGCAGCTTGGATTCAATGCAAAGAAGTGCAAAATAATGTACCTGGGAAACAAAAACCCAGGAGAAAATTACACAATGGAGGGGAGGTAGTAACAACAACAAAAATGGAAAGTGACCTGGGGGTAATCATATCAGATGAACTTAAGGTTGGCAAGCAATGTGAAAAGGTGGTAGGGAGGGCTGGGGGGATACTGGGATGTATAGGGAGAGGCATCACCAGCAGAAAACAGGAAGTTGTTATCCCCTGTACATACAGTTGGTGAGACCCCATCTGGAGTACTACGTCAGTTCTGGAGACCCCATCTCTGCAAGGACATGGACGCGATGGAGGCAGTTCAGAGGAGGGCAACTAAAATGGTGCAGGGTCTGCAAGAGAAGCCATACGAGGAGAGACTAAAGGAGCTTAATATGTATACCCTTGAGGAAAGGAAGGAGGGGGGGACATGATAGAAACTTTTAAGTACCTCAGTGGAATCAACAAAGTCCAAGAGGGTAGCATCTTTCAGAAAAAGAGATGTGCAAGAACAAGGTGACCCAATTTGAAGATAGAAGGGGGACGTCTCAGAAGCAATGTGAGGAAGTATTTTTTCACAGAGAGGGTGGTGGACACATGGAACAGCCTTCCTGAGGAGGTTGTGGGGTCTAAAACTGTGGGAGAATTCAAGAATGCATAGGACAGACATAAGGCAATTTTTGTGGGGGGGGGTAGGAAGAAATAGGCTGTTGGTTAAATAGGATCCGCACCTTATCCTCTAGGTAGGGAAATGGGCAGACTAGGTGGGCCAAGCGGTCCTTATCTGCTGTCAAAGTCTGTTTCTATGTTGGATGCAGGTTCTCCCCAGGAG
Organism: Neoceratodus forsteri; assembly: GCA_016271365.2. NCBI lineage: Eukaryota > Metazoa > Chordata > Ceratodontiformes > Ceratodontidae > Neoceratodus > Neoceratodus forsteri. The sequence goes on along the minus strand of CM057450.1, from coordinate 1,501,817,655 downwards.
CTTGATCCAACCATGATGGCCCCACCATGGGGGGGGGGTCCATAGGAGCTTGAAGGATAGGTTAAATCCCAGAGAAGGCAGGTGATGGGGCTGGGGGGTGAGGGGGCTGCCTGATGGGGTATGCTAGCATGCCAGAGTGTAAAAAGCAACATAAAAACAGAAATGCAGCACACCCATAAACTGAAGTAAAAAAAAACAACCTTACTTTCTACAGAGCCAGGACTGTATGTATACACCTACCTCTGGGGGCTAGAAGATTGGAAAGTTGTGGGTTCTAGCGCCACAAAACTTACTTGGGTTAATACACATAGCTGACACTGTAGTGCTCTATGAAGGGGTGCTGTGCCATTATAGTGCCATCCTTTGGATGAGATGTTAAACCAATGTCCCTTCTGCCCATCTCTGAGTACTGTCCAGGTGGAAGTGAAAGATCCCATTTTTTTTTTATTTATTTTTTATTTTATTTAAAAGCTCAGCATTATGGGACAGGTTCTATGAGATACAAAGTCTCGTTTACAGAACATCCCATATCAATTAATGCAGTACAGTGCTAAGCAAGAAACAGAATCACATGAGACAGAATCATACAGTCAAGTTGCAAAATATGTGCAGGACAGTTTAATATTTAACATAGGTAGTCTTACAGAATTTTTAAAAGAGGAACAACTAGAACAGCTGTGGAATTGTGAGGAATTATGGCGCTGAGCTGGGGCACCAAAAGAAAATGTACTGTATCATGAACAGATGAATGCTGAGACAACTGATAACAGTGATGCTGTACTTCCCATAAAATATACTTCCAGGAAGAAGCGGTCAAATAAATATGGAGCTATCTGACTGTTAACAACCTTATAAATCAGGGAAAGCCAGTGTAGTTCTTTCCTAGAGGCAGGGGAAGCCAGTTCAACTTTGAAAGCAGCAAGTAGTGATGAGTATGCCAGTTTTCTTTCAAGATAAAACATAACATGGTGGCCCAGTTAGGTAGAGAGCTGAAGCACTATAGAGCCTTACTGCTGCCCCATACTGCTGACCCTAGTTCGCCGGGGTCGGCAGGTGGGGGAGGGCTGGGAGGTGATCGAGCGGCCGTCTGGCAGCTCTCCTCTCCCGGACTGGGGAGGTGTGTTGTCTTGGCTCTTGACTGCCACCAGATGGAAGCCTGGTGGTAGCACTTAGCTTAGGGAGGCAGACTGAGGTCAGGGGGGTGGAAGGAACTGTGGTTTCAGAGTGCATGCGTTCTCCATCCTGCCATGGGTCTGCAAAGGGAGAACATGGAAAAGGCCCATGACATCCCACCTGACAGCCCTCTGCTCCACACTGCCACCTGCCCAGCACCCAGCAACTGGAAATGGGTCTCTGTGTGAGTGGGCAGCGGTCCTACCCCCCAGTCCCAATGTGGTAGTGGGGGGCAATCCGTCAGGATCTAAGGGACCTAGCTGGGTTGAGGCAAGTCACTGAACAGGAGGGGACAGGGACGGGACTGACAAGCCCCACCCGGATGGATCACGGGAGAAAAAGCTTGAAGTAAGAAAAAAGTTCAAACTAGACAATTGATAATACACTGTATTTAAAGGGGTTAAAGTAACATTGGAAGCATGATGATAAATGGTGTCTGCTGTCCCGATAATCTAAAATTGGAAAAATTCCTTGAGCCACTAAATGTTTTCTATCTTCTGGGTAAGTAATGCCTGGCATGATTTAAATGGCTTAAACATGCTGGAGTTTTGGAAAAAGTTTTTTCAATGTGGGTTTGAAGGGAAGAATCAAAATAGAGCCCCATGTATTTAAATTCAGAGACTGTTGCCAACTGAAGATTATTTAAAGTAATAGTGAAGGAACAATGTAAATTAGCCAAATTGTGTTGTGAACTAGATAACATTGTTTGAGTTTTTTTAACATTTAAAATAAATAATAAAAAATTGAAATCCTATTTACCAAATTATTAAAATCCTGTTGTAACACCATACACAGACCAAATGACCAAAATCCTGTTGTAACACCATACACAGACGAAATGATCAAAATCTTGTTGTAACACTGCCTTTACTAGACCTGCCTAGTACTCTGATCCTGTGTAATTATGTTATGCTCATCTATTTTCGGATTCCCTGTCCTGACTTTACTGTATGATATATTGAATATAACCACAAGTCACAATGTATCTCTGTACATTATATATTTTAATTTCCTGTACTTATAAGTGTAATTTGTTTCCCCCACTGTATAGCAATGTTTTCTTATGTATGGAATGCTTATATTCCCCATGTCACCCCTGAAAAAGGGACAGCTTTGTCTCAGTGGGCCTACCAGAGCAACAAAATTCAAATAAATAAATAAATACAGTAAATAAATAAATAACACCCTACACAGAGACAGGACTGAGTTGTCAGCCAAAAGAGAACAGTATTGTCTACATAAAGACGTACTGAATAACTATGAATAGCAAAGCAAAGGATTTATAAGTAAACAGAATGGAACCAAGAATAGACCTTTGCAGAACCCCAATAGTAACAGGAAGAGAAGGGTAAATATACTCCTCCCAAAAGAACAATTGAGACCTTCCTGTAAATAGAAAGAAAGACAAATAATAACGTTAAGTAAAAAAATGTAATTGGAGAGACAAGAAAGAAGTAAAAGATAATCAGATCACTAGCTTTAGGAAGATCAATGAACACATAACCCAAAAACCAATCAGAATCTAGAGCACCTGAAACAAGATCATGAAAATCCACAAGAGCAGCTTGCGTTGAAAATTTGGAGTGAAAACCTGACTGAGTCACAGAAAGTATTTGAATACTGTTCTAACTAGTCAGTCATCTACGTATTTTTTTTCCAAGAACTTTGAAAGAGTAGGTAAAAAGGAAATCAGATGGTAATTATCCAACACTAATCTAGACCCCCCACCCCCAACACCTTTACTCAATAGATGATCTTGGATTGTTTCCAAGCAACAGAAAAAGATTGAGTGGACAGAGATAAATTAAATAAATAAGTCAAAGGGGGACCACAACATTAGTAGTCAGTTTTAACAAAAAAGTTATCAAGTTATCCAGGCCCTTAGCTGAATTGAGTTTTAAAGTGCTCAGTAGTTTGTCAACGCCCCCATATTCAATCTTTAAAAACGGGGGTCTGTCAAAGGGACCTATATCTGAGAACTTCAGTAAACAGGATGGAGGGTCCAAACCAGCTTTGGATAACAAGGTCAAGGGAGCTTCAGCAAAGAAGGAATTCAGCAACTTGCTAACACCCTCTTTTGTATGAGAAATAGTATCTTCATAAGATAAACTGGAAACAGAGGATTCAGAGGCCACCTTCCAAACAGAGTCCACTAGTAGCTAATATTTTGTGGGATTGTTCCTTGAGGCAACCAAATTTGTGTTAAAATAAGTTGCCTTAAATTTAGAAATAAGCAAGACATGTATAACCCTCCTACAAATAGGGGTTCCTATACTGTCTTCCTGGGCTAGCCATATGCCCACCGTCAGGAATGGTGTTCTGTGTCCAGCAGTTTAATTACCTGCGTGAGAGTGCTCTGCTAAGCCTCCATGCCTGTCTCTTTAAGAGAACCATTATGCCATGTGAGAAAATTAGTCCGGGCTGGGTCTGAGTGATTTAAGGCTTGCTACCAGCCAGCCAGTCCGTATTTCTGCTCCATTCTGCAGTCGCTATTTGTGCAGAGGGAGCTCTGTTAGGAAAAGTAATGATTTACTGTTTCTCTGCTGTAATAGTAATAATATAGGAGTTTGTCTAACCTGCCTTCCACTGCAGTTTGAACTTTTGCGTTAGAGCCACCATCTTGGTTCTGGACTGCTAGTGTTGGACCAATCGAACCTCAGGGGACCTAAAATGGAGACTGTCCCCAGAGGTCTTGTGGGATTGAAATTTTGTAGGAATTGTAGTTTTTAAGGTTCGGCACCTAAATGGACCTGGAGGGGGAGCCCTTTCTGTGACAGACAGCTCTCTAAGCCAACCAAACCTTTTGGATCACTGGGAAAGCCCAGAACTACCTGCAGCAGTGTGTCAGTTGTGAGTTGGAGCTTGGAGAGTGAACAGCTTGAGTCATTGAGCAGCTGCTCCTGCGTAGGAGCACAGGAAAATCGTCGAGAAGGCTCTGCTGGACTGCCTGACACATCTTCCAGTGTAAAGAGCTGCCTTGAGAGTGAAAGTCAGATTTATCCAATTACCTGATTGAGACCAGTGTCTGAAGAGAAAAAGCGTGTCGCTGCTGCTTGAGAGTGGCCCGAAGACTTGCTCCAGAAGTGATCAGCCTGCCAGGTACCCAAGTGAGCCTCAGATTGAAAGGTTTGTGCAGAACAAGCTACGATTTGCAAACAGACTTTATCCAAACTGTGGCACGTTACTTTAAGTTTTATAGATGTGCTGAATGTGTTGCGTGGATCGCAATTTGGTTCCCTACACCGAGTTCTGTTATGCCAGCTGGAGGCTGTTCCAGCATTCATCACGGACTTCATCCGAACTGCTCGCTCTGCTTGGGACCTGCCACCTTGGCTAGGCTACCGCTCCTGATTCAAAGACATTTTCGGCGAAAGACCTACTCGGGGATTCAGCCCCCTGCTCAACACCACCGACAGTGGGTAGCAACCACCACAGTGAGTCGTATAGACACTGCTTCCCCTGGCAACCCAGTGCAACATCCACAAGGTCTTCATCTCGCCTGTCCTGCATCCTGGTCTGGATAGCATGAGTACGAAACAGAATAGCTCCCTGCAACAAAACTGCAATCATTTGTGTGTTCATCTAATTTTCTTGTTTTGGGTTTATTGCGACTGACTGAGCCATCTGGCTCTGGATTACAAATATTTGGGTTGAGTGCATGTTAACTGTGATTTTCCTTCCTAAGGGCCCCAACAACAGCTGCAATGCTGGCCTACGTCGGCAATGCTTCAGGCTAGCCTGTTCAACAACTGGGTACCCAGGGTTGTGTGACTGTGTCAGAATGACTCACTGTGCATGCCTGTTCAGCCTGAATTTGATCAGATTTGCCAGTCACTGCTAGGTTTATGTCCCACCCTTGTTCACATCCCCCTGAATAAATCAGATTGTGTTTTTTTTCACGTTTAACCTGGCTAGTGTGTCCCTTATAGGTGGGGGATACAGTACTGTTATTGTATTGTTGTATCACTGGTCTTATTTTCCAGGGGTCTCCAGGGCAATTGCAGAAGATCCAGCCCTGGTGTTAAGTGCAAGGGGTGTGAGCATATCATTACTGTCACATGGTAAATGTGAATGTTTTGTTGCTGAACTGTTTGGGCCACTAGAAGAGTTGGTGGGTGGTTATAGCATCCCAGAGGGCTATACCAACAGCAGTTACGCTACCCCAAAACCATTCCTCCAGGTGGAGGCACCCGTTCACCAAGCTCAGTCCCCTCAACCTGTGCCTAGTCACGCAGGCAGGGGTAGTAGCCCACAGGAAAGCACCACCTAGGGGTTACACACAAAAGTTTCGATATTTACAAAATGTGTCCCTGGATTCAGATGGATTCAGGTATTTTGCTTTTTTGCACACTTTGTCTCGATGCTCTAACTGAGACACTATAAATGGAGTGACCCAAGGATCATGCCTCACTCTAACCATTTTTTTCAATAAAGGGAGCGTGTAACTCACATACTCTCGAAAACTGCTTTATAAAAAGGCCCCATGCATCATTGACATTTTTACAAGATGAAACATCACCCCAAGAAACCTGATTTAGGTCTCTTATTCAAATTTCAGAACTGAAACTTCGAAAACAATGCCATTTTACAGTTGTGGGGGATGTTTAAGGGTAGATATTTTAAAGTGTAAAATATGACTAGATGGTCACTGATGATGTTACCTAAGCAACCAGAATGTGATACAGAGACATTGGCAGACACAAAAAATAATCAAGTACGGTAGCTACCTTGCAAACTGCAGCAATGCAGGTAAAATCATTTATAAGTTGAATCAGGCCTAGCGAGGACACCTACCAGGTCATAATGTCACACGCTTAATAGCGTATGACATTATGGCTAACCCGGTACAGCATAGGATGCTAGTGCTACTGGTGCAATACCGTGCATACTGCTGTACGTGGTATTGCACCAGTAGCACTTTCCCAGGCAAAAGATAAGACCTCTGCTGGGAGCAGGTTTTGTCAAGCAGCTGCTGTGGCTCACAGGACTGAGCCACAGCAGTAGGAACCCAGGTGCTATGTCTGGGATCGGGTTTGATTCCTGGTCACAGACACTTTTATTTTTGTTTTACTTGTGTGCTCCCCGAGTTGAACCCCACCCCGGTTGAGCCTCTTTAGTGCATGGGGGGTTGGGGTGCTAACCCCTAAAGGGGGTGTGGGGGCAGAGCCCCCCATAGAAAAAAGACTTATGCCTCATGCCAGAAATTGCACTGTATTGGCAGCACGATTTTGCCATGAGGCATAATGTCTTGCGACATTATGACCCCGTGCCGCAAGGACAATGCTTGTTTTAATTTTGCAACTCTGCGGCTGCCCTAATAGGCATTAAAATAGCCCAAAAGAACGTAATTACCAAAATCCCCCATAAAAAGATGATTTGATACATTTGATTGGACCAACATAGATTTTGCAAAAGAAAATATGAGCTTGAGCTTTTGAATTTTGAATCCTGTTCTCGTCTGGCAAATGCCCTGCTGATGGTGCAACCACCCTTCAGCTTGACTTCCACCAGGTTCAGCTATGGTTTGCCTCATGTCAACTATTCCTAAATGCCCAAAAGACTGTCTCCATAACCTTTGGCACTAGGCAGAGACTCTCTAGGCTCCACCCTTTACCGTCTTTCCATACCATTGATTGGACAATATTAGAGGACACCTTCTCATTCAGATACCTTGGGGTTTGGTTGGACCAACATCTCAACTTCTCTGGCCACATTGACGCCATCCTGAAAAAATTGCACCCCAAGCTTGGTGCCTTATTCAGGAACTATAGTTGCATCCCTCCAACAGTGTGACGTGAACTAGTCCAGAAGATGATCTCCCCCCATTTTCGACTACTGTGATGTAGTCTATGGTGCCGCTCCCAAATCCTCCCTAACCAGATTGGACATTCTGTTTAACTACTTCTGTCGATTTGCCCTTGATGCTCCATCAGGCACTCATCACTGTGACCTCTACAACACCATTTCCCTTCCCTCGCTTGCCAACAGATGCTTCACTCATTGTGCCAAACGCACTTCTAAATTTTGGTTAGGAGAACTTCCCTCCTACCTCTCATGCTTGCTCTCTTCTCCACCTCCCCCCTCCCATTCCCTCAGATCCTCTGACACTCGCACTTTGTTGGTCCCCTGTCGTACCACTTTCATCGGTCAGTCAGGCTTTACCCATCGTTTCCTGCAAATCTAGAACCCCCCCCCCAAATATGGTACTCCTCCTCCTCCTCCTCCCACTCCCTTGTCTCTGCCTTACATAACTTTCTCTCATCTAACTGTAACCCCTAGGTGGCGCTATCTCAAGGGCTACTACCCCTGCCTGCTTAACTACTAACGGGGTGAGGTGCCTAGGTCCAATGGTGAGTGCCTCCACCCAGAGGTCAGGGTTTGCAGTAGTTAAACTAGCTTGGTCACAGCCCTCGGGGACACTGTAACCTACCTTTCTTCCCACTAGTGGCCCACACAATGCATTAGGAATATCTTCACAATGTACACTTACCCCCAGGACTGGCTTTGCCGACTGGACTCTGGGAACCCCCTATAAAACAAGATGACACAGTGCAAAAAACCACAGTACAATACTTTAACATAAACGAATACCTCAGTCAGTGTAACTTTGCTGAAACAAACAGATCTGATTTATTTAAGGAGCTGTAACAAGGACAGGGGGAAATCAGGTTAATTAGGTTAAACACATTAGTAATCACAGTACTGTGCGTATATTCAGAGTCCCAAATTGTCACTTTCACTGGGTACCCAGGATGGGGGGGGGGGCTAGCCAGGATCGGTGCAGCTGGTTGGGGCCCTGTGATGGAAAAGCACTGGCACAATACCCAAATTGTAATCCGGAGCTGGTTGGCTCAGTTCGTGAAGAAATGAAAAAAAAAAAAAACAACAATTAGATGACACACTTGCAATTCGGTAAACAGATGGCAAGGACTACCTGCTGTACTCTACAAACTCAATGCTGGGAACTGGATGGAAGGCGAGATTGTCTTGGATTGCCAGGAGGAGCAGACCATGTGGACAAGGTCCTTGTGACTGGACCCACTGCAGTTTACAGCAAATGGATGTAGTCTGGATTAAGCTGGGGTTTCTTCCAGCTTCATGCACTCAATTCACTGTACAGGATTTGAAACATGATTCCCCACAAGCACTACACACATTTATATGTAAAGGAAGTACTATACCAGGCAGGCTGCTTCTCTCTCGATCGCATTACTGCAAATACCGGAGAACACACAGCAGATTCAGTTCCTGACAGACCGAGCGATTCAGCAATTTCTCCAATCTTCTACAGGGTGAGCCTGGTTTCTACTCTTCAGATCTCCTTGATTCTCTTCACAGGTTGGATTCAGTCTGAACAGGTGCTTGCTGAAGCTGAAGCCGAAACTTAGGGCTTCCACGCGATTCACGCCACAAACTACACACCTCAAGAAGCTACACAGCTCCTTGTCTCTTCACTGCCCAAACTGATCTAATCTTTCCAGTAGACAGAGCCGGCATTTTTTGAGTTCCTCCCAGTTCAATTGGCTGGTTTGGCTGTCACTCACAATCAGACTCCCCCTGTTGGTGCAAAAAGGCACCGAAGTCCAAACTACAATTCCCAGAGGCATCTGCCATATAGTCCCATTGTGGCTGGCTCAACTTAAGAGTCCAAGTTCTGATTTGCCAGCAGCAGGCTCCATTTTAAAGGTCCCCCATGCTGATTGGTCCAGTTCAGCAGTTCAATTCCAACATAGAGGGGAAACACACACAGAGTCCCAGCTGCAATAAAACAGGTTAGATAAACTGCAATCTCACAAATGCTGCTAAATGATTACAGGCAAACAGTTACAGCTTTCAGATGGGATCCCTTTGCACTCTTAGCGACTGCAAAATGGAGCGATGGCAGCAGCCCGGCCGGGATTCGGGCATTAGAACACACAGTCCCCCTTCCTCAGTTAATTATGGTCACAAGCAGGCAGCTGTTAAAGAGACAGTACCAGAGGCTCTAAAAGCACTCACACTCAAGCAGCTTAAATGCGGATCACCTCCAGACTTGGAGCATTCAAGCAAGCTCCTGGAAGACTTCTGGGAACCCCCATTTGTGGGGGGGTTACATAACTGCTTCTGCTCTAACCCTCCTTAACTGTCCTCCTATGCCTCTGCTCCTCTCCATGACTCACATCACCTATTAAACCTTATACCCCCCAGCCTGCAACTCAGCACGCTCTCCTCCCCCTTCACCACTATATACTATGTTCCTCAGATATGCCACTTGTAATTAAATGCATATTTCACAGGTATAATATATTTAATTGCATGTTATGTTACAAAGGCGACTGAATGATTATTTATGATATTTTTTTAACTGTCTTGTTACAAATGTAATTGAATGTTTAATTTCTTGTATATTTTAAATATTAAACTGTATGTTTAATTCTTCATCCAACTGTACCCCCCACCCCCACCCCCTGTTGCATGGGGAGACAAGAAACTTGTTGTTCAGTGTGCCTTCCTGGCGAGACATTTCAATAAATAAAAATAAATAAAATTACATAGAATTCTTCATCAGAAAAATAGCAGTTCATTTGAAAGAGTACACTTTCTTACAGTCCAGATCATGCATAAAAACAGATAAAAAATTATTACAATTCCATTGGCTTAAACTGGTTTTTAAAAATCAGCATGGCTGGAACAACATCACGCATTATGCATGATCTGGACTTTAAGAAAGTGTATGCTTTCAAACCAACTGTTATTTTTCTGATGAAGAATTCTATGTAATTTGAAAGCTCAAGCTTCTATTTTCTTTTGTAACATCAATGTTAGTCCAATAAAAGGTATCAAATCATCTCTTTTTTTTTTCTGGATTTTTTTTCACAAGGACCAATACGGCAACATAATTAATTTTCTGTATCAAAATCCCCCATGGAATTTAACAAAGTTGTAAGACCTGTAAATTTGCTTGTTTTAGGCTTTGGTGGACAATGTAAACAACCCCTTAGAAATTGCTTCCCTGGGAAATTTAAAGAAACAAAAACAGAATTAATGTGGTCCCCTAGAGAATCAGTGTTGATTAAATAGTGTGGAATTCATAAATGAATAAATAAAATTGACCTACCACCTCGTCTGTTCCTGTCTGATCTAAAGGTGAAATAACTGCGTAAATTAACTTCTGCGTCTGGAGTAGAAGGATCTAGCCATGACTCAGTCAAAGCAATAACCGATGGCTGAACAGAAGTGGACCAAGCTATCAAATGATCTTTTTTAGTGGGAAAGGAGTAGCTCTTGCTATAAGAGCAAGGAGGCAGCTGACTGAGGCAGGTAGAACATTTCTGGTAGAATATTTCAATTAAAAGTCTAAGGGTTATCATAAGGATCAGTATAGGTATGAGATTTGGCAGGAGGCAAATCAGTTGCAGGGACTGTGGGGTGCTCTTCTCCAGGGTTACGCTCTGGAGGAGGGGTCACTGCCCCTTCAGCAGGACCTTAGCAGAGCTCCATGCTTAACTGTGGCAGTAAAGGAAGAGATATTTCTCCTGCTGCACCGGCTCAGCTGGAGCCCACAGCCTCACCCCCACTCCCACAGAGGCCCACTGGTCTAGGGGGGTCTAGAGTGGTGGGAAGGGGGAAAATTGGCAGGGGTTGCCACAAAGAGGTCAGCCAACCACACTCCATCTCGAAGGCAACTCGCTTTGTACCTCTGGAGGAGATTCAGGTACCTGACTCCACTGAGGGGGGGACTCTGGGTCAGTCAGGGAAAATGAGAGTGACAACCTGGTGGCACCCAGGGGTGACAGTAAGAAGAAGACAGCTAGGACAATCTTAGTGGTCAGAGATTCTATGATCAGGGGAGTAGAGAAGGTAGTGGGTTGGGGTGAGGAGGGGTGGGGGATGGTCAGGTGTCTTCCTGGGACATCAGCCACCTGGGACATAGACAGAATAGGAAGGATAGTGGAGGGGGGCTGGGGTCCTGGTACACTTGAGATGAACAGTCTTGTGAACCTGCCTGTAGAGCCAGTGAAACTGAACTTTCAGAGGCTGGGGGACAGACTGCAGGCACGCTCAGCCTCCCTCGCCTTTTCTGAGGTTCTCCCTGTTGGGGGGGGGAGATAAAGTAAGGAGGGAAGAGATAGAGGAATTAAATAATTAAATGGGTGGTTAAAGGAATGGTGTCAGGAGAAAAGGTGCCACTTTGTGGGGGACTAAAGGGACGTATGGGACAGGAAGCTTTTCAAATGTGACAGCCTTAACCTGATGAGAGGACTAGCATGCTGGGGCAGAAGATGATGTCTACATTAGACAGTTAAATTGACTATGGGGAACAATGAGGCTAGGGGAACCATGGTGAGGGAGTGAGGAAGGGGAACCTAGTTAGTGCGCCACTATACTGGGGACTGGTAGCAGTAAGGTGGATAAAAATAAGGTTGAGATTCAAAAGGGAGTCATGGAAAAGGCAAGGGGGTGGCGAAGGCTCTCAGGGTCTGCAAGCAATAGGAAAACTTAGGTAAGGAGAATGGGAAGAAATGCAGGTGTAGGATCACAGAACAGAAAAAGAGAATGCAGAACTAGTTGGAAGGGGTCTGCTTTAATGCCAGGAGTCTGGGCAATAAAATCAGTGAGCTCCAGGCATTGGAGGCACTCACTGAGGCATACCTCATAGCCATCACAGAAACTTGGACCTCAGAGAATAATGACGGAGATTTCTCAGTTCTATGTTACACAATATTTAGACAGCATTGAGGGAAAGGCAAGGGGGGGCATGTAGCCCCATAGGTCAGGGAGGGCACAGAGACTGTGGAGGAGGGGCACATCAGGGGAGGTAAAGGGAAGAACAGAGTCACTGAGAGTTCACCTTGCAGCACCTCAGGCAAGAAAATATGGGTGGTATGATCTATAGACCACAGGACAAGGGGAAGAGAGAAATAGGGAGCTCAGGGAAGAGCTGGCAAGGGAAGTGAAGAAGGGGGAAGTGGTGGTGGGTGATCTGAATCTGCCAGCTATTGACATGGACATTCCAGCATTCCAGATGTCAGATCCTGTTGGATATACTGCAGGACTGCCTGCTGGTGCAGCCGGTTAAGGAACCCATCAGACAATTGGTCATTCTCAATCTGGTGCTCACTAACTCAAAGATGGTGGGTGGAGTGAAGGTGGGGGAGAGCCACTGGAGTTCAGTGATCATAATTCCATCTGGTTCAGGCTAGCCCTTGGGACCAGAATGCTCCTATCAAAATCTGAAGTCCTAGATTTCAGAAGAGCAGGCCCGATGAAGGAGCTGATCCTAGACAAATTGATTAGGGTTGACAGCATTGGAGGTGTAGATGGGGGGCAAACAAGGGGACTATTTTCGAAGCAACAAAATCATGCACAATAATTCTTACAAAAACAAAATAGATATAAGAGACCATTATGGTTCTCAGAAAGGGTCAGAGAAGCAGTGAGGGTCAAGAAAAAGGCTTTTACCAACTGTAAGGAAAAGCAAAGGAAGGAGGAAAGGGGAGAGTAACAAACAAAAACTAGGGAAGCAAAGAGGACTGTTAGGGAGGTAAAGGTAGACACGGATCTATGTATTGTGGAGGGGCCAAGGGTGGGAAAAACAATTCTTCATATTTATTAAGGAAAAAGGAAACAGGTAGGGGTATTGCTGGGCTACGGGGGACTTGAAGAATATGACAAAAACAGCCATCATAACAATTGCTTTGTCTCTGTCTTCACAGACAGTGGCATCAGGGCAGCTATTAGGAACATTCCTAAAATGAGGCAGCCAGTATTTACCCAAGAAAGTGTCCAGAAGGGGCTTGAACTCCTAAAGGCAGGGCCCCGTGTTTACTGCGGCAAAGTGGACCCACATTCTGTGGCAGGACCTCATACTTTCTGCAGCAGAACAACTGCTGATTTTACGGCCATTCTGTGCCAGATAAATTGTGGTTAAACAGCATACCTTCAAGGGGATTAAGTCTTACCTTACCCTTTGTGCAACCACTCCACTACACTGAAAGTGGAACAGCAGGCCATTTAACAGTATGTAGTCATCTTATCACAAATATTAAACTGTAAAACCCAAACCTAGTGTTCTCTTTTAATAACTTTTCCCTCCCACCCAGAATTTGAAGACTCATCTGTTTTTCTGGACACTGGTGGCTTTTCCTGTTCTCCTAGGTTATAATTGGAGGAGGACACAAACACTCTGCAAAAACTACACAGAAGGCAAAACCTGCTTGGATTTCTTCTAGTTTATGTTTACAGTTAGCAGAAATAAAGAGAGACTCCAACCTGAAAACCATTTTATTTCTTTTTTTTTCTGATTTTGATCAATGTTCTTTTAGATTATAATGTTTTAAAACTAGGAATACTCCAGCTACCTTGCAACAAACATGTTGAGTGCAGTGTGAATATCTGTGTGTTGGTGGGGGGATTGTCTTCCTATAATAGTGACGGAGGGTGTAACTTGCAGTGTCTGTATGATTTGTTGTCTCCTGATTTTTCTTTTCTGGGGAACACACTAAAAAATGCAAGCAACTCATTCTTATTAAGCTGGAGTAACCTTGGTTGGCATGTTCTCTTCTCCTCGCAACTCGGGGTTGTGGTGTTCTTCAGTCAGTGACCCTCATTTTACTTATGTATAACAGCAATCAATACAACTCTTCATTCTGATATTTTTCCTTATCTGCTCGCTCCAGTTCTAGTATACCCTGCTCCCCAACTCTACTGCAGCTGGGCAACTTGACCCTCTTTAAGAACTGAGCTTGATGTCACCACTTAGGCTGCAGGTTCAAATCTGCCATGAAATTACTCTCATACTTGCAGGTACAGATCTGCAGCCCACAAATCAAAACTGTGATCGATGTCCATCAGTGGGGACTGACTTTTCTTCCCAGTCTGCTGCTAGCCACATGTTTCTGCAATCAGCTCCTCCTCCAATATCTGCCAGAACACCAAGATCGATTCCACCTCCATGGGCACCACTGAATCTTCTCACTTCTTTTTTTTTGAAACTATTATTTATCTACGCTTACGTCCCGGAGGTGCCGAGCCATCGGGAGCACCTAGGAGTCATCCTCCTGCCTCACTTGCCTGCCCGATACTTACCCTCAGTCCTCATGGAGCTATGGCTCAAGGTGGGGCGGTGAGTACCCCGAAATTCTAATCTCGTCGGATCAGGGTTAGTCAGGTAGGCAAGGGCATATTGGAGGCACGCCCCGGTGCACTGTCTCCCTGGCACCCCGCAGGCATTTTTCCTCCGCTTAACTTGGAGGAGTGGCACGCACCCTAAGCTAAGGCATCACTGCTGGCATCACCACTCCTCATCCCCTGACATCTGCTACAGTGCGTGCTGTACCCCTGGCCTCTGCCTCACAATGAAAAATTAACATGGCTGAGCTAGCCACACCTATACAACAGCAAATCATAAATGCTGTGGACCTGATCAAGCTCTGCTACTCTTGCGTCAGTCTCCCCCCCCCACCCCCGTAATACTGGCAAGACAGAGTTATGTAACAAGAGCCAGCATGTGTCAAGATGCCATGTGGCCACTAGCTTTTCAGTTTTGTAGCAGGCAGCAGCAGTTTGTTGCCCCTTCTAATGAGCATGTATGCCATGCCATACTTAACATATCAGTGTCTATGCCCTTTCCTTGTGTCATCATATAGCATAATTAGCATTTCTGTGGCCATGTGGCTGGTTTTCCTGATTTCTGCAGCCAGTACTGATTTCTGCGGTCAGCCTTGATTTCTGCGGCCACTGCTGCAACCGCGGAATTGCAGAAAACACGGGGCCCTGTCTAAAGAAAGATAAAGCCCCAGGACCAGATGGGGTGCACCCAAGGGTACTCAAAGAATTAAATGCAGAATTGGCTGAACCCCTAGTAGGACTAATCAATAGCTCGGTTCAGACAGAGGTAGTTCTGAAAACTGGAATGTAGCAGACATAATCCCACTACACAAGGGGAGAGGGACAGGCGTAACCAGGGAATTATAGACCTGTCAGCCTTACCGGTGTAGTGTGTAAACTGACGGATTCACTCCTCAAAGAGGACCTTGTAGACTACCTAGAGAGCAGTGGTCTTCCGGACTGTAAACTGCATGGGCTTGTGGCAGGAAGGACTTGTCAGATGAATTTGATAGTTTTCTTTGACTGGGTAACAAAGGTAGTAGATAAGGGCCATACTGTCAATTTACTCTACTTCAGTTTCATCAAAGTTTTTGACTCTGTGCCACGCAGAAGATTGCTGAAGAAGCTGGAGGACCTTGGTGTGGTTAGGGACATAGTTAAATGGGTAAGAGACTGGTTGAAGGAGAGACGACAGAGGGTGGTGGTAAACAGGGTCAAATCAGGAGAGCAGAACAACAAGAGAACAGCTGTGACAGGCTAAGAAGTTTCGGTGCTCACCAAGACGAGCTGCCAGCTTGTAACAGTTAAGACCATCAAGCAAAAGGTTGGTGTCACTCGGGTAGCTCCAATAAAGCTGAATAAATCCAGAGAATCAAATTTAAGCTGCAAAAAATAATTTATTGGAGACCATCAACAGATCTGGGCTTCCACTAACCACCCAGTTCTTCGACTCCTCATGAGTCTTCCTCAGGGGTGTCAAATCAGGAGAGACAGAGGTCATGAGTGGGGCATTGCAGGGATCTGTTGTGGCTCCTGTCTTCTTCAGTATGTTCATCAGTGACACTGAAGAGGGCATCTGGGGCAAGTTGTATATCTTCTCAGATGACGCATTGCCCTGCAGTATGGTAGGTAGTGATGAAGGGATCAGGGAGATCCAGAGGGATATACAAAGGCTAGAGAGGTGGTCTGAAATTTAGCAAGTGAAATTCAATGCCACAAAATGCAACGTTATGCACCTGGGGAAAAAAAGCAAAGCAAATTACTGGATGGGAGGGGTTAAACAGAGCACTATAGCAGAGGAAAGGGACCAGAGAATTACTAGTGATTCCCTCAAATAATCAGATAATCAAGCCATTGAAACAGGATCTATAGTAAGATGAATAGGATGCTGGGATGTATTGGAAGGGGTACTGCAGCAGGAAAAAGGAAGTACTACTACCTTTATATAGGTCACTGGTGAGGCTGCTCCTGGAATACTGTACTCAGGTCTGGAGTCTCACCTAAGGAAGCACAGGGACAGGCTAGAGACAGTGCAACGCAGGGTGACCAGGATGATTCCGGGCCAACAGGGTAGATCTTACAAAGATTATCTCAAGGCATGTAACATGTACTCACTGGTGACCAGTTGAGAGAGGTGGTATATGATAGAGACCTTTAAGTTTCTAAAGGGAATAAACAAGGTGAACTGTGGGGAACTATTTGGCAGGACTACAGAGTCAAGAACCTGAGGTTATGAGTGGAAACTTGAAGGGGGAAAGATTTAAGAGGGATGTGAGGAAGTTCTGTTTTACAGAAAGGGTGGTGGAGCTGTGGAACAGTCTGCCAGTGGAGGGGATGGGTGCCAAGACTGTAAATAGTTTCAAGCATGGCTGGGACAGAGTGAAAGGTATAGTGGTTACTCAGATCAGTAGCAGTAGGGGTGGGAGTGGGGGGAGGACCAGGAAGGATATTATCCTGTATGGAGAATAGGTTCTGGGGCAGAAAGGGAACTCTGGGCAGACTAGATGGACCTTTGGTCTTTTTCTGTGTTATTTTCTATGTTTCTATGAGAAAAAGACCCTGTGGAACTCACTCACACCCTGATGCTGTAATTAGACATGGTGCTTTAACAACTCTACTTCCTCTAATGTGATAAGCTGGGTTAGCTTCTGCCGCTGTTCCTCCAACAGCCCTGGAGGCTCCATATTAGACAGGAATTTTTCCACACCATGTACCAGGGATGCTGTACCAAAGGAATCTATAACATACTGATTCGCAACATCATTCATATGGCTGGTATCAGAAGAAGCCACACCAGTGTCAGACTGTAAGGAGTTAAAGACTCCCTTAGCACTCTATCCTGACAGCTGTAAAACATGCCAAATGACCTCCTGGTACCTTGAGTATCAAATTTCCATTCCTGACTCTGGGATTTTGCCCTACCACATTGTATTTTCCTCATTTTCATTTTGTTTGTTTATGTATATATGTATGCAAGTATGTATGTATTTATTTTGGATTTTGTTGACCGGGTTGGCTCACTGAGACTTGTGTCCCTTTCTCAGGAGCGCCCCGGGATAAGTTACATGCAGAATGTGATTTGTTTTCACATTTGTACAAATTAATGAGATAGAGGATATTGTGGCAAAGCTAGTTGCAATAGGCACAACAATAAGAAACAACAGAGTTACACAGCAAGTTCTACACACAAATCGATAGGACAAAGTGCAATGTGTGATATTACAGTACAGTACAGAGTACATAAAATCAAGTTCAGAGGACTTGATCAAGGTCAACAGTGAGAAAATAAACACCTTAGCCACTATTTGGCATAGCTGGGCAAGGGTAGGCTCAGCAAAAACAGGAGTAGTTTAGCTCTGGGTTGGGTGCCCTTTCAGTAGTCCCTTGAAGACCTAGTAGGTATGACTTTCCAGGATAGGGCAGGGAGTTTCTTCCAGAGCAAGGGAGCTTTGTGTGGAAAGCAGCGCAGACCAAATGTTGTTTGGGTCCAAGGAAACCACCAGGAAGGGCTGAGAGAAGGTGCAGAGGTGCCTTCTAGAGGGCTTCCAGGCCAATATATCTCTAAGACTGGGAATACAATTTGTTAGCGTCCTTCAGGCCAGACAGAGGGTTGGATAGTAGAGATGCTCTTTGAGAGGGGGCCATTGTAGAGAGACAAGGACACTGCAATGGTGTTCTTGATTTCCTATGCCTGATGCGAACTTACTGATTTTGTGATACATAGCTTTAAGTTTAGTGAACTCTGCATCTTTCAGGGAGGAGAGGACTGGGGCTCTGCATAGCAGTGTAGGGAGGAGGACACTATTGGCTACAGTCATACAGACTTCATTAGTTATGAAGGATTTGAACCTGTAGAGCAGCCCCAATTTTTGGGAAAGAAGCTTTATGGCATACTCAGTTTGGGTCATGAAAGTGAGCTCTTGGTCAAGCAAGACACCAAGATATTTTATTGTGTCTACCACTTCCAACTGGGCACCCATGGAGGTGGAGATCTGTAGGAGTTTACTTCAGTCAGTGTCCAATTTACTGGAACCAGACAGTACAGCCTTAATTATTTCTGTTGAGTACAAGACGATCTGAGACAAACCATGCTTCAAGTTGATTGAAGTCCTTTTTAAGTCCAACTGTGATATCTTTTACATCTGGGCCTGTTCTAGATAGGACTGTGTCATCTGCATATTGCATTACATTGGCTTCACCACAGCTGGAAGGGAGCTAGCTGATGAAGAACGAGAACAGTATAGGCCCCAGGATAGAGCTTTGGGGGACCCCATCAGAGATCTCACTCTGGGAGGAGAGACATGACCTCCACTATACTGCCTGCTTATGCCCTATGAGACAGCTGGTAAACCACAGACAAGAGAGCTGGTCAAGACCCAGAGTCTTCAGTCTAAGCAGTAGAAGGTCATGACTGACCAATTCGAAGGCCTTTTTTGTAAGGTTGACAAATATAGCTCCTGTGTAGTTACTGTGGTCAGAGGCAAAGAGGACATTGTTGGTGAAGCGTACCAGGGCTGAGTCAGTGCTTTGATATTTGCAGAAGCCATGGTGGGAGTCCGTGAGAATGGAGTGTGTCTCTATGTAGGCCAGTAACTGGTTGTACACTAGCCTCTCTTGTACTTTAGCCAAGGTACTCAAAGTAGAATTTTAACTTGGTTGATTTGGTTACCATAATCATGATGCTGGATTTGGGACAGTGAGATCAACCTGTGTAAGTGGGCATGAAGATCCAGATATTTTAAATATAAGGACCTAGATTTCCAGCTATTACATTGTTGAAATAAGTTTTAAAATCCTATTTTGTATCCTCCCACCAGTTTTCTATGCTATCGTAACATATCATGACAGACCGTTTGGTAGTAAATAACTGTGTCCAGGCCTTTTGCAAACAGGGATCATCAAGGCTGGCATTATTTAAACGCCATTCCCCTTTACCCAAATGGGGAGACACATGTAACATGAAAGAACTTGTTAATGCCAAATGAGCCGAAGTTTCTACCACTGCAGTGATAGCTGTGTGTATTGTCAGTTGCGGGAGAAAGAAAAACAATTGATCCTAGTAGACAAGCTCCTGCTGTGTAAATTTTCCTTCCCAAGACATGAACAGGTCTGCAAGCATCCTTCAACCCTGAAGTTGTTAACAATTGGTTAAGGTAGTTCGAACTGCAGAACATCTCATCACATTGCTTTCCTCTATCTTGCTGGGATAAGCCGTAATTAAAGTACCTCCATACCACTGGTATGTGCCGTGTACAAATAGGGTTGAACTTCCTTCAGTAAGGAACTGCATAATGTTTTAATCTGGGGGGCATACATGTTTATAAAATGAAATTAAATAGAGTCCCCTTATAGGTGTCATCCAGTAGCAATGCCCTAATCTGATGGATTTCTACTACCTTGGAAACATGAAACTGACCTCTAAACAGAATGTTCACCCTGTTACACCTCTCCTCCTCTGATGAACCAAAAAAACTGCCCACCTTCCATTCCTTCTTAATCTGGTTAATCTCAGAAATGGTTTTTAGTCTTGTATCTTGTAAACTATAAATATCCCCAGACATGGAATCTAGCAGAGACAAGGTGACCATAAGTTTCCTAAAAATTGTCTTAAATTATTAATATTCAGTGCTGTAATTATTTAGTTTTTACGTGTTACAAATTTGGTAACTGAGAAAGGCACACTGACCCAAGCCTGGCTTCCAGGTGCAACCCGAGAGTGGGTGAGGTGGAGCAAGGAGCAGACAATTGCAAAGTAACAAGCATCTGAACAGCTAAGCAAACAATGTGATACAATAAAAGAATATTGTTGTGATGGTCACTGTGACCCCAATAACATAACCATAAGGAAGATAAAGTGAAATGTACTCCTTCACACAGCCATCATCTCATCTGAGTCCTAATTCTCCATTTGATTTTTTATTTTTCAATTCCGGGGTCTTGGAAACAGATTCCTCCAAGTCAGAAGACAGATCTAGGGGAAAGCAAGCAAATGAGGTAGCTTTAAACAAGTCTCTTCCTCTTCCATGTCACTCCACTGCCTGGTCATCTGGAGAACCTCGTACCTGTTTTGCTGGATCCTTTGGGAGTCCCTTTAGGGTTCCATATTCTGGGTTGTCTTTGCCTCCCACATTCTTTACTGGTCACCACCATAAGTACTGGTTCCTCTGTGGGACGACGAGGCAGGGGCATCAGCCTGCCTTTAGAACAGCAGTGGACTGACTAGCAGAATTAGGGGCAAGGTCTATGGGCTGAGGTGTGAACAGCTCCTGGATGACAGAGGGGTCCCTGCTGGGACAGAGCTACACCAGGTACATTGCTACTGTGGTTGGAAGGGTCTTGGGGCCCAGGCTGATTTGTGGTCTGGGGGCTACGGTGTCTGCTGCCAGTGGCTTGTTATGGGAGGCTTTGGTTGATCAATCTGCCTGTCCCTTTGTTACCAAATGTTCCTGGTCCCAGCTATCATCACTGTTATAGGAGGCCCAGGGGCATTGCCTCTAGGAGTGGTCATCCTCTTCACACAGGTTGCAATGAAAGGGGTTCAGGCAGGCTGAGCTGACATGGTCATATTCCAGACAAAGATTGCAACCAAATAAATCACACACGTTGCTAAGATGGTTCCTAGATCCACACTTGTGGCAGATTTTTGGTTGTCCTGAATAGAAAAGGACACCCTGGTCCCTCCCTAAGTAAAAACTACCAGGTAGATGTTGTACCATGATGTTGGATTGATGCAGTTTTATTTATTTATTTTGTTTTTGTTTACCGGGTAGGTGAGCTAGCCATAAAATGACGATTTTCAGTCACGAGCCAGGAGGATTACAATATGAGAAAGAAAAACACATCACCATTTCAAGCACTGAGTGGACAGTATAGGAAAAATACAAGAAAAACAAAATGAAAAAAATTACAAATCGTCAGTGAAAGTGTACATGGTGAAGATAAGAGAAACATACACATATAAACCATGAATAGGCTATCTAACATAAGGGGAGCTAGGAACAGTTATAATAAGCAAGTCATGTACCTGGGTGACCTAATCAAAAAGGGAACAGAAGAAACTATAATCATAGGAGACTTAAACCTAAACTGGCTCTCAAAGGCAGCTGCACCCTTAATATCATTCTGCAATACACATGGTTTTACACAGCTCATAAATGAACCCACCAGAATCAACAAAAAGAATACAAGCAACAGCACACTATTAGATGTTATACTAGTGAATAAACCTCACCTTTTCTCACATGTTGGAGTACTATTCAACGACATCAGTGACCACCGCCTTATTGCGGGAATAAGATCAGCATGCAAGCCATCGTCCCCCACCAAGTTTACAATGAGGAGATCAAAGCAAAAATTCAACATTGAGTCATATCTGGCAGAGATAAACCACTCCACATGATGGCAAAAGTTTTACTTAGCAAACACAGTGGAGATAGTGTACGAGGTGCTAAATGACATTATTACAGGTGCCCTTAATATCCATGCTCCAATTTCTAAGGTACGCATCAAAAATAAAACCTACCGTTGGTTCACTCCTGACCTTAAAGCCACCCTCCTTGTCAGAGACAAGTTATGGAAAAAAGCACGAAAAACTAAGATATCAACTGATTGGGAGCTGTTCAAAAAAGCCAGGAATATCTGTACCAGGAAAGCATGAGATGCTAAGGCTGCTTATTATAAATCTGAACTTGACTCCTCCTGCCACAACCCTGCCAAGTTCTGGAACACCATAAAAGACATAACAGGATACGATCCAAGTAACACACTCCCAGCCAAAATACATAATGGCAAGGGAACCATCTCTGATAGACTGGAAGTTCTGGAATCATTCAACAATCACTTTACAACCGCTGGTCTAGCATTCGACACCTCTCCGGCTAACCAATCGTTCCCAGTTAGGTATCAAGAACACTGAAGCACGGAGTAGCAGGTCCACCTTCTCCTTCATACAGCCACCCTGAAGCAGGTGGAAAAATTAATATCACAGCTGGACACCAAAAAAAGTGCAGGTGCAGACTCCCTTGATCCCTATTTTTTAAAAATTGCCATACAAGTATTAGCAGTGCCAATAACACACCTATTTAACCTCTCACTACAACTAGGATCTATTCCATCGATCTGGAAAACAGCCCAAGTTATCCCACTACTGAAAGCAGGGGACCCCATGGACCTCAACAACTACAGGCCAGTCTCTATCCTCCCTGTGCTGTCCAAGCTGCTAGAAAAAATCATAAGCACCCAACTAAGAGGATATCTTGAAGAGGCTAATCTTTTAAATCCAGCGCAATCTGGGTTTAGAACCAACCACAGCACCATCACAGCCCTGGCTAAAGTAACCAATGATTGGCAACTCGAACTGGACAAAAAAAATTGTGTCTGTGCTGTATTTTTAGACCTGAGTAAGGCATTGATGCGGTCGACCTAAAACTACTCCTCTCCTCCCTGAAATCCATAGGACTCGACTCAACCTTCATTAGATAGTTTAATAACTATCTCACGGAAGGACCAGCAGGTGAAGGCTGAAGGAGACCTATCACCACTCAAATCTCTCCAAAGAGGAGTTCCCCAAGGATCCATCCTCGGCCCAATCCTATTTGCCATCTGTATCAATAGCATCGACAATAACCTCACCAAAGCCACTGTACACCTGTTTGCAGGTGATACAGTATTGTATGTTAGTCACCCCTCTCCCGTAACAGCATGCATAGAGCTACAAGCAGAATTCAACCTATTACAACACCAACTACTGGAAAAAAAAACTCCTGCTAAATGCAAAAAAAAACAAAGGCAATGTTTTTCTCCCCCCAAACACAAGCCGGACACTCCTTCCCAAACAATCTCCCCCACATATCCACTGTCCTTGGTGAAAATCTTGAATATGTTACAAAATTCAAATATCTGGGGGTCTAGGTAGACACTAGACTCGACTACTTAGATCATCTGGAAGATCTGCTAAAAAAACTCCGTCAGAGGCTTGGGCTCTATTACAGAATAAAGCACTTTCTCACAAGTGATTCTAAAAAGAAGCTGGTCCAGGCCACATTTCTATCAGTATTAGATTATGCAGATTTCCTATATGGTCGTTGCCCCAACTCATGTCTGAGCAAACTGGACACACTTTACCATAGAGCCTTGAGGTTTATTACAGATCTTCCTCTCAGCACTCACCACTGCTCGCTTTATGCTGCAGTTGGATGGACCTCGCTCCAGTTTAGAAGAGACAGGAATGCCACACTATGGACTTATAGAGCGATATCAAAGATGCTACCAAATTACGTCTCGGACTGCTTTACACAAATCACATCAAGTAAATATGCCCTAAGAAGTCTAAACTTCATCATGCTTAAAGTGCCCAAATTCAATTCTCGATATGGTAGATCTGCTATCAGCTATGTCTTATCTGCCTTATGGAATACGATGCAGAAGACCCTGAAAGTGAACACATACATCTCATTTACATCCTTTAAATATCTATATTCGAGGCTTATCAAAGAAAAATGTAATTGTTTCCACAAACAGTAGAGTATTCCTAATCTTATCCATCTCCCTCCCCAGATAGCCAACTCATGGAAGGTATCCACCTTTACTAAGAGTCACCACCCTTACACTCCATGCACCCCTCCTTTCCATCCGCCTCCCCTTAATCCCTTGTCATATATCACAGCCCTATACCCCTGTTATACAAACCCCCAAGTGCCGCTCTCCTGCCCTCTTCATAAGGCCCACAGTTTATCCGTTCCACAGTATAGGCCTCACCATCTTCCTCCTCCCCACCAGCCAGGCACACCACTTCCGCCCCTTCCCCTCACCCCTTATTACCACTACACCTGAATTTAATGTATAGTCTGATTAGAATGTATCCTTAGACTGTGTGTATACTGAATATTCTATGTAGTATCCTAGAGTGTGTGTATATTGAATATTTTTTATGTATCTATGTAAATTGAACCTTGACCTTACCAGGTCCATCTTGCAAATGAGCTGTGCTCAATGATGTTTGCCTGGATAAATAAATATTTGATTGATTGATTGATTGATGTACATAGCAGGTGCAAAGCTAAGCCAAATACAGTTTTATTACAGTAGAGATGAGGCAGGAAAAGCAGTTATTCTTATGAAGCATATTGTAGTGGATTCACCACAATCCTGTAAGAGGAAGGATAAGGCATTTAAACTGGATGTGGCAATAGGGAATGATGTGGGTAGGGATGAAAAGCAACCATTCATGTAGGGGGGAGTAGGAGAACAGCGACAAGTTAATCGTTAAGAGCACAGCAGGCATGGGAGGTAGGCAGAGTGAGGAGATCAAGGTGGTTGAAAACAGGTGCAGGAGTTTGAGGCAAATAGGCTGGCATGGAGTTCTTTTTTAAAGAGTGCATGGGACTATACTTGGCGAAGTGCTAATGGCAGGGTGTTCCATTGCTGTGGGGCGTAGTGGGAGAAAGCTTGGGAGCCTTTTGAGGTTTTGCACCTAGGCACCTGCAACAGGAACTTATCAGTGGAGCATAGGCCATAGGAAGGTGTTTGAGGGGACAATAGCCCCGCAAGACTATCGGGAGATTGTGCCCTGATAACATTGTCCACCAGGGAGCCAATTGAGTAGAGTCTCAGTGCAGTAGGTGACAGCCAATTTAGGCCTGAATAGAGTTTGTAGTGGTGTTCAAGCCTGGGTGATGAGGCGGCATAGCAGCAGATATTATTGTAAGTGGTGTCCCAGGCATGCAGTGACGACTTAGGTATGGCTGAATACGTAATGACTCCATAGGTCAGGGCTGGTAAAAGGATGCTGCGGGCAACAGCCAGCCTAGTGGATGGAGTAAATGTATAGCTAGCTCTATAGGCAATGCCTAGTTTTGAGTTTACTGACTTACAAGTTGATTTCACATTGGGATCAAAGTTAAGAGACTGATCTAGGACAACCCCAAGATATTTTAACAAGGTAACTGTATTTATGGGAGGGGAGCTAGGGCAGGAGACCGAGATGCTATTATTGCATGCCTTTAGTTTGGTGATAGACCCAAACAGCATCGCTTGGGTTTTCACTACATTGAGGACTAGTTTGTGGTCAGAGAGCCAGTTTTGGGTTTTCTGGAGGTCGGAGGAAAGGAACGAGTTTAAGTTGGTCAGGCTTTTGGAGCTAGCATATAGAACAATATCATCTGCATACAGGAGGGATGAACAGAAGGAGAGATCTAGGGTGATGCTGTTGATGTAAATGTAGAAGAGAAGAGGCCCTAAAATTGAACTCTGAGGAACCCCAATGTTTATAATGGCCTGGTCCGAGAGGGTGGAAGCGTATTTCACAAATTGGGCACGGTTTGACAAATAATTGTTGAACCAGTCCACGACACCGACCGAGAAGCCCATAGACCTTAGTGTTGTGAGGAGAATGGGGTGGTCGATAAAATCAAATGCTTTGGTCATATCTATAAAAACTGCCCCTGTGAGAAGGCCTGCATCCATGGCAGACAGAGTGTCAGTGGTGAATTTAAGCAGGGCAGTGGTGGTGCTATGGCCCTTGCAGAAGCCATGCTGGGCTGGGAAGAGAAAATTGTTTTTGTGAAGAAAAGCAGTGATTTGGGTAGCAACAATCTTCTCAAGAATTTTGCTTAGTATGGATAATATTGCAAGGGGTCTGTAGTTGGAAGATTCTTTAGAGTCACCTTTCTTGAATACTGGAGTGATCCTGGCAATTTTCCAGATATCGGGAACATGGCTCTGACAGAGGTACAAAGTAAAGATGCGGGCAAAGGGAGAGGCTATTAAACGGGCAGCTATCTTCAAGATTCTAGGTTCAATCCCATCAGAGTCAGTACTAGTGTTGTCGGAGATAGAGTTTAAGAATTTTAGTACCTCTGCCTTGGAGATGGCTTTGAAGTGAAAAGATTGTTTTGACGAATCCATGTTTGGCTCGGAGTGTATGCCTAATGGTTGCATAGTGGGGAAGGCTGAGGTGTAATTGCTCAGGTCAGAGAACTGTTTGTTGTAGAAATTTGCAATTGTCCACGGATCATTACAGTGGGTCCTGTTTAGGATCATATCATTTGGAGTAGGGGATTGGATAGTGCCCAGGAAGGACTTAACGTGAGTCCAGAATTTTCTAGGCTCTCCTGTTGCATCAGCAAAAAGATTTTTGCAATATTTGCTTTTTGCAAGTCGTATATGCTTTTTACAATCTTTACGCTGTGCCCTATAGAGGTCAAAGTCAACTGGAAGACCTGAGAGCTTGAAACATTTCCAGCTCTTGTCTCTCATTTTGAGTTTGGAGAGGAGGTCCTTTTTTAACCATCTTGTTTGTCTTCCTTTCACTCTATGTGTAGAGTAAGGGGGTATGGATATCCTGGAGAGTCAGGAATTCATGTAGGAAGAGATCTAGGGCTGTCTGGGCATCTTTAGCTCTGTATATTTTGTTCCAGTCAATTTGAGAGACATCATTGAGAAAGTGTACTGGATCAAAACTTAAGAAGTTCCTAAAGGTGATAAACTTTTTAGGCGGGCTAGGGTTTGTAGGGGCTGGAGACCATAGACAAAAGATAGGGGAATGGTCTGTGAGTGCATCAGCAAGTATACCAGCAGTATGTATGTGTTGCGGCCGATTTGTTAAGGCCCAATCAATTAGGGCGCTAGAGTGTGTGTATGTATATAGCTGTCTTGGTGTGTTCAGTAATTAGCTGATACAACTTATGTAGCATGATTTGTGATTGAAGGTTGGTTTGGCAGTTTCCCAGCCAGTTTAAGTTGATATCACCCATGATAATCATTTCATTTGACCCAGCCAACAGAGATGTCTGTTCAAGTAGCTCCACTAGACCAGTGAGGCCACTGCTGGGGGGTTATAGGCACATACAATATGCAATCTTTTTGTACCCAAAGAAAGTATTGCATGTAATGACTCACAGTGGGGGAGCTCAGGCGTAGGGAGGACAGAGAGATTTAAATTGTCTTTATAATAGATAGCAATACCACCCCCTTTTTTAGAAAAGGTTCTATCTCTCCAGATGAGGTTGTAAGTGCCTAATAGGCAGGAGGAGTCAGTGACTGTGGGTTTCAGCCAGGTCTCTGATAGGCAGAGTAGGTCCAGCTTGTAGAGGGCAACCCACGCCTCAAATTCCAGCTGGTTTTGCAGAAGGCTCCTAATGTTATAATGAGCAATGTGTAGTCCTTTAAAGTCATGATTCAGAAAGTCGGCATGGGAGTAGTGGGAGCTAGGACCAGGATTTATCTCAACATCTCCAGAGAGTAATAGGGCAATGAGGATAAGATACCACAGTTTCTGGTGCACAAAGGAGGTATAGTGTAGTGAACCATTGCGATGTGTTAGAGAAACTGCTTTGGCCATGTAGATGAGACCCCTATGTAGAAGGAGAGGGGTGGGGTCCACCCTCATTCCATTTAGAACAAGGAGGTTTGAGAAATGAAAGTCATTTTGCGATACATGACAGTCCCTTGCATTATTGCAGATGCTAAAGGTGGCCCAGGAGAGGGTACTAAGCAGGAGGAGTGCGATAAGTAGATAGGGAAGGGTAGAGGAGATCATGGTAACACAGAGAGTCACAGTGGGACCAGATAGGTAATCAGAAGAAGGTTTGGATGTTTGCAAGGAGTGAGAATGTGAAAAGGACTGAAGAGTTTAATAGGAATAAACCAGGTTACTGCCAGCGAGGAACACACCTACGAGTATTCATTTAATTTGCATGGTTTATGGTTCAGTTTCGAGGGGTTAGAGAGTAAGGAGACACGAAGCTGCGGTGACACAGAAATATAGTTTGATCTGAGAGATAAAGGTATGCAGGGTACAAGAGGGGAGAAATAATTTGGAAAAGCTTGCAGTGCTGCCTCAAGTGGCTAAAGGCTATAATCTGCAAGTGGAGAAGTGAGCTGATTGGTTCTGCACTCACACTCACCCTTATATAAAGGAGAGCCGAGCAAGGGTGGTGGGGACCCGACGCACAGCATCGGTGGGGCCTCCTCTGCTCACAACGCAGCAGCTGCTAGGTGGCCGACTACTTCATGGTGCTTGTTTCACCACCTTCCATACCTGAGAGGGGATCTGTGGAGGGAGGGCTTCAGGTGCCTGGCCCTCATGACCATCTGTCCGTCCACCCGCTGGTGGGGGGGGTCCGTTCCTTTCCTGTGCTGGAGTCTCGAGGATTCTGAGGTGAGAGAGCAGAGAGAGGATTTCTATTAATAGGTAAGGACCTTTGCTTGTTTGAAAGTGGGAGGAGGTGAAAGAAAGGGGAGGGTAGAGATCGGAGCAGCAGTTTGGGCAGAAGAAATTCAATTTGAGTAAGATGTGCAGTAATTAGGTCTATTTTTTAGAACAAGGGTACAGTTCATTGGATGTAAAGCCTTATCTACAAATTAAGCAGCTCGAGTGCAGTAAAGGTGCATGGTGGATTAAATGTGCAAGCCTGGTCTACAATTTATCAGCTTGAGTGCAGTATGGGCTGGAGAGAAAAAATTACAACAGTTTCAATGCATGAAACTGTTGGTGTCCCCTTGGTGCTCCCGCTAGTTCAGTTTAGTACAAGTGGGGAGAAAAGGTGTAAAAACAGTTTAAAACGAAGTCCCATTCGGTTTAAACAAAGTCACCATTAGGTATTTTGTGGTGAGGAGACTATCGCAACTGATGCCCCGAGAAGTAATGAGTTAATTTAACAGTAACAGTCTGGTGGTTTCAAACGCAAAAAGGCACCAAAGTCTCTCCTCTGCTTACAACGCAGCAGCTGCTAGCTGCTAGGTGGCTGACTACTTCGTGGTGCTTGTTTCACCGCCTTCCATACCTGAGAGGGAATCCGTGGAGGGAGGGCTTCAGGTGCCTGGCCCTCATGACCGTCCGTCTGTCTAATGGTGGGGGGGTCCATTCCTTTCCTGTGCTGGAGTCTCGAGGATTCTGAGAGGGGATCCGTGGAGGGAGGGCTTCAGGTGCCTGGCCCTCATGACCGTCCGTCCGTCTGTCCGCCCGCTGGTGGGGGTGGGATCCGTTCCTTTCGTGTGCTGGAGTCTGAAGGATTCTGAGAGGTGATCCATGGAGGGAGGGCTTCAGGTGCCCAATCCACATGGATTTTCAACCGACCCTTCGAAATCTGATCCAAATCAATAATACAAACATGGGGAGTTATATACCATACAACTCTGGAGGAGCCAGTAAAATATAGCTATGATACTTACACACTCATTTCTCAAAATGATTATGTTTTACAGTAGGCTTCATGAGAGGTATTGCCACAAAGGGGGACCAGATAGGGTATCCTTCAGTTCTTCATACTAGAGCCAATACACTAGTACCTTCCAAAGATTTTATTGCCTTGAAACTAATGTCAAATACAGCTTCCCCTTGGGTGTTAATTGATGTATTAACTTCTGAGACAAAAAAATTGTACTGAATTTTATAATAATGTCCCAGCCACATACACTCTGTCAGGTGGCATTTCAAGCCCACTCCTATATTTTGACTGTATGGAGTTTCACCATTGAGCAGGCTCATACGGTTTGGCAAACAAGCCAGCCTTGTGAAAGATTTGGGGCCCAGGATTTTGTCACTCAACCCCATTGTTGTACTGTACCCCAGGTGGGTCATGTTGTGTCCCTGGTGGGTAATACTGAACCTCCAGTCCAGATGGACTTCATGGAAGCTGTGAGTTTGAAGGTCCCTGTGACTTTGACAGAGTTCTGGTAAATGAGCTGGAAGGGTCCCTTGAGGTATGGAGGACCTCTAGAGGCTTCTCCAGTTCAGAGTGCCATGTTCCCTCTGAAGGATTGTCCAACAACTTGATGTTCATCAGTGTACTTCCCAGAGTGTCTGATGCCTTGCTGCAAGCTCCCACTCCCTCCCCCCAACTATGGTGCATCCCTATATCTACAGGTGTCTCCCCAGTGCCCACACCTGAATCAGGCCCTACAACCTTTGCAACAGATGCAACCATTGAGGAGGAAGGCAAACTGGTACTTATGTTCAGCAGGTGCATTGCTTGATGAGGTGCCTCTTCCCTTGTTGTCACACTTCTTGATGCTGTAGCCACTGCTGCTGGGTCCAAGGCCATGTTGCTTGTCTTAACATCCACACATTATCCAGATGGTGATTGTGAAGTTTGGTGCAGAGATAGCAGCTGCTACCCTGTATAGGCAGAGATTTTCCTATGGCTCTGATCTGTGCCATCCCTGCAGTGTCATCAACTGGTTTCTGTGCTGCAATATTTTCCTCCTGGGCCAGTGGGGAGTGATCAGTACCAGAGGATAATACGTCCCGTAGATGTGCCATGACCAGAGTAGGGGAGGACAACCCTTTCGTGAATTCAGTGTCCTTCCTTCTGCACCAGTATTCAGCACAGACCCCATCACTTCAATCTGTATGTTGTAGGCTATACCCTCCCTTCCAGAAGTACCAGTAAGGCCAGACCACCTGAGCTCACTTTCTAGGGGGGGCCCTAGCAGTTCCATTCCCTCCTGCAGTAGACTCTGACAGTCTTTATGTTGCTAACCTCTCAGCATCAGCTGAGTGGTAATTAATGTTCATTGCTTCCATGGCTTTAATTTCAGCCACCACATTATTGGTGGTTCCAGGCAGCCACATTGAACCACCCACTGAGCCAGCATTTACTAGGGTGTGGTTGAGAGACCAGGAACCTTCCTCCTGGTGATGACAGGTGCTGGGAAACATGCACTTTCCCCAGAGCAGCCCCAAAATCTTAGCAACTGCTGACATCTGTATGGGGCATTCTGAATTGTTGGTGTTGTCAACAGATTAGCAGTTCAGGCTGACAACATCCCTGGAGTCCCAAAGGCATTATAGCTGCTGATCCTGGGGACTGAAGCTGA
The DNA here is from genome assembly GCA_016271365.2 of Neoceratodus forsteri. NCBI lineage: Eukaryota > Metazoa > Chordata > Ceratodontiformes > Ceratodontidae > Neoceratodus > Neoceratodus forsteri. The sequence continues at coordinate 1,501,786,575 of CM057450.1, read as the reverse complement.
GCAGCCTGAAGCTGCTGTTTTTACCAGCTAAAGACTGCTTCTTCCTCAGCCAGTAAACTCAAGAGATAATGCTTTCATCCGGCCATTGCAAGAGAGAGAGCCGATGCTCCTCACTCTGCAGATGGTTGCCGAAGCTCCTGGTCATCAGAGTCTGTAATATGTTCTACAGGGTACAATCCCAAGGTAATTCCTTCCATTTCTTCTTCTGGAGAATTCAGAGCAGTAACCTCCTCATTAGACAGTAAGGATTCTGACTGTGCTTCTACCTCCCCCACCTCCACCTGGGTCAGCCATCTTGCCAGACAGCAAGATCCCCAGCAACTCCCCTACTGAAGAGTAGGGGATTTTATTAAAAGAAAATCAAACAAAACCAAACTATCAAATACAATCATATAACATAGTTAAACTGAAATTCCAAGCAAAACTCGGGGAAACAAATCTAAACTAATAATAAATTCCAAAAAGAGCATCACAAAGCAAAACAGGAAAAGAGAAACAATTAATGTCTTCCCTAAGTTCCCTTAAAAAAGACATAGTCATGTTCCAAAAGCCCTGTTTAAGCAAACTAAGATACCTCTTTCCATAATTTGAGAGAGACCTCCTGCTCAAACTGCTGTGTTCCCTAAAATATACCCTTTTCAAAGCTGCTTCACATATTGCAATAAATGCTCTGATCTGCTGTAGCACTAATTGGCATTGAGCTTGCCAAAAATAGAATTTTATGAAAGCTAAAATGACTGCAAACATGCTGTTATGATAGCTCCGTGTTAGCAAGACAAATTTACCCAAAACTAAGCATTCATACAGTGGGTGAGTTCCCTTATCCATAGAACTTTCCATCTTAAAAACAGAACCTACCAGAACCCTTTAACAGAAGGACAGATTAATAAGAAATGTTCTATTGTTTCAACCTCATCTCTGCATTCTGGGTATTGGCAGAATCTTTCACACAGTGCTTTGTACTTATTATTCCCCAACTCCTAATCTGCCATGGGAGCTAAGCCACAAGACATCCCACATCCTTTGTGGCAGAAGACCTTGGCAGGTGAACAACCCTTTAATTCTGGTTCTGTTGTGCCAATTTTTGCTGAGATCACTTCATACAACTCTTCCCTGGATAGAGTATCAATCTGGGTCCTAGACAGTTGTCATATATGCATTCTTTTTAACTGCTACTCCATATTCAGGTATGCCCATAGATTTTAAAACTTTTGGTGGGGAAGCCTTTTAATTACCAAAATAAGGAGTGATATTCATCTGAATCCAGATGCCCACTGATTCAGGGATATTTTGTAATCCTTTCCTCAGAGTCCCATGTGAAAACAATAATTTGTTAATCCAAAATGTTTGCCGCTTGCATTGCTGCCGTACAGGATCTTGTTTTTAAACATTTGTACTATATATTTACCCAGGATAGACCAGATGAGATGCAATATCTTATTTTCAGTGGTGTCTTGTTTTTACACATTTTTTGATTGTATTTACCCAGCATAGGCCACCTGACAGCAATATCTAATTTCAGTTGGCTCCCACATTTTGGCCCCAAATTTCCAAGTCTTTTTATGACCTGATGTAATGATCAAGACAGATGGAATTTTTAAAATTTCATCCAAAAGGTGATTTTGCAGTACGACTGTGACAACAAGTTTTGAAGGGGATTTGAAAAATTACACCTGTCATGTTCAGGAGGTGGGGTAACACAAGGGATATGTTGAGCATTAGGGGCCAAAATCTGCAAAAATAAAGTTGTGAGTCAACATTGGAATGATTCAATGTTTCTTCATAACTTACTTAGTTTTTTTCACATTTTGAGCCCACATTTTCCACATAGACGTTTCATGACCACTTCTTTTTAACATGACTGGAGTCCATTTATAAAATAGTGGCCAAAATGTCATTTTGAGCCACAAGTGTAAAAACATAATTTAGCCAGGATTTGAAAAATGACAGTTGTCGCTTCCATGAGGTGATGTGAAAAAATGGCTGTGTTGAAAATGTTGGATGAAAATAGTGAAAATGACCTAAGTTACGAGGATGTTGTAAAGAAGGTGGGGTTTGTGTCTGTGGCGATACCAACTGTAATAAAGACACATGACACAAATAGCTGATATATAGCACCACAAGTGTGAAAACACATTTTGGCCAGGATTTGAAAAATGACAGTGGTCATGTTCATGAGTAGGTTTTAAAAAATGGCTGTGATGAAAATTTGGGGTCACAATACTGAAAATTACCAAAGATGCGAGCATGCATTGAAAAATGTCAATGTGTGTACATAATTTTGTTTTGTTTTTTTAAATATGTTTACCACAGATTTTCAACATGGCCTTTTTTGGGACCCCACCTCATGAACAAGGGCAATGAAATTATGCAAATCCCTCTCGAAAGGTGATTTTGTGTAGCGATCGTTAAATCACCTTTTATTTATTTATTTGTATTTGTTTTTGTTTACCGGGTAAGCATGCTAGACAGCCAAGTGCCTATTTTCAGGTGCGACCCAGGAGATTACAAGGAACATTCATGAACATCAGACAAAACAAGTAAAGGTCACATTTAAGTGCATCAAGCAACAAGGTCAATACAAGAAACAACAGGGGTTTACAAAGCAGGCAGCAGGTAGAATAACAGTATGGTACTCTCTTGGTAGACATTGATCGTCATGCCGGGCAGCAATGCTGTTAAGCTTGCAGGTAGACAGAGGAGAAACACATTGGCATAGAGGAGGCCCAGAACAAAATTTGGAAATAGAGCAGTAAGTATGCACACGGTGATTGAGCAGTTTGGTCTAAGTGGACTACTCCTACTAGTGAATTGCGAGCTCGGTAGTGGAGAAGGTGCAGAGGTCCACTGCCTTTGACAGATAAGTTAGGTAGCGACTCAGCCAGTCAGAGCGGCCTAGGTTGAGGAGGTTCATCTAGTGTAGAGGCAGGAGGAGGCCGATTTTAGAAAGCCCCAGTGGGAGGTTTTAAAGCCGTGGTGGGAGGGGGAGGAGTGAGTGCTTGATGGAAGGGAGTTCCACAACCTGGGTGCCATCGTACGTCACATGTGCAAAAACACATTTCAGGCAGGATGTGAAAAATGACAGCTGTGCTGTTCATAAGGAGGTGTGAAAAATGGCAATGTTAAAAATCTGGAGTAAAAATATTAAAAATTGTTGAAGTTACGAGCGTGCATGGAAACTGTGCAACGCACGTGTAGCACAGTAATTTTTTGGAATTTTTTCACTAAAATTTGCAACATAGGCTTTTTGGGACACTGCCTCATGAACAGTGGCACTGTCATTTCATTAAGCATTTCCAAAAGGTGATTCTGCGTAGTGACCGTGAAATGACCTTTCGGGACCAAATAACGAAATAACAGTGCATGTGTTCATGAGGTGGTGTCCCAAGAACCCCTTGTTGAAAATTTGGGTTGCTGGATAGAGAGGTCAGTAGTAGGGTTTCCCTCAGGTCTTTGGCTTGGGGGTGCTCAGCTGCCTTCCTCTGAACAGATGCGTGACCTGGGGGTGGTTCTTGATGATGGGCTGACTCTGTGTTCACAGGTGTCGGCAGCTGTCAAGTCATCCTTTTACCATCTTAGGAACATCACCAGTATCAGGCACCTTGTTCTGTCTGGTGACCTGCCTACATTGATCCATGTCTTTGTGACTTTGCGCTTAGACTATTGCAACTCTCTGTACCTGGGGCTGCCGGGGGTTGATATCTGTCACTATCTGTCACTTGCAGCTGATGCAGAATGCTGTGGCATGGTTGTTGATGGGGACTCCCTGATCAAGTCACATCATTCCTGTGCTGCACGAACTGAGGTGGATCACCTTTAAGGTCAGACTTCTGAGCTATAAGGCACTGCACAAACTGGATCCGAGCTATCTGCAAGAGCTCCTGACTCCCTACAGCCCTAGCCACCCTCTCCACTCAACTGACGAGGGGTTGTTAGAGGTTCCCAGGGTTTGTCTGAAAACGTCTGGGGCCTGGGGTTTTATGCACAGGGCCCCCACCCTGTGGAACTCTCTATCTCTGTCAGATTTCAGAGTGCAGGATCATGGAGAGCTTCAAGGCAGCCCTGAAAACCCATTTATTTAAGCAAGCTTTTAATGACTGTTTTATCTGATTTATTTGTACTTGTAGTATCAGTCTTTTAATTGTTTATTCTGTCATTTATATATATTTTAACTATGTAAAGCGCTTTGGTTTTAGAATTGTGCTATAAAAAGAAAGTATTATTATTATTATTATTATAAAATTCAAAAGATGGCTGAGATATCCTCTTAAGTTGAACCCCCGTTTATGCCATTATACAGCTTACTGGCATGTCTTCATTTTGCAGTTCGGCTTTGAAGAGTCTAGATGTGTTCCCACTCCACGGAAGATTGCAACACCAGACCTCTGGAGGTAAGCATGGGGTGAGTGTGTGTGTGGGGAGGTGGGGTGCGCAGAGGGTGAGTGTGGGTTGGGGGTGCCGCGGACAATGGACCTTTTCTTTTTTCAGGTACAAAAAAAAATATGGACAGTGTGCCATGGGACTGTTTTCTTTCTTTACAGGTGAAATAGAGCAAATGTTGGGCACACTGGGATTGGGCTCCCAGTGTGCCCCATGACTTTTGGGGGTGATGTTGGCCACACAATGGGGTTGGGGGGACAGGAGCATGCAGACGCGGTCGGCTTTCTGCGAGAGGCAGCACACTGGTGTGGACTCCCAGTGTGCCACACAATGCGGGGGGGATGGAGGACATGCCGACATGGGGATTACACCCCCGATATCGGCCTTCTTTGGGCATTGTGTGGTGGTGGCAGGACCAGCCGCCATGTTTATTGAAATGTTTCATCATGAAGGTACGTATGGGAGGTGTGTCATCCGTGCCGCTGCATGACGAGCTTATCTCTGATTGCAGCGGCACATTTCTCTCAAGTTGGTGGCACTTTGCATAATACTTGTGTCAGTGTTAGCATGCTGGCTCATTGGGAAATGAGGGATGCACCTACTAAAGCATGCCATGCATTAGCCACAACACTGACACACCTCTGAAAGTGCTACTACCCCCAATATGTTGTTTGCGCATGCACGCAAGCCAACATAAGAAAGGGCGTTCATAGAAACATAGAATTTGCCAGCAGATAAGGACCCATTTAGTCTGCCCATTTTCCCTGACTATAGTATCACTGCAGATCCTATTTGATTTCTGGTCCATTCACCCCACCCTTCCTTAAGATTCCTTTAAGCTTATCACTTGCATTCTTGAACACCACCACTGTTTTTGCCCCCACCATCTCTGCTGGATGACTGTTCCAGGTATCCACCACTCTTTTTGTGAAGAAGTACCTTCTCACATCTCTCGTGAAGCTACCCCCTCCAGCTTCATATTGTGCTCCCTTGTCTTTGAGCATCTTTTTTCTGAAAAAATATTTCCCTCCTGTACCTTATTTACCCTGTGAGGTATTTAAAGATCTCTATTATATTCCCCTCTCTCTCATCTCTTCCAGGGTGTGCATATTTATGTCCTTAAGTCCCTCCTCTTAGGCCTTCTGATGCAGAACCAGCACTATTTTAGTTGCCCACCTCTGGACTGCTTCCATTCTATCTATGTCCTTCCAAAGATGTGGTCTCCAGAACTGGACACAGTACACTAGCTGGGGTCTTACTAGCGATCTATACAGAGACAATACCACTTCCCTCTTTCTGCTAGTGATACCCCTCCTTACGCACCCCAGTATCCCACTAGCCCTCCCAACTGCCTGGTCGCTTTTAGGTCATCTGATATGATCACCACCAGGTCTCTTTCCTGTTTGGTGGTCGTCAGTACCACTCTACTCATTTTGTATTCTGCCCCTAGATTTCTGTGTCCCATATGCATTACTTTGCACTTTTTCATGCTGAACCCAGCTGCCATATCTTTGACCACTCCTCGAGTTTTCTCAGGTCTCTACTCACCCTTTTCAGCCCCTGCTTACAGGGCACCAATGTTTTACACCTAGCCCAATTTGCACCTTGGCACCAAAATGCCCTTTCAAGGATGTGCTAATAGTAACGAGGAATGCAGCATCTTAATTCATTCAGTAAACATAGGCTGTGCTCCATAATTTTATAACACTGAAAATAAATACACATGTGACACTACCAAATGCTTTCATCTGATCTAATGAGAGCAAATAACACTGAATTGTTTTACACAGTCTGATAATATCAAACAAAGGCTGTCATACAGGCCCTGTCCACACTAGGGGACCTGTAACATTACAGGTGTAGTAAAACATTACAGGTGCTCAAAAACACGGTTCGCATCCACACTCTTAACGTTTTCAAAACGTGTTTATCAACCCATGTTTAAACCCTGACATCAGTATCAGGGTTTTACCATGGTTTCCAACACGCTTACCTCATCAGTGTGGATGGGTGTCTGTGCTATGTTGTAGCCTCTGCTATTCCCTCACCCTACCATTGACCTCTGCCCTCCCATGCCTCTGCCATTCACAAGCCCATACACTGTGTGCATGAGTTACCAGTACTTTGTAATCTGTAGATCTCAGGATAGGTTGCCTTTTTCCCCCTTTCTCCCGGGTGGTGGTGACAAGTTTCAGTTCTCTGCTCGGCCACCTGGTGCCTCCTCTCAGCCCTGACTTTCCGGTGTAATGACCCCCGCTGCCGCCGGCCCTGAGCATGTCCAGCAATGCATCATGTGACAGCTGGGGAGACGCAATGGAACACGGATCAGAAACCATGTTTATCTGTCAGTGGGTTGCCTTCAAGTGTAGATGCGATTTGACATCGCTCCCAAACATGGCAAGGCAAGCGTGGACACACAGACACGGTCTCTTCTAAAACATTTTTTAAAATGTTACATGGAACCGTGCCCTGGTGTGGACAGGGCCACACTGTTCTGGATGGACTGGAGAATGACTGTGCTGGCACTATCAGGGCAGCAGTGATTTGAACCAATCCATTGTTTAACCATTTGCACGGGATTTTGCAGTGAATTTAATAGGCCGATTGCATCCAGTTCTGGATGGCAAGTCTTTCCCCCTTCCTGAATAAAAAAATCAAACTCCCTCTGTTATATGACTGGGATGTTCTATTATTAGTTATCATAAAGTTAAAGAGCTGGTGATGCGTTCAGGACAACTTTAACAAAACATAATATGTAGACACTGTCCAGCTTGTATTTCCCATTAGTTCTGTATTCCTCCTCCCCATTATTTAGTAGTGAGGTCATTTGCATGAAAAAAGGATTTTTGCTCCTGAAGAATTCATCTATTTTTGCTGCTTTCTCTCTACCTGAAGTCACTGAGCACTGCTCGTGAGCTCACAGTTAATCCCATGGCAACAGATTGTGATGTCACAACAGAGGATTATGACTTGAAGTAGGTAATAAGCTATAGAGACAGATGAACTCAAAATGAACTCTAAGGGACAACGATCATATATTCATGCACATTTCATTAGTAATAAATTATGGGAAGGAGAAATATATAAAATATAAATGGAATGCAAGCAGAATTGTAGCTAATTCCTATGTTTTTTTTAAGTTTTCTTTGAGGTGTCAGTAGCTCTTTAAAAACCTCAGACAACCCCCCGACTGCAGATGGCAGCACTGACCACAGAGACAGTTGTGGGAGTTAACTGGAGGAACGTGTTGCCGTCGCGCACTGTGCACGCAGCAGCAGTGCTCCCTGCCCCCCCCCAAACAATAATAAGTAACAAAGAAAAGTATGTTAAAAAAAAAAAGGTGGACCGACCATGTTGGCAGCTGGCAGCCAGCGATCGTGAATCAATGCTGTTAGACAGTGAGTGTTAGTGTTGCTGTATAGAGGCTGGGACTGTCCGGGACTAGTCTGGGAGCTGGCTGGAGCCACTGGAGCCTGGAGGCGAGGAGGAGGAGGTAAGATAATGGATCAGGTTCACTGCTTAGCCTGCCGCAAGTTTAAACTGCTAAGGCTTGTTGTTCTTTTCTTGCCCTGGTGCCTTCCTTGCCCTAATATAATGCCTGGCCTTAGTGGCTGTTGTGTTTACTGTTTTTATCTTTAGTCTGGTGATGGTCTCCCATCTCCGTCTCTCTGGAGACTCAGTGAGTGAGTCACTGCTAGCGTCAGTAAAGTTCTTCTGGCTGCCTGGCTGAGTTGACCCAGTCCCTCCTGACTCCCCTCAGCAGCACTTGTGAGTGACTTGAGACGAGTGACTTGTCTGTACTCCTAGCATGCAGGCTAGCTGCGCTGCTGCAGCATTAGTTGATGAATGGGAATTGGGATTGGGACCCTCACCCTTAGAGATTATTTTTTAATTTGTTTATTCATGTTCCGCTTCTGCTTTCTGGCTGTGGGGGGGTTAAAACCAAACGGAAGGATTCAGGAAATAGGAATCACTGCTTAATCTGTGACCGATATTTCTTGAGGAGGTGGGCATAAACAGGTAAAAAAATTGGGGGCAGCCGGGGGTTGAGGTCTGCATGGGGGTAGGTGCCAAAATTGCAACCTGCACTGGGTCCCATCTTTCTTTTCCTCCGCCACTGGTTGGGGTGTATTAGTAGGGATATCACAAGTGGTAAGAGGGAGGTAATAATCCCTCTTTACAAGACACTGATTAGGCCCCATCTGGAGTACTGTGTGCAGTACAGGAGGCCACACCTTCACAAGGACATTAACCAAATTGAGGCAGTCCAGAGAATGGCAACCAAAATGGTACAGGGACTGCATCAGAAAACATATGAGAATAGATTAATGGAGCTCAATATGTATACCCTAGAGCAAAGGAGGGAGAGAGGTGATATGATCGAAACATTCAAACACCTTAAGGGCATTAACAAGGTGAAAAAGTCTAACAGGTTTAATTATAAGAAAAATAGCAGGACAAGAGAACACAGCATGAGATCAGAGACAGGCCGATTAAGGGGTAATGTGAGGAAGTTCTTTTTCACATAAAGGGTGGTGGATGCATGGAATGGCCTACCTCAGGAAGTGGTGGATATGAATACAGTGCAGGGCTTCAAACAGGCATGGGACAGGCATAAGGGAGCAATACAGATGAGTATGAATAGATAGGTCATTGACAGAGCAAAGGCCGATGGCACATTCATAAGGTAGAAAAAGAAATGGGCAGACTGGATGGGCCTTGCGGTCCTTATCTGCCGTCAACGTCTATGTTTCTATCCTCCTGTACCTTGTTTATACCCCTGAGGTACTTGACAGTCTCTATCATATCCCCCTCTTGCTCATCTCGTCCAGGGAATACATATTGAGGTCCTCTAAGTCTTTCCTCATATGACTTTTGGTGCAGTCCTTGCACCATTTTTGTTGCCCTTCTCTGCACTGCCTCTATTTTGCCTATGTCCTTCTGGAGCTGTAGCCTCCAGAAGTGGACAGAGTGTTCCAGATGTAGTCTCACTAGTGATCTGTACAGTGGCATAACCACCTCCTTTTTCTGCTAGTGATACCTCTCTCTATGCCCCTTAGCATCCCACTGTCTCTCCCCACAGCCATCTAACATTGTTTGCTTACCTTTAGGTCATCACACATGATCACCCCAGGTCCCTTTCTTGATTGGTGGCCGTCAGTACCTCTCCCCCCATCTTGTACTCCTCCCTTGGAGTTCTGTTTGTGCTAGAATGTTCATTAAACCCCTTAAAAAATTCATTAGCTATGCCATCTAATGCTGGAGATGTTCCATTCCTTAAGGCTGAAATGACCTGCAAGATTTATTGTGCCGTAATTTGTGCTCCAAGGCCCTTTATTTCAGCCTTTGAGAGATCTGGTGGAGGTTCTGAAAGAAACGGTTGAATGGTTCTTAATCTCATGATTATAGACCCCAGTATATTCTGAGTATGTGTGTCTATAACATACAATAAATAACTCTGGTACATCTGTAACTACCTCATTTCTGTCATTCCTGAGTACAGACATTGGGGAACTGGTTGAATGGTCCTTACATGTACTGCGAGAATCTCCAAGCAGAGTCTTTTGTGTGTGCCATATTTTAATTCTGCTTCAAGGGATTTAGCCCTGTTATATTATTGTTGCTACATTCCCAGTTTCGCCTGTAAAAGGGCCATGTGCTCCAGTTGTTTACTACCCGGTTAACAGAATTTTAAATAAATAAAAAATACATTTTAGTTGTTGTATTTGCACTGCATAGTTCCCCTGCCCTTTACTCGCAAGAGTCACATAGAAACCTAGAAACTGATGTGAGATAAGGACCGTTTGGCTCACCCAGTCTGCCCATTTTCCCTACCTACTATAACACCGTAGACCCTACATGATCTCTGGCTTTACCCTCCTTCCCTTTCCTAACCACTAAGGTTCCTTTGTGCCTGTCCTGTGCATTTTTGAATTCTGTTACTATTTTATCTCCCAGCACCTCTGCGAGGAGGCTATTCTATGCATCCACCACCCTTTCTACGAAGAAGTACTTTCTCACATTTCCCCTGAGTCTACCTCCCTCTAGCTTCATATCATGACCCCTTGTTCTTGCTCGCCTTTTTCTGAGAAACACTACCCTCTTTTACTTTATTTATACCCTTGAGGTACTTCATTTGAAAGTCTCTATCATATCCCCTCTCTCCCTCCCTCCCTCCCTCCTCTCATTCAGGGTGTACATATTGAGGTCCTTAATCCTCTCTTCATAGCATGTTTGGTGCAGGCCCTGCACCATTTTAGTTGCCCTCCTCTGAACCGCATCTACTCTGTCTATGTCCTACCGGAGATGTGGCCTCCAGGACTGGACACAGTACTCTAGGTGAGGTCTCACCAATGATTTGTACAGCAGTATAACCACCTTCTTCTTTCTGCTGCGGATACCCTTCCCTATGCACCCCAGCATCCCATTGGCTCTCCCCACTGCCTTGTCACACTGCTTGGTCACTTTAAAGTCATCAGTCATGATTACCCCCAGGTCCCTTTCCTGTTTAGGGGTCATCAGTACCTCTCCCCCATCATGTACTCTGCCCTTGGGTTTCTGCGCCTCATGTGCATGGTTTTGCACTTCTTTGCATTAAATCTTAGTTACCATACTCTTGACCACTCCTCAAGTTTACTTAGATCCCTCCTCATTCTCCCCAACCCTGGAGTGTCAGTCCTGTTGCAGATCTTTGTGTCATTCCCAAAAAGGCATACCTTCCCTTCTAGCTCCTCTGCAATGTTGTTAATAAAGAATTAAAGAGGACCAGCCCTTATACTGATCCTTTTGGCACCCCACTGGTCACCCTCCTCTCCTCAGAGCGAACTCTGTTCACCACCATCCTTTGCCACCTATCCCTCAACCAATTTCTAACCCAGTTTGCCATCTTTGGACCCACTCCCAAGCTGCCCAGCTTGTTTACAAGTCTCCTATATGGAATGGTGTTGAAGCCCTTACTGAAGTCTAGGTAGGCCACATCCTCCACTCCACCCTAATCTAATTCTTTGGTCACTAAGTCAAAGAAATCTATCAGATTTGTTCGACGTGACCTGCCCACTGTGAATCCATACTGCCTTGGGTCCTGTGAGCCGCTGGATTCAAGATATTCTATAGTCCTTTCCTTCAGTAGTGATTCTATTAATTTCCCTATCATTGACGTCAAGTTGACTGGCCTGTAGTTGCCACTGCCAGCCTCCTCCCTGCTCTCACTTTTGTGAAGAGTGACTACATCTGTCCTCCGGAACCATTCCTGTCTCTAGCAAGTGGTTGAACAGGACAGTCAGTGGTGCTGCTAGTATCTTTCTTAGTTCCTTCAATATCCTTGGGATGTATCCTCTCTGGGCCCATTGTGTTGTCCACTTTCAGTTTTGCAAGTTCCTTCAGGACTCTTCCCTCTTTAAATGGGCTGGTGTCCACCTCCTCTCCATGGATGCTCCTGTTGTTTAGCTGTGGTCCATCACCTTCCCCTTCTTCTGTGAATACTGAACAAAAATATTTGTTCTGGATTTCTGCTTTTTCCTTGTACCCCTCCACAAACTTCCTTCTTTCCCTTCTCAGTCTTACAATCCCTCCCTTGGTATTTCTCCTTTTGCTTACATACCTGAAAAATGTCTTGTCCCTTTTCTTTACTGCCTGGGCTGATTTCTGCACCATTTGCACCTTTGCACTCCTGACTGCTTTCCCTGCCTCCCTCTGTTTCTCCTGATACACTTCCCTGTCTTTCTCCTTATGTGTCTCCTTATACCCCCTGAAAGATAACTTTTTTCTCCTTACTTTCTCAGCAATCTCTTTTGAAAACCACAGTGGTCTTTTTTTTACCTCTTGATTTTGTTTACTTGCCTAATGCAGAAGTTTGTTGCCTTCACTATGGCTTCTTTAAGTTTTGCTCTCTGTTCCTCTACACCACCCAAGTCCTCTCCACTGCTAGGGCTTCCCTGAGCCATTCCCCCAATCTTGAAAAGTTAGCCTTCCTGAAGTCTAGGACCCTCAACCTCATGTGATTTAACTCAGCCTCTGTTCTTATATTGAGCCACACTATTTGGTGTTTGCTAGTCCTCAGGTGGTCACTCACCATGACGTCTGCAATACTGTCCTTGTTGGTGAGTACTAGGTCAAATATTGCTCCCCCATGAGTGGGCTCCTTAACATAGAAACATAGACTTTGACGGCAGATAAGGACTGCTTTGCCCACCTAGTCTTCCCTGTTTCCTACCTACTGGATAAGCTGCAGATCCTAGTTAACCAACAGCCTATTTCTTCCTACCCCCCCACAAGAATTGCCTTATGTCTGTCCTTTACTAATTGCCTGAGGAATGCCCTCTACAGGGAATCCAGGATGACCCTGCTCCTACCTAAAGCTGTAGCCAGGATGCTCCAGTCAACATCCAGCAGATTGAAGTCCCCCACCAGCATCATCTCCCCCTTAACCGCCATCTTATGGATGCCTTCCACTAGAACCCTTTCTGCCAGCCCCTCTTTCTCCCACCTGCATACTCCCCTTACCCCCTCTGCCTCTATTCTTATCCTTCTTTCTTTCTTTTCACCATTCTGCTTACTCCGGTTTTAGGTATCTTTTCAGATTTCCCTCCCTTAGGGTTCTCCCTACTGGCTATCACAGCTTGCTGGGGGGGTGCAATTTAATTCTCCCTTCTCCCTTCTGCCACCCCCTCAACTAGTTTAAATGATTGCTAATGTATCATTTAAAAAGCTAGTGGAGCCAAAACAGGCAGACAGGAAAATAATACAAATATTAAGTAGTAGTCATTTGTAACTTTTTGTTTCTCAAGTATTTTTCATTTTTCCTTTTGCTCATCAGAAAGTCTTCTATGTGATAATATTGTGCTGGATGTGTGGAACAGCACTTAGCTTGGTAGCCGACATATCTAACTCTATTGCCCCACACTACATCAGCAGCATTGTGATCTCACTGACAGTGACATCACCGGTGATTGACCTGGCAGTCACTCACTTGCTGTTCCAAAGTAGCAGTGATGTCACAGTCAATGAGGTCACAATGCTGATGATGTAGTGTGAGGCAGTAGAGCAAGATATGTCAGCTGCCAGGCTAAAAGCCACACATCCACACATCACACCTACTAACATCAGGTTAACAATCTTCTAATTGAATAAAGGGAAAAGAAAGAGTACCTCAGATATAAAAGGTAATGGTTGGCTGTTTTTAAAATCTAATATTAGTTTTAGCTCTTTAAACCATTCAATGAGGACCTGGGTCCCACTCCTGAATAGATGCAGAACATCTTCCCTGTATAGGCCTATATCCCTCCAGGTGAGACCCCAGTCCCCAATGAAGCTGCACCCCTCCTCTCTGCACCACTCCTTCAACCAAGTGTTGAAGTTCCTAGTGCATAGTACCCTGTCCTCCCCCCCCGTCATAGACAGGCAACACTTCAGAAAAGGTCACTGAATGTGCAACCTGCCTAAGACCCCTACCCAGCTCCCTAAACTCCTCCTGCACTACCCTATCAATCAATCAATCAATCAATCAATCAATCTAGTCTTTATTTAACCAGGTGTTCATCATTGAGCAGAAGCTCATTTGCAAGATGGACCTGGGTGGAGCATGAACAATTGTATATACAGGTCAACACAGGTATTTACAAGGCAATACAGATAATACTCTTTACAGAGAGGAAGAAAACAAAAGTTCATATGTACATAGAATTATACAGATATTGTACAGATTACATGGTATTTACATACATAGAAGTGTCTATAGGAAGATAAAGCAGGTTATCTAAGGTTGCAGGAGGAAGTAACAGAAGAAAAAAAATAAAATAAAATATACACCAGGTAGAGGTGAAGGTGGGGGAGGGAGGTGGGGTGAAAGGCTAGGAGGGCACTGTGCACAGAGAGGAGTTGGTAAAACAGGATGTAGAGAAGGTGGATGGAGAAAAGAAGTATGTGTGAGCCCCGGGATTGAATGCTATAAAGTACCCAGGGGTAATGAGCTCCTATCCGAGGTTGGGAAAGGAAGGATAAGGGGATGGACGGGCCTAGTGTTGATAAGACAGGGGGATAAGAGAGAGAACAATTAGGCTTGTGAGGAGCAAGCTGGGGGGGTTAGTACTTAAAATTGGGTCTAGGTATGGCTATATACCAGTGCAGACACCGGTACTGGGTCTGAGTGGGTGAAGCAGTTACATACTTCTCTGATTGTATGGAAATAAAGCATCTTGAAGGCATTTATACCAAATAGAGTGCTTAATTTGAGGGTTTTTTGTAGATCGTTCCATAAGGTAGGTAGCATGAAGCTTATGGCTGCCCTGCCGAAGCGGGATTTTGCTTTGGGTACTTTAAGTGTAATAGCTGAGTAACTTCTTAACGCATATTTCCCAATTATACTCAGGGGAAGACAGCAGGAGATCAATCAATCAATCAATCAAAATCTTTATTTATTCAGGCGAACATCATTGAGCAATGCTCATTTACAAGATGGACCTGATAGGTCAAGATCAAAATAAAGTACAGTATAATACATAAACAAATACAGAGAAGAGGCAAAGATTTTTATATAAATAAATAGGTACAGTAATAAAGAACATATATACAAGCAAGGTAGCTAATGGTTTTGTACAACTAAACAATAAATCAGACAGGTTTGACACAAATAACTGTGAGGTACTGGGATTGTGAAAGTGGTTAGGTGTGTTATAATTGGATAGAAACTTAAGGAAGTAGATATGGAATAAAGAAGGAATGGCAATGGATTGCAGGGTATAATGTAGCTAAGTTTAAAAGTATATAAACAGAGATAGAGAGAAAAAAAAAGGGGGTAAAGGGTAAGAAGGGACTAGGCTTAGTGGAAGCAGTTGCATATCTCAGGAAAGAGATTTGTGAAGAGTTTTTGAAGGATGCTATAGGGATGAAGGTGTTCAGCTTTAGGGTCTTCTGTAGAGAATTCCAGGTAGATGCTAAAAATAGCTGATTGCAGACCTCCCATGCCGGGTACAGACTTTAGGTAGCTTCAAGATGATAAGGTTATTGCTTCTTAGGGCATATGATCTCGTGTAGCCAGAGTAAAGCAACCAGAAATATAAGGTGGAAGTTTGTTTGACAGAGCTTTGTAAATCCATAATGCAGCATTTTTTCCTCCTGAGATGTAAGGATGTCCAGCCAACAGCATTATAGAGGAAGCAGTGATGAGTGTTGAAAGGAAGATCTGTGATGAATCTTAGAGCTCTATGGTACAAGGTATCCAATTCACTTAAATAGGACATAGTGCAATGGCCATATAGGAAATCTGCATAATCGATGAGAGATAGAAATGAAGCCTGAATTAGTCTCTGTTTAGACTCTTTGGTTAGGTAATGTTTGATTCTGAAGAATAGGCCGAGGCTCTGTCTGAGTTTTTTCAGGAGCTCCTCAACATGATGAGTGTAATCAAGTTTATTATCAATCCATACCCCTAAATATTTGAATTTAACCACATAATCAAGATTTTCTCCAAGGATGGTGGATAGTTGGGGAAGAGTGTTTGTTGAGAGAGGAAGAGTATATATTGGTGGAAAAGAACATAGCCTTTGTCTTCTTGGCATTTAAAAGTAGTTTCTTTTCAAGTAGTTGATGTTGCAACAGGGAGAATTCTGATTGTAATAACTCACAGGCCTTTGATGGCGAGGGATTACTGACATACAAGACAGTATCATCAGCAAAAGATGAACATTGGCAACAGTGAGGTTGGAATCAATGTTATTGATATATATAGCAAAAGGATAGGGCCCAGGATGGATCCTTGCGGTACTCCCTTAGAAGTGGTTTGAGGAGGATAGGACACCTTCATTTTCACTTGCTGTATTCTATCAGTGAGGTAGCATCTGAACCATCCAAGAGAGGTTGGATCCAGGCCTAAGGAATGCAGTGAGGAAATCAGCAGCTCATGATCCACTGTATCAAAGGCTTTACTTAGGTCAAGAAATACAGCACAGATGTTGCTTTTTTGTCTAACTCAGTTTGCCAATCATTTGTTACTTTGCTAATGCAGAAATGGTACTGTGTCTGGTCCTAAACCCAGATTGAGCAGAGTTAAGGAGATTATTAGCATGCGGTAGTCTCTTAGTTGGATATTACCAGTTTTTCTAACATTTTAGACAGTACCGGTAGGATGGATATAGGTCTGTAATTGTTGAGATCCATGGGATCCCCTGATTTGAGGAGGGGAAACACTTGTGCTGTTTTCCACAATGTAGGAACAGAACCAGTGGATAAGGACAGATTAAAAAGATGGGTTAGGGGAACTGCAATGGCATGAAGAGCAATTTTTAAAAAGTAGGGGTCCAGGAGTCTGACCAGCACTTTTCTTGGTGTCTAGATATAGCAATAGGTCTTCCACTTGTTTTAATAAAATGGGCTTGAAGGAAAATGAAGAGGCAGTCTTCTGACCATCACCGACTGGAATTTAAGTTGTGACCGTAGTAGATTTGCTGGGAGGAGTCAAAAGCTAGGCCAGCTGTACTGAAATGATCATTGAATGCGTTCTAAAATTTCACACTTGTCAGTGATAACAGCATTATTATGGTGTACTTGGGATGGCAAGAAGTACAGGAGTCCTGCCCTAGGATCCCCTTGATGGTGCCCCAGAATCTGGCTGGGTTAAGGTAGGAGGCATCAAGCTCGGCTGTATAGAAGGCAGCCTTGGCCTCTCTCACTTTTTGGTGCAGCTGTTTCTGGCTTTTCTGAACTGAAGCCAGTCAAACGGATCCTTGGTCTTTCTAGCCCTTTTCCAGAGTTTATCTCTGGCAAGCAGTACAGATTTAAGATCAGCAGAAAACCAGCGGCAGGATTTGTTTTTTATTCTAACGCTAGTGAAAGGTGCATGAATATTGAGGCGCCTATGATAATGTCATTTAGCACCTTGGTGCTGTTTCCACAGAAGCTGTATGGTAGAATTCTTGCCAGCGACAGAATGATATAGATCGTGGAGATATCCTTCGATGTTAAGGTTTTTATTTCTTCTTGTGAGGAATTTTGCAGGGTTGGATGGCTTGACTGATGATCTTATCCCTGCAATAAGGCAGTGATCACTTATATCACTGAATAACACTCCAGCATGTGAAAACAGGTGCGGTTTGTTTACCAACATAATGTCAAGTAAGGTGCTGTTACTTTTGTTTTTGAGTTAATTCTTGTCGGTTCATTTATTAATTGAGTGAATCCATATGTGCCACAAAAGATACTAGGGAGCAGATGCATTGGAGAGCCAGTTTAAGTTCAGGTCACCTAAAATAATGGTATCCTCAAGGGCCCAATTTAATTATGTTTCCCAAATGATTAAGGAGTTGAAGGCCGGCAGAGGGGGCCTATAGCAGCCAACCAGTTGAAAAGCTGTCATATTGGGAGAGCTATTTTAAGGATAAACATTCAAATTCTTTGGGTACTGATGTTACAGTAAGACAAGATGCAGAAATATTTGATTTAACATAGATAGCCACTCCACACCTTGTCAAGCGGTCCGATCTGAATAGCTGGTAGTTGGGTAGATTTATTTCCCTGTCATGTGTAGCAGGTTTGAGCCATGTCTCAGAAATTACCAGAAAGTCTGGCAAACTGTGGGCGACCAGGCCTGGATTAAAGAGATCTTTTAGGAGGCTGCATCGTTGATGTGAAGGAAGCTTAAGCCTTTCATGGAGGCTAAATCTGATGAGGCGTAAATCCTTCTGGGGGTCCTGGATTGATTTCAACATTGCCAATGCAGATCAGCAAGAAAATAATAGTTTAATAAGGGCTTCAAGAGATAGCGTAAGGGACCAAAAGAGGTTTTCTCTTCTTGCTTGAGGTCCAATCTTTAGAGACGGTCCAGGATGGGTTAAGGCTTAGTAACTTTTCATAGAGTACCAGCTTGATGGACAGGTACAAGGGGGCACTATATAGCAAAGGTATGGGCATGGGGCGTAAGAGATACATGAATGGTTGTGAACCTTTTTGAGGGCTACCCCATGGATTACAATGGAGCAACAGTAGTGAATAGTTGAGAAAATGATAGGCATCCACTGGAAGTGAGAGAGGGAGATCACTCTGGCAAGCCGCATTATTCAAAAGGGCATGACCTGGAAAGGTATCATCCTCAAGATATATTATAGGTGAGAGAGAAAGAAGCAGTAGGAGAAGCATCAACATATTCATGGTAACTAAGGGTTAATAATAATGCATGCAGTAGGGGATTGTGTCCAAATTATTGGCTAGAATTTGGCTAAGGGCGGAGATAAAATTTAGGCGGGAAGGTGTATAAAAGAAACACCGAGAGGGGAGAGGGTGGGCAAAAATTCTCTGGCTCTCCATACCTTGCTTGGCTGTCTCTCCTGGCCTCCTGGTTCTCCATTCGCTCACTGTCGCCGCCCGCCCGCTGGCGGCCGGAGCCCTGTGCTTGCTGGGTGCTCTCGAGGGCAGGGTCAGCTAGAAGTGGAGGAGACAAAGGAGAGGACAGTCAAAAAGCACAATTGCAGTAATCAAACAATTCTGCAAGGAGGTGCTAAAAAACTTTGCACTACAAAAGACTGGGGGAAGCGAGCCTTAGCGTCTGGCCAAGAAATCCACCAAAAGACTGTATCACATATTAAGTACAGAGAAAGAACATAAAACCTAAAAATTTAACAGTTCTGGTAAAACAGCTCTTTTGGAGAAGTTACTGTCAAAACCCACTAAGCCCAGGCAGTAATTTGGAGTGCAAGCTTGAGCAGAAGTCAGTGAAGAGGTGGACCAATCGGAAGCAAAGGCTTGGGTGGCGCGCCTTCCGATTGAACTCGCTCCCATACCTTGCTGGCTGTCTCTCCTGGCCTCCTGGTTCTCCCCTCGCCGCTGTTGCCGCCCGCCCGCTGGCGGCTCCGAGCCCTTGCGCTTGCTGGGTGATCGAGGGCAGGGTCAGCTAGAAGTGGAGGAGACAGAGGAGAGGACAGTCAGAAAAGCACAATTGCAGTAATCAAACGATTCTTCAAGGAGGTGCTAAAAAAACTTTGCACTACAAAAGACTGGGGGGGGGACGGCGCCTTAGCGTCTGGCCAACCAGAAATCCCACCAAAAGACTGTATCACATATTAAGTACAGAGAAACAACATAAAACCTAAAAATTTAACAGTTCTGGTAAAAACAGCTCTTTTTGGAGAAGTTACTGTCAAAACCAAAAACCCAGGCAGTAATTTGGAGTGCAAGCTTGAGCAGAAGTCATTGAAGAAGGTGGACCAATCGGAAGCAAGGCTTGGGTAGCGCTCGCCTTCCGATTGGTCTTGGCTCTCCCGTACCTTGCTGGCTGTCTCTCCCGGCCTCCTGGTTCTCCCTTCGGCCTCGCGGTCGCCGCCCACCGCTGGCGGCTCGGAGCCCCTGCGCTTGCTGGGTGCTCGAGGGCAGGGTCGGCTAGAAATGGAGGAGACAGAGGAGAGGACAGTCAGAAAAGCACAATTGCAGTAATCAAATGATTCTGCAAGGAGGTGCTAAAAAAACTTTGCACTACAAAAGACTGGGGGACGGCGCCTTAGCGCCTGGCCCACCAGAAATCCCACCAAAAGACTGTATCAAATATTAAGTACAGAGAAACAACATAAAACCTAAAAATTTAACAGTTCTGGTAAAAACAGCTCTTTTTGGAGAAGTTACTGTCAAAACCCACTAAACCCAGGCAGTAATTTGGAGTGCAAGCTTGAGCAGAAGTCAGTGAAGAAGGTGGACCAATCGGAAGCAAGGGTATGGGAAGCGCTCGCCTACCGATTGGTCTCAGCTCTCCCGTACCTTGCTGGCTGTCTCTCCCGGCCTCCTGGTTCTCCCTTCGGCCTCGCGGTCGCTGCCCGCCCGCTGGCGGCTCGGAGCCCCTGCGCTTGCTGGGTGCTCGAGGGCAGGGTCGGCTAGAAGTGGAGGAGACAGAGGAGAGGACAGTCAGAAAAGCACAATTGCAGTAATCAAACAATTCTGCAAGGAGGTGCTAAAAGAACTTTGCACTACAAAAGACTGGTGGGGGGGGACGGCGCCTTAGCGTCTGGCCCACCAGAAATCCCACCAAAAGACTGTATCACATATTAAGTACAGAGAAACAACATAAAACCTAAAAATTTAACAGTTCTGGTAAAAACAGCTCTTTTTGGAGAAGTTACTGTCAAAACCCACTAAACCCAGGCAGTAATTTGGAGTGCAAGCTTGAGCAGAAGTCAGTGAAGAAGGTGGACCAATCGAGCAAGGCTTGGGTGGCGCTCGCCTTCCGATTGGTCTCGGCTCTACTGTACTTTGCTGGCTGTCTCTCCCGGCCTCTGGTTCTCCTTCGGCTCGCTGTTGTCGCCCGCTCGCTGGCGGCTCGCTGGAGCCCGCGCTTGCTGGGTGCTCGAGGGCAGGGTCGGCTAGAAGTGGAGGAGACAGAGAGGGACAGTCAGAAAAGCACAATTGCAGTAATCAAACGATTCTGCAAGGAGGTGCTAAAAACTTTGCACAACAAAGACTGGGGGGCGGCGCCTTAGAGTCTGGCTCACCAGAAATCCCACAAAAGACTGTATCACATATTAAGTACAGAGAAACAACATAAAACCTAAAATTTAACAGTTCTGGTAAAACAGCTCTTTTTGGAGAAGTTACTGTCAAAACCCACTAAACCCAGGCAGTAATTTGGAGTGCAAGCTTGAGCAGAAGTCAGTGAAGAAGGTGGACCAATCGGAAGCAAGGCTTGGGTAGCGCTCGCCTTCCGATTGGTCTCAGCTCTCCCATACCTTGCTGGCTGTCTCTCCCGGCCTCCTGGTTCTCCCTTCAGCCTCGCGGTTGCCGCCCGCACGCTGGCGGCTCGGAGCCCCTGCGCTTGCTGGGTGCTCGAGGGCAGGGTCGGCTAGAAATGGAGGAGACAGAGGAGAGGACAGTCAGAAAAGCACAATTGCAGTAATCAAATGATTCTGCATGGAGGTGCTAAAAAAACTTTGACTACAAAAGACTGGGGGGGGACGGCGTCTTAGCGTCTGGCCCACCAGAAATCCCACCAAAAGACTGTATCAAATATAAGTACAGAGAAACAACATAAAACCTAAAAATTTAACAGTTCTGGTAAAAACAGCTCTTTTTGGAGAAGTTACTGTCAAAACCCACTAAACCCAGGCAGTAATTTGGAGTGCAAGCTTGAGCAGAAGTCAGTGAAGAAGGTGGACCAATCGGAAGCAAGGCTTGGGTAGCGCTCACCTTCCATTTGGTCTCAGCTCTCCCGTACCTTGCTGGCTGTCTCTCCCGGCCTCCTGGTTCTCCCTTCGGCCTCGCGGACGCAACCCACCCGCTGGCGGCTCGGAGCCCCTGCGCTTGCTGGGTGCTCGAGGGCAGCGTCGGCTAGAAGTGGAGGAGACAGAGGAGAGGACAGTCAGAAAAGCACATTTGCAGTAATCAAATGATTCTGCAAGGAGGTGCTAAAAAAACTTTGCACTACAAAAGACTGGGGGGGGGGGACGGCGCCTTAGCGTCTGACCCACCAGAAATCCCACCAAAAGACTGTATCACATATTAAGTACAGAGAAACAACATAAAACCTAAAAATTTAACAGTTCAGGTAAAAACAGCTCTTTTTGGAGAAGTTACTGTCAAAACCCACTAAACCCAGGCAGTAATTTGGAGTGCAAGCTTGAGCAGAACTCAGTGAAGAAGGTGGACCAATCGGAAGCAAGGCTTGGGTAGCGCTCGCCTTCCGATTGGTCTCGGCTCTCCCGTAACTTGCAGGCTGTCTCTCCCGGCCTCCTGGTTCTCCCTTCGGCCTCGCGGTCGCCGCCCACCCGCTGGCGGCTCGGAGCCCCTGCGCTTGCTAGGTGCTTGAGGGCAGGGTCGGCTAGAAGTGGAGGAGACAGAGGAGAGGACAGTCAGAAAAGCACAATTGCAGTAATCAAACGATTCTGCAAGGAGGTGCTAAAAAAACATTGCACTACAAAAGACTGGGGGGGGGATGGCGCCTTAGCGTCTGGCCCACCAGAAATCCCACCAAAAGACTGTATCACATATTAAATACAGAGAAACAACATAAAACCTAAAAATTTAACAGTTCAGGTAAAAACAGCTCTTTTTGGAGAAGTTACTGTCAAAACCCACTAAACCCAGGCAACAATTTGGAGTGCAAGCTTGAGCAGAAGTCAGTGAAGAAGGTGGACCAATCGGAAGCAAGCCTTGGGTAGCGCTCGCCTTCCGATTGGTCTCGGCTCTCCCGTACCTAGCTGGCTGTCTCTCCCGGCCTCCTGGTTCTCCCTTCGGCCTCGCAGTAGCCACGCGCCCGCTGGCGGCTCGGAGCCCCTGCGCTTGCTGGGTGGTCGAGGGCAGGGATGGCTAGAAGTGGAGGAGACAGAGGAGAGGACAGTCAGAAAAGCACAATTGCAGTAATCAAATGATTCTGCAAGGAGGTGCTAAAAAAACTTTACCACAAAAGATTGGGGGACTGGCCTAGCGTCTGGCCCACCAGAAATCCCACCAAAAGACTGTATCACATATTAAGTACAGAGAAACAACATAAAACCTAAAAATTTAACAGTTCTGGTAAAAACAGCTCTTTTTGGAGAAGTTACTGTCAAAACCCACTAAACCCAGGCAGTAATTTGGAGTGCAAGCTTGAGCAGAAGTCAGTGAAGAAGGTGGACCAATCGGAAGCAAGGCTTGGGTAGCGCTCACCTTCCGATTGGTCTCGGCTCTCCCGTACCTTGCTGGCTGTCTCTCCCGGCCTCCTGGTTCTCCCTTCGGCCTCTCGGTCGCCGCCCGCCCGCTGGCGGTTCGGAGCCCCTGCGCTTGCTGGGTGCTCGAGGGCAGGGTCGGCTAGAAGTGGAGGAGACAGAGTAGAGGACAGTCAGAAAAGCACAAGTGCAGTAATCAAACAATTCTGCAAGGAGGTGCTAAAAAAACTTTGACTGCAAAAGACTGGGGGGGGGACGGCGCCTTAGCGTCTGGCCCACCAGAAATCCCACCAAAAGACTGTATCACATATTAAGTACAGAGAAACAACATAAAACCTAAAAATTTAACAGTTCTGGTAAAAACAGCTCTTTTTGGAGAAGTTACTGTCAAAACCCACTAAACCCAGGCAGTAATTTGGAGTGCAAGCTTGAGCAGAAGTCAGTGAAGAAGGTGGACCAATCGGAAGCAAGGCTTGGGTAGCGCTCACCTTCCAATTGGTCTCGGCTCTCCCGTACCTTGCTGGCTGTCTCTCCCGGCCTCCTGGTTCTCCCTTCGGCCTCGCGGACGCAACCCGCCCGCTGGTGGATCGGAGCCCCTGCGCTAGCTGAGTGCTCGAGGGCAGGGTCGGCTAGAAGTGGAGGAGACAGAGGAGAGGACAGTCAGAAAAGCACAATTGCAGTAATCAAACGATTCTGCAAGGAGGTGCTAAAAAAACTTTGCACTACAAAAGACTGGGGGGCGGCGCCTTAGCGTCTGGCCCACCAGAAATCCCACCAAAAGACTGTATCACATATTAAGTATAGGGAAACAACATAAAACCTAAAAATTTAACAGTTCTGGTAAAAACAGCTCTTTTTGGAGAAGTTACTGTCAAAACCCACTAAACCCAGGCAGTAATTTGGAGTGCAAGCTTGAGCAGAAGTTAATGAAGAAGGTGGACCAATTGGAAGCAAGGCTTGGGTAGCGCTCGCCTTCCGATTGGTCTCGGCTCTCCCGTACCTAGCTGGCTGTCTCTCCCGGCCTCCTGGTTCTCCCTTCGGCCTCGCAGTAGCCGCGCCCCCGCTGACGGCTCGGAGCCCCTGCCTTGCTGGGTGGTCGAGGGCAGGGACGGCTAGAAGTGGAGGAGACAGAGGAAAGGACAGTCAGAAAAGCACAATTGCAGTAATCAAACGATTCTGCAAGGAGGTGCTAAAAAAACTTTGCACTACAAAAGACTGGGGGGGGGACGGCCTTAGCGTCTGGCCCACCAGAAATCCCACCAAAAGACTGTATCACATATTAAGTACAGAGAAACAACATAAAACCTAAAAATTTAACAGTTCTGGTAAAAACAGCTCTTTTTGGAGAAGTTACTGTCAAAACCCACTAAACCCAGGCAGTAATTTGGAGTGCAAGCTTGAGCAGAAGTCAGTGAAGAAGGTGGACCAATTGGAAGCAAAGGCTTGGGTTAGCCTTCCGATTGGTCTCAATCTACCGTACCTTGCTGGCTGTCTCTCGGCCTCCTGGTTCTCCTTGACCTGCATGATCGCGCCCGCCCGCTGGCGGTTGGGAGTCCAACGCTTGCTGGAGCTCGAGGGCAGGAGGTCGGCTAGAAGTGGAGGAGACAGAGGAGAGACAGTCAAGCACAATTGCAGTAATCAAACGATTCTGCAAGGAGGTGCTAAAAACTTTGAACTACAAAAGACTGGGGGGGGGGGATGGCACCTTAGCGTCTGGCCCACCAGAAATCCCACCAAAGACTGTATCACTATTAAATACAGAGAAACAACATAAAACCTAAAAATTTAACAGTTCAGGTAAAAACAGCTCTTTTTGGAGAAGTTACTGTCAAAACCCACTAAACCCAGGCAGCAATTTGGAGTGCAAGCTTGAGCAGAAGTCAGTGAAGAAGGTGGAGCAATCGGAAGCAAGCCTTGGGTAGCGCTCGCCTTCCGATTGGTCTCGGCTCTCCCGTACCTAGCTGGCTGTCTCTCCCGGCCTCCTGGTTCTCCCTTCGGCCTCGCAGTAGCCGCGCGCCCGCTGGCGGCTCGGAGCCCCTGCGCTTGCTGGGTGGTCGAGGGCAGGGACGGCTAGAAGTGGAGGAGACAGAGGAGAGGACAGTCAGAAAAGCACAATTGCAGTAATCAAATGATTCTGCAAGGAGGTGCTAAAAAAACTTTGCACTACAAAAGACTGGGGGACGGCGCCTTAGCGTCTGGCCCACCAGAAATCCCACCAAAAGACTGTATCACATATTAAGTACAGAGAAACAACATAAAACCTAAAAATTTAACAGTTCTGGTAAAACAGCTCTTTTGGAGAAGTTACTGTCAAAACCCACTAAACCCAGGCAGTAATTTGGAGTGCAAGCTTGAGCAGAAGTCAGTGAAGAAGGTGGACCAATCGGAATCAAAGGCTTGGTAGCGCTCGCCTTCCGATTGGTCTCGGCTCTACGGTACCTTGCTGGCTGTCTCTCCCGGCCTCCTGGTTTCCCTTCGGCCTCGCGGTCGCCGCCCGCCCGCTGGCGGCTCGGAGCCCCTGCGCTTGCTGGGTGCTCGAGGGCAGGGCCGGCTAGAAGTGGAGGAGACAGAGGAGAGGACAGTCAGAAAAGCACAAGTGCAGTAATCAAACAATTCTGCAAGGAGGTGCAAAAAAACTTTGCACTACAAAAGACTGGGGGACGGCGCCTTAGCGTCTGGCCCACCAGAAATCCCACCAAAAGACTGTATCACATACTAAGTACAGAGAAACAACATAAAACCTAAAAATTTAACAGTTCTGGTAAAAACAGCTCTTTTTGGAGAAGTTACTGTCAAAACCCACTAAACCCAGGCAGTAATTTGGAGTGCAAGCTTGAGCAGAAGTCAGTGAAGAAGGTGGACCAATCGGAAGCAAGGCTTGGGTAGCGCTCGCCTTCCGATTGGTCTCAACTCTCCATACCTTGCTGGCTGTCTCTCCCGGCCTCCTGTTTCTCCCTTCGGCCTCGCGGTTGCCCGCCCGCTGGCGGCTCGGAGCCCCTGCGCTTGCTGGGTGCTCGAGGGCAGGGTCGGCTAGAAATGGAGGAGACAGAGGAGAGGACAGTCAGAAAAGCACAATTGCAGTAATCAAACGATTCTGCAAGGAGGTGTTAAAAAAACTTTGACTACAAAAGACTGGGGGGGGGACGGCGCGCGTCTGGCCCACCAGATCCCACAAAAGACTGTATCACATATTAAGTACAGAGAAACAACATAAAACCTAAAAATTTAACAGTTCTGGTAAAACAGCTCTTTTGGAGAAGTTACTGTCAAACCCACTAAACCCAGGCAGTAATTTGGAGTGCAAGCTTGAGCAGAAGTCAGTGAAAGGTGGACCAATCGGAAGCAAGGCTTGGGTGAGCATCACCTTCCAATTGGTCTCGGCTCTCCCGTACTTTGCCGGCTTGTCTCTCCCGGCCTCCTGTTCTTCAAGCCTCATGGACGCAACCCGCCCACAGGAGCTGGAGCCCTCGCTAGCTGAGTGCTCGAGGGCAGGGTCGGCTAGAAGTGGAGGAGACAGAGGAGAGGACAGTCAGAAAAGCACAATTGCAGTAATCAAACGATTCTGCAAGGAGGTGCTAAAAAAACTTTGCACTACAAAAGACTGGGGGACGGCGCCTTAGCGTCTGGCCCACCTGAAATCCCACCAAAAGACTGTATCACATATTAAGTATAGAGAAACAACATAAAACCTAAAAATTTAACAGTTCTGGTAAAAACAGCTCTTTTTGGAGAAGTTACTGTCAAAACCCACTAAACCCAGGCAGTAATTTGGAGTGCAAGCTTGAGCAGAAGTCAATGAAGAAGGTGGACCAATCGGAAGCAAGGCTTGGGTAGCGCTCGCCTTCCGATTGGTCACGGCTCTCCTGTACCTTGCTGGCTGTCTCTCCCGGCCTCCTGGTTCTCCCTTCGGCCTCGCGGACGCAACCCACCCGCTGGCGGCTCGGAGCCCCTGCGCTTGCTGGGTGCTCGAGGGCAGGGTCGGCTAGAAGTGGAGGAGACAGAGGAGAGGACAGTCAGAAAAGCACAACTGCAGTAATCAAATGATTCTGCAAGGAGGTGCTAAAAAAACTTTGCACTACAAAAGACTGGGGGGATGGCGCCTTAGCGTCTGACCCACCAGAAATCCCACCAAAAGACTGTATCACATATTAAGTACAGAGAAACAACATAAAACCTAAAAATTTAATAGTTCAGGTAAAAACAGCTCTTTTTGGAGAAGTTACTGTCAAAACCCACTAAACCCAGGCAGTAATTTGGAGTGCAAGCTTGAGCAGAACTCAGTGAAGAAGGTGGACCAATCGGAAGCAAGGCTTGGGTAGCGCTCGCCTTCCGATTGGTCTCGGCTCTCCCGTAACTTGCAGGCTGTCTCTCCCGGCCTCCTTGTTCTCCCTTCGGCCTCGCGGTCGCCGCCCACCAGCTGGCGGCTCAGAGCCCTGAGCACTGAGGTGCTTGAGGCAGGGTCGGCTAGAAGTGGAGGAGACAGAGGAGAGGACAGTCAGAAAAGCACAATTGCAGTAATCAAAGGATTCTGCAAGGAGGTGCTAAAAAACTTTGCACTACAAAAGACTGGGGACGGCGCCTTAGCGCTGGCCCACCAGAAATCCCACCAAAAGACTGTATCACATATTAAATACAGAGAAACAACATAAAACCTAAAATTTAACAGTTCAGGTAAAACAGCTCTTTTGGAGAAGTTACTGTCAAAACCCACTAAACCAGGCAGCAATTTGGAGTGCAAGCTTGAGCAGAAGTCAGTGAAGAAGGTGGACCAATGGGAAGCAAGCCTTGGGTGGCGCTCGCCTTCCGATTGGTCTCGGCTCTCCGTACCTAGCTGGCTATCTCTCCGGCCTCCTGGTTCTCCCTTACCTGCAGGTACCGGCAGCGCCCGCTGGCGGCTCGGGAGCCTGCCTTGCTGGGTGGTCGAGGGCAGGAACGGCTAGAAGTGGAGGAGACGGAGGAGAGGACAGTCAGAAAAGCACAATTGCAGTAATCAAACGATTCTGCAAGGAGGTGCTAAAAAAAACTTTGCACTACAAAAGACTGGGGGGGGGGACGGCGCCTTAGCGTCTGGCCCACCAGAAATCCCACCAAAAGACTGTATCACATATTAAGTACAGAGAAACAACATAAAACCTAA
Organism: Neoceratodus forsteri; assembly: GCA_016271365.2. NCBI lineage: Eukaryota > Metazoa > Chordata > Ceratodontiformes > Ceratodontidae > Neoceratodus > Neoceratodus forsteri. The sequence goes on along the minus strand of CM057450.1, from coordinate 1,501,758,447 downwards.
AAATTTAACAGTTCTGGTAAAAACAGCTCTTTTTGGAGAAGTTACTGTCAAAACCCACTAAACCCAGGCAGTAATTTGGAGTGCAAGCTTGAGCAGAAGTCAGTGAAGAAGGTGGATCAATCGGAAGCAAGGCTTGGGTAGTGCTTACCTTCCGATTGGTCTCGGCTCTCCCGTACCTTGCTGGCTGTCTCTCCCGGCCTCCTGGTTCTCCCTTCGGCCTCGCGATCGCAACCCGCCCGCTGGTGGCTCGGAGCCCCTGCGCTTGCTGGGTGCTCGAGGGCAGGGTCGGCTAGAAGTGGAGGAGACAGAGGAGAGGACAGTCAGAAAAGCACAATTGCAGTTATCAAACGATTCTGCAAGGAGGTGCTAAAAAAACTTTGCACTACAAAAGACCGGGGGGGGGGACAGCGCCTTAGCATCTGGCCCACCAGAAATCCCACCAAAAGACTGTATCACATATTAAGTACAAAGAAACAACATAAAACCTAAAAATTTAACAGTTCTGGTAGAAACAGCTCTTTTGGAGAGATTACTGTCAAAACCCACTAAACCCAGGCAGTAATTTGGAGTGCAAGCTTGAGCAGAAGTCAGTGAAGGTAGACCAATCGGGCTTAAGCTAAGCGCTCTACTCGATTGGTCTCAGCTCTCCCTGTACCTTGCTGGCTGTCTCTCCCGGCCTCCTGGTTCTCCCTTCAGCCTCGTGGTGGCAGCGCGCCGCTGGCTCGGAGCCCTGCGCTTGCTGGGTGCTTTCGAGGCAGGAGTCGGCTAGAAGTGGAGGAGACAGAGGAGAGGACATCAGAAAAGCACAATTGCAGTAATCAGCGATTCTGCAAGGAGGTCTTGACTTTGCACTACAAAAGACTGAGGGACATATAGCGTCTGGCCCTGAAATCCCACTAAAGACTGTATCACATATTAAGTACAGAGAAACAACATAAAACCTAAAAATTTAACAGTTCTGGTTAAAACAGCTCTTTTTGGAGAAGTTACTGTCAAAACCCACTAAACCCAGGCAGTAATTTGGAGTGCAAGCTCGAGCAGAAGTCAGTGAAGAAGGTGGACCAATCGGAAGCAAGGTATGGGAAGCGCTCGCCTACCGATTGGTCGCAGCTCTCCCGTACCTAGCTGGCTGTCTCTCCCGGCCTCCTGGTTCTCCCTTTGGCCTCGCGGTCGCTGCCCGCCCGCTGGCGGCTCGGAGCCCCTGCGCTTGCTGGGTGCTCGAGGGCAGGGTCGGCTAAGTGGAGGAGACAGAGGAGAGGACAGTCGAAAGCTTACCTGAGTGCAGTAATCAAACAATTCTGCAAGGAGGTGCTAAAAGAACTTTGCACTACAAAGGCTGGTGGGGGACCTGCGCCTTGGCGTCTGGCCCAGAAATCCCACCAAAGACTGTATCACATATTAAGTACAGAGAAACAACATAAAACCTAAAAATTTAACAGTTCTGGTAAAAACAGCTCTTTTGGAGAAGTTACTGTCAAAACCCATAAACCCAGGCAGTAATTTGGAGTGCAAGCTTGAGCAGAAGTCAGTGAAGAAGGTGGACCAATCGGAAGCAAGGCTTGGGTAGCGCCACGCCTTTCCAGTGGTGTAAGCTTTCCCGTACCTGCTGGCTGACTCTCGGACCTCCTGGTTCTCCCCTTGGCCTTGGGTCACGCCACGCCCGCTGGCTCGGAGCCCCTAAACTGCGGGGTGCTCGAGGCAGGAGTCGGCTAAGTGGAGGAGACAGAGGAGAGGACAGTCAGAAAAGCACAATTGCAGTAATCAAATGATTCTGCAAGGTGCTAAAAACTTTGCAGTACAAAGACTGGGCGGGCATGGCGTCTGGCCCTGAAATCCACCAAAGACTGTATCACATATTAAGTACCCAGAAACAACATAAAACCAAAAATTTAACAGTTCTGGTAAAATAGCTCTTTTGGAAATTACTGTCAAAACCCACTAAACCCAGGCAGTAATTTGGGTGCAAGCCTAGAGCAGAAGTCAGTGAAGAAGGTGGATGACCGGAAGCAAGGCTTGGGTGGCTCGCCTTCCGATTGGTGTCGGCTCCGTTGCCTTGCTGGCTGCCTCTCCCATTCCTGGTTCTCCCTTGACTCCACGGTGCTTAGCCATGGCTGGCAGCTCGCAGCCCTTATATGACTTGCTGGGTGCTTTCGATTTCCAGGGTCGGCTAGAAATGGAGGAGACAGAGGAGAGGACAGTCAGAAAAGCACAAGTGCAGTAATCAAGCGATTCTGCAGAAGGTACAAACTTTGCACTACAAAAGACTGGGGGGTGTATGGCGTCCCTGACCCACCAAATCCACAAAAGACTATCACATATTAAGTACAGAGAAACAACATAAAACCTAAAATTTAATAGTTCTGGTAAAAATAACTCTTTTGGAGAAGTTACTGTCAAAACCCACTAAACCTAGGCAGTAATTTGGAGTGCAAGCTTGAGCAGAAGTCAGTGAAGAAGGTGGACCAATCGGAGCAAGGTTGGGTAGCGCTCTGCCCGATTGGTCTCAACTCTCCCCATACCTTGCTGGCTGTCTCTCCCGGCCTCCTGGTTCTCCCCTTGACCTCGCGATCGCAGCAGCGCCATCGCTGGCTGACTCGAACCCCTCTCGCTTGCCGGGTGCTCCGAGGGCAGGGTCGGCTAGAAATGGAGGACAGAGGAGGACAGTCAGAAAAGCACAATTGCAGTAATCAGCGTTCTGCAGGTGCCAAAAAACTTTGCACTACAAAGACTGGGGGAATGGCGTAGCGTCTGGCCCTGAAATCCACCAAAAGACTATCAAATATTAAGTACAGAGAAACAACATAAAACCTAAAAATTTAACAGTTCTGGTAAAACAGCTCTTTTGGAGAAGTTACTATCAAACCCACTAAGCCCAGGCAGTAATTTGGGTGCAAGCAGACAGAAGTCAGTGAAAGGTGGACCAATCGGAGAGCAAGGCTTGGTGCGCACCTTCCGATTGGTCTAAACTCTCCGTACCTTGCTGGCTGTCTCCCGGCCTCCTGGTTCTCCCTTGACCTCGCACGGTCGCAACCCCGCCCGCTGGTGGCTGGAGCCCCTGCACTTGCTGGGTGCTTTCCGAGGAAAGGGTCGGCTGAAGTGGAGGAGACAGAGAGGACAGTCAGAAAAGCACAATTGCAGTAATCAAAGCGATTCTGCAGGAGGTGCTAAAACTTTACTACAAAGACTGGGGGGACAGCCTTAGCGTCTGGCCACCAGAAATCCACCAAGACTGTATCACATATTAAGTACAGAGAAACAGCAACCTAAAATTTAACAGTTCTGGTAGAAACAGCTCTTTTTGGAGAAGTTACTGTCAAAACCCACTAAACCAGGCGGTAATTTGGGTGCAAGCTTGAGCAGAAGTCAGTGAAGAAGGTGGACCAATGTTAAGCAAGGCTTGGGTGGCGCTACGCCTTCCTATTGGTCTCGGCTCTCCCATTACCTTGCTGGCTGCCTCTCCCGGCCTCCTGGTTTTCCCTTCGGCCTCACGGTACGCCGCCCCTGCAGCTGGCGGCTAGCAGCCTAAGCACTGGGTGCTCGGGGCAGGGTCGGCTAGAAGTGGAGGAGACAGAGGAGGACAGTCAGAAAAGCACAGTGCAGTAATCAAAATAATTCTGAAGGAGGTACAAAAACTTTGCACTACAAAGACTGGGAGTGGGCGGGCGCCTTAGCGTCTGGCCACAGAAATCCACTAAAGACTGTATCACATATTAAGTACAGAGAAACAACATAAAACCTCAAAGTTAATAGTTCTGGTAAAAATAGCTCTTTTGGAGAAGTTACTGTCAAAACCCACTAAACCCAGGCAGTAATTTGGGTGCAAGCTTGGCAGAAGTCAGTGAAAGGTGGACCAATCGAGCAAGGCTTGGGTGGCGCTCGCCTTCCGATTGGTCTCAACTTCTCCATACCTTGCTGGCTGTCTCTCGGCCTCCTGGTTCTCCCTTCGGCTGCTTGATGCGCCCATGGCATCCCGCTAGCTCGGGCCCCTGCGCTTGCTGGGTGCTGGGGCAGGTCGGCTAGAAATGGAGAGACAGAGAGGACAGTCAGAAAAAGCACCAATTGCAGTAATCAAGCGATTCTGCAAGGTGCTCAAAAACTTTACTACAAAAGACGGGGGGGCGGGCGCCTTGGCGTCTGGCCTGAAATCCCACCAAGACTGTATCACATACTAAGTACAGAGAAACAACATAAAACCTAAAAATTTAGCAACAGTTCTGGTAAAACAGCTCTTTTGGAGATTTACTGTCAAAACCCCACTAAGCAGGCAGTAATTTGGGTGCAGCTTGAGCAGAAGTCAGTGAAGAGGTGGACCAATGGGAAGCAAGGCTTGGTAGCGCTCACCTTCCAGTGGTCTCGGCTCTCCACGTGCCTTCACTGGCGCATCTCCGGCCTCCTGGTTCCTCCGACACCATGGGCAACCCGCCCGCTGGTGTCCGGGCCCTGCACTTGCTGGTGCTCGAGTGCAGAATTAAATAAGTGGAGAGACAGAGGAAGGACAGATCAGAAAAGCACAGTGTGATAATCAGGCCGATTCTGCAGGGAGGTGCTAAAAACTTTTGCACAACAAAAGACTGTACATGGCTGCTTCTAGCAGTAGTGCAGAACAGATTTCAGATGAGGGGCGTCCAGTTCCATTTGAAGCTTTTTGGTCTCAAGGAGACCCTCTAACAAATTGATCCCGGTGAGTCAGACCCTATCCAGATCTTTCCAGTGGTAGCAGGACCAGAGCAATCTGAGACAGGGGGGTCCCTTCCTCCCCAGTCTCCTCCTTAATCCTTACTACAGATGCATCCCTCTTGGGGTGGGGAGCTCACATGGCCTCACTACCAGGGTTGTGGTCCCCACAATCTCTGCTCCACATCAATCTGTTGGAACTCAGAGCAGATTTTCTAGCTTCAAGTTTTTTCCACATCTGTTCAGACAAGATTGCCTAAGGTCAGAACAGACAACATCACTAATGTGGTACATCAGCAAGCAGGCACACTCGGTCTACGACCTTGTGCACGAAACAATGAAGTTATGGTCTTTGGCTTATTCCTAGAGCGCCTCCCTTATGGAGGTTCACCTCCCGAACAGGACAATGTCTTGGCAGATGCTCACCGGCAGGATTTCCCAGGGCCATCAAGATGGGCGGATCCCCTAGTGCTAGGTAGTATTTGCCAGATGGGGCATCCATGAATGATCTTTTGCAGCCCCAGACAATCACAACTTCCCGCCTTGCTGCAGGCCCCAGTGTTGGGCTCAGTCCCTGGATGCCTTCCTTCTCAATTGGGAAGGAATTTCTCTTCCCTTCCCTCTTCTGTTCAAGGTGCTAGTCAAATCAGATCTCAACCCTGCAAGATGATCCTGATTGCTCCAGATTAGGCCAGACAGCCTGGTACCCACACCTCATGTCCTTAGCGATCACCTTCCTTTGTCTTCCAGGATCCAATCTGTTAACCTGTACCAGGGGAGAGTTTGGTATCCGAACCTCAAATCTCTCAATCTCAAGGCCTGGCTCTTGAAGAGTTAGAGTTTGCTGACCTGCCTCTCCGAGGTGTATTAGATATCTTGAGGCTTCTGGAAGCCTTCCACCAGAACTACTTATAATTCCAAATGGAAGAGATTTTCCATTTGGTGCTCTAACAAACATATTCCCCAAATCTGCTGACTTGCCTAATCTTGGATTATTTGGTGCTTGAATTCTTTGGGGCTGAGACCAGCTACCCTAAAGTGCACCTAGCAGCCGTGTCTGCTCTTATTACAGGTAAACCTTCTTTTCAGCTCACCCTGTATTCTCCAAGTTTTTCAAGGGGTTGCTTCACACCAACCCTCCATTCAAGGGACCCTGCCCCTGCTTGGAGATCTTAATGTTTGCATTGCCCAGCTTATGCAACCCCTTTTGAGCCTTTATATCTCCTTCACAGAGATAAGGTGGTCCCTCAGGACTAACAGAAAGTTTTTGCCCGAAGGTGGTTTCAGACTTCCACCTTAATCCAATCCATGTCCCTTCCTGTGTACTTCACTGACCATTCCTCCTCTGGCGAGAGAGAGATTGCACAGTTTAGATGTCAAAGAGCCCTTAATTACTACATAAGAAACGTACCAAGGGTCACAGGTTTGACTCCTCAATTGTTCCTCACTTATGGTGAGGTTGGTAAAGGAAACCTGCCACTAAAAGATCCATTGCCAGGTGGATTGTCTCTTGTATCCAATTTTGTTATGAAAAACTGGGTAAGGTTCCTCCCTCAGGCCTGAGGGCTCACTCTACCAGAGGTACAGCTGCGTCTCTGGCTGCTACCAGGGACATCCCTATCCTAGAGATATGTCAAGCAGTTACCTGGAAAACAGTTCACACTTTTACTAAGCATTACTCCCTGGACATCCAGGCTAGGAGTGATGCTCGATTTGGCATAGCTGTGCTTCAGAGCCTATTTCCAAAGTAAGTTCTGTCCCTCCTCCATGGAGGTACTGCTGTGTAATCTGCATATGTCATAATATAGCAAGACTTCATGTTGTTTGAAGAAAAAATTACTCACCTTAGTAATGTTGTTTCTTCTAATGGAGTCTTGCTATATTATGACCTCCCAACCCGCCCCTCTCAGAACCTCTATTTTTGGGATGTGGGTGGGCAGTGCAATATTGGCACTTCATAGATACCCACTTTATTTTCACCCTTTCTTAGGGTGCTTGGGTGTTATGTTTTATTTTTTCTTTCTTGATTCCCTGACTTGAGTCTTTGTTTTGGGATCAAGAACAAAATGTGTTTTGTAGTTAGTAGCCAGTGGGCTAGTGTGAGTTCTGGCTTCCACACAGAACCTTAGTGAGTTTTGCTTAAAGATCTGACAGTTTGAGTTTGAGCAACAACAGACAGAGTTTTCAACCGAGCTCGCGCTCAAGGTTCCATGCCTGGCATGGAAAGTTAACTCTTTCACCTCCAGAGCAGTTCGAAGGTTGGGACTCACTGCATATGTCATAATATAGCAAGACTCCATTAGAAGAAACAACATTACTAAGGTGAGTAATTTTTTCTTCGGGACAGATAAAGAAAATCGCAGTGACGCTGTTCATGATCAGAGGTCCCAAAATGCCTGTGTTGACAATCTACTGTAAAAAATTCCCAAACTAATTACATTACGGGTGTGCGTTGCACAGTTTCTATGCACGCTCGTGACTTCACCAGTTTTGTAATATTTTTACTGCAGATTTGCAACATTGCCATTTTCACCTCCTCATGAACAGTACAGCTATCATTTTCACATCCTGTTTGGAATGTGTTTTGCACCTGTGGTGCTAAATGCCGTAATCGTGTGCATAAGCGGCTTCGACTATTACAAACTGATATTGCCTCTGTTCATAAGGTGGGGGTCACAAAAACCATGTTGAAAATTTGGAGTAAAATACCAGCGAATGCCTAAGGTGTTAGGGTTTCCAACCATTAACCCACCCTGTAGAGAATGACAGGCATCAGGGTGTGACTTGGGATTCTTGCCTGTAATACTCATACCATTCCACACCCTGCAGCCAGTGAGAGGCATCGAGGTATGCCTTGGACTCTTGACCCCAAAGTTCACCCCATTCTCCTATACTGCACCCATCACGTATTTCCTGATGTAATGGGAGTGCGCATAGGCCAAAGACCCCAAGGCACACCGTGACACTTGTCAGTGTCTGCGGGGTAGGGTGTGGTGAAATGGCGTGGCCGATATGCCTGACGACCCAAAGGCACACCCCAATGCCTGTCACTCTCTGCAGGGTGGTGGTGAGGTTGGCTTCAGTTCAATACTTCACTGCCATTCCTATTATGCAGCTCTGTAACTTCTACACTACCAATGCCAATGCCAGCAAGCAAACATTCAGCATTGACAAATGCTTGTTTATATTGGTTGTGGATTGGTCAATGCCATTTGGCATTACAACAGCAATTTATTTCACCTTTAGAACTTTTTTTTATAATTTGTGAGGATTTATCCAAAAGGAAACTAGTGGAACGTTTGCTTTATCATAAAATAGCTTGTAATGCATTTTGGATTAATCTGGCTCATATTTAGAAATTCTTTAAATGTAATTGAATGTTAAATAGGATCTGGGATTATCCTTTGGGTTAATCTGCATTTCCTGGATATTCTTTCTGCTTGGTGAGGCTGCAGCTCGTCAGCGGCTGGATTGTGTTTGGAGTTCTAGCGGGATTTGCCTTTTGTTTCGGTGCTTGCTGCCCTCTCTGTGCCTACTAGCCACTGAACTGGCCAATATACATGGCGTGAGAGGCGGTGCTGGGTAGCTGATTCCAGCTGGAGCTGGAGGGAGTGAGTGGGGAGCAGACATTGTTGTGGAGGGCGGGAGGATTCTGTATAAAAGTAAGCGCCGCTGCATGGCAGCTCTGCATTCCTGGATATTCTTTCTGCTTGGTGAGATGCCGCTCGTCCAGCGGCTGGAATTGTGTTGGAGTTCTAGCGGGACTTGCCTTTTGTTTCGGTGCTTGCTGCCCTCTCTGTGTCTCTAGCCCTGAACTGGCCAATATACCGGCGTGAGAGGCCGTGCTGAATTGCGTGATTCCAGCTGGAGCTGGAGGAGTGATTGGGGAGCAGACATTGTTGTGGAGGGGGCAGGGAGGATTCTGTATAAAAGTAAGCGCCACTCACAAGCGCGAGTATTGTGAATGGCGCGAGCGCCACTAGGTGCCAGAATTTTCCTGCTTGAGATGAGAGGAGGGAAGCGGGCTTGTTTATTGAAGGTTTTTAATTGTGTTAGTTAGGCTATCTAAGGTAGGAATGTTTTAAATTGTTTTGAGTCTGTATAAATTAATTTTTGTTTGTTAGTTTGTTTAAATCAGAAATGTGTAGGGGGTCTGTAGGGTGACCTGTGGGGGCTAGGATCACCTATGGGAACTCACAGCTGCACGCTCTGCGTCCCTTTATCCCTCTCCCTGTGTCTGATACTACTATCAGGCGTTGCAGGGAAGTGGGGATTGTAAGGGATTGCTCTGCTTGTGGGCTGTGGGTTGACCAGGAGCGGGTTGATGGAAGGATAGAGGTGGTTAGGTCCAGGAGACGCCCTGGATTATTTAGGGCATCTAGGCGAAGCCAGACGTGGTTGGTGCCCATTTCCAGGGAGACCACCAGACCGAGTGGTCAGGTAACCCGAGGGGCTACACCACCCTCTACATCTCTGACGGCAGTGCTGTGCAATGCCAGGTCGATCAGAAACAAGGCGGCAATTATTGCTGCCTTGGTTTTATCAAGTCGACCTGGCATGCGTCTGAGAACCTGGGTGGGAGATGATGTTGGCCCTGTTTTGAGGCTGCAGTCCCCCAGGATATACCATTGTGCACTGCCCCAGAGAAAATCACAGGGGCGGCGGTGTAGCCATTTGTTTTAGATCTAGCCTGACCTTCACCGTGCACCCGGTGGGAACCCCAGGTTCATTTGAGTGTGTGGCTATTCATGGAGGACTCAGCATTGGCTGCAGGATCCTCCTCATCTACCGCCCTCCTGGCCCGATGGGGGGTTTCCTGCAGGAATTTGCCGAGTTTGTTGCCAGCGAGACGTTGGATTCCCCCAGATGTGTTTTTCTGGGGAATTTCAATGTCTGGGCCGATGATAAAGTTCAAAGGTGCACCAGCGAATTTTTGCAAAATATGTCCTTGTTAGGGCTGATGCAGTTTGTTGATGCACCTACTCATCGGGATGGCCACACATTGGACCTGGTGTTCTCACTGGGGATCGAGATTGTAGATCTTATGATTGATCAGGTATTCTGGTCTGATCATTGCACGGTGAAGTTCACACTTGGGGCTCCCGCTGTAAGTTTCTCCCTGCCGAGGGCGATTAAGCTGCCGTCTTTTACATGATCTTACCCTGAGGGTTTTATGGCAGCAGTCGATTTATCTAATCTGGGTGGTGCATGCGTCGGAGCTGTTGATGTCGGTGTGGACACCTATAATAAGGTGTTATCTGACACCATCAACTACCTCGCACCTATCCGTGTACGACCCAGAACTTCTTACCTGAGGTCTCCTTGGTATGATGGAGATCTTAGGGAAATGAAGAAGATGGGTTGGAGATTAGAGCGCTGCTGGAGGAAGTCCCACCTGGAGACGGACAAACTGGTCCTGCGTGCGCATTATTGAGCATATCAGGAGGCAATCAACCGAAAGAAGACAGGATTTTTGTCTCGGGAGATTGCTGCTGGGAGAAACCGACCAGCCTCACTCTTCCGGACTGTTGATAGACTTCTCCATCCTGTCTGTCTCCAGCCCAGAAGAGTCTCCTCAAATGAGGATTGTGAGGATTTTGCTCGTTTTTTCTTGGACAGGGTGTCTTTGTTCTGGCGGGAGGTTTCTTCAGCCAGCAATACCAGTGCTGACAGTGGTCGCCAGTTGTGTGCTGACTGCACTCCGCCTAGTTGGGGAGAGTTTAGGCCAGTGGAGGTCCATGAGGTTATTGAGGTGGCAGTCAATCTGAAGCATACCTTCTGTGAACTGGACCCAGTGCCAACGCATTTCTTAATGAGATGCATTGACTCTGTAGGCCCGGTGTTTGCCCTGATTGTCCGGTGTTCCTTGAGTCAGGGTGTCTTTCCAGATGCCTTGAAGGAGGCCCTGGTGAGACCCCTTTTAAAGAAATCTTCTTTGGACCGAGGTCAGGGCAATTACCATCCCATCTCCAATCTCCCATTTTGGGGAAGATTGTTGAGAGAAGTGGTATCGCTTCAGTTGGAGGAACATCTCATGACTCACGAGTTGTATGATCCTTTCAGTTGGCTTTTCGGACCAGACATAGCACTGAAACTGCATTAGTTTGGGTGCAGAATGACCTCCTCAGGGCTAGAGACCAAGGGACAGGACAATTCTTGTTCTCCTTTATCTCTCTTCAGCATTTGATACTGTGGACCATTGTGTGTTGCTTCTCCACCTGAGGGAGTTATGTGGACTCACGGTACTGTCATCAAGTGGTTTGAGTCCTTTCTCACCAATAGGAGACAGCCGGGTTGTGATGGAAATCTCATCTACACCCTGCCTCCTTTGTGTGGAGTCCCTCAGGGTTCGGTATTGGCCCCAATGTTGTTCGCAGTATATATGCTGCCCTAGAGGATCATTAGGAAAGTATGGTCTAAGGTTTTCATTGCTATGCTGATGATACTCAGCTATACTTATCCTTTGCCCAGGAACATCCAATGCAGTGGGCGTGTTAAATATCTGTCTGGCTGAGATTAGTGACTGGATGGCCTCCACCTGGCTACTGACTGAACCCTGACAAGACTGAGGTATTGGTAGTGGAGTCGAACAGAGTTCGTGATGGGATGGCCTCTGACTCCATAACTGGACTTGTGCTAGGAGCTGCGTCATTGATGTCCTCCCCTTGGGTGCGAAATCTTGGTGTGATTCTTGACAGAAATTTGTCCATGGAGGTTCAAATATCTTCCGTGGTTCATTCCTGTTTTTTCCATCTTAGAAACATTGCCTGGATTAAGCCCCTTGTTCTGTCTCTGGACCTCCCTACCTTGATACATGCCTTAGTCACTTCTAGGCTTGACTACTGTAATGCCCTCTATCTCGGGGTCTCTGGGGGCTCTCTTCGCAGACTGCAGCTAGTGCAAAACGCTGCTGCCCGGCTTTGACTGGGCAAAGTAAATTTTGCCATATTACACCTGTGTTCTTGGCAATTGCACTGGCTGCCTGTCAGGAGGAGAGTGCTCTTCAAGGTGGGTTTTCACCTATAAGGCCCCTATCGGACAGGGCCCTGGTTACCTGTCATTTCTCCTGGTACCTTCTTCCTCTACCCATAATCTCCGCTCTTCTAGTGGTGGCCTCCTAACTGTTCCAAAAGCGAGATTAAAATCTGCAGGAAACCGAGCTTTTAGAGTTGCCGCTCCCGCTGTTTGGAACTCCTTACCAGCTGTAGTTAGGAAGGCCCCCACTATAATTGCCTTTAAGGCTCGTCTGAAGACCTTCCTATTTCTGCAAGCTTTTGGGGTGTAATTCTGATTATTTATATTTATTATTTTTAGTTTATATATTTGTGCGGTATGAAATGCTGTAAAGTTTTGTGCGGCGCCCAGAGCCTTTGGGATTGGGCATCTTTTTAAATAAACTTGCCTTTGCCTTATTTAGTTATCTGAGAAAAGTAAGTTCGAGCTATGGGTTTGATTTTTATGTGTTTTAGAATTTAGATTATGGTATGAGGCAATATTGCTTCGGAAGAAGGGAGGAGGGGATGACTAAGGTTAGGGTAAACTATTGAGTTAGCATGATGAACATAATACTACGTATATTTATATATTTTCTGTCTTAAATGCAACATGGGGAAGGGGTTTGATTCTGGCATGATTTTCTTATGTTGGGGTTTTAGGTATGACACAATACTTAATTTATGTTTTTTAATTTTATTTCATTAGTGTTATGTATGTTGCAGTAGGGATTAGTAAATAATTTAGTTTGTGATTTCAATAAAACATTAACCCCCTTAAACTTATGGGGTGGTTAAGCTTCAGGTATGATATGATGTGTGATTTCTTTCTGTTTTTATAATTTTTTTATTTGAGTCAGTATAAGGTAATGCTGAAATGTATATATTTTTTGGGGGTCAATACAACATGGGGAGCGGAAGAGGTTTGGGTATGATAGGTTTTTCTTATGTTTGAGATGATTGCTGGAAATCATATTTGTTTATGTTTTTGATTTTCTTTCCTTTTGGTTTCGTATGATGTAATACTGATATGTGTATAATTTGTTTTATGATTTTAATAAAAAAATTCCTCTATTCTTTTCGATAAGTGTTGTGGGGTCTTTAACATCCACCTGAACTGCCACCAATCCAGGCAGATGGGACCTCGGTTTAAAGTCTCATCCCAAAGACTGCACCTCAGAAGTGCAGCACCCCCCCCCCACCATGCTGCACTACAGTGTCAATATTGGGATATTAACCTAAGTGCCAGATGTGGGAACTGAACCCACAGCCCTCTGATCTCCCAGCCTCAGAGGCGAGTGTGCTACCTACTGAGTCACTGACAAAAAAAAATTGTTCAGAATAACTATTTACAATGGCAGTGGAAACATAGAAAAACAGAGTCCTTCTGAGTTTTTCTTCTCAATTTCCAATCTCAGTCTCTGTCTCTCTCTTGCAAAACATTGCAGCTCCTTTTTATAAGTCTGTGCAGGAGCGCATTAAGAAAATAGCATGCTTCTCAGACAGTGTTCTTGTAAGTTTCTGATGTTCTTATCAGTTTCAGCAGGTGCAGCAAAAAGAACATTGTAACCCAGAACTGACCTCTTGTTTACATCTTCTGCAAAAGGTTTAAAAATTGCATCTCAGGTTAACTCCTCGAGTTTCAAATAGCTTTGCAATCATGTTAACAGTATAACTATATGCAGTTTTAGCTTTGCATTCATTTCAACAGTATACCTATGTGCAGTTTTAAACAAAGGAATCCCAGTATCAGTTACATTTCCACAAAATGATTCACACTATTTTTATACCAGCAGATATGCAAGGGGGGAGAAAAGACAGAACAGCAAGTGAAGGTGGAGAGATAACGAGAGGCAGAGAATTGCAAGACCATTGGGGTGATCAAGTCCTAGGTCTCACAAGAAAATCTGGTTGCATAACCAGACAGAGAAGAGACAGAAAAGGACAGGACAGAACTTACCCTTACGTTTAAACTCTTTCTCCATAACAACTGGGACAGGGCCGTATTCAACCCTGTCACGTACCCCCTCCTTAAGAGGGAACCTGTTTTACAAAAGCAGGTTTCTGAAACTTTCTAGAAATTCTCATCTAACATAAGCATATAACCTTTACAGTTCTGTGCATATGCAGCATAGCAAACAGAGAAGCTTCATCTCACATTTTTTCAACCTTTAGAATTCTCAATTCCTGATCCATATCTTGACAGAAAATCAGCACTGACATTCTCTTTCCCAGATTTGTGCATCACTTTAAATGGCTGCATTGCCAGGTACCACCGTGTGATTCTAGAATTTTAATCCTTCATTTGGTTAAGCCAACAGAGAGGATTATGATCTGTTACAAGTACAAAGTCAGCTCCCATTAAGTAAAACGTAAGGGACTCCATGACCCACTTTGCCGCAAGGCATTCCTTTTCAGTGGTGGAGTACCTTTTTTCTCTGTCGTGCAATTTCCTACTTATGTACAGAATAGGATGTTCAAACACCATGAAGTCTTGCTATATTATGACAATTAGCAGTTAGCCACAGCACTTGAACTGCCCCGGAGAGGAAGGAGTTAACTCCAGGCTGACTGGAGTTCCAAAGCGCGAAGCTTTACTGAAAGCTCTATCTGGCTAGTTTCAAACTGAAACTGTTAGATTCTTTACTCCGCTTCACTGAACAGTCGCTCCGAGAGATCTGCTCCTTCAGCTCGGTTCATTTCTCGGTTCAAGCGAGTGTTTTTCGGTTCATTTTAACCGGCAATAAGTATTTATTTTACCGCATTTCGGTTCAAAGCTCTATCTGGTAAACCGTAAGTACAGGATTTTAAAGTCTGTGTGGAAATTAATTATCGGTTCGGTTTTGAACCGATCGGTTTGCTAAAAAAAACAATTTTAAATAATAGCTTGGGCTTTTAGAGTGCGGTTCCCGGTTCTTATCGGTTCTAAAAAAACCTATCTCTTAAATTGGGTTTTTTCAAATACCCGTGACACGGTTAGGAACCGATAAGGGTGTCTTGCCTGGCACTGCCATAAAAAGGGCAAGTTTTTGGATAGGCTGGCATTATGTCTGAGAAACCCAAAAGAAAAACTGGGCCCACTGGGTTTCAACACTGTGATGTTTGTGGGGAAGCCTTTGCCAAGGCTGACCCACACACCACATGTGTTTATTGTCTGGGGGCTGACCACCTCCTGTCAGACTGCCAGGTGTGTAAGAATTTCCCTGCAGCCACCCTGGAGAAAAGATTGGGCCGGCTCAGGGAACGAGAGGCCAAAAGTCCATTGACCCAGATGGCCAGCCGGTCCAGCACCCACTGGACCAGAGGAGTGCCCTCTGACCAGGCGAGAGACTTCCTCGGGCAAAGGAAGGCTGGTTCTGAGGAACCAGTCCCAGTAAAAAATCTAAGAAATCAGCAGGTCTGGCGTGCAGATTGCCTCTCCACTGCTGCAGAGATAGCTAAAGCCATACAGATTGTCCAGTCACTGTCTCAGGGACCGCCGAACCACCAACAGCTGGCAAAGGTTGGTTCGTTCGGTTCCAGTGGTTCAAGAGTATGATGTTGAGAATTTTGTGAACCACAGGAGGGGAGGAAGATTTTGATCATTATG
This sequence comes from Neoceratodus forsteri, assembly GCA_016271365.2. Classification (NCBI taxonomy): domain Eukaryota; kingdom Metazoa; phylum Chordata; order Ceratodontiformes; family Ceratodontidae; genus Neoceratodus; species Neoceratodus forsteri. The sequence continues at coordinate 1,501,743,192 of CM057450.1, read as the reverse complement.
TATGTGGCTGGGAGGGTCTGGGCGTGCCCATTGAACGGACATTTCTCCAGACAGACCATTAGAATCTCCCCTATGCTGTCTGAGTCCCTTCTCATTTTATGTTTACAAAAGGTTGCAGAAACCCTCCAGCTTCCTTGGAAGAGGCTGTGGATGAGCAAGAGGAGCTTGATTATGTTGATATGATGGATATCCCAGAGTCTAGGAGGTTGTCTATTCCTTTGCATAAGTCATTTAGGAAGCAAACAACAAAAATTTTAAAAAATCCTCATTCTGTCACTCCTGTAGATAAAAAAATGGACAGAAGGTATACTTTATCAGGCCCTGATACAGACTTCCTCACTGAGCAGTGTAGTCATGTAGGTGTGGTACAAGCTGCAGCCTGTGACAAGGCTAATATCCCCCTGGCCTCACATCCTCCTGATAAGGATTCCAGGAAGATTGATGCCATGGCGAAAAAACAGTATATGGCAGCTTCTTTGGGACTCAGGCAGGCAAATTATATGCTTATGTGGCTAGATATCAGAAATCTAGATGGGATACAGTGTTGCAGTTAGCCAAGCAGGCCCATGGCCAGCTGGCTAGTGAATTTGAACAGGTGGCTGCTGATGGCATTGAAGCCTCTAAAGTTCAATTTCATACTGCTGTGAGCGTTAATGATGTTTCCTCTAGGGTCATGGCCACTTCTGTAGCTTTCCGTAGGTTGGCATGGCTCAGGTGCACTAATCTGTCACAGGATACTCAGTCAAAGGCTATGGATTTTCCTATGGTGGGAAATTCTCTGTTTGGAGAGCAAGCGGAAAATTATATGAAAAAGATGGATGAATACAGAACTACCTACAAAGTGCCCAGGCCAAGGAGCGGCATGCCACTCCACAGAGGCACACTCCCAGAGGTAGGGCAGGCCTTTCCACAGGCCTTTTATCAATCCAAGCCTCCTCTGCTTTTTGCACAGAGGGTTTTCAGAGGCAGAGGTAGGCGGGCGCAGGTAAACACTCCCCCCTCAGCCTAAGGCTATTGCCAAGCAGGCACCCTGATGGGGTGCCCAGGGCCGATCTCCTGTACCAGTTGGAGGCAGGTTGGCTTATTTCAGCCAGAACTGGGTGTCCCTAGCTTTGGACAAATGGGTTCTGGAGGTAGTAAGCCAGGGTCGTTCTCAGCTTCAAACAGTTTCCAAAGATGAGAACCAGACATTTTCCTGCAAGCCCTTTAGAGGCCCTTGCTTTGGAAGCAGAGGTCTCTTCCCTCCTACACTGCAAAGCAGTGGAAAGGGTTCCTCCTTGTCACCAGGGCAAGGGCTGTACTCAGATACTTTCTTACCCCAAAAAAGACCGGAGAATGGCGGCCCATTCTAGATTTAAGGTACCTGAACAAGCATCTTTTGAAACCAAAGTTCAAAATATTAACTCTGGCAATGATTTTGTCCTCCCTCAGGCCAGGGGACTGGCTAGCCTCCCTGGACCTCAAGGATGCCTATTTTCATGTCCTGATCAGGCCTTCTCACCGAAAATACCTCAGGTTCGAACTGCCCTCAGGTCACTACCAGTTCAGAGCAATGCCCTTCGGTCTTACCTCTGCTCCAAGGGTATTCACAAAATGCCTAGCTGTGGTAGTGGCTCATTTAAGAAGGCAAGAGGTTGCTGTGTTTCCCCACCTGGACGACTGGCTCATTGTGGATCAGTCTCCAGATCAGGTAAAATCCCACTTGCAAGTCACCCAGCAGCTTCTCACTTCCCTGGGATTCCTGCTGAATTTACCAAAGTCAGTTCTAGAACCAGTTCAGGTACTAACTTTCATAGGTGCGGAATTGGACACAAAGTTGGCCAGGGCATTTCTCCCTCGGAAAGGGTAGAAAGCTGATTGCCTGGCATCCTCTTTCACCCTCGGGTCTCTCGACCAGCAAGGCACTTTTGCAACTTCTAGGGCACATGGCTGCCTCCACAGCTGTAGTGCAAGGAGCAAGATTCCAGATGAGAGACATTCAGTTTCATTTGAGGGCCTATTGGTCCCAAAGGAGGACCCCTTACCAAATTGGTCCCAGTGACCCCAACTCTGATTCTAGCTCTTCAGTGGTGGCAGGATCAGAGCAATCTAAGACAAGGGGTCCCCTTCATTCCCATTTCTCATTCCCTCACCCTCACCACGGATGCCTCCTTGCTGGGGTGGGGCGCACTTGGGCGACCTTTCCACTCAGGGAGTGTGGTCCCCCCAGGAATCTCTGCTCCACATCAACCTATTGGAACTCAGAGCTGTCTTTTTAGCTCTTCAGGTTTTCTCAGCATCTGTCCAGAACAAAGTAGTTCAGGTCAGGACAGACAATACCACAACAATGTGGTACATCAACAAGCAGGGGGGCACTCGGTCATCAGCCTTGTGCACCGAAGCAATGAAGTTGTGGTCTCTGGCTTACTCCTGAACACCTCCTAGTAGCAGTTCACCTTCCAGGGAAGGACAATGTTTTAGCGGATGCCCTCAGCAGGATTTCTCAGGGTCATCACGAATGGTCTTTGAATCCGCTAGTGCTGGGGTCAGTTTTTGCCAGATGGGGCACTCCTCAGATAGATCTTTTCGCAGCCCCAGACAACCACCAACTTCCTCTGTTCTGTTGCAGGCCTCCAGTAATGGGCTCAGTTCCCCTGGACGCCTTTCTGTTGGATTGGGAAGGGAAGTTCCTGTATGCCTTTCCCCCCTTCCCCCTTCTCTTCAGGGTGTTAGTAAAAATCAGATCCCAGCCCTGCAAAGTGATTCTGATTGCACCAGACTGGGCCAGGCAACCCTGGTACCCACTGCTTCTGTCCCTGACAGTCCACCCTCCCCTGGGCCTTCCCAGGGTCCACAACCCTGCTGACTTATGCCCAGGGAGAGTTTGGTATCCGGACCTCAATCCTCCACCTCAAGGCTTGGCTCTTGAGGAGTTAGAATTGCTGATTTACACCTTTCTCAAGGTGTCCTTGATATTTTAAAGGCCTCTAGGAAGCCTTCCACTAGGGCCACTTATAATTCCAAATGGAAGAGGTTCTCCATCTGGTGTTCTGGGAAGCAGATTGTCCCAGAATCTGCTGATTTGCCCATTTGCTGGACTACTTGGTCCATCTTAATTCCTTAGGCCTCAGGCCAGCTACCTTAAAGGTTCATCTGGCAGCTGTCTCTGTTTTATATCAGCAGGAAGCCTGCCTCCCTTTCTTCTCACCCTGTGTTTTCCAAGTTTTTTAAGGGGTTACTTCACACTAACCCTCCTTTTCGGGACCCAGCCCCTGCCTGGGACCTTAATGTTTGCATTGCTCAGTTAATGCAACCCCCCTTTGAACCTCTGTCTTCAGCAGACCTTAAGTTCCTAACTTGGAAAACTGTTTTCCTAGTGGCCATCACTTCTGCCAGACGCATAAGTGAGTTACAAGCCCTGTCAGTGGAAAAGGATTTTATTTCTTTTCACAGAGATAAGGTAGTCCTCAGGACTAACAGAAAGTTTTTACCTAAAGTGGTTTCAGATTTCCATCTTAACCAATCCATCTCCCTTCAGTATTTTCACTGAGCATTCTCCCTCGGGTGAGAGGAGATTGCACAGTTTGACATCAAAAGAGCTTTAAGCTACTATTTGGAGGCACCAAGGGTCACAGGTTCGAATCCCTCCAACTCTTCCTTACCTATGGCGAGGTTGGCAAAGGAAACCTGCCACTAAGAGGACAATTGCCAGGTGGATTGTCTCTTGTATCCAATTTTGCTACAAAAACTAGGTAGAGAACCCCCTCAGGACTGAGGCCCATTCCACCAGGTGTACAGCTGCATCTCTAGCGGCTGCTGAGATATTCCATTCTGGAAATCTGTCAAGCTGCTACCTGGAAAACAGTTCACACCTTTACCAAGCATTAATCCCTGGATGTCCAGTCCAGGAGAGATGCTCAGTTTGGCACAGCCGTGCTTCAGAGCCTATTTCCTAAGTAGGTTCTGGCCCTCCTCCATGGAGGTACTGCTGTGTAATCTGCTAATTGTCATAATATAGCAAGACTTCATGGTGTTTGAAGAAGAAATTACTCACCTTAGTAATTGCTTTTCTTCTCATGGAGTCTTGCTATGTATGACCACCAACCTGCCCCTCTCAGAACTTCTACTTGGGTAAGGGGTTGGCAAATTAGTGCAAGCACTGTGTCATGCCATTTTAGCTCTTTTTCCTTTTTCCCCTTTTCTTTAGGATTAGGAAAACTAGGTATTTCTGTTTTTGGTTGTATGTTTGGCCCCCCTCATGGACTTGAGTCTTTTGGGGGGGGGCCTAATAGTGCTTGTTAGGGGTGATATTGTTGTTGTTGTTGTTTCTGTTATTGTTATTTCTACTAGTAGGTAGCCATTTGGCTAATGTAGGGTTTTTTCCACACAGACTTTTGCTTAGTGTTGGCTCCGTAAAGATCTGACAGTTTCAGTTTGAAACTAGCCAGATAGAGCTTTCAGTAAAGCGCTCGTGCTTGGAGCTCCAGTCAGCCTGGAGTTAACTCCTTCCTCTCCGGGGCAGTTCAAGTGCTGTGGCTAACTGCTAATTGTCATAATATAGCAAGACTCCATGAGAAGAAAAGCAATTACTAAGGTGAGTAATTTTTTCTTCTTTCCCATCTATATGCTGACTGAAGACTGCACCTAGGCCTACCTCTGATGCATCAGTCAGTAACAGAAATTGTTTCTCAAAGTCTGGGCTTCTTGAAACAGGGGGCTGAACATAATGCAGCCTTAATGCCCCAAAACGCCTCGTCACACTCTGGGGTCCATTTCACATTATTCGAGAACAGTTTCTTTGTGAGTTCAGTGAGAGGAGTAGCTAACTCTGCAACGCTGGGAACAAAACTCCGATAATAACCAGCCAGAACTAAAAATGACCTGACATGTTTCTTGGTTTTGGGGACAGGGCTGTTAGCTACAGCTTTGATCTTGGAAACCTCGGGCTTGACTTCTCCATTTCCCAACACATAGCCCAAATATCTGGTTTCCTGCATGCCCAATTCACACACTTGGTAGGATTAGTTGTCAGACCTGCCTTTTTTGATTGATTGGATAACTGCTTGTAGGTGTTCCAGGTAACTTTTCCAGCCTGGACTATGCACCACAACATCATCCAGGTACACAGCACAATAACCACTGTGAAGGGATAAAATTACATCCATGTACCGCTGGAATGTAACGGGTGTGCCATATAAATCAAACGGCATGTTAGTGAATTGATAGAATTCTATAAGAGTGGCAAATGCATTTTTGTCTCTGGATTCTTTAGCTAGGGGGATTTGCCAGTAACCCTTGGTGAGATTGAGGGTACTGATATACCTAGTACTTCCCAGTCTGTCCACCAAATCATCTATTCTGGGCATAAGATAACTGTCAAATTCTGACAGTTGATTAAGTTTCCCAAAATCAAGGCAGATTCTTACACCCCCTTCCTTTTTGTTTACAATCACCGTTGGTGATGATGACGACTTCTCAACTCTTCTATGATACCCAATTCTTTCATTGTTTGTATTTTCTCAACCACGTCTGCTCTTAACTGCTCTGGTAATCTGTTTGTCTTTTGCCTAATAGGCGAGCATTCCTTGTCACTATTACATGCTTGACCCTTTTGCTCAGCCTGGTACTGTAGTAAAAGTACTGTTAAATGTCTTTAGCAAGTTACAGATTTCACGGTTGGTTCGGAGGGTAAAGAAACATTCACCTTTACAGCATAGTGTAACAGTTTTTTCAGTCTATCATAAGCTACATCAATATCTTCTTTAAAGAGCTCCTGACAACGTTTACCTTGTTTGGGGTTTCTGACACCCTGAGATCAGTTTTAACAAGGGTAGCCAGCATTAGTCTTTAAAAGGATCATTTATACCCCCTTTTTATTGCAAATCTCATACCACCCACGATCTATATAGTTTTCCTGCTTTTGCCAGATGCTGCCAGGCTAAACCATATGTGACGTAATTTGTAGGGCTACACTGAACCACTGAGGAGAAGAGAATCTGTGGCTTTCATCCCCAGACCCCCGGTTACTCACACTCTGTAATTGTTTTCCTTTTTAGATCATTATTGCTGCAGGTAGCAGTCGTTGTGTTCCTGCGATTGGGAAGCGTATAAAAATAAAATCTGGTCAGAAACGGGTGTTTGCTGAGACGCTGTCTCAGCCTGTCTGCTCCTGTCGGCTGCCACTTTGTGAGAATATGTGAAGTGAAGCAGTAGCCTGCTACAATTTTGCATGCACAAGGACGTTTTCATGAGTATGACCTGGCTGAGTTGTTATTACCAGTACTGACACTAACTTAAAGCCTAGACAAACCTTTTGTCTTTGGATGTGAGGAACTACAAGATTGGCTTTGTTTAGTCGTTCCCACAAACATGTGTGGTTGTTTTGAAGCTCACAGTCTTTTTACTCTACTCATACGTGATTATTAATGCTTTTGGAGCAGACCTCACCGGATTCTATTGGCTTTGGACTCGATGGGAATTTTATCCAGCATCTTTCGGGCGATTATTTAGTTTTTCCCCTAATGTGACAGGAAGTCTGCCTGGCTGTTTGGATATTTTGGATTTTGCTATTTGGTTGCCCTTTGGTTGGCGTTTGGGGAATCTGATACTCTCGATGAGTTTTCCTGATTTTGTGGAAGGAAAGATCTTACTTCGAGAGGGCTCTTGCAGTAGGTAATTACATATAGGACTGACACCCGCCGGCGGCAGGACCCCATGGAAAAATTTCTAGCTAGCAGTCCCTGGCGAGGGACCGCCACACGTCAGGTGACCGGCATCATGCGACGTCAGTATAAAGGGGCGGTCCCGGACACCCGCCTTCCAGTTCTTTCCGCCGTTAGCTCGTGCAGCATCTATGAGTAAAGTTCATGCTTAGCAAAGCCCTGTTCTTTTGTCGGTTTTACTGAAGTTTGAGTATTTTTTCTTCTCATCGTCAGGTCAGCGTCAGTGTATGTCGTCCCCTACACCTTCCAAAAACAAGTGCGACTCATGCGGTGCCCAACTGCCACACAAGGATGGCCATTCTCTCTGCCTTTTTTGCTTAGGCCCTGACCATCCGGTCGACAAGTGCCCGCATTGCCTGCACTTCAACGCGGCTACCCGCAGACGACGCCAACAGTCCCTCGAAGCCCATCTGCTAAAGAAGAAGATGTCTTCAATGGAAAAAGAATTGAAGAAGCTCAAGCAGACATCGACTTCTCCTGAAGGACATTGTAAAAAGCAGGACAAAGAAAGGCACCAGGAGAAGGCCTCCTCGCCCGCGACTCCGGCTGGGGTCGCGGCGCAGGTAACATCCCCTCCGGGGGACCATCCAACGGCAACCTCCAAGGCTTTGAAGGAGGCATCGGCCCGCCCGTTGGGCTCGCTTTCGGGCCTTGCAGGTGCCTCCAGGCAAAAGGAGGCCTCTGCCCCCCAGTACCGCCGCCAGGCTGCGGCCTACTGGCGGGCACCTCCCCATTAGCGGACGTCGGCTCCTCCGGCGTCTGCGGAGAAAAGGTTGATAAGGCGCCCGACCCTTGAGGCGGCACCAACCTCGTCCCCTTGGACCGGGCGCTTCCTCCCTCAGCCCGCCTCCGACAAGGGACCCCGTAAGTCGGACGCCCGGCTCCTCGGCGCCTGCGAGAACCAGCCCCTAAACCACCGTCGGCTCCCCGGCGTGATGCACGGAACCTACAGCGGACCCTCCAACCCCGTCATACCGGTTCCCGCAGCCTTAGCTGCCGTCCGAGGCGAATCACCCCAGCCTGGCCCGGGACTTTTCTCCACCATCCCAGGCGATGCGAGGATATTTCAACCCGTCAGACCCTCCTCTAGGGAACCAGATCTGGCGCCCGGCCTCCGGATGCCGGCTCTGGCGCGTCCTTCCGGCGATGAGTTCGGCGCCCCGGCCCTACCGGCGCCCGGGGAGATATTCCCTTCCGTGGGCTAACCCCCCAGGCCTCTCAATGTTGACCCACCCATGGGGCCTCCTTCCGAGCCGTCTGCTCCGGCAGCTCCTCCGGCACCGGGTTCCCGCCGTCCTATCCGGCCGCCGTCTTACCGGGTCTGCAGTATCCAGCGCCACAGTACCCGGCGCTTGATCCGCCCGGCCGCCCGCAGTACCGATGGCGCCAATACCGGCTACCCGGTCTTCCCGCGGCGGGTTTCGGTTCGCCTTCACGGATACAATCTGTACACTTATCCCCTCCTCCTCCTCCACGCCCCGGCCACCAGTGGATCTGCAGGAGACTCTGGCTTCCTGGTGGGCTGAGGCCAAGGCTCAGCTCACCAAGGAGGTACGCCCGAGACGGCACACTCCCTCACGGACTCCGGATCCCAGAGCCCTTCCCTCTGGATCCCGAGAGGGGCAGGACATGCGTCCAGGGATCCCCCCTAAGGAACCCGTTCCTCCCCCTAGACGTGCCAGGGAGTCTTATTCTGTTTCTGATTCTTCTTCTTCTTCTTCACTCTCGGATTCCTCCGACGGATGCTGCGAGAGAGACAATGAGCCTCGGTCTTCGTCCAAGCCCCGGCCGAGGACTCCTCCGAAGTCTCCTCCGGAGGATCCTTCCTTCACAGAGTTGCTCAGGAAGATACAGGAAGTACATCTGTGGCGTTCTCTGGAACCAGATCCTCAGCGGGTAAAACTCGCCGAACATCTGGACCTGCCCCTTACAGCTCCTACTTTAGTGCCACCCTGGATTGAGCCTCATGCCCACCTTGTTTCCACTATTTGGAAACAACCGTCAGCTTTAGCCCCGCTTCCTAGGAAGTCCAACAGGCTATACCAGGCTCCGGAGGGTGTAGACTTTTTGGATTCTCACCCTCGTGCAGACTCGGTCATGATTAGCGCCACTCACGGCCGGTCAGCACATCCTAAACATCTAAGCTCGTCTCCTCCGGATAAGGAATCTCGCCTCCTGGACCAGTATGGAAGAAAAATATCGCTTCTTCCACACTGGGATCGAGCCCTGAATTATGTAGCTCATATGGGGGATTACCAGAAGGCCATCCTTACCCAGGCGGAATCCAAGATTGACTCCTTACCTGACTCCCAAGCCAAGCAGGAGTTAGCTGATTTAGTCCGTTCTGCTCGTTCGGCCAGTCGTCACATCCTGCGGACGACATACGATGCAGTGGACACTGCTGGGTGGAGCTCCGCCTTCACCGTAAGTCTTCGGCGTCATGCGTGTCAGTTTTGGTCCCGGAGGTGCAGTCAGCAATCCAGGAAGCACCTTTCAGGGGTTCAGTGCTTTTCGGTGGTGATGTCAAGGACATCATCACCAACTTGCAGGAGAAGGGGACGGCTCTGAAATCCGAGAATTCCATGTACCGTCCCCATCCCCCACAGTGCCGTCCTTTTTGCAGACGCAGTCGGCCACAAGTGAAACCCCAAGGAAGGCGGGCCACTAAATGCCGGGCCCCGCAACTGCCAGGCCCCACCGCCCAAAAAGCAGCGGGTGCCCCAGCTGCGGCACTGCCCACACCACCTGACTCCTCCCTCTCCCGCCTCCGGACACACGGAGGACAGTGGGAGGAGGTTCTCCCTCCACCTTCCAGGTTGGGAGAGGATAACAACGGATTCATGGGTGCTTCAGATTATAGTGGAGGGGCACTCCATAGAGTTTCTACAGAAGCCACCCCACCACCCCCCTCTGAAGTCATCCTATGCAAGGGACCATCTTCCTTTGGTCAAGGAAGAAATATCTGCCCTTCTCACGAAGCAAGCCATAGAACCTGTTCCTCCTCACCTTCAAGGGACGGGTTACTATTCTCATTTCTTCCTGGTCCCAAAGAAGACGGGAGATCTCAGACGCATTCTCGATCTCACCTCCTTGAACCTTTCGTGGAATACAAAAGTTCAGGATGCTTTCCCTTCAAACCCTTCTGCCCTTCTTGGCCGGGTCAATGGCTTTGTCGCTGGATATGCAGGGCGGCATATCTGCACATCCCTATTAGTCGCCTTCGCCAAGTACCTCCGGTTTGCTTTCCAAGGGGACCATTACCAATTCCGGGCACTCCCGTTTGGTCTTTCCTCGGCACTCTGAGTTTTTACCAAATGCCTGGCAGTGGTAGTGGCCCACCTGCGTACTATGGGAGTTCAGGTGTTCCCCTACCTGGACGACTGGCTCCTGGCGGCCTCATCCAGGGAGGAGCTCCTGCATTTTCTCTCCGTCACCCAGCAGGTTTTCACTTGCCTTGGTATCACCATCAACCATTCCAAGTCTCATCTGGATCCCTCCCAGAGAATTCAGTTTATCGGGGCTATCCTCGATACAACAGTGAGCAAGGCTTCCTTCCTCCGGACAGGGCGGCCTCTCTTCAGTCACAGATTTCCCTGCTATTAGAATGCAGGAAGGTTCCGGCGAGGTCGGTTCTCCGTCTCTTGGGGCTCATGGCGGCCGCCATCCCCACAGTTCCCCGCGCGAGGCTCTACATGAGGATATCTCAGTGGACTCTCTGCTCCCAGTGGGATCAACTTGTAGATGACCTAGATCATCTGGTTCTGATCTCCTCGCCGATGACAAGAGACTTGCAATGGTGGATGGTTTGAGAGAACCTGTTTCGGGGGGGTTCCCTTCTGTCATCCCCCCCCCCAGACTCTGACCACGGACGCATCAGGCGAAGGTTGGGGAGCCCATCTGGGTCCTCACCGAACCCAGGGTTTATGGTCCAGATTGGAGCTAGCTCTCCACATCAATGTGCTCGAGCTACGAGCAGTACTGTATGCTCTCCAAGCCCTTCACCAATACATCCTTCCCGGTCACCTAGCCGTCCAGACGGACAACATGTGCGTGGTGTGGTACATCAGCAAGCAGGGAGGGACTCGATCCTACCCTCTATGCAGGGAAGCAGTGAGGGTTTGGGACTGGGCAACTCTTCACAACTTTCACCTCATGGCGATCCATGTTCCAGGAGTCGACAATACCCTGGCAGACAAGCTAAGCCGCTCCTCTGCTCTGCCACATGAGTGGGAGTTGGACAGAAAGGTTCTAGACGACATCTTCCAGCTTTGGGGGACTCCTCAGATAGACCTGTTTGCCTCTTCCCAAAACGCAAAACTTCCCACCTTCTGCTCGCTCACTCCAGAGCGAGGCGCTTTCTGGAGCGACGCTCTGTCTCTAGACTGGAAGGGCAGATTCATCTATGCTTCTCCCCAATTCCTCTGGTCCCTCGTGTACTGCAGAAACTAACAACAGAAGGTGCGTGAATGATTCTGATCGCTCCTTTCTGCCCAGAGCAAATCTGGTTCTCTCTTCTACAACAATACTCAGAGGTTCCTCCTCTCCCTCTTCCTTTATCTCGAGGATTGCTGACCCAGGATCAGGGGACCCTGGTCCATCCAGGCCTCAAGTCCCTACAACTTCATGCATGGCTCCTGCAGACTTAGCCCATTCTCGCTTTGGTGTCTCTCCAAAGGTGGCGAGATTCTGGTGGAGCTAGAAAACCCTCCACTAGGTCCACCTATGCCATGAAATGGAAGAGATTTTCTATTTGAGCCGCCTCTAGAAACGTGGAGCCTTTCTCCTGTCCAGTGGCCGTTCTGCTTGAATATTTACGTCATCTCTTCGACCTGGGTCTCAGTCACTCCTCCTTGAAAGTGCACATGGCCGCTATTTCAGCTTACCATGTTTCTTTTGCTGATAAAGCCTTTGCCCAGTTAGAGGTCTCTAAGACTTTTCTTAGAGGGGTCCTTCATCTGAGGCCCCCTGTTCGGACTCCTTCTCCCCCTTGGGATTTGAACTTTGTTCTCAAGAAACTTACCCTTCCTCCCTTCGAACCTGCGGCATCCGCAGATCTGAAGTTTCTGTCATGGAAGATGCTCTTCTTGGTGGCCATTAATTCTACTCGAAGAATTTCCGAGCTTCAGGCCCTTATGTGTAAAATCCCCTATTTGATTTTTCACAAAGAACGAGTAGCTCTTCGCACGAACCCTAGGTTTCTGCCTAAAGTGGTAGCGGAGTCTACCTTAAATCAGTCTATAGAGTTACCTGCCTTTTTTGCGCAGTACTCCAACCAAGGAGAATATTTACTCCATACCATGGATGTTCACCGGATTCTGAGATACTACACCGATAGGACAAAGGATCTCAGAAAAACTGACCAGCTGTTCGTCTCTTTTGCTCACAAAAGGGAAGGCAATGCTGTCTCCAAGCAATGCCTGTCGAAGTGGTTGGTTCATTGCATCACTTTCTGTTATGACAAGTACAACAAGACCCTTCCGGGTGAAGTCAGAGGTCACTCCACTCATGGAGTAGCAGCCTCTGTGGCTTGTTTCAAGAATGTGTCTGCGGCAGACATCTGTGCTGCCACCACCTGGACTTCCGTCCATACCTTCACGAAACATTACAGTTTGGACATTGCCTCTCGCCGTAGAGCAGGCTTCGGGCTAGCTGTTTTGCAGGGCCTCCTGTCTTAAGGCCTGCAAGGCTACTGCTACTTTCAGGAGTAGTTCCCTCCTCCCGGTGCCTTTTATTTGTTCCAGACTGCTTGGGATTCTGTCCTATATGTAATTACCTACTGCAAAAGCCCTCTCGAAGTGAGATAGTACAGTTACATAAGAACTTACCGTAACAGTAGATCTTCGAGAGAGGCTCTTGCAATAGGTAATACCTTCCCGCCCTCCATCCCCCTAGGCTTCTTCAGCTCCTTTTCCACTGAGGAAATATCTGCTTCTCTCTCGTCGGACCTTCCGGGCCTGTGGGGAAAGAACTGGAAGGCGGGCGTCCGGGACCACCCCTTTATACTGACGTCGCATGACGCCGGTCACCTGACGTGGGGCAGTCCCTCGCCAGGGACTGCTAGCTAGAAATTTTTCCGTGGGGTCCTGCCGCCGTCCGGCATCAGTCCTATATGTAATTACCTACTGCAGAGCCTCTCTCGAAGATCTACTGTTCGTAAGTTCTTACATAACTGTACTTTCTGCAGCTTGCCCCTGCCCTGAGACAGCTGTGGTGGGTGGGACCCTCGGTCCCTGCTACCAGAGGGGTGGGAGGGCTAATCGTCGACCAACGGAGGTTGAGCCTTTGGCTGCCCCGAGGGGCCTGCGGTGCTGGGGTGGTTGTGATACCGCCCTGTCTCTGGGGTCCTGACCCGAGGGGTAGGGTCTGTTGGGCTCCCCCTCCCTCCCAGCGTGTTCTAGGGGGTTAAATCAGTCTCGAGTACCTGCCTGTTTCGAAGACTTATGTGACTGTGAACTGATTTTGATGACTATTGCTTTTTGGATGCATTTCTGAACTGAAACCTCTTTTTCTGGACCTAAATTCTTTGTTCGAGCAGTGAGAGTGCTCGGTTATTGTTTGTTAAGTGGGAGTCAGGTCCCTGCCCACTCACAATTAATTTATTATTTTGATGTACTATATGTTATTTTATTTTCAGGTAGTGAGAGTACCTGGTACCAATTTAATGTGTAGTGGGAGTACATGTTTTCTTGGCAAATTTATTATTTATTTTGGGTTTTTTTGGTTTTTAAGTGTGTTTTCTTTTGTTTTTTGAGTTTACTGCGGGACATCCTTGTGAGAGGAGGGTCTCCCATCTGTATTTGTATTTGTATTTATTATTTTATTATTATTTAGTAGTTTATTTTTAGTTATTTTTAGTTACTTTTATTTTTGGGTCCCGGAAAGTGGGTTTTTGGTTTGTTTTTTTTTGTTGTTGTTTCTGAGAGAGGGGGTAAATGGGATTAATTTTATTTTTGTTTATGTTATTTAGTAGATGTTTTGAACTCTGGGGGTTTTATTTTTGTTTTGATTTGTTAGAGTAAGGACTTTATTAGTTTTCACTGTAGGTTGTAGGTATGTGTTATTATGTCCCCCCCCCCCGTCGTGCGCTATTCATCCTCCGCTCTTCTGGCCCTCCACCCTTTTTCTCCTCCTCCTTTACCGTCTTCCATTTATCAACGTTGTAGGGCTTTGGGAATCGTACGAAGGAGGAGGGTTGGAAGCGGGGACCTGAACAGTGGAGGATGGATGAGGAGCGCTCAAATCGGGATTGTTGGGTCAGAAGATGCCCTGGGGCGAAATAGAGATCAGAGCGTGGGTCTCCTTGTCTAATCCCCATACCCAAGGCACCGCCGTTAACAATGGCGGGCTGGTGGTTGGGATCCTCTGTCCAACTCGGGCGGTTTGTGCAATGCCAGATCCATTGTCAACAAGACGGCCGTTGTAGTGAGACTTAGTGGGAGCAGTGGATCTGGCTTGCATCACGAAACCTGGCTGGATGGTAATGCTGGCCCGTTCTTGAAGTGGCTGTTCGGCTGGGTATTCGGTGATACACTGCCCAAGATTGGATCGCAGGGGTGGGGAGTTGCGGTCTGTTTTAAGACAGAATTGGGTCTCACTTGTGTTCCAGTAGAGGAGACTAGATCTTTTGAATATGTTGTAGTGGCAGGTGGGGGCTATAGAGTGACTCTCATCTACTGTCCACCCGGGGATGAGAAGCCATTCCTTAAGTGAAGAGTGATTCTGCTGGTGGACCTGGTATTGGAGTCTCCCAGGTTGATGGTGCTGTGTGACTCCAATGCCTGAGTCAACCACTTAACTCTCGATTTTTGGACAGAACTTCCTCCAATTGATGAATTCATTGGGCCTCTCACAGGTTGTTACCTCTGCCACTCATAAATGTGGCCATTCTCTTGACCTGGTCTTCCTCCTGGGGATGGAAGCCTCCGACATGGGGGTGGAACCTGTTGGATGGTCTAATCATCTCACTGTAAGATTCTTCAATTTTGCACCCTCTTGCATAGACCTACCCCTGTGGAGATGGTCAAGTAGGTAAGTAGTACCGCCTTTACAGGATATGACTCGATGGTCTATTGGCGGTGCTTGACCTATCAGAAATTCCGTTGATGAGCACGGATCCTGAGGCCTTAGTTCTGGCCTATAATAGGGGCCATCAGGGCCCTGGATTCTATTGCTCCCCATCCATAATAAATCTCTCCCTTCCGCCCTCGGTCCCCATGGTTTGATGGGGACTTGAGGGAGATGCGTCGACTGGACGCAGGTTAGAGAGGTGTTGGCGGAAATCCGGCTCAGACGCCAACCACCTTAGACTGCTAGAACATTATCAACTCTATCAGTCAGCAATTGCCCGTAAGAAGGCAGTATTCCTGTCCGGGGAAATTGCTGCTGCTCAGAACCGACCAGCTCAGCTCTCCCGAACTGTAGACAGACTGTGCAACCCAGTCTGTCTGCAGGTTTGTAGAGCTTTTTCGCAATATCAGTGCGAGGAGCTCGCTCGGTTCTTTGCAGATAAGGTGGAAGACATCAGGGCGGAGACCTGCACGACACTCCCTATGGGATTCGCAGTGGACCTGGCTGTGGTCACTTGCCCTCCTACTCCCTGGGGTTTCTTCAAGGAGCTGGAAATCGAGGATGTTATGAGGATTGTCTGAGGTATGCGCACTACGTCCTGTAGTTTAGATCCGGGCCCCACAGCCTTGGTTATGGGCTGTGGGGAGACGATCTTCCCGGTTCTGACGAAGACAGTCCAGTGCTCCTTAGACTCCGGTGGATATCTCTGCTCCCTGAAGGAAGCAGTGGTGACACCCGTGTTGAAGAAGGCTTCTTTGGACCCTGACTGCCTCGGTAACTACCGGCCTATCTCAAACCTTCCCTTTGTTGGGAAGGTAATTGAGAAAGTAGTAGCTACCCAGTTAGACACCCATTTGACCATCCATAACATCTACGATTCCCTTCAATCGGGTTTTCGGAAGAGGCACAGCACCGAGACTGCGCTGGTTCGGGTGCTCAATGATCTCCTGATGGTGAGAGACCAGAGAAAATGGTCCATTTTGGTCCTTTTGGACCTGTCATCAGCATTTGACACAGTAGACCATGGGGTTCTGCTTGAGTGCCTGAGAACCATCTGTGGGCTTTCCGGGTTGGTCCTCAGATGGTTTACATCTTTCCTCACCGGTAGAACTCAGAGGGTAGTATCGGGAGTGTTTTCTTCTGATCCTGCCTCTCTGTCATGTGGGGTGCCTCAGGGCTCAGTGTTGTATCCCATGTTGTTTGCTGTGTACATGCTTTCCCTCTGAGACATTGTAGAGAATGCAGGGCTGGAGTTTCATTGTTATACCGATGGTACTCAGCTCTACCTGTCTTTGCACCTGACCAGAATAGAGCACTCTTGGTGTTTAATAGCTGCCTCGGGAAATCAAAGATTAGATGAGGTCCAGCTGGTTGAAGTTAAACCCTAGGAAGGCGGAGGTGCTGGTTCTGGATCCTGGTCACCCGGACAGGGGGGTGGGGCATAAACCTTCCCTCAGGTTTATTCCTGGGGGTGTGGAGCTCTCCACCTCTGAGCAGGTGTGGAACCTAGGGGTGATTCTTGACGATCGGCTGACACTCATGATCAAGTGTTGGCCGTCGTTAAGATTCCTTTATCATCTTAGGAACATCGCTGAGATTAAACACCTTGTTCCTTGAGGGACCTACCTACGCTGATCCATGCCTTGACCTCACGTCTCGACTACTGCAACTCCCTTTACTTTGGGCTTTCTGGGTTGATATCCACGCTTGCAGCTGGTGCAGAATTCTGCAGCCCAGTTGTTAACTGGGACTTCGTTTCTTCCATGTCACCCGGTGCTGCAGAGACTGCACTGGCTGCCGGTTCAGTGGCGGATCACCTTTAAAGTGGGTCTGTTGACATATAAAGCCCTGCGCAGATTGGGCCCTGACTACCTGAAAGAGCTCCTGGTTCCCTATCTCCCGGAGCGACCGCTCCGCTCGGCCGGCGAGGGGTTGCTGGAGATTCTGAGGGTCATTTTGAAATCTTCTGGTGTCCGGGCCTTTGCATTTGTGGTTCCGACCCTCTGGAACTCTCTACCACGTCGGATTAGAGAGTGCACGACTGTGGGGGGGGGGTTCAAACAAGCCTTAAAATCCTTTTTATGGATCAAGGCCTATGGGGAAGGACTGACTGATTTGGGTTTGATTTTATTACTGTTTCATGAAGTTTGTTGTAATGTATTAATTATTTATTGTATTTTACATTAATGTTTTATTACATTGTGATTTCATAACTTATACTGCGCTTTGATTTTTAAAAAGCGCATTATAAAGAATATTATTATTATTATTTAATACCATCTACAAATGCAGTACCTTTCCTCTCCTCTAACAGCATTACTTGCTCTATCTGCTGTATCTGCAAAGATCTCACTCGTGAAATGGCTGAAAACCCCACAAAAACCTGCTAAACGGGATTTTGCTGCACTTCAAGCGACCAATATTGACACCGAGCTACTAAGTGTCACTGCAGGTGTATCTAGATTGATGGCAGAAAATGTTGCACAGGAGATTGCTTCCGCATCTCCTCCTAGTAAAAAAAAGAAGCTTTTTCGGGCAGTCTATTCACCAGAGGTCAGGTTTGAGATTGGACAGCATGCCGTTCAACATGGTGTAATGAATGCAACCTGATTTTATGAGTCCAAGTACCACTCCAAAACTAATGAAAGTACAGTCCGCATTTTCAAAAGAGATTACATGGACAAGTTAAAACTTAATCCAGACCTTCAAGCTTTAGAAAAAAGTCTTCCTATTAAACCAAGGGGCAGGCCACCTCTCCTTATGGAAGATATTGAGACAGAATTACGAGCTGTCATAAAGGCTTTACGAGCTGAGGGTGCAGTTGTCAATGGCCCTGTTCTAGCAGCTATAGCTACAGGCATAGTTAAAACAACCCACCCTCAAATGTTGGCTGAAAACGGTGGAACCCTCTCCTTCTCTCGTCAGTGGTCATGGCTATTCCTGAATCGTATGGGATTCAGTAAAAGAAAGGATACTAAAGCTGCTAGAAAGACTCCTGCTGATTTTCCTGAGCTGAAAGCACAGTTTTTGCACCGTATTGCTGCAGCCGCTAAGCAGGAGCTAGTGCCTCAGGAGTTGGTCCTTAACCTGGATGAAACCGGAGTAAATTTACTTCCATGTTCACAGTGGACAATGGACAGCATAGGGAAAAAAAGGAATTGAGGTGGCTGGTCTCGGTGACAAAAGGCAGGTGACCATGGTGTTATGCTGTTCCTTACCAGGGCATTACCTCCCCCCACAAGTCATCTACCAAGGTAAAACATCTCAGTGCCATCCCAAGTTTAAATTCCCCGCTGACTGGCTGATCTCCCATAGTGAAAACCACTGGGCTAACTCACTGACCACCATCGAATACACCAACACTGTACTTGTTCCATACATTAACAACACTAAAGTCCAAATGGATCTGCCAGACGAGCAACAAGCTATTCTTATACTGGATTTATTCAGAGGCCATACAACACCTGAAGTTATTGAGAACTTTAAGAAGCATCAGATTATCCCCATCTTTGTTCCAGCATCCTGCAGCCACTGGATATTTCCATTAAATGTCCTCTCTGTGACGAGGTACCTTTGTAAATGAGCCTCTGGCTCAAAGGTTGTTAAACTGATGTTCTAATAAATAAATAAATAAATAAATAAATAAATTAACAAGATCTTTAAGGATCTACTTAAGATGGAATTTACAAAGTGGTATGCTGGGCAGACTTCCAAGCAGCTAAAGGTGGGGGACAGCAGCTCTGTTAAAGTGGATCTGAAATCGGCTTTACTTAAAGCACGCCCTGCACAATGGCTTCTGACAAGCATAGCAAAGCTTTCCACCCACAAGGACGACTGTGTACAGGGCTTTTGCAAGGCAGGGATACTGGAAGCACACAATCACTGTTTAGATGGTAATTCTACTTACAGTACAACATTATTGTATTCTGCTATCCTTGTTGTCTGTCACAAACTGATTATCCATCCTTTATTTTTCAGAGCAAAGGGAAGTTGACTCACCAAGTTGAAGCGAAGGCAAGGCGAGCGTGAGAGTCAGAAAGTTGGTGTCTCAACATTGTCGACGAGAAAAAAAAGAAAACCTGTCGACTGTCGAATAATCCTTCACCGTGTGTTGCATGTAAAACAAAAAAAGAAAAAATTGCACCAGAGAATGTTTCAGAGTCTCCCTATTTGGCAAAACAGACGATGAAAATACTTTCACGTTCTGTGTTGTGAACACCGACTGAAGTGAATGCCGTTCCCTAGAAACAGTACCACTTGGTCGGCTGAAAAATGAAAGGAATGACCGCTGTAAAACTACTATCGCACTTAAAGGGAAAGCACGATTATAGTGACATTTCTTTTACAGCGATCATTAATAGTTCTACAGTATACAGTGCAGGATACAAGGACCTTGATATTTTATTATTTTTAACTCATTCAGCCCCAGCACTTGAACTGCTCCAAGAGGAAAGAGTTAACTCTATCCGGAAGCATAGAAGCGTTGAGAACAAGCTCGGTTTCAAACCTCTGTCTGCATCACTTCAAAGTGTTACCGTCAGATTCTTTACTCCACCTCATGTTCAGTTGCTCGGATTGCTCTTCGCTACAGTCAGTTCGGTTTAGAATCTGTTGGTTTAATCACCGATTTGTCATTTATTTCGCTTCAGATCCTCTCTACAGTACAGTAAGTGTTGTAGGTAGCGGGCCATAAGATTAAAATAGTTGTATTTTCTGTGGAAATTGTAAAACCTGGGATCGGTTCGGTTCGAATCTCATTGTTTTAGGGTTTTTTATTCTTCTGTTTAGTGTGAGTACGGTCCCTCTCGGTTTCAAAACGATTTTACGGGTTTTTTCACACAACTCATTAACACTGTTGGTAACCGATAGGGGGTCTTACCTGGCTAAATAGCTGTAAAGGGTAAGTTTGTAGCCTGGCCATTTCTGAGAAACCCAAGAAAAGAAAACGGGCCCACTGGGTTTCAACACTGTGGTGAGTGTTGGGATACCTTTGCTAAGGCAGGACCTCACACCATTTGTGTTTATTGTCTGGGGTTTGACCACCTCGATTCAGACTGCCAAATCTGTAAAAAATTTCCAGAAGGCCACCCTGGAAAAGAGATAGGTATTCTCAGGGAAAGGAGGCTGAGAAGTCCGCTCATCCAGATGACCAGCCCGGTTCAGTTCCTACCGAACCTGAGGGGTGCCCACTGACCTATACTCCCTCGGGCAAGAGAGATTCGACCCCTGTGGGGTCGGTTCCATCGGCTAAAATGAAATTGGCTGGTTCGCATCCAAAACTGCATCATCCAACCACCAAAGAAATAGCCTGGGCAATAAGTATTGTGGAATCGCTCCGTCCGGTTCTGTCCGATCCGGTGCCTCTCGTAAGTACGGTTTGGTCGGTTCCCCGGTTCCGATGAATTTCTGAACCGAGTGAGGAGGAGGAGGAGGAAGAACAAGATGATGATGATGAGTATAATGCTGATGAAGGTCTGGATGAGCCCATTGAACCGGACATCTCCCCAGGCAGGCCTTCTAATGTTTCCCCTCCCAGGCTTTCTGAGTTCCCATCCCACTATTTGTTCTCCAAGAAAGTGGTTGGCACCCTCCAGCTTCCCTTGGTTGACGCTGTTGAAGAACAAGAGTAGCCTGATTTTGTAGAAATGATAAACATCCCAGAGTCCAAGAGATTGTCTATTCCCCTCCATAAATCCTTTGGCAAACAGACAGAAAATTCTTCAAGCCCTAGATTCTTTACCTCCTGTGGATAAAAGAATGGACAGGAGGTATGTGCTTTCTGGCTGAGGTACAGAGTTCTTGTTCCACCAATGCAGCCATGTTGGGGTAGTGCAGGCTGCAGTTTGTGACAAGGCTAACATACCCTTGGCTTCACACCCCCATATAAAGACTCTAGGAAGGTGAATGCTATGGCCAAAAAACAGTACTTAGCATCCTCCTTGGGACTCAGGCAGGTGAGTGATGTGGCCTACACAGTCAGATACCAGAAGTCTAGATGGGATACTGTTCTGGAGCTGGCTAAACAGGCTTCTCCCCAGCTAGCCAAGGAGCTGGAGGAGGTGGCTGCTGATGGGATTGTGGGATCCAAGGTACAATTCCATGCTGCTGTGGACTCGAATGATGTGGCATCACGAGTCATGGCTACATCTGTGTCTCTTAGCAGGCTTGCTTGGCTCAGATGTATTAGCCTCTCACAGGACACCCAGGCTAGGGCCATGGATTTCCTTGTGGTGGGTAATTCTCTGTTTTGGGAGCAGACAGAGAATTACATGAAGAAAATGGACGAGAATCGGACCACATGCAGGAGTGCACGGGCCAAAGAAAGGCAGGCAACTCCTCAGAGGCAGCAGTCTAGGCACAGGCCTTTTCACATGCCTTTCTACTAAGTGCAAGCCTCTTCTTCCTTTCCTCAGAGGGGGGGTTCTTCAGAAGGAGAGATAGGAGGGGGATGAGCAGGGCTGCATCCTCCTCTCAGCCCAAGGCTCCTGCCAAGCAGACACCCTGATGTGTCAGCCTGGGTCAACTCCCAACCCCAGTAGGAGGCAGGCTGGCTTACTACTTCCAGGCCTGAAGTCTGTTACCTCAGACAGGTGGGTCCTGGAGTTAGTACAGTAAGTCAGGGATTGGCCTTCAGTTTGTAAAGTTCCCAAAATTGAGGGCCAGATTCTTTCCACCTGCAAGCCTTTCGAGACCACTGCTTTAAGTAGAGGTTACTCTCTACTAACCCTCAGGGCTGTAGAGAGGGTTCCTACTCAGCACAGGGGCAAAGGTCTGTATTCTAGATATTTCCTTACCCCAAAAAAGACAGGGGAGTGGCGACCCATCCTAGACCTAAGATATCTAAACAAGCACATTTTAAAACCAAAATTCAAAATGGTGACTCTGGGAGTAATTCTTCCCACTCTAAGGCCAGGGGATTGGCTAGCTTCCCTGGACCTCAAGGATGCCTACTTTCACATCCCAATCAGGTGCTCCCACAGAAAGTACCTCAGGTTTGAATTGCCTTCAGGCCATTATCAGTTCAGAGCAGTGCCCTTCGACTAACATCAGCTCCAAGGGTGTTCACAAAGTGCCTAGCTGCAGTAGTGGCCTTCCTCAGGAGACAAGGGATCTCCATATTCCCATACCTGGACGACTGGCTCATTGTAGGGCTGTGGACCAATGGGCGTACAGCCCTACCTACGGTGTCAGTCGGTGGGCGGCAGGTGGTGTGCCGTCCGCTGACCGGGGGGAGCGGGCGGTGGGGCTCAGTGGGCGGTGAGGGAGTCCACTGACCACCAGGGATATTGGACGTAGTTTCATTATACAAATGCCCCGCTATCGGCTGCAGCTGTCCACTGGACCACCAGGTATATTGACTTATTATATATGTATACTTAAGCCCGCTGATCGGGCTGCGAGCGATCCACTGGACCACCAGGATATTGGACTTTATTATATTCATACTTAAGCCCGCGATCAGGCTGTGAGCGATCCACTGGACCACCAGGGATATTGGACTTTATTTTATTCATGCTTAAGCCCGCGATCGGCAGATTTTCTAATTATAAGCTCAATATAACGAAGACAGAATTGATGCTTTTAAATGTCAATACATTCCCTGCAGAGGTTGCCCATTTCGGGTTTCATTGGACTAAAGATAAACTAAAATATCTGGGGATATATCTCTCTTGTTCAAAAGTCAAAATGAAGCAATACAACCTTGATAATGTTCTTACTCAAATTAAAATAGATCTTTCCCGTTGGGCCATGCTTCCACTTACTTTCTGGGGGCGTGCAAATGTACTGAAAATGAATGTTCTTCCTCGAATTCTGTACCCCCTACAGATGACGTGTCTCTTCCTACCAAAAATCTGGTTCACCCAAATCAACAAACTTATGTCTAACTTCCTATGGGGTGGTAAGACACCCCGGCGGGCTCTCTTTAAACTGCAAAGGAGCAAAGTTAACGGGGGTCTACAACTTCCAGACTTACTTCTTTATCAGTTTTCCATTACATGCTCAATTCTTACATATTGGATGAAGGTTGAGCCATCTGCCGAGCAGACCCAATATCTACCCCATGGCTCCAAATAGAACAGACCCTAGTTTCCCCATATAATATATCTCTCAATACTCTCATTTTTTCTTCCTCTAAGAATTTAATTAAAAGTTTTAGGAGTTTACCCATAGGGATAACACTTTGTGTACATGCCCAACTATGCAATGCTTTTCAGATATCCTTGTCAAAGGATGTCTCCCAGCCTATATGTGCTAATCTCAATTTCAGGATCGGAGGTTTGCCCCTTCCACATAATTTTTGGACAGGGAATACTCAGCTTAAAGTCATCGACTTATTACAAGAACACAAATTGATATCATTCCAAACGGCCCGTACACATTTCAACCTCCCTAACTCTTTTTGCTTTAAGTACATCCAACTACAACACATGCTTCTACAACATTTTGGAACTGGGTATTGGACACAGCACTTAGCTGGTCCTTTTCTGGCTATCTCCAATTTACCCTCATCCCATCTTATTTCTTTTCTCTACCGCCTCCTAAGGGATGGCATAGAGGAACTGCGAGGAGTGCCATACTATGTCTGGGACCAGGTACTACCCTCTGAATCCCCAACTCTACGACCATGGTCTAAAATCTGGTCACAATTATATCAAGATGTGAAATGGATTAGATATCGCATTCTACAATTCTATGTAATATATGATCTATACTATACTCCTGACAGACTTTATCAAATGGGGAGGCTCCACTCAAATCTATGCTTCCGCCGTAAGGAGTGTCCTGACACACTACTGCACATTCTGTGGGAATGTAATAAAGTCACACCCTTCTAGACCATCATTAAGTCTAATTTGGACCCCCCTATTAGGCCTATTCGAAGCTTTTAGACCGGAAATTTGTATAATAGGAGATTATGGGATCTTTTGATTGGTAATCAACAAAACACATGGCATTAATATCCATATGTGCCAAAAAGTAATCATGCCATTGGCTGGATCAGAACATTCCAACGATACAGAGTGGTTAAAAGAGATGCTTGCTAGCCAAGCAGAAAGCACGATTGCCCATATAACTAAGAGGCCACAATATTACCAGAAAGTATGGGCCCTTTACATACTTTTATTAACCATTTAATGGATAAATGGCACTGAATATAACAAATTTTCTTTTTTATTTTTTTCTTACTTCTCTTTTGTAAAACTATTATTATTAAATCTCAAATAATATTCTAGGCCTTCTCTAGTAATCGTACTTTGGCTAATGAAACTACAGGCCAATATCACTGCATACCTGGGGGAGGGTTTAAGGGGAAACGGGGGACAGGAGGAGGAGGAATAAGTGCATGTTTCTAAGCTTAATAGGGATCTGTAAAGGAAATTACATTTACAATCAATGTCTCATTAGACTTCTATGCAGTTACTCAACATTGTAAAGCTCACTAACCTACATTACTGGCTTGAGAGAATGTAACATGCAATCTTCTCAACTTAATGTAAGTAATGAGTGATATGTGAACCTTCCTACCAATAAAGCATATTCAATCTGGAAAAGCCCGCGATCGAAGCTGTGAGCGGTCCACTGGACCACCAGGGGATACTGGACTTTATTATATTCATACTTAAGCCCACAATCGGGCGTAGCAGTCCACTGGACCACCAGGGATATTGGACTTTATTTTATTCATACTTAAGCCAGCGATCGGGCTGCGAGCGTCCACTGGACCACCAGGGATATTGGACTTTATTTTACTCATTCTTAAGCCCGCGATCGGGCTGTGGCGGTCCACGGACCACCAGGGATGTGGGACCGATATTATTTTACAAATACCCGCGATTGAGCTGTGGGGCACATTGCCACGCATGTGCAGGGGCGCCGGTCTCGACGGCTGTTGCCTTGCAGGGGTGCCAGGCTAGTCGCCGAACAGAGTTTGCATGCAATGGGGCTTAATGACATGCAAATGGCCCCATTTGCACCTTGCTTACATTATTACCCCATTTGCATGTGCCCTTTTGAATATCGCAGTTGCTGTGCATAGCGCAACAGAACTTTTGCTAGTGCATCCCCCTGCTCCACTCTGGCCACTTGCGCTGGCGCAGTGCCACTGCGCCATGCACACTGTGGGTGGCCAGGATGTGATATTCAATGATGCTGTGCCATGGCGCAGCTCCGTTGAATATTGTCCAGTCAACGCCCCTGCGCAGCCAAGTTGCGCTGCGCTCAGGCTTGCGCCACAGCCTGGCGCAGTTTGAATATCTGGGCCACTTTGTGCAAGAGAGACATATCCAAACGATATTATTCAATTAATTTTTTATACTTTAAGAAAGGTTTAAGGTCCCATCTCTCATTTAGACCTGCGGTGCTAACTGTTCCAGCTTTAAATGTCCAGGAGCTCTGCTTTTGTAATAACAAATCTTACTTCGAGAAACAGCTCTTGCAGCAGGTTACACCATTAGGACTGAAACCGGCAGGCGCCAGGACCCCACAGAAATTTTCTAGCTAGCAGTATCCAGCTGGGACCGCCCCCAACGTCAGGCATTATACAAAAGGGGGCGGTCCTCCAGAATCCCAGTTCTTTTCCCGCCGTTGACTCGCCAGCATCGGCCTCACGGTCCCACTCCAGCAAACGATGACCAGAACTTCCAGAATCTTCTCTAATTGTACACTCTCGGGAGGCTCTGATGTCCACAATCCACTGTACTCAGTCCCTGTTCGGGGCATTGGGCATCATTATCAATCAGGAGAAGTCACACCTGGTCCCACAGAATCTGCAGTTCATAGGCACAGTTCTGGACACTGTCCAGCGGAGAGCTTTTCTGCCCCAGGACCAAGAAGAACACATCAGATCCTCATCAGGGACATTTTGGCAAAGAAGACAGTCCCTAGCCAGACTGGTCCTTTGCCTGCTCAATCACATGGCTCGGCCATTGTAACAGTCCACCAGCCCGTCTCCACATGCGGGTGACCCAGTGGATGTCACAGGTACATTGGGATCAGAAGCAAGACCATTTGAAGCTTCCAATTCGGATCACGAATGCCGTCATCTGGGATTAGTAATGGTGGCTAGATTCAAAAGAACCTGTTGGCGGGGTCCCTTCATTCGCCCGTCTCAATTGGCGCTCTCCACGGACCTCAGGGTTCAGTTGGGGAGCACACCTCGATGGGGGTAGGTCTCAGGGCTCATGGATGCCCCAGGAAGCTCATCTCCACATAAGTATTTTGGAAATGAGAGCAGTTCTTTATGCCCTGCAGGCCTTCCAGTTGGAGATCCCACTGGGTACTCTGCTGTTACAAACAGACGATACCACGGTGATGTATTACCTCAACAAACAAGGAGGCTCCCATTCCTACCCACTTTGCAGGGAGGCCAGGAGGGTGTGGGATTGGGTTCTACAACATGGCGCAAACCTCACTGCTGTTCATATCCCAGGAGTGGACAATGTCATCGCTGACAGTCTGAGTCGCTCTCAGGCCAGAGTCCATGAGTGGGAACTACTCCAGGAGGTGGTAGAGGATCTGTTTCACAGATGGGGCACACCAGAGTTGGACCTTTTTCGCATCCCCATCCAACGCAAAACTGCTCAATTTCTGCTCGCTAGATCCAGGGCCTGGTGTTTTCTGGCGAGATGCATTGTCCCTCTCCTGGACGGACAGATTCCTCTACGCATTTCCTCCCTTCCCATTGATCCAGAGGGTCCTTTTGAAACTCCGCAGAGAGCAGGCAATGCTGATATTTATCGCGTCTTTTTGGCCCAGACAGATTTGGTTCCCTCTGCTACACCAGCTGTCCCAGGAACCTCCGGTGCCTCTGCCAATCAGCTCCCACTTATTGTCCCAGGAGGCAGGTTCATTGGTCCATCCGGACCTTCGCTCTCTGAATCTGCATTCCTGGCTCCTAGAGACATAGCTGTCATGCAGTACGGGGTCTCGCAAGAGGTAGCAGATGTTCTAGAGGCTGCTAGAAAACTGGCCACTCCATACCACATACACCATGAAATGGCGCAGATTTTGCTTCTGGGCTCAAGCACGAGGACTTTCCCCGATGGATTGTCCGGAAAGATCGGTCCTAGACTACCTCCTGTCTCTCTTCCAGGCAGGCTTGGCCTACTCTATTAAAGTACACCTTTGTGCCATCTCAGCCTATCGTACACCAGTAGGCCTACATCCCATAACTCAGTTGGACACCACACAAGCCTTCCTGAGAGGTGTTCTCCACCTTAGACCTCCGATTAAGGATCCTATTCCTCCATGGGATTTACCCTTTGTCCTGGAGCAGCTCACGCTGCCGCCTTTTGAACCAGCTGCGGATTGCGAGCTACGTCTCCTGACATGGGAGACGTTATATCTTCCTGGACTAAGTCTCCATCACTCATTCACACTAGTGGGATAGCGCTGGAGGCACTAGGACCAGCGAGAACCTAAAATTTTCTGAAGGGTCAAGCGCGAGACAGGACCACGCATGCGCGCGCCGTGAGATTAGCTCATACCTGTAGGCTATCTCGGCATCAACCCTCCAACTGCCTCAGTTCCTTTTCTCCCGTCGTGAGGTGCACTTGGCTGTCAGACGCCAACTGCCTGCAGGAGTCTAAGTTTACTCTATACGACAGCAGCGCTTAACGCTTAATTTCATATTTTAAGTAGTAATTCTTATTTTACGATCAAGAAGAAGATTATGAAGAAGAAGAAAAGAAATTATTTCCTGCCATCAACAGAGTCGCCCTTAGACGGAGCGGTGATGGTAGGAGGAGTTTGTTTGAAAGTTTTTATGGCAGAGGGCTGTGTCCGGTCCGCGCCTTAATTAACGGGGGTCCACTACAGACAATCCTGTGCTCGGGGAGGACAGTCTTCCAAGCACAAATCTAGCGTTCCGGGATCCGCTCAGCTTAACTTTGAGCTCCTCTTCCTCGTTGGGGGAAGAATCTGGTGCCTCGAGGTTGCCCGTTGGTACTGCTCCGAGGACTGTTCGTCAGGAGGGGCTATGGGCCTGAACCAACTTTGGTGGGTTCCTCTTGGCCCCACTCCTAACAGCTGTGTTCTCAACTCCGAGCTCCATCTCTGTTCTCGTTGGAGCTCTGGTGGGCAGTTTCACCTCTGGGCCGCTCCTATGGAGCAGGGGGTTTGATGTTCCAGTTTTTGCTGGCTCTGTTCCTGATTTTAGGACCTCCAGGCCTCAGAGCCATTGGATCAGAGCCGGGTTGATTGGATCACGAATGGCGAGGTGCCCTCTTGGTGCCTTTGCCATCGTGTCGACCCCTCGTGCCTACCCCATCTTCCTTTTCCATGCAGGGGCCGGCATGGGCACCACCTTTTTCCTTCTCCCCTTCTCAGGATTTCCACTGGTATTTTCCTTCGCGCCGTGGTTCGGCGCCATGCCTTGAGCCATTGCTCGGTGCCTTGGTCGGCGCCATACCTTAGTCGGTTGCTGTGGATCGGCACCATTGCTCTGTTGTGGTGCCGTGGGTACTCTTTTGTTGTTGCCATTGGTTGTCGGCGCCATCAGTGGTGCTGCGGGTGTCGGGTGGCGCCGTGCACCTACAGGCAGCGCTATGCACCGTGGGCAGTGCCGTGTTCCCTGGCGGGCGTCCTGCCTGCGGACGTGTGCGCCTTTGGCACCAGAGCATGGGTGGCACCTCACCTGTGGGTGCCACGGGTGGTGCTGTGAGTGCCTACAGGTGCCATGGGTGCCACAGGTTCCATGAGTACCGTGGGTGCCACGGGTGACACCACAGGTGCCCATGGGTGCCATTGGTGCCCTTAGGTGCCATTCTTGCCATGGATGCCAAGGTACCATGGGTATCAGGGGCGCCCTCGGGTGTCATTGCTACATGGGTGCCGGGGGTGCCTGTGGGTACTGCCGCGGCTGCCCTCGAGTATCGTCCAGGTTGTCATAAGCACTGCTTGGTGTCCTCCTGTGCCACTGAAGTGATGCTGGTGCTGCACGGTACTAGTGGGTGCTGTATAGCAGAATTAGTGACAAATTTTTCCTTTTCGAACTTCCTTTCCACAGAACTTGTGGTGGATGTTTATCGCAGAATGAACTTCTGTTCTGTGGATTATTTTTCCACACATCTTAGTAGTGGCGGTCTATATGGGATCTTTTGTGTCATCCAGCGGTTTTCTGCTGATGGAACTCTGCTGTACTGCTCTGCCAGCGGAATCTCATTCTGCTCAGCACTTTCTCGGCTCCCTCGTGGTACTAAGCTCCTCGACATCCTTCCTGATGGTGGAGTCTCTAGTGGCTCTGACCTAGACCTCTTGGAGGTTCTTCTAGGGTAGAAGTTCATCTAGATGAGTCTTTCCCTGTCCTTCTGGTCAGTAATAGAGCAGACAATTCATTTTATATACTGAAGGGCATGTCCTCTCTATCATCAGAGTCCGTGATGGAAAATCTTTTCAGTGGTTCCTCAGTAATGGGGTCCACTATAATATTTCACACTGCGTCTATGGACCATACACTTCTGCGTCTAGACTTTTTCAATTGTCAAGACAGTTACACTCTGTGGAACATTCTAATTTAATGGTCGGGAGCCGCTCTGGCTCTTCCGCTCCTTTGATAGGGGTATATAGCCCCCTTGTGATATTGCCCCTTCGGTGGCTTCTTCGGCACAGGCGGTTAACATCTCTCCAGCTGTGGTTATTAGTGCAGTCGTGATTTCAGTATGGATGCTCAGACTCCTTCTGCACTCAGATGGAGAACATCTTCGTCATTTTGTATCAAGACAATCCTGGCGAAATAGCAGCCTGAAAGCCTTGTTAGGTCCGGACTAAAAAAAAAATATATATTTTTATCACAGCACAGGGCCGGCGAAATTACCAAATACCCCCCTTTTTTTTGATCTGGTCAGGTTCCGCCTCAGCCCCTGAGGTGCTCGTCTCCAGAGTACGATAAAGAGTACCTGACTTCTTCTTCCCCTAGGGGGAGTCCGATCCAGCGGCGGTATGGGTCATCTCTTTCTGTAAGAGAGATTTCTCTCATTCAGAGACATTTCCTAGACCTAGGTGACTGTCCTGTCTGTTAATTCCCCTTTCTTTTTATCAGGCTTTCTTCTCTTGAGCAGAGCCTTGCAGCAGCAGAAGCGACTCTCCACCCGAGTCGGAACTCAGGTTTCTACTTCCTTGCTTGCTTAACTTAACAGGTGATTTTCTCCTTCTTGACAGAAGGTCAAGTAGGTCTTTTTTCTAAGGGTAGCTTCTCAAATATTCACACCTTCGGTTCCTGCGCACTGGTCCATGCCAGCCGCTCACAAAGCTATCCTGTTCAAGTGTGTGATGGAGTTATGATGTTTGTTTTTCAGCAAACAAATTAGAATCCTTTCCTACTTCCTTCAGGGAGGCCAGAGTGGGTAGTGCCTCAACGCATTGAGTCACTGCCTCTTTCAGTCACTTCAACAAATGGGTTAGCCCTAACTTGGTTCTGCTGTGTCCCTCCTCAACGCACATCTGCCTCTATTTGCCTTAGAAATCCAGCCCCTGTTTTTTTCTGTCAGAATGTTTTTTTTCTGCAGTGGACACGTCCTCCTGTACACTTTTTCCTTTCTTCCCTGAGTTCAGAGACTGCTACTACAGTTGTACACACAAGGACAGGATGATTCCTTTGGAATATGCAGTGGGTAGGATCTGGTTCTAATAGACCACCACGAGAGGCTTCTACGTTGTGCTTGGCCTTCCATCAGGAAGGTTCCTGTGACTAAGTGGAGACCATTCTCCTTGATGGGCTAACCCCACCTGGACCCCCTTGCTCACCAAGTAAGGGGTTCAATTGCTCCTGGACCTGTTGTTTACAGGTCAGCCATACTTGATAGTGAGGATCTCCATCTGCACTTTCCGGTCTACCCTGAACCAGTAGACTTTACCTCTGACTCTTTCAGTTCCGGAGGTCCTTTACGTTATATTAGTACATGTCCTTGACACTATTAATTTTGGTCCTAGACCAAATTGGAGAGTCAGTTCTTGCCACTCTCCTAGAGTGGTTGCGGCTTCCTGGCAGACTTTCATTTTGTATCCATTGCAGTCGTCTGAAAAGTGGTGAGTTACAACTCGAGCACTTATCTTGTAGGCACTATGTTCTAGTTGCTCTTTACAAGACAGCTCATTTTATTAGCAGGACAGTCCTTGGCTGTCCTATCTGAGTGAATCCTATCTCCTACCACCATACTCAGGGTTGTTGGTTTTAGCTCGGTACTCTCCCACTGGTGTGAATGAGTGATGGAGACTTAGTCCAGGAAGATATGGAAATTACGTACTTACCGTAATTATTGATCTTCTGGACAGTCTCCATCACTCATCTCACGCCCTCACCATCCCTGGGTTCACTCGTTTTCCTGGTCTTCATGGTCCTGTGGTTCCAGACTGTGAGGACATTATTCTTTGACCTTTCTTGCAAAGGCCATCTGGGCCCTCTCAGGGCCAGAAACTCAGGATGAGTTATTCTCATCAGTTACGTTGCACCTCCTCGGTCGAAAAGATACTGAGGCGGTTGGAGGGTCGACGCTGAGATAGCCTACATAGGCGCGAGCTAATCTCGTGGTGCGTGGTCCTGTCTCAGCACCAACCCTTCAGAAAATGTTAGGCTCCTGCTTGGTTCAAACAACATGAAGTCTTGCTATATTGTGACATATGCAGTATAACCCCAGGTTAGAACTGCTCGAGGAGAGAGTTAACTTCCATGCAGGGCATGGAATCTTGGCCTTGGCTCGAGTTAAACACTCTGTCTGTTGAAGCTCAAACGTAAACTGTCAGATTCTTTACTCCACCTTACTGAACAGTCGCTCCGGAGATTCCTCCTGCTGCTCGGTTTGTGTGTCGGTTTTAAAGTGTAATTTCTCGGTTTATTTACCGAAATTTAATCGTAATCGTCGGTTCAAGCTCTGTCTGTGGTATTGTAAGTAATAGTTAGGCTTACTTTTTTTATTTTCTTCTGTGTGGAACTTGTAAATATCTTTTTCGGTTCGGTTTGAACCGATCAGAGGGTTTAAAATTACTTTCTAGCCTTTAGAAGTGCAGTTACGGTTCTTATCGGTTCCAAAAACAGATTTAATTACGTTTTTTTCCACAACCCGTGACACGGTTGGGAACTGATAAGAGAGTCTTGCTTGGTGGATTGCTGTTAACGGGCAAGTTTTGGTTAGGCTGGCACTATGTCTGAGAAACCCAAAAGAAAAACCGGACCCACTGGGTTTCAGCACTGTGGCCTCTGTGGGGAAGCCTTTGCCAGGGCTGACCCACACACCATATGTGTATATTGTCTGGGGTTTGTCCACCTCAATGCAGACTGCCAGATTTGTAAAAATTGTCCTGCTGCCACCATGGAAAAAAGAGTTGGTAGGCTCAGGGAAAGGGAGGCCAAAAAGTCCGCTGACCCGGATGGCCAGCCCGGTTCGGTTCCAACCGAACCTGAGGGAGTGCCCTCTGACAGGGTGATGCTTCCTCGGCAAGCGAGCCAGCTCTGAGGCGGTTCCAACTAAAGGGCTAGAAGGTCAGCTAGTTTGGGGCCAAAGTTCTTTCTCCAACCGCTGGGAAATAGCCAAAGCTATTCAGATTGTCAGTTTCTTTCCCCAGTTCAATCCGAACCGGCACCATTGGGTAGCGCCGGTTGTTGGTTCTCGAGTTCAAGATTATGATTTTGAAGATTTTTATGAACCAGGGAAGGGAGGAGGGGTGAGGGAGTGTGGATTTTGACAGTCTGGATGTGCCCATTGAACCGACATCTCTCCAGACAGACCTTCAGGAGTATCCTCCCAGGCTATCTGAGTCCCCTCTTCATTTTTGTTTTACAAGAAAGTTGCTGACTACTCTGCAGCTCCTGTTGAGGAAGCTGTGGATGATCAGAAGAGCCTGATTTTGTGGAAATGATGGATATTCCAGAGTCTAGGAGACTGTCTATTCCTTGCATAAATCTTTTAGGAACAGACAGTTAAAATTCTGAAAACTCCTCATTCAATCCTCCTGTGATAAAGGATGGACAAGAGGTATGCTTTATCAGGCTCTGATACGGAGTTTCATCTCAGCAGTGCAGCCATGTGGGGGTAGTGCAGGCTGCAGCCTGTGACAAGGCTAATATTCCTCTAGCCTCTCACCCTCCTGAAAAGGTTCCGGGAGGATGGATGCTATGGCAAAAAGCAGTACATGGCAGCATCTTTGGGACTCAGACAGGCAAATTATGTGGCTTACGCGCTAGGTACCAGAAATCAGGTGGGATACTGTCTGGCCCTAGCAAAACAGGCCCCTGAACAGCTTGCCAGGAGCTGGGTAGGTGGCTGCGGATGGTGATTGGGGCATCCAAGGTGCAATTTCATGCTGCTGTGGCTCTAATGATGTTTCATCTAGAGTTATGGCTACATCTGTGTCTCTTCTAGAATGGCCTGGCTCAGATGTCTGCCCTGTCACAGGATACCCAGTCTAAGGCTATGGATTTTCCTGTTGTGGGAAATTCTCTTTTAGGAGACAGAGAATTATATGAAGAAAATGGATGAGTATGGGACTACCTATAGGAGTGCACAGGCCAAAGAAAGGCAAGTCACCCTCAAAGGCAGCATGTCAGGGCAGGGGCAGGCCTTTTCATAGGCCATTTTACCAAGCCAGGCTCCTCTTCTGCTTTTGCCCAGAGGGGTTCTTTAGAGGAAGGGGCAGAAGGGTTCTAGTAGCCTGCTTCTGCCCTCAACCCAAACCCTGAAAACAGGCTCCTGATGGGGTAGCCAGGGCCGATTCTCCACTACCAGTAGGGGGCAGGCTGGCTTACTTTGTCCAGGACTGGAAGTTTTAACATCAGACAAGTGGGTCCTGGAGGTAGTAAGCCAGGGACTGGTTCTCAGCTTCAAAAAATTTCCGAAGATGAGAGGCAGATCTTTTCCACCTGCAAATCCATCAGAGGCACTTGCCCCGGAAGCAGAAGTTTCTTCCCTCCTGGCTCTCAGAGCCGTGGAAAGGGTTCTACCCTTATACCAGGGCAAAGGGTTGTACTCCAGGTACTTCCTTACCCCAAAAAAGACAGGAGAATGGCGGCCCATTCTGGATCTCAGGTATCTAAACAAGCACCTTTTAAAACCAAAGTTCAAAATGGTGACCCTGGGATTATTTACCCTCTCTAAGGCCAGGGGACTGGCTAGCCTCCCTGGACCTCAAGGATGCCTATTTCCATGTTCTCATGAAGCTCCCATGAAAGTACCTCAGATTCAACTGCCCCTCAGGCCATTACCAGTTCAGAGCAATGCCCTTCGGCCTCCTCAGCTCCAAGGGTTTCACAAAATGCCTGGCAGTAGCAGTTGCTCATTTAAGAAGGCAAAGATTGCCATCTTCCCTTATCTGGACGACTGGCTCATTGTAGGCCAGTCTCCAGAAACAGGTCAAACTTCATTTGCAAGTAACCCAGCAACTGCTTACATCTCTAGGGTTTCCTCTCAGTCTTCCAGTCAGTTCTGAGCCTGTCCAGCTTCTCACCTTCATAGATCAGATAACTGAACACAAAAGGCAGAGCCTTCCTTCCTCTGGAGAGAGCAAGAACCCTGGTGTCTCTGGCCTCCTTTTCACCCTGCAGGTCTCTACCAGCAAGGCATTTCCTACAGCTCCTGGGGCACATGGCAGCTTCTACAGCAGTAGTGCTAGGAGCGAGATTTCAGATGAGGGACATTCAGTTCCATTTGAGAGCCTTTTGGTCTCAAAGGCTTGATCCTCTAACCAAATTGATTCCAGTGACTCGAACCCTGATCCAGGCCCTTCAGTGGTGGCAGGATCAGAACAATCTGAGACAGGGGGTTCCTTCATTCCCCAGTCTCATTCCTTGACCCTTACTACAGATGCATCCTCCTGGGGTGGGGGCTCACATGGGCGACCTTTCCACCCAAGGGCGTGTGGTCTCCTCAGGAATCCCTGCTCCACATCAATTTGCTGGAGCTCAGAGCAGTTTTCTAGCACTCAGTTTTCTCACATCTGTCCAGAACAAGGTAGTTCAGGTCAGGACAGACAATACCACTACAATGTGGTACATCAACAAGCAAGGGCTTTTCGGTCTATGGCCTTGTGCACGAAGCAATGAAGTTATGGTCTCTGGCTTACTCTCTGAACGCCTCCCTTACGGCAGTTCACCTCCCGAAGGCAAGGACAATGTCCCTGCGGATGCTCTCAACAGTATTTCCAGGGCCATCACGAATGGGCACTGGATCCCCTGGTACTGGAGGTAGTATTTGCCTAGATGGGGCACTCCGCAGATAGATCTCTTTGCAGCCCCAGACAATCACCAACTTCCCTTTTTGCTGCAGGCCCCAGTGTTGGGCTCAGTCCCTCTGGATTCCTTCCTCCTCAGTAGGGAAGGGAGTTTCTAGTGTTTTCCCCCTTCCTTCTTCTTTCAAAGTGCTAGTCAGAATCAGGTCTCAGTCCTGCAGGATGATCCTGATTGCTCCAGATTGGGCCAGGCAGCCCTGGTACCCACTCCTCATGTCCTAGCAGTCCACCCTCCCTATGCCTTCCCAGGAATCACAACCTGTTAACCTGTGCCCAGAGGAGAGTTTGGGTATCCCAACCTCAAATCTCTCAATCTCAAGGCTTGGCTTGAAGAGTTAGAGTTTGTTGACCTACACCTTTCTCTAGTCTGGTATTGGATATCTTGAAGGCCTCTGGGAAGCCTTCCACCAGGGCTACCTATAATTCAAAATGGAAAAGATTTTCCATATGGTGTGCTGGTAAACATATTCCCCCAGAATCTGCTGGTGTCCCATGATCCTGGGATTATTTGGTGCATTTTTCCTTAGGGCTCAGACCAGCTACCCTAAAAGTGCACCTGGCAGCTGTGTCTGTCTTCTTGTCAGCAGGTAAGCTCTCTTTATCAGCTCACCCTGTGTTCTCCAAGTTTTTTAAGGGTTGCTTCACACCAACCCCTTTCCAGGATCCTGCCCTGCTTGGGATCTTTAATATTTGCATCGCTCAGCTTATGCAACCCCCTGTTGAGCTACATTTGTTTTCAGCAGAGCTGAAGTACTTGACTTGGAAAACTGTGTTTTGGTAGCCATCACCTCTGCCAGGCGCATACGTGAGCTACGAGCCTTGTCAGTGGAGCCTGATTTCATCTCCCTTTCATAGAGAAGGTAGTCCTCAGGACTAACAGGGAAGTTTTGCCTAAGGTGGTTTCAGACTCACCTTAATCCATTCATATGTCTCTCCCTGTGTACCACTGATCATTCCTCCTCTGGTGAGAGAGATTGCACAGTTTAGATGTCAAAAAGAGCCTCTAGTTATCATATAGATGTGACTAAGGGTCACAGGTCTGAATCCTCCAATTGTTCCTCACCTATGGTGAGGTTGGTAAGGAAACTTGCCACTAAAAGATCCATTGCCAGGTGGATTGTCTCTTGTATCTAATTCTGTTATGAAAAACTGGGTAGGTTCCTCCCTCAGGCCTGAGGGCTCACTCCACTAGGGGTACAGCTGCATCTCTGGCTGCTGCCAGGGACATTCCTATCCTAGAGATATGTCAAGCAGCTACCTGGAAAACAGTTCACACTTTTACTAAGCATTACTCCTGGATATCCAGGCTAGGAGTGATGCTCGATCTTGTACCGTGGCTTCAGACCTCATTTCCCAAGTAGCTCTCTGTTCCTCCTCCATGGAGGTACTGCTGTGTAGTTCTGTATGCATAAGTCATAATATAGCAAGACTTCATGTTGTTTGAGAAAAATTACTCACCTTAGTAATTTTGTTTCTTCTAATGGAGTCTTGCTATATTATGACCTCCACCCCAGCCTGCCCCTCTCAGAACCTCTGTATCTTCCTTTCAATCTTCACCATTCATTACTTCCTGTGTAAGCCGAGGCGACCGACCACGGGAGCTTTTTTTTTAAAAAGTTGCCCTAACTTGGCCCGCTACCGAGAGCGGCGTCATGCGTCTGGCGCGTAGGGGCGTGAGCGATCACCCTCCTCCAACTCAGTTCTGTTTCTCCGCCATCGTAGGCAGCAACTGTTTCTTGAGCGTCCATTGTCCACTGCGTCAGCACCTCCTTTCTTCCTTATTTCGACGCCCGATCGTAAGACCGCCTTTTTTCTTCAGTGCCCGGTGTGTTTTCCTACTGTTTTTCTTGTTGATTTCGCTATGTCCGGGGTCCTGAGCAAACGCGAGCCAAGACGGGCCGCCACTTCTCATGCCGTGTTACTGTGGCCGCATTCGCCCCCGACCGGGCATGACGCTTGTCTGCCTGGGACCCAACCATGACATGGACTGCGAGGCCTTTTTCTCCAGATTGTCCCCGGGTCTCGTGTTCAAGTCGAAGCCCTCACGACCTTGGGACGTCATAAGACTCTGTAAGGTCTTGCCCTTCCGGTCCTCCGGCCTATACGATCTGAGGAGGAGGTCTCGCCTTTCTTGCCGAGGAGGAGGCCTCTGCGGTGTTGGGGAGCGTCAGAGTCCTCCTCCCGGGCCGCGCGGCGCTGACACCGCCTCGGGCAGTCACCTCTTCGGCAGGCTCTCTCGTGGCGGCCTCGCTTGGGCTCTAGCTCAGGTGGGACTGACGCCGCCTTGCGCCTGCTGATCCTGCTGCCATGGTGCTGGTGGACGAGACGGCGCCCTGCGGTCCCGGCGCTGCCGCGCCTGGTGACTGAGTGTGCTGGCGTGCGTGATGGCCTTGGCTCCAGGCCATGGACAGAGCGGGCTACTGCGGGCGGTGCCGCCGCTTTCCGACGCTTCGCGCCGGGGCCTCGTTCTCCAGGCTGGCTGGGTTGCCGGCTCGCTGGGGGTGTGGAGCTAGGCTGGCATGCTACCGGGTGAGGGAGGTGATGGCGCTCCTTGGTACTGGGTCACCGCGCCCCAGCCTCGGGACCCCTGGGTGGCCAGCATTGCAGTCCTGCTGGTCTCGTCCTCCTCGGAGGGGCTTATGATTCAGACGTGACCCATCCCGGCCCCCACTCTTCGAGTCTGGGTCCCCGGTGGCTAGAAGGTGCCAGGCGCGAGCGCCCTCCCTCTGTCCCCTTTCAGCCGCCTCCCTGAGGGTTCTCCGGCTGGGGGTGGCGGGAGCCCCTGGGGCAGGCGCGGGGGTGAGAGGGGAGGCTCCCTCTGAGGCCCGTGACAGCTACCTTACGGGTGCTGTCACTCTCTAGGGACAGGGGGATGCTGTGGTCGGAGGAGGGCCCTCTCGGAGTCCGAGGGTCGAGGGCAGGGGGTCTGCTGCTCGGTCTTCCTTGGCCACCTCAGGGGGTGGCCAGGAGCAGTGCAGAGCCTCATGCCTCCCTCAGGGTTCTGGTGTCCTTGATGGCGTTTGTGCGGACTGCCCTTCTGGATCCATACAGTCCAGCGTGCCGTCTGGGGAGGTTTCTCCCCAGGGCTCTTTCAGGCTCCGCTTCCCCAGAGTTCCGTTCTGCGGCCTGGTCTGATATCCGGGATCCCCCTTTCCAGGGCTCCTTTCCCCGGATTCCAGAGCCCTCGCAGAGAGCAGTTGCCTCCGCGGAGGTGCCCCTCTCCCATCTCTCTGCCTTCACCACCCCCACTCCCAGGCCATGTCGGCCCTACGGGTCCGTTATCCTGGGAGCAGTTCAGGGGTTCTGCGGCGGCCTTCCCCTCATACGTTAGGTACATGCATGAGCGGGTCTTTCGACTCTCCCCACCGCCGCAGGAATCCTCTGGGCATTCCAGTTCCCCATCATCCTCGTCTTCCTCCTCCAGGGAGAGGAACCCTGCTCATCTGTCCTCCGATGCTGATTTCACAGAATATCAGCGTTTCCTCTCGAGGATGGTGAGGATCTCCAGTTTCCTACGTTGAAGAGACAGTACCGAACGGGAGGCGCTGGAATTCCTTGGTGAATTCAGTGCCCAGCATCTGGTGGTACCTTCCTGGCCTATCCCTTCCAGGGGCGCTCTATCGGTCATGGCAGTCCCTGCCGCTTCTTCCCCAGCCCGGCGGACTGCCAGCGTGGGTATTGTGCCTCTGAGTCTCTAGGTTCCCTTCCCAACCCGTCCTCAGGTTTGGTATACCTGGATACTCCTTCTGGGCGCCATTGCCTGGACGCACAACCGCCCACGGTTCGGACTCTCTCCAGTTCGACCGTTGGGGCGAAGTGTTCTCTTCTGCTCGTGCGGTGCATGTATTGCATCACATCAGGCTCACCGCGCTGCCTACAACCGGCATCTGTGGTCGATGATGTCCCAGCTGCTGGCATCTATGCCTGACGCGAACAAACCAGACAAGCGTTGCCCTCTCGCGGTGGGCCTGGAGCTGGCAAGACACCAAGCAAGGGCATCTTATGGCGCCAATGAGGGTGGCTTCCAGGCTTGCGGGGACAGCGATCTGCATCAGGCGGACGGCATGGCTTCGTCTTTCCAGGTTGTCACCCTGGCCCGGCGTGGGTGATTCGCTCCGCCTTCCGGGGACCCGTCTTTTCTCTTCAGAGCTAGGAGACTTTACAGGGCTCCTCCGTCTCCTCGTCCTCGGAGGCACCTCCTAGCTCTTCTCCCTCTTAGGCTTTCTGAATAAGCCAGGGTCTTCTCCTTCTGTTTCTCACCAGCAGAGGCTGGGGTCTTGTTCCCTCAGGGTATGGCCTCTTCCCCTCCAGGGAAGAGGAGCTTATACTCACCCAGGAAGTAATGAATGGTGAAGATTGACAAGGAAGATAGGAAAGTGCATTGCCTACCGTAATTCTTGATCTTCTCTTGTATCTTCACCATTCATTACTACACTCCCACCATCCCCTCAGTGCCTCTTCCTGTGGCTTCTCCACCTCCCGTCTCCTTCCTCTCTCTGCATTTATATAAAATATAGGGAAAATTCCTTAAATTTTCCAAAAAAAAAAAAAGATCTTTCTTGAGGGGGTTCTAAAATCCAGAAAAATTACTTACTCTAAGATTCATGGGCCATCTCGTGGATTGCATTGGCGATCAGACTGCACAACTATCTCTTGCTATTCTTATGGCAAGATACCTCTGGGGTTTTGGCCTGGCTCAGGCTATTCAGTTTGATCCTGCAATCCCGTGTTCAGATAGTTGCCCACAAATCTGATCCCCCTCTATTCTTACCTTGCAGAGCAGAGCGAGTATCGTCTGTTCCTTTCTCTTTAAAAAAAAAAAAAATGCTGAGGAACTATCTCCGACTGCTATAGGCATCTTGGTATCTGGGTCATGCATCTAGTTAAAAAAAAAAAAAAAAATTTTTTTATCTGTAAAAAAAATGGAGAAATCAAACAAGAAGGCAAATGAGAAGGTAGGCTATCCTTCTCGCTGTTTTGCTAGTGGTTTCTCCCTTTAAGTGTCCTCCTGGACAATTTTTACAGTAGAGCTCTGCTGACCATATCCAATCTTAGCCAGCCTAAGCCTTGGCCAGCCTTAGCCAGTCAGTCTGAGTTCCATTTCTATCTTGAAACGCCTGAAAGGCTTATATTTTCCATTTCTAAACCCTGAGCAGCGCTCTCATGCTGCTGGGTTTTATTCTTCCCTCCTCGGCTGTCCTCCACTTAAAGGCCCTCCACGGCCAGGAGCCGAGGTGGTGTCAAGGCAATGGCATGTTGAAGATGAGGACTATGCCCTCCTGAGTCTGTCTAGCGGGTTCGGTGAACCTTCTCTTCAGCTCTATCTCCGGGATTCTTGCTTCCCTTTAGTCGAGCCTTCAGCTACAAGCTAACTATGCTTTCGTTGGGCCTTCTGGTCCTTCAACATCCCATCTCTCTCTTTCTTCTTCTTCTTCTATTTTCTCATTTCCTTACTCATCTCTCCTCCTAGAGTCGCCCAGGTAAGGAGGCCCTGCACTCCCTAGGCTAGGGATGTTCTTATCTCTCTGTCCTTCCTCCATCGGCTTATTCCTTTTCAGTTCATTCTTCCTTGCTTTGCTATCCCTCGGCTATCTTGCCTCGCTATCTATATTTTCTGCTTTCACTTTTGCCTCTCCGGCTCACAGAACTGAGTTGGAGGAGGAGTCGATTCTGCTTGCCGCCCTCGCATGTCGATGCGTCGCTTCGGAGGGCGTAAACGTTAGACAAACTTTAAAAAAAAAAAGCTCCCGTGACGGGTGCGCACCTCCGGCTTACACCCAGGAAGTAATGAATGGTGAAGATACAAGAGAAGATCAAGAATTACGGTAGGTACGTAATTTTCCTTTTTGGGATGTGGGTGGGCAGTGCAATGTTGGCACTTCTTTGGTGCCCACTTCCTTTCACCCTTCTAGGGTGCTTAGGTGTTATGTTTAAGTTCTTCTTGAATCCCCCGACTTGAGTCTTTGTTTTGGGATCAAGATCAAAAAGGTGTTTTTGTAAGTTAGTAGCCAGTGGCTAGTGTAGGTTTACGGCTTCCACACAGAACCTTAGTGAGTTTTTGCTCGTAAAGATCTGACAGTTTAAGTTTGAGCTTCAACAAACAGAGTGTTTAACCGAGCTCGCGCTCAAGATTCCATGCCCTGCATGGAAGTTAACTCTTTCACCTCCGGAGCAGTTCTAACCTGGGGTTATACTGCATATGTCATAATATAGCAAGACTCCATAGAAGAAACAACATTACTAAGGTGAGTAATTTTTTCTTCTAGCGCCTCCGGTGCTGTCCCACTAGTGTGAATGAGTGATGGAGACTGTCCAAGAAGATCAATAATTATGGTAAGTATGTAATTTCCATTTTAGTTCCTGTTACTTCGCCAGAAGGATTTCTGAACTTCACGCACTGATGTGCAAAGAACCTTATTTGGTTTTTCACCAGGACAGGGTGTCCCTAAGGACAACTCCAAAGTTTCTGCCCAAGGTGGTCTGAGCTCTCACCCTCAATCAGGACATTGACTTACCAGTGTATTTTCCTAAATACTCTAATAGAGGAGAGCTGCTGCACACTCTAGATGTGCATAGGTGTCTAAGATACTACTGACCAGAACCAGGCACCACCGTAAATCTGATCAGCTTTTCATCTCCTTCACCCATAGGATGATGGGAGCTCCGGTTTCTAAACAATCACTGTCCAGGTGGCTCATCCATTGTATCACGTTCTGTTACCAAAAACGTAACAAACCTTTACCAGGCACAGTTAAGGGACATTCCACAAGGGGGTGGCTAGCTCCTTTGCGGCCATGAAGAACATGTCCATTTCAGCCATCTGCGCAGCAGCTACCTGGAGCACTGTGCACACCTTTATTAGGCATTATAGCCTAGATGTTGCATCACGGCGAAGAGCTGGTTTTGGTTTAGCAGTCCTTCAGGGACTACTATCCTAGGCTTCGGTCCAACTCGCGATCTCTACCTGGCCTCCTCCCACCTGCGAGGGATTTCCAGTATTGCTTGGGAATCAGTCCTAATGGTGTAACCTGCTGCAAGAGCCATTTCTCGAAGTAAGATAGTACGGGAGGCGCCGCTTTGGCACTCGCCACTTTGGGGCCGAAGGCTCCCCCGGTGTCGCACCTGTAGCTTGGAAGGCCTGGGTCGGTGCCGTCCTCGACACCATCTGTCAGTACCGTTTTGGGCCTCAGCACCGTGGGCCCTGATGGTGCCGGCACCGGTTTGTCGCTCGGCGCCATTGCTGCTGTCGGTGCCGTTTGCAGTGCTGATGGGGCTGTCGGGCCGTGGGGGCTCTATGGCATCATTCCTATCTGTTTCTCGCCCTGTGTCGTTTCGCGGCGCGAGGTCCAGTTCTGGAGCCGTTCATGGCTCTGAACATGGATACGGCACCGTGAGGGTTTTCGACCTCGGCGCCGACAGCGCTGTCGGGCCGGCCATCGCATCGCCTCTGTCCTCGGGCGCCACCACGGGCGCCATGGGACAGGTCGCCACCATGGTGGTATCCAGCCTCAGCACCAGGAGCGTGGCCAGAACCGTCATCAGCGCCGTTGCTGATCTCGGCACAGCTTGCGTGTGCCGTGGGTCAGGATGGCGCTCGTGACAGGCTCCGCCCGAGGCTGCAACCCTTGTTGGGGCCTTGTCCTCTTCTGGCATCATTCGCAGTGTGGAGGGGGGCACCCGCGCCAACTCTGGTGCAGTCTCTGGTCCTGGTACCCTGTTCACTAGAGATGGCAGCAGGTGTCCGCGTACTGTTTGTCACAGGACTTCGATCGCCACCTCTTCGGAGGAGGAGGAGTCGGACTCCGAGTCAGATGGGCAGTCTGACTCTCTGGAGTTGGTTGCGAGCATGGACACACTGGTAGTGTCCTCGTCAGACCCCTTCTGAGGAGTGGACAGTGACTGCTGGGGCCAGGGTCAGGGGTTCTGACAAGCAGGCAGTGGTGCAGTCCACCATTGCCCTGCAGCCTGGCCTCGGAGGGTTCTCTAACCCCTCAGCAGTGGTACCCCCTCCTGTGGTGTGCCTGGATCACCCAACTTTGGGGCCAATTAGAGCACCCACGGGAGGGATAGTGCTTCTTCCTGGATAGCCCTTCGGGGGCCGACCAGAGCTGTCAGTTGCCTAGGCTGTCTTTTCGAGGAGGAGGGTGCTCGATTCCAAGAGGTCAAGGGCATGGGGTCTGTGCGGCGGTCTTTTTCTGGAACCCACCCAGGCTCTGGGAGAAGCCGTAGTACAGATCTCCGCTCTTCCCCCTCGGTTTCCTTGAGAGGGCCCCATTCTTTGGAGGTAGGGGACCATCCTTCTGGACCTACATGGCCCCGGTCACCTCACAGGGAGATTCTTCAGGGCGCAGCCTAGGCAGTACCAGGTTGGCTGTTCAGCTGTCGGCTGTGGAGTCTTCCGGTGCACTCCCTAGCCCAGGCGGAGGTCAACTGATCCCCGTTGTCGGTTCTGCCCCTTTTCCTCTGCCACCTTCTCCTGTGCTCCCAGGCATTCATGGTCCTAGCGAGCCTCTCTCCTGGGAGCAGTTCAGAGCTCAGGCTGCTCAGTTTCCCTCTTACGTTCCGGCAGTGGACAGACAGGTTTTCAACCTCCCCTGAGCATACAGCTTTTGAACCTTTGAGGTCCTCTGACTCTTCATCCCTCTTCTGGAGAGAGGAGCCGTCTGTCCACATCTCTCCAGCTGCTGATCTCACTGAGTATCAACAATTCCTCGTGAGGATTTTAGAGGACCTGCATTACCCATCCCACTCTACATAATCCAGAGCACTCAGCCGCACTCCTTTCTAGAGCAGTTCAGTGAGACACCCTTGTGGTGCCCTCCTGGCCTACTCCCTTCGGGAGCGCTTTAGTCCCTGGCAGAGACCCTTTTCCGGAGTTCCTGCCCCTAGGGATCTCTCGCGAGGTATTGTGTCTCCAGGTTCCATACCTCATCCTCAGTCAGGATTGATGCAGCTGGACACTCCTGATGGGCTTTGCACCCTGCACCATGGCTGGCCCCCCAGATTAAGATTCTTCGGATTTTGACTTCTGGGGGAGGAGAACCTTCTACTCGGCATGGTTACTGCACTCTATTGCAGCACAGCAGACCCACTATGCAACCTATGACAGGTTCTTGTGGTCCAGACTGGGTCAGCTCCTAGCCTACATGCCTGACACGGAGCAAACCAGACAAGCCATTGCACTCTCTGCACGTGGCCTGGAG
This sequence comes from Neoceratodus forsteri, assembly GCA_016271365.2. NCBI lineage: Eukaryota > Metazoa > Chordata > Ceratodontiformes > Ceratodontidae > Neoceratodus > Neoceratodus forsteri. Next base: position 1,501,699,004 of record CM057450.1, on the reverse strand, counting down.
ATAGCAAGGGCATCGTCTCCCATCAGAGTAATATCCAGAAAATCAGTCGCAGTTTTATGCATGACTGAGGCGAATCTAAGATTTAGTGTATTAATACTGAGCCACTTGACAAATTCTTCGGCTTTTTTTACACCCCCAGTCCAAATACATAAACAATCAGCAATATATCGCCCCCACTTGGCGATATACTGAAAATATGGATTCACATTTTGATGGGGCAATATATTGATGATTGTTTATGTATTTGGACTGGGGCTGTAGAAAAGCCAAAGAATTTGTCAAGTGGTTCAGTATTAATATAGATGATGTAACAGGCAGAATAAGTACAGAAGGTTTCAAGAAAAACTTCCACTAACTCCTTCTAAGAAATGATAGCTGCCATCCACACAAGCTTAAAAATCTGTTCCTATGGACAGCTGGTTAGAATCCGAAAAAACTGCTGCAAAGGCTTAGGGAAAGGGGTTATACATCTGAAATATTGAATGATGCCGTGACGAAAGTACAGAATAAAACACAGGCAGAATTACTAAGCTGGAACACAAAAAAAATTGTAAAACAGACACCATAAATGAGAAAATCACATGCTCTCTGGAACATAACAAAGTTTCTGGGGAAGTGGGAAATGTGGTTTGGATATGCTGGGATATCTTAAAGGGGAGATTATTATTTATTATTTAGTTTTTGTTGACTGGGTAAGTGCACTGACTAGACAAATCCTGCCTATTTTCAGGCACGACCCAGGGAGGGGATACAGATGAATGCCAACTGACCTTGAACCAGATTAAGCTGTTGATCTCAAGTTTAAAGATATATTACTAGACACACCCAGAATCACCTTTAGAAGGATGGCAAATTTAAAAGAAAAACTGGTTAAAAGTATTTTTTTTAAGAAAGAAATACCCACAAGCACATGGCTGCCTAGTAAACCTGTGGGCAATCACAAATGTAAGAGGTGCAATGTGTGCCAGTGTATGATTACTGGCAAGGAACTAACATTACCAAATGGCATATGTATCAAGATACAAGATTTTATATCTTGCACCACTACATTCCTTGTATACATTCTTTGGTGCAAAGAAGTGCAAAGTAATGCACCTGGGAAACAAGAACCCAGGGGAAGATTACACAGTGGGGGGAGGTAGTAACAACAACAGAAATGGAAAGGGACCTGGGGTAATCATATCAGATGACCTTAAGGTTGGCAAGCAATGTGAGAAGGCGGTAGGGAGGGCTGGGGGGATACTGGGATGTATAGGGAGAGGCATCACCAGCAGAAAACAGGAAGTTGTTATCCCCCTGTACAGACAGTTGGTGAGACCCCATCTGGAGTACTGCATCCAGTTCTGGTGACCCCATCTCCGCAAGGACATAGACAGGATGGAGGCAGTTCAGAGGAGGGCAACTAAAATGGTGCAGGGTCTGCAAGAAAAGCCATACGAGGAGAGGCTAAAGGAGCTTAATATGTATACCCTTGAGGAAAGGAGGGAGGGGACATGATAGAAACATTTAATTACCTCAGTGGAATCAACAAAGTCCAAGAGGGTAGCATCTTTCAGAAAAAGAGACGTGCAAGAACAAGGGGACACAATTTGAAGATAGAGGGGGGACGGCTCAGGGGCAATGTGAGGAAGTATTTTTTCACAGAGAGGGTGGTGGACGCATGGAACAGCCTTCCTGAGGAGGTTGTGGGGTCTAAAACTGTGGGAGAATTCAAGAATGCATGGGACAGACATAAGGCAATTTTAGTGAGGGGTAGGAGGTAGTAGGATGTTGGGTAACTGGGATCTGCAGTTTATCCTCTAGGTAGGGAAATGGGCAGACTAGGTGGGCCAAGCGGTCCTTATCTGCCGTCATCGGTATGTTTCTGTGTTTTCTCTTGCACAAAATGTGTTTGAATATGTAAATTAGCATTTTTCTAATATGTAAATAATTTCTGCTAAACTTCGTTTTTTGTTTTCTTTAAGTAAATATTTTCCAGTATAGATGGCCTGCATGAATTTATGCTTCATGTTCTTGATACAAAGGTCCTGGACAGACCTCACAAACAATCTCTCTCCATTGCCTCCTGTCAGTAATTTGAAATTAGGTAGTAAGTAAAATGCCACATTTTTTTTACTTCATTTGTTAAATGGATGTTTATATCTATTTGTCATGTTTCCTATTAGATCTGCAAATTAATATAGCTTCAGTGTATCCCAGTTACAGAGAACCTGTTTAGCCAATAAGTAGTGCAATTTGAAATAATAGGTAATCATAGCCAAAAAGAGTTAAAATAATAAAATATCAAGGTTCTTGTATCCCGCACTGTGTATCTTTTCCATTATAAGAAAATGTATTTTGTTTACCATAAATAGTTAGTGGTGTGTTGCTTAGTATATATAAAATGAGTAATTTAAGAAGTTATGACATACAGACATGATTTGATATTTTGTTAATTAGGTTTAACATTTTTTTTTTTGTTAATAGGTGATTAGTTGTTTAATAATGATGTGACAGCTCTAGAATGGATTTAAATGTGTATTGCTTACCAGGATGTAAAACACCCCCTTGAAGGCACTAAGCCACAACGCTTGGGTCTCTCTCAAGGTGGATCTTTAAATATAACTAGTTGCTTAAACTGTTGTTTTTGTGTTTTTTTTTATGTGGTTGGAGTGCAGTAGTTCAGGAACTTTTTGCTTTATGGTCGGGGTAGCCACCCTTCTGCTGTGAACCCCCTCACACATTGAGCTCAATCTGAGTTCATTTTTGTTTCGCAAGACTTTTTCACCTGGCTCAAAAACTTTTTATTTTACCCCATGGTCATATTACACCTTCTGCTGGTTTTGGGCCTCTTCCTGATTACTTTAGGCGATTTCAACATATTTTACAAGCTTCTTTCTCAGGGTACACATATAAGATGTAATAGATTGTTTCTGATGGGGGTTATCTTCCCATGTTTCTTTTATTACATCTAGTGGCCCTCTAGGTTGTCTCCGTACAGCATTTCAAATGGTGAAAAACCTGTTGATGCCTGTGGCACTTCTCTGTAAGCAAAAAGTAGGTAAGGTAAGTACTGGTCCCCGGTATTTTACTTCCCCTTTTACAAACCATTTTAACATGCGCTTTAGGGTTTGATTAAAACACTCAAAAAAATGTCTGTCTGAGGGTAATAAGGGGAGGTTCTTATGGCAGTGATACCTAGTAGCCGGGACAGCTCCTTCAGTAATGCAGCACCAAAATTACTACTCTGATCAGTAATACTCTCTTTTGGTATGCCCACGCTGTTGAAAATTTTGGGAAGCTCTGCTGCAATGTTTGGGGCTATGATAGTATGCATAGGAACAGCCTCTGGGTATCGAGTAGCATAATCACATACTACCAAAATGAATCAATTTCCCTTTTTACTTTTGTCTAAATTGGCCAACCACACATCCATTGCAATTATCTCAAAAGGCACATCTATCAAAGGTAGGAGCATCGGGGCCACCTTGTCTTTTTTAGTCACTGGGGTTTCTGACACTCACACAGGAACTGCAATAAGTAGCAACATCTTCATGAATTCCAGGACAATGCAATCTGTACAGCAATCTAACAAGGGTGCAATCCCTTCCTGAATGACCAGCCATAGGACTATCATGTGTTATCTGTAACAACTCAGATCTATACTTTTGTGGTATAACCAATTGTTCCATCTGGTCCTGTGTCTGAGGTTTAACCCAAACTGTGTATAGTAGCCCATTACATTTTTTAAACATAGGTTCACCCTGTTTTGGTTTCACCCCTAGCTGCTTAAAATAACCCTGGAGAGAAACATCATTAGCTTGCTCTGAAATAAAATCACAATCAGTTATCAGTTTAGCTTCAGCATTTTCATATTTTAACCATTAATGTCCATCAGTCTTTTGTTGCCACTGTTGTTTCAGATGTCTTCTTTCTTTCCTGGACTTTCGGATCTTGGAGCTATTCTCAAACAAGTCCGAATCAAAGTCACTGAAAGGAAAAGTGTCCCCACTGTTTGAGATTTTTTTTGCCTGGGCTCTTGTCACCACAGCTGCTGAAACATCAGGATTTACTCCTCTTTGATTAACTCAGTAAATCCAGGAAAGTCATTTCCAATAATCACAGGTAACTTACTGTAGGTACTACCCCACTTTCATTTGGTGCGACACCCTATTAATAGTCAGAGTCAGCAGGCTGGTGGGATAGTATCAGTGTCCCTGTGGATGCAGATGACGCCAGTACCTGGTCCTTTTGGACAGTTTTCCTAGCACTTCAGTATGTACTAGGGTCTGTCTGCTTCCCAAATCTATAAGTCCCTTCACAATCTTATCTCCCACCTTCACATCTGTTAAGTACTTAACCCAATTTGCTAAGGACAAATCTGTTCCAGTATCACTCTTCTTACTATGACAATTCTTGCAATATCACCTGGCTTATTATAGTTATAGCAAATAAAATCTTTGGATGCAGATTTGTTACCCCCACCAGAGTTCTTATCAGACTTGGAGTTTAAATGGGAAAAAGAAAGTCTTAGCTTGGCTGTTACCTCGCTGCTGTGGCATCTATCTGGCCATATGGTAGTCTTCAGCCAAAGAAACAGCCTTTTCGCCACTTTCTGATTGGTTTTCTTTTACCCAAAGCTGCAAATCTGTAGGCAGGATATTTATGACATGCTCTATTGCAAATGTGTTGATAATCTGTGGGACTGTTTTGCTCTCTGGTCGGAGCCATTTTTTTTAGGAGTTCTCTGAGTCAGGTGAAGGGTTCTCGAGGATTGTCAATTGAGTTATACTTAAGAGACCAAAATCTTTGCCTGTAGGTCTCTCCTGAGATGTCATACCTTTTCAGGATTTCGCTTTTCACCAGGTCATAGTTTTCTGACTGTGCAGCATCCATAGTGCTGTAGGCAAGTTGGGCTTTCCCTGTCAGGTAGGGTACCAGTCTTATTGCCCATTGCTGCTTTAGCCACTGGCAGGCTGTGGCAAGCCTTTCAAAAGTTGTCAGGTATGCTTTGATATCATCGGAGGGACACAACTTTGTAAGTTTAATGTATTTCAAGTTGCCTGTGTCCTGTTGGTCATCTGGATCTGTGCCAGATTCTCTGCCTTTGATAGCCTGCAAGGCATCCAGCCACCGCTGCTCCTGTCACTGCATCTCTTCTCTCCTCTGCTGCTCAAGTTCTTGCATTTCTTCTTTTCTGTGTTTCTCCGTCTCTTTTTGTTGTATAGCCCTCCGTTTGAAAAAGGCAGTCAGGCTTTCAGGTTCTGTCACTGCCTGTTCTTTTTCTATAACTGGTGCTAGCTGTACCGTCTCAGCTTGGATTCTGTCTCTGCTAGTTTTGTTGCTATTCTCCTGGTAACCACTTCTGGGCTTGCTGCTGCAGAATCCATACCATTCTTCTATGCCTCTCTGCTACCCAGTCAAGTACCCACACACAAAACTCCAGGCTTAGAGTATACATGGTGTAAATCCCACTTCTAAAACCATCTGTCGTCGGGGCACAGGTCAGGAAGCATTGGAAAACGAGGAGCAGTTGTAAAATTCACAACAAAAGTTTTATTATTAACAGTAAAATAAAAAAATAAAATTGTTCAGGATAACTATTTACAATGGCAGTAGAAACATAGAAAAACAGTCATTCTGAGTTTTTCTTAATTTTCAATCTCAGTCTCTGTCTCTCTCTTTTTGCAGAATATTGCAGCTCCTTTTTTATAAGTCTGTGCAGCAGCTCGTTAAGAAAATAGCGTGCTTCTCACATAGGCCCTGTCACACTCGCCTCTGTAACGTTACAGAGTGCCCAAACCGTTACCACAACAGTTTGCGTGTAGACCTGCAACGTTACAGAGGCGTTTTTAACCATTGTTAAAACCACATATGAGGTGGTTTCAACAACAGTAATGAAACCGGTCCCGCTGTGGTAACGTTATCGCGGTAGTGTGGATGGTGGTAACGGTCCCCAGGACCGAAGCGCAACGCGGAGCGCATTGTGGATCGGTGACGCCATAACAGTCGCCCGGGTTCCCGATGTGTGGACCGGCAGTGCCGGTCCCGTGAATGTACACCACGAGGTGTGGACGCATCGTTCGGCCAGCCGTAACGGATTGCATCCGCTACCGGCCAGAGCGTGTAGTGTGGACGGGCTAGTGTTCTTTGTGTTTCCAATGTTCTTGTCAGTTTCCCCAAGTACAACAAAAGGAACATTGTGACCCAGAACTCTGACCTCTTGTTTACATCTTCTGCAAAGGGCTTAAAAATTGCATCTCAGATTAACCCCTTGAGTTCCAAATAGTTTTGCAATCGTTTCAACAGTATAACTATATACTGTTTTAGCTAAGCAATCATTTCATCAGTGTGTGTGTATATGTATATATATATTTATGCAATAGGCGTGGACATAAATCCTATGTGATAAATCTGAGCTACTATGAGATAAATTCAAAATTTTATATTTATACACATAGTAGACGCATCATCACAGATTTATATACATAGTAGATATGTCACAATCACTCCGGAACTCATTTAGAATGGTCAGCCTCAGTGCCAGAGCTAACTATATTCAAATGCAAATAACTTTAAAACGAAAAAGATAGCATAGTGCTGTGAGCATCAAAGTTGTGTAGCACATAATTATCTACAAAATGAGTGGTACTTCATTTATAGATACCTTATAGATTTTTATAATTAGCAAAAAAGAGCAGAAAATGCAATTTTTTGTTCACTTTTTTGACAAACATATGCAAAAAAAAGATAAACAATCAAAAGCAAATGTCCCTGCACTGACAGAAAGCATCCCTGTTGCATAAATGAAATACACAATGGTGAGCTGTCAGATAAATGATTTATCTACACTTCGTACTGTTTGACCTCGGACATCTCACTCATGGCTTATGCCACTCGCGAGGTTACCCGAGGTCAAACAGCACTTGTGTAGATAAATCATTTATCTGACAGCTCACCATCGTATATCCCTTATATATATATAGTTTTAAACAAAGGAATCCCAGTATCAATTAGATTTCCAAGAAATGATTCACACATATTTTTATACCAGCAGATATGGGGCAGAAAAGACAGAACAGCAAGTGAAGGTAGAGAGATAGCGAGAGGCAGAGAATTGCAAAACCGTCGGGGTGACCAAGACCTAGGTCTCACAAGAAAATTTGATTGCACAACCAGACAGAGAAGAGACAGAAAAGGAGAGGACAGAACATACCCTTGCATTTAAACGCTTTCTCCATTACAACTGGGACAGGGCCATATTCAACCCTGTCACAAAGCTGAGCCACTGACATGTTGTGGATAGGCTCGTGGTTGGCCAAAATAGCACAGTGATGCACCTTCACTGTCTAGTATTGCAGTCCTGCATTCGACAGGTCTAGAAGGTACTCCCAACACCTTGTCTGGTGAATAAGAAAAGGGGTCCAGGGAGGACTTTGCACACCAAATGGAAAATCGTTTCCACTTTGCCGTGTAGGTCTTCCCAATGGATGGCTTACGTGCTGCTAGGAGGACGTCAGAGATTCTGTGAGAGACATTGTACTTACCCACTTCTGTCTCCTCAGGAGCCAGCGTGGAGATGAAAGGACCGCAGTTTGGGACGGACCACTGGACCCTGGGTCAGGATTTCTGTTTGAAGTGGAAGTTTTCTTAGTGGAACCTCTGATAATCTGTTGATTAATGGAAACCATATCTGACGAGGCTAGTATGGGGCGATGAGAATCATGCTGCCCCCCCGTGCCTCCAGCTTGAACAGCACCCTCTGAATTAAGGGAAGGGGAGGAAATGCATACAGAATGTGTCTTGTCCACCGCAGTCTGAATGCATCCTGACAATAAATGCCAGGTTCTGGATCTCTGGAGCAGAACAGAGGCAGTTTTGTGTTGAGTGCAGAGGCAAAATGGTCCAGGTCCAGTGCCCACTCTTCTGGAATAGCAATTGCATGATGTTTAAGTCGAAGACCATTCGTGAGGATCTGCCTCCATTCTGCTGAGGCGGTCCACCAAATTGTTCTGCATTCCTGGCAGGTAGACCGCCTGGATCAGGGCTTTGTGCTCGAGACACCATTCCCACACTCTTATGGCTTCCCTGCACAGAGGGTAAGAATGTGCTCCATCATGTTTGTTGATATAGTACATCACTGCTTTGTTGTCTGTCTGAAGGAGAATTACCTTGTGACAGAGGACATCCTGCAGGGCTCGGACAGTGTACAGGACAGCTGTCATCTTCAGGACATTGATGTGCAGCTGGGACTCATCCTGACCCCACAGGCCCTGGGTGTGGAGATACTGACAGTGAGCTCCCCAACTGGTCAGAGATGCATCCATGGTGATGATGATCTGTGTCTCCAGTGGGGCAAAGGGAAAACCTTAGAGAAGGTTGTCCTCCTGAGTCCAACAGGTGAGTGACCTTGTTAGGGGCTACGTCCACCTTGATGTGGAAGGACTGTGCATGTAGTCGGAGACCACTGAGTGCTGAGCATCCATTGTGTGGTTCATATGTAAGTGGACCAGGGCACCATGAACCCAGGCGACTCCATGAGACCAAGCATCCGTTGCATCGAGAGAGCTTGAACTGAGTTGTTCTCCTTGATGAAGTGCGCCGTCAGGAAAATGGTGTTTCTCCTGTCCTCTGGGAGGAAGGCTCATGCTCTGGAGGTGTCCAGGAGAGCTCCTATGAAGAGAAGTTGTTGGGAGGGTTGAAGCTGTGATTTTCCCAGGTTCAGTAGAACTGCCATGGATGTGAGGATCTTGGAAGTCATGGCAACTGCTTCCTGTGTCCCTTGTCTGGAGGAGCTCCTAGGAGCCAATCATCCAGATACAGGAACACTTGGATTCTAAAATTTCTGAGATGCACCGTGAATAATGCAATGCACTTTATAAAGACTCAAGGCGCTGAAGATAGCCCAAAGGGCAGGACTCTAAATTAGTAGTGCTGGCCCAGAGTCACGGGTGAGATACTTATGGTGGCTTGGGTGCACTGGGATGTGTTGGTGGGTGTCCTGCATGTCCAGAGATGACAGCCAATCGTTTTGATGAATCAGAGGAGGAGCATTCCTAGCAGTATCATCTTGTGTTGCTGTTTCTTTGTGGCTGAGGGGCTTGGATCTTTTAAAGCCCCTTGGCCTTTACCACAAAAGGACTGTCAGTTATGAAACTGCCAGCGGTTTCCGCCCCGTTGAGGGGTGGCAGGGGCCAGTCTGGCCATTTTAATAGCATTCCTAGCTTTCTGAGTGGCCTCCAGTGCCTGCACCACCTGTGGGCCAAACAGATATACACCATCAAATGGAAAATTCATGACTGTCTGCTGAGCATCATTTGTGAATCCCAAAGTCCTTAGCCATGAGTGATGCCGGGTGCATATCCCAGCTGCAGCTGCTCTAGAAGCAGTTTCAAAAGTGTCCATAACAGCGTTAAGTTGCTGATTGTTGGACTCAGTGCCCTTAGTAATGGTCTGAAGAAGCTCCGAGCTAATGTCCGACTCCGGAAGAGCCTCCACAATTTCTTTGAGTGAATGCCAGAGGGTATACTCATACAGAGAGAAATAACCCTGATAGCTAGCAGTACACATGCTAGGGTAGCAGCAGCAAACACTCGCTTCCCCAGAGTATCAGTTTTATGGGATTCTTCATTCACTGGATGAGCTGTGGATTCCTGAGGAACAGCGGCTTTGTCATTCTCTGCCAAGACCACTATGGTGTCCGAAAAGGCTTGAGAGGCAAGGATTGGTCTATCATTAGGGGAAGTATATTTCCTGTTTATGGACTTAGCCGTCGAAGGAATGAGCGCTGGTCTGTACCTCACTATTTGAGAAACAGTCTTGAAAGAGGGTTCTACTGGAGGTGTCAGTTCCACAGAAATTTCAGGAACATGCAGATATGGAAGGTGTAAAAGCTTCCCAGGATCCACCTCAGAAGTCTGGAGAGACAGGGTGGCATTCATGTTCTTCAGAAGAGACTTAAAAGAAAGGTCTTCGACCAAAGGTTCTGATGAAGTGGATGCTTACTTTCCACTCCAAAGGATGAATCCTCCTAAGATCCTCTGCTAATCATAGGTCAGGATGAGGTTCAGTATAGTTTCCTACTAATCCAGAAGGGATAGCATAGAAGGGAAAGGGAGGAAGAAGAACAGGAGGAGGCGGTACCCGAATCTGAGTCGATAATCCTGGCACCCATGCTGGCGCTGGTGCCAAAAACGGCGCTGACGCAGCAAATGGCACTGCCAAGGCTGGAGCAGAGGGCGGTGCCACGACAGGCGCCAGCCAAGCGACCGGGGTCCCCAAACTCAACACTGGGACACCCAAAGTTGGAGATCTGAAAGAATAAAAAGAAAGTAGGAGAAGACAGTACCTTTGCTGGCCCCTGTGCCGCAGCCCTGTGAGGGAGGAAAAGCACAAGGGAGTGGCATCGATGGCACTGAAGAAGGTGTCGCGTGACTAGGCTGACCAAACCGCTCCAACCGTGAGTTCGGGCCTCCTAGGCCCAAAGGTCCCGGAGTCGGGTCCGCAGGCAAGGGCAGTCGGGACAAATGCTCCATTGCTCCATAAGAGCAGTCCAATGATGAAACTGCTCACCGGAAGACCCCCCCCAAGGGGTGGGGAGGGACTCCGGAGCCAAGGAACATGGCCACTAAGAACTGAAATAAAATAAAGTATGCAGAATTCCCCACACTCGAGCTACAGTCAGTTGGAGTCCTGTAATGGTAAAGGCAGCGCAGGTCTTCTGCCACAGGATGAAAATACAGGCTGATGTAGATGTTGCGAACAGTCTCTCCTGCTGGCGTCCAGCAACAGTGTGTGGAGAGCAGCTGAGTGTGAATCTGGTGGAAAATATGGTAAAATGACCAAGTTATGAGTGAACGTTGAAATATTTCAATGATCTTCAAGGCTAACTCCCTCCATTGAGTCACATAATTTAACTGTAAGCTATCAGCATCAGGACCACCCAGAAATGTTTGCAGGATGGGACTGCCCATGTCAACGTGCCTCATCGGCGCCTGTATAATGTGGGTGTCCCCAGCATGCCTCAGTTCTTTCTCCCCCCATCAACCGCTCATTCTCCACCGCTGCTGAAGAACGCCATTGAACATTTGCAACTATTCACTAATGCTGCTACTTCTTTAAGTTTGTTATTTTGAACTTTCTTTTATGCTGCCACTGAAAGACAAGGAACTGTTGTTCCACTATTGGTTCTTCAGTGACATTAAGGTTTATAAAATGATGACCACTTCATTTGTATCTGTTGCCTCGGTACAAACCACATCATTAAAGCCTGGTCAAGTTGCCAGAGTTTTAACCAGGCAACCAGGTGACATCACAAGAAGGCTTTAGAAGTTTTTCCAAAGCGACAAGAAATAGAGAAACAGATTGCGGCCAAGGCAGCTTCACTGTTGTCAGCTGTTTCTGCTCCCAGTTCATTGGCCCCTTGATCCCCGTGGTTGATGGCAGCCATTGCAGAATCATCGCAGCAAAGGTTAAGTCTTTGAAAAGGCAGAAAAACACTGCCATTCCAAAAACGACAAGTGCCAGAAGGGTAGGGATGCTTTTCCAGACTGTTCCCATTTATGTATTAAATGAGGGTAAATCTACAGATAAAGGTGGGTCCCTGGCTCCAGCCATGGGGCCAGCTGTCTCCGTGACTGTCTATCAGAGCATCGGCTCATCCTCCCCTCCTGAGGATTCATAGCCAGTTACGCTGCCGGGCACTGTCCCATCAACTTCTCAGCCACTGACAACCCCTCTGGACTCTGTTGATGCACAGGCATTGTATCAAACAATGCCACAGCTATTTCAGCGTCTGCTGCTGCTCCCATTGTTGATGCCTGCTCCATCGGCGTCTTCGACTGGCCCATCATTGACTTTACCGTCAACTCTACCATTCTCTGTCTCAGAATCTATTCCCATCACCGACTTCTCCTCTTTTGTCTCCCTATCCCATCAACCCTCAGCCAATGTCGGTGAGCATAGATGAAGAACTGGAATATAATCCAGAGGAGGAGGAGGTCATGGATGAGGAAGAAGAGGTTATAGACATGGTTGGCTCAAGCTCCACCTCTCCTATTGCTCAGAGAAGAGTGTGAAAAACACAAGATCTCCCCCTGAAGATGCCTCATTTCAAGCCTTCCTTAAAGAGGTTCAGGCTAAACTGGGGTTCCAAACTGAAGAGCAGGATTCTTCCAAGAAAAATCTTTGAGTTCTTGGAGGTTCGAGCCCCAGCAATCTCTCACTTATGCTTAACAACTGCAGTCATTCACATGGAATGAGCTGCCTGGAGCTTAGAATTTTATGCTAATTAGAGAATCTTAGAATGAAATTCAAAACTCTGCTGTGTGGTCATGCTCACTCCTGCCTTCTAATGGCAAATTTATTTCTCCGCCTGAAGGAAGCAATCACCCCAAAGTCTTCTCTTCACTTCAGCCGATAACGGTTTATTATTTTACTGATATTTTATAACTGTAACAATTTACTAATTTGTTCGATAACTCTGTGTTAGTTAGGGTCTTTATCTGTGTAAATTTGTGTTTTTTGTGTAACTTCTCTGGTTCCCTGGAACCGGAGGAAGACTTGTTTGTGGCACAGTTCTCACCTTTTGGGAACCGCTTAAATTTGGTAAATATATTTAGCTCTCGGCTGGCTCCCACTACACTGCAGATTCGATTATGGGCTTGGCTGCCTCCTGGACAGCACAATCAGGCATAGCGATGCCTCCCCTTATACGTCTGTCCTCAAGACCAAAACTTCCTCGAGGTGTCTGTGTGCATCCTCATCCCCCCACCCCCTCGGGATATCCTGAAAATCTCTTCGGCTATGGGTAGCAGAGTGTTGTCTGTAGCTGCTCCCACTCTGTGGAACAGAATCCCTGCACCCATCCTCTCTCTGGATTCCCATGCCACTTTCAAGATACATCTCAAATCCTGGCTGCTTGATGAGGTCACATGCCATTGCTAGCTTGGATACCCCCTCTTTCTGACCTTTCCCTCTTGGGCTGCTTTGGCCTCCCTGCCCTCTCTCATTTCTTTGGACTCCTTTCTTACATCCCTCACTACCCGCTTTTCAAGCTCTCCCACTTGGCTATTGTCTTGTATGTTTTTTTTTTCTTTTTTACATCAGGCATTAATTTGCACTTATCCTTTGTAAGTAATTGTATAATAATTGTTGCTTATCATGATGTACTGATTGTTTTTTTTCAGTATCTCATTAATTTTCTTTCCTATGTTACTTTCTTTGTTCACCAATGATGTCTGTATTTCCACTTTGTTCACCAATGATGTCTGTCTATCCACATGGCTTGTACGCATTGTATTACTTTGTCACTACCTCTGTAACTGCCGCCTGCGTGGCCTGGGTTGTGCCTGAAAATGGTCCCCTGGTTCAGTACACTTACCCGGTTACCAAAGACTTAAATAAAATAAATCAATATTTATAAAAACCCTTCAGAGACTAGCACCTTGTGGTATTTTGTATTGTTATTCCCGGTTCCTTTTCCATCGGAACCAAGAGGATAATTGGCTCTTCTAGGGACATGAATATGGTGTTCTATCCACACTTCAGGCAGTGTTTCTTTCCCCTTTAAGGCTTGCTGGAACATCTTCAAGCTGGCTCCTCCCACTCACCCGGGTGGTAATTCCCTCAACACCGCCCCGTGATGTCAGATACTCCTTTCAGCTGGAAGAAGAAAGTGGTTCCCTCCTTACGGCTCTCGCGCTGAGAAGGCCCTTTGCTTATTAAACTTTGAAATATTCCAAAAACATTGTCTTCAGGCTACTCCTAGTCTCTGATATGGATGACGGCAAGTTGGCGCCTGGATTCCGAAAATGTGCCTGTGGGCAGAGGATGTCTTGGACGGACCCACACACCATGTGCGTCTACTGACTGGGCCACGAGCACAGCCCCCAGGCATGAAGCCTGTGCCATACTTTCCATCTATCCACATTGGAGGATCGTCATGCTTGCCTGCTTCTGGGTCATCTGGATGATCAGGATCCGCCTGTTAAATCTAAGGACGCCCATCTGGTGGTCTCCTTGGCCGTGGGGTCTACTGAACAGCTTGTGGCATTTGAGGAAGCCACGGCCCAAGCTGCAGCACATGTTTCCCCGGCTTCGGCATTTTTGCTGCTCTCCTTGGGTGCCTTCTTCACAGGGGCATTCAAAGATTTGTGCCAGGCCCTTCCCAACCATGGGCAGGGTTCCTCAGGTACTAAGTCGAAGTCAGAATCTAAGGAAGAGACCAAGAAATGGTCTCGTCATCATTTGTGGGATTGGGAGTGTTCTTGGGCCTCCAGTTCCCATGCTTCTCCGGAGGTTCCGACTTCGACCAGTTCTTCAGCTATGGCCACCAGCCACACGGTCTCCCCGGCAGGCCAGTTGGTCGAGATGCAGGTCAATCTTCTGGCTGAGATGTTTCTCAAGCCAGTTGACCTGTTGTCAATGGAAGAGGCTGACACCTCCCTCTCTAGGACCCAGGTCCTACCGCTAACTCAGGGAAGGATGGATCAGTTCATTGATCCGCCACCTCTCTACCCAGAGCCTCCAGACCAGGAGGAGACCTGGCTCTCATCGGCCCCATCTAAGACCCACCATCGGTGGCCTTGATGGTCGAGATCACGGTCCCACTCTCGGAGCCCTGAGTCCAGCAGCCCGCATTGACATCGACGCTTGGGTAAATGGTGCCGCCACTATTCCTCATCCTCCTGGGGCGAGGAGAGGCTCTGGTGCAAGTTGTTTCGGCACTACGAGGATTGATGTAACAATAGCTACTCTTCACTGGAGTAAAGCCCATCCTGGCTTTGACCCTGGCCATCATGTGGCTTTCTCCACAGAGGCCACAGCCTTCTCCGCCTCGGCAGGAGCTGACCCATCAGGTCCCAGCTCAGCCTGCCCAGGCCTCTCTGCCGATTTTGGTGGAGCCACCACAAAAATAGCCGAAGAGTGGCGCTCAAACTAAGGAGGCCTGCTTACACTTGTGTCTTTCCCATCAGCTGCCAGTCACCATTACCCCTGACCATCCCCGGAGGGTCAGCGGGGACTCTGGCGGTCGACCTCTTTTCCATGAATCCTCAGAATCGGAGGGCTCCTTCTTGAACTCCCATCTGGTGGACTTGGAATCAGCCAAGGATCTGTCCATGGGGCAGGGCCCTACGCCCATTATGGGTCTTCTCCATCTCATCTCGGAATCTACGGGTCTCCTGTTGGAGCCTGTTCAGAAGCGGGCTCGGTACCCACTCACTGAGATCCTTGACTGGGGAGATTCCCATGGAGAGGCCTTCCCAGTGTCAGATACCATTCTTGGTCCTGCTTTGAAGCTGTGGCAGCACCCGGCCTCTTGCCCTATGCCATCAGCCTGGATGGCCCGCAAGTATGCGGTCCCTACTGGTTCCCTTTTGGGATTCATAGAGCACCTGCTCATGGTTGACTTAATTTTCAGGCACACTGGCAATGTGGGTGATATTGACAAGCCACCCAGTGAGTCCAAGAAATTGGATCATATGGCCAAAAAGGTTTTCGGCAAGCGAGTTCGGCCCTTTTGATGGCCCACTTCTCACATGCCCTCCTGGGCTCGCTTGATGAGGTGCTCCCTCATCTCCCAACAGACCTGCAGACCACGGTCAAACAGGTCTGGGATCAAGACAGAGCAATAGCCAAGCTACAGCTCCAGACTGCCATGGACTTTGGTGACTCCTATGCTCGGTCCGTGGCAGCCGCAGTGGCTATCGCCACAGAGCCTGGCTGAGGATCTCGACATAATACAGCAGATACCCAGCACAAGCTGGTGGATGTCCCCTTCCTGGGCACCGATGTTTTTGGGCCCAGGGTCGAGGGGCACCTCACCCATATTGAGAAGTCTAGTGCCACCTTGGACTCAGTGACATCCGCTCAGAGAGACCCCAAGGGCATTAAGCAGCAGAAGAAGCCCTTTCAGCCTCTCTCTGCCCCCACAGCGAAAGCAGCCATGCCTCAGGCTGGTCAGCAGACTCAGGCCTGGTGACCTTGACCAAAGTCTGTGGCCATGGTTGTCCGTAGGCCAGGAGGCCGAGGCCCCGGCAACCTCTTAGCCGGTCCCTCTGCCGCCTCAAGCCTGCCCAGTGACGGGATGAGGGGTGCCTCCCTCATGTCCATCCTGACTCCCCTGGGAGCTGACAGTCATCCTGATGACTGATGCCTCTCTCATGGTCTGGGTTGCCCACCTGGGGGAACATAGTGTCCATGGGATCTGGACCCCCGAGGAGTCCTGATGCCATGTCAACCTGCTGGAACTATGGGCAGTGTGGCTGGCACTGACCACCTTTGCTCCGCATGTTTGGGGTCAGGTCATTCAGGTGCAGACAGACAGACAACACCACAACTATGTTCTGCCTCAACAAACAGGGCGGGAAGCTCTCCATGTTTGGACCCTCGTGCACAGCCTGGAGGCTGATCTCCTGGCCATCCATGTGGCCAATGTCTCGAACCAGCTGAAGGACGCTCTCGATCATGTGGGCGAGGTGTCTCACAAGTGGTCTTTCCACCCAGAGGTAGTATGCAGCCTGTTCTCAGGTGGGGCACCCTCTGGTGGACCTGTTTGCCTCCAGGGAGAGCGCAAAGCTGAGGCTGTACTGTGCCCACGCCCCTCAACAGGGAACGCTGCAGGGGGATGCATTTTCCAGGCCCTGGACCCCAGGCCTTCTCTGTGCCTTCCCTCCATGCCCCTTGATCCACAAGATGCTGCTCAAGGCCAGGAGGGACAAGGCACCAGTGACCCTGGTGGCTCTGGAATGGCCTCGCCAGTTTTGGCACACCGATCTCCTCAACCTCAGCAGCAGGCTCCCGAGGCATCTTCCTCTAAGCCTGGACCTGCTCTCAATCCATCAGGAGAAGGTACTCCACTGGGACCTTAAATCACTGCACCTGACAGCCTGGTCCCTGAACGGCTAGAGTTCCAGGCTTTGAGTCTCTCTGAAGATGTCCTTGCCATGGTCATGGCTTCTTGGAAGGAGTTGACCTGAAAATGCTACGCCTTCAAAGGGAAGAGGTTCTCCATCTGGTGCCAGGGCAATGGGTTGGACCCCTTATCTTGCCCAGTGGGTAGCATTCTTGACTACCTTTGGTCCCTCTCTCAGTTGGGCCTTCAGTCAGCGACCCTTAAGATTGCACCTGGCAGCCATCTCTGCCTACTGAATGCAGGCAGTATGCAGCTAGGCTAGCTGAAAGGTGGTCTGGCACTTTTCAAAGGCTTTGACCATATTTCTCCAGTGCAAACCACTACCACCTTAAGACCTATTGCTGGTATTGGCAAAGCTCATGGGCAAGCCATTTGAACTGATGCACTGATATAAGATGTCACACCTGTCGTGGAAGACCGCCTTCCTGGTGACTGTCACGTCAACCAGAAGGATCAGTGAGCTCCAGGTGCTCTCTGTGAAGTTTCCTTACCTGGTCTTCCACAGGGACAAGGTTGTCCTTCACTCCAACCCACAGTTCCTCCTGAAGGGTGTGTCAGATTTTCACCTTAACCAAGTGGTTAATCTCCTGTGTACTTCACCAACCACACCTCGGAGGCCGAGCACAGGCTGCATATGTTGGACCTGCGGCAAATGCAAGCCTACTACAAGGAACGCACGGCTGCAGTTCAGGGAGAGGTTCACCTATGCTGAAGCTGCACTAGGCAGACTGACAGCTAAGCGGATGATTGGCAGGTGAATTGTATCCTGCATCGACCTCTGCTATAGGTTGGCAGGTAGGGAGCCTCCTATAGGGCTAAGGGCTCATTCCACCCAGCACACTCCCTCTTTTCCCATTACCACATCGACCTTGAGTCACACTGGGATGCTGTTTTTGGGGCCTCAGTTCTCCAGTCTCTATTCCCTAATTAGAGGGTGTGTGCTTTGTCTCCCTCCTCCCAGAGAACTGCTAGGAGTCTGCCTGAAGTGTGACTAGAACACCATATTCATGTCCCTAGAAAAATAGGTTACTCACCTGTAACAGTAGTTCTAAGAGTGGTACGTGGTGTTCATCCCCACTAACCCATCCGACCTCCCTGGCAAGTGGCACACGGAGTTTGCGCCCCAGCGGGCAATATCTGACATCAGGAAGCGGTGCTGAGGGAGTTACCACCTGGGTGGGTGGGTGGGAGGAGCCAGCTTGAAGACATTACAGCAAGCCTTAAAGGGAAAGGGCACTGCCAGAAGTGTGGATGAACACCATATACCACTCCTAGAACTACTGTTACAGGTGAGTAACCTGTTTTTTGTTTTTACTATTCTTTGCAGTTGGTATCCCTATAAGTATTATTGTGATCCTTTACCAAAAAAAAAAAAAAGAACTGAACTGTATTTATGTATTTTCTACCTATTTTACCCTTTATAGGGATTTTTTTGTCTTATTTGAGAACTGGAGCATCTCTCTAGGGTTGTCCGTGTTTGGCATGACTGACAGGCCCAAGAAGAAGAAGATGAGACCTACAGCTTTTAAAAACTTCAAAATTTGTTTCCAGCTTATGGTTAAGGCAGACTGCCACAAGTTGTCTTTGAGGTACCCGGGTCCATGTTGTGAACTTTGTATTAAGTTCTGCCCTCAAGTGAAAAAGAAAAGGGCTAAAAAATTAGAAGACTTTATGGCTTCTCAGTCTTCCACCACATCGCCTAAAGGCTCTGCAGAGGGTCCACACATTCAAAGGAAGCAGAAGGATTAAGCTGCTAAAGATGGTTTGGAAGTCAGGGTTTCTGAACGGCGAAACCCTGCACCCAGTAAAAATAAAAGAGCCTCTGAACAGGTACCAGAGTTGGTGCCTGCTAAGAAAAAAACAAAAAGAAAATATGTCGCTGTCCCTCCTCCTGAAGAAGGAAAAGAGACACCTGTGGATAAAAACGTAATGCTCTCAGTAGAGAATAAGACTAAGGCCTGGCAATTCCTCCAGGCATTCTAGGCTACAGGGAATTTCATGAGCATGCCTTCTCCCCCCCCCGGCTCCGGTTCCATTCCCAGTGCCTGTGCAGGAAGGGGTCAAGCTGTACTATGAGGAGGAGGAGAACGAAGGAGAAACTCTGGAGCCCAATAGCCCTCCTGAGCAAGAGTTTGGGTCCCCTTCTCGACCTTCAGATGACTAGACGTCACACTATACCTTTATGAGGCAGATGGCAAATACCATCAACCTCTCCTCACAGGAGACTGCAGAGGATGAGGACGAGGTAGAATTTATTGACATGATGAGCCTAACTCCCACAAGAGGTTGTTAGTGCCCATCCATATATCCCTCAAGAACACCTTTAAAATTATGTCAGCACCCACTTCGGCTGCTAGCATAGATAAGAAAATCAAGAAAAAGTATCAGGGGGACAAGCAGGGTTCTGAATATCTCTATTCACACCCTAGTCATGAGGGAGTGGTCCAGACTGCAGCCTGTTGCAAGGCCAAGGCACCCCTTTCATCCCAGCCTCCTGAGTAAGACTCCAGGAAGCTGGATACCATGGGTAAGAAAGTTTATACTTTAGCTTCTCTGCTTCTAAAACAAGCAGCATAATTAGCCTAAACAGCACAGTACCAGGAAGCCCTCTGTAGCTCCATTTTGGCAATACGTGAGAAGACTGATGATGATCTGGCACAAGATTTGACTGATACTGCAAAGACTGCCATGGATGCCACTAAATACCAGTTCCACATGGCAGTGGATGCTGATAACACCGCTTTCATGGTCGTGGCGCAGGTAGTATCCCTAAGAAGGTTTGCTTGGCTTAGAACCACAAACCTTACTCAAGACAGTCAAGCAAAAGCAATGGATTTACCTTCTAAGGGAAATTCTATGTTTGGTGACATAACAGAGGCTTATGTGAAGAAAATGGACAAATATAAGACTACCTACAAGAGCAGTACTGAGAAGGAAAAGACCTCCACTTCCAACAGGCCTTCTGGAAGGGGAGGTAGAGGTGAGGACTACTACCCCGATGTTTACATAACTTGTGGCTTCATCTTCTTCAGAGGTAGAGGCAAAGGCCTCCCAGGCATGCAGATGCAGTGCCAGCTCTCAAAGCCCAGGCAAAGCAAAACCCCAGACAAGTCTGTACAGGTTGCCCATCCATTGCCACTGGAGGGAAGGCTGATTCACTATTTCCAGGAATGGGAACAAATAACCACAGACAAGTGGGTCCTGGAGATAGTAAGTCAGGGTCAGCCCTTACAGTTCAAAACATTTCTGAAACTGGAGAGTCACAAAACCTTCAACCCTCATACTCCAGCAGAAAAACTCTTGCTGGAGATAGGAGGTTGTTACAAGCAAGGCAGTGGAGAAAGTCCCCTACTCACAGTGGGGGAAGGGGCTTTACTCAAGATACTTCCTGGCCCACAAGAAAAATGGGGAGTGGCGGCACATTTTAGACTTGATATACCTGAATAAACACTTCAAGAAGGAAAAGTTCAAGATGGCAACACTGGGATCAGTAATTCCATCTCTGCAACAAGAACAGTGGCTAAAGTCACTAGATCTTAAAGATGCCTACTTTCACATACCAGTCAGGCCCAGTCACAGAAAGTACCTCAGATTCAGCGTAGGGAATTGGCACTACCAGTTCGCTTTCCTTCCCTTTTTGCCTGTGCTCAGCACCCTGAGTGTTCACAAAGTGCCTAGCTATAGTGGATGACTGGCTGGTCTTAGGAAAGTTGCACCAGGAGGCCAAGTCCTCCTTCCTCCTTACACAAGGTACCCTGAGGACCTGGGTTTCCTAATAAATGCCCCAAAGTCACAAACGGAACCAGTTTGGGTCCCGGACATTGTAGGTGCAGAGTTGGATACCCACCAAGGGAAGGCATTCCTTCCTTGGGACAGGGTAGTAAACCTGATTGTAACGGCAGAATTCTTCGAGGCAGACCAGCCCAAACCTGCAAGGGATTTCCTACAGTTGCTGGGTCACATGGCTTTATCCACTGCAGTGGGTACCAGGTGCCAGGTTCCCAATGAGAGATATCCAGTACCACCTTGGGAGCCATTGGTTGCAGAGGCGGGACCCACTGTCGAAACTAATGCCTGTCACAAAGCGTCTGTTAAGGGATCTGGAGGGGCGGATGGAAGAAAACAACCTCAGAGAGGGATTTCCCTTCCTTCAGCAGTCACCTACAGTCATGCTCTCTATAGATGCCTCCCTTGTGGGCTGGGGTGCCCAGCTGGAGAACCTCACTGTAAGCTGCATGTGGAGTCCACAGGGGTCTCAGTCTCAGGAGCACATGAACCTGCTGGAGCCCAGGGCAGTATACCTGGCAATGCATGCCTTTTTCTCCTACATCAGACGTCAGTTTGTCCAGATTAGGACAACAAAACACCACTACCATATATTATGGAAGTAAGCAGGGAGGAACAAGATCTTCAGAACGGTACACAGAAGCAGTGAAGATCTGGAACCTGGCATACTCCCCGGATACTCACTTCTCGGCAGTACACATGCCAGGGAAAGATAATGTCCTGGTAGATTCCCTAAGCAGAATCAGTTAGGGAAACCACTAATGGACACTGAACAAGCAGGTGCTGGCTGCAGCATTCAGAAGGTGGGGTACACCAGAGAGAGATCTGGTTGCATCCTGGGAAAACAACCAGCTCCCACTTTTCTGTTGCATACCCCTTTCAGTGGGTACAGTCCCAGAGAATGCCACAGTCCTCAATTGGTCAGTGAAGTTTCTCTATGCCTTCCCACCATTCCCACTTGTACTGAGAGTGCTACTGAAACTAAGAAGGGAGTCCGCAACAGTGATTCTCATAGCCCCCAAATGGGCCAGGCAGATTTGTACTTACTTCTCCTGGCCCTCTCCACCAAGCATCTCATCAATCTTCCCCTGAGGTGTAATCTGCTGACTTTGTCTCAGGGCAGGAAAACATTCCCAGGTCCGAAAACTCTGTGCCTCAGAGCATAGTACCTGAAGAGCTAAAGTTCTCTGGTCTAAACCACTCCGAAAAGGTTTTGTGCTTAAGGTTTCCAGGAAACCAGCAATGAGGAAAACCTATGCCTCAGAGAGGAAAAGATTTTCCTTTTGGTGCTCCTCTAGGCAGCTCAGCCCATTTTGGATGAGCCTTCCTTCAATCTTGGACTACCTTGTCCATCTGCAGTCCCTAAGCCTTAGGCCCTCAACCCTGAAGGTGCATTTGGCAGCAGTGTCGGCATATACCTTAGCTGGCAAGGGTAGGTCGGTGGCCTCGCAGTCCATTTTCAAAATCACTCAGCCCCACAGCATAAATATTAGTCGAAAGGTTCTGTGCTTAACATTATTGAAAATGGCCACCTGAGGCTGAGCGAGGACCTTGCTAACCTGCATCCTCCAGTAAGGACTCCTGTCCCCCGTAGGACCAGAATCTGTGTATCGCTCAGCTGATGGAGGCTTCTTTTGAACCGATGACAACTGCTGCTCTGAAGTATGTTACCTGGAAAACCATATTCCTGGTGGTATTCACATCTGCCAGAGGGGTAAGAGAGCTTCAAGCCCTCTGTACAGATCCTAACTACATCATATTCCACAGGGACAATGTAGTCTTGAGAACTAACAGAAAATTCCTCCCCAAAGTGGTGTCTGAGTTTCACCTGAAACAGTCAGTCATGCTTTGTGTTCTTCATAGCACATTCCAGCTCAGGGGAGCAAAAGCTTCACAGTCTGGATGTTAAGAGAGCTCTGAATTACTACTTGGACCACACAGAGTATGTCAGGTCTACTAGTACTCAGTTATTTGTCACCTATGGTGAACAAGGCAAGGTATACTAGCATCCAAGAGAACCATTTCTCATTGGATAGTTTCCTGCACTTAGTTCTGTTATTCCAAAGCAGGTAAGTTGCCACTTGAAGGCCTCAGGCCCATACTCTGCAAGGGGCACTTATGCCTCTGTGGCAGCTTCTAGGGCAGCGTCTCCCTATAGGAAATCTGTAAAGCAGCTACTTGGAAAACTATACATACTTTCACAAAGCACTACTGTCTGAACATACAGTCCAGAAGAGATGCCAGCTTTGGCACTGCTGTCTTACAGAACCTTCTCCCCAAGTATTTTCTGTACCCAGCTTCCCAAGGTACTGTTATGGAGTCTGTAGTTAAGCAAAAGTGAAGGATTCCTAGGCCATGAAGAAATGTAGTAAAGGTGTTTCTTCCAAGGGATCCCTCACTGTGCTTAACAATCCCATCCCTAGCTGCCCTTCCAGAACCTGGAAAAGGTTCACACAAGAATCAGTTCTTTTCTGTTTTGCTTGAGCATTACTTGTTACAGTACCTTACAACTGATACTCAGTAATCTAATATTTTCATTATAGTCTTAAAGATGTATTCTGCCATTTTAAAAAAACTCTGAGAAACTTTAAATTGGTATCCCAGATATTTTTGGTAGCCTTTTAGCTAGTTTAGTGGTGACTGCTCACCCTAGCTTTAGAAATAAATCTGCTGTAAGAATGTGGGTGTGTGTGACCACACAGCAGAGTTTTGAATTTCATTCTAAGATTCTCTAATTATCTTAAAATTCTAGGGCAGTATTCACAAAGCACGTGCGCTCGGCACATCTTGGATGCCCTGATGCAAATGAGATGCAACGAGCACCAACTATGGTATTCACAGAAGATGCGCCGGGGATTGCTTCCGGCACATCCCCTCTGTGAATACCACAGTTGCGCCCAGCCCGGGATGTGCTGAGAAACCAATGGGGCAGCGCATCTCCAGATGCACCATGCCCAAATGTGCTATTCACAGCCACAAACACGCAAATGGGGTCATTAGGCATGCAAAGTGCAATGGGGCCATTTGCATGTCATTATGGCCCCATTTGCATGTGTCTAGCAGGGCTGTGCCCAACAGAATGTGCTGGGCACCCTGCAAGGGCTGTAGGCTACACACATAGAGCTCTGTAGGCTTGAGGTACCCCCCATCCTTCCCCAGCCTGATCGCATTCTACGATGATACCTCACAGTATCCCTGGTGATCCAGTGGTCCCCACCGCCCGAATCCCCGATTGTGCATTACACCGCCCAGTAACAACCCAGGTGGTATAGCGCACCCCACCCATATCACCAATCCTTTAGAAAAACAGCCCTGGTATGTTCTCTGGTGATATAGTGTTCCTCTCACCCTGCACGTATCACTGATCCTTTAGAAAAAAAAACAGTATGTTCCCTGGTGGTATAGTGGTACCCTTCCCATGCCCGGCCTGATCGCATTGTGAAATGGACATCCAAAATAACCTTGGCTCTGGCAGTGCTTTTTAGCACCTCAGTGGACATGAGGGAAGTTCCAGTGGCTTGGAGGAGGGTTGATGTGGTCCCTCTGTACAAAATTTGCAGTAGGGAGGATGCTAACAACTACAGGCCAGTCAGTCTCACATCAATGGTGGGGAAATGAATGGAGACACTACTGAAGGAGAGGCTCGTGGAGCACCTGGAGACAAAAGGTCTGCGGGACCACTTGCAGCATGGTTTTACAGTGGGGGGGTCATGTCAAACTGATCTCATAGATTTCTTTGGGTTCCCAGGGAGGTGGATCAAGGGAGAGCAGTGGATGTGGCCTATTGGACTTCAGTAAGGCTTTCGACACAGTGCTGCACAGGACGTTAGTTAAGAAACTAAGCAGCCTGTGGGTGAGGGAGAAAGTGACATGTTGGATGTCAAGCTGGTTGAAGGATAGGAAGCAAAGGGTGGTGGTAAACGGTAGCCACTCAGGTGATAGGAGAGTGACTAGTGGGGTGCTACAGGATTCAGTGCTGGGACCAGTCCTCTTCAGTGTCTTCATAAGCAATATTGCAGAGGAGCTCAAGGGTAAGGTGCATCTCTTTGCAGATGTTATCAAATCTGCAACAGGGCTGACACTCAGGAAAGGGTGGAGTGAGTTCAAAGGGATTTGAGGAAACTAGAGGAATGGTCAAGGGGGTGACAGCTGGGGTTCAGTGCCAAAAAGTGCAAGGGAACCCAGGGGCTGTGTATAAGATGTGGGAAGTGGCGCTCACAGTCACCAAGCATGAAGGAGACCGAGAGGTCATCATATCCCATGACCTTGAGGCAGCTGGGCAGTGTGACAAAACAGTGGGAAAGGCTAGCAGGATGCTGGGGTGCACTGGGAGAAGGATTTCTAGCAGGAGGAGGGAGGTGGTGCTGCTGTTTTATCGCTCACTGGTGAGGCCCCACCTGGAGTACTGTATCCAATTCTGGAGGCTGCATCTCTGCAAGGACATTAAAAGGGTGGAGGTAGTACAGAGGTGGAAAGCCAAAATGATGAAGGGGTTGCAGGAGAAGCCATACAAGGAAAGGCTGCAAGAACTGAACATCTACTCCCTGGAAGAGTGGAGAGCGAGAGGTAACATAATTGAAACCTACAGGTACCTCACAGGAGCGAACAAAGTGCAAGTGGAGGGTGTATCTCAGAGAAAGGAAAGCACTAGAACAAGGGGGCATGCAATGAAACTAAGAGGGGAAAGTTTCAGAGAGTTCTGTGCAGACATACTTCTTCACAGAAAGGGTGGTGGATGACTGGAATAGCCTGCCAGAGGTGGCAGTGGGGCAAAGACCGGGGGGAGCTTCTGGGATAGGTACAGTGGCATATTAGGTGGAGGAAATGGGGGAAGGAATGACACCTATGACCAGCTAGGGTCAATGGTGACATAATAGGCAGGGACAAGGGGCATACTGGATGGGCCTAAAGGTCCTTTTCTGCCAACAAAATCTATGTTTCAATATTAGGATGCCACTCTGTACAGGTTACAAAGGCCCAACAGCTGTGCATCTCATTACTGGACTTTTGGACTCTGTGGATCCATCTACTTCATCAAAATCAAATTAAATCGGCAACCAATAGACTTCTGAAAGTTCTGTATTTGGGCAAGTCTGGCAAACCAAACACACCTCTGAAAAATGATTTCAGCCCTCTCCCCTTTCCAAATACCTAATACTGGTGGATATGTCACAATAACCCCTCATGGCCCCCACTTGCTGCTCCACAATCTAAGGAAAATCCTGCATCATCCGTGAGACAGAGATTATAATTTTACATTTTGCAAGAGGGGCATACATTTCTGCTAATCTATAAATACATTCTTTGAATTCTGCAGCCAACAACATTTAGGGTTAGTACGTTTTTCGCATTTTTGTCAAGGTGAAAACATGTCGTTAAGCTGTGCAGGTAGGTGTGTGTGGAAATGACCATAGAAGCATTTAAATAGCATTGTGATTCTCGGCAACTAACGAATACTGAACTACTCATTACATGATCATCCGTTAGTGTAGGCAGAGGGCTGTGTTATTTATGCTGTGTGCAGCATAACTCGTATCAGTGTCTGTATATCACATCTGCTTCTGAGATGTTGCAGGCATTTGAACTGCTTGGATTAGCACAGCATTTTTAACCATGTTCAACAGTGTGGCTGCCACTGCTTCTCCATTTCTTGAATTCAGGATGACCTTTGTATGAATAAAGTCAAATAGGATTAAGGCAGGCGTTTTCAACAATGGAAAAGAGCAACAGATGTAGCCGACTTCGAACGTGGGAGGATTGTTGATGCACTGCTGCCTACAGGCTGTGTTTATGAGGTGTCTATGTTGACAAGAAAGATCGAAAACAACCATTGCAAAATAAGAACTGCATCAGAGAACAGAGTACATCTTCCAAATGGAAGTGGGAAAATGACCACAGAAAAAGCAGTCATGTTGCAGATAACAGAAGCACATCATTGAAGCCAACATAGAAATTTTTTTTTTTTACAGATTTCAGAAACTTGTTACCTTTTAAAATGTATCAAATGAAAGACGTTTATGGCTGGTGGTTTATACTCGTATATTAACCCTTAGGCTGTTGACAGAAACAGAATGCATAGTAATTCTGGACTGATATCAGTCTGCGGCACATCAAGGGTTAATCATATCCAGCTAGAAAGTGGCCGTTTGGTTTGTGAGAACACATAGTAGGACTGCTGGGATTTGTCTTGGCGTCTGTCCATTTCAGAGCAGCACAGTGCGATGTCTGAAATATCACTCACTACAGACATGGAGTGAGCGACAGTTCTGCGTCGTCCTTTCTAGGGAGCTTTGTTTTCGATTATGGTTATAAAATGTGGTTGTATGTTTGTGAAAACAGTGGGAGTCATACGATGGTCAGAACTAGAAATGTGCTGATAGGTATTAGCGATCAATTAACATAGTGTTCATTTCAGATGTCACTCTTTGGGTTATCCCCTTAATTGCAGTCTCTCATTTTCATGGGTTGGGGGGGGCAGCAGGTAAACACGTATCAGATAACTACAGTCACACAGGTCTGACAAACATACAAAGCAATTCGATACTGCAACACTTTGTTAGGGCTAGTTAGTGTTTGTGTCCAGACCCCTGTTTTTGACAGCTTATAACTTGGACGTGTTAGCCCCTAGAACTGGGAATTTGGCATACACCATTAGAGTTCTAGGGGCTAATTGCCTACCAAATGGTAAAAACTCAGTTTGGTGTTTTTTGGTTACAGATTGTCTAAATTACATAAAATACCCCATTTTAAGATTTTTTTTTTTTTGCCTATGTATAATGAAAAAAATGCTTAGCGTTCAATTATGAAGCTTACAGGTTCATTAGACCTTGTCTAAATCTTTTGGTGGTTGCAGAATGAAAATCTTTTTTTATTAGAAATTTACAAAGGATTCACATTTAAAAAAAAAAAAGTCATGCATGCACAGAATAAAATGATCAGTTGAGAACAACTATATGAAAAAATACAGCAATTTATTTTTCTATCAAGTAAAATTTTGCTATGAATAAAAATTTAAAACTACTAAAACATGATCATCACTTAACAGTAAATAAGTTTTTATGTTGTTACAATAAGGTCTAACAAGATGGCTGATGAGTTTTGTTTTTTAAATATTAAATTAATGTTGGTATTTGAATTATTAAACGAAACAGTGAAATCCTTCACAAGAATTAAAAACCGTCAAATGCTACATTGTTTCAGAAACTGCTGAGTGTGCATGCTAAAGTACAAACCAGCTGAAAATATATGGAAGACATGTGTTACAGGGCATATGCAGTCACTAAGACACAGTGAAAAATAAAACTTTACGTCAATTGTTTCTCAAGTTAAAGTTACACATAAGCAAAAATTTAAAAGTTGTAAAACAACATAATTAAGAGGGGAGTACAGGAGGTTACCAGATCCTGTGCAAGGGAAAGGCGTAAGTTCGGTAAGGCCAGGAAACCCTGCTGGTGCACCTGGGAGGTTCAGGAGGTGGTGAGGGACAAGAAGGTGGCCTATAGGTGCTTCAAGCTCTCAAGGAGCGATAGGGATCAGGGGGAATATGAGCGGACAGCCAAGAGAATCACTAGGGTGGTGAGAGCGGCTAAGGCAAGAAAGGAGCAGTCCTTGGCCAGGGTAATCCGGAGTTGGGACAAGGGGTTCTTTAGATACAAAAGGGAAAAAAGGAAAGTAAGGGGGCAGATCAGCAGAATAAGGATTGGGGAGGGTCGGGCATAGGAGGTGGGGGAACAGGCAGAGGTCTTAAATGAGTACTGCCTCCAGTTTTACAAGGGGATGGAGGGCTATGTCTTGTGGGGAGAGGGGTAAACAGAGGAAGGGTGGGACCAGTAGAGATCAAATCCTGATTGGTCTGGAAAAAGGGGGTGACCACCACAGACAGGTGGGGGGCTAGCAGTACAGGGTGCAAAGTGGGAGGATGTGGAGGCTGAAATCCTGGTAGCGAGAGTAAGGGAAGCCCTCAGGTCCCTTTGGATGGAGAAAGCACCTGGGCCAGATGAGATACATCCCAGGGTGCTGAGGGAACTGGCAGATGTCCTGGCAGCCCCCGTGGCAGAGCTTGTCAATATCTCTCTGAGGACTGGGTGGGTGTCCCAAGACTGGTGTGTGGCCCATGTCATGCCGATCCACAAGGGGGGATTAAGAGTGGAGGCGCGAAATTACAGGCCTGTTATCCTGACGTCGATGGTGGGCAAGGTGATGGAGGGTATTGTCCAGGAAAATCTAGGGGGGGTTACTGGAGCAAACTGGGTATTTGGATGATAGGCAGCATGGCTTTGTCCCGGGAAGATCATGCCAGACAAACCTTGTGGAGTTCAATGACTGGGTGACGAGGGCCCTGGACCAGGGTAGGCTGGTGGACATCCTCTTTCTAGACTTCAGCAAGGCATTTGATTCGGTACCTCACAATGGCCTGCTGGCTAAGCTGAAGGAAATAGGGGTAGTGAGGCAGTTGCTAAGATGGATAGGAAATTGGCTCTCTGAGCATACTCAGAGGGTGGTGGTTGGGGGGCTAGCTTCATCCCCAAGGTGGGTTACTAGTGGGGTGCCCCAGGGGTCAGTGATGGGGCTACTCCTGTTCAACGCCTATGTCTCAGACATAAGGAAGGGGATCAGGAGTGAAATGAGTCTCTTTGCAGACAACTCAAAGCTGGGTGCAGTGGTGAATGAGGAGGAAGGGAGGGTGGCCCTGCAGGAGGACCTGGAGGCTCTGGGAAGGTGGCTGGGAAAATGGAAACTAAATTTCAATGCAGGGAAATGCAAGCTTCTGCACCTGGGAGTCAGAAATCCAGGCCAGGGGTGTACCCTGGGAGGAAACACAATTCAAGTCACGGAGGGTGAGAGGGCTCGGGGGGTAGTGGTAGATGTCAAAATGAACAACTCAGAGACCTGTAGGAGGGCAGTGGCAGGGGCAAATAGAATGCTGGGATGCATTCCCAGAGTGATTACCTCCAGAAAGGCGGACGTGATCCTTCTCCCAGTACAACTGGTTGGTTGGTTGGTTAGACCACACCTCAGGTATTGTGTGCAGTTTTGGAGACCACATTTAAAGAGGGACATTACACTATTAGAGAAGGTCCAAAGGAGGGCAACCAAAATGATTTAGGGCCTGGGGGAGAGGACCTATGAGGAGAGGCTCAAGGAGCTCGACATGTACACCCTGGAGGAGAGGAGAGACAGGGGGGACATGATAGATATCTTCAAGTACATAAAAGGGATCAATAAAGGGGGTCCAGTCAGGGTGCTCCAAAGGAAGGAGATGGGGGCAACAAGAGGACACGGGTGTAAGTTGGAAGGGAGCAGGCTCGGAGGGGAGAGGAGCAGGTGTTATTTAACTGAAAGGGTGGTGGAGCCATGGAATGCACTGCCCAGGGAGCTGGAGAGGCAGAGACTGTGGATGGGTTTAAGAGGGGATGGGACAGGTACAGGGGGAGGGTAAATCTGACCAGTTCCAATACAGGTGGAACATCTGGGACTGGGGACAGTATAACCCAAGGAGGAGGAGGGGGGGGACACCAAAATCGGCCCCCAGTGCGAGTGCTGACAATCGAGCAGACTCGAAAGACCGTTAGGCCTGCTGTGCTGGTATTTTAGTATGTTAGTATGCAACAGTCTTAACAGTACATGCTACAACTTATGTAGTCATGACAAAAGGGTGTAACGAGACCTCTGACTTGTTTTGTTTTTACAAAATTTGTAACTAATGTTAATATTGTAACTATTAAAAAGTTGTGAATTCCTTTGGGAGTACTATACACTGTCCTGTGGATGGTAAAAAATAAAACTTGCCAATTTTTCACCTTTACAGATTCCATCTCAGGTACTAAAAACTGTTAAGCATATGGAGAAAGCAAAGCAGCTTGTCGAGTTTGTTTTTTAACCATCATGAAATCTTTTGCATGTACTGAAAACTCATGCACACAGCAGAAATAAAACAGTGTGTTCATTAGTTATTAAGTTAATGTTATACACAAAGAAAACTTCAAAAGTACTAAAATCTGAGAATTATACTGTCAGTAGTGATGTAGTTGCAACAAAGATGCTTAACCATACTGCTGATTTGTTTTTTTAGATACTTTGGGCATACACAATGGTCTGATTCAAACTACACAATTTATCCTAATTAGTGAGGGGGAAGGACCACAACTTGCATGTGGCAGAGTCATGAGTGAGTTATGAAAGTCCTTCCTGGTCACAAATGGAGATAAATTGTATGTTTTGAGTCAAGCTATTGTGTATTTGATTTACACAACATTCGTTTATCAGTTATGCATTTTAAACAAACTGTTTGTGTAAAGATGTAAGTGTTTCTCTTTGAGTTTATCAGCTGGCTTCAGAGCAGGATATCAGCATTGTGAAAGCTGCTCTCTGTTTGGTTCTTAGGCTGAGGATACTCACTGTGTCATACTGGATCTAACCTCCAAATAAATGTTTGTCTAGAGGTTAGACAGTGTGATAAACATATATATTCTACACTGGTGGTGAATAAATTGGGTAAATAAATCATGTTATTTTGGGATAAACATGTATTTTCACTTAGAACACCATTTATATAACTTAGAACATGTTATTTCCACTAAGAATCTGGAAATGGTACACAGAGAACAATGGGCCAGATAATGAACTTACAATGGAAAGAAAGACAGTTTTAAGCTAAAACAAGGTAAAACACCAGTGACAACAATACAAATGGTGTGCTATATATCAAATACATAATGGACTGCAGTAGAACAACACATTTATCTCCTCATATGAGTGATACGACCTTTATAACTAACATGTGGCTTCGCCGCTCGAGAGTTATGGATCTTACCACTCACTAGTGGAGATAAATGTGTCCATAGTATCATAGAATTGTGCCAGCAGAAAAAGACCATTCCGCTCATTGAGTCTGCCCGAGATAGCACCCCCACCTCCCCTTTACCTTCCACCCCTCTGCCCTCTCTCTCCTCCCATCCCTAGTCCCATGTAGTTATCCCATGCTTTTTTGAATTTCTCCACTGTATCCCCCTCCACCACTCACTCCGGCAACCTGCTCCATGGTTGTACAACCCTCTCTGAGAAATAATGCCCTCTCACATCCCCCTTAAATTTGCCCCCCTCCAGCTTATATGCATGCCCTCTGGTGGTTTTGTTTTCACTCAGCCTGAAGATGCTCTCCCCCTAACCTTGTTTATTCCCTTTTTGTACTTGAAGGTTTCCACCATGTCCCCCCTCTCCCATCTCATTTCCAGCGTATAAAGACCAAGCTCTTCCAGTCTCTCCCCTTATGTTCTTCCCTGCATCCCCTGGATCATCTTGGTCGCATTTCTTTGTCCCCTCTCCAGCCTATCCTTGTCCTCTTGCAAGTGGGGCCTCCAGAATTGAACTCCATACTCCAGCTGTGGTCTGACCAGTGTTTTATATAATGGCATGATCACCTCCCTCCTCCTACTAGTGAAGCTTCTCCCAATGCATGCCAGCACTCTTGTTGCTTTCCTAGCTGCCCGTTCACACTGCCTCCTAGTCTTTAATGTGTCTGTGATCCAAATCCCTAGGTCCTTTTTCTGTTCTATGGCCTGCAGTGATACCCCCCAAGGCAGTAGGTGGCTCTTGGGTTATTTCACCCTATGTGCATTGTTTTGCACTTTTCTGCATTAAATTGCAACTGCCACTTTTCTGCCCACTCCTCTAGCCTGTCTAGATCCTGCCTTATCCCCCCCCCACACAGAGCATTCTCCACCCTGTTATATAACTTTGTGTCGTCTGTGAACAAACACACCTTTCCATTTAGACCCTCCGCTGAGTCCCCCACGTACACATTAAATAGTATAGACCCCAACACCGACCCCTTTGGCACCCTGCTCATCACCACTAGTTCCCTGGAGTGCTTCCCATTGACTACCACTCTCTGGGTCCTCCCACCCAGCCAATTCTCCACCCACTTTGTAAGCCTAGAACCCACCCCCAGACTGTTCAACTTGCTTACCTAACTTTCTATGTGGGGGAGTTGAATGCCTTCGAAATCAGACAGGCCACATCCCCGCCCCCGATCATATATCTCCGTAACCCCCTTAAAGAATTCGATCAGGTTGGTCTGGCAAGACCTGCCACCTGTGAACGCATGTTGGTTATCATCAGTCAGGCCCTCCTTCTCTAGGTACCTCACCAGCCTCTCCTTTATGAGAGTCTCCATCAGCTTGCCTACAGTGAGGTGAGACTGACTGGGCGATAGTTGCCAGGCTCCTCCTTTCTCCCTCCCTTGTGTATCGGTACCACCTCAGCCTTTTTCCAGTCTTCTGGGACCCTCCCCTATTCCAGGGATAGATTAAGCAGCTTTGCCAGAGGCCCTGCCAGATCCTCCCTTAACTTCTCAAGCACTCTTGGGTGTACCTGGTCAGGCCCCATAGCCGTGTCCATTTTTAGTTTCCCTATCTCCTCTAACACCCTCTCCACTGTGAAGGGACTTGTGTCCACTTCCTTGCCCTCCCTTCCCTTTCTACTTAATACAGGCCCTTTCCCTTCCTTCTCTGTCATGAAAACAGATGTGAAATATTCATTTAGGAGGGTTGCCTTCTCTTCTCCCGCAACTATTTTAACCCCCTCACCACTAAGTTTTGGAATCCCCTGCCTGTTTTTCCCCTTATCACTCACATACCTATAAAATATTTTGTTGCCCCTTCTCACCTCACCTCCCTATTTTCTCTTCTGTGCTTGTCTTTGCCTTCGTAATTGTTCTTCCCACTTCTGAGTTTACCCTTGTAGATCCTCTTTTCTGCCATCCCCTGTGACCTTTTGTAGGCCTTAAAGGCCTTTCCCTTCTCCTTGACAGCCTCCCTAACCCCTGACGTGAACCAGAGTGGTTTTCTTCCCCTTTTGTGTTTACTGATTTCTGGATGCATTGCTTTATGGCCTTGAGAATTCCTCCCTTAATTACTTCCCACATCTGCTCTACCTTCTTCAGTTCTTGGATCCCTGCAAGCTCTCTTCTTAAGATACCCCCCATTTTCTCTCGAAATTTGCCCTCCTGAAGTTGAGCACCCTGGTGGATGACCTGCCCAATTCTGCCCCTGCCTGGATGGAGAACCTGACTATCCGGTGGTCACTGTCCCCCAAGTTTTTCCCAACCTCAGTCTCCCCTATTCTGTCTCTGTTTGTTAAAACTACATCTAGTATAGCCTCCCCAAGTAGGTTCCTTAACTAACTGGCTTAGGAGCACATCCTGAAGGGATTCCAGTAAGCCCCTGCTCTTTTCCGTTGTGGTCGATGGAATTTGCCAGTCCACATCTGGTAGGTTCAGGTCCCCCACCACTAGGATTTCCCCTTTTCTGTATCTTAGTAACCAGTTCCTGATCCACTTCCTCACCTTGATGAGGTGGCCTGTATACCACCCCATCCTTATTGCCCCTCCTTACTCCCCAACATAACCCAAAGGATCTCAGTGAATCCTTTATCCCCCCTACCTTCCACTGCCTCTATCCCCTCCTGCATATACAGGGCTACACCCCCCCCTTTTTTTACTCTTATCTCTTCTTAATAGATTGTACCCTTGTAGTTCCACCTCCCAGCTATGTCCCTCCATCCACCATTTTTCTGTTACTGAAACATAGACTTTGATGGCAAATAAGGACCACTTGGCCCACCCAGTCTGCCCATTTCCCTTCCTATTGGATAAGCTGCAGATTCTAGTTAACCAACAGCCTACTTCCTGCAACCCCCCACTACAGTTGCCTTATGTCTGTCCCATGCATGTTTGAATTCCCCACTGTTTTAGACCCAACAACCTCCTCAGGAAGGCGGTTCCAGCTCATCCACCACTCTCTCCGTGAAAAAAAAATGTCCTCCGTTACCCTGAGCCATTCCCCTCTATCTTTAAATTGTGCCCCCTTGTTCTTACGCATCTCTTTTTCTGAAACATGCTACCCTCCTGGACTTTGTTGATTCCCTTGAGGTACTTGAAAGTTTCTATCATGTCCCCCCTCCCGTCTCTCGTTTCATCAAGGGTATACATATTAAGCTCTCTCAGTCTCTCTTGATATGGTTTCTGATGCAGACCCTGCACCAATTTAGTTGCCCTCCTCTGGACTGCTTCCATCCTGTCTATGTCCTTGCGTAGATGGGGTCTCCAAAACTGCACACAGTATTCCAGATAGGCTCTCACCAACTGTCTGTACAGAGGGATAACCACTTCCCTTTTCTACTTGTGATGCCCTTCCTACCATCCCAGTATCCCCCTGGCTCTCCTTACTGACTTCTACATTGCTTACCCACCTTTGGGTCATCTGATATGACTATCCCCAAGTCCCTTTCCATTTTGTTGTTGTTAGTACCTCCTGCTATTGTGTACTCTTCTCCTGGGTTTTGTTTCCCAGGTGCATTACTTGCACTTCTTTCGTTGAATCTAAGTTGCAATATGTCTGACCATTCCTCCAACCTTGCCAAGTCCCTTCTCATCCTTCTACCCCCCCCTTGTGTATCAACTCTGTTACAGATCTTTGTGTCATCTGCAAAGAGGCATACCTTTCCTCCAGACCTTCTGCAGTGTCACCTATAAAGATGTTAAAGAGGACTGGACCCAGTACTGAGCCCTGAGGTACTCCACTAGTAACCCACCCTTTCTTTGGAATGTGTTCCATTCACTATTACCTTCTGTGTCCTGTTGTGTAGCCAGTTTACTACCCAGGCTATCACCCTGGAACCCACTCCCAGGCTGGCTAACTTAACTATTAGTCTTTTGTGCGGGACTGTGTCAGATGCCTTGCTAAAGTCTAGGTAGGCCATATCCACAGCCCCTCCCTGGTCTATTACTTTGGTCACCCAGTCAAAGAAATCAATTAGATTCATCTGACATGACCTTCCTGCGTCAGAATCCATGCTGTTTTGGGTCCTGTGCCTTGCTGGCATCTAGGTACTCAACAAGTCTTTCTTTCAGAAGTGATTCCATCATTTCCCTACCACTGAGGTCAAACTTACAGGTCTGTAGTTTCCTGCTTCTGCCTTGCTCCACTTTTGTGAAGGGAATCACATCTGCATGCCTCCAGTCCTCAGGTACCACCCCATCCTCCATGATTTGTTAAAAGTGTGGTCAGTGGTGTCACTAGGTCCTCCCTTAGTTCTTTTAGGGATTCTGGGTGAATCCCATCAGCCCCATTGCTTTGTCCACCTTGAGTTTTAGGAGTTCTTTCAGGACTCTTTCTTCTGTAAATGGACTGCTGTCAACCCCCCTACCCAGAGTGCTTCTATTGTCTGGTTTACGTAACTCCTCCTCATCTTCTTTTGTGAATACTGAGCAAAAGTATTCATTCAGTATCTCTGCCTTTTCACTGTCTCCCTCTGCCCACCTCCCCTGTCCTTTATTAATCTTCACTGCTCCTCCCTTTACCTTTCTATGCTCCCTAATGTACCTATAAAAGATTTTATCCCCCTTCTTAACTGAGTTGGCTATTTTTTCCTCAGTATGGGCCTTTGCTATTCTGACTGCCTTCCCCACTTCTTTCTGCTTTAATTGATACAGTTCCCTGTCGTGCTCCTTCTGTGATTCCTTATACTTTTTGAATGCAGCCTTTTTCTCCTTAACCTTCCCTGACACCTCTTTTGAAAACCATAGTGGTTTTTTACTCTGCTTTGTTTTCTTTATTTGTTTCACACAAAGGATTGTTGCCTCAATGATAGCAGTTTAGATTTTTCTCCATTGTTCTTCCCCCTCCTTTTGGCCATTTGCTAGTGCATTCCTCAGGTAATTCACCCATTTTGCCAAAGTCAGCCCTTCTAAAGTCCAGTATCCTTGTTCTTCTATGGCTTGTCTCCATGGTTGTGCTTATTGTGAAGCACACTGTGCAGTGGTCACTTTTTCCCAGATGTCTACTGACTTCTAAATTTGTGATCCTCTCTCCATTTGAGAGTACCAGGTCTAGTATTGCTCCCTCCCAAGTGGGTTCCAGCACTAGCTGTCTAAGGCCTGCCCCCTGCAGGCCTTAGACTGCTGTTAGGTCTGGGTCGTCCAGCCCCTCCACCACCTCCAGGTCTGCCATTTTGTTCCCTAGGCTCCTGGCATTGGCTAGAATTCCTGTCCAACCTCCCCGTCCTTATAATGCCCCCTTCCTAATCTGTCCCTTGGCTCTCATGTTGGGAAAGTGCAGGCTGGGTTGTCCCCATTAGGCCGAGGATCCTCTTCCCCTGAAGTGCCGCACTCCCCCCCTGTCTAGTTTAAATCCCAGTCTACCCCCAGCCTCTCGTCAATGTACCCCTGCAGTTTTACTCTTAGTAATCTAGCCCCTGCATCACTTATGTGTAGCCTGTCTCTTGCGTACAGGTGTATATCCACCCATGTATCCCTCCAGTCTCCCAGACATGTGAATCCCTCCTCCCAACACCACTGCCTCAGCCAGAGGTTAAAATCCTTTACCCTGAGTTGCCTAGCCATGCTAGTGCAATACACTGGTAGGACTTCCGAGAAGGCCAGGGAGCTAACCAATCCCTTACGGCCCTCTGCCAACTCCTTGAACCTGCTTTGAACCACCTCTACCTCATCTCTCGCCAAGTCATTTTTGCCCAGATGCACTATTAGTTGCATCTTCCCTCCCAGTAGATTGACAGGCTTTTATCCTGGGGAGTGCCCTTCTAGCTTCCATCCCTGGATCACAAAAAACTGACCTCCCTTTAAATACTACTTTCCTCCTTTGCCACTGAAGCCCCTTAATGATTGAATCTCCATATACAACCACTACCCCAGGCCTTTCTGCCTTCAGGCTTGTCCCTACTCTGTTGACCTGACCATTTTTGCATCTTGCTTCCAGTGTAGGCTTCTTTCCACTCTTGCACCTTGCTTCCAGTGTAGGCACCTTTCCTCTCACACTTTCCTCTCCACTTTGGCCACCCCCTGCCCCCTTTTCCTCCTCCCCTCTTTCCTTGCTACCGGCTTCCCTCCCTGCCTCACTTGGAAAGCCCCCCCCCCCATCTTGAGTCCCAGTTCCAGGTCCCATCTATTGCCCCCCATTGCCCTATGCTTTCCATGCTCTCTCTCTGCTCCTCTCTTGTGCTGTGTATTCTTTCCTACCCCCATGTCCCTACCACCTGTTTGTATGCCTCCTACGCTTGCCCACCCATTTGTTGCCTCTGTTTACCCTTCTCATGTGCCCCTCTCAATTTCCCTTCCCTCACTGCAGTCCGTTATGTATTCCCTATTTATATACCAGTGGTGATAAAATTTCCATGATAAATTTGTTTATTACGTTATCTAGAGGTGAGGTATGTCACAATCGCTTTGTTTGACCTCTGCACAGAATAGAACCAATCACAGAGCAGCTATCACAATGCTGATGACATCATAATAGGCCTGTGCAGTACTAACGCCAGTAGTTCAAATCACAGAAGAATGGTCAAATCTTCACATAAAAATCTGAAAAAGTTATAGCAGTTAAGTTGTTGTTGTATAAATCAAATGCACAATGGCTTGACTCAAAATGCACACTATATCTCCACTTGTGTGGGGACAAGACTTTCATTATTCACTTATGGCTTCATCACTCATGAGTTACGGTCTTGCCCCCTAATACTTGAAGTTAATTGCATATTTTGAGTCAGTCCATTGAGTATACCCTATTTATTAGGGATAATATAACATCACTGGTGTTATATAAATAATCATTGGTACTGCAGTATTTTAACTAAACAAAGAAATTGTGAATTCCTTCGCGAGTATTAAAAACTGTCACATGGTACATTGTTTAGGACCCTGCATAAAGCAAGCCACAGGTCCAGCGCTGTGCTCAATAGGGCAGGCCCTGCATAAAGAAATCTAATGGTGTCATTCATTCCATATCTTTCCCAAAAAGTAACAAAATTGCAAAAAAACCCAAAAAATTACATTCATGCAGTGTCAATGGCTCAGTAGGTAGCACACTCGCCTCTGAGGCCGAGAGAGGGCTGAGGGTTCAGTTCCCACATCTGGTACTTGGGTTACTATCCCAGTACTGACACTGTAGTGCAGCATGAGAGGGGTGCTGCACTTCTGAGGTGCCGTCTTTCGGATGAGACGTTAAACTGAGGTCCCATCTGCCTGGATTGGTGGTAGTTCAGGTGGATGTTAAAGATCCCATGGCACTTATGGAAAAGAGTAGGGGAATTTCCCCGGTGTCCTGGCCAAATTTCCCTCATTCACTAAAAATTCCACCAACAGCTTAATCTGGTTCAAGGTCAGTTGGCATTCATCTGTATCCCCTCCCGGGTGCGTGCCTGAAAATAGGCAAGATTTGTCTAGATACACTTACCGGTCAACAACAACGAAATAAATAAAGCACAAAACATAAAAGACATTTAGATACAAAGTTAGGGGAAAAAAGTCCCCTGAAGCCTTGGTGAATCTGTGGTGTGCCGGTCCTTGGTGTTTGAACGATCGCAAGATGCAGTATCAGCACCCTGTATCCAAGCATTACTATGTCAGCATTTTACTTTCTGTGACAAGATAGTGCTGAAGTTAGGGCAACAGTAGTCCTACCTTGCATGATCATTCGGTCCCCGAGGAGAAGTGCATCACAGGTTCACCACGGCTTCAGTGGATTTTTTCACATAACTTTGTATTTTCCTTCTTTTTACATTTTGTGCTTCAGCCCTAACATGTGTGTGCATATATATTTTTTCAGTGTGTAAGCAGTAACCCACAACAGGGTATAGGCTGCGCTCTAATAAACCACAGTTATGTGTGTTGGAGCCAGAAGGCGAAGCCAAGTGGCTTCAAGTACCCCTAGCTGTGGTTTTAAACCGCACACCCCACAAACCTTAAAGTGGGTTATTGTGCTTTAAAATAAGCCATGTATTGGCTGGTAAAGAAAACAAAATTATGACAGACAGGTATGTTTAAGTATGAAAGCGAAGTCTCTGTTAGCATGGCTGTATTCTGCTGCAAGAGAAAATAGTTCATCTTCTGTCTGTTGCTAGTCATGACTCATGCTGAGTGCAGAGCACAGTCCCACTTGTGAAGCCCTGAAAGGCTGTTTTTGTTACTACTGCCTTATGGATACTGAGCTAAAGTCCACCAGAGAAACACTTGGAGGCTCTGTTTGTTGCTACTGCTAATGATAGGTGTAGCAATTTCCTTGTGTAATGTGGCTTACTTTTGCTTACCTTCCTAAATAATTGCCAAACTGTGGTAAGTGCCGTAATTATTTTCCTTTTATTTTATTTTTTGTCTAGGAAAGGATGGATAGAAAGTTTTATTTATTTATTTTGGATTAATACCTTTGAGCACTGGGGCTCTTTTACAAAGGTTCCAAGTCAGGGGAGTACAGAAATACAGGTAACAAGTCATCAGCAAACAAATGAAACAGGTGGGACAATGATTTGACAACACAGTTTCTGAGTAGTACAGTACACAAAGGACATTACAGTGGCTCAGTAGTACCTAATACAGTGTATTAACATCATCCATACAAAGACAACGGTGAAACCGCATAAAATGCAAACTAGTGTATTACGGAGCAGCCACATCAAGCTTTGTCAGGAAAATGGGGTGAGAAAGGAGCAGCCAAAGAACAGGCTTTGTCTGAGTGAAAAGCAGTGGAGAGGGGAGAGGATGGGTGATTAATGGGCTGGATGGTGTGGGAGGGAGAGAAGAATAGCAAGACAATGGCCAGTGGGTAGGCAGGCCTGTGTCTAAGAGGCAGCCAAGGGGTGCCTTGAAAGGATTGTGAGGGAGCTAAAGGGAATGGATGGGAATACTCGGGGGTGAAACAGTAGTGGGGTGAATTGAAAAAAGAGTAAGGGAAGATGGGGAAGGAGAAAGTGGTGGAATGAAGGATATGTGGGGTAAATAAAGAGAAGGGAGTACCAGTGCAGGTCTACTCAACAACAGTGTAAACCTCAGGATCTGCAGTCACATGTGCTTTCCCGTTCCTGTAGGACGCATAGTTCTTTTTTGAATGGGCCAGTTTTCACAATCTCAAGCAGGGGACTGGGAGGTCATTGAACCACTGCGGTCCCTTAACTGAGCGGGCACATTGGGCAAAGGAAGTACGCCTAAAAGGTATCTGAAGAGCCCCCTTCATAGATCTCCTGGTTGTTTTAGTGGGTGTGGCACGCTGGAAGGGGTTGGCCATGGAGGAAGGTGTTAGTTCAAGCATGGATTTCTTCCCCAAAAGGCATGCTTGGTACTTCACTCTTTGCATTAGTGGGAGCTAACCAGTCTTCTTGTAGAGCTGGCAGATATGCACATAACGATCAGCCCCCAGCATGAGCCTGCAAGCCTTGTTGAGTAGGATCTTGATTCTTTTTAGGGATGTGTTGGTTGCCACACTATAGATGACAAGCCCATAATCGATTGTGGCCAAGACAGAGCTCCTTGTTGCAAGACTCTGAGCTTCTGGGATCAAGGATTGCCTGTGTCTGTATAGAATGCCAAGTTTGGTGTTTGCTGTTTTGATAACATGGTCTATGTGACCAGCGAAGGAGAAGGAGTTATCTAGGTTAATACCCAGGTACTTGAAAGAGCAGACTTGTTCTAGGGCAGTACCCGCTCTGCTTGTTACGTGTAGGGGGCTGGCTTTCCTCTTGCTGTGTGGAAGGGTGAAGTGCATAGTTTTTGTTTTTTTGTAATTTAGTAATAATTTGTTGTTACTAAACCATGATTCTAGCTCTCTGAAACAGGCTTGGAGGTTTGTAGTGATTTCCGTCAATTGGGCTCCTGGGATGGAGATGACAGCATCGTCCATGTACAGTACACGTTTGCAGAGCAGGCCGGTGGCAAAGGGTTAACAAAAAGACCGAAGAATAGCAAGCCAAGTATGGACCCTTGTGGCACCCCCAGGGTTACTTCCCTGGGTTCAGATGTAACTCCTGCGATTTTTACACATTGAGTCCTGTGTGACAGGTAGCTTCCGAACCAGTTGACAGTATCGTATGACAGACCTAATTACACTAGTTTTCGAAGAAGTAGGTGGTGGTTTACCATGTCAAAAGCTTTTGTAAGGTCTATGAAAATAGACCCTACAGTTTTGCCACTGTCAAGAGCGACATACAGATGAGTGGTGTATTCAACAAGAGCTGTAACGGTGCTGTGGTTTTTTCTGAAGCCATGTTGTTGCACACACAGGAGTCTGTATTTGTCAAGGTAAATCAACCACTTGATCCGAAACAGTTTTTTCAAGTGCCTTTGATGGGGTGGGGGGGAGTATAGAAATTGGCCTGTAGTTTTCTAGGCTGGTCCTGTCCCCGCTTTTGAAGAAAGGTGTGACATGGTCTGCCTTCCATTTGTCTGGGAAGATTTCTGTTCTGAGTGATATGTTAAAATAGTTTTGTGATGGGTGAGGCTATCTCATCAAGTGTGAGAATGATAAGCTTCATGTCCAGCGTGTCACTGGCCATCCTGGTTTTTCTCAGCACTTTTTTAATGTATTTTAGGGCTTTTGTGGTGGAAATCTGTTTGAAGTAAAACAGAGGTTTTTGCCTTGTCAGGGGCTGGGTGGGGGTCGCTCCTACTGAAGTTTGGTAGTGGAGGGTTTGTCAAGTACTCCTGGGGTAAAACAGAACCAAGATCCATAAATGCCATGTTCAATGCATTTGGCAAGTCCTTTGGCCCCTGTAAGGTGGCAGAGTCAGTAATGATCTGGTTGGGATGGGCCTTGGAATCCTTATCGGTAAGGGTTTTTAGGTTATTCCAAAACAATTTACCCTTACCCAAGTCCTGCTAAGTTCCTCTTTGTAATAGTCTGCCTTTGCATTTCTGATCAGACTGGTGCATTTATTCCTTGCTGCATTATAAGCGGTAAAGTCAGCCACGCTTACAGTTGCCCGGGCCTTGTGCCAAAGTTGTCTCAGTGCTTGAGCTGGTCAGTGATAGGACCAAATAACCATGGATTAAAGGTACCTTTTAGTTTTGAGGTCTTAAAGGGGCAAATATGTCACACGCTTTGTTGAAGACAGTTGTGAAGTAATCAAGGGCCTTGTTGGCATCTGTGAAAGTATTTAATGGTGACCAGTCTGCCATTTGTAGAAATTGTTTAAAATTAATTAGCTGCCCTTTTTTTAGAGCCCTGTGTCTTGTTTTCAGGGACGGGCTTTTCTGGAACTTGTTAGACCAGGTGAAAGACACAGTGGAGTGATCACTTGGGGTATCTGGGAGGACAAAGATGCTGGTTATGTGCTTCGGGCAGGTGGTGAGTATCCAGTCGATGAGTGTTGAGGTTCCAGTGTGGTAGTTTCTCCTTGTTTTTTACCAACTGTGTTAGGTATAGGCTGGCAATAAGGTCTCTAGTAGTGGCAGTGCCGTGTGCAAGCCAGTTAAAATTCCCGACGACTATATGTTCCCAGTTGTTGCAGCATTGTTTAAAGAAATCACTGAATTGTGTTTTACCTTTGCCCTGACCTTAGGTGGTAGATAAACAGTTGTAAATAGAAGATTTTTCGAGTGCTGCCCAATCATGAGCTTCAGTGAGAAACTCTGGGCTTCTTTAGTGGATAGTCTATTTGGCATTACCTGGCCATTGAGTTTGGAGTGCAAGTATACAAGACATCCACCCCTGCATTTAGTCAGCCTATCCATCTGAAAGATATTATAGTCTTCCAGAGATACAGAGGAATCTGGTACCTTTAGCGATAGCTACGATTCCGTGATCGAGCTAATATCCTGGTTGTGCTGCATTACCCAAGCCTGAAACTGGGGGAGTTTAGGCATTAGGCTTCCAATATTTAGTGATGCAATTTTAATATTGCCATGTGCCTCCTTTGTAACTGTTCTAGATGGACCAGGGTTAGGGTGCACATTGCCAGATAGTAGCAAAAGGATGATAATGAACTGTCTGAGAAGATATTTCCAGTACGTCTTGATCGTACATAAGTAGATTCATCTGGGA
Source organism: Neoceratodus forsteri (assembly GCA_016271365.2). NCBI lineage: Eukaryota > Metazoa > Chordata > Ceratodontiformes > Ceratodontidae > Neoceratodus > Neoceratodus forsteri. The sequence continues at coordinate 1,501,655,501 of CM057450.1, read as the reverse complement.
AGTTTATGTTGTTGAGTGGACACAGTCCAGTACCAGTACCAGTTTTTTGTGAGCTCAGCAATAGTTGCAAGGGCCGCGGTGTTCGGGCAGTGATCTTGTGGTAGCAACTTGCATGCAGGGTTGGCCTTAATTTTGTCATCAATACACCTGGTTACTCCTTGAGGATGGGAGGTATTTATTTATTGAAGATATCGTATAACACACCTTTGAGTCAAAGACTCCTTTACAAAGGTTCCACGTCATTATGATCAGGTATGATTGGGAGTTGTGTGAGCCAGCTATTGTGTATGTGGACTTTCCATTGTTCTCAACTGTCAGGGCAGCTAGGAGTGCAAGGAGAAGGAGGCATTGACATCTAGCCATTCCTCAACCTATAGGCTTCAAAGGTGCGCTTGCTCTTAGGACGAGTGAGAAGCAGGCTAAGATTTCAAGCACGTTTCCCTTTAAGAATGGGTGTGTGCTTATGGAGCAAGAGTGAAAGTGGGCGAGGGATTTAGAGGGGAAAGTAGATTTAAAGAGCACCGGGGTGGGGAGGATGGTGGAGCAAACTTTGCCTCCCAGCTACCTAGAAGGCTAAAGGAAAGATAGATATCATTTTTTAAAACAGGCACCAGGAAGGGCCAAGCCCATCAGCAGCCAGCAGCTCAGTGAGTCCCCCCAGTGGCTGGACAGACCCGGCTGCTGATTGTGCAGTTGGTGGTGCAGCTTACAATGCCGGCACAGAGAAGCTCCATACCTGGGGATCCTTCAGGGCTTGTGGGCGGGTCCAGAGAGCAGTCTGGCGTGGCCAGAAGGTATCTAGGCCAGCGCCAAGCTGGAAGCAGAGCCCAGTCAGGGGCTAGCACTGAAAGGGAGAGAGGAGAAAAAAGGTTGGCTTATTAAGTCTTCCTAGCAGGCCATAAGCATTAAATGATGGGTGGGACGGTGATTATGCAGTGGAGGGTAGGAAGAGAGATTAAGCTGGTGGGAGCGGACTGAGAGGCCAGGTGGGGGTGTCTGATGCTAGGTGCCAGTGGGATGGTAAAGAGGAGAAAGAAATAAGAGGACAGTAATTAAGCGACTAGCCAGGCAGTCTGGAGGATTAGCAGGTAGAGGGGTGCACAGCGAGTCTGCTTATTTCAGCCACAGATACGTGGGAGAGATGGTGTGAGGAAAGGAAGACAAGAAAAAAAGAGAAGAAACCAAAAAGAAACACCTAAGCCCTTAGCTGCAGGACTTGGAAGGTGGTCAGGAGGGATTAGCAGGGAAGGGGAAGGGGAAGAGAGTACAGAAAGTCCAAGCCCTATGGCTGAGGGTGGATGAGAGAAGACAGGGGCAGAAGGAAACCCACCTAAGCCCTTAGTTGCAAGGATGGGGCAGGCAGTCAAGGGGCTTGGGAGATAACGGGAGAAAAGAACAGTTGTGGTGGAGGTAGAGAACATGGATTAGCTGGAAGGAAGGCAGACAGAGAAACTAGAACAGTTTAACCACAATCCAGCCAGTTCAGTAGCTAAATCAATGCTTTCTAAGCTACACAATCAAATATATTTTGCCAAGTAAAATGCAGTTGCTGGAAGCTTGTACACATTAGCCAAATTACACACACAATTAAATCTAACATTTTTGCCCCCGGCTACCTAGAAGGCTAAAGGGAAAGACAGATAGAAATTTTTTAAACAGAAAGTACTTCCTGTTTTCAACCTTGGTGTTGGGAGATGTACAGATATAGACTGACTGAAATTGAAACCAAGTTAAGCAGCTGGTGGTTTTGATGAATTTGGATAATTGCATGGATTTTCAAGTACTGACAACCAGTCAGATTGCATGATTTTTAGAACATATATATATGTATCCTGAAGCAGGTCAGTCATAACCCCTAACACTCTCTACCAACATACCCTAGTCTGGGACTACACCTCAGCCTCATTTACTTACTATGCACATTAACTCATATTTTATTGTAAAGTACTAAGCTCTTTGTATAAATGTCTGTATATACTGTGTGTACTTCCCACCTTTTGTACTCGCTCTTTCACTGTACACGGGTCGCACATGGAAACGAGCCTCAGCTCAGTGTGCCTTTCCCGGTCATCAAATTTTAAATAAATAAAATAAAACTTTCTTCACACAGGGCCCAAGACCTGTAGCTCAAGTATCAGACCTGCAGAGCATTGCCCTAGACCTATGACTAAGGGTTGAGGGAGGGGAGGGTGTTGAGGTTGAAAACTCCTAACACCACATTTGCCTCCTTTTTGTGGCTTTGAGACATTAACAGTGCACTAATACAGGTGATCAGATTTGGCCACCAATGGGGAAGAGCTTTTTTCAAGTGCACAAGTAACTTTTTAATGCAGGTCAAGCAGGCTTCGTTCTTAAGGACATCAGGAAGATAGTTGCACTCAACCTGATAGCACACCTCCCAAAGGGTTTTTCTCAACCTGGGTACCATAAAAATAAGTTACAAGATGTGATGAGATTGGCTGATCCCGGTTTGCATTGCATATTTTGTTGAGAGGGTACAGAGGGTAAGGCTGTTTCACGTTTTTTCGTAGATGTGTTGCAACATCAAAAGGCAGTATGTTCCAGTGGTTAGAGCACTAAGGTGTGAACCAGGAAATCCCAGATTTGAATTCCACCCTGGCCACTGACTTACAGTGAAACGTAGAAACATAGAAATTGTCGGCAGATAAGGACCGCTAGGCCCATCCAGTCTGCCTGTAAGCCCTACACTTGTTTGTGTCCTCTAACCAGACCTGGAGTGTGTGACCTAAAGCAAATCACTTGACCTCACTGTGCCTCATGCCACTTTGCTGCCAGATTGGGCAAAAGCAGGACCTGAATAAAAAAAAAAAAAATTATGTTGCAACTCAGTCCAGATATCCCTGCTAAACAAATTTTTACAGAATATAATAATATACATTATGGGAGGCACAGTACTAATCCCATGAATTTAGCATTAAAATGCTCAGACTTAGATACTCTGTTCACGGATCCTGGTGATGCTAGACCGGCTTCATCTCCATTTGTGTTTGGTGATATTTGTTTTGCTGTAGTTTAGTGTGATTGGGATTTAGATGTCAAACCATTAATGGATCACTTTCATTTGGGAGTGGGGAGGCTTCTAAAGAATATATGCAAATGTCAGGCAGGGGGTTCATAATATTGCCAAGAACATGCGTAACTGTTCTCAGCATGTAAAGAACAGTTCTAAGTTGCTAATCATTCTCCTTCACGTTTCCTCTTGATCCCTTCCACTCTTTACCCTCACTCCTCTATGGCTTCCTCCCTCCCCCCTGTTATATCTCCTGAGCTCCCTTTAAAATGCTTTGTCCCATATCTTCTCACCTCTGATGAGGCCCCTGGGCTGATGCCATCCCTTACCTTGTTGATTATTAGATATTAGGCTGAGTCTGTTCTCATTTTCCTGTAAAGGGTCATTTCATAAGACCCCACCCACTCTAATATGACCCTTTGAATTCCAGGTTTCAATCAGATATGCACCATGACATACATTGTACAATGCCACATGTATTGGAACTTCTCTAGTTATACACTCTTGTAATGTCTTGTATAATTCCTGTTTTGTTTGTTCTCCATCTCATACTTTACCAATATGTATTGTTCGTCTGATGTGGAACCTATGAAATGAGCTTGTTCTCAAAGGTGTTATCCGAAATTTCAGTAAATAAATAAAAGAACAGATGACTAATTTTGCTTAGTGACCAGCGTCAGGTGACAACTAAGAGTCCATAATATAAGTGCTGGTCCTTCTGACTCACCTTAACTGCCACATAATAGCATTGCCTTTGATCCATTCATTATCCAGTTACACTACAGGTTTATTCATCATAGCCTGCTGTAGATGACCACTTCCACAGATATGTACCCAGTTCTAAAAAAACTTACGCAGTAGAATAAGATATTCAGTCTAATGAACTAAAACTGCAGACTGCTAAAAATTGTCTCTTTTGCACATACCCAAAAATGTAACACATAATTGGATGTATCTGCAAATCACCATTAAAAAAATTTAGGCTGGTTCTGCTTCAAGCATAGAAACATAGAGGTTGACGGCAGATAAGGACCGCAAGGCCCATCCAGTCTGCCCATTTCTTTTTCTACCTTATAAATGTGCCATCAGCCTTTCCTCTGTCAGTGGCCTATCTATTCATACTCATCTGTATTGCTCCCCTATGCCTATCCCATGCCTGTTTGAAGCCCTGCACTGTATTCATAGCTACTACTTCCTGAGGTAGGCCGTTCCATGCATCCACCACTCTTTCTGTGAAAAAGAATTTCCTTACATTCCCCCTTAATCGGCGTCCCTCTAATCTCATGCTGTGTCCTCTTGTCCTGCTATTTTTCTTACATTTAAACATGTTAGACTCTTTCACCTTGTTAATGCCCTTAAGGTGTTTGAATGTTTCGATCATCTCACCTCTCTCCCTCCTTTGCTCAAAGGTATACATATTGAGCTCCGTTAATCTGTCCTCGTATGTCTTCTGATGCAGTCCCTGCACCATTTTGGTTGCCCTTCTCTGGACTGCCTCAGTTTGGTTAATGTTCTTGTGAAGGTGTGGCCTACAGTACTGCACACAGTACTCCAGATGGGGCCTAACCAGTGTCTTGTAAAGAGGGATTATTACCTCGCTCTTACGACTTGTGATACCCCTACTAATACACCCTAACATCCCCCTAGCCTTACCTACTGCTTTAGAGGTCTGCTTGGATGATTTCAGGTCATCGGTGATGATGATGCCCAAGTCTCTTTCTTCCTTTGTGACTGCCAGCAACTCCCCTCCCAGCCTATAGGTGGCTTCAGGGTTTCTCTTCCCTATGTGCATGATCTTGCACTTCATTGCATTAAATCCCAGTTGCCACTCTTCTGACCATTTTGCTAGTTTATCCAGATCTCTTCTCATTCTGCCACCCATCTGGATCATCTACTCTGTTGCAGATCTTGGTGTCATCTGCAAACAGACAAATCTACCCTCTAGTCCATCTGCAATGTCACTAATGAAGATATTGAAGAGGACTGGTCCCAGGACTGATCCCTGAGGTACCCCACTTGTGACTTGCATCTCTTCTGACTGTATACCATTTACCACCCCACTCTATTTTCTGCCCGTCAAGCAGTTTGCCACCCAGTTGACCAACTTCTGACTCACCCGAGCCTACCCAGCTTATTTATCAATCTTCTATGTAGAACAGTGTTGAAAGCTTTGCTGAAGTCAAGGTAGATGACATCAATTGCTCCCCCTTGGTCCACCACTCTGGTTACCCAGTCAAAGAAATCTGAGATTAGTTTGACAGGACCTTCCTTTTGTAAACCCATGCTGTCTTGGATCCTGTGCCCCTATGGATTCCAGGTGTTGCACTATCCTTTCCTTAAGGAGTGCCTCCATAATCTTGCCCACTACTGAGGTAAGACTGACTGGTCTGTAGTTCCCTGCCTCCTCCCTGCTACCACTCTTGTGGAGCGGGATCACATGAGCCCTTCTCCAGTCTTCTGGGACCTCTCCTGTGCTCAGAGACTCACTAAACAGTTCTGCTAATGGCTCTGCTAGTTCACCTTAACTCCTTTAGTACCCTGGGATGTATGCCATCAGGTCCCATTGCCTTGTCCACCCTGAGCTTAGTGAGCTCTTGTAGGACCCTTTCTTTTGTGAAGGGTAGTGCTCACCTCCCTCCCCACTGTGTCCATGATGCTGAGCTGTGGGCTCTGCCCTACCTTCTCTTCAGAAAATACTGAGCAAAAGTATCTATTTAGGATAGATGCTTTTACATGGTCCTCCTCCTCACATGCTCCCTTTTCTCCTTTGAGCTTAGTAATACCCCCTCTGGACTTTCTCCTTTTACTAATGTATCTATAGAAAGTCTTGTCACCTTCTTTAACTGTTCATGCTAGTGTTTCCTCAGTTTGGGACTTTGCCTACCTTACTGCCTTCCCTGCTTCCCATAGTGCAGTTTGGTATGCCTCCCTATCTTCATCCCGCTGTGTTCCCTTATATTTCCTGAAGGCCAGCCTTTTGACTCTGACCTTTTCTGCTACTGTATTTGCACTTCCTTTTCTGTCTAACACAATGAGATGTTGCTTCAAGTATTACATCCTTAATGCTTGCCCACTTTACCTGTACCCCCTCACCTGAGTTTCTTTTTGCCAGGGCTAGCATAACTCTCGTGGCCATTTTATCAAAGTCAGCTCCTCTGAAGTCCCATATTTTTGCCTTGGAATGGGATGATTTAGATGTAGCGGCCAAATTGAACCATACCATGTGATGGTCACTGGCCCCCAAGTGACCTTCTACCTGGAGATCTGTGGTCCCTTCCGTGTTAGTCAGTACTAGATCTAGGATAGCCCTGTTTCTTGTGGGTTGTTGTACCAGTTGTTTGAGGCCTCCCTGCAGGGAATCCACCATGTGTCTAGTTCTGGCAGATGTTCCTGCTGGTATTGACCCATCTGTATCCGCATATTGAAGTCTCCCATTATCAGAACCTCCCTTTAGCTGTCATGTTTTGTATATCTTCTAACAGTAATGTGTCTGTGTCCTCCCCTGGTCTGGGGCCTGTAGACAACCCCAGTTCTTATGGCTGTCCCATTTCTTGTTTCCAGGGTGACCCCACAGTTCTTCTGGCTCCTTGTGTGTATTCTGAATTTCTGTGGCTTTGATGTTTTCATTTGACATACAGGGCCCTCCACCTCTTTTTGTACCTCGGTCTCTTCTAGACAGTACATAGCCAGGTACTGAAGTCTCCAAGTGTGGTTACTGGTAAACCACATCTCACTATTGCTACTATGTCCAGTTTAGCCTCTGACATTATTGCCTGCAGGTCTGGGATCTTATTTCCAGGCTGTGAGCATTTGTGTACATCATTTTCCATTGGCCAGATTTCGTGTATTAGTTGTTGGGTGAGGTTTGGCATTTCCCTGTGCGCCATATGGGGAGACAGACATTTTTTCTTACCTGGTGATGCAAATGAACTGCAAACATGCTGGAATCCCTGTTTGATCACTAGCTGGGGGTGGGGTGGGTGTTCTTCCCATTCAACGATGGGGTGCTGCACCCTCTCCCATTTGCTATGCAAAATAAAGCGCTTATAAGCAGGAGGCCATGGTGCAAAATGGCCTCACACACTGCAGAAAAAGAAACATATTTCATCCTTCTCAGGACTCATAATTGTGCTTCATCTGTACCTCAGCCCAGGGATGAGTGAACCAGCTTTTATAATGGTCTTGCAGGTTTGAGCCAAAACAGCAAAGGCATCCAAAAAGACAAGGAACTTCAACACAGAAGCACTTCGGCAAGGGCTACCCTGAAGGGACATTGTCGACAATGCCAGTTTTCAAAGAAATACAAAATCACACACAGCCCAGTCATGTAGTGCATCTTGGGATGTATTGGCAAATCACCATGAAACAATTTAGACTAGTTCTGATTTGATGGTCTTCTGGGTTTGGGCCATGATATGTTTGATTTTGTATTTTAGTATTAATTGCAAAAAGCTATGTTAATGTATCGATTAGAATCGAAAACCAGAAAGTGGACAAAGTAAGGAAATGAAAAATGAGGGTTCAAAGTCTCGTGAGTCTTGGCAAATTGGTCGTGTGGTGATGTGTTCCTGAGGTGGGATGGTTGGCCACCCTCACAGTTTGGTTTCAAAATGGCCAAGTTACAGTGAAAACAAAAACTCAGCAAGAAAACTAACTCTTGAAATGCACGTGTTGCGCATACATGTGGACTTAGTCATTTGTTTGCTGTTTTCTTCTTTTAATCATTACTTGGTAAATGTTATCCATTTTGGGCCCAAATGTTCAAGGCACCGAATCACCACCCCATCTGATGACCACATAAGTGTCATCTTGTGAATCCAACCTGAGATGTATCTTTTTTTTGGGGGGGGGGACTTCTTTTTTTGGTGCTGCTGTGGGACACTGTCAGGTTAATCTATGTATTTTTTAAGCCTGGCATATCCAGTAAATAAACCTGATTTCAGCTGTTTCAGGACTGTGTCATGATACCATATCCTGTGAGTGCTCTGCTGTTTTGTAACTTTCATTAATTTCTGTATTTAAGCCCCCTCATTATTTAATACTGTGGGCATTTGCATGAAAATGGGATCTTTGCCCCATGACTTAATCTCATCCTCCTGCTGTGCCCCCACTGAAGTCACAATCCGTTATTTGTGAGATCAGAACACTCTCCACAACAACAGTGTTATGATATCAGTGGGGCATAGCAGGGGGATGAGATGAAGTCTGAGACACTGAGATCCTGTTTCCATGCAAATGTCCTCAGTAATGATGAATGGGAGTACATAAATACAGAAAAAACTGTGAAATATAAGCTGAATTGTGTCTGAATACTGTATGTTAAAATGTGCTGTATAGTGGAAACAATTGTTTAACAAGGGAGGGAGGAAGGAAGGAAGGAAGGAAGGACCTAGAGGTTGGAGCATCATGCTGTGAACCTGGAGACCCAGCTTACTTGGATTTGAAACCCACAACTATCAGTTACATGCTGAGTAACCCTGAACAAGTCACTTAACGTCTCTCTGCTCCTGGGTCTCACCTGGAAAAAGCTACAGTTCAGTGGCCCAAAATTCTGAAAAAGTGAGAGATTTGGACAGCTAGTGGGAGAGAGCAGGAGTGAGAGAGAGAGAGAGAGAGAGAGAGAGAGAAAGAAAGAAGAATGGGAGAGAGGGAGAAAGAATGGGGAAGAGTGAGTGTGTGTGTGTTTGTGTGTGTGTGTGTGTGTGTGTGTGTGTGTGTGTGTGTGTGTGCGTGCCACGAGCTAGAGAACAGAAGAGATACCTAGAGAGCATAAGAGAGAGAGAGAGAGAGAGAAACAGAGTGGGAGATAGTGAGAGAGACAGACAGAGTGGGAGATAGGTAGATAGCAGTTGAGATAGTGAAGGGGGAGGAGAGAGGAGATTAAGCACAGAATGGTGAAGCGACTTTCCTGAGGTTCACAGTAGGTAAGTGGCACAGGACGGATTCAAACCTGTGTCTGTGAGTTCACTACAGTGCACCTTAACTATCTGAGCCTCATTGCCTCAGCTTGGATCAGCTACATCTTTTATTTATTTATTTAATTTACTTTTCAACAGGATAGAACTGTTATGACCTTTCACAGCCCTGTTTGCAAAGTTGTCCTGCATTTGGTTTACATGATTCTTTTAACAACATATGAGGCCATTGCCAAATAGGCCCCTTCTTATATCTCCGACCTCCTGGATCTACATTCATCAGTTAGGGATATCTTTAATTGTTTATTTATAAATAATTATCCAAAAAGCATGCTGAGTCAGTGCTCATTCAAACCCCAGGAATCCCTCACTATGCTTACTGTTGCAATCAGCCTGCAGGACTGAGCTGCCCTGGAGAGTGGAATTTTATGTAAATTAGGGAACGATGGGATGAAATTCAGATCTCTGCCACATGGTCATGCTCCACTCTGCCCTCCAACGTCAGATTTATTTCTCTGTTTGAGGAAAAAGTAAGTGGCCCCGAGGAGCTGTCTTTGTCTAACTTCAAGTTTGCATGGTTTTTCCTTTATTTTTCTGAGTATGCTAGTTTAGTTAGCTTAGCATAGTTTTTTTCTTTGTCATTTTTCTGCGATATTCTCCGGTTCCCCAGCGATTTCCAGGAACTGGAGAAAACCCCCCTTTCTTTGTGGTTCTTTTCCAATTTAACTGCTAAAACCACATTTAGTTTTTTCCTTTTTCAGCTTGTTGGAGCTGTTTTTTCGCCTCAGTTCCCTGTTCTCCAGGAACTAAGTGTAATGGGTGAGGGAAGCCGCTGACACCGACCACTCTCAAAATGGCCTGGTCGGGTCAGGGCACAGGTTCACCCCAGCTACAACTTAGAAACATAGAAGTTGACAGCAGATAAGGACCACAAGGCCCATCCAGTCTACCCATTTCTTTTTCTACCTTATAAATGTGCCATTGGCCTTTGCTCCGTCAATGGCCTATCTATTCATACTCATCTGTATTGCTCCCTTATGCCTATCCCATGCCTGTTTGAAGCCCTGCACTGTATTCATATCCACCACTTCCTGAGGTGGGCTGTTTAATGCATCCACCATCCTTTCTGTGAAAAAGAACTTCCTCACATTACTCCTTAATCGGCCTCCCTCTAATCTCATGCTGTGTCCTCTTGTCCTGCTATTTTTCTTATATTGGAACATTTTAAACTCTTGCACCTTGTTGTTAATAATAATAATAATAATCATCTTTATTTATTCTGTGCGTTTCAATTATCAAGGCGCATTACAAAACTTAAAACAACGGATAAAAAATTCAGTGCCCTTAAGGTGTTTGAATGTTTCGATCATATCACCTCTCTCCCTCCTTTGCTCTAGGGTATACATATTGAGCTCCATTAATCTGTCCTCATATGTTTTCTGATGCAGTCCCTGCACCATTTTGGTTGCCCTTCTCTGGACTGCCTCAATTTGGTTAATGTCCTTGTGAAGGTGTGGCCTCCAGTACCGCATGCAGTACTCCAGATGGGGCCTAACCAGTGTCTTGTAAAGAGGGATTATTACCTCCCTCTTCCAACTTGTGATACCCCTACTAATACACCCTAACATCCCCCTAGCCTTACCTACTGGTTTAAAGGTCTGCTTGGATGATTTTAGGTCATCTGTGATGATGATGCCCAAGTCTCTTTCTTCCCTTGTGACTGCCAGCAACTCTCCTCAGCCTATAGGTGGCTTCAGGGTTTCTCTTCCCTGTGTGCATGATCTTGCAGTTCTTTGCATTAAACCCCAGTTGCCACTGTTTGGACCATTTTGCAAGTTTATCCAGATCTTTTCTCATTCTTCCCACCTGATCTGGATCATCTGCAAACAGACAAACCTTACCGTCCAGTCCATCTGCAGTGTCACTGATGAAGATATTGAAGAGGACTGGCCCCAGGACTGATCCCTGAGATACCCTACTTGTGACTTGCATCTCTTCTGACTGTATACCGTTTACCACCACTCTCTGTTTTCTGCCCATCAACCAGTTTGCCACCCAGTTGACCAGCTTCTGACCCACCCTGAGCCTACCCAGCTTATTAATCGATCTTCTATGTGGAACCGTATCAAAAGCTTTGCTGAAGTCTAGGTAGGCAACATCAACTGCTCCCACTTGGTCGACCACTCTGGTTACCCAGTCAGTGAAATCTATGAGATTAGTTTGACAGGACCTTCCTTTTGTAAACCCGTGCTGTCTTGGATCCTGTGCGCCTATGGATTCCAGGTGTTGCACTATCCTTTCCTTAAGGAGTGCCTCCATAATCTTGCCCACTACTGAGGTAAAACTGACTGGTCTGTAGTTCCCTGCCTCCTCCCTGCTACCACTCTTGTGGGCGGGATCACATGAGCCCTTCTTCAGTCTTCTGGGACCTCTCCTATGCTCAGAGACTCACTAATCGGTTCTGATAATGGCTCTGCTAGTTCCACCCTTAGCTCCTTTAGTATCCTGGGATGTATGCCATCAGATCCCATTGCCTTGTCCACCATGAGCTTATCGAGCTCTTGTAGGACCCTTTCTTTTGTGAAGGAACTAGTGCTCACCTCCCTCCCCCCTGTGTCCATGGTGCTGAGCTGTGGGCCCTGCCCTAGCTTCAGTAAATACTGAGCAGAAGTATCTATTTAGGATAGATGCTTTTACATGGTCCTCCTCATATGCCCCCTTATCTTCTTTGATCTCAGCAATACCCCCTCTGGACTTTCTCCTTTCACTAATGTATCTATAGAAAGTCTTGTCACCTTCTTTTACTGTTTGTGCTAGTGTTTCCTCGGTTTGGGCCCAAAAACATGTTGCCTTACTGCCTTCCCTGCTTCCCTTGGGGAAGTTTGGTATGCTTCCCTATCTTCATACCTCTGTGTTCCCTTTTATTTCCTGAAGGCCAGCCTTTTGGCTCTGACCTTTTCTTCTACTGTTTTTGAGAACCAAAGTGGTTTCCTTCTTCTTTTGCACTTCCTTTTCTCTCTAACACAATGTGATGTTGCTTCAAGTATTGCATCCTTATTGCCTGTACCCCCTCACCTGTATTTCTTTTTGCCTGGGCTAGCTTAACTCTGTTGGCCATCTTATCCCTTGGAGGGAAAACACAAAGTGATCTGACTATGTCAACCACGTGGATGTGGATTTTTTGTGTGACGCCCAGCCAGCAGGTGTCAGGGGAAATTTGGGGGAAGGGGGCCCAAGTTCAAATGCTACTACTGGGAACACAAGCAGAGGCGTGAAGCTAACTCACATGCAAAGAACAATGTCAAAGTTTATTAAACACACTAACATAATATTACCAAAAATTTCTAAATTCTAAAACTGTGAACTCTAAGAGGTAAAAATATCTATGAATTACTAACTTATACTGTACCCTACTAAAATAAAATCAGCTGTAAACATACTAAGCCAGCCACCCTTGTGTATCCAAATGGGGAAGGGGAAAAAGCAAGACGGGGAACCAGCTGCCCGGGGCAGGGGAAAACACAGAACAGGACACAGGCCAGGACTATTTAGAGGTGGTGTGGGTCATCAGCACAAAAGTCTCCATAGACCACTGGAAAATGACACCCCTCCAGGAAAAAGTCTGCCAACTCCACCCAGCCACAGCCCCTACATGGACTGCCGGGACAAGGAGGTCAGACAAGGACATGACACTGGTCAGGGAAAACTGGGTCGGGGCACCTGGGATCACACACAGGCAGAAGGGTGGTGGCACAGTAAACATTTCTTTATTTTGTTTGTATTATTTCTTTTATCCCCTTGTGCCTCATGACTCACCACTCCTTCAGGCTACTTAGGTCGCATCCGCTTTGCCTGTCCCTTCCTGTGCCCTTCAGCCTCATATCGCAGCCACCCCTAGGGTAACCCAGGCATAACCCTTCGCCAGGCGGGTACCCCTCCTCTGAGGGAGAAGGCACCGGGGGGGGGCAACCAGCACATACTTGGCCCCAGGGTGCTGCTGAGGTGGAGGGTCTCCATCAGGGCATCAGCAACAGTGGAGGACCGGCAGCCGTCATCCGGTTGGTCACGGAGTGGATTTCCACTTTTCTGTGTTGTTTCCCCGTGCGTCATCTTCTGCAGTGCTCCTGATCACCACCAGAGGCCGCTACAGAGCAGTGCCTAACCACTACCCACCCCAGCAGAGGATAGCAGTCCCTATGGACGCTCAGTCCTCTCCTTCCCCTGCCTGCCCCCGGCGTCCCAAGTCCATTCCCGAACCCCGGTTGCCGGTGTGGCGCGAGGTGTAGTGTCCGGTGCCTCAACCCTCAGTGCCACTGGGCTGGCATTATAAACATTTCTATTACTAAACCTGGTGTCAGTATCTTTATTTTTAGCAGACATTACTTAGGACACTTTACAAACAAATAAAACAATTTAGGTTATCAGACTGCATAAAATCGCAGGGGCACTGTCACTTAGTGGCCATCTTTGGCTGGCAGGCATTAATCCGAATTCATTTATGCAAACAGTTATTTTATTACAGTTCCATGGCTCAACGGAGCCCTACACCTACTCCTGCCCCATAAACATCAGCATGAGCCACTTTAAATTCCATCTTAAGGCATTCATTAAAATTACAGTTTATACAGTTCCTTTCCCCTTGTAGACTTGAGGAGCTTGTCATTGCCCCTTTAACTCTGGTGGGCCTTTCATTGCCCCTTTAAGGCCATTAGACAGGCAGTCAGTCATATTCACCCAATTGCAACCCCTTCTCTACTGTCTGTGGGGCTTTGTTTCTTTAACTGCACCCCATAGGTGGTCCAAAGGTGGGGATTTATCTGCCCCCTCATTCACTTAGCTCAAAGGAGCCCTTACTTGAACTCCACCCCAAGGGCGGTCTTTTCTAGGGCCTTGCCTGCCTCCACATTTCTCTGACTCAACAGAGCCTCCTCTTTGACCTGCCCCGTGGGCGGTCCTTTGCTGGGGCCCTACTCAGTCTAACTGATGCTACAGGTGCCTGGAGTGCCCAGAGTCATTTATTCTCATTTAAAAAAAAAATTTCTTTTGCACAGTGGCCGGCACCTGAAGTTGGTGCTGCCACCACTCACCCTGCTGCCATCTCCATTCTCTTCCCTCGGGGATCAGGATAGCTGAAGGCTGCATGGGGGGCTTTGACCCGCCTCCTCCCACTAACCTCCACTGATGACTGGAGCCACCATGGGAGGCCTGGACCTGCCTCTTCCCATGGACCATCGCTATTACTGCTGCTGAATGGAGGGGCTGACCTGGACCCTCTGCCCCTCCCGATGAACACTCTGCTGCTGGGATTGCTGGTTGGAGGGGCTGCCCTAACGTTGCTGCCACTGCCCCTCCCAAGGAATCTCCTACTGCTGGCTAGTGGAGGAGATGACCTGGACCTACTGCCCCTCCCGACTGGAGTAATGGAAGGGACAGGCTGGACCTGCTGCCCTTCCTGACAAACATCTGGCCTGCTGGATGGAGGGCGACCTGGACCACTGCGCTCTGACAAGACCTCCACAAATGCCACGGGGCTGGAGGATATTTCATCTGCCTCCGGCGGCACTTGCCACCGACGCGGCACCAGGACCGATGGACCTGCCGCCACAGGAGAAGTGGGCACGTTGCTGTTGGACTTGCCGGGACCGGGTAACCCTAGGACATCAGTGAGTCCCTCCCCTTTTGCTGGCGCTGGCTGGCTAGCTCACTCCACCACTGCTGCTGCTCTTTTTCTCTTCAGCAATGGACTGAGCAGCTGGCTTGCCATTCAAATGGGATGAGGATTCGTCATGGAATCCTCACAAAATCACTCTCGCCTGCATGCCCTCGCGGTAGGGCCCACTAGGACAGGAGCCCGGCATGAGGTAACTGGGGAGGGTTCAAGGAGAGCTGCAGGGGCAACAAACGGAGCAGCAAAAATGCTTTTTTTTTTTTTAAATGGAGCCCAGTTGTAGCTCTGCTTTGGGGGTGGCAGGGGTACCTGACACTACCCAAGGCACCTCTTAATGCTCGGGCACCTAACCTGCCCAACCATTCCCGTACAGCATACCTAAGACTGGGGCACCTTCCCTACCTAACCAGCCCCTAGAGCACCTGGATGCCCATTTTTGGAGGGCAACTGGACTCTGGGGCATTACATAAGGTGCATTAGTGTTTCTTTATTGTTGAAGAAAAAAAGAGGGAAAAGACGTTTTTCTTAGCGGTTTGCTTTTTTTCTTATGAACCGAACTGCAATCTTAGTTTTTTGTTATTGGGAACAATTTTTCTAGGGGTCTTGTCATGTTCGGCATGTCTGTTAAGCCCAAAAAGGAAACAGGACCTACAGGTTTTAAAAATGATGTTATGTGCTTCAGTCTCCTGGCTAAGGCGGACTGCTACGAGTTGTGTTTAAGGTACCTGGGTCCTGATCACCTTTTTTCAGATTGTGAGCTTTGCTGTAAGTTTTGCCCTAAAACTGATAAGAAAAGGGCCAAACAATTAAAAGACTTAATGATTTCTCAGTCCACCTCTAAGCACAATGGCGAGGGCCTTCCTTCCATATTAAACAGAAGGAAAGGTCTGCTAAAGATGTCTCGGTGTCTAAGGTTCCTGAAAGAGGGAACCCCAATATAACCAAACATAAAAGGCCCTTGGAGCAGGTTCCTGCTAAGAAAAAACAAAAACATGTTGCTGCCCCTCCTCCTGAAGAAGGAAAGGAGTCATCAGTGGACAGAAATAAAATGCCCTCTATGGAGAACATGGTTAAGGCTTGGCAGTTTTTCCAGGCCTCTCAGGCCTTTGGGTCACTTATGGTATGCCAGATCCCCCTTCCGGTTCACTTCCCTCCCTGGTTCCAGAGGATCAGGGGGCTGAGTTCTGCTGTGATGAGGAGGAATGGGAAGGAGAGCCCATAGAGCCTGATAGAAAGGTGATGGCAGAAGGAGACCAAAGGTCCATCAAGTCTGCCTTTGAGTGCTGAGGCAGGAGGCCTATATGGTGTATACTGCTCAGTACCAGAAAGCTCTCTGGAGTTCTCCTGAGCTGGAGTTTGGTTCTCCCATTTCTGGGGCCAGGAGGATTTTTCCTCACATTATGCTTTTTGTGAGGCAGATGGTGAACACCCTGAACCTCTCCACCCAAGAGATTGTGGAGGATGAGGATGAGGTGGAGTTCCTGGACATTACGGGTCTAACCCCAAGTAAGAGGTTGTTCCTTGTGGTGCATAAAGCCCTTAAGAAAGCAACCTGTAAATTGTTGCAGATTTCCACCTCCGCCCCGGCATTGACAAAAAGATTGAAAAGAAGTACCAGTTCGAGAAGTGAGATACTGAGTACTTCTATTCCCATCCTGACCATGAAGAATTAGTGCAGAATGCAGTCTGTGATAAGGCTAAGGTTCCCCTCTCTACCCAGTCCCCGGGCAAAGACTCCAGAAAGCTGGATAGTATGGGGAAGAAGGTTTATACTTCTGCTTTCCTGCTGCTGAAGCAGGCAGCCTATATGGCATATACTGCCCAGTACCTGAAAGTTCTCTGAAGTTCTGTCCTGGCCATGAGTGACTAAGCTTCTGGGGGATCTAGTGCAGGATTTAGCAGATACTACAAAATCAACCCTGGTTGCAACTAAGTACCAGTTTCTTATGGCAGTAGATACCAATGACCCTGCCTACAGGGTTATGGCCCATGCAGTATCCTTAAGAACGTTTGCCTGTGAGGCCTGTCCAGTGGCACTGAGGGTTGAGGCACTGGACACCACACCTCGCGCCACGCTGACGACCCGGGTTCAGGAACAGACTCTGGTCACTGGGGCTTGGCAGGGGAGGGAAGGGATTGAGCATCCGGAGGACTGCTCTCCCTTTCCTGGGAGGGTTACGGGTAAGCCTCACTCCAGAGTGGCCTCTGGTGGAGACTAGGGACCCCGTAGGTAGCGATGCTTGACACAGTGTTGGGGGCAGAGCTGCAGTGGATGGCTGCACATTAGGTGCGCTGTCGTTATTGCACAGCTGCGCTCTGGGGTGTAACTCACAGAAATACCCTGATGGCTTAGTGCCAGTGAAGGGGCTCAAGAGGCCTGCCCACATCCCGACGCCAGACCTACCTCCTTGGATCTCCTCTCTCTGACCAATTCCATGGCTGTCCCCTCTAATTGCAGAAAGGCCGCTGAGGTGGGTGGCCTCCAACCCTCCCCCTTGGGGTGATCTGGGGGGCTGGACAAGCTGTGGAGTCAGTGGAGACCAAGGGTGGAGGTTTCAGGCAGGGAGTAGAAGGCAGTAGTCCAGTGGGTACCCTGGAGAGATGCCCTGGCCTGCAGTGAAATAAAAAGAATTCACCAAAAAAAAAAAAAAAGGTTTGCCTGGCTCAGGACTACAAACCTATCCCAGGACACCAAAATGAAAGCCATGGATTTCCCCCATGAGGGAAACTCCTTACTTGGTGATGAGACAGAAGCATACATGAAAAAGGTGGAGTACAAAGCCACCTATAAAAGCAACACTGAGAAGGAAAAGGCTTCCACTTCCTATATGCCCCATGGAAGGTGAGGTAGGGGTAGGGGTTATTTTCCCCACGGTTTCCTGCCTTACGACTTCTTTCAGCTGAAAGGCTTGTTCAGGGGTGCGGGCAGGGGAGGCCCAGCACCCAATGCTCATACCAAGCAGAACCCCTGACAAGTCGGTCCAGGTCGCTCACCCATTGCCAGTGGGGGAAAGCTGGCTCACTTCTTCCAGGAGCGGGAAAACAATCACTACAGACAGGTGGGTCCTGGAAGTAGTGAGCCAGGGGCTCACACTGCAGTTCACAAAGTTCCCCAGACTGCAGGTTCGCACAAACTTCACACTTCCCACTCTAACAGAAAAGATCCTGCTGGAGTTAGAGGTCACTAAGTTACTGCAGGCAAAAACAGCAGAAAGAGTTCCCCCTTCTCAGTGGGGACAGGGTCTTTACTCAAGTTACTTCCTCACCCTCAAGACAAATGGGGAGTGCTGACCCATTTTGGATCTCTGATATTTGAACAAACACTTGGAAAGGGAAAAGTTCAAGACCGTAACCCTGGCTGCAGTGATACCATCTCTTCAGCAAGGGAACTGGTTGGGTTCTGTGGACCTGAAAGATGCCTGTTTTCATATTTCAATCAGACCCATCCACAGGAAGTATTTAAGGTTCAGGGTAGGAATTGGTCACTATCAGTTCTCAGCCCTCCCCTTTGATCTCTTCTCAGCTCCCAGGATGTTCACAAAGTTCTTAGCCATGGTGGCAGCACACCTCAGAAGACAAGGAGTACAGATCTTCTCCTACCTAGACAACTGACTGGTCACAGGAAAGGCACACCAGCAGGCCAAGACCTCTCTCCTCCTTGCCCAGAGCACTCTGAAGGGCCAGGGGTTTCTCATAAACACCAAAAAGTCCCAAAACAGAGCCAGTTCAAGTGCTGGAGGTCATAGAAGCAGTTGGATTCCCTCCGAGGGAGGGTCTTCCTGCCTCAGGACAGAGTAGAAAGTCTTATAAATCTGGCAACGTCCTTTGTCCTGGTCCAGCCCAGGCCCACAAGACACTTCGTCCAGCTGTTAAGCCATATGGCCTCCTCCATATCTCTGGTGGCAGGAGCCAGGTTCCAAATGAGAGACATCTAGTACCACTTACTGGTCCCAAAAAGAGATGAGACACTCTCTCAAGGCTGGTGCCTGTGACAAAGTTTCTTTTAAGAGCACTGGACTGGTGGAAAGAAGAGGACAACCTCAGGGAGGGAGTGCCCTTCTATTAGAGGTTTCCCACAGTTGTTGTAACAACAGATACCTCCCTCTTAGGCTGGGGAGCTCACCTGGCTGACCTGACAGTAAGCAGAGTATGGTCCCTCCAAGAATTCCAGGAGCACATAAACCTGCTGGAGCTCAGGGCGATCTTCCTGGCTCTACAGTCTTTTGCTCCCCAGGTTAAGGGTCAGTCAATCCAGATCAGGACAGACAACCCCACCACTATGTATTACATCAACAAACAGGGAGGCACAAGGTCCTCAAAGCTGTGTACGGAAGCAGTTAAGATCTGGAATCTGGCTTACTTCCTGGAAGTGCAACTTTCAGCAGTCCATCTGCCAGGAAAGGACAATGTCTTGGCGGATTCCCTCTGCAAGATCAGCCAGGGACATCACGAATGGACCCTGAACAAACAGGTACTGGTCACAGTTTTCAGAAGATGGGGCACACCGGAGATGGATCTGTTAGCTTCCAGTGAGAATCACTAGCTACCTTTGTTTTGTTGCAGGCCTCCAGCAGTAGGCTCAGTCCCAGTGGATGCCCTGACTTTAGACTGGTCAGGGAGGTTTCTGTATGCCTTCCCTCTTTTGCTGAAGGTGTTACTGAAACTGAGGAGCCAGTCTGCACGATTGGGCCAGACAAGTCTGATGCTCCCTACTCTTGGCCCTCTCCATCAAGCAACCCATACATCTTCCACTAAGGTACAATCTGCTGACCATGTCCCAGGACAGAGTCACCTTTTTGAACCTTGGGTCACTACACCTCAAGGCATGGTTCTTGAAGAGCTAGAGTATTCTGACCTTCAGTTTTTTGAGTAAGTCCTGAAAGTCCTCAGGGTCTCTAGGAAGCCAACTACTAGGAAAACCTATGCTTCCAAATGGAAAAGGTTCTCTCTGTGGTGTGCACCAAAGCAGCTCAGTCCTCTACAGGCAGGCCTGCCCACTCTTCTGCTTGGTTCAGCTTCAGGCCTTGGGTCTCAGGCCATCAACCCTTAAAGTACACCTGGCTGCAGTATCCACCTATGTCTCGGCAGGTAAAGAGAAAATGGTGGCTTCAAACACCACTTTCAGGAAGTTCTTTAAAGGGCTCCTACACCTGTATCTCCTGGTTAGGCACCCAGTACCCCTTTGGGATTTGAACCTATGCATAGAAAAGCTCATGTGCTCCCCTTTTGAGTCCATGGCTAATGCTGATTTGAAGTATGTCACCTGGAAGACAGTATTCTTGGTTGCCATAACTTCTACCAGAAGAATGTGCCAGTTAACAGGCCCTCTGCACAGAACTGAATTACATTATCTTTCACAGGGACAAGGCAGTCCTAAGGACTAACAGGAAGTTTCTCCCTAAGGTGGTGTCTGAGTTTCACCTGAACCAGACCATCACTCTTCCAGTGTTCTTTACAGCAAAAATCCAGCTCTGGAGAGCAGAGGTTTCACAGCCTGGATGTTAAAAGGGTTTTTCGTTACTACCTGGATCACACTAAGGATCTCAGGTCTTCCCACTCACAGCTGTTCCTCATATATGGTGAAGTGGGCAAGGGTAGGCCAGCCTCCAAGAGAACTATTGCTTGCTAGATAGTCTCCTGCATCCAGTTCTGTTGCAGCAAAGCTGGCAAACTGCTACCACAAGGCCTCTGAACACACTTCACTTGTGGCACTTCTGCCGCTTTGGCAGCAGCAAGGAATATTCCCTTGCTAGAAATTTGTAAAGCAGTTACCTGGAAAACAGCACACACCTTTACAAAATACTGTTGTCTGGATGTGCAGTCCAGAAGGGGTGCCAGATTTGGTGCTGCTGTCTTGCAGAGCCTTTTCCCTAACTGGTTCTGTACCCAGCCTCCCAAGGTTCTGCTTTATTGTCTGCAACAGTAACATAGTGAGGGATTCCTGGGATTTGAAGAAAACAATTACTTACCATAGTAATATTGTTTCTTCCAAGGGATCTCTCACAGTGCTTACCATTCCCATTCTACTTCTCCTTCCAGAACCTGAAAAAGGTTCTGCAAGAATCAATTATTGTTTCAGTTTTCAATTTTGCTTGAGCATTACTTCTTGCGGTGCCTGCAGTCGGTTTTGGCTGTTTTGATGCATAACCATAGTCTTTCATAGCTTGTCCTATGGGACTAGTCTTTTGGATTTTTTTCCCCCATATTTTTTCCTTTGGGTTAGGCTAGTGAGCTTAGTGTTCACTGCCCCCCTGGCTATCAAAATAAATCTGATGTTGGAGGGCAGAGTGGAGCATGACCACACAGCTGAGATTTGAATTTCATTCCATCATTCCCCAATTCACATAAAATTCCACTCTCCAGGACAGCTGAGATCTGCAGGCTGTTTGCAATAGTAAGCATAATAGTGAGGGATCCCTTGGAAGAAACAATATTACTATTCTACTGTAAGTGTTTCTCTTTCAGTGGTTTTTCCAATATCCAGGAGAATGCTTTAAACATATTTTCAGACACTGTTCAGCACATGCATCAGTTTTTGTATTTATCAGTCCTTATTGTTTATTAATGAGGCCATGTGTACAAAAACAGGATTTTTGTTGCCAAGATTTCATCTGCTCCACCTGCACCTCCCTCAGCTGAAATCATACTGTAATTCTTTGTTTATGATTCCAGCTTGGGGTGGAGGGCACAGAAGGAGGCTGTAATGTGAAGTCTGAGACACACAGATCCTGTTTTCATGTAAATGCCCCCAGTAACAAACTATGAGGGGAGATGACTCCAGAAACAGAAATGTGAGCTGAATTGTACCTGAATATTATGTTGGAAATTGTTTTCCTGAATACTGGAAAATCTCTTTAAGTTGACACTGAGGCTCAATTATATTTCCCCAGGTGTTAAGAGCTGTTGTTTTGAGGAGTTTCTTTGTTTTTTTTATTTGTTTAGTCTGTTGTGTTCTCTGTGTGCCCCACTACTTCAGGCCCCACAAGTGCCCCTGCTGCCTGATGGTCTCCCCTCTTACTACCGACTCCCTTCTGCAGGCTCCCTGCTGCCAACAGAGAAGAAAGCGACTGTGGACATCTAACACGAAACAGAATTTGTGAACAGAAAAAGTCTGCTTGTCCTACTCAGTCTGCCCAGAGGGTTCCAACCTAGTCTGTCTCCTCCGACCCTAACTGGTCTCTGGTGACCCTCCGTTCTCCCTGCCTATTTACTAATATTTCCCTCTGTCTATACCATGCATACTTGAAGCCCCCTACTGTTTTCTCCTCCACCTTTTCCGCTGGCAGTCTGTTCCAGGTGTCCACCACTCCTTCAATGAAGAATTACTTAGTCACACCCCTCTTAAACTTATCCTCCTCCAGCTTTATTGCATGCCTTCTGGTCCTTGTGCTTTTCCTTAATTGAAAGAGACTACCATCCTGCACCTGTTCACCCCCATGAGGTACTTGTAAGCCTCTGTCATGTCTCTTCTCACTCTCCTGTCTTCCAGGGTGTACATGTTGAGATCTCTGTCTCTCTTGGTAGGGCTTTTGATGCAACCCCTGCACCATTGTGGTATCTCTTCTCTCGACTGCCATACCCTGTCTGTGTCTTTTCTGAAGTGGGGCCTCCGGAACCGGACACAATACTCCAGGTGGGGTCTCACAAGTGAGTGATACAGTGGCAACACCACCACTCTCCTCTTGTTGGCAGTACCTCTTCCTATGTATCCCTGCATCCCACTAACCCTACCCACTTTGTCAAACTGCTCTGCCACTTTGAGGTCATCAGATATGATAACCCCTGGACTGACCTGGTGGCGCTGAGCACTGAGTTGCTGGATACCACACCTCACGCCACACCGGCGACCAGGGTTTGGGAATGGACTCGGGCATTGGGGGTTGGCAGGGGAAGGACAGGATCAAGCATCTGGAGGACTGCTCTCCTCTCCTGGGGTGGGTGGAAGGTGCTTCTAGTAGCTCTGGCAGTTCCTAGCGGAGGCTAGGAGCCTGCAGCATGATGAGGAGCATGCAACAGTGTATGGAGCAGCAACGGATGTCCTGCAAGCGGGTGTGGCAGCACACCTACATTGTGCTGGATGTCATTGCACATCTGCATTCCTGGGGACTTAAGCAGAAAACTCCTTCCCCGCTGATAGGCGAAGGTGGGACCAGTGGATGCGGCCCCACATCCAGTGACGGGCATCCAGGAAGTTTGCTCTGGTTCCTCCTCCATGCAGACATGCCCACCAGCATTATAGATAGAGCGCCGGCAGGAGTGGTGGTCCTTCCTTGGGGGACTCCGAGCCGCAGGGTTAGGGCAGTGCTGTGTAGAAGGAGGGTGCCCCCCAACCAGGAGATGAATGACCGGAGCTTCAGGTGAATGGGCAAAGCCAGTAGCCATGTGGCCACGCTGAAGAGAGGTCAGTGGAGGAGGGCGACAAATAGAGTTTGGGGAAAACAAAAAATAGATATGATAACCCCATGGTCGTTTTCCTGCTTAGTGACTGTCAGTAACCCCCCATCCTATACTCAGGTCCTGGTTTCCTATGCCCTAGATGCATGATTTTGCACTTTATGGCATTGAACCCCAACTACCATGCTCTTGACCACTCCTTGAGTTTCCCAAGGTCGCTTCACATTCTCTCCGCCTCATCTGAGTGTTCACCCTATTACATATTTTAGTGTCTTCTACAAAGGCATACCTGCCCTTCAATTCTCCTGCAGTGTCACTTATGAAGGCATTGAAGAGGACTGGTCCCTGTATCGAGCCCTGCAGCACCCTGTTGGTCAGTGTTCTCTCATTAGTGAGTGCCGTTAACCACCACCCTCTGTCGCCTATACATTAACCAGTCCCCTACCCAGTTCACCACTTTGGGTCCCACTCCTAGGCTGCTCAATTTCTTTATCAGTCTCCTTTATGGCACAGTGTTGAATGCCTTGCTACAGCCCAGGTAGTCCACTCCTCTGAGTTATTTCCTGGTCACCCAGTCGAAGAAATCAATCATTCATCTGGCATGACATCGCCAACATCAGTGTAGTGACGTACAATGAAATGCAAACTGTCCTCGGTGTCTAGTGGACCTCCCACCCCTTGAGGCAGATCCCCACCACCCCTCCCCCCAATGAGGAGTGGATGACCAGCACAGCCCTCCACTCACCACCACAGCTGTCCGCCTGACTAAGCAGAATGAATGAGCACGCACACTTCTGTGTACACATTCATTCTGCTTAGTCGACGACCAGCTGTGGTGGTGAGTGAAGGGTTGTGCTGGTCGCCCACTCCTCATTGGGGGTGAGGTGGGGGATCTGCCTCCAGGGGTGGGGGGGTCCACTAGACACCAGGAATAGTTTGCATTTCATTGTACATCACTACATTGATGTTGGCGGGGGGTGGGACCAGGAATCACACCAGGGAGGGCTAGCATTATGGTTACTAGGGCTGATGGTTGGCCAGCGGGATGGGGGACCCTCCTGTCACCAGGATTGTATACCACTTGCCTACGCAGTACTGGCCAGTATTGTAATGGTTAACCGACATTGCAGTTGGCGATGATATGCCTATGATGTTTTTATTATGTTTTGTCCATGATGTTCCTGACCTCTGAAACCCCTTGACAGGTAAAGGGTACTTTGGGAAAGATGGAAAGGGTCTTAAAACACTGTGACATTCTGAACACATAGTATGATATATATTTGTTAGATATTGGGAGCTTATAGGAAATAAATACCAAGAAAAAAATACCTGAATAATCTAACGATGGTTCTATCATAAAGGAACACTCTCAACCATCTTAGGCCTCAAAGAGTCTCTAGTTAAAAACACACACACATTGTGATTGGCCACATTCAGCAGTGATTGCTGTTGCACCAGGTAGTTTGAATCTGATTCCTTTTCTCTTGCTAAAAGTAAAAACAAACTGCCCACCATACTCATGTTACCAAACAAAATGTGTTTGTTTATACTCCTTACCAAACTCCACTGCACTTTTCCTGAACCTAGGAACACCCCAAAACAGTCTAGACACTCAAGATGCAGTGTGAGGAGAGGAGACTATTGCATTATGAGTGACTGTACTATTGGAGGGGTTCTAATCTTCAAGAAGTATGCAATGAGAATAGATAAAGGATTTGAAACAGAACAAGGTTAAATAAAACAGGGTTTATTTAACTCCAAAATTGATTAGCGTTTTGCTCATAAAAGTGCTAAAACATTGAAAATGCATTGCACCTACCTCACTGTGTTTAGCAAACATAACACTGCTAGAAAACCTATATAAATACTTTCTATACAGTTAGCATTGTCTCAAGAAAAAAACTGCTAATCAATTTAAAACCCTGTAAAAATTACGCCATAGCATGCATTTTAGTTCTACTTAGAAAGCAAGCAGATAAAGCAGACTCCAACATCACTGAGTTTTAGAGAAGGTAAGCAATCATAAAATGTTTGTTTTTCAACTAGAAGAGACGTGATGCAAAAAAAGGGTTGGCAGTATCCTTTTAAGAGTCTGTTAGCTATATATATTTTATTTTCAGAAACACATTCTCATTTCCAGACCGTGTTGTTTAAAGGTCTGTGAGGCAAAACTAAGATGATTAATTTGTTATGAGCATTTGTAATATAATATCCAGATTCAAGACTGCATTTTAGGCGATACATCTAAAATGTTAGACTGTCTTTCCAAAACGTAATGTAAAACCAAAAAAGTCATGCTGTTATGATAATGGCTAGGGTTATGTTATTATGAGATACACAATTCTTAACTTGAATTAAGAAATAGACAACTAGCATAAAGTTGCATATTTTCTGTTTTAAATCCTCAGCTATTCAGGGATTAAATTGGGCAGAAACAAACTGGAACTCAGTACCACCACCTCATACAAAATTGTAGGAGAGTTCCTGCACCACTTTCATCTTTCTCCATGGAATACAATTGGAGAGTTCCACGACCTACAAATCTAGAAGGGAAAAGTGTCCCCATCTAAACATCTCAATTTAACCACTGCTAATGAAATATAGTTTCTCAGAGTGTGAGGTATTTTATTTTCCAGTTATAGTAAACCTAACTGTTGTTGATTTTGGCCCCTTTTGTTACTTTAAATTGAGGTATAAAATGTTTTATATCATAGATGATGCAGTTTATCAGCTATCCTAATCAATATATCTTTAAATTCAACTGCAAAAAATTGTGCATTGTGTTACATTTTTCATTGTGCATCCAATAACACTGATTAATTGCAAATGTATGTCCATACTATGGTAGCGAGAAAAGCTTTAAATGAAAGGCTGACATTAGAACATATACCTGTATACAACTGCTGTACAGAGTCTGTCATAAGTAATGTACGTGAGATTTCAAATGTTCTTCACTGTTAGGTGATGCTAGGCATGCTGCATTTTTAAGATGCCCAAAGGCTTTGTCTTGCCAGCATTGCCTGTAGTGGTTTAGAATGACACAGCAGAAAAAGTAAGTAACATTAGCTTAATCTGAGCTTATCCTGTCCAGAGACACAGGTGTGTGTGCTTAAACCCAATAATGACATGCTTCTGTGATGCCCTAAGAGGGAGAAAATAAATATTGTTGAGTTTTCTCGTCTAAAGTGCCTTTCGCTGTAATTGATTTTTAATATGTGTTGAGATTATCAATATGTGTTGAGATTATCAGTTATGCATGTATTGTATCAGGGTTTTAAATAATTGATTAGCAGTTTTTTTCTTGGGACAATGCTAACTGTACAGAAAGTGTTTATATAGCTTTTTTGGAAGTGTTATGTTTGTTAAACACAGTGAGGCAAGTGCTATGCATTTTCACAATGTTTTAGCACTTTTTTGAGCAAAACGCTGATCAATTTTTGGAGTTAAATAAATCCCTGTATATGTTTTACAGTATCCATTCAAATGACTTTTATGCCAGTATTATCTATTTTTAATGCAGGATAATCTCATCTGAATATGTGTATATACATGCTTCAAGGTCTCACATTAGGGTGGGCAGTAAAGTGCGAAGCCTGAATCAATGCAAGCAGTCAGTTGTAAACCGGAACTATACATGCATCATATTAAACTTAACCATCTTGGCACGTATATAAAACAGCAGATAAAGGGTGTGACCATCTGTGAGCTATAGCCTGCACAAGCAAACTGATGTAGTAAGGAGTGCATGTAACAAACATTTGTAGCTGATGACCAAAGCATATATTAGAATCTTAGCTTTGGCTATCATTTCTTTGCCTTCTAGATATGTCTGCATAGAAAGACTGACTAAACACATTAATAGCCCTAAATAAAATGCCTTGTGTCATAAAAGACACAGATCGTATTTTTTATTTTCTGAATTTGACATTGTGTCATGCATTTTCAGAATTGCTTCCATGTTAATGTCCCTTGGCTGTGTTTCTGGTTTCTGATGGACTCTTTTATTGCTTTCAAACAACCACTGAAAAAAAATGTTATTTTCTTACCTTATAGGCCTTCTGTAGGAAGAAGTGATTGTTAAAACACTGCTACTCTCTGTCATTTTCAGAAAGCACCTTTACTGTACAGTTTGCAGATTTCAGAATAGAATGTCCACTGAGATTTTTTTCTTTACTTAAAGCCCTATGAAACCTCATTAAAAACTGGGCAGATTGTTTATTCTCTGTGCAGATCTCCATGATTTGAACTGAGAAACAATAATTATTTTTCATATATTTTCCCTTTGTTTAAATCCAGATTACACAGGGTCATTAAAAAGGAGCTGTGTGTTTTGCTAATTGGAAGACCATGACTGTGGACTGCTGGGGTGCTGCCTTCACATCCCCAGTCACAGCTGACATGAGCTCACTGCTTGTTTAGACATGGAGGGCAATTACAGTGGTGCTGTTAACTTTTTTGACAGTTTCAAACTTTTTATCTGTTGTCTTAGGTTGTCAGTTGGTATTTGAAAGACAGTGACCAGTTTAGATGTCCATTTTAGTGTTAAAAAAGTGTCCTTTGAAAGGGACTTCTGCACCGAAGTCAAACATTTTCACACGCAAGTTCTACTTGGATTAAAGGAAACGTTAGTACTTGCAGTGTAACTTTTAATTGCTTAAGGTAGTGTCTGTTGTTCTTAGACTTAATTTAAGCTCCAAATGAGAAAGTATGTGAAGCAATTATAAACCCTTCCTCGGAAATCTTTGTCATTTTGTTTTTACTAGGATTACTAGGATTTTATTGACATAATGGGGCTATCAGGCCCATTATATATGTCTCCCACTTAAATGGGATAATTACACCAGTTAGTTATTTTATAGTACGTATGATCTAAATAATTTTTGAATATATCCAGACCAGCACTATCTATTGCGTCCTGAGAGAGTTTATTCCAAACAAATGGTGTTTTGACTGTGATGAAGTAATCCCTTTTAAGTGTTTTAGTCTTTTCAACCAATATTTTCTGATTGTGAGAATGAAGATTATTTCTTGTATTGCTATAGTGCATATTAAAATCCTGTAAACCATCTTGACTATGTATTATTTTATATAACAGTAAAAGATCTTCTCTTTGCCTTCTAGCCTCCAGACCAGTCTTCTGCAATCTATAAAAATATTGTTCAGTTTTTAGTCTAGGAATGTATCTAGTTACTTTTCTTTGCACACCCTCCAACAATTTAATATCTTTTTTTAAGTACAGGGACCAGAACTGGGAACCACAGTCCAGGATAGGCCGAACATAGGTTTTATATAAGGGTATAATAAGATGTTCCGATCTTCCAATAAATTCTTGTCTTATGCTTGTAAGTAGGGACTGAGTAGTATTGGCTAGTTTTCTACACTGACTATTAGATGTGAAACTATCATTAACCATAATTCCTAAATCTCCACAACTGGTTGATTTGATTATGGTTTGATTAAGGATATAGGAATATCCAGGGTTATTTTTACCTATGTGTAGAACTAAATATTTTTCTATATTAAATCTCATATTATTTTCACATGCCCATTTTTCAACTTCTGCAAGATCAGCAATCAACTGAAAATGTTCGTCTAAGGTATTTACTTCACCCCAACTTGGTGTCACCTGCAAATTTACTTATATGGAATTTAATATTTTGTTCATATCTAAAACATGGATGTTAAATAATAAGTGTCAAGTACCGAACCTAGGTGCTCCACTACCCACATCGCCCTCTCAGATAGTACGCCATTTATACGCACTCTTGGACTCCTATTTAATAACCAGTTGTATATCCAATAGATCAGATACATTAACTTTTAAAGAAACATATTTTATAATTAATTTATCATGATCTACTCTATCGAATGCTTTAGAGAAATCCATTAGGATCACATCAGATGGAATCCCAACATCCAAGCTTTTACTGATACTGTTATAGAAGGTAATTACATTTGTGGTGCATGATCTCCCCCTAACAAAACCATGTTGTTTGATATCAATTTGGTTTATTACTTCTAGATGCTGCAGCAGCCTGTTTTTAATAAGCCATTCCAATAATTTGCAACAATGTGAAGTAAGGTTGATTGGCCTATAGTTACCACCTCTACCCTTCTCACCAGATTTATGAATGGAGGTACAACCAGTGGTTTTCTCCAGTCATCTGGTATACAACCTTCATATACAGACATATTGAAAAGAAAGAGGGGTAAGCCAAAATATGGCTAGTTTCTTTAAGTAATATGGTGTTTATGCCATCAGGTCCTATACAGGAATGGATATTGAGCAGTTCTATGAGATTAATAATTTCATCCTCTAGGAAGTATACCTCTTCAGATTTTATAATATCAGGTATTTTATGATTTGACGCTTTGGTAAATACTGAACAGAAATATGAGTTGAATTTGTTAGCGACTAATTTATCATCTATTATGACCTGATGATTATCCTTGATTGGTCCCACAGCTTGGACCCTATTCCGGAAATTGGTGTTCATATAGGAATATAATAATTTCCTATTATTTGTATTAGCTATTTGTAATTCTAACTGAATTTTCCGTAATCGGATTTTTTTTTTAACAATTTTTGTGATTCCAGATAACTGTCCATCTTTCCTTGGAGGGTTTAGACTTAAATCTGTAAAATGATCCCTGTTTGTTTTGATTAATTTTTATTCATCCAAACTGGTATTTTAACTTTATTATTATATTTAATAATTGTAGTACACAAATATCTTCTATTTACAGTAGTATTTCTTTAAAGTTATTCCAAGCATGTTGGATTGATTCCGAACCCAGGGCTGTAACCCAATCTATGTTTTGGATCCTAGAGCAGATTTTGGGAAAATTGGCTCTTTGGTAATCTTTTTTCTATAATTTTGGATTTTGAGAAATGTCTACCTTTGTTTAGGTGATATCTGATAGTACAATGATTGCTATTGCCCAGTGCAGGTCATATAGTCATATTTTCAAGTTCCATCATCTACATTTGTTAATAACAAGTCTAAAAGATTGTCAGCCCATGTTGGACAGTCTACAACTTGTTTTAACCCAATGGTAATGCAAAGGTCAATAAAGTCACTTTCTTTAGCATCGGAACCATTTAGATCTAACCAGTTTATTCCTGGGTAGTTGTAATCACCCATCACTAACAAATCACCCAGTGCACTCATTTTAAGTATTTCTTCATTAAGAGCTTGTTTATATTCATTGTTAGCAGCTGGTGGTCTATAACAATTTCCCAGAATAATAGTCTGTAATTTAGAGACAAGTGTCTTCATGAAGTGCAATGGAATCCGATTATACTCCTTTCTGGTGACATATCATGTACCTCAGAAAAAGCATGTCATTCATGATGAAAGCAGTTGCTCTTTGCATTTATAAAGTCTTTTTTATCATGAACAAAATATCAGTGATATTTTTTATTGTCATGTGACCTAGAGTGAGAATGTCTCGATATTCTCACCCTAGGTGATATGACAATCAAATATTTTCGCTCTAGGTCAGATGACAACTAAATAATCCCACAGTAGGTTCCTCTGTTGATAAAACACCACATAGGGTGTGAAACGTTGAGACCGTTTTGTCTGTCTCACTGTGTATGGACTGGTATTTTGAGTTTCATAACAAAATAAAATATTGTTTGTCACTTTAGCACTTAAATTGTTTGGAGTGATATTTTTTTCTAATATCTTTTTATGCTCTGATGTCACAGCATGTGGGAATAAACTTCAGACAAGGCAAATTTACAGGTTCAAAGCACACCATGGTGTGATATTTATTTTTCAAAAGTTCAAAAAATAATAAATGAAAACAAAAATATTGCAAAGAAAATCACTACTTGACATCAGTAGTTTCTCCCATAATACAGTCCTGGATCTTAGAGCTCCTAAGACCCTTCTCATCTGCATTCAACAGCTTGTCTGCCTCTCTTAGGGCTGAGCCCCACTGGGCTGAACTGAACTAGACTGAACTGAAGTGAACTCATTGCAAAGGTTTTATATCTTTTGGTGGGGTCACCTGGCTGAGCCCTTACATGTCTGGACATGTTGTTTCAAAACTGGGGGGAGGGGTTGTTTGATGGGAACTTCCTGGTTCAGTTAAAGGTACATTGTATATCTTCACAGATACTAACTCTTTATATCTCTGATCCACAGTGACTAAGCACTTTTGCAAAGCATAGCACATTCTCATACATAGAACCTAATATAGTAATTATACAGTCTATAGTGTGAATTTATGAAACTACGTTAAGGATTTCTTATAACTGTTCTAA
The DNA here is from genome assembly GCA_016271365.2 of Neoceratodus forsteri. Classification (NCBI taxonomy): domain Eukaryota; kingdom Metazoa; phylum Chordata; order Ceratodontiformes; family Ceratodontidae; genus Neoceratodus; species Neoceratodus forsteri. The sequence goes on along the minus strand of CM057450.1, from coordinate 1,501,624,218 downwards.
TCATGACCGTATTATTGTTTTATATGACTTCTGACTCCTTTTTCTTTAAAAAGGCTTTACTAACAGTATTCATTCCTATTTAAAATAGCATTCATGCTTTTTCTACACAAAATGCACTTATGTACTTTACACAATACCTCTCCGGTGTTTGCCATTATTTCAGGGACTGGACGGATGGAAATGGAGAAACAAAGAAAAGAGAAAACTAGTAAGAAGTTTAGTAGGGACAGTAAAGAGCTATGCTAGGGGGCCAACCTAGAGTAGGTGGGAAAAAGAAGAAAAGCAAAAAGAAAAGCGTTAACTATTGCTAGGAAATACAGTGATAGAAACATGGTCCTTCAGTCACAGCTGAGGGTGTAGCCTAACTCCGCCACACATCTCCCTCCTTAAGAAAAAAACAGTTCTCAAAACATTACTGTTTTTTCAAGAACCCCCTCTCAGTCATAAATATTCTGTCAAAACAGTAGAATGGGGGTTGGTTGAAACTTTCTCTCACCCACTGTGAAAGCTTCACCCCAGGGTCCCTTAATTCAGCTATTTTTAATATTGTCCACCATACCAAGTTATTGCAATATGACAATACTTTCACATTACCCTGGGGCTGTCATACAGTTCAGCACAGTACCGATCTGTGCTCTCAGAGGACTTCAGTCTGTAGTGACTGTCTACCCCCTAACTATTTCACTCTGGTTATTGCAACTCAGACATTTTATATGCAGTATCAGGCACCCATCGATAAGCATCATTTCAGCACCCATCTCTTGGAATCATTTCAGAATCCGTCATTTGGAATCATTTCAAATCCCTGTGCACCAACTATCGTACCTTCATCAGTACATTAAAAAAGAGGAAGAAATACACAGCAGTTTTATGCTGATGTCGAGCTTCCTCTATACCCATCACTTGGCATCGTTTCAGCCCTGTACACCCACTTTGATACAGTATAGACATTTCTTTTATGTTACACATTTCTTGTAATCATTTAATTTAATCATTTCTTTTCATATATTTTCTGGTAGACAAGGAACCTTCTCATGCTGAACATCAACCAGCCAGTTCCTAACTCCAAAATCTTTGGGTTTCCTTTCAACCCTTATTCTTAACATACCAGGGGTTTCCTTTCAACCTGTATACCATTCTGGTACCCTCAACTGACTGTACTCAGCACCAGCCTTAATGCTATATTCATTTTAAACATTACATGTTTCATATATTTCATGCCATATCACAGGGGGTTCAAATCATGGGAAAGTCCATTCAGCCACCATGGTGTCTTCCCTGTTGCTTGTAGTCTTCACCCCAGTATGCAGATGTCCTGAAACAGTCTTACCTGGGGCCTTCAACTCATCATCCTCCAAGTAGCAGTAGCCCGGAAAAATGGGCAACAGTGGGATTTCAAAAGTGACTGGCAACAAAGGTTCCATAAGTGAGTCCTCCTCCTCCTCTAGAACCCATGGATTCTGCTCCTCTGCTTTGGCCACAAAATCCTCTGGTTGGGAACCCTTCATCAGCACCTGGCAGCAGTGCTGTACCTCTGTGCGGCGCTGGTCCACCTCTGCGTTCCATCGAACTCCAGTCCGGTTAGTAATTCCCCTCTGGTCCTCTTCACCTGGGCTCTGGTATGCACACCGGGAAGCCCCTCCTCCTTCAACAGATCCTTGACATCCACAAAATCCTGGTGGCATGCCATCCTACTCTTTGCCCCCTGTGTCTGGATACCAGGGCTGGTATCTGGGTACTGGTCTCCCCCTTGTTTCTCTGGACAACCAGTACTATCCCACTTTTAACACCAAGTTTGTCACAGCGTGTGGGAATAAACTTCAGATGAGACAAATTTACAGGTTTAAAGCACACCGAGGTGTGATATTTATTTTTCAAAAGTTCAAAAGATAATAAATGAAAACAAAAAAATTTGCAAAGAAAATCACTACTTGACATCAGTAGTTTCTCCCATAATACAGTCCTGGATCTTAGAGCTCCTAAGACCCTTCTCATCTGCATTCAACAGCTTGTCTGCCTCTCTTTTTCCTCCCTTAGGCTGAGCCCCACTGGGCTGAACTGAACTAGACTGAACTGAAGTGAACTCAGTCACGAAGGTTTATATCTTTTGGTGGTCACCTCACTGAGCCCTTACATGTGGACATGTTGTTTCAAAACTAAGGGTGGGGGAGTTGTTTGATGGGGACTTCTTGGTTCAGTTAAAGGTACAGTGTATATCTTCACAGATACTGACTCTCTGTATCTCTGATCCACAGTGACTAAGCACTTTTACAAAGCATGCCACATTCTCATACATAGAACCTCATACAATAACAGGTCTATAGTGTGAATTTATGAAACTACCTTAAGGATTTCTTATAACTATTCTAATCATGACATTATTATTGTTTTATATGACTTCTGACTCCTTTTTTGTTTTTTAAAAAAGGCTTTACTAACTGTATTCATTCCTATTTAAAATAACCTTCATGCTTTTTCTACACAAAATGCACTTATGCACTTTACACAACACCTCTCCAGGTGTTTGCCATTATTTCAGGGACTGGATGGATGGAAACCACCTCCCCAAACTCTGGAACGACCTTCCAGCCCAAATCCGCCACTCATCCTCTAACCACTCTATTTCTGCCGCCCTGTCAAACTTCTACATGGTAAATTGCTTATGTAACTGACACCCTTACCTTACTGCTCCCCTACCACAGCGTTTCTGCCTATCCTAAATGGCCTGCCCAGCGGCGTATAGCAACTGCTATGAATGCTGGCTTATACCACCAACCTGCGCACTTGTCTGATTTGCACTTAAATGCTGTTGTCACTATCTCAAACTTGTCTCCGCAGAGCACTATGGCTGTCTAGTTTTGTATACCACTGTATTGTTGCAACCAAATACATTTTGTTTCCTTTTGTTTTTGTACCTGTTATTGATTTAACCCTATGTATTTAACCAATATTTACTCAAGTGTTACAGTCCTTGTATATTGTAACTGTTAATCCATGTCACACTACTGTATGTATACTCTGCTCTCCTTCTGTAACCCCCCCCCAGGTCGCACCATGAGACGAGCATCCTGGTTGCTCAGTGTGCCTTTCCTGGTGAAACATTTCAATAAATTAATAAATAAAAAAAACAGAAAAACAATGAAAAGAGAGAACTAGTAGGAAGTTTAGTAGGGACAGGAAAGAGCTATGCTAGGGGGCCAACCTAGGGTAGGTGGGAAAAAGAAGAAAAGTAAAGAGGAAAGCATTAACCTTTGCTAGGAAATCAGGAGATAGAAACGTGGTCCATCAGCCATCATGGCAGTTTAAGGACTTAGCTGAATCCCTACGGTCGCTGGGAGCTCTCTGCTTTGCAGCCCCAACCCGAAAGCACTGTACCTTAATTATCTTTATTTTTTTATCTTCTTGGAACAGCAACAAAGGGCTGTGCAGCTCCTTCTGATGTGGCATCATGACTTCATGAAATGCCTTACCAAGCTATAGGACCCTGTCAAAGCGAGGCAGATGAGCAGCAATGGTTGTAATGGGAAGAACTTCCAAAGGAGTAACTCTGCTGTCTGCCAATAAAAAACACTTAAAATATACCTCTGGTTGCACTGAAAATAAAACACAATGATGTGCATATTGGTTACAGTCAAACAGGCAAAGGTCGGTCAAGAAAGGGGCTGCCATGACTTTACTAATCCTGCTGGGGGCCCCCAAACTCTAAAGCCGGCCCAGTCAGCCATAGCTGAGGGTGTAGCCTAACCCGCACACCCGATTTTTCCCCTGCTTTGCCTCCCGCCCACCCCACCCCCTGCTGATGCGCGGCAGGAGGTAAATGCACCTGCATCCCGGGCACCTCCCACTACTTGCCGCCTCCCTCTCCTACATTGCCATCAGACCTCCACCCAGTGGCAGCGGAACTAGGGGGCTGCAGTGATCTCCCAGGAGAGGAGAGCTGCTGCTAGACTGCTCAGTCCTGCTCCTCCCCATGCCGGCTCCCCCGACGGTACCCGAAAGCTGTTTTTTTGATGTAACATCCTCAGAATAGAAGCTTTAATGTAATTTCATTCTGGTACAGTACTTGATTGTATTCAAAAAGTTCTACCTTAAAACTTTAACTGTTACCTTGTAAAGACAGCAGCAAATCCAACCATTTTAACATGCAACTCCATGCCATTACATAACTCAGATAAGTCACAGACCTGTCATTTTACTTATGATTCATGATCCTGTGACATCACTTGTAGCTTCTCACTTGTGATGTCATTGGGTCGTGGACTACTTGTAAAACATCAGTCATAGTTTATAAGGCCCATACCATATCCCTATATACTTCAGCCTTGTGGTCTTATATGCTACATATTGTTGGCTTTGACTAATGTAACTGTCATACACTAACACAGATTTTTCTTTCTGAGATATATCCAGTGCTCTGAAATGATGTGTAATATCTATATCTTTACAAAAGTCTTGCTGCCAGTTGATGAAATTTTATAATGAACACAAAGTCCAGTTTTGCACTTCTTAAGCACTTTAGATAACACACTTTTGTAGCACTGTGTCACGTTTTACTGTTTCTAAACTCCCATACAGCCACTTTAAGAACAAAGTACTGTACATAAGTGCAGCTGCTGGTGGCATTTACTTTTTGCAGAGAGCTCCATATGTAGTGCAAAACGGCTAAGTAAATAACATAGCGGTGCTTGCACAGAGGGTGTCAATATTAAGGTAAGGCCAACACTGTGTTGCATAATCTTCTAACCCCATGGAGCACCACTTCACTGTTTCTCCAAGCTTCTAGGGCCTTTTTCGATTTCATCAATTTTTTATAACCTATATGACCCTGAACGCTTTAACTTGTAATTGCTATATTGTCCTCGTGCAATTAACTCTGTACCCTTGAATATAACCATGTATGTACATAACTCAGATGTATAATTTTACTTTAAGTTGAACCAGCATAATATACTGTGGTGATTTGATATACAGCCCATGGTGCTTTGCATTATGGGGGTATGTGTGATTATGTATGTACAATATTATCTCTGAATGGTAATTTCTTTTCATTTCATTTTTATTTTATACTGGTAGGTTTGTGGGACAAAACCATTTTCACAAGCATCCAGTTTTTACAACAAGAAACAGGACACAACAAACTTTACAATACAATTGACAGTCAATAAATATACATTAAGTAAAACATTTGCAAATTGAATTCACTAACAGATTATTTCTAAGAGATGTATTAAAGGTAAATAATTTCTTTTGACTAATAACACTACTAGGAAGACTATTATACAACCTAGCAGTAACAAATTTGAATGAGTTTTGACCAAAAGCTGTGTGAAAAAAAAGGAATAAAAAACCCTCCCTGCTCTGCAATCTTGTATTACCAGATTTTATAATCCTAGGAAATAAGCTAAGGATACATTGTGGCATAATACCCAACTGAACCCTAGGTAAAAACATCAGCGACCTAAGGTTATAATGCCCCACAATGACAGGCAACCAAAGTGTTTACAAACAGAACAGTGATGTGTTAACCTTGAGTGGCTGGAGCAAAACAAATTACAGAGTGATATGTAGCCTGAAGTTTAGATAGAATTCTGTCAGAATTATATGAATATACTATAGACCCATAATCAATTAAGGAAAATAATAAACTATGTGTAAGTAAATACCCGATATCAACTGTAAGATTACCTCTAATTCGATAAAGGAACCCTAATCTTTTATGTAATCTATTAATTAAATCCAAAACATGAGACTCGAAAGTTAAATGACAGTCAATTAGTATACCTAAATATTTGAATATTCTGACTTGTTCTATTAAATTACCAAACTTGTCAATAATAGTAAATTCCACTGTTGGTGATCTCCTGGGTGTGAAAACACCATTGTCTTGGTGTTAGCAGAATTTAACACCAATTTATGTTTATCAAACCAATAATGTAATAAATTAAAATCATATTGTAATGTATTTTGAAGAATGGGTAACTTAAGACCAGAACAAAAAAGAACCGCAATATCAGCATGTAGTATTAACTCATTATTTATAAAATTAACTGATAAAGAATTCACAACTAATGAAAAAAGCAAATAACCCAAAATGGAGCCCTGTGGGACTCCACATCTTAACATTGCTGGCCCAGATAATGTTCCACTAATTACTGTCTTCTGATTCCTATTGGGTAAATAATCACCAAACTAGGAGATCACACCATCTGATAAATGTACAGTACACAAGATAACCGTTCCTGAAGTACATCTTGGTCAACAAGATTGAAAGCCTTGGTGAGGTCCACAAAAGCTGCTGCCACAAGATTTCCATCATCTATTGCTTTAGTGACTTGACTGGTGAACCTCACCAAGGCTGTCTCGGTATTATGGTTAGGCCCAAAACCATGATGTTAGTCTGACCAGAGATTGTATTTTGTAAGATGTTCAATCAGTTGAACTAAGACTATCTTTTCCAGGATTTTAGAAGGGGGAGCTAACAAAGAAACTGGAAAATAGTTATTAAGGTTACATCTTGAACCTGATTTAAAAATGGGCTTTATGACTGCGCTTTTCCACACATTTGGAAAAGCTCCTTGACAGAGGGAATAATAAAATAATTTTGTTAACTGATTAGCCATAATATTTATAACCCTTTTCAAAATCCTATAATCAGTATTATCTGATGCATTAGTGGGCCTAGGGTTCATTTTAGAAACAAGATCAACTATATCCTTAGTATGTAAATAACGAATATAAAAATTAGGAATAGTGTGACCATTAACATAATCTTTACCATTTGGATGTAGACTATCCAAATGATCCCAGGAACCTTCAATAGTACCCAAAGTAGAACTATACTTCCCCAAATCAGTGAAATGTGAATTAAAGGCTTCTGTCACCATTTTGGGATCTGCAATGATGTTACCATCTTTTTCTATTACATAATTTTCACTCTTTGTTCTTACCCATTAGCAAATTAAGTGTATTCCAAGTTGCCTGTGAATTTCCCTTTACTTCAGTAAATTTTTGCTTAAAAAAATCTGTTTTTGCAGCTCGAATAACTAATTGACATGTATTCCTAAGCTCTTTATATAATATTTGATGATTCAGTTGTTTAGTCCGTCTATAAGTTTTCCATGCTCGATTTCTTTTCCTAATCAATTTCAGTAAATTTTGAGTAAACCAAATATTATTATTCCTCTAACCCTTAATGTTCTAAGAGGTATGACTTTATCACAAATGAAAGTGAAATAATCACCAAATGTCCGATAAGCTATATCTATATCAGTTATATTATTATTTATTCCTCTTAAAAACTTATCTTTAAGCCTTCTGTATTTTAGAATCTTAGGTTCTTTTTTTATTCAATGCAGCTGACCAATCAAAAAACACCGGACTGTGGTCACTGATTCCAACAGGGAAAATCCCTGAATTAACAATATGTGATGGGTTATTAGTAATAACCCAATCAAGGGTAGATACATACCCTGTTTTATAATTACCTTGGTGGGGTCAGTGATTAATTGTTGAAACCCCCAAGATCTGTAACAATAGTTCTGGTCTCAAACGCAGCTGGAGACATCCAATTTAAGTTAAAATTACCTACCAATATAAGTTCCCTATTTATAGGTAATATAAGAAAACGATAAAAAAAAGGCAGGAACACCTTCCTTAGATCTATCAGGGAGAACATATGCATTTATAATAGTTAGAACTTTATCACCTAATGTAATAGAAATGGCAAGCGTTTCATACAAGTTACTATCTGGAATAATAGACAGTTCTTGTGCTGACAAATGATCAGCTATATAAAACAAACAGCCCCTCCCCCCTTCTACCCACCCTATGCTTTCTAAAAGTAGTATAACCTTGCTACTAAATTTCAGTGGTGGCTATGTTCTCTGTCAACCAGGTTTCAATTAAGGCAACTACATCAAATTTGTTTTCAAAAACCCAAAATTCTGATAATGCTTTTTCAGCTGTTTAACTACCAACATTTAAGTGGGCCATATGGAGAGTAGAGGTAGGAGACTCCTTAATGTCTATAGGAGCCCCAACAGTCGGACCGGGATTAGGATGAACTGTTTTTGAAAGCATTAATAATAACAGAATAAGTTGCCTGAATCTATGGGAACACACCAAACCCTTCTTAGAACACGTTTGGCCTTTTTACCACATTAATAGGATTAACAGATGAGTTAACTTCATAACTACAGTGCAAATGAAGCAACTGTAAAATCATTTTACAAGAAATAAAAGTCATGTCTTGATCAGTATCATCACATTTAAAATCCTGACATCTTAAATAATCTAAGTGCAGAGATGTACCATGACCCTTTGTCTGGTTACTTTGCTGAAGTATCACACTATCATTGATTTTATACTGTATATAACATGATGGTTTCAAAATTTCCAAGGCAATAAATACAAGAAAAAATACTGCAGGATGCCCTAATTTCATTTTAATACCCATAACTATTCTCACCCTCTTACACTCGCCTGTATCAGAATCACTTTAATCCAAAAATACCTGCCTTCAGCTATCATTACCCCTTCCAGTCACTGACCGCCGGATTCTGCTGCCAGCCGGTAGCAGGGAAAAGAAACGGAAAACAGTATTATACAACAACTGAGGCAGCAACATATTATGGGGCTAATTTAGTGAACCAGTTAAACTTTCACTTTTTCTTTTAAAATACTAATAAATTAGGTTGTAGTCCTCAGTACACCAAGCTCGGACACTTTCAGATTTTCTCTTCTGAGTGGCCCTCGCGATATTAGCGCAAACTTTAAACAATGTCCTGCCCCTCCTCCTTCTGCACAGCTGCTCCCAGTTCAGCCCTCTCACAGCTAATTAACTCTGGGTCACCCCTGAAAAGGGACAACTTAGTGTGCCTACCCAGTTAACAAAAATTCAAATGAATAGATTCCTTAGATTAATCTTGAGCATATGCAAGAGAAATTAACTCTCTACCCTCCCCCCCCCAGCCCAAGAACAATGCTTTTTTGTTACAGAACTGTTTTGGAACAGGATGGTATTTTTTTAAATCCCACATGATTTAAACACATGCTTATAGAGAAGGCAAGCCCATGCCTGGAGAGAATGTATCATGCTTTCACGTGCAGGGAACTCTGCCAGTCCAGAGATGAACGATTGTTACAGTAGTACCTGTTTTTCTTTTTTTGCATTTGTTTTTCTACCATTGTGTGCTAAAATAGCAGTTACATTAATCTAAATACTAATTCTTGCAGGTTGGCAAGTTTCTTTGAAAGTCTATGTCCATGCATGCTAACTGGTTGCATAGGTTCCTGTTGAGAGAAACTGTAGTGAGCGAGCTGGGTGGAAGTCCTAAATAAATGGAAGCACTATAACAGCCTCATAGCTATTATAGGTCTTCACCTCAAACTCCAGTGCATAGTTTCATCCACCCAGAGATGAAGTAGTGTTTGCATTTCGTAACCAAGCTTTTAGGAACAATGTGAGGGTGTGTTTACAGGATCTGCTTGAATAGAAACATTGAAACATAGAACATAGAAACATAGAATATGATGACAGATAAGGACCGCTTGGCCCACCCAGTCTGCCCATTTCCCTACCTAATGGATAAGCTGCAGATCCTAGTTAACCAGCAGCCTACTTCTTCCTGCCCCCACCCCCTAGAATTGCCTTATGACTGTCCCATGCATGCTTGAATTCCACCACTGTTTTTGACTCCACAACCTCCTCCGGAAGGCCGTTCCATGCATCCACAACCCTCTCTGTGAAAAAATACTTCCTTAAATTACCTCTGAGCTGCCCCTCTATCTTCAAATTGGCCTTTGTTCTTGCACACCTCTTTTTTTTTGAAAGATGCTACCTCTTGGACTTTGTTGATTCCCTGAGGTACTTGAAAGTTTCTATCATGTCCCCTCTCCCTCCTTTCCTTAAGGCTATACATATTAAGCTCCTTTAGTCTCTCTCCATATGTCTTCTGGTGCAGACACTGCACCATTTTAGTTGCCCTCCTCTGGACAGCTTCCACCTTGTCTATGTACTCTACGGAGATTGGGTCTCCAGAACTGCACACAGTACTCCAGATGGGGTCTCACCAGCTGTCTGTACAGAGGGATAACAACTTCCTCTTTTCTACTGGTGATGCCTCTTCCTATGCATCCCAGTATCCTCCCAGCCCTCCTTACTGCCCTCTCACATTGCTTGCCCACCTTTAAGTCATCTGATATGACTACCCCCAGGTCCCTTTCCATTTTTGTTGTTGTTAGTATCTCACCCCCTATTGTGTACTCTTCCCCTGGGTTTTTGTTTCCCAGGTGCATTACCTTGCACTTCTTAGCATTGAATCTAAGCTGCCATACATTTGACCATTTTCTAACCTTGCCAAGTCCCTTCTCATCCTTTCCACCCTCCTTGTGCATCAACTCTGTTGCAGATCTTTGTGTCATCTGCAAAGAGACATACTTTTTCTTCCAGTCCCTCTGCAATGTCGCTTATAAAGACATTGAAGAGGACCTGTCCTAATATTGAACCCGCGTACCCCACTAGTAACCCCTTTCTTCAGAGTGGACTCCATTTACTGTTACCTCTGTGTCCTATTCTCCAGCCATTTATTTACCCAGGCTATCATCTTCGGACCCACCCCAGGCTGGCTAACTTGTATATTAATCTTTTGTGGGACTGTGTCAAATGCCTTACAAAGTCTAGGTAGGCCATGTCCACAGCACCTCCCTGATCTACTACTTTGGTCACCCAATCAAAGAAATCTATTAGATTCATCTGACATGACCTTCCTGCTGTGAATCCATGCTGCCTTGGGTCCTGTGCCCCTCTGGCCTCTAGGTACTTGACAGTTCTTTCCTTCAGAAGTGATTCCATCATTTTCCGTATCACTGAGGTTAAACTAACAGGTCTGTAGTTTCCTGCTTCCCTGATACCGCTTGTACTTAAACCAGCAATTTGTAATGGTTGGTAATGGTATGTGAAATTCTGGTAGACAAAGAACATTTCTTATTTAAAAACTAGAGATATTGGTTTTTACTTACCTTTAAAGTTATCTGAAATTCTTTATTAAATTACTAAGGAGCCTGCCAGACCATATGTCCAAAGTGCTTATCATTGTGGTGTTTATTACACCTACATTAGTTATTTGAAGAAAAAATCGCTGGACTGTGAACTCTGGTTTACTGCAGTTGCATGGCAAGTAATAGGTACTTGTTAACAGTTTGTTTGTGCATCTTAACCTATATAATACAATTCCTTCTTAATTCTGGTATGTCTTGCCTCTTCTTTGTGTTTTAACTATATGAATGCACTATGTACTTCTGCAGATTGCTCTTATTTCCAACTACATCATGCTGTTCTTGTTTGTATCCACCTCTTATGGTGTGTTGGACACATCCAATGCCATTAACACTAATACCTACAGAATCATATGTCATTTATTGGAATTGAAAAAAACTGTACAAATATGGTAGAAAGAAGCTTTTGTCTATTTGATTTGGCAAACATTTTGCCGCACTTACTAGCCGCAAGTCGTGTCTTAAAGTAAGAAAATGTTTAGTATAATACGTGTGGGTTGTGCCAAGCTAGTTATCTGTGTAATGTTGGGATTTTCTTTATTAGAGTATAGTCTAGACACTTGCAGGGTACTGGGCTGAATGTGCAACAGTGCATAGTTGTGTGAAAGCACTTTGGGCATTTCCTACTGCTGTATATTGATTGTCTGTTTTTTTTTTGGTTGATCCTACCTGAGGGGATAACAAATAAATTTAGTGTGTGGCAAGGTTAGGTAGGAAATTGGTGGGCGTCTGTGGAAGCTTGTACTGTTCTGAGTTTCTGAGCAGGACCAGATAGATCTTGGAGTCAGTCCATCATAGAACCACAATCATTGTTATGAGGCACAAGGACCTAGCAGAAACCAGAACTTTAGGGGCAGGCAGCACTGACGTATGGCATCAATATGTAGAGCATCACATTATGGCAAAGCCATAGATAGCATTGCTGGCCCCAGCCACCTTAGTTCCTTTATGTCCTCCCATCATAGAGCACACTACCACTTCACGGACCAGGACTACCACTTCATAGACCAAAACTACTTTTTGCTCTGAATAGATTTTCACCTCGTTTGTTGTAGTTTTCATAATCTGATTTCTTGTATTTATCTGTAATTTGGCAGTATGTTTGCTGACTTTATTCAGTTACTTATTGCCAGGTGCCTGCTCAGTTCCATTGCAGTTTTCCCCGCATTGTGGTCCATGGCCTTTATGTTGCATTATCTTATTTTGCTTAATATCATCATTACTGCTTTTAGCAATTTTTCAGTACCGTTAAACTCCTTATCATCAGCCTTTTCCTCTGTGCCCCAGAACTCATGTTTGTGAGGGGTTTGGGGCTTATGCCGATGTCTGGCATTATTCAGGTGGCCAGGAAATGGCTGGAGGATGTGATAGGTACTACTGGCCACACTTCCTCACCACCACTGCTCTTCCGTCTACCACAGGGTTAGGCATAATCTCATTTCGGGTGTCTCGCCTGTTGTCAGTTAGTAACTGCATGCTGTGGATTGTCATTTTCCCTCCCACTTGAACTGGCATCTCATATTGAGCTGTGACTGCACTTTTTGTGTCTGAATAACTTTATTTTTTTACCTATGCATTTTTGTAGCAATGTATGTACCAAATGTTGCTCTATTGAATTGCTTCATGTATTGTACTGTGCTTCTCCTGTCCCCATTCCCTGGGTCACACTTGGAAATGATCCTCAGCTCAGTGTGCCTCTCCTGGTTACCAATGTTCAACTAAATAAACATATAAATAAATAATAAACAGAACAGGGTCAATGGAGGGCCTTTTAGGACCATCCTAAGTAAATGTGAGGGTTGATTGAGGTTTTGTTTGTGGTCCGTTGAGTACAAAGTCCTTTTACTCTGTCTCCTGTTGATGCCTTCACACATCGATGTCTGAGGCTGATGATGTCTGTCATTCACAACCATGCCTTCATGTGATGTCAGTGGCAATGATGATGATGTTGACATCGGTGCCATGACACTGTTAAGGTCAGTGCCATTGTTGGTTCCCTCATGGTGCAGCATCAAGACCATCATGGTGCCAGTGTCAGCAACAATGTTCTCACTATTTTAGTACAATTTTGCATATTTTTGTGCAATTTCATGCAATTTTTGTGTAATCTAGCTTGATTTACACTTCAGTGCTGAGGGCATCAACTTCATTGCCGATGCTGCAACAGGGCTGAGTGCCAGTTGTTGCCCTAATTTGCAAAAATCTCATGTAACACAAAGTGCCTAGTTCTTCAAACTATCTGAATTGATGTGACACCTCTTTTTAATCAGAGATTACCGTGGGTGCATGAGTACTGTGAACAAAACATAGGGCTGGTAAAGATGGTGGCAGAAGGAAGAATGAAGGCTCAAGGGCCCCCACAATCAACATTAGATAGGTAAGGCTGGGCAGACTTGATGGACTGCATGGCTTTTTCTGGTGCCAACTTCTGTGTTTCTGCTAATTTTAAACACATCTTCCGTTACAGCAAAGTGATGGTCCATACGTAAGCCTCCTGTTTACTGAAAGTAGTGTCGGTGTTCCAGCACACCAGTCCTTAGTACTGCAGATATTCTTCTCTGGCAGCAAAAACCCATGGGTGCCCTAAAATGTCAACTTCTACATCACCTGAACTCAGTCTGTCAGACAATCGTCCCAGTGGTTTGTGACAGCTTTCTTATTGAAAAGGGTGAACCAGTTTCTAAACATTGGGTACAGCTGGATTTTTAACTGTCTTTAGCACTGCTATTTGCAACCAGTAAAGCAACTGCAGAGTTGTATGGAAACACTTATTTTGGGCAGTAGCATTATCAGTGTTTTCTCTTATGGGTCCTTGCCTCCAACCTGTAGGCCCACAGTCTAACCTAGTGTTCATGCATTCACAAAGACCAAGCTCTGGATGTGTACTGTTGAGACTTGCAGGTTTAAAAGTTGTCAGCACTTCTGGGGTTGCTGCTCTCATGAGCACTGTATAACTTCAGTCAGCTGTACCTGTGGGTGGTACTGCTGATTACTCGACGAAAGAGTGTGGCTCTATGAAGAAGACAACTCTAAGAAGACAGGAAAGCTACTTACTAGTAACTATTGATCTTCTTGAGTATCTTGTCCATAGAGCCATTCTTGACGTGCCCAACATCCCCTCTGACTCACTGGTATCTTATCTGATGTTCTCCATCAGAGTATAGAGCTTGAATAGCTAAACTTCAAGTACTTCACCTTTCCTACCCACTTCTCTCCTCCACTTCAGGGCGCCACCAGAGGTATAACGCCAGCTAATGCCCCACTATCAAGATCCTAACAAAGCTGGGGGGGGGCCTGGGGCATGCCCCTCCACCCCTGGAAAATGTTGAGATTTTTACCTTCAAATGGTGGCTTTTCCTGCATTTTAATGGTGAAATATGTTTGAGAAGCTTGGTTATTATGACATCTATTACATGGTACATGTGCATAAATTTGGTTACTGGACCAGTGAGAACAATGGAAAGAGAGACACCATTATCCCAGCAGATCTGCTGGGAAGGTTACAGTCCCCCACAGCAATTAGGAGACCATTCAGACACCATTAACCCAGCAGATCTGCTGGGAAGGTTACAGGACCCCAGAGCAAGTAAAAGACCTACCAGCAGACACCTGTAACCCAGCAGATCTGCTGGGAAGGTTACAGGACCCCAGAGCAAACAGCCACCACTTCCACACTGCATAATTCTGAACAAGTCACTTAACATTCCTGCCTTAATCTCTGCATGCTTCTCTCTCTCTCTCTCTCTCATCAATTTCTGTAGTCTTTGCATTTCCTGTGTGCTGCAAACTATCCTTTCCTCCCTTCTTCCTGGATTCTAAGGAGTTTGGGGATGACCTGTATGATTGTGTCTGTGTAGGTTGCTATATAAAAGGCAGCAACATTCTCCCTCCCTCTGGATTGTAAAGCACTCAGGAATCCAGACTGTATGAAAGGTGCTCTATAAATCAAAATTTCTTTTCACACAAACCACAGGCACAGATCTTCCTTCTCTAAACTGCCAAACAACTGTATAAAGACTCATGCTGCACAGCTCTTAGATGTGTATCACATTTGTGCCTGTCTGAAAAATACACTTGCTGTGCAAGCAATGCTGACTGTGTTGGCATAGCAATTACTAAAAGGTGGTCACCAATCCCAATCCCAATTTATGTCAATTGCCCTCAGTCCTGTCCAGGTGTTCCTCCTACAAAGCAAGGTATGCCAAATCTATCATGCTTCTGAACCCACTGAAGAGAGTCCAAGAGACTAGCAGAGGCAGAGTGCATTTGTTGTAACCCCCACCCCAGGGCTCCCTGTCAGACTGGGATCCAACTAACCTGGAGTGATGATGACAGATCCCTGCCCCAAGCTCTGAGCCTCCCATGGTGACGTCCCTGACTCCTGTCCCAATGTTCTCTTGTCAACAGCACAGCACACAGCAGCCAGCCACCAGTGCACTGAGTCTGCTTACTGACTTACTTTGTTTTTTCTCCATCAGACTGTGTGAGTGTACAAGCGTTAGTGCCCCAAAGTTTGCCAGGCAAGCAGACTAAAGAGGACTCAGGGAGGGAAAGGTTAACTCCCCACCCACTCCCATGCATGGCCAGCTGGCTTATTGACCAAACTGGCTGGCTGACCATTTCCTGTCTCTATCCCCTCCCCTCGTGGAGCCTTCTGCTGCTGGATCCTTTGTCTTGACCAGGTCAGGTCTCCAGCCAGTGCCAAAGGGGCCATAAATCAGCCTAATGGGCTGATCTTAGCCCCAGATACCCAATCATCTGTCCAAAAGCCAGGTCCACCTCTAGGCTAGAAATGGTCTTCTCTGCTAGCCAGTGGCAGTTCTGGACTGGGTGACTGACAGAGTAGAGAGCACAGGCATATGGATGCCTGGAGACTTACCTGAAGCTCGGGTTCATAGCTCCTGGGTGGCTGTTCCTTTATAGCTGGTGGTCCTCGAGGGTCTCCAGCAGCAGTCACACCTTAGCTCCGGAAAAGGAACAGCAGTCCTGCTGATGGCCAGCAGCAGCCAGTTCCATAGGGAGAGCTCCCTTTAGTTGTCTGCTCCCTCAGTTTGCAGTTTTTGTATTGGGTTTTCTGGGGTATCCTGACGCTGGGTGCCTAGTAGTGCATGTAGCACAAGCATCACATTTCAGATGCAAAGTGACGAGGGTAATGCTCACCTAGGTTCTCTTTTGATCTAAAAAATATGGCTTGGCAAGCCTGTTAGTTTGCTTCCTCTTTATTTTGCAGAATAAGTGTGGCATGATTTGTGTTTCTTGGGGCTGCCATTGCAGTTCCCTTGTCTCCCTCTCAGTATGTTGGCTGTTTTTTTTTTTTTCTAGCATTGACATTGGGTGTGACACATGGGGCTGCCATTGCAGTTCCCTGTCTCCCCTCCAGTAGTTGGCTGTTTTTTTTTTTTTTTCTGGCATTGACATTGGGTGTCACCACACATGGGGCTGCCACTGCAGTCCCCTGCCCTTCCCCCTTTGTTTACTGCCTCTAGTGCCACTTGCTGGTCGGCCGGCTGTTGCCCTGCCCAGCTTTGCTGGAGTGTTTTTTTTTTTTTTTTTCTCCTCTTTGTTTTGTTAAATTTTTTCTCTTCCCCTTTGTGGGGGCTCCAGGTTTCTTCCCATCCCTTTGTCTGGCCTTCTGTGCTGGTTGCGGGGTGTGGTGCCCTCTTGGGGGGGGCCTTTATTTCTGCCTACGGTTTTGCCATTTTTTTGTTTTTGCTTTTATCTGTTTTGTGGGCTCCTTAAACCCCTTTTTTGCCCTAGTTCAATTTGGCCACTAGAACTTGGGACTTCAGAGGTAGGGTTGCCACCTTTTAAGTAGTCCAAAGTGGGACATTTCTTACTGAAACATGACTTTTGCAGGACAGTATGTAACATTGACCAGCGCAACAGACTTGTTTTCTATATAATTCAGAATTAAGGCTAAGTATTGTAGTTTTGGTTGCTTTATGCTTTCTTATCATTTTGATGTATTTTAGTTAAAGTACTATAGTTTTCTGCAAGATTTAGTGGAAAGTTAGAAAATATTTTTCTACTGAAAAGTCAGGACATGTAGTATTTTTATGTTTTTTTGCAGGACACAGCCCCTTAATCAGGACTGTCCTATGAACTCAGGACAGGTGGTAACCTTATTCAGAGGAGCTAATCTGATAAGATGGCCAACAGAGTTAAGCTAGCCCTGGCAAAAAGAAATACAGGTGAGGGGATACAGGCAAAGTGGGCAAGCATTAAAGATACAATACTTGAAGCAACATCCCATTGTGTTAGAGAGAAAAGGAAGTGCAAAAGAAGAAGGAAGCCACTTTGGTTCTCAAACACAGTAGCAGAAAAGGTCAGAGCCAAAAGGCTGGCCTTCAGGAAATATAAGGGAACGTAGCAGGATAAAGATAGGGAGGCATACCAACCTTCCCTAAGGGAAACAGGGAAGGCAGTAAGGCAGGCAAAGGCCCAAACTGAGGAAACACTAGCACAAACAGTAAAAGAAGGTGACAAGACTTTCTATAGATACATTAGTGAAAGGAGAAAGTCCAGAGGGGGTATTGCTAAGATGAAAGGGGATAAGAGGGCATGTGAGGAGGAGGACCATGTAAAAGCAACTATCCTAAATAGATACTTCTGCTCAGTATTTACTGAAGAGAAGGTAGGGCAGGGCCCACAGCTCAGCACCATGGACACTGGGAGGGAGGTGCACCTAGTCCCTTCACAAAAGAAAGGGTCCTACAAGAGCCTCGATAAGCCCAGGGTGGACAAGGCAATGGGACCTGATGGCATACATCCCAGGGTACTAAAGGAGCTAAGGGTGGAACTAGCAGAGCCATTATCTGAACTGTTTAGTGAGTCTCTGAGCACAGGAGAGATCCCAGAAGACTGGAGAAGGGTTTATGTGATCCTGCTCCACAAGAGTGGTAGCAGGGAGGAGGCAGAGAACTACAGACCAGTCAGTCTTACCTCAGTAGTGGGCAAGATTATGGAGACACCTTAAGGAAAGGATAGTGCAACACCTGGAATCCATAGGAGCACAGGATCCAAGACAGCATGGGTTTACAAAGGAAGGTCCTGTCAAACTAATCTCATAGATTTCTTTGACTGGGTGTCCAGAGTGGTGGACCAAGGGGAGCAATTGATGTCTCCTACCTTGACTTCAGCAAAGCTTTGATACTGTTCCAATAGAAGATTGATTAATAAGCTGTGTAAGCTCGGGTAGGCCGACGTTGGTCAACTGGGTGGCAAACTGGTTGATGGGTAGAAAACAGAGAGTGGTGGTAAATGGTATACAGTCAGAAGAAATGCAAGTCACAAGTGGGGTACCTCAGGGATCAGTCCTGGGGCCAGTCCTTTTCAATGTCTTCATCAGTGACATTGCAGATGGACTGGACGGTAAGGTTTGTCTGTTTGTAGATGATCCAGATGGTGTGGGCAGAATGAGAAGAGATCTGGATAAACTAGCAAAATGGTCGGAAGAGTGGCAACTGGGGTTTAATGCAAAGAAGTGCAAGATCATGCACATAGGGAAGAGAAACCTTGAAGCCACCTATAGGCTGGGAGGGAGTTGCTGGCAGTCACAAGGGAAGAAAGAGACTTGGGTATCATCATCACTGATGACCTGAAATCATCCAAGCAGACCTCCTAAAGCAGTAGGTAAGGCTAGGGGATGTTAGGTGTATTTGTAGGGTATCACAAGTCGAAGAGAGAGGTAATAATCCCTCTTACAAGACACTGGTTATGCCCATCTGGAGTACTGCATGCAGTACTGGAGGCCACACCTTCACACGGACATTAACCAAACTAAGGCAGTCCAGAGAAGGGCAACCAAAATGGTGCAAGGACTGCATCAGAAAACATATGAGGACAGATTAACTGAGCTCAATCTGTATACCCTAGAGCAAAGGAGGGAGAGAGGTGATATGATTGAAACATTCAAACACCTTAAGGGCATTAACAAGGTGAAAGAGTCTAACATGTTTCAATATAAGAAAAATAGCAGGAAAAGAGGACACAGCATGAGATTAGAGGGAGGCCAATTAAGGGGTAATGTGAGGAAATTCTTTTTTCACAGAAAGGGTGGTGGATGCATGGAACGGCCTACCTCAGGAAGTGGTGGATATGAATACAGTGCAGGGCTTCAAACAGGCATGGGATAGGCATAAGGGAGCAATACAGATGAGTATGAATAGATAGGCCATTGACAGAGCAAAGGCCTATGGCACATTCATAAGGTAGAAAAAGAAATGGGCAGACTGGATGGGCCTTGTGGTCCTTATCTACCGTCAGCTTCTATGTTTCTGTGTTTCTATGAGATGACCCCCAACTGGTCCTTTTCCCCTTCCCTCCGAATGAAGTGATGGCATCCGTTTTGGTGGTGGATTTCCCCTGCTCATCTCTCTTCCCCCACCTCCCTTCCACAGTAAATTAGTGCCACTGCAGTCACAGACCTGGGCACCCAGCTGATCGTGGTCCATGTGGCATTCACCAAGAGGGGACAAGTTTGAGCAGACGAACCATGAGGTGCAGCAGCAAAGTGTGTCAGTACGGAAACCAGCACCCAGACCACTAAAGTTACACCCTGCCACTGTTCAGGGGCAACCAAAGCATTGGGTGGGAGCAGAGCTCCCTGACCTCCACCACTAGCACCAACGATTGCAGTGGGATCCAGAGGACCCAGGCCAGGCAAAGAAAAAGGAAAGTGAGCTCCATGTGGTAGAGTTATAAAGTGCTGACTCTAAACCATGTTTTTTGTTTCTCTTAGCAAGCATTGAAGCTGTAAGTCTTTAAATTTTTCAGGGAAAATGATTGGGGGGCAGGGCTTGAGCTTACATTAAGGGGCTTCAGCCTCCCCAAAAACAGCCTGGTGATGCCACTGCTCCACTCCCCCTGCAGCATTTTCACCATGCTGATTTTATTCCTTGCTTAGCTCTTAGATGGATAAAGTCTACTATATTTGGGCTACAATCTTGTCTGTTTCTTCTGCTGTATGTATTATTATTGTTGTTGATCATTTTACCAATTGTAACATTTCTGTACCACTTGTTTACCAATTGTAACATTTCTGTACCACTTGCTGTGGAACTTTACTCTGTTAATACCTCACTGTTATTTTTTTCACTTATGTATACACTGTCTGTCTCCTTGATGTGGAACCTTTGTAAAAGAACCCCTAGTTCAAAGGTATTTGTAATTGTAGTAATGAATGAAAAAATAAAATAAATATAACTGTTTCCACTATCCAGGATTTTGTGTGGGGTTTGGGGCAATGGCTTTGTCTTCCCTCCCAGAAGATGGAGTTGGTTAAGTGTGTTTCTTTTCCTTTCTAATCTTCTCACTAGGTTCTTCTTGGAATCATATTACAGTATGTCTTTTTTTTAAAATGAACTTTCCCACAGAGAAGGAATGATTTCTCATTATTGTTTTAGTTATTCCTATTTGGCTGAGATTGGAGGGGCATCTCCTAGAATGCCTTATGATGACAACCCTTCACATTTTTATTTTTTTCAAATTGAGTATACTTTATTAAAGATCGAGGAGGTACAACCAAGAATAAGAACAATGGAAGTATCCAGTCATTTATACTGGTAGGAAGTGTAACATGTACTCCTTCACATTTTTCTAAAGAAACTGCTACCATCTTTGAAACTCCTGGATGTACTCTGATTCCCTACAGTTCTTCAGAATCACATTGCAAAGTAGGTTGTTGTGTCCCACAGGGATTCAGTCAGTGAGGCATGTGGGTTCTCATTTGATAACTGATATTCAGTAGTTACTTTTCTGGTACCACTCGGTCTGTGTGTGACTTCTGCCACATGTGAAGACACAGTTTTTTGAACGGGGTGTCAGGTCTTGGAGCACATTGATTTAAGTAAGCTGTGCCTGGTTGAAGCGAACCACATTCTTCTAAGGGAGGGATTGCATAATGGCCAGTATACAGCTCATGCAAACATGCTCTGGCACAACACTGATTAAGCCACCTGTTAAAACAGGCACTAGAGTTTTACATTCAGACATACTGTAGGCTCCAGAAATCAAAGTTAAAAAAGAATAATGTGTTTCCTTATATTTGGGAAAAGCTTTTAGAATGTGTATTATTTTACAGTGTTCCCATTCTTGTGGATAGTTAGATTCATATTCATCTGAGTAGCACTGGAAGTACGGTGCATGTTAAGAACCGAGCCTTGCAGGCAAAAATCGGTGGCAGAGCAGAACATAGAAGCAATGGTAGGAACTACCTGGATTCTTTCTAAGTAGTCATACTGGTGCGGTTTCACTGAGTAAGTTCAAAGTCCTCAGAAAGCCAATTGACTAGAGTTTTGACTGCCCCCCCCTTCATCTCATGTCTTTGCCCCTCCGTTCTCCAGGTCATTTTTTCCATGGGAATGTGAGGTCGCTGCTTTGGCAGCTCCTGCTCCTGGGGGTTTTTGCTCCAATTTCCTTAGAATTTGAGTACATTTTATGATACTCCTTTGGCTATATCACTGGGTCTTGCTAAAGGCTGTCCTTGAATGGGCTCTGCTTATACTCACTGTGCATGCCTGACCAGATTAGGACAGGTATCAGGGCCTTCCTCACTTCAGCACTGAGCACCCAACCCTGCATCTACTCAGGCTGAATTTTCTCACTCAGTTCAAGAGGAATACTCTGGACTCGTTCCAAAAAGGCTAGAGTTTCTGTCACTTGGCCTCTTGGAAGATGTTCTCTCTGTACTGGAAGCTTCAAGGAATTTATCTACTCTGTGAATCTGTATGTTCAAGTGGAAAAGATTTTTGCTCTTGTGGCAGGAGCATGGCCTGTCACCAGTGAATTGATTTCATCATATCAATCCTCAACTCTTTGTGGTTGTCAGCATTGACCAGACTCAGACCTATCTGTTTGAAGGTGACCTTGGCCACTCTCTCAGCTTGACAGGCAAATGTGAGGTACCCAACAGTAGTGCTGGATCATGTTAGTCACTTCTTCAAGGGAGCTCACACTTATTTCTCTTTCTCAATAAACTCCTGCCTCTCCTGGACCTAAACCTAGTCCTTTCTAAACTCATGGAGAAGCCCTTACAGCCTGTGATGACTTTTTTGTGTTCCAGAAAGTGACTTTCCTAGTGGCCCTTACATTGGCCCGACAGGTCACTGAGCTGCAAACACATTCTCCAACTTGCTTATGTGGTTTTCCACAAGGGCAAGGTAGTGCTACTTACCAACCAGTTGTTTACGCCTCATCGCTTATTCTGAGTTCCATATGAATCAATCTTTTTAATTCAATTTTATTCAAATTTTTCATTTAATAATAGCAATTGATGATACAATACATAACTGTTTTATAGAGCATAATAGGTCATTATGATACATTTTACCTTTAAATAACATACTAAGACATATCTTATTGCCCTACATTAAAAGACACAAGAGTGAACAAAGATTAATATAACAGTACCCAAAGAAAACAAAACAAAAACATTAACTTTTAAAAAGAACAACTGAACAGTTCTCAGTAGGGCCTCCTAACCAGGGTAAGTATCCATTTCCAAACCCTTTTATATTCAAGATACCTGAAACAGTCCAGGTGGCATAGTCCAGAACAGGTGTATTGGGTCTGCAAGGTCCAGGAGGAGGGAATGGGCACTATAGGTGCAAATCAACCCACCTATAAATGTGATCTTTATATCTATTCCCTATCCCTATCCGTGCTATCTGTCTGTAACCCCCACTTTGGGGGCTTACCTGTATTCCCCCTGGTTTCCACCATTAGTGGGCTGTCTTCTGCCCCTTTGGGGTATAATCCCTGGGTCGCAAGCTGCTGGTGGGTCGTTTGGCTGGCAGTTGCGTAGGCACTGGTGCTTTTTGGTGTGTTTACCGCCAGTGCGGTCGGGTGAAATGAGGGGTTTGTCCTTTGTCCCGGTGCCCCTCCCATGTCCCTGGGGACTGGAGACTTAGAGGAAATTGGGCAGAAGCCTGTACCTGGTGGCAGCGGAAGTTTAGCAGCATAGCCACTGGGGAGCTCATGAATATTAATGAGCATCTCCCTGCATATTAATGAGAACGCTGCCTGCCACCTGGGGGGTATAGTTTCGGTGGCAGCAATAGAAAGACTGTTGGGAGCCCCCAGATGAGAGTGGGCTTGGATAAAGGGGACAGCCTGGGCTACCATCCAGTGGGAGATGGTGCTGGTGGGACAAAGCATGGGGTTGCTTCAGGGTTAGAAGGTGGTAGACTGCATAAAACTGAGATGGACTGCTAGTAGACTGAATGGGAGATGACATGGTGGTGAACCTTAACCCCTTTGTATTAGCCAGTCAGTGATCTAGGCATCCAAACTTGGCACCAAGGGACTCCTGGGAAAGGGAACTAATTCTGGCGCCCAGATCATGCCTCAGTAAATGAGCAGGAAATATTGATCACTATGGATATCAATTATTGAAAGGCTTCAGCAGTCAGTCAGAGGACTGGGATTTTGACTGATGCAGGGAGGACCTACTGGGATTTGAGCAGTCTGTTTCTGGGCTCTATATGAGTCAGAACTGTGGTGTGAGAGCAGACTGTGGACTTCAGGGGCTTATACAGGCCCTAATCTGAAGTGTAGGGTTGTTGAAGGATTCTCCAGGTGCTGAAAGTAGGACTGGATTGTGAAGGGGAAAAGAGAGAAAGAGAGACTGAACTGAGATACTGTTTCCCCAGGTACTGAGAAGCTGCTGAATGAGTGTTGGGAGAAACCAGAGGTGGCAGATACCCTGCTTTGGGAATTAAGTTAACTGAAAGGGCTGAGCAAATTATCTGAGCTTTACAGTTGCTGCTGAGAGATCACTGGTTTGTGGACTGCAACTGCATTTTCTTGAAGGAGGCAAATGTCTCAGGTCGGGGTGCTAGCCCGAAGTGTGTATGTCCTGAGGAACTGGTCAAAGGGCCGAGATTGGTGGACTTGCTGCAGCCGAGTAAAAGAGTTGGACACTGCTAAACAGAAAGTGTGGACTGGTGTACAGGGGGGCTGTTGTTGCTGAATCCCCCTGCTAAATTGCACTGATGCTGACTCGATAGGAGGCTAGCATCTGCTAAAATTGGCACTGGATTATGGTGGAGGGACTGATTATAACTCTTCTTGGTAAGAGCTCAGTGCAGGGATTGCAGAAGGACCCCCACCGTTTGGGAGTACTCACTCAGAGCTAGAGGGGAACTTGCTAACCCCCAAAGTGGGACTTACTGTCTCAGGAGGTCACGGCTTTGCACTTGAGTGCTAGGGCACTCCGATTAGGGAGCCAGGCTGTGAGCCACCTCAGTCTGGGCCTTCTGGGGCCGGTGTTGTCCTGCCACAGTGCTCTGCACTGGGCCAAAAGTGGCCGAAGGTGACAAGTGGCCAGAACTGCCATCAATGTGACCAGTTGCAAGATCCTTGTGCAAGTTCCATCTGTGCAGAGGGATCCTGGCTGGCCTGTTCCGCTTTGCTGCACTAAGATTCAAGGAGCTCCACCTTCCCTTGGCATAGAGGTCAACTAATAATAATAATTTTATTTTTAAAGCGCCTTTCAAATTTTCAAAGCGCTGTACAAAACATATAATAAAAACGACTAAACATTACAATACACTATAAAGCATTCATAAAACCACAATTTTAACAACATTTCATATAATACTATAAAAAGCAATTTGGTACAAATGAGTTTTTAGGCCATTCTTAAATTCCCCCAAGGAGGTGCACTGCCGTAACCGATGGGGTAGAGAATTCCAGAGAGTGGGAGCAGTGTAGGAAAAAGGTCTAGAACCAGAAGAATTTAGACTCACCGGAATTTAGCAATCCTCACCGGCCGAGCGGAGCGATCGCCAGGGCAGTAAGACACTAGAAGATCTTTCAGATAAGCTGGACCCTGGTCGTGTAGGGCTTTAAAAGTCAATAAACAGACTTTAAAGTGAGCGCCACGAATAGGGAGCTAGTGATCGCGCAACACGGGTAATATGACAGACCTGCTAGTCTCTCATCAAAAACCCGGGCTGCCGGGGTTTCCGACTAGCTGGCAGTGGATTTCAAACCCCAGAAAGCCAAAATATAGGAGTTGCAGTAGTCCAGATGAGAGGACACAGGCGTGACCAACATAGGTAGTGTGTCAGACGGAACGAGGTGTTTCACTCTAGCGATATTCCTAAGAGGGTAAAAGGAAGTCTTGATGACTGCTGACACCTGCGAATGCAGTGTCAGCCTGTCACCCAAGATAACCCCTAGGTTACGTACCCGTTCAGAGGTCGGAAGTAACACACCCCCAAGAAAAATTCCTGAGGGTGCAACAACAGGCGACCCCTCTATCCAACAGCCCGGGTCCACCACCAAAACCTCTGTCTTATCTGCATTCAACTTCAGCCAACTAGAATCCATCCAACCCTGGATTTCTTTCAGACAGTTGTTAAACACTGAGAGAGCTCTATCCTGGTCAGGAGCAAAAGACAGGTATAGCTGGGTATCATCTGCATAGCAATGAAACTTCTGCTTATACCGTCTTATAATGTCTCCGAGAGGCAGCATATACACCGCGAATAACATGGGAGACACCACAGAACTCTGAGGCACCCCACATAACAAAGATGTTGGGCCAGAGGAGAAAAGCCCCGACACAACTCTTTGTGATCTCCCAGTGAGGAATGAAGTGAACCATCGAAGGACAGTTCCTGATTATTCCACAGATCTGCCTCAGGCATGCTAGCAACACCATGTGATCCACGGTGTCAAAGGCTGACGAGAGATCAAGAAGAACTAGACTAGAATGTCTCTTCTGGCCTCTCGCCCTCAGGAGATCATTAAGCACCTGAACCAGCGCAGTCTCAGTGCTGTGTCTTTTACGAAAACCCGATTGGAAGGGTTCGTAGATGCCATGGATGGCTAAATGGTTCTCCAATTGGGACGCCACTACCTTCTCAATCACTTTCCCAATAAAGGGTAGGTTTGAGATGGGTCTGTAGTTTGTGAAACAGTCAGGTCCAAGGTAGCTTTCAAGAGGTGTCACCAGGGGTGTTTCAGGAGCTAGGAACTCACCGATTCCAAGGAGCACCAGACTATTTGCACAAGGATTGGACCGATGATGTCGCAACAACCCAATATTAGGGAAGTCGGTCCAGGATCCAAACTACAGCTCGTGGGGTGCACACCATGGATAATCCTCATGACATTGACGAAATCAGGTCTGCTGAAGGAACACCGAGGTACTGTGAACTCATGCTGTCCAACAGCATCCCCCTTAGAAGCCGCTGGACGCAGATCCGTCCTGATGTCGGCCACCTTATTAGCGAAGAATCGAGCGAGCTCCTCGCACTGTAATTGCGAAAAAGCCTTCCGAACTTGTAGACAGGCTGGGTTGCACAGCCTGTCCACAGTTCGAAAAAGCTGAGCCGGTCGATTCCTGGCTACTGCAATCTCCCTG
Source organism: Neoceratodus forsteri (assembly GCA_016271365.2). Classification (NCBI taxonomy): domain Eukaryota; kingdom Metazoa; phylum Chordata; order Ceratodontiformes; family Ceratodontidae; genus Neoceratodus; species Neoceratodus forsteri. The sequence goes on along the minus strand of CM057450.1, from coordinate 1,501,597,790 downwards.
GACAGGAATTCTGCCTTCTTATGGGAGATTGCAGATTGATAGACAGAATAATGGTCCATCAATCTAAGGCGGTCGGCATCAAGGGCAGATCTGCGCCAGCAGCGTTCTAATCTTTGTCCCTGTCTCCGCATCTCCCTCAACGTCCCGTCAAACCAGGGTGCCTTGGGATGAAGGGAAAGGGCGATACAAAACAGAACAATAGTATCCAGAGCCAATGTAACAGCCTTATTATAGGCTGTCACCGAGTCTCTGGACTACTGCTTCATCGTAGAGGATGAGAGGTCAAGAACCGCCGCAAGGCCCTGGGTGTAATATCCCATAAAGGGCAGTATCTCGCCATCTCCACAGGGGTAGGTCTTCTCAGGGGGGTACTAAAATTTTACCTCACCGTGTAGTGGTCTGACCAAATGACTGGTTCCACCCCCAAATCGAAAGCATCAATCCCAAGGAGAAAGACTAAGTCCAAAAAGTGCCTAGATTTATGAGTAGCGGTGGAAACCACCTGTGTAAAGCCCAAAGATACAGTATCATTAATTGGAGGAAGTGATTACCAAATTGCGAGAGTTCATCGTCGACCCAGGCGCTGAAGTCACCCAGAACCATCAATCTGGGTGACTCAAACGACATGTCAACGATGAAGTCTGCCACTTCCTGTAAGAACTGTTTCCCATCTCCTGGTGGACAGTAGATGAGTACGATTCGAATGCCAACACCCGCTACAACAGTGCACTCAAAGGACTCAGCCTCCCCCATAACCACACTCATGAGGCCCAATTCTGTCTTAAAACAGACTGCAACCCCCCCACCCCTGCAGTCCAATCTCGGGCGGTGTATCACCGAATACTCGGCTGGAGTCATAGCTTCCAACGTGGGGCCTGGGTTTTCATCCAGCCAGGTCTCAGTGATGCAAGCCAAGTCCGCCAAACTAACAAGATCAGCTATAATGCCAGTCTTGTTTCTGATGGACCTAGCATTGCATAACACCGCTCGAGTTGAACGAACCTCGGAGGCCGTCAAGCTCATCTGCCCACTTAATTCCGTAGTGCCCTTGGGTATGGGCACCTGACATGGTAAACCACGATCTGGGTTCCATTTCACCCCAGGGCACCTTCTAGATCTAACAACCCGACACAAAAACCCTCTCGTCCATCCTCCCTGGTTCGCAGCCCCCCGCCTCCTCCCTCTCCTTCGAGCAATTCCAAATGCTCTACAACATTGATAAATATCATAATGAAGGGTGGAAGATAAAAGAGGCGAGGCTGTGAGCAAGGAGGATGAATAGCACACCACCGTGGGGGTAGGCTGGCACATGCTGCTACAAAACTACTAAAACAACACAATAACACTAAAACTTCAAATAAACCCCAAAATAAATCTAATAAAATAAATAGTCTAAACTAAATCAACAGCTGTCCAACCCCACCTTGAAGAAAGGCAAGACAATCCCAGCGAAAAGAAAATGAAATAAAAATAAATATATAAATAAAATCAAATCAAACAACTTCAAAACTACAATATATAATAACACATCCCTTCCCCCTCCCTCCCAGTCCTCTCACGACCAGGGAGAAGAGAGAGGTAAAATAAAATAAATCACCCCAGCTCTCTCACCACCGGAGGGCACTTTAAAGGAAAACGAAACAATATATATTTCTACACTCTCACTGTAGAATATTTCAAAATAAACAATTCCCATAACATATAACCCATCCCCTAACTGCCAGTCCTCTCACGACCAGGAGATAGGAAATAAATAAATGGACACAAGGTCCTCTCACCACATCGCTGTCCAACTCAAAAGAAAGAGAGTCACTGGGAAAGAGTCAAATTTGATCACAGGCGGAATCATCCATAAAAATCTAAACAACAGATTCAGATTTTATTTATCTTAATAAGATAAATAAAATAAATAAGTAAAAATAAAATATATGACACCCAGGTCCTCTCACCACCGAGGAAAACCACACAAGAGAGTTCAGGCCTTAAATCCTGAGCGAAGCAGAATAGTCCAAAATATCAGTTCTCCATAAAATGGGAGCCGTAGAAAGAATCCAAAGAAGGGGAGAGTCCAGGGTGTTACTTGGCCTTAAAATAAGGAGACCACAGGAACATTCAAACGAATCAAAGCCAGTTAAAAACTCCGAAGTAACAGCCAGCAACAAACCAGGGCCCCTCCGACTCCAAATCCAAGCACAGCCTGAAATATCTACAGCCCCACCATGATACCCGGGTAATGGCTACACCGTAGCCAAACCCGTGAATCTAGAGGAACCACGATACTCCAGTCAGCTCCCTGACTGAGCAACTACTGTGACCCCCTGTGGAGCTGCAAAATCTGCTGGCAATTGACCACTGGAGCAGGGCCCACTCCTGTCGCTAACTGATAATTACTCCAGGTACTCCAGGTAGAAAGCCCCAGGGTTCCAGATCCACAAGACACAAGCCCGGGCCTAGTACTCTGCTTCAAAACCAAACTCATGTCCCAAGTCCAAGATATAGATCAAAAATCCAAGAAATCAGCCAAAAATAAACAGCTTTCCACATTTCAGCTTTCCACCCAGGCTGTCCTTAAGGCAGGCCAGTACCCTCTCTTCAACTCCCCTAGACTGCAGAAGTTCCTCATATCTCTGCTTCAGTCCACCTCAACCCGCAAACTCCTCCGGCTCACTAGCTCAACTCCCAGAATAGCCCAATAAAGCGAGGAGATTCAGTGAAGTTGGGTAGGGAGTTCAAAGGAAAAAAAAATGAAAGTCACTGCTTTCACCGAGAAGTTCCTCGTATCTCTGCTTCCATCCACTTAGCCCCGCAAACTCCTCATGACTCCTGGCTCAACTACCGAACTAGCCTGATTAAATGAGGAGATTCAGTAGCTCCGACTGACGCCATACAGCGCATCCGATGTTACGGACGGGAATACAAACTGTGAGTATGCAGGACCTGGTTCCTGGATGGGTCGAGGTGAAATTGTTCTGTTTTAATTTAAAGTGTCAAACCTCACTGTTCAGGGCCCCACAGCCAGCCACTCCGTGGCACCAATCAGGCCTGCAACTGGTGGGTACCCCTGGGTACAATTCAGGGGGCACTGGTATCAGTGGGGGAGGGTTTGGCCTGTGGGCCCACAGGTTTGAAAACTACATATCTCTCTAATGTTTTTGCATTCACAGCAATCCCATATCCAGGTATCCCTTCCCCTATTCCTTATCCCCCAAATAAAGCTGTGAATTTGTTGTTCGAATTTGTTGTGTTAGTGAAATTCATTGCATTCACTTACTGTTGAAGTATATGGTTAATGGTGGGACAAGGTACTGGGGGACACAGTGTGCAGAGTGGTTGGTAGGAGAGGTGGGTAGGCACAGCATCTCAGGGGGCTGTGCCAAACAGATATCTGGCCCACTGATACTTTACTGTGGGTGGAGACACCGTGCTATTTTCACTTTTTCTGGGAACAACCCCATAATAGTCACCATAGCAGGACCCAGGCCATTGCTGGATATCAAGGACAGTCGGCAAGGGGTAGCCCTCTGGCATATAGGTGCTGGACCTACATGTCCAAGCAATCTAGGACATCATAGCCAGGATATCACATTTTCCCCTCTTTCTTTCAGTCTTTGAAGCTGCTAATGTCTTTCTCTGACCTCATAATAACCTTGGGGATGAAAGGCTGCATAGGTTGAAAGTCAGACATGTACTCCTACCATCTAAGGACTGAAGAGTTCAGGGGGACCATGTGTTTGAGCATTAATAATTTGACAATAGGTGACCTTTGTTTAGATAAAAATTAGTAAATGTTACTAGAACGTGTTTTAATTGTTCTTTGTACTATCTATGCAATAGTGTGATTCTAGAGGAAGTGGAGTGCATATAAAGGAGTTTTCAGATGGGAAGTGGAGGGGGTAAGGGAAAATGTTTAGTTTAGTTTAGTTTATTGGTCTAGGAATTTATACCTTTGAGCCAAGGCTCTTTTACAAAGGTTCCATGTCACATAGTACATAAAAAACAAGACATGTAATAACAAAAATGTTCAATAACAAAATTGTTCAGCAATTTACAAAGGCAGTAATAAATCAATAATTATTTTTCCAAGAAAGAAAGATACTCAGAGGCATTTAAGGAAAGGGATGGAAAAGTAGGAGGAGATAGAGGGAGAAAGAGAAGAAAGGGAGAAAAATAGAAGGAGACTCAGTAGCAGACAGGACCAGTTAGTGGTATTCCGAGTGTCTTTGTCAAATGACGGGCCATGGTGAGGGATGGACAACGGAGGGATAAGCCTTTAGTCAAAGCAGTCACAGGAGCTGGAGGCAGAGAGGTGAGCGTAGAGCATGGATTTGAAAGCTCCCAGTGATGTGGAGGATAGAGTAGGTAAGCTAAGGGCATTGTACCAGTAGGGGCCCTAAATGGGAGAGATGACGGAGGATAGAACTTGGACAAGTAGAGAATCTTGGGACGGACTAGATGGACCGTTCAGGTCTTTTTCTTTCCATCACTTTTCTATGTTTCTATGGTAAGTTTATTCCGAAAAGATTTTTAAAATGTTAATTGAATGGTACAGTAATGTTCAATAAAGGATGATCTCTGTAAACAGGACCTAGTGTCCTAGAGACTGTTCCCTGTTTAATGAACTTTACCTTTTACTTACCCACACCAGGTCTTCCTGAGGTCCTTCGTACAGACCATCTCTTGACAAGTCATGTTGTATATCGCTCAGTAGCACACTTTGGCCTCGCGAATGCCATCTGTGACTCTTCAGACCATTCGATCTGCTGCACAGCTGCTTCTCTCACTGGTGCCAGCGGTATCCCCCTCTGTGAGATTTGCTGGGCAGCCACCTGGTTATCTGTGCACACCGTCATGACCCATTTGTCTGGACCTGCAAGCATGCAGGGACATGGCTAGATCCTTTGTCCTAAAATCTCTCTTCAGCTGTACTGAGGGCTTCAGCACCCTCCAGCCCTGGATACTGCTGTTAGGCTGCACTTGTGTGGCTAGGCAGAAGTTACTTAATTCAGAATGTGTAGTGAAAGGAATGTATTCATCTATCTGATTGGGACCAAAAAGGCATTATTCAGAACTAATAAGTTCACATACAAAAATCTTTATTGTGTAAGAAAAGCAACATGAGTTAAAAATCAGCAGAGGCCCCTGCATGTCCCAAAGACTTCTCTCCTCTCTTGGGGGTGGGGAGGGGTCTGGCATTCAGCTTTGGCAGCTACCTCCTGGTGTAGACCAGGGGTATGTGCTGTAGAGATCACTGTTGTATGGCTCCGTGTAGTGTGTCTGGCTCTCATGGAATTCACTCTGTTCATTCAGCGTCAGGTCGTTCAGCTCCACACAGACATCACCACCACCATGTTCTGCTTGAACAGGCAAGGCAAAATGCACACCTTTCCTCTGTGTCAGGAGGCACTCCACATTTGATTACTGGTGGATAGCCTGCAGGCTAATCTTCTGGCAGTCCACCTCTGCATATGGGGCCATCTTCCACTACAGCATTGATGTTCTGAGTTGTTGCGATTCTGCTTTTAGGGTCTCAGTCCTCTCAGTCTCTATTCACCAAATAGGGGTGAGTGCCGTGCCTCCTACTCTCAGGGGACTGCTAGGAGTCTGCCAGTGTGTTGTTAGTGAACTGTATCCATGTTTTAGAAATATGGGTTACTTACCTGTAAGTATAGTTCTACTAGTGATATACAGTTCACACCTACACAACCCACCTGACCTCCCCTGGTAAGTGGTGGCTGGATCCCTGCTTCCAGCATGCAAGATATGATGTAGATTGTAGAGGGGTGGATTTGGAGGATGACACCACATGGGGGTGGAAGGAGCTTGACTTGAAGACATCCAGGGATTCAGCTTTCTCCGGCTAACCTCCAGAGTGTGGATGTGAACAATATGTGGCTGATGCCACAGTTTGCTGTTTAATTTTGCTGTTAATTTTCACTAGCACTTTTTTCTGCCCTCCTGTATTGAGGGGGACCCTGTCATATCTGTGCCTTTTCCCGGACTCTCTCTTGCTATTCTTCACTCATCTTGTTTCCGCGATCCTACCACTCACCACCACCACCACCAGGGGATGCCCCACCCCATATTGTTAGCTTGGTTGATATTGTCTGTATTTTGATGTTATACTATATTTTTATGTTATTCTACATATTCTGTTGTGAATCTTGTTGCTATCTTCCTGTTTATCTGTTTATGCCTGATGTCCCATATACTGTATCACCTACTTGTTTATGCCAGATGCTCCTGTATGTTACCTTGACTCTGTCTGATGCATTGTATGTACCCTGTAATCCTGCCTGGTCACACCTGAAAATAGGCACTTGGCTGTCTAGTGTGCTTTCCTGGTAAACAAAAGCAAATAATAAATAAATAAGTATACCACTAGAAGAACTACCGTTATAGGTGAGCAACCTATATTTATCTGCACTCCTATTTTTTAAGCACAAAAATAGGGATAGTTTAACATCAAGTGCATCTGGCCTAGTACCACTATACCAACCTTGGTAGGGCCGCAAGAGAAAACAGGTCATAATAAAAAAGATAGCATAGATATTTTATTTATTTTTTATTTTTTTTTTTTATTTTAGCTTTTGTTGACCGGGTAAGTACACTAGACAAGTAATATGCCTATTTTCAGGAACGACCCGGGAGAGTACAACATAGAGATACAGACATTGTTTACAGTAGCGAGTGAGTACAGCTTAACAACATGTGGGAGATAGTAACATTGTCCCGGGGTATGGATGGTCATAATACAACTTATGACTGCTGAGTTAACGAACCCCCGGAAGAGTGGGTCACATACAGATTTACAACAGGAAGCAAATATACATTACACGTAGAGGCAGTTTAGAGAGGCAATGTCCAGGGAACCATGGCAAGGGCAATATACCCTGGGTCAGGTGCACTGGGTGTAGTGGAAGAGTCAAGGAGTGCAGCTGGAGTTATCGGGTAACATCCGAGGGAGGCAAGCTTTGAAGCCGGGAGAGCAACCGTATATGGAAATACTCTAGGGAGGCATAGGACAGTCACACGCAGGTGCAAGTTTCAGGAAACCCCGGAGGGAGTTACGGAAGCACAGGTGGGAGGAGGACAGCCGGGTCGGTTCAGGAAGGGAGTTCCAGAGCCTGGGTGCAAACGCTGTAACGTCCCGGCCTCCCATGAGGGTGCGGGTGGAGGGGACCTTGAGCATCCCCCGGGCCTGGGACCTAAGGTGGTAGGTAGTGGTGTCTGTTGGTGGCAGGAGCAGGGCCAGCTCAGGGGGGGTGCCAGTTCTGACCACTTTGTCAGTAAGGCAGCCCACCCTAAAGTCCAGGTACCTCGCTGGGGAGAGCCATCCAAGTTTATCGTATAACTCACAGCGATGGGTGAGGCGGGGACAGCAAGGGCAAGCGACAGATGTTGTTGTATGTCGTGTGCCATCGTATGCGAGGTGAGTCTGGGGGAGCGAAATAGGTGCAGCCCATAGCTGAGAGAGGAAGAAGCACTCTATCCGAGGGGCAAGTCTAGCCGCAGTGTGAGGTTGAACTTGGCCCTGTAGGCCAGGCCAAGCTTGCAGTTTACTGCCCTGCAGATGTTTAGGGAGGTGACTACCCATGTCGAGTTAGGTCAAGGGTGACCCCAGGTATTTGGCAGAGTTCACAACAGGAGGGGGGATCCGCCGGGACAGGAGATCTTTATCTCGCCGACGAGGTTTTGAGTTTGGCCGTGGAGCCAAAGAGCATGGCTTGAGTTTTTTTCAGATTCAGGACCAGTTTATTCTCGGTGATCCAGGTTTGAACTTTGCAGAAGCCATCGGACAAGGCCTTGTTGAGAGTCGCAGCGTCTCGGGCGTGAGCCAGGATCACCAAGTCATCGGCATAGAGGGTGGTACACAGCTGGAGGTCACCGTGGGTAGCTGGTTGATAAAGAGGGAAAACAGGAGAGGGCCCAATACCGAGCCCTGAGGGACACCGTGGCTATAGATATGAAAAATTATCCCTGCACCTCCCCCAACACACACACACACACACACACACACACACACACACACACACACACATTTAGCCAGTAGGCCCATAAATATTTGTTAAATGCTTAAAGATCCATCATATGGAAGATTGCTCCTCTATGGCCCTGGGCTGTGCTAAACAGTAGTAGTCATTCCTCTGGGCTTTGTAACTGCACCACCACTTGTCAACCCCAACCCATTGTCATCATGCCTCCTCCTCACTGGTAGATGAAGGCGTTCATCGAACCTCCACCTGATACACCAGTAGTGACAGTCTGTTGACAAAAAGCTTGAGAGCACTCACCTACTCCCAGTGTCTCAGAGCAAGCCCAAAGCCCACAGCAGATTTTCTAACATTTATTTATTTATTTATTTAAAATTTGGTAACTCGCCAAAGGCACACTGAGCAGGCTCGTTTTAGGTGCGACACTGGGAAGAGACTAGATAGAAATTATAGAAGTCAGAAGTAGCAAAAACATAGTTACAAACACAGTTTAGAAACAATTTAGAACAATATGCAATATAGACTGATATGCATTTAAGGTACAGTTCTTGGGATTAGCATATTTACAGGTGCATTGTTATCTACAGGTGCATAGTACATGTGAGCACTGTAACAGTGTTTTACAAGGTGTCATGGGCAGTGTAAAATAGAACACTCAGGAAACGATAATGCAAGTGCAACACACCTACCAAGTGTGATTTTTATTAAAAAGAAATAAATCAAATAGGCAAAGAAAAATAAGAAAGCAATTCACTTTTTCATACAAGTACAAAAGAAAAGAAAACACAAATCACAGCTTAGCAAGACATTAAGACTATCTGCTAAAATAACTCTGTGCCTGACATCTAATATAGATCTTGGTGGGGAGAACCACACAGGTCCTCTCCCAACAACTATCTGCCTTAGCATTGTAAGATGAAGACCTTTATAGGTCCCAGACTCCTCCCAGAAGCTGGAACCCCTCCCATTGATTATCTTTCTTTCCTTAAATTCCTTATACTGTATTATTTCTCACTGTTAAGCACAACATTTTATTTCAGTATAACAATAATCAGCATATTCATTCAGATACATGTTAGAAAGGATATCTACAATATACTAGCCCCTTATGGGGGCTGACCAAACGAGCAGACGCGAAAGACTGTTAGGCCTATTCTGCTGGCATTTTAGTATGTTAGTGCAAGGGGCCGCATTATGCTATACTCCGCCTATTTACAGGAAGGAGGAGTTTCCACTATAGCATAAAACTAACTTGCAGGCTGCTGCTCACTCACTAAAGGAACTTTAACTCAGACTCAGCTCGGACTGGGCGTTTTCCAAGCTCAGCATGCAAGTATTCTAAGTGTTATACAACTTGAAGCGCAAGGAGTCCAATCTTTTGAAGCACTACGGCAGGTGACTCAGCACTTCGGTATGACGATAATGTAGATGGTTACTCTGCCTCATGTCAGAGGCAGAAGCTTTTTATTTTATGATTGCACAGGCTGTTATTACAAGGCACCGAATGAATGTGCATTTCAAGGTGCACTGCAGTTCAGTCATTAGCAAGGCAAATGGGGCATGGGGTTACTTAGCTGAGATATTGAAGTTTTGAAATGGCTTGCATTTCTACTGTATCGGGCTGGTGGTGCTTGAATGTGAAAGAGACAGTAGATAGATGTTAGGTCCCACTGTAACGAGTGGCCAACACGTATTAGTGGGGAAAATAAATAGAAGGCAAAGAACTTTACTGCTGTTGCGCAACAGACTTTAAGATACAGAAAGAACAGGGTAGCCATACACCTCGGAACCGCGATAGTAAACAAAATGGGTTTTAATGTATAAATAAAGAAAAAGGTGGGGAGTCCCACCATCACACAAGGTGAGTAGAACATTTGTGTAATTTAATTGTGATAACTCTACATAGGCAAGAATAAATATTTGTACAGCTTGCAGGTATAGACATGCAAGGTTAGAGGAAAGGAAGGAAAATAATGAGGGATGGAAAGGGGTGAGGTGCTGTAGAGGGGTTTGGGGGACCGCATGGGGAACAGTTGTGGGGGAAGCTTTAGTTGTTGTCTTACCATACTTAGAGTGGGTACAAGACGGATCGAGTATGGGAGATGGTTCCAGAGATCTGAGAATCTGAAGGAGAACACGACCTTGCCTGCATGAGTGCGGTATGGGAGATTGAAAGTGGGAATCATGGGTTTTGAGGCTGTAGCCTGATGTTAGAGTGAGGGAGATAGCAGAATGGAGAGATATGGGGAGGGTAGAGAACCAGTATTTGTTTAAGGGAAAGTGAACATTGGTTAACCAGGAATAGCACACTAAGCTGAAGCTTGTTTCCAGATGTGACCTGGGAGCACAGAGTTAAGTGACTTGCTCAGGATCACACAGTATGCACCTAGGTGACTGTGGGATTCAAACCGAGGTCTCTAGATCTGCAGCTCAGAGCCTTAATTTGACAGACTGTACTGCCTCCATTTACTGATGAAGGCAGCACAGTGGGAAGAGGCGACGATTTGCAAGGAGGTAGGGCTAGGATAGAGTATAAGGAACAGTGGTAGGTACGGAAAGGGAGGTTTGAAGCAAAATGCATTGAATAGGGGATCTAGCTTAGAGAGGGACAACTGGGGGGGCTAAGCTGTAGACAACACCGGCGTAGTTTATCATGGGGAGGATTAGGTTGGAGACAAGCTCTTTACGGATTGGAAAAGAGAGACGGTCCTTAATTCTATGCAAGGCTCCCAGTTTGGGCTGAAGTTTAGAGTGGATGTAGTCAAAATGCTGAGAGAAATCTAACATGGGATCCAACCAGACACCCAGGTATTTAAATGAGTGCACTGTTTTTATCCTAGCACCGTCTAGAGAAAAGAAAGATGGAAGAGACGGAAACTTGCCTAGCCTTTGGGCAGAGCTAAAAGCCATGGCAACAGTTTTTTTGGTGTTAACACTTGAGGAGGTTTGACTCAAACCAGTTGAGGGCATTCGCAAAGGCATCCTGCAGGGATGATTGGACTGTGGTGAAAGAGAGACCAGAGGCAAAGATGACGGTGTCATCAGTGTACACATGTACTTGTGTTGGTGAGCATGAAGAGGGGAGGTCATTAACAAAAAATTAAGAAGAGGGTGGGGCCCAGAATAGAACCCTGGAGGGACTCCTGCATGAATGGGGGGGGTGGATTTGGATGGACCTAATTGCACATACTGGTTCCTGTCAGAGAGATATGATCTGAACCAGTCTGTTGAAGAGGGGGAGAGACTGATGGATGTTAGTTTGTTTAAAAGGAGACTATGGGAGGCCGAGTCGAATGCTTTAGCGAGGTCAGTGAAAATCACCAGGATGAGGTGACCCTTGTCCGTAGCAGAGTGAATGTGGTCTATGAGGTGGAACAGGGAGGAGAAGGAGGAGGTGGAGGTGGTGGCGTGGATATGTCTGAATCCAGATTGGAATGGGCTTAGGGTGTTTGAGGTGTTGAGGAAGTAGTTTTGCCTTTTGGCGATGAGTGCCTCCTGTATTTTTGAGAGCACAGGGAGGAGCGAGATAGGTCTGTAGTTTCCCAGTAGAGAGGGAGCACCACCTCTGTGAAGAGGGATGACCTTGGCCAGTTTCCATGCCTTCGGGATTGCGCATTGTCACGATGGATAAATTGAGGAGGTGGGTTAGGGGCGCGATAGCTGGGGCTGAGATCTTAAGTAATTTTGGATCCAGGCCATCTGGGCTCTGTTTGGAGGGGTTTAGGCTTTTTAGGGCATGGAGTACTTCAGTTATAGTAATGATGGGGAATGAGACTCCTTTGGAGGAGTGGGAGGGAGTGGAGTGGAGTGTTGGAGACGAGGATGGGGAGGGCCAGGGGGAAGAGCACAAGTAGTGAAGAAGATGTTTATTGCGGAGGCCATAGAGGAAAGATTGAACCACCTGAGCAGGGGAAAACTGGCATGGGGAAGAGGAACCTAGAAGAGAGTGGAGTGTCTTCTATAATTCTGCAGGTGAGGTCCTGGTATCATTCAGTTTGTTTTTGGAAAAGTGAGCTTTTGCAGCGCTCACTGCTCTTTGCAGGTATTTTGGAGTGCTCTGTATTTTTGCAGGTCAGCTTGACTAGAGGTGGATTTGAAAATACTCCAAGCCTGGTCCCTGGATTTGAAAAGGGAGATATGGGGGAAACTCAAGGGAGATGTTTACGGCGTAGCCACAGTCTTTTGAGAGGGGCATGCAGATCCCAGAACCAGGAAGGTTGTTGTAAAGGAAGCAAGAGCGGAGTCCATGTCTGGAGCTATGAAAACTCCTGCCCAATCAGACAGATATAGATCAGACAGGAGGGTTGAGCTATTAAGAGATTTGAGAGGCTAAGACAGATACTTTGGGGGTGAGATTTCCTAGCAATATGTCATGCAGTGATCGCTGAATGCATCGGGTCGGTGCCAGCAGACAAGTATTTGAAGGGTGGGATGTTAGGATCCAGTCAATCAAGGAATGGTTGGTGGAGTGGGGGTTTAATCTAGTTGGCTGTGATAGTAGTTGGGCAAGGTTTAGGGCCTCGACTCTCAGGTGATGGATGTAGCATGAGGAGACAGCCAGTGGTAGTGTTAAAGCATGGGCATTTTTCTTCACAGAGAAACTATTTAAATAACTTTATCAATTTGAATGAAGGCAGTTTGTGGGATAGGTGTTGTCTGATTAGTGAGAACATAGAGTAATTTAGGGAGGCTCATCATTTTTAATGACCTGATCCTTCCCCACAGTGATAGATTCAGAGCTATCCTTCGGGCAGTGTTGGTCTCCATTTGTTTTGTTGATGGGGTAATGTTTATTCAAGCTATTTTGACAGTTGGCCGGGCGGTGATACCTAGGTATATGAGCCTCTTGTGCTGCCCTGCTTTTAACTGGGAGGTAGTCAAAACTGACTAATGCTATCTTTGTTATGAGGAGTAATTCTGACTTGGCCCAATTAATATGCTGACCCAAGAGCTTGGTGAATGCTGTCCGCTGTGCCATAAGAACAGACATACTGCTGATCAGGTCTGCAGACAGCACAAGCATTTCATCCGTAGGCCAACATCTTATATTCTAGGTTGTTAAACTTAATACCTGGGATGGAGGTGTCTTCTGATCTTCTGAAAAAGGGTTCAAGGGCTAGGGTAAACAGGGTTGGGGAAAATGGACAGCCCTGCCGAGTGCCTCGCTCCAAGGGAAATGATTCAGAGACAGTGTTATTAGACAAGACTGCTGCTCTTGGGGTGGGGGGATACAGTTTATCTGTCCAGCTGAGGAGACCCTCCCCAAGCCAGAACACACACAAAACCTCTTTTAAATATTTCCATTTCAACTAATCAAAATGCACGTTTGGCATTCAGGGAGAGGGCGCCAGCTGGAGTATTCATTCCCAGCCAACGGCTGGCCTCCTATGTATGAAGCTATTACCTTCCTACCACTGGGTAGATAAGGTCCCCTGGTATTGCTTCATTTACCTCGTTTATGTTTGATGCTCTTACTTGTACCTGCTCTTATTGTTTTCCCGCTGTACCTGATTGTATCCTTGTAATCATGTATGTATCTCTGTAAAATCCTGTATGCATCTCTGTAATCTCGTGGGTCGCACCTGAAAATAGGCATCTGGTTGTCTAGTGTGCTTACCTGGTAAACAAAAACAAATAATAAAAATCCTACCTACACCAGGTTTATCAGTGTTCTAAGGTTGTCTGCACCATACCTTTTGGGTTTAAAGCCTACCTGGTTCTTTTGTACCAGACTTGGAAGGACTGAGTTGAAGTGACTGCCAGTACTTTAGCTAGTATTTTAACATCTGTGTTGAGAAGAGAGGTGGGGGTGATATCCCCCACATGATTAGGGCTCTTTCCCTTTTTTATCTGTCATAACAATTACAGTATCTCCTAGCATAGGGGAATTTTTTTTTCTGGTCCATGGCTTCTTTGTACATATCTAGCAGGGGTTGTGAGAGAAGCTTGTCCTGCACTTTATAAAATCTCCCATCTCTCCCAAGGTCTTAGCTGTGGGAGAGCCTTTAATTACTAAGATGATTTCTTCTAGAGAGAGGAAGGCATCAATCTGGACTAGCTAGTATAGATTTAGTGAGGAAAGGCAACTTTATTTCTGTAGTACCCTTTCCTGAGGCTCGCGCTGCACAATAAAACAACTACAGATAGCAAGGCAAATTTTATTTAAAAGATGCCCAATCCAGGAGGCTCTGGGCGCTATAAGAACACAGCATCAACAATGATACAGCAATAAATTAGAAATACAGCTAACTAAAACAGAAAGTCAGGAACAAAATACCATGGTGATCAGGCAAAAGATGTAATACAGCAAAATCAGGGAAGGCCTGAGTGAACAGGAAGGCCTTGAGGTGGGCCTTAAATACCTTGACTGAAGGGGCCTTCCTTACAGATGGTGAAAGCGAATTCCACAAGACGGGGCCGGCGACACTAAAGGCTCTGTTGACTGACGTTTTTAGCCTCCTCTTGGGAATCGCAAGGAGGTCCCTAGGGGAGGAACGTAGGGAGCGGACTGAGGCAGCCATTGTGAGAAAGTCTGCCAGGTACCCAGAGCCCAATCCATGTAGGGCCAAGATGAGCAGTCCCACCTTAAAGAGGACCCTCCACCTGACTGGCATCCAGTGCAATTCCCACAGCACTGGGGTGATGTAACAGTACTTAGACTGCCCTGTCAGCAGCCTGGCAGCTGTGTTTTGCATCAGCCAAGCTCATGGAGGATACCCCCAGAGACCCTGAGGTAGAGCGCATTACAGTAATCGAGCCTCATCATCATGAAGGCATGTACCAAAGTTGGGAGGTCCTGAGGGAACAAGGCCTATCCCTGTGATATTCCTCAGATGGTAGAAACTGATACAGGCAGCAGCCAATGCCGGAGCCTCAGCGACAGTCTGCTATTCAGAATAATGCCCAGGTTCCGCACCCTAGAGGAGGCCTTCAATGGTGCAGATCCTAGAAATAATCCTGTTTCTGCACCTGAGGCCAACCTATCACGCCCTCTGTTCGATTCCACAACTAGTAGCTCCGTCTTATTGGGTTCAGTCACAACCAGCCGGAGGCCATCCAGTCATTGATTTCAGTGAGGCAATTATTTAGCACGTTCACTGCATTGGATGTTCCAGGGGCAAAGGAAAGGTATAGCTGGGTATCATTGGCATAACAATGAAAACCAAGCTACTTCCTAATGAGCTCTTCCAGGTGGCATGTACACGGTGAACAACACTGGTGACAAGACCAATCCTTGAAGAACTCCACAAGACAGGAAGCTAGGGGAGGAGGAGGAGGAGGAGGAGAAATTCCCCATAACTACCCTTTGCCTCCTGTTTGTGAGGTAGGACTCAAACCAGCAGATGACCATGCCAGTGAGTCCACAAAATTCCCTCAGGTGGTCAAGTAACACAATGGTCCACTGTGTCAAAAGCTGAGGAGAGATCGAGAAGAAGGAAAATTGGCCCCTCCCCTCGACCTCTCACTCTAATAAGGTCATTGTGCACCCAAACTAACGCAGTTTCAGTGCTATGCTTCACCCAAATCCCAGACTGGAAAGGCTCATATAGATCATAGGCCAAGAGGTGCTCCTCAAGCTGAAGTGCCACAGTCTTCTCCACAACCTTACCCAAAAAAGGGAGGTTGGAGATAGGTCGGTAATTTGCCTTTACGTCAGGGTCTAATGATGTTGTCTTCAGAAGAGGTCTCACCAATGCCTCTTTCAAGTCATCAGGGAAAACCCCATCTGACAAGGAGCATCGGGCAATCAAGGCAAACGCCGGCTAACGGAGTCAGCGCATCCCATCAAGAAATGCGCTGGCACCAGGTCCAGTTCACAATATGTGTGCCTCAGCTTGAAGCAACCTCAATGACCTCAGCCACCGAGAAACGAGGAGAAGGGTTACTTGGGTCTGAAAATCACCAGTCTGCTGCTCTGTGGGTTTTTCTTTTGATTCATAGAAATTGCTAAATTGGGAGGTGAATAGTTTGTTAATTGCCCAGGTTTTTATCTATTACTGAGTCCAGCACCTGATTCAGATCCCCCCCCCCCAGAATTACAGTTGGCAATTGTAAATTAAATATTGCTTGCGCCTAGAGGAAGGGCTCATCCGTGAACCGAATTGAACTCGAACTGTTAGATTTTTGCCCAATCTGAACCAAACTTGAATCCCAAAAAGAAAAAAAGGATGAACCCAACCAAACTCGAACCCAGACAAATGTGAGGTGAGGAGAACTCACATGGAGGCATTAGGGAGACACCTAACTCAAACATTACACAAACAAAGCTCAAACCAAACTGAACTCAAAACCAAACTCTACTTATTAAATTGAATTGAACCAAACTTGAACTATATCCTGCCTAACCCAAACCGAACTAGAACCCTTGAAACATGTTGAACCCTCCTTCTGCTTGCGCCAATGTATGGAAAAAAGTGGGATCAGATTGATTTGGGCCATAAACCATGTCTAGGAGTATTTCCATACCCTGTAGCATCCCTTTTACCAGGAGCCATCTCCCTCCTGGGTCTACCACTGTCGAGAGGGCTATAAGCAGTGATGAAAGTGAGCTGGAACGCACAGGAATGGCGTTCCAGTACTTTTTCTGCGACCGGAACACCGTTCCGGTACTTCTTCATATTCAAGAAAAAATTGTATTTTATTGATATGCAGATTTGCATTAGGCATGGATGTCATTGCCAAAAAAAACATAGTGCGTCTTTTAACTTTGTTTGTTGGGGGTGGAGGTCAGGAGTGCACTCGCTAGCCTACAATCCCCTACATGCCTGCCGCCTACTTGAAAAAGCTATCTGGCTGCTGCTCAGAAGAGACTGGTGGCCATGGGGTAGTTTCCACCAATCACAGATTATGTTGTTGACGTCGTTCTGTCCAATCGCTCTGCAGAATGTGGTTGACAACCTGCTACGCGGCAAACAGTGCTCTGTAGCTGCCATCTCATCAACGGTGTATGTGAGGGACAGCCACCGATCCCTAAACTGAGTGAGCGACAGTGGGAGTAGGTTGCGTTTGCAGGCTGCTTGACAGAGTCGCTATGTCTATTCCAACAATTGTGAATGTAACTGCAATTTTCCTGTTTCCTTCACATCTTGTCACTGTGTCCCTCTGCATGGTGACAGGCAGGCAAACGACAGAGTAACTGATGGGGATAACTAGTGGCACACAAGTCGGCATGACAAGTTCTCATTTACATGTGACTGGTCCTGTGTCATGCTGTTAGCCTTTTTAATGGGGTATTGGCAATGCAGGACAGCATAGAGAGAGAGTGACAGGGATCAGTACTATCTCTTGCCGTCTGCCTTTCATCTGTAGCTAGAGAGAGAAAGATTGTGGGGCCGGTGACAAGGGAGCATTGGGGCAATTGAGCCCGGTTGTTGAGAAATGAAAGCCGCATATTCCCTTTCAATGTTGTGACTGGTGTGCCTACGTTGTGGTATGCATAGTATCAGCCCAGATTTGTTTTTGTTTTTTTTGGTTGTTTCATCTTACTCCTTCAGCCTTACACCTGTACACCTCCGTGTGACCAGTGACATGAGTCAGAGGGACATTATAATATACATAGGCATGGTAACGTGTTTTCTTGAGAACGTTCAGCTTCCATCCCAAGTGGGAATTCTGCTACATCGTGTGTGTCAAGCTGTAATGTGTCAGAGTGTGTGTGTGTGTGTGTGTGTGTGTGTGTGTGTGTTTATCCTGGGGCATAGTTATTAGAATCTGTTATAAACATCTGTGATTGTAAATATAACAGTCTGCTGGCTGTCATTATTTTTTTTTTCAAATATCTAGGTAGGTTGGTAATACAGAAATGTGTATCTGAATGAAGGCAATACAAATTACTTAGCACCATCCACTAGACTAAAGTCATGGGTCACACTAAGATTTCTTGGATGATAAATGGAAGGTCTGTCACTTTATGTGACACTCCATTTTACATTATAGACTGATACTGTTCACATTGAGACCCTCAGAGGCAGTCCTTTCCAAAATGTGTTTCTGGTTCTGTTTGTAGCAACCATGAGGCTCTGCCTCCTTATCAGCACTCTTCCTTCTTGGCCTAGTCTCAGTTACTATTGAGAAAGCCCAGCCTTAGCAAAACTAGACTATTTGACAATGTTTTCCCTGTCTAATAAACTGTAGCATGTAAATTTGGGCCAAGTGTTCTATGCCAGTGAACAGGATTGTCAAATTTTAATTTTGACCATAGTAGTGGCCTTCCTTTGCTCCCTTTAAAATACTGTCAATGTCCTCGCATTGCCGATGTCTCTGCAATTGGATCATGCAATCCTTGGAGGCATCTTTTATTTATTTTTTTTTTTTGTTTTATGTGTCATGAACTCCTTTCTTTTGATGTTTGAGGTGGAGAGGACCTTTTTTCTCTTCACAGGGGAATTAAGGCCCCTTACGTTCCAGATATGCATTATGATCTCACCCATTCTGCTTACAGGAGAGGGTCTATAGGCTGACCTACATCCATCCACTGCTTTTGAGGCAATTCTCTGCAAGAGTTCGCACTGGGGTCAGGCACCTTAACTGGACTGGGGACGAGTACCTGGCGGTGGGCCCTGCGTGAGTGTGCACTGCAAACGCACCTCGGGGGACCAAACAGTGGGAGACAATAGAGCCAGGGACCTTGTGTAGTTACTCAGGAGTACAAAATGACAATACCTAAGCAGTGTGACTCTCGGTAGCAATACCAGTTAAAACAACAATATAAATAGATTAGCTCAATTAGTAACACCAATAGAAGATTATTTGGGGGCTTCGGTCTGGACTATAGCTGGCTGCACACGTAGCCAGTGGCTGGCCCAACCTGCCCAGAAGGGTGGCTTACCCCAACAGTTAGGCAAAGTACTTGCCCAGCTGTGCTGTGCACTCTAGGGCTGTAGCATTTGACCCAAGGTGTTTAAACCTGAGATTCGGTGGTCTGATAGGGGTACTGGACCTCTGTTGTAGTCCTCTAGAGGGTAGCAGAATGTATATCCTGGTCCAGATGTATCTGTCCAGTAAATAAAAGGTGCATGAGCCTGGCAGGCCCTGTCTGACAAGTGATCTCTTGGAGTGGCCCACCACATCTGAATCCATTCCTCTGGAAGCAGCAGATAGAAAGTGAAAAGGCACAGGAGACAAGGTTGCACTCAGCTATGCCCGAGTGCAACAGAAACCCCTCGTGTCAAATGGTTGCTCAGCATCTCCACATGGCAGGCTGAAGGCGCAGGGTGCAATTCACAAATCAGGGTAAGAAGAGAGTACTCAGGTGGTTAGGGTGGCAATCAAGGTGTCGTGGGCATAGCCCATGGCGAGGGTATCGGGTACCTGGGGAGAAGACAGCTACAAGGCCTCTATCGCTCCAGCAGAGGAAAGTGAAAAGGGCAGGTTTCAGGATCACACACAGAGAGCCTTCATGGTAAGTGGTGGCTGTTCTCTCCTCATGGTAGACTGGGGAACAGGGTGCGAGTCACAAATCAGGGGTGAGAGGGAGGACTCAGGTGGGTGGGTAGGGAGGTAAACAAGGTGGAATGGGCATAGCTATCAGGTACATGGGAGATCTACAATTCATCTATTCCTCCATTGCATACTCACAAACGCAGCACACACACGTTCACAATAAACAGAGTACTCAAGTCCTGCTGGGAAGCCATCAGAGGAGGGACAAGACTGGACACTGTCCTGTCCTTCACTTAAAATCCCCTAAATAACTAAGAGGAGTGGGAGTTGGAAGCAAGAAGTAATAATAAATTTAAATCATGGACTTGCACTCTGGACACCCTGGCTACCTCCTCAGTCCCTAAGCACCATTCCACCCTTATTCTCCTGTGATCTACAACCCAGCAAAAATGCTGCACTTATCTGAAAGCTCCTATTTCAGGAGCACAGGTGCAGGGGATGTTCACTCGTCTTTGGTCCTCAGGTGCTCGGTCACCCTGTGGATTGGCGCTCCAGGTCTGCAATAGGTCTTGGGGCCTCCTGGGCTAGGGCAGACACTGGAAAGTCTGAAATAGCCTCCCAGTCTTGCGCATGTAGGTCATCGATCCCCGGGGCCCCTGCCAGGGTGTTGGTGTCCATATCTTTGCAAGTCGGCGACCTTGGTGGGTGGGGTGTCTGGTGTGAGCAAAGAGTATCTGTTTTTTGTGAAGTATGGGCTGGTCCCCACAGATCCCTCCTTATCCTCTTGTTGACTGGGCAGGATTTGGTGTAGGCCTTCCTCTACGTGGTCACTTGGGTGATTCCTTCTGGGGTGCACCGCCTGCTGCGGCCACTTCTTCAGGTTGTGTGGTCTGGGCTCCCATAATGATCATTGAGTCTGGGAAGCATTTGAGGGGGACCGTTGGTCCCATTTGAGTGGAGAGCAGCAATCAACATACTCCTTGGAGTGAGCTACAGTTGGGCTAAGTTCAGGGCTGCCCCTCCGGTTGTTGTTAGAGCCTGAAAAGTTTTTCTCAAGAAAGTGGGTACTGCAGAGTTTGGCATCTGGAAGGTGAATCCCTAGAGCAAATTACGCTCAACTTGCTGAGGGAATGCAGTAAGTGTTCTGATGTCCTCTGGTCCCTTTTTGGTATGTACTGCTTGCAGGAATCACAGAGAAAAGAAAAGGGCCTGAGGCTCCAGTTGGCAGCTGCGAACGACTTAAGCCACCATTTTCATTGCCGGCTAAGCCAACCCTCCCCCCCCATATTCTCATTTTTTTTGGAGTTTATTCCAGAGTTGAGGAAGTGCATAACTTATTGAGGCCCTGCCAAAGTGTTACTTGATTTGAGGGATAGAATAGTTTGGTCAACATGACTGAAGGCTTTAGTCCAGTCTATAGACAAAACTCATGTGTACATGCCCCTGCCCAAAGCACCTTTGGCATCATTAGTGAACTGGTTGAGATCTGTACATGTCCTATGAGTGACTCTGTCTGAAGCCATGTTGGGCAGGGGACATTGCAGAATCAAAGCAGAGTGCTGCATTTAAACATCAGAGTCAGTGCTACATGGTTTACTTTAATGACACGGGTTCACCAACACCAGTGCACAAAGACATTTTGCGCCATCAGTGAGGGCCAGACAAAGATCACCTGGCAGGCGGGTGCCAAGAACTGGTCACCAGCTGCCAGACCGTGAACCTGGGAAAGAAAACCCAAGGAAGAGTACCCATTGGGGGAGGGGTGAACAAGAACAAAATGGAAAGGGACCTGGGGTGATCACAGGTCTGTCAGACACTATCCCTCGCATGCCAGCTAGCAAACTGGCTTTAAGATAATCCTTAAACGCTTGCTTACAGAAACATCCAGTGGTTGCAGGGCATCATTGCAGGAGGCCAGACATACACAGAATGATGTTGTTATCCTCAAGATGCCGAATTACTGCCTCCATGGTGCGGGGCCTGTACAGATCAAGAATTAGCAGAGCCTATTGTGCGTGTGGTAGTGCCAGCGCTTGTTTTTGGGATTGGACATAGGGCACCAGCACATTAGTAATGAACTGAAGGGTTGTTTCTACGAATGCCCAGTGATTATCTGAGTGTGTTACATGCCACTCACTTGGAAATTTATGTTTTGGATGACATGCTAAACCTCTCAGTTTGTGTATGGCAACAGTGGCTGCATGTCCCCAACCAGGGAGCAGGCTAACACAATGGAGATCTGCCTTTTATCTCAGAGACCAGTTACTGAAACCTGGTTTGCCCCAGTAGCCTCCATAGTCTATTCTGAGACAGGGATCATGTTACGCTGTGTCTCGTCCATACTGATGAATAGCTGGGGATGGATACGTTCCTGACCACTAGCATGGGCTGTTCATGACATTGTGTTTGTTGGCATCACAGGGACCCCAACTGCCTATGGCACCCATTACCAGAGCTATGTGTGGGTGCCACATGGACTCCTGTCTGCCTGTTATGCCCTTTAACAGGACTATATGCAGGGCTCTAGGTAAGATTTTTTTGGGATGAGTACCTGTACTCATCATTTTGAGAGTGAGGTGAGTAAAACAAAATTCAGATGTGTACAAATGTCTTGCTAGAGTGGACTGACGAGTACATTTATTTAAAAAAATGTAGTTTTTTTTCTAGATGAGAATTTCAGGTGCTAACAATGTGTCAAATAATGTTGGCAAGTAGGAATTTACTCACCAGTTTTAAAACATAGTGAGTAAAACAAAAGTAGAATGCATACGAGTGTAAATCTGTCAAAAAACTATTCCTTTTGAATCACCAGTTATGTTATGAAGCACTATTCTTAGGCATGTGGAGTATTTACAAATGTTGGGTGAGTACTGGTACTCATTAAAAAAATTTCTGAAGAGTATTTCCTAAAATTAGGAGAGTAAAATAGGCTGGTACACACGTTATCTGGAGCCCTGACTATATGCATGTGTCACTGGGACCCCAATCTTTTCTTTTTTTACCCATTACCAGGGCTACTGTATGTGTGGATCTCACTGGGACCCACATCTGCCTTTAATTCTTAGCTGAGTTGGCTATCTTTTCCTCAGTTTGGGCCTTTGCTATTCTGGCTATCCTCCCTGCTTCCTTCTGCCTTAACTGGTACAGTTCTCTGTCCTGCACCTTCTGTGTTTCCTTATACTTCCTAAATGCTATCTTTTTCTCCCTAACCTTCACTGCCACCTCTTTTGAGAACCATAGTGACTTTTTCTTTCATTTTGATTTGTTTATTTGCTTCACAGAAAGGCTTGTTGCCTCTGTTATGGCAGTTTTGCTATTTCCCCATTGTTGCTCCACCCCTCCTTCTAGCCTGTTTGCTAGTGCTTTTCTAAGGTACTCTCCCATCTTGCCAAAGTCAGCCCTCCTGAAGTTCAGAACCCTCACTTTTTTATGGCTTGACTCTGTAGCTGAGTTTATCATGAACCACACTGTCTGGTGGTCACTTGTTCCCAAATGGCTACCCACTTCTAGATCTGAGATCCTCCCACTGTCCCCATTTGAGAGTACAAGGTCTAAAATTGTTCCCTCATGAGTAGGTTCCAAAACTAGCTGTCTGAAGCATGCCACCTGAAGGACATCGAGAATGGCCCTGCTTTTGGATGTGGCTGCAGCAAAGGTGCTCCAGTTAACATCTGGCATATTAAGGTCCCCCATCAACAGTATCTCCCCTTTCTCTGCCATCCTAAGTATGCCTTCTGTCATATCCTGGTCCTTTCCCTCCCCCTGACATGGGGGTCTGTATACAACCCCTATGCGGATTGTGGTGCCGTTTTCAGTCTCTAAGGTGACTCACAGTGCCTCCTCTCCTCCCTGTTTACTCTTTTGTTCAGTTGCTTTTATCCCTTCCCTTACATAGAGAGCTGCTCCGCCCCCTCTTCTCCCCTCCCTGTCTCTCCTGTAGGTTGTGTACCCTGGTATGTTAACATCCAAGTCATGGTTCTCTGTGTACCATGCTTCTGTGACTGCTATGATATCCAGGATACCCAGTGAGTGTACCAAAATGGTGGGTGGGGAGGAGTGAATATGATGTACTTGCAGAATGGAACTGTGAATCTTAAAACCAGCTACACACATCCCATTTCATGTTAAATATATTAAGTTATTAACCTATATCAACTTTTTTGAGGAAGTCAGATTGCTAAAATATGACTTGAAAGTATTAATTTTTTAAAACAGATTGTGTTCCAGAATTCTCTAAAATGCACCAAATCGACTAATTTTTTTGAAAATTTTTCCAGGGGAGCATGCCCCCAGACCCCCCTAGCAAGGCTGAGTTTTCCAACTTGAATAGAGTTCCTGTACTTATTTTGAACCACTTTCATCACTGGCTATAAGGTTCCAATTTATTAAACAAAAAAATACAGCATTTGTGTCTGTGAAACACAGGAAGCATTGACCCTGATATTCTAAAGGTTGGCACAGGTGATACAGGCAGGAACATATTCAGAAGTCCCTGGAGCACCGCCCAAACCTGGCAGCACGATAACATTAAAAATACTTCTGCGCCTATGCAGAGGAGGGATTCCCTCATGCATAATGGTGCAGCATTTTTGAGGAAGTCAGATTGCTAAAATATGACTTAAAGTATTAATTTTTAAAACAGATTGTGTTCCAGAATTCTCTAAAATGCACCAAATCGACTAATTTTTTGAAAATTTTTCAGGGAACATGCCCCAGACCCCTAGCAAGGCTGAGTTTTCCAACTTGAATAGAGTTCCTGTACTTATTTTGAACCACTTTCATCACTGGCTATAAGGTTCCAATTTATTAAACAAAAAAATACAGCATTTGTGTCTGTCAAACACAGGAAGCATTGACCCTGATATTCTAAAGGTTGGCACAGGTGATACAGGCAGGAACATATTCAGAAGTCCCTGGAGCACCGCCCAAACCTGGCAGCACGATAACATTAAAAATACTTCTGCGCCTATGCAGAGGAGGGATTCCCTCATGCATAATGGTGCAGCATTATATTCAAAAGATTTAGGCAGCACTAAACAGCCTCCAGCATGGCATGGCACTGTTTGACACTGCCAAAACCAGACCTTAACTCCGCACTAAGGCCCTGCCCCCACTGCCCCAAAGGAAGGGCAGCTGTACTGCAGATGACCTCCCTAACAGTCCATTGGCCCCCCTTCCCTGATCGCCCCTGTTCTTATAGTTTACTATTGCATGGTAGTATAGTGAGCCCCTATCAATGTACCCCCCTCGTCCATCCACTGATAATCCCTCACCCCCACCCCATCTCCCAGGTCACTATATTTGCATCTAAGGAGGGTGACTGGCATAGCTTTCCACTCGCCTCTTTAGCCCACCACTGTCTGCCATTCACAGAGTGCAATTGCAAGTACTGTGGAAGCTATTTCTTCAGTACTAGTGATTGCGTTTTGTGAATGGCGGATGGCGGATGGCCAAGGAGGTGAGTAAAAGACTGTGCTGGCCACTGTCTTCAGATGCAGACCCAGTGACCAGGGTGAGGGGGGTCTTCAGCAGGTGGCTGGTTGGAGGGGCACTTGATTGGGGGGAGGGTCCTCTAGACTGCCAGGGAATATAAACTGTAAAGACAGGGGCGATCAATGGGAGAATGTCCACTAGATTACTAGAGACTCCTTCTGTCTATGCCCAGCATGGGCATTAGAGGGTCTGGTCCGCACATGCATATGATCCCATGATGATCACACAAATGGCCCCTTTATCACCTTGCATGCCCAATGGACTCATTTGCATGCTAGAGCTGAATCTGGTCAACAGGATCCTGGTGTTGTCTCCTGTGGGCCATATGAAGCCTTGAAGCATGTCATCACAGCCAGTATTCACTTAGCACTGTGCCAGAATGGCCCAATATTCAGACACTTAGTGTGCTTCATTAGTGCACACTAACTGGAAGAATATAGCTCGGAGATGGTCATGCACTATTTTTGATGCAGCACTATAGGATGGCTCTAAATATTGTGGCCTCTGACTTTCTTCTGCATCAGTGAAGAAGTAAGTCACTCTGTGGATGTATATTGTGCTGAAATAACCACACG
The DNA here is from genome assembly GCA_016271365.2 of Neoceratodus forsteri. Classification (NCBI taxonomy): domain Eukaryota; kingdom Metazoa; phylum Chordata; order Ceratodontiformes; family Ceratodontidae; genus Neoceratodus; species Neoceratodus forsteri. The sequence goes on along the minus strand of CM057450.1, from coordinate 1,501,572,349 downwards.
CCCAAGGGCATAGTGAGACAAGGCTGCAGGCCAAGTGCCTTCAACCCTGGAATTTCAGATCCATCATTGAGAACCTCTCCTCCATTGGGCTGCTGTCATAGAGGCATAGGTGTGGAAGTATAGACAAACCAGAAGCAGTTATAAAATTCACAAGTAGTGTTTTATTATTAAAAATAATAGTAAAACATAAAAATAAAATTGTACAGATATCTTTTAATGCAAGCATTTCAAGCAAAAGTCTTTTATCTGAGTCTCTAAATCCAAAACGTGGACAACTAAAACATTGCCCTTTCTAAGACGTCTTTGCCTAACAGTTTTTCTTAACTCTGCATCCTGTCCTCGTTAAACTCTAGAACATTCTGTCTGGGGCTGATCTCCTGTTGACAATTTTGCAAACAATCTGGAGAAGGTTGAAAGGTTTCTCAAGGTCAAACTTCAAGAAACCTAAACGTTCTGCATCATTTCAATAAGGTAGTTACATACATTTGCAAATCATGGATCCTGTTTTCACGAAGATTCACATGTAGTTTTTTTTTTTTTACCACAGAGAAGCAAGGGAGAAAGAATGAACAGAAACAGCAAGTGAATGAAGGGAGATAGTGGAGGGATTGTGGGACTGTTGGAGTGGCCAGTTTCTCGTGTCACTAGAAATTTGATTGCACAATCGGACAGGAAAGAGAGAGAAGACAAGTGGCACAAACAAGAGAGAACAGTATAGGGAGAGGGGACAGAGGGAGGGGATGGAGTTGGGGTGTGGCAGCTGCAGTAGTATTGGACTGAGAGCTGCACAATCGGGCAGACTTGATAGACCTGTGAACCCTTTTCTGCTGGCAATTTCATATGTTCTTATAGATCCTTGCTTTTAATTCTTTTGGCATAACAAATGGGACAGGGTCTTACCCAAGCCTGTCACATCCACACCTTTGGAACTATAAGCCATTGGCATCAGGACCATTCAGAAACTTTTGCCAATTGTGTCCACCTTCGATGACAAACAGTGTCAATGCCTGAAACACATGGGTGGCCTCCTTGCGCCTTAATTCTTTTTTCTGCTGTCGACCCTCATCGGACCTGCAAAGAAACAACACTGTAGTTTCTTCTTTATTTTCTAAGTTAAAAGTTTTTGTATATCATTGTAAATTGAAAGAATCTTTATTTAGGTTTTGTGCCTCCAGTTACAAGATCTACAAGGACGACACTCACACCGTGTGTGTTTGCTGTTTGGGCCTGTCCCACAATGTGAGGGCCTGTAAGATCTGCCAAGGATTTAACCAGGCCACAAGGAGATGCCAGAAGAAGGCTCTGTCTAGAAACTTTCATCCCCATCAAGTCCGTGAAAGAACAAGCAAAAGCCCAGGGCAGCAAGCTGGGTTCTCCCTCATGACTGCCCATCATGGGAAAGGATTCACCCCAGCTGTCAGTGACCTTCTTGCCATAAAGGTCAGCGAAGATGACACCAAAATACAAAGAAAAATTGTCATTGAAACGGTCCTCTTCTTGTCACCATATTCATAGAGAAAAACATGCTTTACCAGTGAGGTCGAGATCTCTATTAAAGGAAAGGTAAGTCTCTGTCATCATCACACAGAGAGATTGCTACAGCTCCCACTCTCGATCGTTGTTGAGACTCCAAGGTTGGGTCATGGATCTGGTGCTGCCATACCTACTGCGGATTGTATGTTGCCTTTGTTATCTGTTTCTATTATGATGACGGCAACCACAAACTTGCAACCGGGTATAGCCAACTCCCAGGTTATGCTGGTATCATTTTCAGAAGTAATAATATACCTTTTCCCGGCACTGACAGGGTCCATGCCAATCCTGTCACTACGGCCTTTCCCACTGGTGCTGTCAATATCAACAGGACCCAAAAGCATGCTTACAGCATCGCCTGTAAAGCCACTGCCAGGCCTGTCAATTGCACTGTCATCATTCAGGACAGTGGCGAGGTGGAATGTAATCCTGATCACCTGGACATGGAGGAAGATTTAGAGGATTAAGGAGGGAAGGAATACCCCTATGAAAGGGGCATTTCCTTCCAGCTCAATGTTATCCTCTTGCAGTGAGCATTCTGTGGTTTATAACCCCTAGATCTCCCCATGAAGATCCCTCATTCCAAGCTTTATTCAAGATAATTCAGGATGTAATGGGATTTGAGGATGAAGAGGAAGACTGCAATAAGAGAACTGCAAATTATCTGTCACACATGGTTAAATACCAGAATGCCAACTGGAGAAAGCGCAAAGCCACCACGGCCCTTTCTGATGTCTCCCAGAAGCAGGAATTGCTTCACTGTTTTTAGTCGGCTGAGGATGTCAGCAAACAACTCTTCAGGGCCCTGTATGGTATGGCCAATACAGTTGCCAGTGCAGCTACTACTGGTGTATGCCTTCATAGGCACTCCTGGATTCAGATCTGTGGATTTGCTGCTGATGTACAGAACAAGGTGCTTGTGGACTCGCTGCTACTGTCATCAACTGGTTTGAGTCCTATCTCTCTGGCAGGGAGCAGTGCATGGTGAGGGGGAATTTTTCCTTTCCCCGAGGCCCCTGTCATGTGGAGTACCTCAGGGCAAGAGCTTGTCGCCAATGTTATTTGCAGTATACATGCTGCCCCTGTGAGTGCTCATTAGACAATACAGTGTGGGGTTTCATTGCTATGCAGATGATACCCAACTGTATTTGTCTTTTGCCCCGGGAACACACAGTGCCATGGAAGTGATTAACAACTGCCTGGCCGAGATCAACAACTGGATATCCTCCAGCTGGTTGCAGCTGAACCCAGATAAGACAGAAGTACTGGTGATTGAGCCAGGTCATGGGCATGATGGGAGTGCTCTGGAGTGGGTACAGGATTGTTTCTGGGATCCACACCATTGATGGCCTCCCCAGGGTGCGGGATCTTGGTGTTGTTCTGGACAGCAGATTGACACTTGAAGCTCAGGTGTCATCTGTGGTCAAAGTGTTTTACCACTTGAGGAACATCACCAGAATTAAGCCCTTAGTTTCACCTGAAGATCTGCCATCACTGGTGCACACCTTTGTGACTGAGGCTAGATTATTGTAATGCTCTCTACTTCAGGGTCACTGGAGGGACCCTCCACCGACTGCAGCTGGTGCAGAACACAGCGGCTAGGTTTCTGACGGTCCTGCGGGCTCTGCACTGGCTGCCTGTCAGGTGGAGGATCAACTTCCAGGTGGGCTTACTCACTTACAAAGCCCTATACGGGCTGGCCCCTGGTTATCTGGCTGATCTCCTAACACCTGCCTCTTTGGTTCGTCCCTTCCACTCCTCAACACAGCACCTCCTTGTTGTTTCCAGGGTCAGGCTAAAAACTTCAGTTGACCATGCCTTCAGTGTCGCCAGGGCAACCCTGTGGAACATTTTGTGAGTTGCTGTCAGTGAGGCCCCAACAGTGGAGTTGTTTAAAAGGGCTAAAGGCCCCACCTTTTCTGCCTGGCCTTCCCAATGAAGGTGACTGACCTGTATTAATTTTATGAAGTTATATAGTTCTGCTGAGATTTATTCATGTATTTATTGTTTTAGATCTTTTACTGTGTGCTATGTTGTACTGACCTACTTTTAATGTAAGGCTCTCAGAGCCTCGGGATTGGGTGCTGGATAAGTACAATTTGCCTTGCCTTGCCTTAACACCCCTTTCAGTGGCACTAAGAGCTTCGGCCCTGATGTCCAGGACCTCATAAATGATCTGCAGGCCTCGGGCACAGCCATTAAATCTGTCCATTCTCTCTACCACACTCAGCCATGAGGTAGAGGATGGTCTACCTTTCGTAGACAGGCCAATAGGCAAGTTCAAGTTCAAGTTTATTGCAGGAAAACTCCATTGAGCAAGCTCATTCACAAGGAGGTCCTGTGACATAAACACTTAAAGTACAAACACAGATAGGTAATAACAGTATATACATGAAATACACGTTACATGATGCAGGCTGGATATACATACAAGGGTACCACATAGGGTGACCGCAGGTGGTAAACATTGATATGAGACAGAAGCGACTTATAGGTCGCATACTGATAAATGAAACATGATGACTGTGTGATTTGATTTAATCAAATCAAATCAAATATACAGTATTTTGGCAGCTAGGACAAACAACAGTCTACAACTGATATGGAGGGAGGAGAGATTTGATAGAGTAGCAGTGGAGCGTAAGCAAAGATAAAGCCAAGAGTAGAAGGGAAGGAAAGCAGTTAATATGACAAATCAATTATACCTTACCAGTGGATAAATATGGCACACATGGGAAGGAAGAGACTTAATGACAGTTACAGGTGTCTTTATTTTGGCTGAACTTAGCGATTTGTAGAAGTTTATTGAAACTATGCGAGTTAGTTTCAGTGCGGTTTGTAATTGGTTCCAAATGGAGGAGAAGGCCATATGCAATAGCCGTTTACCAAAGGAAGTCCAGCGTCCTTGGTATGTCAAGCATAATAAAGTCAGATTTTCTTAACGAGTATGCACTATGTGAGATACTAATAAGGGAAAAGAGATAGCTTGGCAATTTCTGCAGGAGCAGTTTAAGAGTCCATAGCCCAGCATGGAGCAGGCATCTAGTAGTAAGGGATGTCCAACCAACAGCTGCATATAAGTCACAGTGGTGCGAACGGTAAGGGGAGTTGGTAATGAACCGTAACGCACGGTGATAAAGGATGTCCAGTTTACTTAGATTTGCAAGAGTGGTGGAGGAATAGATTACATCGCCATAGTCGAGTAGGGGGAGAAAAGTGGCCTGTACAAGCTTGTTTCGAGTTTCAAGGGGGAAAAGGGGCCTATTTCTGTAGAAGAAATCTAACCTTGCTTTTAACCTTCTAGAGACATCTTCGATGTGGTCACTGAAAGATAATTTATTGTTGATCCAGATACCTAGATATTTAAATTTGGTTACAACTTCTAGAGGCTCGTTTAGCATGGTGACAATGAAGTCTTGGGCAAGAGTATTGGGGGCCTGAGACAGCACTGCGGAGAATATCATCGCTTTAGTCTTCTTGGCATTGAGCAGAAGCTTGCCTTTATTAAATTATGCTCAAGTTATGTAAGTCCGCTGAAGCACTCCTTGACTTCAGATAACGATGAGCCAGAAGTATACAACACAGTATCATCTGCAAAAAAGTGCAAGGATTGGCACCCCTTGTCCAGGGTAAATGTAGAGCCCAGACTTCCTTGTCCACCCCCTCCAATGCCAGAATGGCAGTCAAGTATCCCAGAAATGACAGACCAGCCTCTGCAGCTGGTTCCGCTTCAGCTTGGTCCAGGCCCAGGAGGTGGTGGTCTGAGGGGTTCTCCCTCTATCTGAATCAGTGGAGAACCATAACTTCAGATGCACATATTCTGCAGATCATAGAGAAGGGTCACACCCTGGAGCTTATCCAGCAACCTCCAGACACCCCTCCCCCACCCTCCAACAGTCCCCTGGCCCACTAGTCTGTTCTACGGGAGGAAGTACAGTCTCTTGTGTGCAAGCAGGCGATCGAATTAGTGCCAAGGTGACAGAGAAACCAGTGGTTTTATTCCCAGTTTTTCCTTGACCCCAAAAAGACCAGAGACATATGACCCATTTTAGATCTAAAGGACTTCAATCTCTTTGTCCAGTACAAAAAGTTCCGGCTGGTAACTTTGCCAGGCCTCATACCCCTCCTCAAGACCGGGGACTGGCTCTGTTCATTGGACATGCAGGACATTTATTTATTTATTTATTTATTTATTCAAGTCTAGGGTTAGAAAGTACCTTTGAGCCGAGGCTCTTTTACAAAGGTTCCACGCCTGGGTGTACAATCTTGGAGTTACAATATCAGTATAGAGCAATCACTAACAAGGGAGGTTTTGACATGTTATTACAAAGGTTTCTTACATGGGAACAGACGAAAAGAGGGTACATAGAGGTGAAGAGAGGCGGGAAGAAGGAAGCAGGAAAACTAGAGGGACATGAGAGGAGGGGGTGGGGGGGAGGTGAGATGGGGCTAGTATGTAGCAGCCAGAGGCAGCTTTGTCAAGAGGTGGATAGGATAAGAGCATAAGTTGGGCAGTGGAGGTGCAAGTGCTGGGAGGTGGGATACTGGGCAGTCAGTTGGAGGAAGAGAAAGGAGTATAGGCTGCCTGGTGGGAGTTAAAAATTAGTCGTGCCAGTCACAGGCGCTTGGGGCAGGAAGAGCGAGGTGGAGCTAGGACCCGTGGGCAAATACCAGCTGCCTAGAGTGAGCAAAGGGCTTGGTCAATAGCAGTCACAGGAGCTTGAAGCAAGGAGAGCTTGGCAGAGTTTGGTCTTGAAGGCATCCGTAGTTGCTAGGGCAGTGATGTCACTACTGAGATTATTTACCCAGCTTGGTGCCCCATATGCAAAAGACCTTTGGCCTTGGGAAGTGTGATAGTGTGGGATTTGCAGCAGGTGTAGTTTGGATTTCCTGATGTTGCAGTTGTTGGTCTTGAGATTGATGAGAGAGCAGACTGCAGGAGGGGCATTGCCCATCATTATTTTTTCGCTGTGATGCAGATTTGATATTTAATGCGATTATTTAGCGGTAGCCACCCTGATAGAGAGTAGAGGTTGCAGGTGCGGGTGAGATGGTGTGATCCGGTGGCGAGACAGCAGGCCTTATTGAGGGTGGTAGAAATCCGCTTGAGAGAGGAGGCGGTGGCAGAGCCTTAGATAATTAATCCATAATCGTTGATGCTAATGATGGAGCTCTGGACAGGAACTGTTAAAGCTTCAGGGGTTAGGTGCTACCTTTGTTGGAACAGCAGGCCCATCCTGATGTTAGCTGCTTTAGCCACACGGTATTTATGTGGGCAGTGTAGGAGAGGTAGGAGTCAAGGGTGATGCCAAGGTATTTAAAGGATTGTACTTGTTCGAGTGTGGCCCTTGCTCAGTTTTGATGGCGAGGTGGAACTGTTTAAATTTGTGTTGAGAGCTGCTGAAGATCATGGATTTTGTTTTTTCTGTTTAGGATCAGTTTGTGTTTTAGGAACCAGTTTTTGACTGAAGTGAAACTATGCTGAAGGTTATTTTGCTGTTGTTGAGGATCCTGTTGGGAGGCAAGGATGACTGCATCATCCACATAGAGAATGATTTGCTGAGGACAGGACTCAGGAAGTGAGTTTAGGAACAAGCTGAAGAGGAAGGGGCCTAAGATGGAGCCCTGGGGGCCACCTGAGTGGACTGGTCTGGGATTTGAGAGGGTGTTGGAAATTCTCACTCTTTGAGACTGGTTGTCTAGGTAGCTTTTGAACCATGTTACCGAGTTGGGAGAGAGACCCACGTTCCGAAGCTAGGCAAGCAGGAGGCCGTGGTGGACAGTGTCCTAGGCCTTAGTTAGGTCGATGAAGGTAGCACCAGTTTGATGCCCTTTGTCCAAGGAGTGGTGGATGGTGCCGGTAAATTTAAGCAGTGCAGTGGAGGTGCTGTGGTTCTTTCTGAAACCGTGTTGCTGCCTGTTCAGTAGGTTGTGTTTGTCAAGGTAGTCTGTCAGCTGGTCAGTGACAATACGCTCCAGGGTCTTTGAGAGAGGAGGGAGAATGGAGATGGGTCAGAAGTTCTCAGGTGCAGTTTTAATACCACTTTTATGGATGAGGGTTACAGTGGTTAGCTTTCATTTTTAGGGAACTGGCTATGGCTGAGGGAGAGGTAGAAGATTCCTCGTCAGTGGCTGAAGCAATTCATCTAGAGTGAGGATAGACGCTTGAGGTCCATAGAATCACTGCTGGTTCTGGACTTGCTGATTGTTTTAGTTACGTAGTCACGCACCTGGTGCATCTTAACTGCTTTAAAGTAGAAGGGGAGAGTGATTAGTCGTGTAGTGGAAGCTGGAGGGAAGCGACGGCCATTTCATTGTAAAGTCCAGAGGTGGTACAGAGCTAAGGTCAGTGAAGGTGGTATTGAAGGTATCAGCTATGAGTTTGGGGTCAAGAGTTATATCTCTGTTTATGCTGAGAACCGAAGGGGTATATCTTGTCCACTGCCCGGTGACTTCTTATTATGTTGTTCCAGAAGTCTCTTCCCTTTCCCCAGGACTTAGTAAGGGCGTTCCTGAAATAGGCTGATTTCTTATCCCGAATTGCTTTGGTGCTGTCATTTCTTGCACATTTGTAGTTGGTGATGTCTGTGTGTTTCCGAGAGGATCTGGCGAGTGCCCAGAGGTGGTCTCTTTCCTGTAGTTGCCTGAGGAGGTCTCCGGTGATCCAGGGGTTACAGAGTGCTTTAACCTTCCACCTTATAAGAGGAGCAAATATGTTGCATGCTTCATTGAAGATATTGATAAAGTGGTCCAGAGCCGTGTTCACATTTGTAGGTGAGAGGACCGGAGTCCAGTCTTGTTGGAGGAGGTAAGCTTTGAGATAAATTAATTTGCCATGGGGTAGAACCCCACTAGTGATAATTTTAGGAGGTGGTTTGATGAATTTGTTAGACTAGAGGCAGCTAACTGGGGGGTGGTCACTGAGTGTGTCTGTGAGGACAGTGGTTTTTGAGATTCGGGTAGGGTGACTGGTTAGGATCCAGTCCAGGAGGTGCTGGAGCCTGTTTTGTAGTTTTTCTGGTGGTGACTCAACCATCTGGGAGAGGTTTGCAGCTGCGATGGAGTCCCTAAATGCTCCTGCCTCAGCAGCAGGCCAATTTATATTAAATTCACCTAGCAATATAGATTCTGTATCAGGTGGGAGTGAGTGGATGAAGTCCAGGACCGCAGAGAGACCATTACATTGCTCTTTTGGAGTTATGCACACCGTAACAACTGTGAGGGCTTTGTTGTAGGCACCAAGAAAGACTCTGATAGGGAGAATATGTGCCATAGTCATCAGGGGGCAGTGTTGACTGGGTGTCCCAAGATGGAGTCTGTGAGGTATAGGGCACAACTGCCAACCCTTTTAGAGGTTCGGTCGAGCCTGAAAACATTGTATCCAGGGAGGACTATAGCCTGGTCAGGGACTAATCGGGAGAGCCAAGTTTCTACTACTGCTAGGATGTCCAGCCTATGTTGGCTGGTAAAGATTTGAAGGGCGTCAATTTTGGGAAGAAGGCTGTATATATTGAATGTAATAACTGAGGTGGTGCCTGGGCATTTGTTCTGGCTGGCAACCCTGGGGGGGGGGAGGCTGGGCCAGGATTTGGGTGGATATTTCCAGAGAGCATCAGGAGGAGAAGGACTAGTTTCAGAGAGTGTAGCCGTAGGTTACTGGTTTTGCATCTCCTTTTTCTGGTCAAGTGTGAGCGTGACATAGGGGGAGAGTGGAGGTCCAGAGACAGAGGAGTTGGAGGGGCATGGAGGTAAGCCCTGTGCAGACAGGGTTGAAGGAACAGGTCGCCTGAGGTAGGCAGGGACCGGAGTGGAAAGATGGGATCAAGAGGAAGAGCCCTGAGTGGTGATATGGAGGTCAAGTAAGTAGCTGGGGGACGAGAGGGAAGCAGACTCTGTGGGGGGTGAGTAGAGGAATAAGAGGAGCGAGGAGGAGGAGGAGAAGGGAAGCAGCTTACTGGGGACTCATGGTTAGAAGTGGGAGGGGGTAGCAGGGAGGTGCAGGGCAATCAAAGGGAGAAGAGGAAAGTGAGTAAAGAAGGTCGGTGATGCAGGGACGAAGAGCCTGAAGAGGGCAGGTTGTGGCTGTACAAGGACTGTGCAGTGAGTGCAGGAGTTAAGAATAAGGCTAGAGGGCAGGATAGTGGGAGTGGGAGGGATAAAGTTAACAGAGAAACCAATGAGAGAGGTCGAGGAGGTTGGGTTTCCAGAGGGGGTGTGGGAAGAATCTATCTAATTAAGGCAGGAGGTGGGGGTGGGTGTGTGTAAAATTTCATCCGATTGCACTCACACACTCAATGGGCGCTGCAGTCCCGAGTGGAGGAGAAATTCAGCAGGTGCGGCTAGCCAGTCAGGAAGGTGGAGGAGTGCAAGGGTCCAATCCTGGTGCGGCTCAGCGAGTGACTGGCCAATAGCGGCAGCTCAACCCAGACAGTCTGAGGATTTGAGATCTTACCCGGCTTCCAGGATCCTTAGGTCGGACAGGAAGTGTGTGGCTGGGCAGTCGGGAGCCCTAAGCCACGGCCGTGCGCTTCAGAGGGCAGTAGCATCCAAGTTGTAAGGCTGGATCTGGAGGTGGAGAGGAGAAAGAAATAGGGGGTTGAAATGGGCGGAGAGGCAACACAAAGCAAAGAAGGGTGGGCTAAATCGGGCGAGGCAGAGAGCAGAGTTCGGCCAGACAGAGAAGATAATCGGGGGTGGCGGCCAAGTATAGCTTTGTTTAGTGAGACAAGACCTGGACTTTGGGCGCCGTGGGGTAAGGAAGAAGGCAAGGTCAGTGAGACTTGGCGAAGGCACAAGAGGGGGCAGTTCAGGCCCAGAGAGAAAGGCAAGAGGGAAGAGGAGAAAGGAAAAAATAATCGGTTTAAGGTACCCAGAGGAGCTACCTGTTCTAAAGTACACACAAGAGAGCTGTAATCGCTAGGTCATAATCAGACATTGCATTTCATAACATTTCCTCAGAATCAGCAACAGTATTAAAGGGCAAAAAGTTCCTTGGGGTCAAGGGTGAAAGGCGGGAGAAAAGTAGAGAAGTCCAGATAGTGGCAGCTCCAAAAGCGGGCCCAAAATTTCGCCAATTCCATCTCACACTCAATGGCGCTGCAGTCCTGAGCTGAGGAGAAATTCAGCAGGTGCAGCTAGCCAATCAGGAAGTTGGAGAAGTGCAAGGGTCCAATCCTGGTGCGGCTGAGTGAGTGATGGCCAATAGCGGCAGCTCACGGCAGCCCGGACAGTCCGAGGACTTACCCAGCTTCCAGGATCCTTAGGTTGAACAGGAGGTGTGCGCCGGGCGGTCGGGAGCCCGGCCGTGGCTGCACTTCAGAGGCTGTAGCGCCTAAGTTATGCAGTAGGCTGGATCTGGCTTCAGGATCCTTAGGTTGGACAGGAGATGTGCGGTTGGGCGGTCGGGAGCCCTGGAGCCGTGGCTGTGCACTCTGAGGGGCTGCAGCATCCAACTTGCAAGGCTGGATCCGCTTCCAGGATCCTTAGGTTAGAGCAGGAGGTGTGTGGCTGGGGTTTGGAGCCCTGAGCCAGGCCGTGTGCTTCAGAGGGCTGTAGCACCCAAGTTGCAAGGCTGGATCCGCTTCCAGGATCCTTAGGTTGGACAGGGTGTGCAGCTGGCGATTGGGGAGCCTCGAGCAGTGGCCGTGGTGGCTCAGAGGGCAGTAGCACCCAAGTTGCAAGGTTGTACATCTCGGTCTTTCCTCCTCACAGGAGATTTCTTCATTTTGCCTTTCAGGGCAAGCATCACAAGTTCAAAGTGCTGCCCTTTGGCTTATCCTCTGCACCTCGTGTCTTTACCAAGTGCTTAGCAGTGATTGCAGCAGCTCTCAGAAGAAAGAGACTGTATGTCTTCCCTTACCTGGATGATTGGCTTCTCAAGGCCCCATCCAGGGGGATCCATGACGGGTGTTCGACAAAATTTTTGTTGAATGCCCCGACAGCGAAACTGCCAGGTCGACCGCATTTTGCAATTGGCCGCCGTTTCCAGTGCCAGTAAGTGTTTTCTTCGGGCTGGCCTCTACCCCCACTTAGATTATCAACTCTGAGTCGGAGCTAATTGGGGGTGCAGGATCTTCAACAGACAGTGCCAGGTTCCAGCGGTTCCCTACAGCGCATGGCACTGTAGTCGCCAGGAACCTCGCTGTTGAAAAGTCACTGTAGGGGTGGGTAACTGGTCCAGGGCACAGCTTTTGCTGACTCTGGAGCGCACTGTCCAGTTTGTCCATTCTCTGGCATTACTGTCAACCTGCCCAAGATGGCAGACGTGGTCAGGTGTCTGCCGTCATCCGAAATGTTTTTACCATTTAAGGAATGTCACACGGATTAAGCCCTTAATCTTGCCAGAAGATCTGCCATCATTGGTACATGCTTTTGTCACCTCCAGGCTCGACTACTGTAATGCTCTGTACTTCAGGGTCAGTGGAGGCTAGTGCAGAACGCTGCAGCCAGGTTGTTGATGGGCCTTTTGAGGTCGGATCATATAACCCTGGAGCTGCATGAACTGTACTAACTGCTGGTTAGATGGAGGATTGCCTTCATGGTGGGTTTGCTCACATATAAGACCTTATAAGGCTTGGGCCCCTGGCTGTCTGATTGACCTCCTGACACCTGCCCGTCCGGTGTGCTCACTATGCTCATCCACAGAGGGCCTCCTGTAGTGTCAGGGCACAGTCGAAGACATCAGGAGACTGTGCCTTTGAAGTAGCGGAGCTAGTGTTGTGGAACTCCCTCCCATGAGTATTCAGGGAGGCCCTCTGTGGATATTTTTAAGTGGGGCCTTAAGGCATATCTTTTAATCAAGCTGCTTCGATGTCTGCTGATTTTAACTGAGTTAAATTGAGTTTTAAGATTACTATTCATGATCATTATTTATTGTATATTTTATTATTGCTTGACCCTAATTTTAAATATGTTGTATTGTTGTTATTTGTTCTCATCATTTTGTAAAGCCCAGAGCCCTAGGATTGGGTGCTTAAGAAATAAAAGTGACTTGACTTGACTGGTACCATCCCAAACACTCCAGTATGTAGGGGCAGTTCAGGATTCTGCATAAGGGAAGGCCTTCCTACCCCAAAACAGCGTGGAGTGCCATTTGGCTGCCCAAGCTCAGGAAGTAGTTCAGAGCTGGTGCACTCCTGCCAGACTGTACCTCAGGTTGTTAGGTCTAATGGCAGCGGCCATCCCCACCGTTCTACTGGCCACGCTTCACATACACACCCTTCAGTGGACCCTTAGAGTGCGATGGGGTCAGCACACGGACAAGTTAGACCAGAAGTCCTGGTCTCCTCCCCAATACACAAGGTACTGCAGTGGTGGATGGACCCCTTGAATTTTCTTCAAGGGTTCCTCTTCCAGATTTCTTCCCTGCATCAGATTCTAACCACAGATGCTTCAGCTTTAGGCTGGGGAGCACACCCGGGTTCCTTCCAAACCCAGGGCTCCTGGTCCCAGTGGGAAACCACCTTGCATATCAATGTCCTGTAGATGAGAACAGTGCTCTAAGCCATGCAGGCCTTTCAGGAGCATCCTGTACCAGGCCAACTGCTAGTGCAGTCAGACAAATCTGAGTGTTGTCCACTACATCAACAAGCAGGGCGGGGAGTCACTCATACCCCCTTTGCAGGGAGGCCAAGAAAGTGTGGTATTGGGAACTGCAACACAGTCGGACAAACACTGCAATCCATGTGCCAATCATCCTAAACACCTTGGTGGACAGTCTCTGCAGAACTCAGTCTAGCATGCACAAATGTGAGCTTCTCTCATCCGTAGCAGAAGATCTGTTCGACAGATGGGGTCAACCAGAGTTGGACCTTTTTGCGTCCCCATTCAACACAAAGCTGTCCAGTTTTTGCTCGCTAGATCCAGGGCCTGGAGTTTTCTGGCAAGACGTGTTGTCCCTCTCTTGGAGCTGGAGATTTCTGTACACAATCCCCTCCATTTCCACTCATACAGAGGGCACTAATCAAGCTGCAAATGGAGGGAGCCAGCATGATTCTGGTAGCTCCGTTTCAGCCTCGTCAGATATGGTTCCTTCAGCAACTGGCAGAGGAACCTCTGGTCCCTCTGCCCCTGTGCAGGAATCTGCCGACCCAGGACTGGGGGGGCCCTGGTCCATCCCAATCTCAGGTCCCTCCATCTGCACACCTGGCTTTTGAGAAAGTAGCCATTGCCAGATTTGGGGTCTCTAACAGGGTGGCGGACGTTCTGGTGGCCACCTGCGAGCCTTCCACCCGTGCCACTTATGCCATGAAGTGGAAGCGGTTTGCAATCTGGGCTGCCAAACATTCCTTAGACCCTTTAACCTGCTGGGTGAATCATATCCTGGACTACCTGATTTGCATTTTCTCTCTTAGAAAGCGCTGTTTTTAGTTGCAATTACTTCTGCTCAAAAGAATTTCAGAGCTTCAGGCTCTCTGGTGTGAGGAGCCTTATTTGGTTTGGTTTTCCTTTGCGCACAAATCCTAAGTTTCTTCCCAAGGTAGTCTCTGAGTTCACAATTAATTAGTCTGTCCACCTTCCTGTTTATTTTCCTGAGCATGCCAATCCAGGGGAAACACCGCTAAATACTTTAGATGTGCGAGAACTTTGAAGTATTATGTGCTTTAGGCTAAAGAGTCCAGAAAGTCAAAGCAGTTGTTTTTCACCCCAGGTAGAGAGGGCACTTCAGTTTCTAAGCAATGTTTATCCAAATGGTTGGCAAATTGCTTTGTGTTCTGCTACAGTAAGTATGGCAGAGAATTGCCCAGTGTTGTCAAAGCTCACTCCACCAGAGGCATGGCTACCTCAGTGGCTTGTTTTAAAGGGATCTCAGTGGCTGACATTTTTGCAGCTGCCACCTGGAGTACAGTCTGTGCTTTCACCAGCCATTAGTCTGGACATTGCCTCAAGAGCCCATGCAGGATTTGGCAGGGCTGTGCTACAAGGACTCCTGTCTTAAGTTCATGGAGATCCAGCCTCCCAGTCTGTATATTTCCACTTGTCGCTGCTTGGTACTCATGGTGTAACCATGTAACCTGATAACTGAGCTACCCCTGAAGAAGACAGAACAGTTACACAATAACTTACTGTAACAGTAGATCTTCAAGGGGATCTCAGTCATCTGGTATGATTTCCCTCCCACCATCCCCCTTCTTGGGGCTCCTGTCTAGGACCTGGCTATCTGTTGTTTCCAGTCTTTTACTTAGAGCTGGGTCCCTCTTTCTCTCCTTGGTTACCCAGGGTGTGAGTTTTGCTCTCTTAATCTCGGGAGGGAAAGAACTGAGACAGGAGCGGGGCCGCCTACACCTGTATAGGGTTGCTGACATTGGCTGATGTCGTCGGCATTGGGCGGCCCCAGTTGTAATGCTAAAAATCTTCCATGTGGATTGCCCTTCGATGATGGCGAAGGTTCCTATGGTGTAACCTGATGACCGTGATCCCTTCAAAGATCTACTGTTGCAAGTTCTTATGTAACTATTCTGTCTTCTGCCTCTGGCATCTCCTCAGCAGATATTTCTAACTAAGAATGGCAGACTTTGCTACAGATGTACAACAAGCCGCATAGAATGCCCCTTTTGAGGCTGCAGTTTGTTTGGACAGGATGTGGATAATGCACTAAAATACCTTCAGTCATCTAAAATGACTCTGAGGTCTGTAAACTTTGACCCCCAGACATTCAGAGGTCATGGTAGAGGTGCTGTTTGGAGCCTATGGCTGTGGAGGCTGTGACTACTGTTCACAGTATCCTAGTACAGAAGGGCCCACCTGCAGGGCCTGCCACCTCAGATGGCCATTCCAAGGCAACCAAAAATTCCAATTCTGGTGGCGCCATCATACCCCTGCATCTTGACTCCCCACTTCATCCTCTCCGTGGTTGCCACTAGGTATAAAAGTGGGTGAAAGGCGCCATCTTCAGCTACCAAAATTGAGGGAATTCACCACAGACAAATGGGTCCTGGAAATAGTGGAAAAGGCATGCACTGGAACTACTCTCCACAACCCCACGGCCCCATCCACCTCCTTCTTATTACCTCTGGGACACCTGTCCCTGCTGACGTAGCACAATCCCTGCTTCAAAACAAGGCCATATAACCAGTCCTTCTAAAGAAAGTCTCCTCACATTGAAGGAGCTAATTGCTTTCCTCCCACAACTCTTCCAGGGGATTAGGTGTGTATCTGGGGGTGGAGCTGGCAAACTGCCAGCAACTTCCAACAGAAAGAAGGGTTAAAAGGTCAAGTTAGTTGATATCTTGGAGGTGGAAGGCTAGGTATGCTGGCCAAGGCACCTAACTTCACCTGAGCTCTTTCCTTCTAGCTTGCTTGAAAGGACAGAACTAAGAACCTTACCAGAGTAAGGGAAACAATTAAGACTTTGGGCTAGGCAGATTTACTGTGTGGTGTTGTTTTTATTTTGTACTCACAGGGATTGTTACTGTTTGTTGCTAACATTTTATTACTTTATTTTTCTCTGATTCAAATTGCTGTTGCTGGGTATACCTTCTGCTGCATTATTACAAGGTGTGCCTACAGGTGTGTGCTAACAGATTACTGCTGTAATCTTCTGATTCAAATTGTCTTTTGCAAGGTACAGTATATCTTCTGTTACTGCTTTATTTTTCTCTGTAGCAAAGTGTTTCTTACAGGTATATCTTCTGTGAAATTATTACAGGTGGTGCTTAAATTTTGTGACTTTTATCATTAGGCTAAGCAAAGTTACTGTTTGCCCTATTTTATTTATTTCTTTTTTGCTGAAAAGGTTTTTTTGTCTCAGAGGTGTTGCAGTCTCCTTCTCACATTGAAGACAGGGAGAGTGAGAAAGCAGCCACAGATTTCTTGAATCAAGGAGGTTATTTTCTAGACTACACTGAACTGAATTATTACTTTTTGGACCTGTGTAAGTAACTAGTATTGATTCTGTTTTTGGGGTAGATTTTTCTTAGTTTTAACTTTAATTTGCCTGGGAGGAACTGTAGCTGGGAGATATTTGCAGTCAGTTGTGACCAGACCTGCTACTTAGCCTTTGTGAAATAGATGTCTGAAAGGAAGGAAGGAAGGCCTCCTGGGGTGGAGGGTAAGAGTTGTAGGTGATTGTTTCTGGACAGCATAGGTTTACTCCCACCCACCCCAAGCACATAACTTCCTTTATAGCAGGGGCTCTGACATCACTTCCTCAAAACTGCTAACAACATACACCTGTTCATATCCTTAAAGGCACAGCATACTGAATAGGAGGTAGAGACACTCGCAAGCTTGCACACACTAAAACAAGAACAAAAAAGCATCTGTAACTGGTAGGGACACAGACATGTGGGGAGTGGTGCAATGCACTGGCTGCGGAGCAGTAGTCTTCCAGGAGACATTCTGGAGACTGCGTTGCTGCCCTATTTGCAGGCACCTCTTTGGTCTGAGGGAGGAGGTTGTTCGTCTCCATGCTGACCTGGCAAGGATTCGGGAAACCTGCTCCCCCACCCAGGGACCACCCAGGCCACCACCACTGCCTCAGAGATTGCCAAGAAAAAGGAGTGGTTGGACCACAGTGGGCTCAGGGAGGGTGAGGGTGGTGGAACAGGCGCCCCCTCCAGTTGTGCCTCCAAATGAATCGCCACTCTGGTAAAACATGATTCCTTTAAGGAGGCACCTGCAGTGGAGACCAAGGAGGATGCTGGGAACCTCCACAATGGAGACCCACAGGAGGGTGGCCCAGGACCCCACAGGGGAAGGAAACAACTTCTGGTGGGGGACTCGATTGTTAGGAGTGGTAGAACTTGAAGAGGGAGGGCAAAGGGAAGTAAGGTGCCTGCCCGGTGCCAAGGCTTGGAGGGACAGGAAACGAATCCTCAGGATCGTGGGAGCAGCAGCAAGGGGGAGGGAGCTGGATGTCATTATCCACCTAGGGATGAATGACCTGGCTGAGAGTGGGATCAGAGCAGTGCAACAGGAGTTTGTGGAGTTGGGAAGGGGCCTTAGACAAGTAGCACACATGGTAACTTTCTCAGAAGTACTACTTGTCTGTGGCATGGATGAGGCTAGGGCACTCCGCACCATGGGATTCAATGACTGGTTGAAAAGCTGGTGCAGAGCTCAGGGATTTGGCTTCATTGGGGACTGGGGCTCCACCTGGTGGGATGCAGGCCTATACAGGTGCAATGGTCTGCATCTAACCTGGAGGGGAACCAGGATCCTATGTGATAGGTTTAAATGCTTCCGTGGCAAGCATTTAAACTAGCAAAGGGGGGAGGCACTGAAGAGGAGCAGGGAAATCCTAGCCCCCCCCAAAAAAAATCAGGGTAATTAGTGAGGTAAACACCAAAACTGAGCAGTCGATAGGAGAGAAGGGAATGGAGAAAAGACAAAGGCAGTAAGGACAGGGATGGGGCAAAAGAAATAAAGCCATAAAAATGGAGGTTGATGAGTACCAATGCCCGTAGTCTAGGGTGAAAAGCTCACTGAAATGGTGGTGGAAGAGGGATGCCTGGATATTCTGGCAGTCACAGAAACATGGTACATAGAGAACCATGACTGGGATGTCAACATACCAGGGTACAATCTACGGAGGGACAGGGAGGGAAGGAGAGGAGGAGGAGTAGCTCTCTGTATGGGAAGGGATAAAAGCAACAGAACTAAAGGGTAAACGGGGGAGAGGAGGCACTGTGGGTCACCCTGGAGACTGGAAATGGCTCCACAATCCGCACAGGGGTTGTATACAGACCCCCGTCTCGGGGGGAGGAAATGGACAAGGAAATGGTAGAAGGCATTCTTGGGATGGCAGAGAAAGGGGAGATATTGCTGATGGGGGACCTAAATATGCCAGATGTTGACTGAAGCACCTTTGCTGCAGCCACATCCAAGAGCACAGCCATTCTCAATGCCCTACAGGGGGCATGCCTCAGACAGCTAGTTTTGAACCCACTGAGAGAGCAATCTTGGACCTGGTGCTCTCAAATGGGGATGGAGAGAGGATCTCTGATCTTGAAGCGGTAGCCATCTGGAAACAAGCGACCACCAAACTGTGTGGTTCATGATAAACTTAACTGTAGAGTCAAGCCACACAAAAGTGAAGGTAGTGACTTCAGGAGGGCTGATTTTGTCAAAATGGGAGAGTGCCTCAGAAAAGCACTAGCAAATAGGCAAGAAGGTGGGGTGGAGCAACAATGGGGAAACATCAAAACCGCCATCACAGAGGCAACAAGTCTTTGTGTGAAGCAAATAAACAAATCGAAATGAAAGAAAAAAACACTATGGTTCTCAAACTAAGTGGCAGGGAAGGTAAGGGGAAAAAAAGATAGCATTCAGGAAGTATAAGGAAACACAGAAGGAGCAGGACAGAGAACTGTACCAGTTAAAGCAGAAGGAAGCGGGTAAGGCAGTCAGACTAGCAAAGGCCCAAACCGAGGAAAAGATAGCCAAGTCAGTTAAGAAGGGGGATAAAACCTTTTATAGGTACATTACGGAGCAAAAAAAGACTAAGGCAGGGACACTGAGGCTGAACAAAGAGGAAGGTAGTTGAACAGAGAGTGACAGTGAAAAAGCAAGGATACTGAACAAATATTTCTGCTCAGTATTCACAATGGAAAAGCAGGGGAAATACCTAATCCGGTCAATAGAAGCACTCTGGATAGGGGGTTGGTATTAGTCCTTTCACAGAAGAAAGGGTTCTGAAAGAACTCTTAAAACTGAAGGTGGATAAAGCAATGGGGCCTGATGGGATTCACCCAGAATTTTAAAAGAACTAAGGAAGAACTAGTAACACCCTGACTACCCTTTTAATAAATTATGGGAGGAGGGCGATGTGATTCCCTTCACAAAAGTGGGAGCAAGGTAGAGGCAGGAAACTACAGACCTGTCAGTTTGACCTCAGTGGTAGGGAAATGATGGAATCACTTCTGAAGGAAAGAATTGTTGAGTACCTAGAGGCCAGTGGGGCACAGGACCCAAGGCAGCATGGATTCACAGCGGGAAGGTCATGTCAGACAAATCTAATTGATTTATTTGACTGGGTGACCAAAGCAGTAGACCAGGGAGGGGCTGTGGACATGACCTACCTAGACTTTAGCAAGGCATCTGACACAGTCCCTCACAAAAGATTAATATACAAATTAGCCAGCCTGGGAGTGGGTTCTAGGGTGGTAGCCTGGGTAAAACACTGGTTGGACAACAGGACACAGCGGGTAATAGTAAATGGAGTCCACAGTGAAGAAAGGAGGTTTACTAGTGGGGTACCGCAGGGTTCATTACTGGGCCGGTCCTTTAATGTCTTTATAAGTGACATTGCAGAGGGACTGAAGGAAAGTATGTCTATTTGCAGATGACACAAAGATCTGCAACGGGGTTGATACACAAGGTGGGGTGGAAAGGATGAAAAGGACTTGGCAAGGTTGGGAGGAATGGTCAAATGTATGGCAGCTTAGATTCATGCAAAGAAGTGCAAAGTAATGCACTTGGGAAACAAAAACCCAGGGGAAGAGTACACAATGGGGGTGAGATACTGACAACAACAAAAATGGAAAGGGATATAGGGGTAGTCATATCAGATGACCTAAAGGTGGGCCAGCAATGTGAGAAGGCAGTAAGGAGGGTTGGGGGATACTGGGATGCATAGGGAGAGGCATCACCAGTAGAAAACAGGAAGTTGTTGGTCCTCTGTACAGACAGTTGGTAAGACCACATCTGGAGTACTGTGTACAGTTCTGGAGACCCCATCTCCACAAAGACATAGACAGGGTGGAGGCTGTCCAGAGTAGGGCAACCAAAATGATGCAGGGTCTGCATCAGAAGACACATGAAGAAAGACTAAAGGAACTAAAGATGTATAGCCTTGAGGAAAGGAGGGAGAGGGGGGACATGATAGAAACTTTCAAATACCTCAAGGGAATCAGCGAAGTCCAAGAGGGTAGCATCTTTCAGAAAAAGAGATGTGAAAAACAAGGGGGCACAATTTGAAGATAGAGGGGGGATGGCTCAGAGGTAATGTGAGGAAGTATTTCTTCACAGAGAGGGTTGTGGATACACGGAACAGCCTTCCTGAGGAGGTTGTAGAGTCAAAAATAGTGGGGGAATTCAAGAATGCATGGGACAGATATAAGGCAATTCTAGTGGGCGATATGAGGAAGTAGGCTGTTGGTTAACTAGGATCTGCAGCTTATCTGTTAGGTAGGGAAATGGGCAGACTAGGTGGGCCAACTGGTCCTTATCTGCTGTCAAATTCTATGTTTCTATGTTACGGGGTTCTACTCCAGATACTCTCTGGTTCCTAGATGCAGGAGAGAGCATCCAGTTTTGAACCTCAGAGCCCTGAACCAATTCATCGACTAGAAACATTTTTGAATGGTGTCTCTTCAGGCTCTTATCTCCCTTATTTAAAAAGGGAACTGGCTTTGTGCTGTGGATATGAAGGATACTTATCTTCATATCAAAATCTGTTGAGGCTGGCCACAGGCAGTACCTCCACTTTTTGTTGGAGAACAGTCATTATCAATTATGAGTATTTCCCTATGGCTAATCCTGGGCACCACAGGTATTTAACAAATGCTTTACAGTTTTGGCAGCAGCCTTCTGGAAGGAAGGGCTTATGTCTTTCCTTATGTGGCTGATATGCTCCTGCAGGGCCTCTCCAAGGAAGTGGCCCAGTACACAATTTCCCAAACCCAGCAGTTGTTTGAGGACCTGGTTGTCATGGTCACCGTACCAAAATCAGTCCTCACTCCATGCCAATTCCTCCAGTATATTGGGGCAGTATTGGGCTCGGCACTGGGCAGTGTATTCCTATCCACGGACAGAGCTGAGATCCTGGTTGCCCAGGCCTGACTGGTGCACAGGAGCCACCTAGTGTCAGCCAGGACTGTGATCCGCCTTCTGGAGCTTATAGCATTTGCCATTGTCACCATCCCATTGGCCTTTCACCATATGAGAATTTCATAATGGATTCTTCGGGTAGAGTGGGATCAGTTAATGGGCAAGTTGGAACAAATGGTTCTCGTCTTGCCCCCTCTGAAAAAATATCTTCTGTGGTTGATGGAACCCCTTCACTTGCTACCGGGCGTCCCATTTTTTTCCCCCAACACCCGGCTCAGGTCCTCACATTTGATAACTCTGGATTGGGTTAGAGTGCCTACCTAGGACAGTTCTAGACCCAGGATGTGTGGACAAACTGAGATTCGGATCTCCACATTAATGTTCTGGAGATGAGAGTTGTTCTTGGTCTCCAGGCCTCACATAGCACCTCAGTCTGGATCCTCTATTGATAAGAACAGACAATGTCAGTGTAATACAGTATAACAAGAAGCAAGAGGGCTCTCACTTGTACCTCTGTGCAGGGAGGCAATGAGAATATGGCAGTGAGCACTTTCTCACAGCCTTCAGTTGACAGTCGCTTTTCTCCTAGGGGCCTGAAACATCTTAGCAGACATAGAAACATAGAATTTGACGGCAGATAAGGACCGCTTGGCCCACCCAGTCTGCCCATTTCCCTACCTACTGGATAAGCTGCAGATCCTAGTTAACCAGCAGCTTCTTCCTACCCCACCCCTAGAATGGCCTTATGATTGTCCCATGCATGCTTGAATTCCACCACTGATTTTGACTCCACAACCTCCGAAGGCCGCTCCATGCATCCACAACCTCTCTGTGAAAAATACTCTTAAATTACCTCTGAGCCGCCCCCAATCTTCAAATTGTGCCTCTTGTTCTTGCACACCTCTTTTTTGAAAGATGCTACCCTCTTGGAATTTGTTGATTCCCTTGAGGTACTTGAATGTTTCTGTCATGTCCCCCTCTCCCTCCTATCCTCGAGGCTATACATATTAAGCTCCTTTCATCTATCTTCATATGTCTTCTGGTGCAGACCCTGCACCATTTTAGTTGCTCTCTGGACAGCTTCCATCCTGTCTATGTCTTTTGGAGATTGGGTCTCCCAGAACTGCACACGTACTCCAGATGGGGTCTCACCAGCTGTCTGTACAGAGGGATAATAACTTCCTGTTTTCTACTGGTGATGCCTCTCCCTATGCATCCCAGTATCACCCCAGCCCTCCTTGCTGCCCTCTCACATTGCTTGCCCACCTTTAAGTCATCTGATATGACTACCCCCAGGTCCCTTTCCATTTTTGTTGTTGTTAGTATCTCACCTCCCATTGTGTACTCTTCCCCTTGGTTTTTCTTTCCGAGGTGCATTACCTTGCACTTCTTGACATTGAATCTAAGCTGCCATACATTTGACCATTCCTCTAACCTTGCTAAGTCCCTTATCCTTTCCACCCCACCCTGTGCATCAACTCTGTTGCAGATCTTTGTGTCATCTGCAAAGAGACATACTTTTCCTTCCAGACCCTCTGCAATGTCGCTTATAAAGACATTGAAGAGGACCGTCCTAATACTGAACCTCCTGCGGTACCCCACTAGTAACCCTCCTTTCTTCTGAGTGGACTCCATTTACTATTACTCTCTGTGTCCTATTCTCCAGCCAATTCTTTACCCAGGCTGTCATCTTGGGACCCACTCCCAGGCTGGCTAACTTGTATATTAATCTTTGTGTGGGACCGTGTCAAATGCCTTGCTAAAGTCTAGGTAGGCTATGTCCACAGCCCCTCCCTGATCTACTACTTGGCCACCCAGTCAAAGAAATCTATCAGATTCTGTCTGGCATGACCTTCCTGCTGTGAATCCATGCTGCCTGGGTCCTGTGCCCTCTGGCCTCTAGATACTGACAGTTCTTTCCTTCAGCAGTGATTCCATCATTTTCCCTATCACTGAGGTTAAACTAACAGGTCTGTAGTTTCCTGCTTCTGCCTTGCTCCCACCTTTGTGAAGGGATCATCTGCCTCCTCCAGTCCTCGGTACCACCCCATCCTCCCATGATTTGTTAAAAGGGTAGTCAGTGGTGTCACTAGTTCCACCCTTAGTTCTTTTAGAATTCTGGGATGAATCCCATCAGGCCCCATTGCTTTGTCCACCTTCAGTTTTGAGTTCTTTCAGAACCCTTTCTTCTGTAAATGGGCTGGTATCAACTTCTGTATCCAGAGTGTTTCTACTGTTTGTTTTATGTACCTCCTCTTCATTTGTAAATACTGAGCAAAATATTTGTTTAGTATCTCTGCCTTTTCACAGTCTCCTCTGCCCACCCTCTCCCCTTTATTAAGCCTCACTATCCTCCCTTGGTCTTCCTTCACTCCTGATGTACCTATAAAAGGTTTTATCCCCTTCTTAACTGAGTTGGCTATCTTTTCCTTGGTTTGTGCCTTTGCTGTTCTGACTGCCTTCCAGCCTCCTTTGCTTTAACTGATACAGTTTTCTGTCCTGCTCCTTCTGCGATTCCTTGTACTTTCTGAATGCTTTCTTTTTCTCTTGAACCTTCACTGCCACTTCCTTTGAGAACCACAGTGGTTTCTTACATCGTTTGTTTTGTTTATTTGCTTCACACAAGGCTCATTACCTCTGTGATGGCAGTTTTTATTATTCCCCATTGTTCTTCCACCTCCTTCCTGCCCATTTGCTAGTGCATTCCTTAGGCACTCACCCATTTTAGCAAAGTCAGCCCTCCTAAAGTCCAGTACTTTTGCCTTTGTATGGCTTGACTCTATTGCTGTGTTTATTAGAACCATACTGTTCGATGGTCGCTAGTTCCCAGATGGCTACCCACTTCTACATCTGTGATCCCTCTCCATCTCCATTTGAGAGAATCAGGTCTAATATTGCTCCCTCCAGTGGGCTCCAATACTAGTTGTCTAAGGCATGCCCCTGTAGGCGCCTAGAATAACTCCACTCTTTGAAGTGGCTGCTGCAACTGCACTCCAGTTAACATCTGGCATATTCAGATCACCCATCAGCAATATCTCCCCTTTTTCTGCCGTTCTAAGTATACTTTCTATCATTTCCTTGTCCATTTCCTCCCCCTGAGAAGGGGGTCTGTATACAACCCCTGTGCGGATTGTGGTGCCATTGCCTGTTTCCAAATTTACCCGCAGTGCTTCCTCTCCTCCCTGTTTACCCTTTTTGACAAGATGAGTCAGTCCCAGTCTTGTGTACATGAATGGGAACTGTTGGTTTTGACAGTTTCCCTGTGATGACTGTGTTCACCACAGTGTGATTTATGCAGTTACATTTGTATGTAAATGTTTGAAAATATTGCTCCAGAAAGAGTAAAGCGTCCCGGAATAGTTAATTTCCAGATGAGGTCTGGGGGTCAGGGAATGTGTAGGTCAAAACAGAATTGCAGCAACATCAAAACAATAAACTAACATGGCAATCATTATTTATACAGCAGACAATAAATATCAGTAGGGAAAAATGTGGTGGTGATGATGAGCAAATAGTTGGCTTTAATGCAGGAACAATAATAGTGCATTCTGATCCAGGAAGTAGAAAATACTCCACTGGGGAGAAGAGGTAACTCCTGACAGTCCCGTAAAAGGGAGAATGGGAGGGGGAGAAAAGAGAGGAGATAAGGCGTGAAATAGGGGAAGGGGAGTGAAAAGGGGAAATTGGGATTAGGGACAGAAACAGGTATGGTATTCCAATAGGAATAAAGTACACCCATGGTGGGATATTCAGAAGAGATCGCATGGCACAACACTGTTGTGCCATCGCGCTGATGCGCCGGCCGCGATATTCAAAGGGGATGCCTGGCACAATCGATGTGCGGAGCGCATTAGTAATGTGCGCGTGCAAGGGGCGTAGCCATGGATGTTCACACATCCCGATATTCAGCCCAGGATGCTGAGCCCATGCAGGTGCAACCCTTCTTGCACTGCACACAGTTGAGCCAGAAAAAAGGAGCAACAGCTGGCCCCAGGTGAGCTGCGGTTGCAGGGTGCAACACGGCAGCTGCCTGCTCTGAGGTGAGCCTCGAGCTCTGGTGGCACCTTGCTGGTGGCCCCCCAGTGCCCGATCGCGGTCATGTAATAAAATAAAGGTCCAGTATCACTGGTGATCCAGTGGACTGCTCCCAGCCGATCGTGGGCATATGTAATGAAATAAAGAGTCCAGTATCCCTGGTGGTCAGTGGACGCGTCCAGCCCGATCGTGGGCGTATTTTCAAAGAGCACACCAGTCCATCCTGGTGGGCCAGTGGTACCCCTCCCACCCGCCCACTGAGCCCCAACACCCGCTCCCCGGTCAGCGGCGGAGCTCCCCACCGCCAGCCGCCCCACTGCCCACCGACTAACTGCATACCATAGGGCTGTATGCCCATTGGGCCATGCTGCCAGTGGGCGTACAGCCCTACCATACGCAGTTAGTCGGCGGGCAGCAGGGCGGGTGGGGAGCTGCCGCCCGCCAGTGAGCGGGAAGGGGGAGCGGGGTGCTGGAGCTCAGTGGGCAGGTGGGGAGGGGGTACTGCTGGACCACCAGGGATGGATTGGTGTGTTTTATTATAAAACTTACGCCCGCGATTGGGCTGGATGCGG
The DNA here is from genome assembly GCA_016271365.2 of Neoceratodus forsteri. Taxonomy (NCBI): domain Eukaryota; kingdom Metazoa; phylum Chordata; order Ceratodontiformes; family Ceratodontidae; genus Neoceratodus; species Neoceratodus forsteri. The sequence goes on along the minus strand of CM057450.1, from coordinate 1,501,546,439 downwards.
TTCACTGGATCACCAGGGATACTGGACGTTTTATTTTATTACATATGCTTGCGATCGGGCTGGGAGCGGCCCACATGATATGGGACTGTCATTTTCAATCCCTATGCCTGCGATCAGGCAGTGGGGCACTTTGCCACTTGTGCAGGAGGCGTCGGTCCTGACGGCTGCAGCCTGGCGAGGCACCAGGCGTGGAGTCGCGAGGATCGGTGCTGCATACAAATGGGGTCATAATGACATGCAAATGGCGATTTGCACCTTGCATGCATTATGGCCCCATTTGCATGTGTGCTTTTGAATATCACGGTTGATGCGCCTAGTGCAACGGCATTTGTGCTAGCGCATCCCCCTGCCCCTTCTGGCCACTTGCGCTGGTGCAGTGCCAATGCGCCATGCACAGTGCGGGTGGCCCCGGAGCGATATTCAACGGTGCTGAGCCATGGTGCAGCACTGTTGAATATCACCCTGTCAGCGCCCTGGCAAATCCCATTTGCGCTGCGCCCAGGCTTGCGCCACAGCCTGGTGCATTCTGAATATCCCACCCCCTGTGTACTGTACCTAATAAAGCTGTACTGACATTGATTGGCTCTGGTGGCATTTATATACCATGAGTGCACAGCACAAGTGGTTTATATTTGTCACCAGAATCCCAAGATGCCATCATAACCATGTTTGTACATGTAGAGTGTGGATTATTTGTTATATATTTTTCCAATTGCCATTTATCTGTGCCTGCTCTGATGCATGTACACTTTTAATTTTGGTTGCTGAGGCTAGAGTGGCATAGAAACTTGCCATTTTTAGCCTTGTTATCAGTGTGTTCCTGTATCACAAGGCATAGGTACATTTCGATGGTAAGGCTGAAAAATACCTGGGGTTTGTACAAAAATTAACGTTAAGCAAAAATAATGTAATTGTTTACTTATTTTACAATGAACACCTTATTTAGTTACAATTTTTTGACCAGGAAAGGCACAGTAAACTGTGATAGCTGGCTTCCTGGTATGTCCTGAGATTGGTTACCTGGACCTGTTTTATTGATTGGGGAGTGCTGGCTGTGACACTGGGGGAACCCTCCTATTCTTCATCAATAAGTGCCATGGGGTCTTTAATTTCAACCTTGCGTGACAGTGACCAGAGATGGGCAGAAGGGACTTTGATTTAACATCTCCTCTTTGAAGGATGGCACCTCAGATTTGCAGCACCCTCCTCGTACTGCACTACAGTGTCAATTATGGGTAGTACCTCAAGTACCTGGTGGGCTAGCACCCACACCCATCTGATGTCCCCAGAGGGGAGACTTCTACCTACTGAGCCACTGACACTGCTTATTGCATCTTTCAGTTTAATATAAGATTATAGTATATTGGTTTAAAAAAAATAGTTTTCCTGTGTGGTTTATGATACTTCAGAGTTTTGTATTCCTTCATTATCATTTTGATTTAACAGTTTTTAACCGTGTGGGTTTTTGTTTTAAATTGTGGCATTGTTGAAGCTGGTGCTTCTTAAAAAATATTTTAGAGAACCTATTGGCTAATGTGAATGAAGAACTGAATGTAACGACTTGGTCTCTGTTTTAACTGTAAGAGCAATGATTCTGTGCCAGTCCTCATAGTACAGATTACTCATTCATACCAAAAGATTGAAACAGGAGCCAACGTTTCAAGTAGTGTATTAATATTATAACATCACTATTTCTTGCCAGGTACATTGTTGTATTAGAGATTATGATTTTTTTTTCTGTTTATGGGACGTGTGTTGCTGACTGCCAGAATATCTGACTTGGGGAAAAGAGTTTTGAAAAAAAAAGTTATTTGGGTCAAGAAAGGTTGCACGATTAATTCAGAAGCGAACGTGCCTTTTTTTCTGTAATTATGTTTTAGCAAGGAATAACAGAGGAATTTGGCCTTCAATTTATTTATTTTCTTTTCACACGTTTATGATGAGTGATTGAAATACGCTAATCCTACCTCGAAGCAGTGAAAATGTCACAGCTCTTTGGGCTAAATGCCAGGTAGAACAGGCGTGCCATGATGGGCCATGATTCAACACATAGTATGTTGGCTTTAACAGAAATGTGGTTAATTAAAATCCCTTAACTCTTGCACTTTCAATTTTGAAAGAAAGGGGGGAAACAGTTTTCTTATAACTCTACCAAAAGTAACATTGTTTACACTGTAGTTTTGTCCTTCTGTTTTTTTGTTGGGCTATGTACCCATCATTGTTACCAGCATAATGACTGCTTTACCTGCAGCTGTGAAAATTGAGTAAACACGGGTTACAGTGACACTGCTGTGAGAGCGTGATGGTTCGTAATTGCTGCAGTGGCAACTGCTTATCAGGCCTGTTAATTATTCAGTTAACATTAGGCAGTTACAATTAAAGCACTTGAAAGTGAATGTTGCCGGAGGTGTGTTGAAGGTTAACTAAAAATAAGAATGTTTACATCACAAGATGCACTGCATTTTATAACAGTGTGCATGCAGTATTTTAGCAAGATGTAGTCTTTCATTATCACATTTAGAAAGATCACCACTTCCGCACACTTTTAAGGGAGGTGGGGGGAAGGGAATTGTTTAACCAGGAAAAGCACACTATGCTAGAGTTTGTTTCTAGGTGTGACCTGGGAGCACAAGTAAGTTAAGTGACTTGCTCAGGGTCACACAGTATGCAAGTGGGTGGTGACGGGATTCAAACCCGGATCTCCAGGTTTGCAGCTCAGTGCCCTTAACCACTACACTATACTGCCTCCTATGTACAATTATTTTGTGCCTAGTTATGATGTTTTAATACCTAAAATAAGAACTAATTTTTTCATTCTTTTTTTGATTTGTTTTGGATATGGCTGTTCTCGGAGCAGAATTAGCATACTAAATAAAGGAGCCTTTTTTATTTGCTGTTGTAATTACAGTACTGTTTGCACTGACTTGAAGACACTTTTGGCAGATACAGAGCAAGTCAAATTATGTTGAGCAAGCCATCACAAGTTTAAGGTGCTGTATAAGAGGCAAATGCAGGAGAAGCGGGTAACTACAAATTTGTTTCATAAGCAGATAAAAATCTTTTCATTTAGAAATATTTGTGGTGGCTTTTAGAAAAACTTCCCAGTAGAATGTCTGCTAGTCAGGCAGTGTTTAAACTATGTGTATTGATCACGTTTAACCAGGAAAGGCATACTGGAGCCGACCTGCCAGTGCAGTGGTAGCAGTACCACTCATGATGCCAGTAGGAATGATCCTGGGTCTGCAGGGGCAGGGCAGAAGGAGACTTTCTATTTCCGGGGGGAGGGGAGAGTACTGCTGCAGCACTGCCATGTATAGACTTGTGGGTGGCAGGGTGGATGGGAGGGATGCGTTGTGTATTGCGTAAGTGTGTTGATGCACGCTCACATCACAGATGTCCCAAATGCCGGGATCCCTACAGTGAGGGGCTGAACAGCACAACAAAGGGAAACAGGAAGACAGAAAACACCCTGGATCACTGACCTCTGAAGTCCCTGACTCCCCACCACCTTGCCATGGAGGGCAAGCAGTGGGGGACTCAGGGAGAGGTAAGAGCAGGGAGAAGCCAGGTGACAGGGCTGGGAGGATCGGCAGGAGGGAGGGCCAGCCAGGGGTGTAGGGGGAGAAAGAATTTAAGAAAAAGGAAAGTCATACTGAACTGTTAGCAGCTCATTTCCAGTTGCACCTTGGGAGAAGGGGCAGGTAGAAAATATAATAGGCAAAAGAACAAGAAATACATAAACAGAATAAATCATTAAGCAGCTGACAAGCAATAGAGTGCATCAGCATAGGAGCAAAGTGCAATACATTACAGATGCACATACCAACATTCTGTTAAAAAAGCATGAGGTGCATAAGGTAGATAAAACTACACTAAGGCAGGAGCAGTGAAGCAATCCCAGTTGCGGTGCATAAGTGTTGGGGAGGGGCATCAAAGCAAATCAGGGTGGGAGCACACAGTGGAAGGGGAGGTGTGGTCACAAGGTATGAGTCGGGACCCGTGTGTATGTATATAGGCATGCATATGTTGCGTATATAATCCACAACAGGATGTGCAGTTATCTTACTGCATTCACCAGAGAGATTGTGAAGCATGTGATGCAGCTGCTGCTTTCAACCCCTCAAGAAGTGTGGTAATGTCTGTTTTACTGTAAACCTTTGAATGGGTTTTGCTTATACATCTTTTTTATTTATTGAAATGTTTCACCAGAAAGGCACGCTGAACAACAAATTACTCATCTCTTGGTGCAACCTGGGGGGTTTACATATGGATGAAATATTAAACATGCAGGGGACATTTAACAAGACAGTGGAATACACATTCAGTTACGTTTGTAGAATGAACAGTTAAGTTTGTAGAAAAGCACAGTTGCCATACAACATGACTGAGGATTTTACAAACATTTACATTTAATATATACTTGCAATTACATTTGAAGAAGGACGTATTCAACTGCATTACTAGGATAATATACAGTTACATTTCTGTGGGATTATGCAGCATTTGATACAGTGTGGCTGAGGATTGTCTTGCATAGAAGCAACCCAGACAGAGCAAATAAAGTGCATTTTATTAGTGCAGTGAGTCAATACTAGAGTTAAGTGGTGTGGTAGGGAGGAGGGGTGGGGGGAAGTGGGAGGAGGGAGAATTTGGTCAGGGAGAACGAGACATGCCAAGGCTAAACCCCACTGGCTGCAGAGAACCCTGCAGAGGCAGGCGAGGCATCTAGAAAAGGGAAGAGAAGGGGGGAAGGGAGAGAGAGGGTAAAGGGCAGGGGAATGTTGGGGAAGTAAGGTTGGGTAGGGGTGTGTAGTTAAGTGGGTGGGTGTGTGGTTGTAGCGGGAGAGGGAAGGAAGGAAGTTTGCCTAACATCTAGGCCTCTCCAAGATGCTGAGAACCCTGCCAGAGTACAGGAATAAGGCCAGAACCAGGGAAGAGGATGGCGGAGATGGAAGGGGGAAGAGAAAGGCTTGCCCCATGTTATACACTCCAGGATGCTGAGAACTCTGCCAGGGGGCAGAACTAAGCACTGGCAAGTTATTTGGGTAGATGATAGGGAGACCTAGAGGCAAGAGGGTTAAGAGATAGTAGAAGAGAGAGAGTGTTTGATAACTGGCACAGGGAGAAGGGAGGATTTGATTGGGATGGAGTGTACAGAAACGAAGGTTCATGGGAGAACTAATTTAGGGAGTATTTAAATAGGAGCAGCTAGAGGAGAGAAAGTTATGTGAGGCAGAGGCAGAGGGGAGGAGGAGGAGGCGTGCGTGTTTTGGGGGGGTTCCAAATTCTAGGGAAATAAGTGTAGCCTGATTGACCGATGAGAGTGGTTCGATGGGGACCAGCAATGTGTGAGAGTCAGCAGATCAGAAGGAGTGTGAGGGAAGAGGGGGGCTGAGAGAGAGCAAAAGAGGTAGGCGGGAAGTTCCCTGAGCCAGAATTTGGAGGAGAGTTTGGCACAGTGAGTGACAAGCCTGTTTGCAAGCGAAAGAAAGGACAAGGCATGGTAGAGGTCACAATGATGAATGCGAGATGGAGCATCAAGGGCAAATCGGCAGAAGGAAATAGTGTCCAATCTGGTTAGGGAGGATTTGGGAACGACACCATAGACTACATCACACTAGTCAGAAATGGGGAGAATCATCTTCTGGACTAGTTCATGTCACAACGTAGGAGGGGATGCAACTACGGTTCCTAAATAAGGCACCAAGCTTGGGGTGCAGTTTTTTCAGGATGGCATCCATATGGCCAGAGAAGCTGAGGTGTTGGTCCAGCCAGACCCAAGATATATGAAAGAGGAGGTGTCCTCAAGGATTTGTCCCATCAAGGATTTGGAAAGATGGTAAGGGGTGTAGCCTAGACAGTCTCTGCCTAGTGCCAAAGGTCATAGAGACAGTCTTTTTGACATTTAGGAATAACTGATGTGAGGCGAACCAGAGCTGAACGTGGTGGAAGTCATGCTGAAAGATTGTAGCTACATCGATAGGGCATTTGCCGGAGGTGAATAAGATGGTGTCATCAGCATACATGTGGATAGAGGAGATGGGGGGAGCAGACTGAGGGTAGGTCATTTAGGAAAATGGAGAAGAGAATGGGGCCAAGCACAGAGCCCTGAGGGACTCCTGTAGAGATTGGGGGGGGAAGGGATTGTGTGCAGGATCTTGACTGACTGAGTTCTGCCTGTGAGGTAAGCTCTAGACTAGTGCTGAGCAGGAGTAGACATACCTACAACCATAAGGGAGTCAAGAAGCAGGGCATGGGAGACGGTGTAGAAAGCCTTGGTGTGGTCCACAGAAATGGCAGAGGTGATGAGGCCATCGTCCATCCCGGTGAGGACTGAGTCAGTGAGCCTAAGGAGGGAGGTGGTAGTGGAGTGGTTCTTCCAAAAGCTAGATTGGAATGGGCTGAAAAGGGAAGAATCATCAAGAAAGGGTTAGCTGGGAGAGAACCAGGTGTTCTTGGAGCTTGGCAAGGGCAGGGAGGAGAGAGATTGGGCAATAGTTGGCAGGGGAGGAGGGGTCTCCACTCTTTGGGAGAGGTCTCATGTCTCACTTAGGCAGATAAATGTCTGAACAGGACATTTTAAACTTAGTTGGGACAGGCATGCTATAAGGCAAATCTCACTGCACAGTCACATGATGTGTTTCAGCCAATCACATTCTTTGTTTTCTCAATTCCTCCCTCTCAACCACAGAATTCTATAGTAGAACACTGATGATGCATTGTGATAATGTAAGAGCTTAGCAAGTACATAAACTACATCATGCAGTTCTAAACTAGTTCTTACTACCTGTGTGTGCATAAAAAAACACCCACTGGGATAACTGCAAAGCCTGTATCAGTGGGACAATAACATAAATGGAGCCAGTATTTAAAAGTTAGCTTCTACTGGGAAAATGACTTAGAGGCTTGGCGTGGCTCTCCTTTACATTAAAGCACAGTATTTAGCCAATGAGGCCACCAGCACAACTCTGTGGCTACAGAGGTGTTTAGAGAGACAATTATAAAAGGAAAGAAAAAGGTAATTTTGTAGGCGTAGTTTTTGGCAGGGTTGGAGTGGAGGAGGGGATTGGATCAAACACTGAGTTTCCACCATTAAGTTCTGGTGGTTATGTTTTGCGATCACCAGGTTTGCAGAAGTGAGAATCGCTTACGTAGCATTAATGTGGTAAGATGTGCAAAGACAGCAATATGCAAGCTGCCAAGTTAGTGGCTTTGTTTATATAACAAGCGATTAGTCTGACAGATACAAAGACTGAGAAATTACCTTCCTGCTATTCACTTTCAGCAAATATTTCTTCCCACAAGCAGTAAAGTCATAAATTCCAATATTCATATGGGATTGATAGCTTTGCAGCAGCTCTGTAGCACCTGCAGCTCTTGGCCAATTGAGGGCGTTATTAGTCTGTGAGAACAAGCACTGCTGCTGTCCTGATTTCGCTCCTTTGATTCCTAGAAGTTGTCACTTCATAGAAGGCAAGTTAGTGCAGAGGGTATAGGTTGCTATGGATGGGTGTATGGTACAGATGACAAGACCGAGCTGCAAATTTGAGAAACGGATTTCAAAGAAAACTTACAAATTTACTGTGCAAGGTGTACAAAGAAAACCATGCTGCCTATGAAGCTGGTACTTCATGCTATTTAAAGCCTGGCATCCCTTTTAGCCAATCAGAATTGTATCTAAACTTCCCAGACCCTCTTGAATGGGTCTCTTTATATAAGACATGACGTAGTTTAAATAAAACATTGTGTTTACTGCTTGAGTAGAAGTGCATGTAATTAACTGAATGTAGTATTAAAAAATTGTGTGCCATCCCCATAATGGATTTAGGGGTAGGAGGCAAGTGAGTAGCTTTTGCAGCCGGAGGCCTTTGAGTTTATCAGTGTGGTAGCTGCAGCAGTTTCTTGCCAAGCTCCCTGAAACCATTGTCAGCTTATCTGTGTGTACTACCAGTTAAAAACGTTGCAAGGAAAAGAGAAGGATGAGAAACTGTATTACTGTATCGTAAGAATTGTATTTTTTTTTTTTAATTTAAGGGGAAAAAAATCACAATTATCTTTTTTAAACTCATGGCTCTGTCAAACTGAAAATAAAGATTTTTTTTCAGTACTTACTTTAAAACAGCATTGTAGTAACAGAAGTTTGTTCCGGTTTCACTTTCACCATAACTGCAACATATTTTTTTTTGAAGATTTACGATAAGTGCAAAGAAATTTGAAAAATAGATCCATAAATACCTGATGACATGCAAAATCCTTTCCCATGCATGGTTCCATTAGTTCCATTAATACTAAACATGACAACATAGATGGCAAACTATGATCCCAGGTCACGGAGATACATGCACTGATGTCCTGTTCTGGCTTCCTTTGTTGCTCTTCTGCCCTGTAAGTAAAGAATGCTACTGCGTTTGATGTTTCTGTATGTCTGGATAATATCAAATGAATAATTATAGCAGAAGAATCTGTGAAAAGTCTCCCCAAACTTTTCCCCAGGCTTATGTTTTGACTAAAGCAGCAGTGCTTGTTGCTAAAATGTTTGACCTATGTGTTTTTATTCTGTTTTTAGAGTGCCCTTTTCTCTTGTCTTGTAAGATACCCTTTTCCTCCAATTGTGAGTTAACTTTAGCATTTTTTAAATATTTAAGAGGGGCATTCCTTTTAAGCAGCAGTGCAACAAAAAAGTGTTTTTTTTTTTCCAAAAGGCTAATTTCAGCTACATTTAATAAAAATATTAGCACACCAATCAGAGCAACATTTCTAGGCACCTCCTATGCTGTGCACCATATGTTTATTTTATTGCCCCTAGCCCTTGCCATGTCTACAGTGTTATTTCGAAGCAAGCCGTGATCATCATTTTTCTTTTCTTTTGAGAGCAAGCTACATTAGAAATTTTATAAAATGCTCACATTTTGGTGGAACTAGAAACTTCTACAACCAGATACAGCTGGAAGGTGTGGAATATTTTATAGTGTAAAAAAGTAAGGTTAAATTTCTTGCCCAAATTCCTTGCACTGCTGCTTTAATGGGCCTGTTCCCCCTAGCATTTTCCTCCATATTCTCAGCTGTATTTGAACACCCAGGCCCAGATATTCAAACTGCGCCAGTCTGTGGCGCAAGCCTGGGTGCAGCACAACTTGGCTGCACTGGGGCATTGACTGGGTGATATTCAACGGAGCTGCGCCATGGCACAGCATCGTTGACTATCGCACCCTGGCCACCCACAGTGTGCATGGCGCAGTGGCACTGTGCCAGCGCAAGTGGCCAGAGTGGAGCAGGGGGATGCGCTAGTGCAAGTTACGTTGTGCTATGCCCAGCAGCCGCGATATTCAAAAGTGCACGTGCAAATGGAGCCATAAAGTATGCAAGGTGCAAATGGGGCCATTGCATGTCATTATGGCCCCATTCACATATCTGGAATGTGTAAATGCGGTGCGGGCTGCGGCCCATTGGTTCACACTGTGGACCAATGGGCATACAACCTACTACAGTGTCAGTCGGTGGGTGGCGGGCGGCAGGTGGGTGGGTGCTGCTGACCGGGGAGCAGGGTGGTGGGGCTCAGTGGGCAGGTGGGTACTGCTAGACCACCAGGGATATTGGATGTAATTTTTTATTACAAAAGCCCAGATCGGGCTGATAGCAGTGCACTGGACCACCAGGGATATAGGAAATCATATTATTTATACTTAAGCCCACGGTCGGGCTGACAGCGGTCCACTGAACCACCGGGGATATAAGAAATCATATTATTTATACTTAATCCTGCGATCGGGTTGACAGTGGTCCTCTGGACCACCAGGGATATTGGAAATCATTTTACTTATACTTAAGCCCACAATCGGGCTGACAGTGGTCCACTGGACCACCAGGGATATTGGATGTGATTATTTGAACAGATGCCCACGATTGGGCATGGGGGGTGCTGCTGCCACAGAGGTGCAGCCGGAGCTCGGGTGGCCACCCACAGGTGGCAGCTGCCGTGTTGTGCCATGCAATACGGCAGGTCACCTGTGGGTGGGCAGCTGTTGTTCCTTTTTTTTGGGGGGGGATCAACTTTGTGCGGTGCAAGTAGGGGTTGTGCATGCATGGACTCAGCACATCCCAGGCTGAATATCAGGTTGTGCAGAGTATGCATGGGCACGCCCCCCCTGCACCACATACATTACTGATGCGCTTTGGCGCATCGGGATTTGTGCCAGGCACAATTCCCATTTGAATATCACGCTGGGGCGCAACCCTTTTGAATATCTGGGCCCCACTGTTTAGCATCACGCTTCTTGTGATTAAAATGAATTAGGATTAAGCTGGCACCGCTCACTCATCTTGCGGCCATGTGCTCAAAAACTGCAGAAAAGAATTATGAAAAAACTTGGGCTAGTCATATTAAAAGATGTATTTCTCTTTTTATTTCAGATGTTTAAAAAATGTTCTAAAGCTGACTCAAAAAAGGGGAAAAGGGTACGTTAATAATTTAGGAGAAGGGGGGTACTATAAAACAGAATAAGAAGGTATAGGTCAAAACGTTCACCATCACATGCACTGATGCCTTAAATCAGCAGTGTATATTCCAGGGAAACATTTGCACCCATACCTTGCTGTTCTATTTTGCATTGCACTTTCCCCCGTCTTGGTAAATGTGCCTCTTTCCCCGTGTTGACTGTTTTAGCATTTATTTTAGATTTGAAATAATTAAATGAACACTCCTTTAAATATAGCCATCCCCAGGTTCTCAGCTGTTTTTGGAACATACAAATAGTACAAAAAACACAGATAACCTGCACTCTGTCAGGAAAATTGTGTACTCAAATCCAGAAGTAAAGACTCATGGTTTTATTGACAAGCAGGAGAGTGACAGCACTGATAGCACCGGAACTTCAGGTCATGGCTTCGGATGAGAATTACAACATTTGACTAGCAAACAGATACTGAATATGCAACGTGTCATTGAGAACATTTTAAAGCCACATAGTCAGAACGATCTCCAACGGTTGAAATGACACCAAATTAATAAAGATACAAACCTTTCACCCACTGACCGCTGAATATGTTGAACGCTTACTTTCTTTATTCAGATGTCCATTGCGCGTGGGTGTCTTGGCAGAAGTTTACAAATAGTGTTGCCGCTGTGCTAGTTAACATAATTTGTGGTACAGTTCTGTGTATGCTAAAGATGATAGCCAGTCAGATCACTGAGACAGGATGGGCTTGCTGACATGATTTTCTGTGACATGATTTCCTTTGATTGGCTGAAATGTTTATTGTAATCTGTGATATGGTGAGGTGATCATCTCATAAATCCTCTGTATCCCAGTGTTCTGACTGGCTTTTACTCTCATTTTGTGATAGAATTAAACATGTGTACTGTGTTCACACAGTTAGTTATATTAGACCATATCAGGCCTTACATAATAATGCAACTTCTTTTGTCATCTCTGAAACATCTCCCAAATCAGGTCTTGTCTCATACCCTCAGTAGCTGCACAACACCCCTAATTGGCGGGAACAAGTCACACGAGTATGTAATTATTCAGCATATTGTATGGGTGCATTTTTGCATGTGCTTCTCTTCTTTTCAAGCCATTTTGTAAGTGAAGTAAGACATTGGCAGGGATATATAATTAAGGCCAATAATTGCACTTCTTGGGTGTGTTTCAGTCTAACAGCACGCCAAGGCATGCAATTATTGGCCCATTATTACACACCCTGTTGTATCTTATTGCCTGCTTATTAACTACTGCAACTTCCTGCTCATCAGCCTGCCCTCCCTCATTAGTGAACATTACATACTGATTCTGCAACTTGTCTCCTTGTGGGGAGGTGTAAGTGGGCACATTACTCCCATCATCCTTATCCTGCACTGCCTCTTAGTCCCACAGTGCATTCAGTACAAGGTTGATTTTGTAACACTGAGATCCCTCCATGGTCAGGCCCCTGCTCACCATACTAATCTGATAGTCCCATGTCCTTGCATGTCCCCTTTTCTCTTACAGCAGAAATCTTCCTTTGCATCCATACTACTTGCTCATCCACAGTTGATAGTCAGGCTTTCTCCTGCTATATTTCAGTGGTATGAAATGATCTCTCTGAAATAGAATCTACTTATTCTCTTTCCTGATTTGAGTCCCTGCTGAAAACTTATCTCTTTTCAGTTGCCTTCATCATTTTAGTGCTTCATCCCCCAGTTTTCACCCTGCCCCTTCTCGGGTGCGCACGTGCGTGTGTGGAGGCACGTGCACGCCATGTTCCAAGATGCCCTCCCGGCTTGCCACCCCCTCCCACCTACGCCGCCACCAGACCTCCACCCGGTGGCAGCAGAACTACGGGGGCAATGACCACCCCTGGAGAGGAGAGCTGCCATTAGGCGTCTCAATCCCACTGCCCCACCCCCTGCTGGCACCCTGATGACCCGAGGTCATTCCCGAACCCGGGTCGCCGGTGTAGCATGAGGTAAAGCATAGCACCTCAGCCCTCAGTGCCACTGGGCCAGTTTTGCCTTAATCAGTTGAAGGTTTTCCTCTTCAGTCTACTGCTTTATCAAGAATATCAGTGTTTTCTCCACAAGTTATGTACTTTTAAAAACTGTAGGTTGTCCGAAGCAAATGGTTTACTGTTCCTAATTTTAAGAGTATAGTGTTTTGTATCTTCATCCCTTGGCTATGCTTCTCAATTAGCATTTTGTTGATCCTCAGTATGACAGTAACTATTTAACATGGCATAGTTCTATTCTACAACAATGTCGTTGTCTTTGTTTTTATCTTTGTCACAATTTAAGACTTGAGCCCATTGTATTTTAATGGTTCCATGAAACTGTTTATTTACATGATATTGTTCAACTATGCTTGTGTTTTAATATTACATCTGTGTACTATATGTGCATATATTTGTTCTGGAGTGACTGTAATTTTGTGTATGCATGTTATGATTTTATACTGTGCTGTGCTCTCAGACCTTGTTGGATGGGTGCTATATAAATAAAGTTAGCATGGATTGAAGTTACTCAGGATGGCCCAGTTGAGAAGTAGTATGTCCAGCTGAGACCAGCATCAGGTTGGATTCTAGCACAGTACGTTATGGCAGACCGGGTCATGGGTGACGTGGCGGGCAATTACCAGAACAAAAGGAAATCGCTGTCTGACAATTTCTGCCACAATCTGCCGCTTCACCCAGTGCACCAAAATCCAGCTTGGTGCTGGCCGCATCTGTAGTTTCCATGAAATGTTGCTTTTTGCCAGCTACTGCTGGGAGAGATTGAAGCACAGTGAGGTTCAAGTAGCAGTGCAGCGAAGTTGGAAGAGATTTGACCCTTCCTTTTTTATTTCATTCTGTGTTTATCCATCTGACTTCTGATATGCCACCTTTAGATTGCCCCCCCCCAAAGATCCAACACCCGCCATCTCCAGGTCTTGCCTCACATCATTCCTCTTGGCTCACCCCTCCCTCAACAGGGGACTTCTTGACAGGCCCCTCAGGGTCTGGATCTAGGGAGGCCGGTACCTTGGTCGGCAGTGTGGGGCCTATGAAGTGCCTGTCCTCATCTTGCTGTGGTTGGGTGTTTTTCCTCCATTGTTCCCCAGGTCCTCCCTCCTGGATATCATCAGCAAGGACTCTAGGGCATGTGAAAGAATGCGTGCTTCTGCCAACTTTGAGTGACTGCCAGCTGAAGTGTCACCGGAGGATCCCCAGGCATTAGTAGCATTGTGGAGCCCACAGCCCTCACACCTCAGAGGAGGAGCAGAGTGTTCTCTCCCCATCCCGGCCCCTGCACTCCCAGCATATCTCCAAACTCGGGTCATCAGTGCAGTGAGCAGCAGCACTACTGCCGTGCACCTAGGCTTGCATACCCGAACATTTCTAAACCATTAAAGATTACCGGCACCTTCCCATTTCATTTGCTTGTATGATTTTCCATTTCTGCCAGAATTTAAGTATTGATTAAAATGTTTTAAGTTGTTTTCTCAAGAAAACAAATAGCCACGTTTTTTGGCTTAATAAAGCATTGGAGACCTGGCAAGGGTTAGAATGAAGAAAATAAAGAAAGAAAATAATTCAGTATATGAGTATATGTTTATTTTGGAAGGGGCAACACTCTTGATCCTTTCTGCCAGTTGTGCTTCTTCCTGAAACCCAACCCTTATGTATATTATAATAAAGTGTTAATAAGGTGTTAATCCAAGATCTCAATAAATAAATAAAATAGGTAGCACGCAGTATTGGAAGCACACAAGAAAGCAGATAACACTGTAAAGGTTTCGCAGTTTTCTTTCATAGGATTTAACAGATATGTTGGTATTTTTATTAACTGTTACTGGAATCTAATATTTGGGGGGGGAAACTGTTTTGTTGCACTGCTACTTTAAGTGCCTTGCTCAGGGTCACAGAGCATATCACTAGCACTGGTGGGATTTGAAACTTGAGTCTTTTGGGTCCCAAACCTGTGCACTAACCACTTTAATGTGTTACCTTCACAAATACATTAGTACCAGTAATATAAATATTCCTGCACTAAACAAAAGTATCTAAGGCTTCTATTCAAAAACACTTTGCATGCCAATGATATGTCTGTTTCCTATATGCAGTAGTTTACAATGGAAACCAGCACTCATGAGTATAGGAACATATATGCCAAGTGCCAATGGCTTACAAGTCTATTTTGGAAGGGGCAACACTCTTGGTCCTTTCTGCCAATTATGGTTGTTCTGCAACCTGAAACCCAACCCTATTTATATTATAATAGGATTGTTGTGTTCTGTTTGAATTAAACAGAATACTAAATGCATAAAAGGAGGTACTTCAGTAATTATTTTTGAATTTGCTTTGTACTTTCTGAAGTACAACACAGGGTAAAGTACTGGGCGTGGCAAAGTAGAGAGAAGGAGGGTTCCAGCTTACAAATTTTATTTTCCTAGCTACAGCACTTCAGGCACGCAAATGGAAGTTTACTCACCTGGTAAAGGGGATTGTGAGAGCACACCTCTGTAGCACTCCCAAACTATTACCTCGTGGGTTTTGTCCACCTGATCGGCTGCTCCACGCACATGTGACTTTAAATGAAATCAGTTGCCGCCTTGCCCCGAGCCATCCCAGGTATCTCAGTTTCAGTGGCTTCCAAAGCTGTAACATAAGTCAGCTGAGGGTTAACACTAGTTACGTACACTGACATCAATAGTGAATAATGAACCCAGAGAAAACAATGCTCTAGAGATGAGAGGTGTTGAGACTATTCTACTTTATTTGATAGTCTTAAACACGGAAGGACCTTCGCCTGCATTCAACATGAAGGCATTAAGCATTCAGCATACATCACCAGCCTGGGTCTGATCAAGATTAGTTTGTGTCAGCCCGTACGTCGGCTGACAGTTGGATTTCAACTTGTGACACTGGCTGACCGGGTTGAGAGCGGACCCGGTTAGATCAGAAGGGCACTGGCTAGAGGAGAAGGACGAAGCATCCTTTGACTGTTCTTTTCTCCGGGGAGTTCTAGTGCTTGACGGACTCCTGCATAAGGCTGGGGTACCACAGTGACTGGCATTAGAGTGCTCCAGGGGTAGGATGGACACAGGACGTCATTGCACGTCCCCGCACCCTAAAGAAAAACAGAGAAAAAATACTCACTGCTGGCTGCCCTTGATGAAGCCTGCCTTGGCTTCAATTAGCCTCCAGGCTGGCCCACCGACCTAGTCCCATCATTGCAGCACTGTTGGGGGGTCAGTGCCGCAAACCTCCACCTGGGGGGGCAAGCCAGGGGGTATCGGAGGGTCGTGGTCATATGTGGAGGTGGAAGTCAAGGTCTGTAACAGGGCCGAGGTGCTGGGCCACCGAAAAAGCACAATAAAAAAAAAAAGATTAGTCTGTGTCACAGGTGGGCCATGGAGTGCAGTAGAGATGTGCTCAAACAATCACCTTTAGGCGAATAAACTTCCATTTTGGGTCGCAGTCTCTACAGCACTCCCAAACCATTGCCTTATGGGTACTGGAAAGCGGTGGTTGAGCTGTCAGGGTGGGGGAGGCTGATCGTGAGTAGAATCAGGTAATGTAGCAGCAAGAAGCACCGACTGTCCAAAAGAGATTCTCGGTGATGCAAACGTGTCCAGTCTGTAATGTTCGATGAAAGAATGGATGGTCAGCCATGTGGGGGCTGCACATATCTCTTGTCTACATGCCTGATTTCCTTCTGCCCACAAAGTAGTCACTTCCCTTGTACAATGGGCTCTAAAATCTTGAGGCAGGATTGTGGTAGTGCCTTGTATGCCTCTGTAATAGTCCTCTTTAACCGTGAGGTGCTTGTAGACTAGTAGGCATTGCTAGTCCTTTCTTGTGCCCTTTCATGATGGTGAATAACCTGTCAGTTCTTCTCTGTTTCTTAGTCCTGTTAAGGTACATTCTTCAGCACTCTGGGAATGCCCAGTGTGAGTAATTCCATGTCTTGAGAAGCTAAGGAAGTGTTCTCTAGAGAGAGAAGCTCAGTGACCTGATTATCGTGAAAGGCAGAAGTGATTTTGGGGATGAAGGATGGCACTGTTTTGAGGGTGACTCAGTCATGAAAGAATAGGAGAAAAGGTTGTTTGTAGGAAAATGTATTATGCTTGCTTATTCTCCTGGCTGAGCAAGTAGCAGACAAGAAAATTGCTTTGCAAGTTATCCATTAAATTTCCACCTGATCCATTGGTTCCAATGGTGCCTTTGTCAGTGCGTTTAGAACCAGATTGAGGTCCCAGGGGCAGTAATTTATCTTGTTCTGGGTTTGAGTTGAGCTGCTGCCCATAAGAACTGCATCACGTCTGGGTGGGATCCTGGCGGCATATTGTCAATAAGCCCCCAGGCTGCTATTAAGGCTGACAATTGTATTCTTCATGGGGAAGGTGACAGCTTCTTTTGTAAGCCATGTGGTAGAAACAGTATAATTTGAGGAATGTTGGCCCCATCTGGGTCGATGTGCTGTGTACACCATTTTGAGAACACCCCCAAGGTCTCTAATGTGTGCCTGTTGTGAAGGATCTCCTAGACTATAGGAATGTGTCAATCACTGAAGGATGGCATCCTGCCTTTAACAGTTCACCCCTCTCATGAGCCAATCTGTTAATCTGAGATTCCATGGGTTGGGATGACGAGTTGGTCCCTGGTTCTCTGTAGGGCAGAATCCAGTGGTCCAGTGCCATGGACACCACTGTTGCAAATCACAGGCACTAAGTAACACCAATAAGGCATTATAAGAATGACTGTTGACCTTGTCTGGCAGATCTTGCAGAAGACTTACGGGATCACTGGAACTGGTGAGAATGCATATGCCTTGTGGAACAACCCTTCCTGTGAGAGAGCATCTTTTCTGCAGCAGCTGTTGTCCTTGTACCTCAAGTAAAATCTTTGAACATGAGTGTTCTTGGATGCCACCATGAGATCTATCTGTGCTGGCCCCCAACCTGTTGTTTATTCAACTGAATAATTGATGATGCATTTACCATTCCCCTGGGTGGATTTGCTGGCAACTCTGCCAGTCCACCGTGGTGTTGAGTTTGCCTGCCAGGTGGATGACTGTAATATATTGGAGGATCTCCTGGGCCCAGTTTAGGACCTTCACTGCCTCTGTCTACATGTTCTTGCTCCTTATGCCCCCTTGCTTTGCTATATAGGAAATTGTAGACATGCTGTCCTATCTTGTTAGAATTGACTTTGTCTTTCTCAACTCTTGAAACTGGCATAGAGCATTGAATACTGCTCTCATTTTGAGGACATTGATTGACAGTCTCACCTCCAGTTTTAACCAGTGGCCTTGAGTTGTCTGTTGTCCCATTGAGGCCCTCCCACCTGTTAGTCTGGTGTCTGTGTGTGTTATTACCTCATGTTCTTGTTTGAGAGGTACCCCTTTTTCTAAGTTTCTTCTTTCCATCCACTGTTTCAGGTTATGCCGGGCTGTTAGTAGAAGTGTCCCCTCTGCCTCAAGGTCATTGTCTTTCAGATTTCTAGGGTTTGCAATGGTCTCATTCTCCACCACTAAGGCACCAGGTCAATGGAGGAGGCTATCGTCCCCAGGAACTGGCATACTAGAGCCAATGTGATCATCCTTGAGTTCACTGGGGACTTTGTTTGATTAACTACATTGTTCAGTCTCTTTGTCGATGGTTTGATGAATCCTGTATTTTATTTGTGCCCCCAGACATTCGATCGGTTGACTGGGTTGGAATGTGCACTTCTCTGAGTTGATCATTGACCCCTGGTTCTTTAACATGTCAAAAAATGTGTGGTGTTCTGCTCCGCTTGGAGCCTGGACATTGTCCCTGTTAGCCAGTCATCCAGGTATGGGACATGTTTTCATTCTTCTCACCGATGCACTGCCAGATCCACCAAGATGGTCGCTATATGAAGATACAGTATACATTCTTCATGTCTATTGATGTGAGGGAATTCTCTTTCCTTATTGCTCTAAGTGGTGTTCTTATTGTCTCCATTTTGAATTTCTTTGGATGAACTGATTTAAGAACTTCTAAGTCTAGCACTGGGCGTAAGTCTCCCATCTTTTTGGGGACCATAAAGAAGATTGAGTTAGACCGCTTTTCCTCCTTGATCCTCTCAGACTTCTGCTATTGCTTTGCTTGCCATTAGTGACCTGAGAACATCTTGAACTTGTTGTGGAGTTGCCATTTTTTTAGGAAACTGGCAAGAGTACCAACCTGTGTGTTGCTGGTTTTTCTGAGAACTCTGTTGCATAGCCCTGAGAGACAATCTTCAGTACCCACTTGACTGATGTAGTTGATTTCCACTGCTGTCCGAATAGTTGGAGTCAACCCCCTGGGGTTCAGTAGATTGACTAGATTGTGAGGACTGCTTGTTGCTCTTGAAGTTGCTGGTATTGAAGCAACCTCCCGAAGCTGCTGCTGTTGGTGGTTATAGGAAGATCTGAAACCTCCTCCCTGTTGTAGTTTCTATTGTTAACAGTAGTCTTAAAAATTTCTGTTGCTTCAAACATTTATGTTCCTAGATGATGATAGGCAGCTGGATTGCTGCTGTTTCTCCGTGCTGAGGTTCTTTTCTTCTTCCTTCACCTTTAGAAATTGTTCAAGCTCTTCACCAAAAAGTTTTCCTCCTTTGAAGGGTAGTTTTTGCAAAAGCTGTTTAGAGTCGTTATCGGCCTCCCAGAGTTTTAGTTATAGTGACCTTCTCGCTGTGTTTGCCATGGCTTCCATCCTGGCATTGATCTTTAGTGAGTCCACTGCCATGTCAGCCAGGTATCACCATTGGCTCCATCTGCTTTATCATCTATAGCATAAATACTTGTGTTTGCATGCTCTGGGCAATATTTTTTAATTTTTAATTTAATTTAATTAGTATTTCGGAAAGACCTTTGAGCGTGAGCTCTTTTACAAAGGTTCCATGTCAGGGTGGACAATAAGACAATACACGTATTCAGTTGTTACAGAGGCCTGATCATTAGGCATTAAAGAGCGATTACATGACAATTAGACAAATAGGAGAAAAAACAGAGCAGTTGTAATCGAATACTAAGCTATTTCTAATTTGTTGCCCTAGGTAGCACACCCCGGAAACCTCCAAATCCGTTGATAGACTGTGGCAGAGTAACTGCATAGGGTTTAATGCTATTCCAGATGGCGAGGCTGGGTGACAGTGAAACAAGGGAACTGGTTTTGAACCTACTACAGAGAGCAAGCGGTGGGGGATAGTGAAACGGGGGGGCAGCTCCAGAGGGCTTTGTCGTGTATGGTGTATGTGGGGAGAGGTTAGGAGGGCAGTACAAAGTGCGTTTAGTACCAAGTGCGTTTAAAGAGAGCTGATAGCTTACTTAAGCCCTTGGCTAGGCTGGAATGGAGGCAGGGTTCTCTAGGTAGCCCTGCTGGGTGCAATCTTGGGGGTAGGCCTGTCTATCAAGTGGGGCCTGAGAAGCAGGTGCATTTTGAGCTAGACATTAGGTGCTGTTTGAGGCCTGCTTTGAACTGAGACAGGCTGTTATTTGTTTGTGATTTCAGCGGGAGTTCATTTTTCCAGAGGGGGGCCCGATAGGAGAAAACGCGCTGCCCTAGTGAGGTTTGGCGGAATGGTATGGACAGTGCTCCATTTTTCCTCTGTCTGGTGATGTGTGTTGAGAGAGAAGCCTCGAGCAGGTTTCCTGTACAGGATGGGGTTTTTCTGAGGAGTGCCTTCTTTCCCATGAGGCAAGTTTGGTATTTGATCCTGTCTTTTAGGTTAAGCCAGTTTGTACGCTCATACAGGGTGCAAGTATGAGTGTAGTGATCTGCATACAGGGTGAGGCGGCATGCCTTATTGAATGCAATTTGGACCCTTTTGAGCACTGTATCAGTAGCAGCTCCATAGACCACCAGCCTGTAGTCTATCGTGGAGAGTATGGAGCTGGAGACTGAGATTTGGAGTGCTTCTGGGGTGAGGGATTTCTTATGCCTATAGAGGGACCCGATCTTAGTGTTTACCACTCTGACAAAGGAGTCTATGTGGTGTGCATAGGTAGAGAGAGTCATCAAGGTGACTCCAAGGTACTTGAACAAGTGCACCTGCTCAATCTGCTCACCAGCCTTATTGGTGATTACGAGGGGAGCATGCTTGTGTTTGTTGTAGAGGTTGGATTGTAGCATGGCCTTGGTTTTCTTGTAATTTAGTAGCAGCTTTTGCCTACTGAACCAGTCCTCGAGTTTATTGAAAGAGTTCTGTAGTTCTGTTTGTAGGGCAACCTGAGAGGAGCTGCTGCTCAGCAGCATGGCATCGTCCGCATACAGAATAAGTTTGGTGTCACAGGCTGTGGGTAGGTCATTTACAAAGAGGCTGAAAAGCAGGGGCCCTGGAATTGATCCTTGAGGGACTCCTAGGAGTACATCTCTGGAGCTGGATAACGTCTGCCCGATTTTGACTTGCTGGCTCCTGTGTGTTAGGTAGTCATTGAACCAATTCATGGCGTTAGAGCCATGGTGTCAGGACTCTCTTTTCTGGGGGTGCCTCGCCCATGTTCTTCTCTTCATTGTTATTAGTTTCTTGTGAGGATGGGTCAGAGGCATCGGGATCGCACACTGGACACAGTGCTGTTGGCTGATTAGGCAGAAGGGACATGTGGCGTGTCTTTCATTTCTTTACTTTGCTCATTCTGAGACCTGTAGGGCTAGGGGTGGGGCGTCACAATCGACAAAAATCCTGTTTTAGTGCATGTGATACATAGGGCAAGATACATTCAATATTGTGCATCTGGTCTGAGGGGCTGGTAGTGACTCTGTGATGACTGTGTAACTCCCTAAATAAAAACTGGTGTTCCATGAGTAAGACTGCATACTGACTAATAACAGTCCCCTTGTTGCTCACTCTATGTATATTGGACGTTTATGGGGGTCCCCCTCCTTGCACTGACCTACAAGATTAGTTTAGGATGCCTAACTTGTTCACATGGGTCTAAAGAGGGCGCCACCATGAGCAATATGGCCACCAGATGTGGAGCACTGCTTCATGGCTGGCCAGGTCTTGTATGCAATCCCCAGTATGGCCACCAGAAGTGATGTGGTAGTAGTCAAGTCACTCTTTATTTGTAAAAACGCGCTCTTCGAATATCAAAGCGCCTGTACAATCAGCAGTCAGGAAACCATTTCAGCAGGAAAAATCCCAAATCATAACATAATTAAAACAGTTTAAGTAATATCAGGGAGCGCCAACTCAGATAGGTCTTTAGCTCCAACTTAAATGACTCAGTGGACAGGCACCCTCTCACCTGACAAGGTAGAGAATTCCACAGGGTCGGGCCACAAAGGCAAAAGCTGTGGCCTCCAAGGTCTTTAGACAGACCCTGAGATCCTCTAGCAATCCTTTGTCGGTGGAGCAGAGTGGGCAGTGGGAGGGGCAGTAGGGACAAAGGAGGTCTTGCAAATAACACAGTCCCTGTTCGTGTAGGGCCTTATAGGTCAGCAAAGCGACCTTAAAGGTGATCCTCCACTGCACAGGCAGCCAGTGTAGTTTGCGAAGCACAGGTGTGATATGGCTAGATCTTGACAAGCCAGTCAACAACCTGGCTGCTGCATTCTTCACCAGCTACAGGTGGCGGATATCCACCCCATGAACCCTAGGTATAGAGCATTGCAATGCCCAAGGCAGGTGGTCACAAAGGCATGGACCAACGTTGGAAGATCCTCTGGTGGAACAAGGTACTTTATCTGGGCAATATTCCTCAGATGGTAAAATGAGGTCTTGATGACAGCTGACACCTGAGATTTAAGTGTCAATATGCCATCAAGTACAATGCCCAGATTCCGCACCCATTCTGAGATCCTCAACTGGATGCCCCCCCCAGTATAAGCCTGGACAGCTGACCAGGAGGTGGTACCTCTGCCCAATGACCTGGGTCCACCACCAACACCTCAGTCTTATCCGGGTTCAAGCTCAACCAGCTGGCACTCATCAAGTCCTGAATCTCAGCAAGGCAGTTGTTAAAGACCGAGACAGCTGAGTATCATCTGCATAGCAGTGAAAACTCAACCCTGTACTTCCTTATAATGTCTCCCAACGGCAGCATATACACTGCGAGCAACATGGGAAACAACAGAGAGCCCTGTGGCACCCCACTGGACAGAGGGAGAGGGGCCGGGGAAAAAATCCCTGACACCACTCTCTTCTGGTGCTGGTATCACTGATGTGCAGGAGCAGGAAAGAACAGCAGCATGCATGCATGCGCTTGTGTCTGGTGTGCATCAGATGCCAGTGTGATGCACGCCACAAGGAGGAGCCCAGGGAAGTAGTGGGAATAAGTTTCGGGGAGAGTCCCCATACAAGATGGCACATGCATTGTGCAGCTGCCTGCCACATGGACTCATAGCCCAAGATGGCTTCCATGCATGCTATCTCCCTGTATGCACCCATCCAGTAGAACCACAACCAGTGCTGTGGCATGCAGGGAGATGAAATGCAACAACCATGCCAATTGCAGCTCCCATCACCTCACTCTTCATACTAGCTTGTGATTGGGAGGCACCATGCATCTAACCCTGGAGCTGCTGCAGTAGGGGATCCAGCATGATGCACACTAAGGTCAAATACCAGAGAATGCAAGGCGCTCTGCCAGCAGGGGAGTGCTTGCTAACTGGCTGCAAGCATGCTTCTTCATAGCCGCTGGTTCAGGGGCTACAGCAGCACTCCTGCCACACTCACACTGACCCCATTGGAGGGGGGGGTAGAACAGCTGACTATCGAGCATGCTGGTGTTTCATTATGGCTGTACATTTAAAAGTCAGGAAAACAGCTAAGTGAAAACTCTGCGCATGCAGCTAAATAGTCTACAGACAAAATGCCTAACGCAGTCCTGGGGCTTCTGAAGGGAAAACTGTGGGACTTAGGCACAGAGAAAGAACAGAGCCAAAAGGAGGTATGAATGCCAGAGAAAATTATGTTTAAAAGCCTCTTTGCTGCCTATTAGCTCTCACAGTAAGCTGGAAAACAGTGTACCCAAAGGACTCTTACCTTATGAGTAAAGTAAATATTACAATTCTTTTGTTTCTTTTGCTGAAAAGCAGAACTTAGGCACATGAGATACAGCCTAATCGATGCTCATTTAGAAAACTGAGATGCCTGGGATGGCTCAGGGCTCGTGATATTGGATTTTATTTGATTTCACATGTGCATTGAGCAGTCTATCAAGTGAACATAACCCACAAAGTAATGGTTTGGGATTGCTGTAGCGATTGCAACCCACAATGGAGCATTTCTTGACTAGAAGAACCCTAATTTCTAAATAGTTGTATGATGAAGTCTGTAAATTCTCTGATATTTTGGTTGGGGGGGGTATATTATACAAAAATTGCAGAAGTCAAATTTGCTTTGTAAGGACTGGTCCAGTGATGTGCTGCCACCTGAGAAACCCAGCTTTCTGACTAGAGAAGGGTTTCGCACTCAGTTGGGGAGACAGAGCTGAACAGTACTTGGAGGTGAGGCAACTCAAACACAGGAAGGAATTGGCAACTGCAGGTGGGTGCCACTGACTAAATATACACAAAAAAGAAGGTGCACTGCATGGACATTAGGTACTCTGCTTCTGGAAATAAAAAAACTCCTTCCTTTCTCCTTCCCTCCCTCCCTCACATTGACTTCAAAGGCAGTCACTGTCTGGCTGGAGGACAAGGGGACGCAACAGAGACCCAATGATCAGTGTAGGCCATGGGGGAAATGGGAGATCTTACTTCGAGAGGGCTCTTGCAGTAGGTAATTACATATAGAACTGACGCCGGCCGGTGGCAGGACCCGAGAAAAATTTCTAGCTATCAGTCCCTGGCCGGACCACTTCCCGATCAGGTGACCGGCGTCATACGACATGCGGTATAAAGGGGTGGAGTCCCGGACGCCCGCTTTTCCAGAAGTCTTTTCCCCGTCATTGTCAGCTACCGCGTTAAGTTCATATCGCCAGTCCTGTTACTTCGCTTGTTTTTTCCGAATAGTTTTCAGTATAGAATTTTATTCTTCTTTCGTCAGGTGAACGTCAGTATATGTCGTCCCCTTCAAAGAATAAGTGCGACTCGTGTGGCGCCCAACTGCCTCACAAAGACGGTCACTCCCTCTGCCTTTTCTGCTTATGCCCCGACCACGCGGTTGACAAGTGTCCGCACTGACTTCGATTCAATGCGGCCACCCGCAGACGACGCCAGCAGTCCCTCAAAGCCCATCTCCTCAAAAAGAAGATGTCTGCGATGGAGAAGGAGTTGAGAAAACTTCTGCAAGCGTCGACCTCCCCTGAAGGGCATAAGAAGTGGGACAAGGAAAGGCACCGGGAGAAGGCCTCCTCATCCGTGACTCCGGCTGGAGTCGCGGGCAGGTAACATCCTCCGGGACGCTTGACGGGCAGCTCCAAGGCTTTGGAGAAGGCGCCGCCCGCCTGACGGGTTCGCTGCTCGAGGCCCGCCAGGCGCCTCCGGGCAAAGGAGACTCCAGCCCCCAGTTCCACTGCAGGCTTGTGGCCTACTGGTGCGGGCACCTCCCTTAAGCCGGACGTCGGCTCCTCCGACGTACGCCGGGAGAAGGCCGCTAAGACGCTCGACCCTTTGGGGCAACGCACGGTAGTGTCTCCCTCGGCCTGCGCCTCCTCTCATCCTTGGCCCGCCTCCGACGAGGGACCCCCAAAGCTGGACGCCAGCTCCTCTGGCGTCCGCCGGGTCAGCCCATAAGCCACGTCGGCTACTCCAACGTCGCCGGGCCTCGGGCCTACGGTGGACCCTGCTGCTGTATCTGTCGTACTAGGCTCCCACAGCCTTCGCCTATCAGGGAGCCCCAGTCCCCTGCCTGACCCCGGGATTTTTCCTCCGCCCCGGACGAGGCTCGGGACCCTGGGCTACCGTCCAATCCTCTTTCTGAAGAACCGGATCTGACGCCGCTCCAACACCGCCCGCTGCTCCGACACCGCCCTGCCGACGCCGTTCCAACACCGGCCCCTCCGATGCTGGCAGGGATTTTCCTCTTCCTTGGGCCCCTCACCCACGGGCCTATTCCGGCTGATCCGCCCATGGAGTACCGGTGGGGCCATCTGCTCGGCAGCGCCTCCAGTGCCTGGGTATCCGCCGTCATATCCGGCGCGGTCTTCCCATGTCCGCGGTATCCCTTGGCGCCGCAGTACCCGACTCGTATACCCGCAGCCGGGTTACGGATACTCCCCTACAGATTTCCTCCGTAAAACTATCCCTCCTCCTCCTCCACCACCACCCCTAGGCCGCGGTGGATCTTCAGGAGACTCTTGCCTGGTGGGCTGAGGCCAAGCTCAGCTCACCAAGGAAGTCGAGAGCCATCTTACGGCGACGGTGCCACCCTGGCTCCCTCACGACCCAGACAGCACTCTCTTCCTTCCTCGGATTCCCGGGCTTCACCTCGGGATCCAGAGAGGGCAGGACACACGTTCTGGGATCCTCCCAAGGAACCTGCCTCTCCCTAGACGAGTTAGGAGTCTTACTCTGCTTCAGATTCTTCCTCCCTCTCTCTCGGACTCCTCGGAGGCTTCCGATGGATCTTCTGAGAAAGATGATGAGCCACGCCTCCGTCCAAGCCCCAGCCTAGGACTCCTCCGAAGTCTCCTCCGGAGGATCCTTCCTTCACGGAGTTGCTCAGGAAAATCCAGGAAGTCCATCAGTGGCATTCCTTAGAACCAGATCCTCAATGGGTAAAACTCGCCGAGCATCTGGACTTGCCCCTTACGGCTCCTACCTTAGTGCCACCCTGGATCGAGCCTCACGCCCACCTTGTTTCCACTATTTGGAAGCAACCGTCGGCTTTAGCCCCACTTCCCAGGAAGTCGAACAGGCTATACCAGGCTCCGGAGGGTGTAGACTTTTTAGACTCTCACCCCCGTGCAGACTCGGTTGTGATTAGCGCCGCTCACGGCCGGTCAGCACACCCGAAACACTTGAGCTCGTCTCCCCCGGATAAGGAATCTCGCCTTCTGGATCAGTATGGAAGGAAGATCTATGCTTCTTCCACACTGGGGATTAGGGCCCTGAACTATGTAGCACATATGGGGGATTACCAGAAGGCCGTCCTTACCCAAGCGGAATCCAAGATTGACTCTTTGCCTGACTCTCAAGTCAAGCAGGAGTTGGCCGACCTGGTCCGTTCTGCTCGTTCAGCCAGTCGTCACATTCTGAGGACGACCTACGACGCAGTGGACACTGTGGGACGGGGCTCTGCATTCGCCGTAAGTCTTCGGCGTCACGCATGGCTCCGTGTGTCAGGTCTGGTCTCGGAGGTGCAGTCAGCCATCCAAGAAGCACCTTGCAGGGGTTTTGTGCTTTTCGGTGGTGATGTCAAGGACATCATCACTGATTTTCAGGAGAAGGGAACGGCTCTTAAATCCATTGATTCAATGTACTGTCCCCATCCCCCACAGCGCCGTCCCTTTCGCAGACGCAGCCGGCCTCAATGAAACCTCAGGAAGGCGGGCCACTAAACTCGGGCCCCACAGCTGCCAGGCCCCGCTGCCCAAAAGCAACGGGTGCCCCAGCTGTGGCGCTGCCTCACACCACCTGGCTCCTTTCCTCTCCCACCACCTCCGGATGCCCCGGAGGAACCGGTAGGAGGGAGGTTCTCCCTCCACCTTCCGGGTTGGGAGAGGATAACTTCTGATTCATGGGTGCTTTGAATCATAGCAAAGGGGCACTCCATAGAGTTTCTACAGAAACCTCCACGTTCCCCTCTGAACTCCGCTTACTCAAGGGACCATCTTCTGGTCAGGGAAGAAATCAAGCGCCTTAGAAACAGGCTATAGAGCCCTTCCCTCACCTCACGGGATGGGGTACTATTCCCACTTCTTCCTTGTACCAAAGAAGCAGGAGATCTCAGACCTATTCTGATCTCAGCTCCCTGAACCTGTATGTGGAATACAAGAGGTTCAGGATGCTCTCCCTTCAATCCCTTTTGCCCCTGTTTCAGCCGGGCCAATGGCTTTGTGCACTAGATATGCAGAATGCATACCTGCACATCCCCATTCACCCTTCGCACCGAAAGTACCTCAGGTTTGTGTTCTAGGGGGTCCACTACCAATTCCGGGCGCTCCCGTTTGGTATCTCCTCGGCCCCCCGAGTCTTTACCAAATGCCTGGCAGTGGTAGTGGCCCAGCTGCGTTCTTTGGGAGCTCAGGTTTTTCCCTACCTGGACGACTGGCTCCTGGTGGCCCCATCCAGGGAGGAACTCCTGCATTTTCTCTCCCTCACCCAGCAGATTTTCTCTGGCCTGGGTATTACCATCAACCATTCCAAGTCTCACCTGGATCCTTCACAGAGGCTCCAGTTCATCGGGGCAATTCTCGACACAACTTTGTGCAAGGCCTTTCTGCCTCCGGACAGGGGGGCCTCCCTCCAGTCACAGATTTCCCTCTTATCGGAACACAGGAGGTTCCCGGCGAGGTCAGTGCTCCGTCTACTGGGGCTTATGGCGGCGGCCATCCCGACGGTTCCACGCGCATGCCTCCACATGAGAATCTCTCAGTGGACTCTTCGATCTCAGTGGGATCAGCGAGTAGGCAACCTAGATCATCTGGTTCTGATCTCTCCGATGGTAAGAGACTTGCAATGGTGGATGGTTCGAGAGAACTCTTCTGGGGTCACCTTTTTCTTCCTCCTCCCGATCAGACTCTGACCACGGACGCTTCAGTCGAGGTTGGGGAGCCCATCTGGGTCCTCACCGAACCCAGGGCCTTTGGTCAAAGTTGGAGATAGTTCTCCACATCAACGTGCTCGAGCTTCGAGCAGTGCTGTATGCGCTCCAGGCCCTTCACCAATACATCCTTCCCAGTCACCTAGCTGTCCAAATGGACAACATGTGCATGGTGTGGTACATCAACAAGCAGGGAGGGACTCTGTCCTACCCGCTGTGCAGGGAAGAGATGAGGGTTTGGGATTGGGCAACGCTTCACAACCTTCACCTCACGGCGATCCATGTTCCGGGAGTCGACAATGTCCTGGCAGACAGACTAAGTCGCTCGTCGGCTCTTCCACACGAGTGGGAATTGGACGTAAAAGTTCTAAAAAGCATCTTCCAGATTTGGGGGACTCCTCAGATAGACCTGTTCGCTTCCTCCCAAAACGCAAAACTTCCAATCTTTTGCTCGCTCACTCCAGAGCGAGGTGCTTTCTGGAGCGACGCTCTATCGCTAAGCTGGAAGGACAGATTCGTCTATGCTTTTCCCCAATCCTCTGGTCCCTCGTGCTACAGAAGCTGCTTTAGAAGGAGCGAGAATGATTCTGATTGCTCCTTTCTGACCCAGGCAAATCTGGTTTTCTTCTACAACAATACTCAGAGGTTCCTCCCTCCTCTTCCTTTACCTCCAGGATTGCTGACCCAGGATCAGGGACCCTGGTCCATCCGGGACTCAAGTCCCTTCAACTTCATGCATGGCTCCTGCAGACCTAGCTCAAGCTGGTTTTGGCATTTCTCCTAAGGTGGCCGAGATTCTGGTGGAGGCTAGAAAGCCCTCCACTAGGTCCACCTATGCCATGAAATGGAAAAGATTTTCTGTCTGGGCTGCATCCAGGAACGTGGAGCCCTTTTCCTGCCCTGTGACCATTCTGCTTGAGTACATGCGTCATCTTTTCGACCTGGGTCTCAGTCACTCCTCTTTGAAAGTCCATATGGCGGCTGTTTCAGCCTACCATGTCCCTTTCACTGATAAGGCATTTGCCCAGCTGGAGGTATCCAAAACTTTCCTCAGAGGGGTCCTTCATCTCAGGCCCCCTGTCCGGGCTCCAGTTCCGCCTTGGGACTTAAACTTTGTCCTCGAGAAACTTAACCTTCCCCCCTTTGAGCCTGCGGCTTCCGGAGACTTGAAGTTTTTATCATGATAGACGCTCTTCCTGGTGGCCATTACTTCTGCTCGCAGAATTTCCGAGCTCCAGACCCTGATGTGCAAAATCCCTTATTTGATTTTTCACAAAGAACGAGTAGCTCTTCGCACGAATCCCAAGTTTCTTCCGAAGGTGGTAGCAGAATCTACCTTAAATCAGTCTATTGAATTACCTGCTTTCTTCATGCAGTACTCCAATCAAGGAGAATACCTGCTCCATACCATGGATGTTCACAGGATTCTGAGATACTACACCGATAGGACGAAGGATCTCAGAAAGACTGGTCAGTTGTTCGTCTCTTTCACTCACAAAAGAGAAGGCAATGCTGTCTCTAAGCAATGCCTATCAAAATGGTTGGCCCATTGCATCACCTTCTGTTATGACAGTACAACAAGACCCTCCCGGGTCAAATCAGAGTCACTCCACCGTGGAGTTGCCGCCTCTCTGACTTGTTTTAAGAACGTGTCTGCGGTGAGACATCTGTGCTGCCACTCGCAGACTTCTGTCCTACATTTACTAAACATTACAGTTTGGACATTGCCTCTCGTAGAGAGCAGGCTTCGGTTAGTGGTCTTGCAGGCCTCCTTTCTTGAGGTTTGCAAGCTTTCTTACTACTTATTGGAGTAGTTCCTCCTCCCGGTGCCTTTTCATTTGTTCCAGACTGCTTGGGATTCTGTCCTATATGTAATTACCTACTGCAAGAGCCCTCTCGAAGTAAGATAGTACAGTTACGTAAGAACTTACCGTAACAGTAGATCTTCGAGAGAGGCTCTTGCAGTAGGTAATACCTTCCCGCCCTCCATCCCCCTAGGCTTTTTCAGCTCCTTTTCCATTGAGGGAAATATCTGCTTCTCTCTCGTCCGGGCCTTCCGGCCTGTGGCGGGAAAGAACTGGAAGGCGGGCGTCGGGACCGCCCTTTATACCGGCGATCGTATGGCGCTGGTCACCTGATGTGGGGTCGCGTCTAGGACTGCTAGCTGTGAAATTTTTTCATAGTCCTGCCGTCGGCGCCAGTCCTATATGTAATTACCTACTGCAAGAGCCTCTCTTGAAGATCTACTGTTACAGTAAGTTCTCACTTAACTGTACTTTTGGGCATGGAAAAAATGACTTTGTAGAAAATTATTATTATTTATAAATCTGCAAAAAAACTACATTAATGCATCAGTTAGGGTTTTTATTAAAGTGTCAAAAGATGGAAAATTTGATGTTGGAGTTTCCAACCCTAACACCCTACCCCCACCCTGCACAGATGAAGAGGGATTGGAGGGCATTGGGGTCATTAGCCCTAACACTCACCTCATTCCATTAGAAAATAAAGTGGGTGGGCACAGCATAGGAGAATGGGGTGAGCATTAGGGTTGACGACCCCAATGCCCCACCGATCCCTCTTCATCTGTGCAGGGTGGGGGTGGGGTGTTAGGGTTGGAAACCCTAATGTCAAATTTGCCATCTTTTGACATTTTAATAAAAACCCTAACTGATGCTTTAACATAGTTTTTTGCAATTTATTTCTTTACTTTTTGAGATAGTATAATATTACCTTTATTTTACTGTGGGACCCTGAGCTCCCATCCCTCCACAGATGCACATTTGTTTCTAGCTGTGGAAGCATCATTAGAGGTGGGAGTGCAGGGTCCTTCAGACCCTCTGCACTCCATCCCTCCACAGATGTACATATGTATCAAGTTGTGGAAGCAGGGCTTTCCAACCCTCAGCTTCCACACACAGCATCGAGCAGGTGTAGTGATATTGCAAGAAATAGTAATAACTGTGCCATCTTAATAATTTCACCCCAAATGTTCAACAAAACTCTTATCACCTCACCGCATGTACCCAGTACAGCAAATGTTCAAATCCCGCCAGAACATAATTGTCAAGAACTATAATGCCATTGTATGCCACAACTGTGAAAACACATTTTGGCCTGGATTTGAAAAATGGCGTGGTGGCATTCATAATGTGGAGTACTAAGAAGACTGTATTGAAAATATGGGGTGAAAATATTGTAACTTAACAAAGTTCTGAGTGTGCACCACAAGATTACAACAAATGCCCATAACACAGCCATTTGTGGAATTTTACTAACACACTAACAAGCCAGCAGAATAGACCTCATGGTCTCATGCGCCTGTTCGATAGCCAAGCGCCTACTGGGCACCCGCTTTGAAGTCCCTCCACCCGTGGTGCCCCCCCAGTTTCCTTCCAGGCTTCTCGAGGGGACTCCATGGCTTAACCTCCCCTGAACCTAGCTCAGCCCCTCTGAACCCCTCCACAGTATGCTCCATCACCAGGCCCCTGGGCAGTGCATTCCATGATTCCACCACCCTCTCAGTGAAGAAGCACTTCCTCCTCTCACCTCTGAGTCCCCTTCCTCCAGCTTCCACCTGTGCCCCCTGATTGTCCCTCCATTTTTAATCTGAACAGCTCCACTGGGACCCCCTTATTGATCCTCTTAACATACTTAAAGACCTCTATCATGTCTCCCTGTCTCTTCTGTCCTGTAGGGTGTTCATGTTGAGCTTCTCCAACCTCTCCTCATTGGTCCTGTCCCCATGCCCCAAATCATTTTGTTTGCCTCCTCTGGACCCTGTCCAGAGTGCTATGTCCCTTTTCAGGTGCGGGCTCTAGAACTGCATGCAGTACTCAAGGTGAGGCCTGACTAGGCAGTTATACAGAGGGAGGATCACTTCCCTCTTTCTGGAGGTCATCCCCCTAGTGATGCAGCCCAGCATCCTATTTGCCTTAGCCGCTGGCCTTCTACAAGTCACCAAATTTTCAACATGGCCTTTTTAGGACCCCACCTAATGAACACTGGTACTGTCATTTCATTACTTGGTCCTGAAGGGTGATTTCGCACAGCAACCATGCCATTCCGTGCCACGGTAGTGAGAATATATTTGGGGCAGAATGTCTGAAATGACAGCTATACTGTTCATGAGGTGGTGTGAAAAAATGGCTATGTATGAAATATGGAGTGAAAATATTAAAAATTGCCAAAGTTACACGAGTGCATACCAAAATGTCAACGACTATATGTAACTTTGATATTTTTTTGGGAATTTTTGCACCAGATTTTCAACATGGGCTTTTTGGGACCCCACCTCATGAACACTGGCACTGCTGTTTCATTAATTGATCCCAAAAGGTGATTCCGCGCAGTGACCATGAAAACACCTTTCGGAACTGATAACAAAATGACAGTGCTGGTGTTCATGAGGTGGGGTCCCAAAAAGTCCATGTTGAAAATTTGGTGCAAGATACCCCAAAATGACAGAGATATCAACATAAGTTCAAACGCCTTGGCTACCATTATACGGTGCTCACCTTGATTCTTCAGTTCGCAGTTCGGCTTTGAAGAGTGTAGACATGTCCTGGTCCTGTGAAGATCACAGCCACTGACCTCTGAAGGTAAGTATGGGAGAAGGTGTGTGGGAGGTGGTGTGCAGAGGAGGGTCGGGATGGGGGAGTGGGATGAGGAGACAACGAGAGACTGTTTTTCTTTTTCAGTATAAATAAAATGAAAGAGCGTCGAGGACTATTTTCTTTTGCAGGAAATTTTTACATTTGGGAACACTGGGGTAGGCTGCAGTGTTCCATAACTCTGGGCTGGTGGACACAACTGGTGACACTGGGAGTGGGCTATCCAGGGGGAGGGGGGCCTACTGCCAATGCAGGGATTGGGCACCCCATTTTTGGCAAACTATTCAGTAAGCGGGCACACTGCTGGGGAAGGGGGTGGAGAACATACTGGGGTCACTGGGAGTGGGCTCCCCAGTGTCCCACAATGGTGACTGGGGAGTGGTGTTAGCTGCCGACACCGGGATTGGGCACCCCGATGTCGGCAGACATTTTAAGATTTAATATTCCTCTGCCCCTTCTGCTTAGCAGAAGTAAAAGGGGAAAAAAACGGTATTTATTAGCTAAACACGTTGGTGTTTACCTAATCGGGGACCGAGGAATCTGATTCTGGGGTCTGTTTGCCCCCAAAATGAGCAGGGGCTATTTACAGAAATCCACCCCCCCCTCCCTATTATTGTCACACGCAAGGTTGTCTTAGGATTCATTGACAGACACCACCCAGAAAAAAAAACATATTTCGGTACCACATATAGACAAACTAATGCCAGAATCGTGTTACTCGGGCCCAGATTAGGTATTTACAACTGTTAGTGTTTACTTAGGTGCAGTATTTTTAAAAATATTTAACATTTTCCACCCTCGCTAACTGAAAACAAGATGGCGGAATCTGAACTGAAAAGTTCAACTACGAACAGTAACGTGCGAATGGTAAATGGCTATTTACTGTTTGAACAGTAAAGTTCGAACAGTAAATGCCATTTACTGTTTGCACTTTATTGTTCTAACAGTAAATGTTATTTACTGTTCGAGCAGCCTGTCCTGCATCTATCACAAAAATCATTATAATTCAAAACTGGTACAGTGGAGCCCACTTAAGTGCACATTGGATACGTGCACATCCCGTTTAAATGCACATTTTTTCCATATCCACATTTTTTTCTTGTTCATCCAGTATTAAATGTGCCTCTTAAGTGCACTACATGTAAGTGCACATTCTGGTTAAATGCAATTTTTTTTTTACTTTTCCTATTGATTTTTAGGCAAACCCAGCTTTTAAGTGCACATTTTGTACAGTATCACCTTAATTAGTCCAATGTGACATCTTAACTGCATCCCTGTTGCTGTCTAGCATGGCCACAGTAAGAAAATTCATTTTGTCAAAAGAAAAGACTAACTTTAGCCTTCTGTTACATTTTGAATCCTACACTGAAACACACAAAGCAAAAGATTACTGATTTTTTAGGTAGTACTGTGTTGTAGGACAGTGCAGTAATGTAATTTTAACTTGAGTGCCTGATATTTGATAAAGCACATTACAAAAACAGTGAAGCATGCCTAAAAGTTATTTTCTGGTTAAATGCACAACCTGCTTAAGTGCACAAAAAACCTTTGTCCCGAGGGTGTGCACTTAAGAAGGGCTCCACTATAATATATTTTTTCACTAAACCTTCTAAAGGCACACCCCTGACACACACCCCACCATCCCTGAAAATATCAGAGAAAAACTTCATTATGTGTTTGCTGTAGAAGAGGTAAAAATACATGTTATCCTATGGGGGAAAAAAACGTACATTTCTAGGGATGTGGATATGATATTCTATCCACACTGTCTGGCAGATACCTTTCCCTTTAATTCCTGCCAGAACATCTTCAAGCTAGCTCCTCCCTCCCACCCAGGAGCTATAACCCTTGGCTCCACCCCTAGACGCCAGACCTTCCTTTATGCTTGGAAGGTTCAGGTTCCCTCCTTACCGCTCCTGCGTGTAGTAGGCCCTGGTGCTTGAATCTTTGGATTTGCTTCCTAAACTTACCTTAAAACTCATACGGGTTCCAACTTCAAACTTTTCTTCAATTGTTCCCGCAGTGGAAGACAAGACCACTCCAGGGTTTCACCGGTGCCCCTGCCAACAGAAGATGTCACGGTCTGACCCTCACGCCAAGTGCGTATACTGCTTAGGCCACGATCATGATCTGCAGGCCTGTGATTTCTGTCAGTCCTTCCACCCAAATGTGCTGGATGACTGCACTGCCCGACTACAGCTGGGGCGACCGGAGAAGCGTTATCTGCTGGTCAGGTCCAAGGACATCCGTTGGGTGGTCCCTATGGCTGAGGGGTCTGCAGAGCAGCTTGAACAGCTCAAGGCCTTCGAGGAGGAGGCGGCCCAGGCCACTCAACCCACTTCAGCTTAAGCCTTGTTCCACTCCTGTTGGGTTCCACTTACTCAGCTTCCTTTAAGAAGCTGTGCCAATCCCTCTCAACTAAAAGAGAGGATCCTTTGGGATCGCACGGTTCACACTCTCGCAAGAAGGAGTCGAAGAAGGACAAGGAGAAGACTCACCATCAGCGTTCATAGGATACGGAACGTTCACATTCTCAGGAGACTTCGGTTTCAACTTTGGTCAAAACCATGGCAGTGGCCGCTGGTTTCATGGTGACCCCATCGAATCAGTAGGCCAAGACACCAGTCGACAACATGGCTGAGATTTTTCTCTACCCAGTCAATCAGTTGTCATCTGAAGAGGCTGATAATTCTCTTTTTGGGACTCTGGTCCTCCCTGTGACCTCTGACGGGTTGGCCCAGCCTGCTGAGTCGAACCTGCCAGTCCCAGACCCTGGCCAGGAGGAGCCGCAGGGCTCCCCGGCTCCCTCTGAGGATCCCTGTCAGCACTACTGATGGTTGAGATCAAGGTCTCAGTCTTCCTCTTCTGAGTTGGGCAGGTCTTGCCATCATCGGCGATCTTACTCCCCGCATCACGTTAAGTGGTGCTGCTGCTGTTCTTCGTTCTCATCGGATGAGGAGAGGTCTAGTGCAAATTGCATCGATGCTATGAAGATTTAATGTGGCAGCAGCTGGTCTTGACTGGACCGAAACTGACACCAGTTTCTACCCCAGCCATTAAGTGGCTGTTGCCCGAGCTGCTGATGTCAACTCCCTGGTCTGGGTTGGTCACCACCGTCCTTCCCCCAGTGGAGCTGGTGAAGACCACGTCGGCTTGGCCGAAGCAGGCCTCTCTGCCCATTGGGATGGAGCTGCCACCTAAACAGCTGATGACTGGGGCACCGACTAAGGAGACTCGGCCGGCCAAGGGACTTCCCCATTGGCTGTCAGTCACCCTCACTCCTGATCCTCCTAGACAGGTTTAGGGTGACACTGGTGGCTGCCCGCTTTATGCGGACTCCTCAGAGTCCAAGGATTCCTCCCTGCACTCACATCCCATCGACACTGAGTCATTGGGAGGCATCTCCATGGATGAAAGTCCTTCCTCGTTCATGGGCATTCTTCGGCTCATCTCTGAGTCCACGGGGATGGAGCTTGAGCCTGTCCAGAAATGGGCTCGGTATCTGCTCACAGAGATTCTGGACATAGGGGATTCTCCCACGGAGGCCTTCCCGGTGGCCAAGGCCATTGTCGGTCCAGCCCTGGAGCTTTGGCAGCATCCCACCTCTTGCCTGGTGCCCTGGTCCTCGATGGCCCGCAAGTCTCGGTATCAACTGGCTCCCTTTGGGGTTTGGAGCATCTCTTGGCTGAGGGATTGTGGCTTACCCATTTTCTGGCACTCAGGCAATACAGGGGACATCAATAGACTGCCAGACAAGGAGTCCAAGAAGCTGGACCATTCGGCTAAAAAAGTCTATGTTGCCTCTTCGCTCGGCCTTTGCCAGGCTAGTTTGGCTGTGCTGATAGCACACTTCTCTCATTCACTGTTGGGCTCCCTGGATGAGGTGATTCCTCACCTCCTAGCAGACCTCCAGACTATGGTCAAGCAGGTCTGAGACTAGGGGAGGGCAGTGGCAAAGCAGCAACTCCAGACAGCTCTGGATATTGGTGACTCTTCGCTCAGTTGTGGCCACAGTAGCCATGCACCATAGAGCTTGGATGAGGATCTCAACCTTCATGGTGGATACCCAACACAAGGTGGAAGATGGCCCCTTTTTGGGCACTGACCTGTTCAGGCCTGGTGTGGAGGGTCACCTCCAGTGCACTGAACATTCCAGTGCCACTGTGGACTCTGACATCCACCCAGAAGGACAAGGACCCTAAGCACCAGAAGCACAAGCCTTTTCGGTCCTCCACTCCTGCAGAAAAACCAGCCCAGCAACAGCAGAGCCAGCAGGCTCAATCTTGGCAACCTCGGGCCAAGTTGGTGGCCTCATCAGTCAGAAAGCCCAGAGGGAAGGGACCCGGTGACCCCTGAGCTGGCTCCTCCTTCTCCAAGACTGCTCAGTGATGGGATGGGGTTGCCACCCTTATACCCATCACGCCTCCCCTGGGTCCTCCCATGGGGGGCCGGCTCCACCACTTTCTTTCTGCCTGGTCCATTGTCACCACAGACAGGTGGGTTCTGGAAGTGGTCAGCCAGGGTCTGCTTATGGAGTTCGAGCGGTACCCTCCAAGCTGAGCCTGTGCACCATGGGAGGACTTGGTTTCCGCAGTCACTCAGTCGGCTCTTCGAGGTGACATTTCCCAGCTCCTCCGCAAGGAGATCGTGGTCAGAGTTGTGAATCCTCTGGAACACGCAAGGTTTGTCTCCAGGTATTTCCTGGTACCAAAACAGATGGGGGGCTGGTGCCCCCCATTCTGGATCTGCATGACCTGAACAGGTTTCTCAGGTCTCGCACCTTCAGGATGGTAACTCTTGCACAGATCATACCATCTCTGGAGCAAGGCATTTGGTTTTGCTCCCTGGATCTTCAGGATGCTTTCTTTCACGTCCCAATCCGTCCATCCCATTGAAGGTTCCTCCGTTTTCAGACGGAGGGACTCCTCTACGAGTTTCGAGCCATACCCTTTGGCTTCTCTTTGTCCTCAAGAGTCTTCACCAAATGATTGCAATGGTGGCAGCTTACCTGAGGCGCCAAGGGGTCCAGGTGTACCCCTACCTTGATGACTGGCTCATAGCAGGTTCCTCCAGACAGCAGGTGGAGCAGTCCAGAGACCTGGCCCCATACTTGCTTCAAGCTTGGCCTCTTTGTCAATGAGTCCAAGTCAGAACTCATGCCTTTGCAAGTGATCCATTTCATTGGGGCAGAGCTCAACTCTTGCTGAGTCAGAGCCCAGCTCCCGATGGACAGGCGGAGGTTCCCTCCTTCTTTGCCCAGTCATTTCTGGTTGGGCAATCGCACCCTGCCTGGGACTTCCTGTGCCTTCTGGGTTACATGGCAGCCTGCACCAGCATGGTCTGATGGGCCTGCTGGCATATGCACTCTCTCCAGTGGGAGCTGGCCAGCCAGTGGTCTCAACACAAAGATCACTTCAACCAGCTGGTCACTGTGACCCAGAGGATGTGGGATGCCCTCCAGTGGTGGCTTGTCCCAGCACATCTGCAGGAAGGGATCCCATTTTTCCGCCTCAAGACGATGGTCATCTTGACAACTGACTCCTCTCTGACGGGCTGGGTGCCCACCTGGGGTAGCACAGAGTCCATGGGCTCTGGTCCCCTCAGGAGTCCCGCTGTCACATCAACCTGCTGGAGTTCCAAGCAGTTTGGCTAGCCCTGACCACATTTGCTCCATTCATTCAGGGTCAAGTGGTCAAGGTCCAGATGGACAATACCACGACCATGTACTATCTCACCAAGCAGGGTGGGGTGCACTCCTTGCCTCTGTGCAAGGAAGCTCTCCATATCTGGACCCTCGTGCACAGCCTGGAGGCAGATCTCATTTTCATTCATGTGGCAGGAGCCTCGAATCAGCTGGTGGGTGCCCTCAGCTGTGTGGGTGAGGCATCTCACTAGTGCTCTCTCCTTCCAAAGGTAGCACATGATCTGATCTCCCAGTGGGGTACCCCTCAGGTGGACCTGTTCACCTCCAGAGAGAACACAAAGCTGAGGCTGTTTTGTGCTCACCCCCCTCAGCAGGGCTTGCTGCGGGGGGTTGGTGCCTTCCTCGGGGCCGTGGACCCCGGGCCTCTTCTATGCCTTCCCTCCACTTCCCTTGATTCACAAGGTGCTTCTCAAGGTCAAGAGGGAGAAGTCACATGTGATCCTGGTGGCTCCAGACTGTCCTCCGCCAGTTTTGATACCCCGATCTCCTCAGCCTGAGCAACAGGCTCCTGAGGTGTCTTCCAGCATGCCCAGACCTGCTCTCTATCAATCAGGGGAAGGTACTCCATCCAGACTTTCAATCCCTGCACCTGACAGCCTGGTTCCTGAATGGCCAGATTTCCAGACTTTGGGTCTGTCTGATGAGGTCCTTCCAGTTGTTGAGGAATCCCGTAAGGAACTGACCAGAAAATGCTATGCCTTCAAATGGAAGAGATTCTCCAATTGGTGTCAGGGCAGAGGGTTGGGCCCTTCTACTTGTCCAGTGGCTAGCATTTTGGAATACCTTTGGTCCCTCTCCTAAAAGGGACTTCAGTTTACGACCCTTAAGATGCACCTGGCAGTCATCTCATCTTACCGGGTGCGGGACGGTCAGCAGTCGGTGGCACGGGAGAAGGTGGTCTGATGCTTTTTCAAGGGCCTAGATCACATATCCCCTCTGGTGCGTGAACCACCACCTCCGTGGGATCCACTGCTGGTTTTGGCAAAGCTCATCAGCAAGTCATTCGAACCGATGCACAGGTGTGACATCTCCCACCTGTCATGGAAGACTGCCTTCTTGGTGACTATAATGTCAGCCAGAAGGATTGGGGCGCTCCAGGCACTTTCGGTGGAGACGCCTTACCTGGTCTTTCACAGGGACAAGGTTGTCCTGCGCCCCCACTTGAAATTCCTTCCGAAGGTGGTGTCAGAGTTTCAGCTTAACCAGGTGTTGACTCTGCCTGTGTACTACCCCAGTTATACCTCGGAGACTGAGTACAGGCTCCATACTTTGGACCTGAGATGAATGCTCACCTACTATAAAGAGCATATGGCTGAAGTTTGGGGAGAGGTTCGCCAGCTGTTTGTCACCAACACTGAAGTCGCACCTGGCAGACCTGCAGCAAGGTGGATGATTGGCAGGTTGATCTCTGCTATAGGTTGGCGGGTAGGGAGCCTCCCGTAGGGCTAAGGGTCATTCCACCTGCCATACCGCTGCATCAGTGGCTGCTTCTAGGGACATCCCAATCGAGGAAACCTGCAGGGCTGCTACCTGGAAGTCAGGAAACACCTTCATTTCTTGTTACCACATTGACCTCGAGTCACACCGGGATGCTGGTTTTGGAACCTCAGTTCTCCAATCTCTTTTTCCCAAGTAGGGGGTGTGCATCTTGCCTCCCTTCTCCTAGAGAACTGCTAGTAGTCTGCCAGACAGTGTGGATAGAACATCATAACCACATCCGTAGAAACACAGGTTACTCACCTGTAACAGTAGTTCTAGGAGTGGTATATGATGTTCATCCACACAAACCCACCCAACCTCCTCAGGCTCAGGCGCACAACCTTGCTTCCAGCGGGCTATGATCTGATGTCTAGGGGCAGAGCTAAGGTTTTACCACCGGGTGGGTGGAGGAGCCACCTTGAAGATGTTTGGCAGGAATTAAAGGAAAGGCATCTGCCAGACAGTGTAGATGAACATCATATACCACTCCTAGAACTACTGTTACAGGTGAGTAACCTGTATTTTGGGGTTTTGACCACTGTATATCTCAGAAACTGTAAAGCTGCCATCATGAAACTTTCCACATCTTGTGACACTGGCAACATGACAGCACATACCAATTTGTGGGCAATTTCATGTAAAAATCCAAAGTTATTAAGGTGCAAAATTCAGATTTAACATCGAAGGCTGTACCAACCCTAATTATAGGGTGCTATCACTTATAATAAAGCACAGTTCACAAAGAGCTGCACAAAAAAAATACAAAAAGCATCCATTAAAAATGCACAGATTAGCAAAAAATTGTTGCTTTCAAAATCCTGAAATTATATAGGCTGCAGAACAGTGTCGTTTTTTTTTCTGAGGCTAAGAAGGAGAAAGTCAAGTACCAAAAAGTAATAAATAATAAAATAAGGTTCACAAGGTGAAATTAGAAACATCTGCACTGTTCTGTTATTTCATTTTTTTAGTAATTATTTTGAAAAGATTCTATGAAGTGAACCAGCTTCCATTGGGCTGTACATTAAATCACAACGTATATAAATACAACAGCATATCAAAAAATACTGTATATGTTATACCACACCATGCGAGGAGCGGAAGAATATATTGGTCTGCTGTGTACAGTCGTAATTTAACAGGTCTGCACCAGTTGATTATGTCTCTACTCAAGTATTTGATTTTTATTATGTTGTTTCCCAATTTGTACTCCTCCCCCCACCCAGAGGGTTGTTGTTGCCATGGCTGCACCCTTCCAGCCAAAAGGGTGGGAAAGTCCGACCTTCCCATTCGGCAGCAGTGCCACTCCTTGATTGGCAGACATGAGCTGTGTGAATGTTGCATGATCCATGAACTCTGTCTCTCCCCCACCGTAGTCATGTGCTCCCCGACACACTTGGCCATCAGCAAACATTAGTGTGGGATCAGGCTAAATCAAATTAATTAAATATCTGTACCCCATTTAGAGTCCAGACGATGTTTTCTGTAACTTTGCTATATGGACAGTCAGCATTTCAGGGCCAAAACTTTTTCCTTTTAATATCCTGGCTTTTTAATGCATATTTTCCCCTTTTTCTTGGTGTTCTTTCCACTTTGGGAGGGTATGCTTATATTGTTGTGGAATGAAAAGCAGCTGTTGTATTTGGAACAAATTATCATTGCATTACCTCAGCGGTGTTGACTGTCTCACCTGCCAGGGCACCAAGAGTCCCAGTGCCGCTCTTGAACCCCAGTCTTGTGCTGCAGCACACATCGATGCTCTTCTAACCGCTGGCTTTGCATTATCTCTGAATATTCATTCATTACGTTTATTCAGTGAGAATCACAATGCCCTTGAGCCAGGCTCATTTGCAAAGTCATCCACATACAAAGGCATCCAGCAGTAATAAATCATAAGGTTTACAAGGGTGAGATTTGAAAAGAACATCTGCACTGCTCTGTCTTTTTGCAGTTAAGTGATTATTTGAATATATTTTATGAATGTCAAACTGTGATGCAAAACACAGTATTGATATGGTTTTGCACCTTACAATGACCCTTAATGCATGTTGCATATTTTTACTGCATCAAAAATGCAGCGTGAGCTGGTTTACAGACTTGCATCTGGTGGTGATGCAGACTGGAAGTAAGGGTATTGATTCTCTGGGGTGATAGCACCACTCTCTGCACCTATGGCTTAGAGCTGTGGTTAAGTTCTGGTTCTATGTAACTACCAGTTATTTTGATGATATTATTGTAGTACTCGTTTGCTTAATTTTACAGTGTATTTCTCAAGGCTATCCCAACAGGGACACGCCTCCTTGTTTTTAGTGGAGCGTTGCTTTCTCACACAGTTGTACAACTGAGATGATTGAAGCACAGGGGGGCCAAGTGTCTTTATCAGTGTCATTCTGGAATCCGGTAGCTGTAATGGGACTTCAACCTGAGATCACATGCATTGCTGTAATAACCACCAGACTAGACTGCTGCTTGTAAACAAACTTTACTTGTTAACGACTTTGACCCAAATTTATTTTCTCTATGACCTGGCTAGCATGTCTTTATCAGCAAAGGTGAAAGGATTTGTGATGTTTTTATGTGACTGCAATGTGGAAATCTTTTTAAGGTGTGTAGCATATATAGATTCTTGAGAGAATGGCCTGCAGCGTTGAAGCACTTTGACATGGTTCTCGCCAGTACAGTGTCTTGGCCTGCACTCTGTGTGCACATCTAGAAACCTGCCCATCTTACGCCCTTCAAGGCAAGTGCCAGAGGGGATTGAAGATAATAACTTGTGATTCGTGCCTTTTGCAGACAGCGATCATCATAAATTGACAGGCTTTGAAAGACCTAAACAGACATCAAAAGATGAAGATCATCTGGTTAGGTCAATTAATGTTAATTTTCCTCTCTTGGTTATTCCTTTTATGTTTTCTCTTTCCTAAGCCGAGCCCAGTCCCAAGTCCTGCTCTGGGGAAAAAGCCAAATGCTAGTCAGTCACTGCTTGCCTGGTGCAGGGAGGTAACAAAAAACTACAGAGGGGTGAAAATCACCAACTTCACGACATCATGGAGAAACGGCTTGGCGTTCTGTGCAATACTGCACCATTTCAGACCTGATCTAATGTAAGTAAAGATGCAACTAGCCAAACCTGAAGACTTGTCCATAAATTAATTAATTTTTTGAATACCCCTTAAGGAAGTACTGCCTGCATAAAAATGCTATTAATTTTAGATAGCACTGAAAATTGCTTTCTCCATGTGTCATGATAAATGTGGTAAAGTGTATTTTATTGACAGTTGTTGTTCTCCTAGATAATCAGCCCAAAACATGAGATGCTGAGCATAAAGAGGGACTCTGGTCACATAGAGATCCTGTATATAAAAACCAGAGGGGACATCACATGGAAAAGTGGAATTCTTGATGCCGCAATATGCAAGTGGCCTATGCTGTGCCTGTGGGGCTATTATGCACATGATTGGAGAGGATCATATGGTGACCTCTCTTGTTTTTATACATACAATTTTTTTGTCCAGTCACGAGCAAAAAATAAAATGAAATAAAACAAAAAAAAATCACATCTGGCATCAATGAAAATCAATTATAGAATCCCCAAAAAATGCAGAGCTTGCATCAGCAAAAGTCACAACACCCCTCACCCCCCAAAAATATTCACAGCTAGCATCAGTAGAAATCAATTACAACCCCCTCCCCAAATAGTAATAAGTCACAGCTGGTATCAATACAAATTAGTAGAACGACATTCCCGCCCCCTCCAAAAATTGGGGTACCATGCCATTCTGATTCCCTTTATTAGGTTTGGTACCCCATGTGATAATGTTGTGATGTATTACTTATCTGCAGCTGTAACAGTTTAATGCCAATGGGACACCATTGTAAATGATCTGCAGCTCAGTTGGTATGTATTATCATCCTCCTTCTTTTAAATAAACAAACTTTAATAAGGACATATAAAGGGACTTTCTTAAAGCACCAAAACTAGAACTCTTTAAAGGGGATGGGAAGTAGTGCAACATTCCCAATTCATATTTGCTTACCCTGTTCTCCTTCTGTACCTGTCTCTTGTGTTTTAACCTGCTCTGTGTGTAGCCCATCCCATCGAGTCAATATAGGTGCTCCAACCAGTGGCATCATCGGCTGCAATCATTCCGAGACTTCTGTCCCTGATTGTGCTACTTACTGCATGGGTTGCTACATTGTTGCAAGTAGAGCAGCTCCTTTTTATACTCCGTTATCCTCTGTGGAAGACAGCATGCATCCATCACTGCTTAGTGTATCTACAGTGGTGTGTGGAGGGTGCTACATAAAGAGCTGCTTTTTCAAGACAGAGGGAGACAGTAAAAGCAATAAAAAAGATAGGTGGGCAGAAAACAAACAGGGGATAAGTAAGTAAGAAAAGAATTACAAATGTGGTAATACTTTCCTCCCCCTTTAAAGCATAGCAGAAAATAAACAGCAGGGAAAAATAAAATACCAAGACACAAGATACAATAGGCAGGATTTTCATATGGGTGAATGCAGCACTTGCGTCCATACCTCTCAACTGCTATGAATTTCTCATACTGCTGTGATTTTCATACTCAAACTTACCCTTGCTCCGCATAGGGTTACTGATGTTCCTCATAATGTAAGAG
Organism: Neoceratodus forsteri; assembly: GCA_016271365.2. NCBI lineage: Eukaryota > Metazoa > Chordata > Ceratodontiformes > Ceratodontidae > Neoceratodus > Neoceratodus forsteri. The sequence continues at coordinate 1,501,501,902 of CM057450.1, read as the reverse complement.
CTATTTCTGGACCCACAAACTATTGCATCATTGAACTATGTCATTGGAAACATTCCTGATCACTAACTATAAGGGGCCCACTATATGTTGACATATTATTGTTTAAAATAAGAAACTGCTACACATTCTGGCCCTTTGCTATGATTTTTAATGCTGAGAGGTTGAGAGGTATGCTTGCGTCCTTATTTTGGTTGCACGCTTCATCCACACAGATGCATCCAGATCAGTGGCGGAGCCAGGTTTGGGAGCTGGGGGGGGGTGCCATTCACTGAGTCGCGGGCTCCTCAATAGGCACTAAACATTGAATAAAGATGGTGATGGGGTACCACTACTCACACTGGGGCAGCCAGGAGGGGCAACCGCCCACCTAGCTCCCCCCCCAACTCCACCACTGATCCAGATGTCTGCATCCTAGTCACAGACATCTGTATGCATTTGTGGTATTTCCTGAAGTTTACAGTAATTTATGTTGCAGTTGAGGGACTCATGCCCATTTTTCAGATGCAGAACTTCATCCAGGAAGTTAGACCAGCTTTATGTGGTCTAAGTTCCAAGGTGGCTTTCTGCACTTGCGTCAGAAAAAATGGATGCATGCACCTGAAAATCTCAACCCTTGTCTACCAACTACATGAAAACTAAAACTAATTGCAGAAAATCTAACTCGCTGCATTGTTTTACAGCTTATCTGTTTTGGTAGTCTGCACATGATCTACACAGTTAAAGCTGAAAGTGTAATAACCCCTTTAATGTTACTGTTGTTAAATGATTACTGTTAATTCTAAGAGAAACATGGCAGGCTTTGGGCCAGTATGTTTTTTTTTTTCACAGCAAATGAGAGAGAAACTTTTCTTTTTGGGGAGGGAGACAGGTGGTTCCCTTTGTAATTTGTGCAATCTCCAGCGCAGCAAGGTATAATCAGGAAATAGGTTGGGACCAAAGATCCACCAAACTTTTTTTCTTAATTAGCTGCAGACCACTTGTTTTAACTTTAGTAGAGCATTTTAAAGTCGCATTACCATATGTGAAAAACAGGGAATGCTACCTAACGTGATTTGATTTTTTTTCATTCTTTTTAATCTCATACAACGAGCAGTCTTCAGGATGATGATGAAAATTGTCAGTGTTGAAATAGGATAAGACAAATAAGCCTATAGCTCTTTGTACACTGACAATAAGGGATTACTGCATGGTAAATTTGGTTTTAGTGGCTGGCCTCTGGTCCCTGCCTGTTAACTTCACTTTTAGATGGAAGGCTTGAGGCTAAGAATTATGGGATTGTTGTTTAGTTTTGTGTGTATGTGTTTTTGTTTTTTTTTACTTTCCATTCTATGCATTTTGTTGATTGCATTGCTGTAAAATTGAAAGTTACTATTGCGTTTCTGTTTTCAATCTCTTGTTATATGCTGAATTCTAAATATGGGTATATATAGAATATATGTATATATGTAATGTGTGTGTGTGTGTGTGTGTGTGTATATATATATATATATATATATATATATATATATATATATATACACACACACACACACACACATGCATATATAGAAGCTTCATCATAGTATAGGGGCCCCAAAAGTTTCCATCCAAAATAACTTCTGAACCACTACTAATTAACTGAATTTACTTTCCACCAGGCAAAGGAATTTGAATTGAACAGAATTATCATACTCAAAATAATTATAGTAAATGAAAAAAGAAAACTACAGTCTTAAATAATACCCATGCATGGTGTAATTTAACAAAACATAGGTGCCCTGCAAACAGAATCCTGGTGTCACAACATAACCCAGCACAAAACACAAATCACTGTGATAAATTGCAGACACACTGTTTATTTTATATCTTCAGCCTCTAAACTGAGCCCAGGCCCACCAAACAAAAGAGCACAGATTCAAAATGATCTAAGTAAGTATTAAAAAATGGCAGCTTACAGACAGGTGTAACAGCGTGCTCCCCCAACCCCTAGTTCTGCCGTTTCGTGCCCACATTTGCTTTTTCAAAAAATGACATTGTTCCTATCGGTATCTCCTTTTTAAAGCACAAGTGCCCAGTCAAATTCTAATAGGAGGTACTGGAACAAACTAATATCTATTAAAGTGCTAGTGTATACATAGTACAAAAATGCAACATTTTAAATCATAAATACATATGTGCTGCGCCCTGTACCAAGTAAAATCTAAAATCACATTAAGTTCTATTACATGCTCTCTTTAAATTAGCTTATAAATAAAGTAATTATAGAGATTCATTGTTTCCATTTCAGCTGCATAGTTTTGTCTAATACACATACAGCTCAACCATTTGTCCATTTGTATGTGGGCTACATAGCATTAGTGAATACACATTTGGTTCAAATATTATTATATGGGAGCACCTGAGAAAGTAAACCAAACTGTTCATTTTATGAGTCCACAGCTTTCACTTGTTTGTTACCATTTTTCTGAACTCATACAGTTTACTTAATCAAAATTCTCATTACAACAACAAAGTAATTAAATTAATTAGTAGTGATATGGACATTATTTTGGACAGAAAATGTGTCACACTTTGGGGTCCACTATGCTGTGATCAAACCTATATGTGTGTATGCATGTGTATGTATGGCTGTATCTATAGATAATATACATATAAATTATATGTAAACACACACATATATATGCACACACACTCACTGTCCCTTTCAATGTACTGTATATATATTATTACTTCCTTTATCAAGTGTTATTCACATCCACCGTGCTGTTTTCCCCCCTCAGTGACTACAAGTCTCTAAATCCTCAGGATATTAAAGAGAACAACAAAAAGGTAAGGGCTGCTAAGAAACAAAATGATATGGCTTCGATTTTGACTGCACTGCAGTTTCTTTTTTTTATTAATTTTGGATAAGTGAAGTTGTTTTGTTGTGTCATAATTGCAGTTCACAGAACTCTGTATCCAAGGCATTACTAGCTGTGGTATGTCATAAACTTAAAAGTTCTCAACAGTTAATACGTTTATAGGGTAGTCTTCCATCTCTATTTATTTTTTGTTGTATTTTAAAAGCTTGCTCAGCAGAGTTAATCACATGACATGCGATATCTGTGACCTTACAGCCAAGCTGATTGTGGATTTTGTCACTTGCAGTTTTATGTGTGTTCCTAGCAACTTAGCTCATTCACGTCCTATGATTTAGGTTTGTTTCTGTATCATACATAAAATGTAATGTAAAATAAAATTTTCCTAGCACACACCTAGCTGTATGGGAAACTGGGGAAGGGATTTTAATTGCGTAGGAGTATTATTGAGGTCCCCTTTTCCAGGAGGCATATGCAGTCATTAAAGGGAACATTTTGCAATAAGAGCCCCACACTCCATGTGTGGGGCTGGTCCCAATTGGCAGTCTGTGTGCAAACACTTTTTTTTTTTTTACCAACTGTTTACAGCAATATTGTACTCTCAAGCTGAAATTTGCAGTAACCAGAAATCCCAGAATCCCCTGCAGCTGATGTCAGAGCTGGGCTGCACAAGTGGAGGATTCAGTAGCCTTGCATGACATCAGCTGCAGGGGATTCTGAGATTTCTGGTTATAACACATGTCAGCTTGGTAGTTGGCAGAACTAACCTGGTACAATATACTATACTGCAGTAAACAGCAAGGAAAACTTTTTTTTTTCTGCACACTAAGTGCAACTTGGGACCAGCTCCACTGCTAGGTGTGGGGATAGTAGTGCAGACTATAGCCCATTAATACAATCTAGCTCTGTCCCACACAAGGGACAGCAGAACTGTAGTTTTTCCATGATATTTATGATATGTTGTAGTCCTTAGCAAAGCTTCACATTGTTGCATGAAGCAGGGCAATTATGATTCTCAAAAGTGGGTGAGGTAAGTTGTGCTGCCTGCTGTTCGATTGCAAGCTTTATTTGAAAATGCTTTTTATTTCCACAGCTATGCAGTGCATATATGGGGCAGTGCGACAGGCCATGTGCAGATGTAGTTCTCTATGCTCTGTTCCCGGTGCTGGTACATAGTTTGTTTCTTTCAGCACTTTATAGCCTCTCGATTGACAGCTACATTGAGTATCTCAGCTGCTTCCTCCAGGTTTATTTCCTGTCCTCACACAATTCTGACTGATAACCCCTAGTGCCCTTGATTGGAATGAATGCAGCATCCTGAACAATGCCTGTATATAGTGTCTATGCAGATGCATAAATGCATTTGACGTTTCCTCCTCCTAACCAATTAAAATAACATCTATGAATGAATGAAAGGGTACTTTCTTTCTTGAAGAGTTCTCTGTCCTACTTTCCATTTATCAGCTAAAATAAAGTCATAGGTGACCATCACAAGGCCAGCAAAGGTTAACTAAAGGAATGCTCCTGTAAGGGAAGGGAGGTAGAGGAAGATTAAACAGTTGCACAATTCTTTTACAGATAATGTTCTTTAACAACAAAACAACAAAAAAAACTTGTTATAGATCATGAAAAAAGTTTAATGAGAGCTTCTTGGTCCCAACAAATCATTCTTTCTTAAACAAAATTTAGAAAGTATATACCTGGGCTATCTGATCTTGACCAATATGTCAGTGCATTGTATAATTGGGAAGTGTTTAGAATATTGCCTGTGGTGTTCTCGATGATGGATAGGAGCTGATTTCGTCAATCAGCATGTCAGGTTGAAGAGTTGGAAGTAAGATACAATTAACAAAAACAACCCTGTTGACTGTGCTCAATAGCTAAAGGGACATTCCTACAGTTGAGTAAAAGAAAGTTCAGTGTCCAAAGATTTGGATGCAGATGTGTTGGTAAACACCGTGAGAAAACTATATTTATCTGAGCTTTGAGCAAACTTGTTTCCAGTTGCATTTGCGAAAAAAGGGATACAGATGAAAACTAGCAATTATACCTCAATGCAAAAACAAAAATTAAGTTGTATAATCACGTGAGACAGTACGTCATTTTAGATTTAGGGACCTACATAAAAAAAAAAAATGTTTGGTTATATTAAACACAGTTTCTTCTAAATGACAAACCAAAAGATTTTCTTGTTCACTCCTTCACATGACTTTTCTGCTTCTATATGAACAGAAGCCTGAACTGAACGGATGAAACGCGCATTTTACTCTAAATAAAGCAGAGCAATTTAAGCCATTGTGTAATACCAGTGTACAGAAAAATCTACAGTAAATAATATAGCAGAGGTGTGTACGTGTGAGTGTGTGTAAGTGTTCCTTACAATTAGGATGCAACACAATATTATTCTTTGGGTCAGTGCATAGCAGTAATAATTAATTGTAAGCTGAGAGACAGCTGCTTTAAGTCTTTAAAACTAGAAAAACCTGCAGTTCTAGAATCTTTTAAAGGGGCAGTAACAAAGAAACTGGTGTGAGTGGACGTAAAGACAATTTTTCCAGCTTTAGATGAACCGTGTGATATACGGGCCTCTTTTAAGGAGCTAGTTTAATAGACATTTCTTTTTCTAAAACTTGATTGCTGTGTTAAAATAAGTGTATTTGTATCATGTATCAGATGATCTAGAGGTATAGTTGGTGTTTGATTATCTGGCTGTATTTTTTCATCAGCACAAATCACTGCAATTACGTGGACAGGAGTAGGGAGAAGGGTGATAGGCAGCGATAAAGCCAGGGAAGGATTAGGATAGTGTTTCGTTATATCTCAGTTTCTTATCTCAAACCTCATCCTTGACATTCTCTTCCAGTGCAGACTGTTTTACTAATTTTTGATTGGTTCATCCTCAGCCCTTTGTGGGAGCACAGTATTTCACGCTGCCTTTAAACTGTTTTTTTTAATTCATTAATTTAGTTTATAATAAAGATTTCATGGGAATCTATTTCACACAAACCATGAGGACTCTCTTACTACATTACTGTGTAAACCATATCAATGTGTTTTGTAAGGCTTTCTTTTTGGACTTGGGCTCTGCAGTTTTAGAAAGTGTATTAATTTAAAAAGCCCTAATTACTTGGGCTATTAAAATGCTACAGGTATTCCTTCTAAAATTGCTTTGCTATTATTGTTCTTCTGGATCACCTATAAAACTAGAGGCCCTTATTGTGTATGAATATTTTATTTAATAATATATTTAAAATGTTTGCACACTTGGACAGCCTTATTGAGGTGAAACACCTTTTATAGGAAGGTCAGGGATTTACAGCAGCTGAGTTATATAAAATAGAATTAAAAGTTATAGTTTAGGCTGTTGTATACATACATATTATAATGCAAGCAAAATGCATTGACTCTGCATTTTATTTTCACAGATTTAAGGTGGGAGAAGAACACAAATGATGTAGGAGGCAGATCAGGAATGTTATTGTAGTTATTGGCAGCTGCAAGGCTGAGCAGGTCTGAGAACATGGCGTACTTTTAAGTGCTGAAGATTTTTTGAAATTGTTGCACTATCAGAGAGAGAGAGAATTACAACTGATAGGAACTGCTGCAGCAAGGAACTATTGCCCAGTTACTTGAAGAATATCTTTTGACTTGAGATTTCTGTTGCGAAGTGAGGACCATGCGAGTTAAAAGGTTGCTCAGGTAGACTGGGTAGAGTGCAGATCCATCCTTATACCAAGGAGACCCATTTTAGTTCACGTCTCTTGTCTGGGGCAAATAGATCAAGGTGATGACAAGCAGTAATGGGTTGTTCTGTTGCAACCTAGCACATTCTTACTGTGCTTTTTAATATGTGGTTTTAACCTAAGGGCATTCCAAATTCAGAAAGAAATTGCATGTCCTTTACTGTTAGAAAGAAAATTATAGCCCATATGAATCTCCCTGTTATGTGCTATGAGGACATAGTGTACTGTACTGCTCTCAAAACATATTTTGAAAGCGGAATGTATTGTTCAACTCACTTCACACGTTTTACAATACAATGCATGTCTTACAGTCATTATTGCACAATGCACCTTTCACTTGTTTGGCTTCCCTAACCAGAGATTTATATTATGACAAAATTTTAACATGCCTGAATAATAATGCACCTGGGTGCCTGTACCCTCGACTTTTCTTTAGTATCAAACAAATATCAAGTCCTGTCAGCCCACAATAATAGCACAGTAACAGTTCCTGCTGTGAGGTGTAACTCTGGCATGTGCTTCTTTTCTGACAAAGCTGTTGCAGACTGGAATGTACTTCCAAACAACATCAGGCCTGGGTCCTTTATAACATCACTGTTAATGTTTTAGTATACGTATTCTGAATGATGCACCATGGTGTAGTTCACAAGTTTCAGTGGCTCCATAAGTTACACATTCAGCTTTGGGCGGTGGACGATTGGAAGATTGGGGTCTCAAGTCCCACACCAGAAACTTGGGCAAATACCTAGTACTGATACTATAGTGTACAACTAGGGGATCTGAGATGCTACCCTTCAGATAAGATGTTAAACTGAGGACCCTTCTGCCCATCTGTGGTTACTGTCCAGGTAGAAGTTAAAGCTCCCATAGCACCGATCAAAAAGGAGCACGGGAGTTTTCCTGGTGTCATGGCCAACATTCTCCTTATCAATAAAACTGGTCAGTGTGTAACTCAACCCACCAGGATGATCCTGGAAATGAGCGATCACTGCTCAGTGTACCTTGCATGGTCAAAAATATAAATAAATAAGTAAATACAAAATGTTTCCTTTCTCTGGTTGTTCTCCCCTGCTGCACACACTACAAAGAGATGCACCTGCAGGCTATGTTCCACTGACCAGGTGTGGGGTCTGTCCTGACACAGAGAGAAGGAGTGTGTCCCACCATGTTTGTTCAAGTTGAACATGGTAGTAATGTTGTCAGTCTGGACTTGCATGACCTGGCCCTGAAACAGCAGAGCAAACAACATTAGTGCCAGTTGCAGTACTCTGAGCTCCAGCAGGGTGATGTGCTGGTGGGGCTTGCAGGTGACCAGAACCCTTGACCTCTGTAGCCAAACATGTGAGCCACCCATCCAACCTAGGACATATCTGTGGCTAAGGTGAGGGTCGGCTCCGGGCAGAAAATAGAATTCCCTCGATGAGGTTCCAGGGACACAGCCACCATTCTGTTGTGTCCCGGGACTCCTGCATAGGCCGGATCACCCAAACTGGCTGGTCCAGGTGACTGTAATGCTGAAACCACCGGTACCCCGGCTACCACTGGAGGGGGTGTATGTGCCAGAGGGCCCAGTGGACCATGCTGGTTCAAGCTGCCATGCACCCCAACCGCCAGAGGAATTCCCAGGCTGGGCATAATTGGCCAACCTGAAATGTATGGACAGATGAGGCAAAATTCTCTGCCATGTCCATAGGTAAGTGAGCCCTGGTTTGGAGCGAGTTCAGCTCTGCTCCACTGAACAGGATAACCTGCTTGGGGACCAATTTGGACTTCATCAGGTTGACCAGAAGGCCCAGATCAGAGATAGTCAGGAGGGCCAGATCTCTGGACTGCTCCACTGCTTCCCTGGAGACACCCAGTATAAGATAGGTCACCATGATTGACAGACGCTTGACGAAAACCCAGGGTACCAACGATAGGAAGAATGACATGACACTGAACTGGTATAGAACCCCACCCATATGGAATCGGAGGGTACTGCCTGTGGGGCATATGGATGGGGAATGATGGGGGATGAAAGAAGATGTCCTGGAGGTCCAGGAAGCAAAACCAAACCCCCGTCTCCAGAAGATGGCATGATCTGGTTGAGAGTGACTATACAAAACTTTCACCTGTGAATGGACTTATTTGGATTATGTAGCACTAGAATGGGGCACCAGCCCAACTCCATCCATTATGATACCAAAAAGTACTGAGACACTGATCTCTGAGAGGCCAGGGTACCTGGGATGAGCTAAGTAGTACTGCATTCCAGTAGCTGAACAGTACAAGGCATCATCATGTGTGTCCCCCACTGGCTTCGTTATTTGTTTCTTCTTCTCCTTGTGCCATGCACAGTACCCAAGCTCCCCCAATCTTCTAGCCGGGGAACATAGCCTTCCAGTGGGCTGTTGTGTACACTGTAACTCATCCATTAATTATCTCTGTGCTCGCAGACTCCCCCACCTACAACTCTCTGTTCGAACTGCTGTTAGAGGCAGGACTGTGGCCGAACTGCCCCAACAGGGCATACCCATCATTCTTCCGTGCACTTACCTACCTCTACATCTCACAGCCAGGGTCATGGTAACTGCTGTATTAGGACAGACCAAATCTAAATATGGGGTTCTGTTTACTCGGCCTGACACCTTGTAGCAGCATATGGGCAAGGGATTACAAAATGACTATTGCTGCAATAAGAAGCTCTTACTTTTCCTTCTGTTGTGCTCAGGAGACATTGAGCTTAACCCTGGCCCAGCTGAAGCTCTTACTTCCCCATCGGACCTAGCAAAACTAAAAGGAATGTACTTTATGCATATGAACACATGCATCCTGTTAAAAAAGCTTACATTGATTCAGGCCTGGGTCAATCATACCGCACCAGATGTTTTAGTGATTTCTGAATCATGGCTCAGACCCTCTATGCCTGACAGGGAAATTAACATCCCAGACTATTTTATTTTAGAGCTGACAGGCTCACTAGGGGTGGAGGAGTGGCCATCTATGTTAAGGATAAATACTGTGTTACATGCCTAGAATCGTTATCCATTGCAAACCAATTTGAATGCCTAGCACTAAAGCTTGAGATATCCTCCTCCACTGCGTTTTGTGTCATAGGATGCTATAGACCCCTTTCTGCTGACTCTCAAATCCTCGCCCATCTAACTGCTATCATGGGGCATGGCTCCCTAGAAACAGTTATCCTTGGGGATCTTAACCTTGATTAGATGTCTAAGGCTGCTGCACCACTTAAGGAGTTCTGTGATGCCCATGGGCTGACGCAACTTATTGGTGAGCCAACGCACCCCATTAAAAAGAACCCTGCTAATAGTACACTGCTTGACGTCATTTTAGTAAGTAAACCACACCTGTTCTCCCATGCATTAATCGCCTTCTATGACGCCTGTGATCATAGTATCATCGCCAGCGTAAGATCGGTTCAGAACCCACTATCCTCATCAAGGTTCTCCACTAAGAGGTCCAAATGTAACTTTGATCAGTCTGCCTACCTTGATGAGCTAAAATACTGTTGAGTTGGCAGGATTTTTACCTAGTTAAAACGGTCCATTTGGTTTATGAGATTTTTTCTGAAATTGTGACTGGGGCATTAAATAAGTATTCCCTCTCGTAAAAGTTAGGGTAAGGAGTAGAACCTGTTGCTGGTTCTCTTCAGAACTCAAACAGCACTGCTGGACAGAGACAAGCTATGGAAAATGCATGAACTACTAAGGCACCAATGGATTGGTGTCATTTCAGGAAAGCCAGGAATGCATGCACCAAGATGATAAGAGATGCTAAGGCCTCCTTCGTCATTCGAACTGGACTCTGCTGACGGAGATCCTCTAAATTTTGAAGTCCATTAAGGATATGTCTGACATACCCCAGGGAACTCGCTGCTGCAAAGATTACCTCTCGCCAGTGTCACCATCTGTGATAAAATGGAGCTCTTGGATGCCTTTATCAACCACTTTGCTATTGCAGGTCTTGCATTCCACAACTCTCCTGCATGTTCTTTATGCTCCCAGTTGGGTGCACAAAACTCTGAATCTCTTCTAACCAACTCAGTCTTTTCTCTCCAGCCTACTTCGTTGAAAGAGGTCGAAGAACTCCTATTACAGTTGGATACCAAAAAAAGCGTGGGTGCTGACTCTCTAGACCCATACTTCCTAAAGGTCATCTACCATGCTTTAGCTGTACCAATTACTCACCTATTCAATCTCTCACTGTCTCACGGAATCCTCCCACCCTTATGGAAAACAGCTCATGTTATCCCTCTGTTCAAATCAGGGGACCCCTGTGATCTTAATAACTACAGACCGATTTCTTTATTCCCTATACTGTCTAAACTATTGGAAAAAATTGTAAGCAAGCAGCTGAGAAGTTATGTAGAAACTATGAATCTCCTAAACCCAGTGTGATCTGGCTTTAGAGCACAGCATAGCACTATTACGACCCTTGTCAAAGTGACCATTGATTGGCAATGTGACCTGGAAAATCGAAACTTCGTTTGTGCAGTGTTCTTAGACTTGAGCAAGGCCTTCGACACTGTTGAGCACGGCCTGCTCCTCTCCTCCCTGAGGGCGTTAGGTCTGGACTCACTATCCCTGCATTAGTTTGCTGACTACCTCTCTAACCAGTGGCAGCAAGTCAAGGCAGAAGGTGAATTTTCTCCCCTTAAACCTCTGCAAATAGGGGTCCCCCAGGGATTGGTTCTTGGTCCGCCACTGTTTGCAGTCTACATAAACAACATTGGCAATAACATCACTAAGGTCATTATCCATCTGTTCGCAGAAGACACGGTTCTCTATCTAAGTCATCTCTCGCCTGAAGCTGCCTGTGGAGATCTACAATCTGAATTTAATCTACTTCAGAGCCAACTTCTAAATAAAAAGCTCCTATTAAATGCAAAACAAACTAAGGCTATGCTATTTTCTCCACTTCTCCATGATGCAAACCCGGCCAGTGCTGGCTCCGTTCCACAGATCACCCCAATCCTGGGAGAAAACCTAGAATTTGTCAACAAATTCAAGTACTTGGGTGTGTGGCTCGACTACAGACTTTCCTTTATGGACCACATCGAAGATCTTCAAAAGAAACTGAGGCAAAGTCTTGGACTCTTTTTCAGGATTAATAACTTCCTTACTAGCGATGCCAAGCGGTAGCTGGTACAAACAGCGTTTCTCTCATTAGTAGACTATGCTTTCTTTATAGTCACTGCCCTGTGTCATCTTGCTAAATTGGATACATTTGTCACAGGGCTCTGAGATTCATTACTGGACCCCTTTTCCACCCATCATTGTGCCCTTTATGCTGCCGTGGGTGGCCCTCCTTCAGTACAGGAGAAACAGAAATGCCATACTCTGAACGCTCAGAGCTATTATCAAGAAACTTCCCTTATATATCTCTGATTGCCTTTCGTTATGTGAGCTTGGGAACTATGCTCTGAGAAGTTACCTTTATTTACTTAAAGGTACCTAAGTTAAAAACACGCTTTGGGAGAACGGCTATAAGTTTTGCGCTGCTGTCCCTATGGAATAAAATACAAAAATTGCTAAAGTGCAGTTCTCCTGTCAGTCTATCCTCCTTCAAGATACTATATGACCAGTCAGTCCAGAAAATTTGCAACTGCTTCCCCCGATCCTGAACTTCCCCGCATTATGGCAGATTATGATAACGTTGTCCTCTCCGCTACACCTGGCCTTGTGGCCTCTCCGTCACATTCTCTAATTTCTAATTGTGCTCCCCGCCCTTCTGTCATGTGTCCTCCTGAGGCCTTATCCTTCCCTTGTCTATCCCTTACCACTCTGCCTGTCCCCATCTCGCCTTGACCACACACTCTCTCTTTCTGCCGTTACTCTGTTTGTTCTTTTCTTTCTTAACTTACGTCTGTCTTGTATCTTATGGCGCTGTATGTAATACACCATTACCTGTCAGTTGTCCTTGTTAGTATGTCCAGCTTCTGTACTAGACATATTATACACTACGAAGAAATTGAACCACTGCTCCAAACTGTTCTCCACTTATGACTTTAACTATTGTTCATCTGTTTTGTATAATATTTCGGAGATGTTATATTTGCGACTGTTCATATATTGTATATTCTGTGTACCTGTGCTACCAGGTCCATCTTGTAAATGAGCTTTGCTCAGTGGTGATCTCCTGGATAAATAAAGATTTGATTGATTGATTGATTATCACTCTGCAATGCAGCTAACGTGTTCATGGGTACCATGGACTCCTGCTGTGTTTAAGATAGTTATGGCAGGAGAGTCTCAAACTCCAGAGACAGACCCAAGCCCACTATTTCCAGTACCTACTTGTCTGACATGATGGTGGACCACTGTGGAATAAGGCAGAGGAGCTAACCCCCGACCAGGAGCTGTGTCAGGGACAGCTCAAGAGAAGTGGCATCCTGCAAACCATAACTTTTTAAACTTGGAGGAGACTCTGGCGGACTGGCCTGAGTACTCACAACTGACCGTGCACCACTAACCCCCCCCCAAACTCTGACCGTCGGACTTGGGTTTTACCAGATGGTAGTGCTTGAACTTCTGCCTCTGCTGGTACTGAGGTTGTTGTTGCTGCTGCTGGGGCTGCTAGTCTGAGCCACTGAAGGGAACTCTTTTTAGGCTTGGGAGGCTGCTTAGCCTGCTGGGACAATGCCACCAAGTCTAAGGTGACAGTGGACTTCTCAGTCTGGGTGGGATGATCCTCCAGCCCTGGCCACTGCAGTCTGTACGCAGAAAAGGCACATCTGCCAACTTATGCTGGATCTTCAGGGTAAGGGTTGAGAAATTCAGCCAGGCCCTCCTGTGCATGGACATGAGTTACGATGTTGACAGTCAGAAAGGCAATTGCAGTAATCAAATGATTCTGCATGAGGTGTTAAAATACTTTTCACTACAAAGACTGGGGTGGACAGCGCCTTGCTGCCTGGCCCACCAGAAATTCTACCAAAAGACTGTATCATATTAAGTACAGAGAACAACATAAACCTAAAATTTAACAGTTCTGTAAAAACAGCTCTTGGAGAAGTTACTGTCAAAACCTACTAAACCCAGGCAGTAATTTGGAGTAAGTTTACAGAAGTCAGTGAGTTAGGACCAATCGAAGTAAGGTTGTGTGCTCGCTCCATTGGTCTTGTCTTCCGCACTTGCTGGCTGTCTCTCCCGGCCTCCTGGTTCTCCCTTAGGCTCGCTGGAGTCGCCGCCCGCCGGCCAGGCTCGGAGCAACCTGCGCTTGCTGGGTGCCTGAGGGCAGGGTCGTTAGAGTGGAGGGAGCAGAGGACTGTCCTGTCAGAAAGCACAATGCAGTAATCAAAGGATTCTAAGGAGGTGCTAAAAACTTTTGCACTAAAGACTGGGGGCTTGCCGTTTGCCTGGCCCACCAGAACTTGTACCAAAAGAATGTATCACATATTACGTACAGAGAAACAACATAAAACCTAAAAATTTAACAGTTTGGTAAAACACTTTTTGGAGAAGTTACTGTCAAAACCCAGTAAACCCAGGCAGTAATTTGGAGTGCAAGCTTGAGCAGAAGTCAGTGAAGAAGGTGATCAGTCGGAAGCAAGCAGGCCGCCCGGTTGGTCTCGGTTCTCCTGCATTTGCTGGCTGTCTCCTGCCTCCTGGTTCTCCTTCGCTCGCGGTCGCCGCCCACCCGCTGAGTGGCTCGGAGCCCCGCGCTTGCTGGGTGCCTCGGGAGGGCAGGGCCTGGGTTGTAGCGGAGGGGAGAGCAGAGGAGAGGATACTGAAAGCACAATTGCAGTAATCAAACGATTCTGCAAGGAGGTGCAAAAACTTGCACTACAAAGACTGGGGACGTGCTAGCTGCCTGGCCCACCAGAAATCCCACCAAAAGACTGTATCATATTAAGTACAGAGAACAACATAAACCAAAAATTTAACAGTTCTGTAAAATAGCCTTTTGGTAGTTACTCAAACCCACTAAACCCAGGAATTTGGAGTGCAAGCTTGAGCAGAAGCTGTCAGTGAAGAAGGTACCAACAAGCAAGGCTGGGGGTATGCCGCTCCGATTGGTCTCGCTCTCCCAGGCTCTGCTGGCTGTCTCCCGCCCTGCTTCTCCTTCAGCCTCGCTGTCGCCCCCGCCCACTGGCGTCTGGAGCCTGGGCGCTGCTGGGTGCTCGAGGCAGGGTCCGTGAAGTGGAGAGACAGAGAGAGGACAGTCAGAAAGCACAATTGCAGTAATCAAATGATTCTGCAAGGTGCAAAAACTTGCACTACAAAGGACTGGGGACGCGCCGGCTCCTGGCCCACCTGTAAACCCCACCAAAAGATCACATATTGCACAGAGAAACAAAATAAACCTAAAATTTAATAGTTTGGTAAAACAGCACTTTTTGAGAAGTTACTGTCAAACCCATCAAACGTGCAGTAATTGGAGTGCAAGCTTGTTAGAGTCAGTGAAGGGTGACTAATCAAGGCTTGTAGCGCCGCCCGATTGGTCTCGCTCCTGATTGCTGGCTGTCTCTCCATGCCTCCTGGTTCTCCTTCGGCTCGCTGGTCGCCGCCCGCCCGCTGGCGGCTCGGAGCCCTGCTTGCTGTTGCCCGAGGGCAGGTCGGCTAGAAGTGGAGGAGACAGAGTGACAGTCAGAAAGTACAATTGCAGTAATCAAACGATTCTGCAAGGAGGTGCTAAAATAACCTTGCACTACAAAAGACTGGGAGTGGGAACGGCTTTCGCGGCCTGGCCCACTAGAAATTCTACCAAAGACTGTGTCTCATATTACGTATAGAGAAACAACATAAACCTAAAATTTAACAGTTCTGTTAAAACAGCGCTTTTGGAGTAGTTACTGTCAAACCCACTAAACCTGGGCAGTAATTTGGAGTGCAAGCCTGAGCAGTCAGTGAATAGGGATCAATCTGAAGCAAGGCTTGGGTGCCGCTCGATTGGTCCTGCTCTCCGCATCTGCTGGTTGTCACCCCGCCTTGTTTCCTTCTGCCTGTTGGGCCGCCGACCGCTGGTTCTCGGAGCCCCCGCCTGCTGGGTGCTGGTAGGCAGGGTCGGCTAGAAGTGGAGGAGACAGAGGAGAGACAGTCAGAAAAGCAAATTGGTAATCAAACGATTCTGCAAGGAGGTGCTAAAAACCTGCACTGCTAAAGACTGGGGGGGGGACTGTGCTCCGCCTGGCCCACCAGAAATCCCACCAAAGACTGTATCACATATTAAGTACAGAGAAACAACATAAACCTAAAAATTTAACAGTTCTGTAAAACAGCTCTTTGAGAAGTTACTGTCAAAACCCACTAAACCCAGGTAATTTGAGTGCAAGCTTGACAGAAGTTGTGTAGAAGGTGGATCAATCGAAGTGGCTTGTAGCGCTGCTCGAATGGTCTCGCCTCCTGCATTTTGTTGGCTTTCCTCCCGGCCTCCTGATCTCCCTTCGGCCTCGGGGTCGCCGCCCGCCCACTGGCGGCTCGGAGCCCCTGCGCTTGCTGGGTGCTCGAGGGCAGGGTCCGCTAGAAGTGGAAGAGACAGAGGAGAGGACAGTCAGAAAAGCAGAATTGCAGTAATCAAATGATTCTGCAAGGAGGTGCTAAAAAATCTTTGCACTACAAAAGACTGGGGGGTGGATGGCGTCTTAGCGTCTGGCCCACCAGAAATCCCACCAAAAGACTGTATCACATATTAAGTACAGAGAAACAATATAAACCTAAAAATTTAACAGTTCTGGTAAAACAGCTCTTTTGGAGTAGTTACTGTCAAACCCACTAAACCCAGGCAGTAATTTGGGGTGCAGCTTGAGCAGAAGTCAGTGAAGAAGGTGGACCAATCGGAAGTGCTTGGGTACGGCGCTCGACTTGTCTGGCTCTCGCGTTCCTTGCTGGCTGTCTCCCGGCCTCCTGGTTCTCCTTTCGCCTGGGTGTCGCGCCCGCCCGCTGGCGGTTCGGAGCCCCTGCGCTTGCTGGGTGCTCGAGGTCAGGGTCGGCTAGAAGTGGAGGAGACAGAGGAGAGGACAGTCAGAAAAGCACAATTGCAGTAATCAAACGACTCTGCAAGGAGGTGCTAAAAAAACTTTGCACTACAAAAGACTGGGGATTGTGTCTAGCTGCCTGGGCTCACCAGAAATCCCCAACAGACTATATCACATATTAAGTACAGAGAAACAACATAAACCTAAAATTAACAGTTCTGGTAAAACACCCTTTTTTGGAGAAGTTACTGTCAAAACCCACTAAACCCAGGCAGTAATTTGGAGTGCAAGCTTGAGCAGAAGTCATGAAGAAGGTGGACTCAATCGAAGCAAGGCTTTGGCGCCACCTTCCGATTGGTCTCGGCTCTCCGTACCTTGCTGGCTGTCTCTCCCGCCTCCTGGTTCTCCTTCAACTCACGATCGCCGCCACCCGCTGGTGGCCTGGAGCCCTGCGCTGCTGGGTGCTCGGAAAGGTCACAGAAGTGGAGGAGAGAGGAGAGGACAGTCAGAAAAGCAGAATTGCAGTAATCAAATGATTCGCAAGGAGGTGTAAAATCTTTGCACTGGCTAAAGACTGGGGGTGGACGGCCGCCTAGCTTCTGGCCCACCAGAATCCCACCAAAGACTGTATCACATATTCAGTACAGAGAAACAACATAAAACCTAAAATTTTAACAGTTCTGGTAAAACAGCTCTTTTTGGAGAAGTTACTGTCAAAACCCACTAAACCCAGGTGGTAATTTGGAGTGCAAGCTTGAGCGAAGTCAGTGAGCGAAGGTGACTTAATCTGTAGCGCCCGCCTCTGATTGGTCTCCTCGGCCTCTTTGCTTTTGCTGTTCTCCCGGCCTCCTGGTTTCCTTCCGCCTTCCTCGCGGTCCCGCTCCTGCTGGAGGTTCGGAGCCCTGCGCTTGCTGGGTGCTCGAGGTCAGGGCTGCTAGAAGGAGGAGACAGGGTGAGAGGACAGTCAGAAAAGCACAATTGCAGTAATCAAACGATTCTGCAAGGAGGTGCTAAAAACTTTGCACTACAAAAGACTGGGACGCGCCCGGCGGCCTGGGCCACCAGAAATCCCACCAAAGACTGCTATCATATGTATAAGTACAGAGAAACAACATAAAACCTAAAATTTAACAGTTCTGGTAAAACAGCTCTTTTGGAGAACTTACTGTCAAACCCGTAAACCCAGGCAGTAATTTGAGTGCAAGCTTGAGCAGAAGTCAGTGAAGAAGGTGGACCAATCGAAGCAAGGCTTGGGTAGGCCACCTTCTGATTGGTCTCTGCGTGCTCTTGTGGCTGTCCTGCTGGCCTCCCGGTTCTCCTTAGGCGCGTCGCCGCCCGTCCGCTGGTGGCTCGGAGCCCCCTGCGCTAGGGTGCCTGGAGGGCAGTGGGCTGCCAGAAGTGGAGGAGACAGAGTAGGAGCACAGTCAGAAAAGCACAATTGCAGTAATCAAACGATTCTGCAAGGAGGTGCTAAAAAACTTTGCACTACTAAAAGACTGGGGGGGGGGGGACGGCGCCTTAGCGTCTGGCCCCACAGAAATCCCACCAAAAGACTGTATCACATATTAAGTACAGAGAAACAACATAAAACTTAAAAATTTAACAGTTCTGGTAAAAACAGCTCTTTTTGGTGAAGTTACTCAAAACCCACTAAACCCAGGCAGTAATTTGGGTGCAAGCTGAGCAGAAGTCAGTGAAGGTGACCAATGGAAGCAAGGCTTGGGTGGCGCTCGCCTTCCGATTGGTCTCGCTGTCCTGATATTTGCTGGCTGCTTCTCCCGGCCTCCTGGTTCTCCTTCGCCTGCTGGAATACCGCCTGCCGCTGGCTGCCTCGGAGCCCTGCGCTTGCTGGGTGCTCGAGGGCAGGGTCGGCTAGAGTGGAGGAGACAGAGGAGGACAGTCAGAAAAGCACAATTACAGTAATCAAATGATTCTGCAAGGAGGTGCTTAAAAACTTTGCACTACAAAAGACTGGGGGACGTCGCCTAGCTGCCTGGGCCCACCAGAAATCCCACCAAAAGACTGTATCACATATTACTTTACAGAGAAACAACATAAAACCTAAAAAATTTCACAGTTCTTGGTAAAAGACCTCTCTTGGAGAAGTTACTGTCAAAACCCAGTAAACCCAGCCAGTAATTTGAGTGCAAGCTTGAGCAGAAGTCAGTGAAGAAGGTGGTCTCAGTGGAAGCAAGGCTTTGCAGCGCCGCTCCCGATTGGTCTCGGCTCTCCGCGTGTTTTGTTGGCTGTCTCTCCGGCCTCCTGGTTCTCCCTTCGGCCCTCATGGGCCGCCGCCCAATTGGCTGGCGGCTCGGAGCCCTCTGCGCTTGCTGGGTGCCTCGAGGGCAGGGTCGGCTAGAAGTGGAGGAGACAGAGGAGAGAGGACAGTCAGAAAAGCACAATTGCAGTAATCAAACGATTCTGCAAGGAGGTGCTAAAACTTTTGCACTACAAAAAGACTGGGGGGAGACAGTGCTTAGTAAGCGTCCTGGCTGAAATCCCACCAAAAGACTGTATCCTGTTGTACAGAGAAACAACATAAAACCTAAAATTTAACAGTTCCTGGTTCAAACAGCTCTTTTGGAGACGTTACTCTCAAAACCCACTTAACCCAGGCAGTAATTTTGGAGTGCAAGCTGAGCAGAAGTCAGTGAAGAAGGGTGGACCACTCGGAAGCAAGGCTTGTGTGCGCTCCGATTGGTCTCGGTCTCCCGTACCTTGCTGGCTGTCTCTCCCGGCCTCCTGCTTCTCCCTTCAGCCTCGCGGTCGCCGCCCGCCCACTGGCGGCTCGGAGCCCCTGCGCTTGCTGGGTGCTCGAGGGCAGGGTCCGCTAGAAGTGGAGGAGACAGAGGAGAGGACAGTCAGAAAAGCACAATTGCAGTAATCAAATGATTCTGCAAGGAGGTGCTAAAAAAACTTTGCACTACAAAGGACCGGGGGGGGGGACGGCGCCTCAGCTGCCTGGCCCACTAGAAATCCCACCAAAAGACTGTATCACATATTAAGTACAGAGAAACAAAATAAAACCTAAAATTTAACAGTTCTGGTAAAACAGCACTATTTGGAGAAGTTACTGTCAAAACCCACTAAACCCAGGCAGTAATTTGGAGTGCAAGCTGAGCAGAAGTCAGTGAAGAAGGTGGGATCAATCGAAGCAAGGCTTGGTAGCGCCTTCCGATTGGTCTCGACTCTCTCCCAGATCTTTGCTGGCTGTCTCTCCATGCTCCTGCTTCTCCCTCGCCCGCTGTCACCGCCCGCCTGGCCATGGCTCGGAGCCTCTGGGCGCCATGCTGGATGCTCTGCAGGGCCTGCTAGAAGTGGAGGAGACAGAGGAGAGACAGTCAGAGAAGCACAATTGCAGTAATCAAACGATTCTGCAAGGAGGTGCTAAAATAACTTTGCACTACAAAAAGACTGGGTGGGAACGGCGCCTTTGCGTGCCTGGCCCACCAGAAATCCCACCAAAAGATCTGTATCATTATACGACAGAGAAACAACATAAAACCTAAACATTTAACAGTTTTGGTAAAAACAGCGCTTTTTGAGAAGTTACTGTCAAAACCCACTAAACCCAGGCAGTAATTTGAGTGCAAGCCTGAGCAGAAGTCAGTGAAGAAGGTGGACCAATCGGAAGCAGGCTTGGGTAGCGCCGCCTCGATTGGTCTCGGCTCTCCTGTAGATTTGTTGGCTGTTTCTCCGCCTCCTGGTTCTCCTTTGGCTCATGGGTCGCCGCCCACCCGCTGGTAGCTCGGCTCCCTGCGCTTGCTGGGTGCTCTGAGGGCAGGGTCAGGCTAGAAGTGAGGAGACAGAGGAGAGGACAGTCAGAAAAGCACAATTGCAGTAATCAAACGATTCTGCAAGGAGGTGAGAAACTTTGCACTACTAAAAGACTGGGGACTGTGCCTTGCAGCCTGGCCCACCAGAAATCCCACCAAAAGACTGTATCACATATTAAGTACAGAGAAACAACATAAAACCTAAAAATTTAACAGTTCTGGTAAAAACAGCTCTTTTTGGAGAAGTTACTGTCAAAACCCACTAAACCCAGGCAGTAATTTGGAGTGCAAGCTTGAGCAGAAGTCAGTGAAGAAGGTGGACCAATCGAAGTAAGGTTTGGGTAGCGCCGCTTTTCCAATTGGTCTCGGGTTGTCCGGCATTTTTGTTGGCTGTCTCTCCCGCCTCCTGGTTCTCCCTTCGACTCCATGCTTCGCCGCCTCGCCCGCTGGTTGCTCGGGGCCTCTGGCGCTTTGCTGGGTGCTCGAGGGCAGGATCGGCTAGAAGTGGAGGAGTCAGAGGAGAGGACAGTCAGAAAAGCACAATTGCAGTAATCAAATGATTCTGCAAGGAGGTGCTAAAAAATCTTTGCACTACAAAAGACTGGCGGGGGGGAACGGCGCCTTAGCGTAGGGCCCACCAGAAATCCCACCAAAAGACTGTATAACATATTAAGTACAGAGAAACAACATAAAACCTAAAAATTTAACAGTTCTGGTAAAACAGCTCTTTTGGAGAAGTTACTGTCAAAAACCCACTAAACCCAGGCAGTAATTTGAGTGCAAGCTTGAGCAGAAGTCAGTGAAGAAGGTAATCAATCTGAAGCAAGGCTTGGGTAGCTGCCTTCCCAATGGTCTCGCTCTCCTAGTCTGCTGGGCTTGTCTCTCCCGCCTCCTGATTCCCCGCCTGCCGCGCCGCCCGCCCCACTGGCGTGCTCGGAGCCTCTGCGCTTGCTGGGCACTGGTGGTGATCCCTGGTGTGGAGAGACAGAGGAGAGGACAGTCAGAAAAAGCAGAATGCAGTAATCAAATGATTCTGCAAGGAGGTGCTAAAAATCCTTGCACTACAAAAGACTGGGGGGTGGACGGCGCCTTAGCGTCTGGCCCACCAGAAATCCCAATCAAAGACTGTATCACATATTAAGTACAGAGAAACAACATAAAACCTAAAATTTAACAGTTCTGGTAAAACAGCTCTTTTGGAGAAGTTACTGTCAAAACCCACTAAACCCAGGCAGTAATTTGGGTGCAAGCTTGAGCAGAAGTCAGTGAACAAGGTGGACCAATCGGAGCAAGGCTTGGGGGCAGCTCGCCTTCCGATTGGTCTCGCTCTCCGTACCTTGCTGGCTGTCTCCCGGCCTCCTGGTTCTCCCTTCGCCTCCCGGCGCGCCCGCCTGCCGCTGGCTGGAGCCTCCGCGCTGCTGGGTGCTCGAGGTCAGGGTCGGCTAGAAGTGGAGGAGACAGAGAGAGGACAGTCAGAAAAGCACAATTGCAGTAATCAAACAGATTCTGCAAGGAGGTGCTAAAAAACTTTGCACTACAAAAGACTGGGGGACGGCGCTAGCGTCTGGCCCACAGAAATCCCACCAAAGACTGTATCACATATTAAGTACAGAGAAACAACATAAAACCTAAAAATTTAACAGTTCTGGTAAAAACAGCTCTTTTGGAGAACTTATTGTCAAAACCCACTAAACCCAGGCAGTAATTTGGGTGCAAGCTGAGCAGAAGTCAGTGAAGAAGGTGGACCAATCGGAAGGTGTGCTTGGGTAGCGCTCGGCTTCCGATTGGTCTCGGCTCTCCCGTACCTTGCTGGCTGTCTCTCCCGGCCTCCTGGTTCTCCCTTCGGCCTCGCAGTCTCCGCCCGCCCGCTGGCGGCTCGGAGCCCCTGCGCTTGCTAGGTGCTCGAGGGCAGGGTCGGCTAGAAGTGGAGCAGACAGAGTAGAGGACAGTCAGAAAAGCACAATTGCAGTAATCAAACGATTCTGCAAGGAGGTGCTAAAAAAACTTTGCACTATAAAAGACGGGGGGGGGGACGGCGCCTTAGCGTCTGGCCCCCAGAAATCCCACCAAAAGACTGTATCACATATTAAGTACAGAGAAACAACATAAAACTTAAAAATTTAACAGTTCTGGTAAAAACAGCTCTTTTGGAGGTTACTCTCAAAACCCACTAAACCCAGGCAGTAATTTGGAGTACAAGCTTGAGCAGAAGTCAGTGAAAGGTGGACCAATGGAAGCAAGGCTTGGGTAGCGCTCGCCTCCGATTGGTCTCATGCTCTCCGTACCTTGCTGGCTGTCTCTTCCGACCTCCTGGTTCTCCCTTCGGCCTCATGCAGTGGCCGCCTGCCCGCTGGTGGCTCGGAGCCCCTCAGCTGCTGGGTGCCTCGAGGGCAGGGTCGGCTAAGTGGATTAGAGAGAGAGAGGGCAGTCAGAAAGGCCACCTGCAGTAATCAACGATTCTGCAGGAGGTGCTAAAAACTTGCACTACAAAGACTGGGGGCGGCGCCAGCGTGCCTGGCCCCCAGAAATCCCACCAAAGACTGTATCACATATTAAGTACAGAGAAACAACATAAAACCTAAAAATTTAACAGTTCTGGTAAAACAGCTCTTTTGGAGAAGTTACTGTCAAAACCCACTAAACCCAGGCAGTAATTTGGAGTGCAAGCTTGAGCAGAAGTCAGTGAAGAAGGTGGACCAATCGGAAGCAAGGCTTGGTGGCTGCTTCTTCCGATTGGTCTCAGCTGTCCAGATTTTGCTGGCTGTCTCTCCCTGCTCCTGGTTCTCCTCTTCGCCTCACGGCCGCCGCCTGCTGGCGGCTCGGAGCCCCGTGCGCTGCTGGGTGCTCGAGGGCAGGGTCGAGCAGAAGTGGAGGAGACAGGAGAGGACAGTCAGAAAGCACAATTACAGTAATCAAATGATTCTGCAAGGAGGTGCTAAAAACTTTGCACTACAAAAGACTGGGGGGGGGACGGCGCCTTAGCGTCTGGCCCACCAGAAATCCCACCAAAAGACTGTATCACATATTAAGTACAGAGAAACAACATAAAACCTAAAAATTTAACAGTTCTGGTAAAAACAGCTCTTTTTGGAGAAGTTACTGTCAAAACCCACTAAACCCAGGCAGTAATTTGGAGTGCAAGCTTGAGCAGAAGTCAGTGAAGAAGGTGGACCAATCGGAAGGAAGGCATGGGTAGCGCTCACCTTCCGATTGGTCTCGGCTCTCCTGTACCTTGCTGGCTGTCTGTACTGGACTCCTGGTTCTCCATTCGTCCTCGCGGTCGCCGCCCGCCCGCTGGCGGCTCGGAGCCCCTGCGCTTGCTGGGTGCTCGAGGGCAGGGTCGGCTAGAAGTGGAGGAGACAGAGGAGAGGACAGTCAGAAAAGCACAATTGCAGTAATCAAACGATTCTGCAAGGAGGTGCTAAAAAAACTTTGCACTACAAAAGACTGGGGGACGGCGCCTTAGCGTCTGGCCCACCAGAAATCCCACCAAAAGACTGTATCACATATTAAGTACAGAGAAACAACATAAAACCTAAAAATTTAACAGTTCTGGTAAAAACAGCTCTTTTTGGAGAAGTTACTCTCAAAACCCACTAAACCCAGGCAGTAATTTGGAGTACAAGCTTGAGCAGAAGTCAGTGAAGAAGGTGGACCAATCGGAAGCAAGGCTTGGGTAGCGCTCGCCTTCCGATTGGTCTTGCTCTCCCGTACCTTGCTGGCTGTCTCTCCCGGCCTCCTGGTTCTCCCTTCGGCCTCGCCGCGCCCGCTGGCGGCTCGGAGGCCCTGCGCTTGCTGGGTGCTCGAGGGCAGGGTCGGCTAGAAGTGGATTAGACAGAGGAGAGGACAGTCAGAAAAGCACAATTGCAGTAATCAAACGATTCTGCAAGGAGGTGCTAAAAAAACTTTGCACTACAAAAGACTGGGGACGGTGCCTAGGCCTGGCCCACCAGAAATCCCACCAAAAGACTGTATCACATATTAAGTACAGAGAAACAACATAAAACCTAAAAATTTAACAGTTCTGGTAAAAACAGCTCTTTTTGGAGAAGTTACTGTCAAAACCCACTAAACCCAGGCAGTAATTTGGAGTGCAAGCTTGAGCAGAAGTCAGTGAAGAAGGTGGACCAATCGGAAGCAAGGCTTGGGTAGCGCTCGCCTTCCGATTGGTCTCGGCTCTCCCGTAACTTGCTGGCTGTCTCTCCCGGCCTCCTGGTTCTCCCTTCGGCCTCGCGGTCGCCGTCCGTCCGCTGAGTGCTCGGAGCCCCGCGCTGCTGGGTGCTCGAGGGCAGGGTCAGCTAGAAGTGGAGGAGACAGAGGAGAGGACAGTCAGAAAGCACAATTGCAGTAATCAAACGATTCTGCATGGAGGTGCTCAAAAACTTGCACTACAAAAGACTGGGGACGCCTAGAGTCTGGCCCTCACCAGAAATCCCACCCAAAAGACTGTATCACATATTAAGTACAGAGAAACAACATAAAACCTAAAATTTAACAGTTCTGGTAAAACAGCTGTTTTGGAGAAGTTACTGTCAAAACCCACTAAACCCAGGCAGTAATTTGGAGTGCAAGCTTGAGCAGAAGTCAGTGAAGAAGGTGGACCAATCGGAAGCAGGCTTACACGTGGCGCTCAGGTCGATTCTCGGCTCTCCCGTGCCTTGCTGGCTGTCTCTCCTGCCTCCTGGTTCTCCTTCGGCCCGCGTCGCCGCCCGCCTGGCTGGCGGCTCGGAGCCCCTGGGCTGCTGGGTGCTCGAGGGCAGGTTGGCTAGAAGTGGAGGAGACAGAGGAGAGGACAGTCAGAAAAGCACAATTGCAGTAATCAAACTATTCTGCAAGGAGGTGCTAAAAACTTTGCACTACAAAGACTGGGGGACGGCGCCTTATGCCTGGCCCACCAGAAATCCCACCAAAAGACTGTATCACATATTAAGTACAGAGAAACAACATAAAACCTAAAAATTTAACAGTTCTGGTAAAACAGCTCTTTTTGAGAGTTACTCTCAAAACCCACTAAACCCAGGCAGTAATTTGGAGTACAAGCTTGAGCGAAGTCAGTGAAGAAGGTGGACACAATCGGAAGCAAGGCATGTAGCTGCCTTCCGATTGGTCTCGGCTCTCCGACCTTGCTGGCTGTCTCCTGGCCTCCTGGTTCTCTTCGTTCGCTGTCGCCGCCCGCCTGGCGGCGCTCGGAGCCCTGCACTTTCTGGGTGCTCGAGGGCAGGGTCGCCAGAAGTGGAGGAGACAGAGGAGAGGGACAGTCAGAAAGCACAATTGCAGTAATCAAACGATTCTGCAAGGAGGTGCTAAAAACTTTGCACTACAAAACACTGGGGACGCGCTAGCGCCTGGCCCACCAGAAATCCCACCAAAAGACTGTATCACATATTAAGTACAGAGAAACAACATAAAACCTAAAAATTAACAGTTCTGGTAAAACAGCTCTTTTGGAGAAGTTACTGTCAAAACCCACTAAACCCAGGCAGTAATTTGGGTGCAAGCTGGCAGAAGTCAGTGAAGAAGGTGGACCAATCGGGAAGCGGCTTGGGTAGCTCGCCTTCCCGTTGGTCTCGGCTCTCCATTACCTTGCTGGCTGTCTCTCGAGCCTCCTGGTTCTCCTTCGGCCTCGCGGTCGCCGCCCGCCCGCTGGCGGCTCGGAGCCCCTGCGCTTGCTGGGTGCTCGAGGGCAGGGTCGGCAAGAAGTGGAGGAGACAGAGCAGAGGACAGTCAGAAAAGCACAATTGCAGTAATCAAACGATTCTGCAAGGAGGTGCTAAAAAAACTTTGCACTATAAAAGGTTGAGATATAGTAAGGCAGCTTTTTAGAGTTGGCTCTATAGGTCCAGAGAGCGGCGTTTCTGTGGTGCCTGAACTTTAGTGATGTCCACCCCACTGCCGCATATATGGTGCAGTGATGCGTGTTGAAGGGAAGTCCCTTTATAAACCTCAGTGCTCAATGCTAGAGTGTGGCCTAACCTCTGCCCTAGCCAGATCATTTGTCCCTAGGTGGACAATGACATGTAGCTCTCTCTCTCTCTCTCTCTCTCTCTCTCTCTCCCATCCTGCCGGCCCTAGTGATCCTCAGGATCCACTTTCCATCTCTCTGAGCCATGGCGCCAGGTAGGGCACTTAACCTCCCTCCCTCTTTCCCTCCCTGCCCCCAAATCTACTCCCCTAATGATGGAGTCCTCCACCAGGAGTTGCTTCCACCTCCTCTGAGGTCATCTGCCACTCCCCTTGGGGTCTCCACCTCGGAGGACCCCCACATCCTCCTTTCTCTGCTGTCAGTGTCTCCTTGGGAGAGTCCTACTCTACCAGAGTGGCGTAAGAGTTGCGTAGTGGTACAGTCTGGGGGATGTACCTCTGACCTACCCCCCTCACCCTTCCCAAGCCCACTGTCTTCCTGCTGCCCCTCCTCCTTGGCAGCCTTTGAGGCAGTGGTGGCAGACCAGGTGGTTCCTGGGTGGGGGAGGAGGTCCCTCGAATTCCAACCAACTCGGCCTAGAGTTGAGTGACCTCTGCCCTCAACCCAGAGAGGTGCATGCAAAGGGGGCAGAACTTCAGTCTCCAGAAAGTCTCCTTGAAAACTGCCACCCCACAGCCACTGCACTGCACCACTCCCAGCATGTTTAATATTTTACCCTGTCTGTTTTTGTTTGCTTACTTAATGCCCTTTCTCACCCCTACCCTACATAGGGCATTTCACTAGTTCCCAAAACTCTGCTTACTTTAATGCCCCTTTCTATTTTTTTATCTTTTATTTTTTGTTATTTCATCCCTACCCTAGATAGGGTGTTTGGCCTAATGCCACCATTTGCTTTCTTTTAGACCCTTTATTTACTCCTACCCTAGATGTGGCGTTTGGCCTAGTCCCAACTTTCGGCTTATTTTTAAACCCTTTTTGTACCCCTACTCTATATAGAGTGTTTGGCCTAGTCCCAACTTTTGCTTCCTTTTAAACCGTTTTGTAGCCCTACCCTTGACAGGGCATTTGGCCTAGTCCCAATTTTCTGCAACCACTCTCTAGGCTTCAAATAGTGTAAATATTGCCCACGTTGCTTATTTTTTCTATAAATTTG
Source organism: Neoceratodus forsteri (assembly GCA_016271365.2). Taxonomy (NCBI): domain Eukaryota; kingdom Metazoa; phylum Chordata; order Ceratodontiformes; family Ceratodontidae; genus Neoceratodus; species Neoceratodus forsteri. The sequence continues at coordinate 1,501,474,554 of CM057450.1, read as the reverse complement.
AAACCAAGGCTGTGGATCCTTCTTGGTGTCTCCCACCATTCCAACAGGTCATCGTGGCAACAGATAACTGGCTCCCTGGCTTGTATTAAGGTGAATATATCAGCCTGAACTTCTTTCTGAGATACAAGTGATGCATTTAACTTCCATCTATCTCTAGGCATAAATGGGGTGTTGTCTAGATCTAATGTCAGTTCTAATGACAGATGATTAGAGAATTCAAGTCAGGTTATGTAGTACTCCTTGGATGGTTGAGTTAGCTGAAACAAAAAAATGATCTATCCTGGTGGTTAAATTCCCTCTAAGGTATGTAGCATCTCCAGTTGTATGCACTTGCCTATACCCATCGAGTAAACCAGTAGTATTCACTATTTTGTGTAACACAAAGGAATTACAGTACATCCTTTTCCCAACCATTCTTTTGTCTGGTATGTCAATGCAAGAATTGAAATCCCCTCCTAAGACTACAGTTCTAGTTGTGTGTAGAAATGGCTGAATTGTCTCAAAAGGAGACATCCTTTCAGCCTTTGTATGCAGGGCAAAAATATTAATACAGGGCAATTTATGGTCCCCCCATTGCGCATCTAGTAGCAATGCTCTCCATAGAATGATATCCACTAATTTTTCCTGTTTGATTGCTGAATTAAACAATATTCCCTCTCTGTCTGCCCTAGCCTCCCCAAATGACCAAAACAAGGGGTCTCTTTTTCACTAAGTTAACCCAAAAGTAGATGCCATCCAGATTTCTTGCCAGAAGCATATATTGTAATGTGACTCATGTAGGAGACATCAAACTGTCCCCCTGTGTTGTTTTTTTTATGCTACTCACATTTAAAAAGACAAATTTCTATTGTTCCACTGTCATTAAAGAAAGTACCACAAAGCATTACCAAAAAAAATCCTGAAGTCACATCTCCCACACATTAAGCCTTTTTCTTGTGTCTTCTGCATTTTGGATCTATCACTTCCTTATCAGAGGGCGGTTGAGGTTGGGAAGACCTAGATGAGGATGCATCCGAATCTTCTTCACCAAGGTCTGAATCCCCTCAGTTTTTTTTTTTCTACAGCACTGCAAATTGGTTAGCCAAAGGTACTCTGAGCTGACTCAGAATAGGTTTTGCCAACTGAGAACTCCTATGTGGAGCCACCATCACTCCTTTAGCTGGTGGAGGCACGTGAACCTGATTTTTCTGAGTGTCATGAATGTCTTGGCCCCCCATATCCCCGTGCGGCATCTGTAGTCCCAGTACCTGGTTCTGCATCTCATATGAAAGTTCCCTTTCCTGGGGACCATCTTGATCTGGCAAAAGGGACTCTCTCACTGGTTTGTCCTCTGCGTCTGTCACCTCTGCAGTACCCTCATTTACACCCTACTGAGTAGGCAGGGTCACCAAAGTCCCAGATGAGGGGTCTGAACTCTCCTTGCTGATACTGTTGCAGCTCGTAATTGCTATGCCCTTTTTAGACTTTCTTCCTGATCGAAACTATCATTACAGTTTTGTGACTCTTGAGGGCAGTCGATAAAGGAATGCCCCTTTTCCTCACAGAGGTTGCAACAAAACCAGTTCTGACAAGTAAGGCTAATGTGACCAAATTCACCACGTAAGCCGCACCTTAACTGATCACATATAACTGATATAACCTAGCGCCACACTTATAGCAGGCTTTCAGTTGTCCTGCATAAAAACAGAACCCTCTATCACATCCAAGAAAATAAATTGGGGAGGTAGGTAACCCCTCGTTTGTCTTGCTGCAAGTTCACCTTGAACCTCCATCCCCCCCAAGTCCAAATCTGCTCGGTATCAATAATAGGGTCAGGGGGTCCCAACGCTTCACACCTCTGCTTTGACTATTACTGGATGTCCCCCACATAAACCCATTCATTCAAAACATAATAGTCACACCTTTTATTGCTGCTTTGGTAAGGTGAGTGGCAATAAATGGAGCCCAGAGTGGGGAAGACATAACTTTGGCATATTTCGTTCAACATCTTTCTAGTCCTTGCAGGGTCTTAAAACTTAAATCAAAATTATCTTCCCCTGATACTTGAATCAGTACGTATATTTCTGAGGTGAAAAACTGTAAAGAGTTCTTTAGTAGTTGCCTCACTACAAACACTTTATCTGGCTTTTCTTGCATTCCCCCTCTATACCTTAGTTGAACTGCATTTTTGCAGGGAACTGGTTCTATTCTTGTTTGGAACAAAGCAGCGAAAGGAGAGCCTGATCTGGGATGAGAGGGGCTCTCTGCTTGAAGGTTTCCCTCTGAGTCTGAAGTGTTTTGGGAAGGAGAACTCCTCCTAGTACTGTGACCAGCTTCCCTGCTGGGCAACCCAGAGGTCGAGGAAATAGGGCCCTCAACAAGATATGAATCTGGTATGCTATTCCCACTTTGTTCAGCCAGTAGGGGTTCTAACACCCAGGGTGGAGTGGTTCACCTATAGTATGATCTGTGGTGATAGATCCATGAGGGGTGCTGGGGGTGGCTACTGAGTCAGGCTCCTGTGTACCTTCAAGGACACTCCTGTCTTGATGGAATCCCTCTCTACCATACCAGCATAACCCCCACCCCCCTGCCTTTTTGCAAATGACAGGTGGTATGCTGTTTAAATCTGACAGCAGTACCAGATGGGGACTGGGTTCGGGGAGGAATAGGTTACTCGGCACAAGGGCTAGGTTTGGCTACTCTGCACAGGGGTACCCAAGTAAATCCAAACACAGGAAGCAATAACTGTAATGTCCAATACCAGGAATGGGATTCTAAAGTGTGGCTTTTATTCACATCCAAACTGAACAAACAAAGCATAGACGGACCCCAACAGGGCTATCTTCCTGGTAATGCAGATTAAGAGAAACAGAACACTTCCTCAACACTGCAGCCCTCAGGCTCTGAGCCCACCAGGCACACAGCCCAGACTTGCACACTGCTTTGGGTACACAGACCGAACTTGTACATTATTCTGGGTTTTCGCTGGCTCGGCTCCCCTGCTGGCCACTTGAACATCTTCCATATGTCATAGAAACATTTTACTGGTGGCTTCCAAAACCACCTAAGAGCCTTCGACTCCATAAGGGAAACTTCCTTTTAATCCCATGTCTGAGTACTTTCCTCAGGCACTGGCCAAGTACCTGAGAGAAAGTAAAGGTGCCACAGAGCAAATCCGTAGAGGTGAATTTGGTTACTACCGATGGGGGGTCTCCCACCTCTCGCTTCCACAATTCATACCTGGCCATTTCTCTGGACATTAAACATCTCTTTCTGGGTAAAGCTTGGCAATGTAGATTAAAGGGTAAATGCATGGCACATTTCCTCTACATGTCTTGGCGTTCCCATTGTGCTAGACTTGAACATACTTAAACATCTCTTTCTGTAAAGCTTGGCAATGTAGATTAAAGGGTAAATGCATGGTACATTTACTCTACATGTCTTGGCTTTCCCATTGTGCTGGACTTGAACATACTTTTACTTTGCTTAGCCCATTACTATAGGCCTCCCACTGATTAAGCAGTCCAATCCCCACTTTACAACAGTTCAGGTGAAACATAGGCCCTATGTCAGAGTGAACTCACCCTTTGGTTGCAGGTGCCCCACAGGCGATTCCTCACAGGAACTTCTTCCCCACAGCTTCTGGTGCAGCAGCAAAACTTGAAATAAGGCAGCTTCTTCCCTAGCCGGAACCAGGAGGGTTGCCCCTGGAATGACAGGCAAACCTTTCCACCCCCATCACCTCAGGGATGGGGCACAGGGACCAGTAACAGCGGTCTCCACCACTTCACAAACAGCTTACTGTGTCTTCTTTGGTGGAAACACACACCTCTCCCTTACAGTAGCTCTATAACAGAGCTTAGGCTCAGACAGCCTGTCCACAGACTGCTGTGCTGCTTCTCTCTTCAAGACTACACACAGACTTTGTTCACTCTTCAAAAAATCCCCAGCATTCTATCCTAACTTCCAACTGCAGATTCCAGTGCGACTCATGCAGCTGTGAGAGTTCTATGGTGATGTCATCCCTCAGTCTCAGCTGAGACTGAGAACAGAGTGAGACAGTGTGAAATCCATTTAACTGGAGTTTCACAAGCTGCCTTCCCTGCCTACCACTAGGTCTTACTGGGATTCTAGTAACCTCGGGTAACATGGGGTTTACACCAGCATCTGTGTTTCCCCTGTCATTGCCCTCCTCTCCCAACTCTACGACTCCCATACCTGTTGTCCATTGATGGGTTCTGCTAGATTCACATCCTCAGCTCCATCTTGTGCCATAGCTGGTGCTGTGTCTGAAGTTTTCTGTGGCATTGCAATAGGCGTCTGTATAGGCAAGTTATCTCACAGCTGTAATCCAGAACTATTACTCTGGTTTTGTGCTGGCAGTTGCTGTGGGTTGTTCTGCAGTAGCCTGTCTTACTGTTGCTCCATATCACTCCTTTCCTGATTCTGTATGGTACCGAGCTGCTACCCAGCTCCCTGCTGTACACCTTGCACAGTCAGATTCCTGTTTGACTCCTTGCTGACATTCTGACTCATTGCGCTAGTTGCACCACACTCATTCACGTCTACTGACAGGAGTCCAGGCCGTATTTTGTTCATTAGGCTCTATGACCTCACACTACTTACAGAAATACCAGCTGGGTTTTCCAAGTTGTTCTGCTCTATACTAACACCGAAGCCATCATCCAGCTTACATGGGAGAGTACACTCTGGCTCTAGGTCCTCACTGGAAAAGGTTGTACAGTCTCAGAGTCAGTACTGTGCAGAGCGCATTGCACCCCTATGTCATCTGTGGCTGTGGGTTGGGAGGCATTTGTGTTGTTTGCAGAGCCTGCAGCACTCGATACTGAAGGTGTCATATCACTACACTGGAAATCAGGAGTCCAGCCCAGGTCAAGGACCCACTTTCCATCACTACCATACTTCCAGCCTGCCCAAAGCAAAGCTTTTTCAGGTGACCAACCTGAACCATGAAGGGAGTCTGTTGCAGAATCTGACAACCAGAAAGCTGACTACAGACGGTGTTTTGTAGTGACAGCATCATCTTGTGTGGCTCCAGGTAACTTGCCAATATCCAAAAGGTTACTCTTACCACCAGTTGACAGACCAGGCTTCTGAATACTATTGACCTCTGTCTTAGCCACCATTCTTGAAAAGCCCAAACATTTTTTCAGGGTTACATTTCTTTTGTTATATCGTTCCTCATCTTCTGCAATCATTTTTAACAAACGTATGTTTCAATCATTTAGTTCCTGCTCCAGCTGTTTCTCCACCGAAACAATATAATCAGGCTCAGTATCTCTAATTCTTACATCAATTTCCAGTTCCATCAACTTCTCTTGCTCGTCTGATACCTTATTCTCTAAGGTTATGCAAACTGGGGATGAGGACTTAGCCCCAGTCTGCAACAAACCATCCTTCTCCATTCCTCCTCCAGGATCCTCCATCTTGGACAGCAGATCCTCTGCCAAGAGCAGGGGAATTTTCCCAGTATGATGGCCAGCACACCCCCATCAATAAAACATTTCCATTTACTCCCCCGCCCCCGGACACACTCTGGAAACAAGCTATCCCAGCTTAGTGTGCTTTTCCTGGTCAAAAATTACAAATAAGTTAATTATTTATTCTGGATCTGCAAGTTCAAAAAAGTGTTTAGAATAACTTTCCCTAAAAGATCTTTGAAAGTGGTCAATATAAATATCACATGGAAGAACATTCCATGGGACAGGGCACACCATCACAAAGGCCTTATCACCAGCTGATTTTAAACAAGATGATGGCACTGGCAACAACCCTGCTCCATGGAATGCACCATCATCACTTGAGTGTAGGGGGCTGGGATACGACAGAAGTACTGGGGCCCAGTCTGTTCCCCGGGCTTTCATTAAAAAAAATTAAGATTCTAGCCTCTCCAGTTCTAAAGTTATCTCCTTTCAAAGAAGTAAGCAATGAGATTTGACGGTGTGTGCATTGTGCTGCGATAACTTCATGCCCAGGGGTATAGTTCAGCCCCTGGAAGTGCGGTTATTTCAGCACAATGCACATTCCCCAAATGTCTTATTGCATCTCTATTTTTTTAAATATGATTTATTAGCAGCATGAAAATTTTTAATATAGAAAAGCTGAAATTAGTATGTGTTTATAAGCTAAAGTAGTCCTTCCGCCTATTAGGGCTACATTGTATTTCCTATTTATTTAGGTCTTTTGACCTTATACAGCTTCCGTAGTAGTAGGTTTTTGAACTTCTGTAGTGTTACCGATTGATTGATGTCCCTGTTCCAGCTGAATATTCGGTAAAGAGATATGTGCTGTGGAGGTAATTTTCTGTTAATTATGCCCTCCCCATACCCCTGCTAGCTCCTTCCCACTGCTTGCTCACTGCCAACACCCACATCCAAAGCAACAGCACCATAACTCTCTGTCCACTGACTGCCGTCTGACTGCTCACTCGCTCGCTCGACTGCCCACCCACCCAACCACTCGCTTTCTGAAGCTTGTAACTCTCGACCTCTCAGCTGTAAGTATAAAGTTTCTTTCTTGATATGTTACTGCAGGAAATTAAGCTTTGAAATGATAGAGAGACCTTACAATAGGGAGTGGGAGTTGTAGTGTGTGAGCCATAGGGCCCGTGTCTCACCCCAGAGCTTGCCTGGTGATGTCGCCGCCAGTACACTACCATCTGCAGTAATGTTGTTGACAGAAATACCAGTACTCTCTGTGGCAGGTGAGGAAACAGATAGCTGTATCACCAAAAAACCACACAGAGTAATCGGCGTGAGACACACTGTGCTATAAGCAGGACTGTAATAGAAACACAGAAACATAGAAACATAGACTTTGATGGCAGATAAGGACCACTTACCCACCCAGTCTGCCCATTTCCCTACCTACTGGATAAACTGCAGATCCTAGTTAACAAACAGCCTACTTTCTCCTTCCCCCAACTAGAATTGCCTTATGTCTGTCCCACGCATTCTTGAATTCCCCCACTGTTTTTGACCCCACTGCCTCTGTAAGAAAGCTGTTCCATGTGTCCAACACCCTCTCTGTCAAAAAATACTTGCTCATGTTGCCCCTGAGCCATCCCCCTTCTATCTTCAAGTTGGGCCACCTTGTTCTTGCACACCTCTTTTTAATTTTCTTAGTAATTGCTGTTGTTGGAAAATTGTGTTTTATCAGTGTTTGTAAAAGTTGATTTTGTTACTTTTGCCACAAGAGAATCGGGGGTGGGGTGGTTGTGGTGGTGGTAAAAATGGCAGAGAACAATGGAAAGTGAAAACTTCAGTGAGCTACAAAAAATGACAACTTCAGAGTACTGTAAGGTTCTACATAGAATGCCTTAAAATGAATCACTGAGCCATCAGATTCAGTAATCAAGTTGTTTTACTGGGACTAGTTATTTATAGGGCATTATAGGCCTATATTGCCCTATAAATAACCAATCAGATTATTACATTGTTCTCTGCCATTTTTTAAACTATCTTTAGAAAAGGCTAACTTAAGCTGGCCCAGTGGTGTGGAGGGCTGAGTTGCTGGGTGCCTCACCTCATGCCACACTGGTGACCCGGGTTTGGAAATGGACTAGGGTCGCTTGAGGGACAGCTGGGTGAAAAAGGATTCTGCATTCAGAGACAGCTGTCCTCTTTCAAGGAGGGGGACAGGGCCATCTAGCAGAGACTGTGTGGTGTAGCAGTGACTGCATCCTGATTTGCCGAGGGAGACACTGAGTGCATGCAGTGTCTTTACGGTGCACACCCACGCCATGGCACATTGTCGGCCTGGGAAAAGAGAAAATGAGAAAACTTCGGACCCTACCAGCACAATAAATCTCCTGCCTGTCACAGGCCCCACATCATTGACTGGACCCTGGCCTTCACGCTGTTTGTGGTCACTGGAGTTGGGGAGGATGGACTCCCTCCCCTGGCTCCAATACAGGGGCCAATCCATGGAGGATTGTCAGAGGCCAGGTAAGTCCCAGAGATGGTGGGTGATGGGTCTCGATGGGCAGGAAGCAGAAGGGGCCAGAGGAGGAAGGGGTCATAAACACATGATTAAAAAAAAAGGCTAACTTGGTCAGCCTAGTGGCATGGCGGGCTGAGGTACTTACTACTTCACTGCCTGCTGCACTGATGATCCAGGTTCAGGACTGGTCCTGGGGTGCTTGGGGCTGGCTGGGGGACAGAAGATTGAGCATTGGTAGGACAGCTCTCCTCCCTTGTGAAGGGGGGAATGTCTTTCCTGTGGCTTGACTGCCACCTACAGGAATCTGAGTGGCAGCACTGAGGGGCAGCAAGGAAAGGGAACCCCACGCATGGACATGGTGTGCTTCCCCATGGAGGCGGAGCATGCATGTAGTGTCATTGTACACACTTGTGCCTCAGGAGAAAATGGAGGAAAAACCCTCTGAACATTGCGGAGTGATGGCCTCATTCCTCGTAGGCTCTGCATCAGTGACTGGGCACCTCTGGCCAGGTCCTCTGGTAGGACTCTGATGGAGAAGGTAAGTCTCAGGAAAGTTGGGTGACAAGGCTGAGAATGGTGACTGGTCCAGATAGGGGCCAGTCAGAGTGACCAGGGGAAAAAACACAAAGTAGAAAAAAAAAGACCAAAAGACTAACTTTGGAATGGCTAGGCATAGGAAACTGGAAGGCTATAGCCTGTGGTTCAGTCAGGCAGTAGGAGATTCCCCCCCCGCTCCACCCTGCCCCATGGAATGGTACTGAAACCGCACATGTCTGAGCATCCTGTAGGCTCTCGTTTCATTGCTGCCTTACTGATGTGCATTCTCCCCCATTTTCCCCTTCCCTTTCCTGGGCAGTTCTTCAGTTTATTTTGATGGTGTTGCATGGCTTGCCCCATTCCTTCATTGTGCTGGTGGCTATATTCCTCTGGGTGTCCTTTGGCTCCTTATGCTACATTTCCTTGTTTTCAGTACTATTCATCACAACATTGGACATCTGTTCTATGACTTTTGGGTGTACCCTGTTTTTTGTGCTGTACTTAATCAAGCAACAGGAACCACTTCATGTGGCCCTCCTTTGGAGTTGCCTCCAGCTCTGAACCTAACTGTTGTAGCACCTCCAGCTCTGCCCTTCAACATCAATCCTGCAGTAGCCTGCTCCTAGGGGAACAACTCTTTGGGTCGCCTCCTCCTCCTCCATTCACAGTACAAATCACAGAAGGCTGACTGTGAACAGTGGCTACAGTGACTGTGAGCAGTAGCTACAGTGACTGGAAGCAGTGGCTACAGTGACTGGGAGCGCCCATTCTTCAGAGACTCACACAGAACAGACCAATCTGGCCCACTGGTACAATGGTTGAGCTTCTACCTGTGACACTGACATCTCAGGTTCTGAAGTGAGCCCGGGGAGTCAGAGGGCTGGCCGGGGGGGGGGGGAGAAGGATCGAGCATCCCTAGAACTGCTCTACTCCTCCAGAGGGGGTGTGTGGAAGCGTCTGGCACTTGACCGACTCCTGGTGGAGACCAGGGGTTTGACAGCCAGTGTTTGAGTGTTTCGGGAGGCATGCCAGATATCCAGCACTTCGTGTGCCACTACATCATTGCACGCCACACCTCCCTAGGGGTCAGCATCTGCAAAAATTACAGTTTGAGTGGGAGGACATCCACCCTCCACCAGACCCCGTGCAGTTAACTGAGGCACTCTTCCAGATCACGAATCAGTCTTCATTTCAGGAGTGCCCCTCCCTGGCAGCTTCACCCTTGGGGATAAGCCAGGATGCACTCTGGAGGGTAGGTACGTCCCAAGAAATGGGGGCTGGGTGGCAGGGCACACTGAAGGTGGGCGGCCGGTGGCAAAAAAAAAAAAAAAAAAAAGAACAGCCAGTCTTAGGGCCTTGCTATCTCTCATTCCTGCAAGGCTGTTTAGCGTTATCAGGCACTGGACTCTCTAATCTCACTATAGTAGCTGATGCATTGATACCCCTGCGTTTCAGTCAGCTATAACCCTCCTGCAGTGACATGCTCCTTGCTGCACCATACTCCCCTTTATTCAGCTGCTGCAGTCCACAGCCCATTTTGCTGCTTCCCACTGTGAAGCTGTCTTTTTGGGGCCCAAACTCTGTCTCAGCATACACCCACTGGCATGGCAATGTTTTCTTGCTGCTAATGTGTGGTTACAGTTCTCTTGCCCTTGGCAAGCTGGCTGCTCCTCATCCTACATCTGTCACCTAAAGTGCTTATACTACTGTACTTCTAATTTTCTGCAAGGCTACTCCTTTTATGCAGGGCTACACCTATCCATTCCTGCTACATTATTTCCAATGTTTATACCACAGGCTTCAGGTTTTGGGCATTTGCACCTCAGTAAATAGTCCTTTGCCCAGTGCCTCAGTGCAGCTGAAGACCTTCATTCTCCTGCATTGCAGTTCTGTGGACCCTTGCTCTGCCTGCTAATGGTAAAACTGTGTGGCTGGGGTTCTTCTGCTTCCCCTCTAGTGACTGCCTCTGTGTCCTGTGGTTGCTTTCAGGTGCATGCTCCTCACTGTCCCTTTCTGCCTCAGGTTTGCTGCCTCAGCCTTCTGTCGCTGTGGGTATGCTTCACCTCTTGGTGTTTTGGGGCCTTCTCAGTTGCTGCAAGCTGCAGACTTACACCTGTACTCCATTGCTTCTCTTGCAAGTTATTACCCACCAGCCTACCTAGGCAGTTGCCCAATTTCTCTCCTTGGGCTCAGCATTCATACCATCTACAACATGCAGGGCTCCATGCTATATATTCATTCTTCAATACTCGTACCTATTACTTCACACATGATTACACCCTATATGTTCATATTACCATATATTCATACTAGCATACTTTGGGCATATGCCCTATCAACTTCTGGGCACACCCAAAAGACTATTGTGTTAGAGCCCTAATGCGCAGCACTCTTAAAGGGCTCTGTATATCTCAAGGGCTTAGAGACATAGAAAGATAGACCATGACAGCAGAAAAAGACCAATGGTTCATCCAGTCTGCCCATAGTTCCCTGTTAAACCCTAGCACCTATTATCCATATAGGATACTAGCCCTCACTATCCACCCTCTGTTCCCCTTCCTACAATTAGCACCATGAGTAACCACTATACCCTTCACTCTTTCCCAGCTATGCTTGAAACCATTTATGGCTGAGATGCCTACCACCTTGTCTGGCAGACTGTTCTGTGGTTCCACCACCCTTTCTGTAAAACAAAACTTTCTCATATCCATCTTGAACTTCCTCCCATCAGTTTTCACTCATGGCCCCATGTCCCTGAACTGTTACTCATGCTGTAGTTCTTCACAGTTCACCTTGTTTATTCCTTTCAGGAACTTGAAGGTCTCTATCACATCACCCCTCTGGTTTTGTCTCCAGTGAGTAAATAGTCAGTGCCTTGAGCCAATCCTAGTAAGATCTGTCCTGCTGGACCTGCATCATCCTGGTCATCATTTCTTGCACTGTCTCTAGCCTGTCCGTATCTTTCCTGAGATAAGAACTCCAGAACTGGGCACAGTACTCCAGGTGTGGCCTCACCTATGATCAATAAAGATTAAAGATGTAATAATACCGCTTTTCTTCCACTGTCAGTACCCTTTCTGATACATCCCAGCATGCTGTGTTCCTTACTATAGGCCTTGTTGCACTGGTTTGATTGTTTAAGGTGATCCTAGTTCCCTTTCCTCAGCCTAGTGCTCATCTTTACTCCTCCCATCCAGTACTCTGTCCTGGGGTTCTTGTTCCCTAGGTGCATCACCTTGCACTTGTTAGCATGAATTTCAACTTCAAACTTTAGACCACTTCTCTAGTCTTTATCGGTCACTCTACAACTCCCCAATTCCCTCATTACTATTTACCCTTCCACAAAGCTTGGTGTCCTCTCTGAAAGGACAGAACTTGCCACATATTCCTTCTCCAGTGTTGCTGATGAACATATTAAAGTTTACAGGACCCAGGACGGATCCCTGTGTAACCCCGCTCATGACTTCCCTCTCTTCGGATTTGACACCATTAATCACAACCCTCTGCTGCCTTTCCTTCAGTCAACTTCCTAATCATCTTACTATGTCCATTTCCACATCCAGATCCTCTATCTTCTTCAGAAATCTTTTGTGAGACACAGAGTCAAAGCCATGTGGAAGTCAAAGTAGAGTAAATCCATGGTGTGGCCACTATGCAATACCCTCATCATCCAGTCAAAGAAAACTATCAGGTTGATCTGACAAGACCTCCTGCCACAAACCCATGCTGTTTATTATTCTGGAGACCATTGCTCTCCAGGTAGTCCGCAAGGTCCTCTTTGACTAGTGACTCCATCAGTTTACTCACAACAGAGGTAAGACTGACAGCTCTGTAATTCCCTGCTTGCTCCGTGTCCCCCACTTTATGGAGTATCACTACAACTGCTACCCTCCAGTCTTTTAGAACTATACCATCTGTAATGAACTACTGAATAGTCCTACCAGGGGTTCAGCCAGTTCCACTGCCAGTTGGTTGAGTACCCTCAGATGCTTTCCATCAGGCCCCGGGGCCTTATTTATTTTTAGGGCTGCTAGCCCTTTTCAGAACCCTTTCACTGGTAAATACTGACTGCCTCATGTCTGTGACCCCCTTTATGGCTGCCTTCATGCCACTCTCTGGCAGGGGCCCACTGTGTTCCCTTGTGAAGACAGAGTAAAAGTAATCATTAAGGATGGCTGTCTTTTGCACGTCCTCCTCTAGTACCCTACCTTCCTTACAAAAGCCAGCCTTACAATTCCCCCTCCTCCCTTTTTTCTGTAATATATCTGGAAAGCTGCTTTTCCCCACTATTGACCCCCCTCTGCAATACACAGCTCATTGTTTGCTTTTGCCTCCCTAACCACCCTCATTGCTTCCTTGATTCTCAGTTGGTACTCTCCCAGTTCTTCCTCCCCCTGCATTTCCTTGTACCTGATGAAGGCCTTTTTCTTGGCCTTCACTGCTTCCCTGATTCTGTCTGATAACCATAGCAGTGTCTTGTACCTGTTTCTTTGTGTTACCTTTCTCATACATAACTTAGATGCCTCAAAACTGGCTCCCTTAATTGGCCCATCTCTCACACCTCCGATGCTGTCTACCCCCACAGACTTGTCCCAGACCAACTCCCTCATCTTGCTGAAGTCTGCCTTCTGAAATCAAGGACCTCGGCTCTCAGTTGGAGCTTTCCGGTCCCAAGGACCAGGTTGAGCCAAATAAATTTATAGTCACTGGACCCTAGTGGCTTCCCTACTCACACAACTCCTTCCACCTCCAAGTTGATGAGCAGCACAGTGAGAAATGCAGCCTGCCTAGTGGGCTCTTTAACCAGCTGCACCAGCAGACAGTCCTGGAATGTATCCAGTAGGGCCTGCTTTCTGGTACTCCTGGCAGCCGGAATGTCCCAATCAATATCCGGCAGGTTCAGATCACCCACAACCACTACCTCCCCTTTTGCTACTCCCCCTTCTATTTCTACCCCAAACTCCCTATCCCTCTCTTCCCCATGCCATGGCAGTCTCTAGATCACCCCCAACTGTAGTTTCTTGCCTGATGCCACCAGCACACCCACAGTGACTCTGTCTCCCTATTACTTCCCCTTATGTATCCATCTTTCACAGCCTCAGTGCCCTCCCTGACATATAGGGCTACACCCTCCCTTTACCTTTTCCTCTATCTCTTCTAACATTGTGTAACCAGAGACTGCCAGGTCCCAGTCATTATTTTCTGAAGGCCAAGTTTCTGTGATGGCTATAAGGTCCAGCTCAGTGTCTGCCATCATTGCCCGGAGCTCGCTGATTTTATTAACCAGATTCCTGGCATTAAGACAGACTCCCTTACATCTAACTGTAGACCCCCTTTAGCTTTTTGTCTTTCTCCCTTATTCTTCCCTAGTTTCCTTAACTTCTTGTTTTTCATGTTTATTGCAGGCTTTGTGAACCATTTCTCCAGGGTCCCTTCCCCAGCCCAATTTGAACCTCAGCCTTACTTTTGCCCACTGTGCTGTTACAAGCCCTCAGATTGGGGGGCGGGGGTGCCAGCTATTTTTCCTTTTCTCTCTCTCCTATCACTGTGGTTCCCCTAGACTTAGTCTACCCAGAGTCAGTTTAACTGTTCAATGAAGACATCAGATTTCTGCCCCAGCACACTCTCCCCTCTCTTGTCAGGTGAGGACCATCACCCTTGAAGAGCCTTCTGTGACAGAAGTCCCCCCCCCAGTCGTCCACAAAGTGGTACCCCATCTCCTGAAACTATACCTTTAACCACCCATTAAACTCTTTGACCTCATCCTTCCTTATTGTACCCCCCCTCCCAACTCCACACAGAAAAGACTACAGAAAAAGCCAGGGAGGCTGATTGTGCCTTCAATCTGTCCCCCAGTTTGCCAAAGTTCTGCTTCACCATCTCAAGAGACTTCTACACTTCTGCCTCTCTCTGGCTTTGTATGACTTGAGTCTCCCCCATGTTATTTTCTGTGAGTGCAGTTAGAGGAAAGAAAAGGGGTAACTGAGTCTGAAGCAAATTCTCAACCAAAGCCTCATCCTTCTCCTTTGGGGCTTTGCTACTCTGACATTCCTTTAGCATCTTGGCCTAGCCAGCACACCTCCAAGAGAACCCTTGAGAGTGAAAACTCCTTTATCATTGGTCTGTGCCTTGTGGCTCCTTCAGGTCTTCTAATGGGTAGTGTTTTGTGCACCTTAAAAAGGGGAGTTCTTGGGGTGTGGCCAAGCCAGGGCTCAATACGGAGGTTTGAATCTTTGCTCTGCTTCCATCCACCGAAATATATTCCATCTCAACGCTATATTCCTTCACTTGAACCTTTTGGAAACCAGGCTGACACACAATTATGGCCACTGCAGCAAAATCGAATAAAAAACAGGCTCAACTATCATTTAAAACGGCAACAGAGATGAACTCGCAATCGAGCCTCGAGCCGCTGGTGACTCGCGCCACTGGGAGAACTCAGATGGAGGGGCCTTTACTAACAAATACCGTTGTGGCTCAGCCTTCATCAGAACAAGGACCCTTGATAGAATCTCTTATTGCAAGCCTAAAACACGATCTCCAGACCCAGAAGCAGGCAGGATTCACCAGCTTGAATGCTTATTTGGCTCACATGCAGCAGTCATTTAATGCGCTGGGCAAAAAAATTGATAAACATGAAAGTCGACTTACCGAGCTGGAGGAGGGGGTCAGTGCACAGGAAAATGCAGTTACAAAAATAAACCCACAACTGGAGCTAGCACTCAAAGAAATGGCAAGGCAAGGCAAGGCAAATTTTATTTAAAAGACACCCATCCTGGAGGCTCTGGGCACCGAACATTTAAAAAATAATTATTATACATTATAAAACAAAATACATAACAATATCTCAAACACAACACACAACATTAACAAGAAACAAAATTTATATAAACATTAGCCTAAGCAGCAACAACAAATACCTAAAGAGCCAGGGCTAACTTAAACATAGGTTCTAAAAAGCAAGGACTATAAGGCACAGTCTGGGAAGGCTTGATTGTACAAGAAGACCTTGAGGTGGTCTTTAAATACCTCCACAGAAGGGGTCTCCCTAACAGCTGGAGTAAGCGAATTCCACAGGACAGGAGCAGTGACACTAAATGCTCTGTCACCTGCTGTTTTTAACCTCGTCCTGGGAATTGCAAGAAGGCCCCTAGAGGAGGAGTGGAGGGAGTGAGCCGAGACAGCAGGAATGGGAAAGTCCTTCAGCTAACCAGGGCCCAGGCCATGTAGGGCCTTAAAGGTGAGTAAGCCCACCTTAAAGAGGATCCTCCACCTAACTGGCAGCCAGTGCAGTTGACGCAGCACTGGAGTAATATGACAGTACTTAGACTGTCCTGTCAACAACCTCGCCGCTGCGTTCTGCACCAGCTGCAGTCGGCACAGGGTACCCCCAGAGATCCCGAGATAGAGTGCATTACAGTAGTCCAGCCTGGATGTCATGAAGGCATGTACCAAGGTAGGAAGGTCTTGCAGCGGAACTAGGGGCTTTATCCTGGCGATATTCCTCAGATGATAAAAACTAGTACGGACAGTGGAAGACACCTGAAAGTCAAGTGTCAATCCACTGTCCAGAATAACACCCAGATCCCGCACCCTAGAGGAGGCCTTCAATGGTACAGAGCAAAGAAAAAGCCCTGTCTCTGCACCAGAGGCCAACCTATCATGCCCTCTGTTCAACTCTACCACCAGCACCTCCGTCTTATCAGGGTTCAGTCACAACCAGCTGGAGGCCATCCAGTCAATGATTTTAGCAAGGCAGCTATTAAGTACTTCCACTGCGCGAGATGTTCCAGGGGCAAAGAAAAAAATACAGCTTGGTATCATCGGCATAACAATAAAAATCCAGACTGTACTTCCTAATGAGCTCTCCCGGGGCAGCATATACTTGGCAAACAGCATCGGTGACAAGACTGAACCCTAGGGAACCCCACATAACAGGTGGCCAGGGGAGGAGGAGAAATTCCCCATCACTACCCTCTGCCTCCTGTTAGATAGAAAAAACTCAAACCAGCAGATGACAGTGGCAGTAAGCCCACAGAACTCCCTTAGGCGGTCAAGTAACACTCTATGGTACACCGTGTCAAACGCTGAAGAGAGATGGAGGAGAACAAGAATTGTCCCTTCCCCTCGATCTCTAGCCCTAAGAAGGTCATTATGCACCTGAATCAGTGCAGTTTCTGTGTTATGCCTTGCACGAAACCCAGACTGGAGTGGCTGGTATAGATCATGGGCCACGAGATGCTCCTCAAGCTGAAGTGCTACCACTTTCTCCACAATCTTACCCAAAAATGGAAGATTGGAGATGGGATGGTAATTTGCCTTGATCTCAGGGTCCAACATTTTTTTCAGAAGGGGTCTCACCAATGCCTCCTTCAAGACATCGGGAAAGACACCCTCTGACAAGGAACACCGGACAATCAAGGCAAACACCAGGCCAACGGAGTCAACACATCTCATTAAGAAACAAGTTGGCAGCCAGCCCAGTGGCACTGAGGGTTGAGGCGCTGGATGCCACACCTTGCGACACGCCGGCGACCCGGGTTCAGGAACGAGTCAGGGCCCCTGGGAGTCGGCGGGGGGGGAAGAGATTGAGCGTACACTGACTGCTCTCTCTTTCTGGGGGTGGGTATGGGAATGCGCTCGCTCTGGGAGCGACCTCTGGTGGTGGCTGGAGTATTGCCAGTGTAGTGGCACTGCGCAATGCCTGGGGCAGAGCCATGGCAATCCGTAGCCTTGCTGGCTGGGCTCTGTGGGGGGGGCAAAGAAAAAGCAAGAAAAAGCCTCCTATACAGTCGGGAGATGACGGTGGCCCCGGTGGAACCTCCCACATCCCAAATACCGGTCCAGACACACCCAGAGTCTCTCTCCGGAGGACCCAGCAACTTGCAGGTAGGCCCCTCACACTTAGGAGCTAGCCGCCGAGGGAGGGCGGAATAAGCCCCAGAGATGGTACTAGGGGTCGGGCCTGCCTGTAGTCATTTGAGGAGAGGGAGTCAGGGAGATGCAGGGGTTCAGGTTGGGAGTAGAGCGGGCTCTGAGTGGGCACTCCTGAAGGATGCCCGGCGTGTAGGAGAATAAATAAAGTTAAAAAAAAAAAAAAGAAATGAGTTGGCACCGGATCCAGTTCACAAAAGATGTGCCGAAGCTTGGAAGCAATCTCAATGACCTCAGCTACCTCCACTGGTCTAAACTCACCCCAACCAGGCAGAGAGCTCTCCAGTCGCCCATGGCGACCACTGTCGGCCAAACTCTGATCCACTGGCGGAAACCCCTGCCTGGTGGCAGACACCCTGTCTGAGAAGAACAAAGCAAACTCTTCGCACAATGCATTAGAAAAGGCTACCTTTGGCTGTAGACAGGAAGGATAGAGAAGCCTGTCCACAGTCCGAAAGAGCATAGTTGGTCAGTTCCTCCTGGCAGCAATCTCCTTGGACAGGAATTCTGCCTTCTTACGGTTGATTGCTCCCTGGTATGCACCATAGTGCACACGCAGGGCCAGTTTGTCCACCTCCAGGCCAGACTTCCACCAGCAACACTCTAATCTCCAACCCGAGGTCTTCATCCCCTTGAGCTCACCATCATACCAAAGGGACCTCAAGTGAGAAGACCTGAGTCGTACAAGGACTGGTGTGAGGGAGTTGAGTACACCAGCAGGCACCTTGCTATAGGCATCCACTGCCACACACACACACCCAACACATGTACTATCCACACTGGATAGGTCAGCCACCGCCAGAAAACCCTCAGGGGTCAACCCCCTTAAAGGGCGATAGCTGACTATCTCTGCAGGGGGAGGACTACCGGGGGGGCCCTGAATGAGAACTTCACCATGTAGTGATTGGACCAGATGACCCGATCAGTCCTGAGACTATTAATCTCAAGCCCCAGTGAGAACACCAGATCCAACATGTGGCCACCCAGATGAGTTACGGAGGAAACACCCTGTGCAAAGCCCAAGGACGACATCATCTGGAGGAAGTTGGAACCAAGCTGAGAAGATTCATCATTGGCCCAGACGTTGAAGTCCCCCAGCACTAAACATCTGGAGGCCTCCAACGTCTCCCTGACCACGAAATCAGCCATCTCCTGCAGAAAGTCTCCCACTGCCCCAGAGGGGTGATAAATCAAAAGAATCAGGCAACCTACACCCAGACCCCCATGGATGGCCACACATTCAAATGAATGTGGTACTCTCACTGGGTGCAGGGTGAAGCCTAGTTCGGATCTAAAACAGATAGCTACCCCCCCCACCCCTGTGCTCCACTCTGGGGCACTGCACCATGGTATATCCGGGAGGGACGGCAGCCGCTAAAACCTGGCCAGCATTGTCACCGATTCAGGTCTCCATAATGCAAGCCGTATCGGCCAAAGAAACAAAGTCCACTATAATTACAGTCTTGTTTCTGACTGATCTGGCATTGTAAAGCACCGCTCTCAGGGGATTGGTGGACAGTGCAGCCCCTCTGGCTACCTGCCCACTCGGTCTGGTGGGAACCCTAGTGACAGGAACTAAGTACGTCTGGCCTCTCTCCAGGATCCGTCTAATCCCAGGGCGCCTTCTACACCCCACTACCTCGATCTTACCACCAACTGCAGTGCATGGGGCACACCAACCCAGGCAAGTCACACGGTTTCTCCCTATTCCAACCTCCTTACAGTGCCTAGCTGTGCTAACAGACACTGGAAGGCTGACAAAAGGCCATAGGTCTCACAGCTGGGGTGCCCCATACACTATCCTAGCCTGCCCCAGGCCCTCATACCCTCCCAGACACATCCCTGCTAATTATGTAAACCCTGGCCCAAAACACAACCTGCAAACACACTCTACACCGCACACTCCACACACTCCTCCCATACACCCAAACATACACTAATAACTTAAAACTCAAACTAGCATTTAAAAGCGGTGGTGAATGATCATGAGAACAGGGAGAGACATTGTAATATACGTATTGTGGGTCTCCCCAAAAAACAGGAGGGCAAAGACTATGCTTCTTTTTTGCAATGGTTGGTGAGTACATTATCTCTCCTGGAGGGCACTGTGTTAGAGATCTAGCAAAGCACATAGGTTCCCCAGCAGACATCCTGGCCCATCGGAAAGACCTCAGCATATCATTGTTAACTTCCTTAGGTATGCTGACCAGCAAAAGGTGCTTGCAGCCACCAGGAAGGTGGATTTCATACTGGTAGATGGCCACAAAGTGAGCATTTTTCCAGATTTCTCCTAGCGCCTCCAGCAAGAGTGCCAACCCTTTTCAGAAGTCAAAAAACGCCTGCATGCTCTGAAGTGTCAAGTTGCATTAGTTTACCTGGCTAGGCTGGTGATCAGAGCCCAGGATAAGCCAGTGAAGTCTTTCACGGATCCTGAACAGGCAATGAGGTTTGTGGAGACAGAACTGCTGCAAGCTAATCAGGCTTCAGGAGGCATTTCTAATCCATCTGCCACTTGACTTTATTGGTATGCCAAAACACCTGCTGCAACACTTTGTAGACTTACTGGGGGGGGGGAGGTACTGTGTGCATGATCCTTAACGGGCGAGGCCCAGCCTATTATGGTTGGATCGGGAGCTCTTCCCTTCCTCCTTCTCCACCAGGCTCCATAAGCGGGTCATGAAGCGGCAACATCGCTCTTCTTTGGTTCACATGCCACTTACCCAAACCAATCTGCTAAAGAACTGGCATGTATAACTACATTTTCTTTTGGGTCATCACTGGTTCCTTGTCTGAGGCTGGCTGATGAGGACTTGTCTGGTTATCAAGCAGTCCGACGTTTAAGTCACCTCAATAAATAAACATTTGTGTTACCTTAATATTTGAAGAGAACAGTTTGTTTTCTCTTATTATTGCCTTGCCTCCTACATAAATGAACTACCTGGATATCAATGAGAGGGGTTATCAGTGATTAATTCGACTCAAATAGCAGTCCACTTTTGAGTTTAAGAAACACTTTTTAATTCCCCTTCAGCTTAGCAACCGGATTGATCCGTTAGCTGGATGATTTACTTTGGCTGTCACAGGTAGCTTAATCATTTCTGGACTTGAAACTATTACTCTTATGGGTTGTAATCCATTACAAAAGTACCATTATTGTTGTTGACAAAATTAACCTTGGTATACCATGTTGAATAAGTTTAATCTAATTTTATCTAGTTTTTAAACAGAATATATGATCTGTCTTAGTGGCCCAATGAAGTTAATAGGCCATTTATGTAACACCCCCCCCCCCCGTCACCCGGGGTTACAAGAATCCCACTTAGATCTAGTGGCAGGCAGGGAAGACAGCTTGTGAAATTCCAGTTAAATGGATTTCACATGATCACACTCTGTTCTCAGTCTCAGCTGAGCTGGAGGGATGACATCATATAGAATTTTCACAGCAGCATAAGCCACATTGGAACGTTGCAGCAGGGAGTTAGTTAGAACGCTGGGAGGTTTTTGAATCAGTCTTCAGTACAGTTTTGGGCAGTCTAGTAGGAGACTCAGTGGAGGAAGAAGGTGCACTGCAGTGTGCAGTCCCTCAGAGCCCTCAGCTCTGATCAGAGCTACCAGTTGTAGTGGGTGTGTGTTCTCGCCCCAGAGAAGGACACAGAAGAACACTTGTGAAGTGGTTGAGACCGTCTCCCGGTTGTTCCAGGGCCCCATCCCTGAGAGGGATGGGGGGACTTCAGACCAGCTCTTCAGGAGCAATCCCCTGGCCCTGCTGGAAAAAGAGAAGCTGCCTAAGAAGATTTCTGCTGAGGCACCGAGAAGTATTTTGTGTTTCCTGTGAGAAGCCTGTGGGCACCTGCAAACCAGGGTGAGTCAGCTCTGCCAGAGAGCCTATGTTTCACCAAGATTGTTGTGTTTAAGTATCTGCTATTGTGGGTCAGGAAAGGACAGCCAAGTACAATACTTAAGTTGTGTATGGCTTGAAATGCCTCTAATCAGTGGGGGTCTACAGGGATGGACATAGCCACTTAAAGAACATTAAAAGTCAGGACACTATTATCCCGCGATGGTAGATTGTTAAGTGTGATATACATTTCGAGATAGCAAACTGCAACCAGAGAGGTTCAAGTGTAAAGATGTTGATTCCAAATGAATGGCCGGGTATAGATTTGGGAGCAAGAGGTGGGAGACCCCCCCCCCATCTGGAGTAACCAGATTCACCTCTACGGGTTCAGTTGGGGCACCTTTAGCTTTCTCCCGGGCACTTGGCCAGTGTTCGCAGAAAGTACCCAGACATGGGATTAGATGGAAGATTTTCCCTTTATGGAGCCAGTATGTGCTCATGGGTGGTGTAGGGAGCCACCAATAAATATCCATACCATATGGAATGTAGTCCAAGTGCTGGCCGGATGTGCCACGTCAGGGAAATCCAGAGAACAGTACAAGTTCGGGCTGGGAGCCCATTGTGTTTCAGAACCTGAGGGTTACAGTGCGTAAGAAGATGTGTTTTTGGTCTCCGTTTGTCTGCATTACCAGGGAGTGTAGCCCCATTGGGGTCCATCTATGCTTTATTATTCTGCTGTTGTTGTGAATAAAAGCCACACTCTAGAATCCCACTCCTGGTTTGGACATTACAGTTATTGCTTCCTGTGTCTGGAGTTACTTGGGTGCCCCTGACTAGAAGTCAAACCTAAACAAAATGCCGAGCAACAGTTTTCTCCCCGAACCCAGGCAGCCAGGTAGTGGGTTACATAATGGAGGCACTGCACAGCGCTAATAAAACAAAACAAAAAATAACATCAACCCTATGCTAGGCTGGTTACATTTATTTTTCGTTCAATGCAACCAGGGGACTGTAACACACGGTGTTTTGATTGATTATTTGGATCAGGACTCCGGATGTATACAGATAGTCCTGAACGGGCTGCCAGACTGTGTCCCTGCCAAAGGCACCTTTTTAGTTTTTCTTAATTTTTATGGCTGTGGGTGGAGCCTACAGCCATCTTGATGAATCTTGGCTTGAAAATGGGATACCGTGGAACACACAGATTAGTACTTTTCAGTATTTTCTTCCACAACAACTGTAAATCACTACTATACAGCTATATAAAATACTCCCTTTTCTCTACTGGGTTTCTGGAACTCAAGACCTGTCAAGTGCTTTTAACATAAATAACAATATACTGTAGCATCTAAGATTCCTGCCCCGTTACATGTGTTTAACAAGTCTGAGAAACGCTGCTGTCTCAGGAAGTGTCAACTGCTTCTAACATAAATAACATCTGATCATTAAGATAACTCCAAAATTCCATGCCTCTTGAGTGTCCTTCTAGTCTAAGAATGTGTTTCTTTGAATTTTCTATGCTGCATGTTAAGGTAAGGCTGTCAGTTTTGGGAAGCAAAGGCATATTTGTTCACAACTGAAAATAAGGATAATTTTGTATTTTCCTGCAGGGGAGCTGGGCATTAATGAAAGTGAGGATTTTTATTTTGAGTTATTTTATGCATTTGCATCTGGCTGTTGCTCTATTTGAAATCAACACAAGCCCCTCTAATCAGATTACATCTGACTGTTGAGGTTGTTCTGTACGAAAAGTTTTTTTTTATTGCAGCCTCTGTTTGTCTGTAGGCAGAGGTGTAGTGAGGATGTATTGATTTCTGGTGAAAGGCGAGAGATTAACAGCAACACTCTCTGTTTAGCTACAGGGACAGAGATGGTGCAGGATGTTACAGTGCAGGCTTCCCCACAGTGTGATGTATATAGTGTTGGTGAAAGGCGAGGGACTGACAGCACTGGAGACTAAAGCTGTATGTTTGTCTGTAGGTAAAGGTGTAGAGAGGGCAGGTACAGTGCAGACTTAGGGAAAGGGAAAACTGGTTAACCAGCAAAAACACACTAAACATGAATTGTTTCCTGGTGTGATGTGGGAGCACAAGGAAGTTAAGTAACTTGCTCAGGGTCACATGGTATGCAAGTTGGGGCTGTGGATTAACACCCAGATCTCCAGGTTTGTAGGTCAGTGTCCTTAACCACTATGCTATACTGACTCCTACATAAGACTTAATCACTCTGTCATGTATATGTTGCTGGTAAAAGGTGGGGACTAGCAGCACTGGAGATTTAAGCCCTATATGTATCTACAGAGAGAATACAATCACATACAGGGTAAGCTGAGGCTCCCCCGCAATGTGACATATTTAATACTGGTGAAAAGTGAAGGACTAACAGCAGTGGAGACTGAAGCCCTCTGTTTACCCAGAATTACAGGTATCATGCATGTCTACTCAAATTTGAGATAAACTAATATTTACTGTATGTAGAATATATTTTATTTACTTGGTATGTTTTCCTGTGTCATGTATTATACAACTTATACATCTCAGTGGGCCTGCCTGGTCATCAAAATTGAAATAAAATCAATACATGCATACATACATACGAACATACGAAAATGCCAACAGAAACAGGCATCACGGTCTATCGAGTCTGCTCGATTGTGCAGCTAGCCCCTCAACTTGCAGCTGCCCCACCCACCTCTCCCCTCACCATCATTACTCCCCCACTCTGTACCACCATCTTTTAAAACCGCCCACCATTCTACAGGATACCACCTCCTCAGGCAAAGTATTCCACTTGTCTACCACCTGTTCTGTGTAAAAATGTCTCCTGATTTCCTTCCTGAACCTCCCCCCCCAGTCTCAGCTGGTACCCCATCGTATCCCTCCATCTTCTAATATGGAAAATCCCTTCTGTATTAGTCCTGTTTGTCCTCTTTAAGTGTAACCCCCAGGTGGCGCTATCCCAAGGGCTACTACCCCTGCCTGACTGACTACTGACAGGTTGAGGGGCCTGGGTCCAATGGCGAGTGCCTCCACCCAGAGGTCAGGGTTTGCAGTAGTTAAACTAACTTGGTCACAGCCCTCTGGGACACTGTAACCCCACTTTCTTCCCACTAGTGGCCCACACAATGCATCAGGAATATCTTCACAATGTACACTTACCCCCAGGACTGGCTCTGTCGACTGGACTCTGGGGACCCCCTGTAAAACAAGATGATACAATGCAAAAGCCACAGTACAATACTTTATCATAAACGAATACCTCAGACAGTGTAACTTTGCTGAAACAAACAGATCTGATTTATTTAAGGAGCTGTAACAAGGAAGGGGGAAATCAGGTTAATTAGGTTAAACACATTAATAATCACAGTACTGTATGCATAGTCAGAGTCCCAAATTGTCACTTTCACTGGGTACCCAGGATGGGGAGGGGGGGGCTAGCCAGGATCGGTGCAGCTGGTTGGGGCCCTGTGATGGAAAAACACTGGCACAATACCCAAATTGTAATCCAGAGCCGGTTGGCTCACTTCGTGAAGAAATGAAAAAAAACAAAAACAATTACATGACACATTTGCAATTCGATAAACAGATGGCAGGGAGCTACCCTGCTTTGTACTCACAAACTCAATGCTGGGAACTGGATGGAAGGCAGATTGTCCTGGATTGTCAGGAGGAGCAGACCCTGTGGACAAGGTCCTTGTGACTGGATCCCATTGCAGTTTAGAGCAAATGGATGTAGTCTGGATTAAGCTGGGGTTTACTTCCAGCTTCATGCACTCAATTCACTGTACAGGGGATTTGAAATGCGATTCCCCACAAGCAATACACACATTTATATGTAAAAGGAAAGTACTATACCAGGCAGGCTGCTTCTCTATCCCGATTGCAATTACTGTACAATACCCAGGAGAACACACAGCAGATTCAGTTCCTGACAGATCGAGCGCGATTCAGCAATTTCTCCAGTCTTCTACAGGGTGAGCCTGGTTTCTACTCTTCAGATCTCCTTGATACTCTTCACAGGTCGGATTCAGTCCCAACAAGTGCTTGCACAAGCTGCAGACCGAAACTTAGGGCCTTACACATGGTTCCCGAGCTAAAACTACACACCGAAGAAGCACACAGCTCCCTGTCTCTTCACTGCCCAAACTGACCTGATCTTTCCAGTAGACAGAGCCGGGCATCTCCTTTGAGTTCCTCCCAGTTCAATTGGCTGGTTTGGCTGTCACTCACAATCAGACTCCCCCTGTTGGTGCAAAAAGGCGCCGAAGTCCAAACTACAATTCCCAGAGGCATCTGCCATACAGTTCCATTGTGGCTGGCTCAACTTAAGAGTCCAAGTTCTGATTTGCCAGTAGCAGGCTCTATTTTAAAGGTCCCCCACGCTGATTGGTCCAGTTCAGCAGTTCAATTCCAACATAGAGGGGAAACACACACAGAGTCCCAGCTGCAATAAAACAGGTTAGATAAACTGCAATCTCACAAATGCTGCTAAATGATTACAGGCAAACAGTTACAGCTTTCAGATGGGCTCCACACTCTTAGCAACTGCAAGAACGGAGCGAATTGGCAGCAGCCCGGGCGGTATTCGGGCATTAGAACACACAGTTCCCCTCCTCAATTAATTATGGTCACAAGCAGGCAGCTCTTAAAGAGACAGTACCAGAGGCTCTAAAAGCACTCACACTCAAGCAGCTTAAACGCTGAACACCTCCAGACTTGGAGCATTCAAGCAAGCTCCTGGAAGACTTCTGGGAACCCCCATTTGCAGGGGGGTTACATAAGTATTTAAAGGTTTCAATCATATCCTCCCTATCCTTCTTCTCCTTTAGGGAGTTACATAAATAACAAAATAAATAAAGTGTGCCCCCTGTGTAATGTATTTAATGCTCGTGAAAAGTGAGGGACTGGTCACTTACAGCTGTGACCCCTAGGGGGCACTATCCCAAGTGCTACTATCCCTGCCTGCTCTGACACTAACAGGTTGAGGGGCCTGGATCCGATGGCGGGTGCCTCCACCCAGAGGTTGGGGTTGGTACAGTCTGATATGACCAGATCACAGCTCTCTGGGCCACTGCCACCCCCCTTTCTTCCCACGAGTGGCCCACTTGAGTAAACCCCAACGTCCCAGCAGCATACACTTATCCCCAGGCTTGAACCAGTCCACTTGCTCTGGGGACCCCCTGAAAAGTAAGGTGCTATTACACAATGTTCACAGTACAGCAGTTCACCATAAACACACAGTTCAGCCAGTATACCTTTGCAAAACAACCAATCTGATTTATTTGGGGGGGGATAACAAGGACTGGGGCAATCAGATTAATTAGCTTACCACTCTACTATATATGTGTATCTATCTAGGGCACTGTACACAGGCCTAACCTATAAGTCAATGTCTCTAGGTATGCAGGCAATAAAAGGCTAGCCTCTCGATGCAGCTGGTTGGGGCCCTGACACAGAAACAAGCATTCAATTCCTATAAAGATCAACTAGAGCCAGCAGACTCAGTTAGTGTAGCCAGTATAGAAGCCAGAAGGTCTTGCCCTCACCTGGAACATTTGACAGGGAGCTACCCTGATTTAGTACTCACGACTCCAGTAGAAAGGGCGCTGTCACACCACTCGCAGGACCAAGCCTGGAACTCAAGCACTTCTTCACACATTTGTATGAAAAGGCAGAGGGGTACCATACCAGGCAGCTGCTGTATACCTCCCGATCACCTTCACTGCACACACCAGGCCAAACTGACGCAGCTTCACTTGTCCTGACAGACTGAGCGCGATTGAAGCAGATTCTCCAGTCCTCGACAGGGTGAGCCTTGTAGTTTGCTGCACCCTTGCACAGCCTCCTCTGACCGCTGCCTAGTGGATTTAGTCCGATTCTTGCTGACATTCACAACCGCTGATTTCTGGCTGTCCACACGCGCTTCCCGTGCAAAAACTCCACAGCGCAGAAGCTCAGGCCTCCTTCCTCCTTCACAACCACAGCATCTCTGTCTCTTGGCAGTTAGGGCAAGCCTCTCTATTCAGGTGCCACCCTATCCCATAGGTGGGCTGCTGATGCCAGTCACTTATGTCGCCCCCTCCAATGGTGCAAAAAGACGCCCTAGCCCAGGACTTCATTTCCCAGAATTACGAGCTATATCCCCAATGGCCAGCCGGCTCCAAATTGAGTCGTGATCCTGGTTGGTTCAACAATTCTCCATTTTAATCACCCCTTTCTCCCCATTGGCCTGGTTCAATAGTCTAGGTCCAAAATGGAGGGGCCAAGCACACACAGTCCCAGCTGCAAAGGAAGCAGGTTAGACAATTGTAATTCCACTAATACTCTAACTAAAAAAAAGAGCTCCCGTTGCGCTTTTCAGCGACTACTCAAAAGTAGCAATTTCCCCGCAGCTCAGGCAGGATTCGAGCAAGTAAACCCCGGTCCCCTTGTACACACCACTGAAGCCTGCAAGCAGGTAGCTCTTAAAGAGACAGTACTAGATGCTTTAAAAACACTCACAGTGCCCACATTTAAGCGGCATCTCGCCGAACCCCAGTTAAACAGGGAGCCTTTAGGCAAGCTCCGGGAGGTTTACAGGAACCCCCATTTGCAGAAGGGTTACACCGCACTGGAGATCGAAGCTCCCTGTTTATTTGTAGGGCCATGAACAGAGCAGGTACAAGGCAGATTTAATCACTTTGTGAATTATTTTATTCTGGTGAAAGGTATGGAACTAACAACACTGGAGACTGAAGCCCTCTGGTTACCGAGACAGACAGGTGCCATGCAGGTATGCCCACTGTGTAAAGCTTTTAATGTTGATGAAAGACAAGGGACTGACAACACTTGTTGTACTAATGTTAGTACTGGATATTAGATTATGCCACTTATTGACCCATTACAATTGATATGGCTTTTACATACTGTCATGGTACTGTTTTTACCATGTTTATTTGTATATCTTTACTGCCTAATTTTTAACTTTTTACATCCCATTCCTTCAAAACACACCTGGAAATAAGGCTCAATTCAGTGTGCCATCCTGACCAAATATTGTAACTAAAGACACAAATTACAAGAACTGTTGCAATGTTTTCTTTGCCGGTGAAGATTTGGCAAAATCATGAACCTCCCCCTTCACAAAGACCTCACTAAGTGACACCACATCACTGAATTTGGGGCACAGTGTATTTTTGGAAAACTGCAAAAAGTGTTTTACTAGCAAAGGCAGCTCTGCCTTATAAGGAGTGAATAGCTAGGCAGGTCCAGTGGTGTATAAAAAACAAGTCAGAAAAAAAGTGTTCTGCACTGAAATGTTAATATTATTATCATTTTATGATTTGTATAAGCAGTGCATCACAGCAGTGAAAATTTTGACCTATATGTTCTAAGGCTCTGGGAGGAGCCTGCAGCCATTTTGCGATCGCTTTGAAAACGAGCGACTGTGGCATGCTTCCACTGGAGTTTGGGAAGTATTCCTCTGAAACTCCAAAAGAGCTTGAAACAGTCCACCATGGTTGCACACTACAGAGCTACAGCCGCCTATTTTAGCCGCTATTTCCGTATTCCAGACAAGAACTGCAACACCATCTTGGGGCAGTATGCCATTGAGCACAACTGCACATGTGCAGTTCCATCACTGCCACCATCTTGGAGATGGCATTTGGCAGCTCTCATTACTTGAAGCTTCTTCAAGCTTGCCACAGCCATATTGGCTCTGGCCAGATCTAGTTCTATCAGGGGCAACAAGGGTAAGACACAAGTTGTAGGAACAAGTTTAACAATTTAGATGGGGGCAGGGACTCTAGGTGGGGACGTTTTTGTATACACGGAGAATGGACTGTATTACAGGTTTCTTTTTGGGGTGGATCCAGATGAGTAACACAGACTGATGGGGCCTGGTCCTCCCATGGTTGCCTGGGAAGAGTTTTGACTGAGGATGTTTGAGCTTAGCTTAGGCAATCTGAATATAGGCATAAATGGGGGGGAGGGCCCCTCAGTGGGGCACAAGCCCACGTGCTCCAGGCTGGGGCTTTAATCCTCGCTCCTTGGTTCCCAGAGTTCTAGCGGGGGGACCTGTGTACCCCTGGCCACTGCTCTGGATCTTAGGTAGGATTTGGGCATGGATCTGAACGATTGATAAAGTACATCCCCTTTTTTCTTCTCTTTTCCTATGGTAGGGGAGTTGTTTTGCGGTCCCCAGAAAGCCCAGTGTTTTCCCCCAATCATAAAGTTGGGTAAACTACCCTTATAAATGGGAAAGACAGTAATAATGTTGTTCCATTCAAGATTTTGGGAAGGTGGGTGGATGGTAGCCCTGGCTCCTCCACGTTGGATAATGAAAATGGTCGGGTATTTCCTGGGTCAGGGAATATTAGAGGACCTGGGTCTAGGATTTGAAGGGATTGGGGATTACTTGGGTTTGTAAATAGTTTTTCAAAAGTTGTAGAACGGGGGGTAGTTCAAAGTTTTTGAGGGAGAGTGGAACAGGTTTTCAGATTTTGTGAGGTTGGTATGTTTTATGTTCCCTGTTTTTTGAAACATATACTACAGTCCTACACTAGTTTTTCTATGGTAGTAGTATGATGGTTGTTGGTGACTCAGGTTTTATGGTATCCAACAATTATGAGTGACATCAAGGTTATATCCTGGAATGTCAATGGTCTCAACCACGTGGTTAAACAGAAAGAGGTTCTCACCTTTGTCCAGAGATCCAGGGGAGATGTATTTTTGATGCAAGAGACACATCAGACAGAGGAGAAGGCGATTAAGATGGCAAATCTTGGGGAGGGACACTGGTGAGTGCAGGCTTTTCTTCAAAGGCTAGAGGGGTGGCAATTTGGTTTTGCCCTGGTCTGAGAATTCAGGTTCTCTCCACTGTCAATGATCCCCAGGGGAGATACATAATATTAGGCACTCTGCTGGAGGAAAAGCACATAGTATTCGGCTCTACTATACCCCAAACTTTGATTGCCCTGACTTCTTTCATAAACTAGCAGTGACCTTAGCTCACAGCAGTGAAGCCTTGTTTGGGGGGGGGGACTTTAATGTTTGCTGGGACCCAAGATTAGACCACTCCAATCCCAAGACTGCCCAGTGTTCCAGGCAAGCATTAGCACTTCATCGGGTGGCTAAGGAGAGCACCCTGATGGAAATAGGGAATTTTCCTTCTATTCCCATGCCCATGATGTATATACAGGACTGGATCTTGTTTTGGTAGCCCCAGCCTTGTTGAGAAATATAGTCTCCACAGAATATGGTCCATTATGTATCTCTGACCATTCACCCTTGGTGGTAGATGTCCATGTTGCTTCTGAGTTCCCCCAGAAAAAACAGTGGAAACTAGACTCCACTCTGAGGGGTGATGGGGATTATCAGGACTTTATTACAAAAGGGTTGGAAGAGTTTCTAGGTTACAATAAAATAGAGGATATCTCAGCCACCACAACCTGAGAGGCTATGAAAGCATTTATTAGAGAGTTAACAATTTCTTTTGAGGCCCATAAGTGGAAAAGTGAGCAGAAGGAGACGACCAGATCAAGGACCTTGAGCTTCGTGCCATGAGAGGAGACCCCTCCGTGGACAGGGCTAAGCTTAGGCAACTCAAGGGCAGGTGGCATCATACTGCATCTAGGAATATAAAATGGCAGCTCCTGTTGATGAAGGCGGGTATTTATTTAGAAGGTGACAGGGCTGGTAGGTGGTTATCTTGGCTCTCCAAAGAGAAATGTGTGGAGAAACAAATAATGCAGTTAGAGGGGTCAGATGGAAAGGTAACAACAGACCAACAAACCATAAACAGAACTTTCCAGGATTATTACCAACTACTGTACATTTCTGAGGTCCCACAGGGATTAGACCTGAATTCCTTTTTACAGACAGTGGAGCTTCCAAGGTTGGAAGGGGATAGCGTGGAGGAATTGGATGCTCCCGTTACCCTAGATGAAATTCAGAAGGCAGTTTGGGCTTCCAACTCTGGAAAAGCCCTGGGTCCTGATGGGATCCCCCTAGAATTTTATAAAATTTTCTGGGGGAGTGTTAGTAAATTGTTTCAGATGGTCCAAGAAACATGGGAAAGAGAACACCTGCCAGATTCACAACTAACTGCTACAATGACAGTGCTCCCCAAACTGGGGAAGGACCCCAAACAAAATGTATTTCTTACTGCCCGATATCCCTTTTGAATGCAGACTATAAAATAATGGCAAAAGTGCTTGCACTCCACTTGGAGAAAGTCATACCCCAGCTGATCCGCACAGATCAGGGTGGATTTGTTAAGGGCCAACATGCTAAACATAATATTAGGTGGGCCTTAAATATTATGGATTTCTGGAGAAGAGAGAAGGGCAGAGCGGATTGGGCCTTCTTGCATTGGACGCAGAGAAAGCCTTTGATCACGTGGAATGGCCATTCATGCTTGCCACCTTGGCTAAATATGGTGTGGGTCCCACCGTTGGGAAGTGGTTACAGATTCTTTACAAATCCCCAAAAGCCCAAATTCTGACAAATGATACCATCTCCCCACCTTTTAGATTATTTAGAGGCACTAGGCAGGGTTGCCCCCTTTCCCCCATTATATGTTTTGATATAGAGGTATTAGCACAAACAATAAGAGCACACCCCGATATTAAAGGCTGTACAATAGGAATGAGAGAACATGTCATCTCCTTATTTGCAGATAACATACTTCTGTTTTTGGGGGAGCCAGAGAGGGCACTACCAGCACTTACAGCTATCTTCAGAGTTTATGGACCTACAGTATGTCAGGCCATAAAATCAACTGGTCTAAGTGTGAATGGTTGTCCCTGGCTAGTAAGAGCTCGTCCATTCGAGTGAGTGACATATGCATCATTTCCTCTCCAGTAATTAAATACCTGGGTATATTTCTCACAAAAAAAGCTGTCTTTGTTGAGAAAGGAGAACTAAAACCCCTCCTACAAAGAATTCAGCAAGGTTGTGATAGATGGAAATCTCTGCCCCTCACACTCATTGGCAGAGTCAACCTGGTGAAGATGTGTGTGCTCCCTCAGTGCCTTTATTTGTTTCAAACTGTACTGTGCCAGGTTCCCAAACATTATATGAAGGCATTGACAGGACATATTACGACTCTTGTTTGGAATGGAAAACGCCCTGGAATCTGCCAGGAGGTCTTATGGTAGCCCATTCATAAAGGAGGTCTGGGACTACCAAATTTGCGACTGTATTATCTAGCGGCCAAGATGTCTTTCTTAGTTGATTTGGACCCAGGGTCCCATCAGAAAGCACAGTGGGTGGAACTAGAAGAGAGTGGTAACGATTCCCCATTATATAGCTCACTGTTTGCAGCCTCAATTCAGAAACCCATGACCCAGAATATCCCAAATCCCTTCCTGCGCTCGACATTGAAGGTGTGGTCGGAGGTGCACCAAGGGATGGGGGGTGGAAGGGGTTATTCCCCACATGCTATTATTGGGCTGGCGCTGTGAGAGTGCACACAGATCCCCCTTCTGGTGTCTTTTGCTCTGGAAATCTGGAGGAGGAAGGGACTTGATTCTATCTCACAGCTTTTTTCAGGGGGGATAATGAAATCATTTCAGGATCTAGTGAAAAAATTTCAGATTCCCCCAACACATTTTTTTGTATACCTCCAAGTGAGGAAGAGGAAGAGGGAGAGGGAGAAGGTTCCTCTCTGGGATCCAATCCATCCCCTCTGGAAATCATTTTATTAGAAGAGGTAGGAAAACCGAAACCAAAACTCATGTTGAGACTGTACAGATCTCTCATTGGCAGCCTCCAGGACCCACTGATGGAAACAAAACGTGCCTGGGAGAGAGAGACCTCTTGTCCCTACAACTCACTGTGGGGGATTGGGATTTAATATTAAAAAAGGGAATGAATTGCTCAGTAAGTAATAGGCTTCAGGCTGTGCACTATAAGATGCTTCTGCGTTCTTACTTCATGCCTGTGCTGGCTCATAAGATTGACCAGGAGAGGTCTGACCTCTGCCCTAAGTGTAAGGTGTTGCAAGGTACTTTTTACCACCTAATTTGGGGTTGCCCAAAACTCCAACAGTACTGGGCGGAAATTTTCTCCCTATTAGGTGGAGTACTGGGGGGAACCAAGGAGGACTACTGCAGCAAATATACTGCTGCGCTTCCCGGGCTCACGAAAGGATAGAATGTTCCATCCCCTGTGGGATTTGGGGATCGTAGTAGCCAAACAAAACCTAGGACTTCATTGGGGTACAGAAAAGATTCCTGGTATAGCCCAATGGATAGATTCACTGCTCGTACATGTATGAAACTGGAGCACACTCAATATAAAATGATCCACAGTGAGAGGAAGTGTGAGGAACTATGGGGGCCATTAGAATCTGCCTTGTCAGTGGCCTGGTTCCCAGATTTTTAGATTCCCCCTCGAGAGAAGTGGTGGAGGGGTTGACATTCCAAAGGAGGTACTCAGTAGGTATCCATAGAACCTTGTAACTGACATTATAGTGAATGAGTAGAGATAACCTTTCTGTGCATTGACTTGGTTAGTCTTCATGCTCCCCTTTCAGGGTTAATGGAATATGTGACCATTACAAACTATGAAATTGTAATGTATTCTTGTGTACTGGACTGAAAATGTAAATAAAGTTTACAAAACAAAAAGGGTGAGTTCTTATAAATGTGGCTTTTTCATCACAGGGCTGTGTCCAGTGCCTCCTCTGTGAGAGTGAAAGTCTCTACGTGAGTTGGAAAGTGAAGTCCAACATACTTCCATACTGATCCAATGCAGTGGGTAGTGACTGCTGGTCTGGATACTCCTAATCTGAAACAGCATGTCATGTTCGCTTTACAGTACTTGACTTATGCAGACTGTAACTAAAATATTCACCTAAAGCAGGGTTCTTTGTAAGCCCGACAGCCTGTGTACTGAAATTTTCTTGTTGAGCCGACAAAAGGTGTAAAATCACATACATTGTTCACCTTTTTGTACAAAGACAAATATAGCTGTAAACTATTCTCTGCAATTAAAATATTCCTAAGACTAGAGTGATTGCAACATGTGTCTTGGGCCCCCAGAGGTTTCCTCCATAAGGGTTTTTTCCTCTCCTCTTTGCCGAAGGTCATAATAAAATTAAATGATTAATAGTTAAGTTTTGACATGAGTTGGTGTTGGATATAGACTTGGTCTTTAATTGTCAGCTGTCCTCAAACCCTCTTTGTGGCTGCATAACTTTACCCCGGGAAGTAAAATTTTTTTAGATGCCACTCATTGTTGCTTTTGGGCCTTATTCCATAACATTCCTTTGCTCTAAGGGAATTTTACTCCTGCAGTATCTCTGGGGGTGGAACCACCCTCCAGAGGGTTCTTGTGTCTTCATTTTACCCTGAAAGGGTGATAGTGTCTGTAGCAGGGGCAGAGAGAATGTATACCAAAATATAAACTGCACAAGCATACAAGCATATATTCACTTTATAACTATTGCATGACAGTCCTACCCAGCATAGCAATCCTGCTCGGTGCCTTCATCAGCCATTCACCCTACCAATCATTCCAATTCCATTGACTTAGCATCCCCACAAAAATTGCCCTGATGAATGAGAGTATTAGGAAGATATAGTATGAGGTTTTTGGTGACTGCGGGCAACTTACGCCCCTCCATGAGAGGTTCTTAAACCGTGCATGTCTAAGCAAGCTGTGCATACTCATTTCATCACTCCACAATCATCCATGCCTCCTCCAGTGTCTCTCTCTCTCTTTTTAGGCTGCTGGGCCTTAAAGGTGAACTCTCAGCTTCCCAGAAGGAAAGCATCACAATTATCAAAATCATAACAAGAGTGTAATTATAGATACACTTACTTGTCAGTAATTTTTATTTATATATGGTTGATCTTGCGACCCCCCCCAACTGGCCATTATTCTCCCATTGCTTTCCTCAGCTGATTGGACCCAGTAATGTAAGTGAGATAATGGGCTGTAAGACAGAATAGCACGTACAATATGCCTACGGGCATATAGATATCCCCTGTGTCTCGGGGGACTCTGGAATAATAATGGCCGGCAGGGGATCACAGAATCAACCAAATATAAATAAAGATAATAGACAAGTAAGGGTATCTAAAATTACACTCTTATTGTGATTTTGCTAATTGGGACCTATAGGTCCTGATGTTTTCCTTCTGGGGAGCTGAGAGTTCCCCTTTAATTTCTTAAGATTCCTTTGGTGTAAGGGGACATTGTCCCCGTGGCACCTGTAGGTGTGGACCCATCTTCAAGAGGGTTCCTGTGTCTTCATGGCAGATCAAAAGCATTGAAGGCCCTGTTGTAAGGACAGAGAGAGTTTTTATTAAAATATTGTATTTCATCAAACTGAAGCTGTGGCTTTATTACATCTTCTTGTTTTTATGCCATGGCATCAATTCAGGGATGGCTTCAATTTGAGGGTGGCTATAAGGAAGCCTTCGGCCATGTCTCTGTCTCTGACTATACCTGTAATTCTTTACGGTAATTTGATCAGCTGTTATTTGATCAGTTTATGATATATATTGCTCAAACATTCAAACATGTTTTCAATCTGTAACTACTACATTACAATGCTGCTCATCATTACAGCTGTACCCAATACATTCATCAACCATTTATCTTACCAATCATTCCTATCACAGAGCACCAGTCATTACAATTATTTCACTTAAGTTTCCCTACATAACAACCAATGGACCAGTGAACTTATCTTTTTTTAATGAAAGCTTGGTGCCAGGGGACAAATCAATATATTACACTGGCTCCTAAAGGGCCAATTGGTCTTTACACATGTGGCTGCTATTTGATCTATAAATTGACCTTGGTAGGAGATACTTTTCTTGACCCTACCCAAGGGTTTAGTGTCAAATTGAGTCACTTTGTGCAATGCTTCAGCACCTTTGTGGTCTGTATGCAAGTATGTCCCTGCCCCAAACTGTGTGTAAGCACAACTAAGAGCACATATGAGACAATAGGAATGGCTTCATTGAGTCCTCTGTTGGTGCCCATTTCCTGGAACAACACAACTGTGAGGGGGTGCAACTTGTGTGCAGGGGGTTTGTGATTTGGGGCCGGATATTCAAAAGGGTTGCGCCATGCGCAATAGGGTTGCGTATGCGCAAGTCTGAAAGTGCGCCATTCTGCGATATTCAGCAGGAGGCAGTTGCGCCACCGAAAACAGGCTAAGCAACAGCGCAATGCAAATGAAGGCATGCGCAACCGAAGGGGGTGGATCCATGCATAAAGAGCGCAATGCGATATTCAAAGACTTGCGCAATGCGCAACAGCGGAACAGCCGGAAGTTGCGCCCCAGCAGAAATGAGCCAAAATAAAAAGGCTCAAGGAAGAGGCGCAAGAACGCGACAGGGAAGACACATGAGGCAGAGAGACAGAGAAGGCCAGAGCAACAAACAGTGCAGGCCAGGGAGTGCACAGGACAGAAGAGGGGCAAGGGAAGGTGTATGGGGCCACAGAGCGCAGAGGCCAGTAGGTGTACCAGGTGCAGTGGAGGTAGCAGTCAGGACAGTGGGGGTAACAGAGCAACATCAGCCAGGGGGGGTCACAAGCCAGGGAGATGGACAGTGCCAGCTTCCACATGGAAGCTGTAATGAGGGGGTGAGAATGCATGCTGCAGGGGATGTGGCCATGGAAGGGCCTCGTGGCGCGCACCCCAACAGGCAGTACCGTGCCCGTGATCAGCTTTGAGCTGTACACAGATGTAGAGATCATGGGCCGGTACCGCCTGAACAGGGCAATACTGAGACGGCTCTGTGAGCTGTGCAGTGATGTGATGCAGGCACCCTCACGACGGAGTCACGCTCTGTCAGTGGAGACCAAGGTGACAGCCTGCATGTGCCTGCTCACCACGGGCACCTTTCAGAGGCCGACAGGGGACACCACAGGCATCACACAGTCGGCCACGTCACGCATCCTCACCCAATTCCTCAGCGCACTGCTGCCACATGCTGCAGAGCACATCCATTTCCCCAGCACCGTGGCAGAGCGTACAGCAAACATGCAGGAGTTCAACAGGGTAGCACGTATGCCTGGCGTGCTAGGGACCATAGACTGCACCCATGTGGCCATACGCATGCCACCTGGCCCCGATGGGGCTGCATATAGGAACAGGAAGGACTATTCCAGTGTCAACTGCCAGGTGGTGTGTGATGCCACTGGGCGCATAATCAATGTCTGTGCCACACACCCTGGTGGAGCACATGATGCCTTTATATGGTATCAGTCCACACTGTGCCATCGATTTGAGAGTGGGGGACATCCCCACAGGCCATCTAGTGGGTGAGTACGCACGTAGGAATTGCAAACGTGGGGCAAGGGTGGGAATGCCACAGGTGCTATGGCAGTGGCACACAGGGATATTGGCAATATGGACCTGAACATGATACTCATCTCCACCATCTCCACACAGGTGACAGCGGATACCCACTCAGTCCCTGGCTGCTCACACCATACCGGCGCCCCATGACCCCATTGCAGCAATGCTATAATGAGGCGCATGCCGCAACACGCAACATCATCGAACGGGTGTTTGGGATGCTCAAGGCACGCTCGATGCCTAGACACCTCCAGCGGTGCCCACAATACAGCCTCAAAGGCCTGTGGGATATTCCTGGCCTGTTGTATCCTGCACAACATGGCCAAGACTGTGGGATAGCCATTCAGGTCGAGGAGGGGGAGGTTGGCGATGGGGACGCCAGCGGCGCCCGGTGATGATGGTGATGAGCAGCCCCCCTTGACGGGCAGGACCCCGACTGATCTGGCAGGCCCAGCTGCACCGGACACCATCACGGAGGAGCATTATGCACGACACAGGTAAGTCAAGGGCCATGTGCAACCAACACTGTCCTGGCGCAACCCACAGGCACACAGAGTAACACACCAGGGGTGCATGATGGCAAGGGGAGTGGAAGGGACCAGGCACACAAACACACCATCAGGGAGGGGTGAACAGTCATATGGACACACACACACACACACACACACACACACACACACACACACACACACACAGGCACAAAGCGTACATGGGCAGGTGCACAGCAGAGCAGGAACAGACATGGCAAACACACAGATCCACAGACCACATCCACCACCTGTACTGTCCAAGTACGTGTGTCAGACGCTGGGCACCCTTGCACCTTGGTGTACAGTACAATGCAGGCATCATCATGCACACGCACCTGTGGACAGCAGTTGGGATGGTGTGCAGGTGGTCCGTATGTCGGCGTGATGTGCAGGGCACCCACCAGTGCACTGCCCACCATGACGCACAGTGCACACAGGGCAGCACCAGACAGGGCCCGCACTGGGAGACAGGTCAGTCATGTTGCACCATTCCACAGCCACCGCGGATGCGTGGGTGGCCCCGCCGTGACCCAACAGCACTGGCAGGCTGAGCAGGGGCCACATGGGGTGGCACTGATGGACCACCAGGGGTCCCACTGCGCGATCGCGACCTTGTCCGCAGTGGGGTCTGTAGTATGCCAAACATACCTGCACCAGGGGTGCTCGGGATGCCCACAGCAGAACCCGGCATCGACAGGCTTGGTGTCGCATGATGCCGGGAATGGGGAGTGGAGAGCGTACTGTGTGGGGTGCGCGGTACAGGAGCACCTGCTTGTGTGCCCAATGCAGCCACGACATCGACCAATGCCTGGGTCTGCCTGTCAATGGTGGCGGTCACATCCATCCGCATATGGACCATCTCTGCACGGTTCAAAGCACAGTCCCTGCTGTGCCACTCCACAGCCACACACAGTGCCTCCACAGACGTTGCAACCCACCTTTGCTGCTGTACTGATTCCCACAGCAGGCGAGTGTGCTCTTCATATGGGTACTCTGCCACAACGGCATCCTGTCCCCCAGGGTATGGAAGGTCCTGATGCTCAGCACCCCTTGAGGGTGGGCGCTGTTCACCAGGACCAGGAATGGGCATATCAAAGGGCGGTGGGCATGTGCCACCGCTGGACACTGTACCCCCAGACCTGGTGGGTGACTGCTGCTGCTGC
This sequence comes from Neoceratodus forsteri, assembly GCA_016271365.2. Lineage (NCBI taxonomy): Eukaryota > Metazoa > Chordata > Ceratodontiformes > Ceratodontidae > Neoceratodus > Neoceratodus forsteri. The sequence goes on along the minus strand of CM057450.1, from coordinate 1,501,435,303 downwards.
CCCTCCAACCACTGTGCCCCAGGGACCACTCGTTCCACTGCTGTGGCCGCAACAGTGCCAGACACCTGCACAGCCACCGGTGCTGCCCCACCGGTGCTGACAGGCACAGCCTGGGACTGTGCCGACATGCTGGCACACACGTTGGAACCAGCTAGGCCCAGGGGCACGTGCTGGCCTGCTGTGTGTCCGTCATGGGACACACACATGTCACTGCCCATTGCAGTCCTTGCATCATCAATGGTGCAGGTACGCGCTACAGCCACAGTCACAGCGTGCTGGAATGCTTGCACGCCAGACTGCTGAGACACAGGCTGTGCACCCCCCACACCCGACTCACCGACACCAGAGTTGGCAGCCCGGCGTGCATGCTGGTGCAGTGCATGCTGGCTGGTGACAGAGGTGGATGGACCCTCCTCCATGTCCAGCAGGTCTTCCTCACTGCCTGGACCCACCACCACCATCCCCTGAAGATGAACAGGATCTGTAACAGAAAGAGAGGACATGTGAGTGCATGTGAACAACCTTCCCCCCAACACCACCACCATGTCATACCGTGCAGTGATGGGCTTCCACCTGTCTGGAATCCACCTCCTGGTACGCCCTCAATAGCACTCCACTGCATTGATGCAGCCAGTCGGTCCTCAGCCGGGGTCAGCTCCACCACTGCTGGCTGGCTCCCGCCAGTGCCAGCACATGCCACCCTGAGGGCTGCCACCTTCTCCTTCACCCTCCTGCAGTCTGTCCCCATCTTCTTTTTGCATTCCTGCACGGGGCGCTGGTGGCTTCCGTGCTGGTTCACTGCCCGAGCTACCCCCTCCCATGCAGCCGCACGGGCCTGAGGGGTGCCCCGCCGTCCACTCAGTAGTGCCTTCTCCTCCAGGTAGGCCTGAAAGAGGGCCTCTGTCTCCGCCGTGGTGAAGTTGGACCTCCTCCTCCTCCACCCACCATCCTCACCCTCACCTTGGCTCTGCTCGGTCATGGCGATCTGTATGGGTGGAAGTGGACACCTGTCACTGTGCAGTCTACAGCGTTATCCCATGACCATTGTCCAGAACATCACACAGCATGCAACCCACCTCTCACCTGCAGTAACTGAATCTGGCCAGCGCAGTCCAATGTCGCACATTTATAGCGCAATGCATGCAAATTAGGAGTGGAGCAACTGTAATGAGATGCAAATCGCGCCACTGCGCCTTTGAATGGCTGATCAGATGATTTGCATGTGTCGGCTGAAGATCGCGCTGTTGCACTTTGCGCAATACCGTTGAGCCGGCTGAGCCAATGGCGCAGATCTGTGACTGTGTGGTACACTGCATTGCGCATGCCCAGGTAGCCTAAGCAGGCATCTGCCGTGCTGATGACGTGCTGTGCGTGATTGGCAATTCAGGCCATGGCCACCATTGTGCTAGTGGCGCTACAGCACTGGGCACCATATGGCGCTGTGGCACTACTGCGCAATAGTCCACTGTGGCACTGGCACGCAGGTGATCGGTCGTGCAGGATGTGTAGATGTCAGATGGCGCTGTGCGTGGCCTTGCGTCATAGACCCCTGACATGGTGTCCGACCTTTGCCCTCTGCCGCTGTTCGGCTGCCATGTGTTCGGGTCTATTGCGCTGTTTGGTGACAGCGCTATGTGAACCGACGGCGCTATACGAACAGCGCGATTGGAACCTATGGTGGTCTATTGCGCAACATTTCCATGGGGTCAGGCGGCCATGGGCCATTGCCTGCTATATGACCACACAATTATGGCACGCAGGAGAGCTCCCCAATGGAGTCAGGTGGAGGTGGCCAACCTGGTGGCCCTGGTTGAGCCCCACTTTGAGGCACTGTATGGTGATAAGCCCCTCACCATGTACTGCACCCAGGTGTGGCTGCAGGTGGCCACTGACCTGGTGAGGGTCACAGGGCCGTGCCGGTCTGCGGAGCAGTGCAGGCACAGATTTAGTGACTTCTGCAGGAGGGAGCCGACGCTGTGACACCAGGTCACGTGCCACGAGGGGGTTGTGCCTAGGGCCAGGTGGGTGACCATCTATGCACCTGTATTCTCCGTAGGGTGTGACTGTGTTTTGGTGGCGGTGCATGGGGGATGGCTCTGCCATGGTTGGCTGTGTCAGTGTGTGCAGGTGTGAGATGCATGGGTCTGGCTGTGTGGGCAGGCACACTCACTGGGGCAGGGGGCAGTCTGCTTTGGGGTCACACTGATGTTTCTCTCAACATTTGTCACCCACAGGACTGGTGGAGAGGATGCAGGCACAGGCTGAGGAGGGCCGTGGCAGGGCTCAGGTGGCGGACGGAGGAGGCGTGAGGGGTGGGCCACAGCGGCAGCAGCAGCAGCAGCTGCTTGATGAGTGTGAGTGTCATTACATCATGGATGCTATTGCATGCTGGAGGGGGTGGGCATGACCACCAGCCATGGACAACACAACCATGCATGACACAGGCGACAGTCATCACTGTCCAGTGTCACTGCACGTCTGTGTGTGCGTCACTGGTGGTCCATGCATGCACTGGGCACATGGCTGTGGAACTGGCATCCCACCACATTGACACGTCACTTGACAGCCTTGTTTGTGCTGTGATGGACATGGGCAGTGTGTGTGTGTGTGCAGTGGTGCACATAGCTGGTGCTGCCTGGTTGGGCGTGTCATGTGCATGGTCACTGTGGGTGGGTGCATACCATCACAGATGCGGGGCACTAGGCTATATGCCTTGCAGGATGGGTGGTGTTCAGGGTTGTGGACAGTCACAGCCATTGACTGTGTTCCCTTTTCCTAGGCCTCAGCATCCTACACAGGATGGACCGTGCCCTCCAGCGGCTGACAAGGGTATCGATCGCAACGTATGACATACTCAGGGACATTCAGCGCCATGGGGTCAGGTGACAGCGGAGGAGACAGGAACAGCAACAGGCAGCAGCAGACCAGCCTGCAAGGCACTAAATGTGCTTCCCCTGCCCACTTCACCCATCCCTCCCACCCTGCCTTCCCTCTCCCAGTTGTTCACCCTCATTTTACCCACCCCTACCTTGTACCCCTACCCCCCTTGTCTTGTACATATCTGTATATAGTTGTGTTCTTGATCTTGGTGTTGTAATTTCTGTTTTCCAATATATATATATTTGTTATGAATACTGTGGTGGTCTCTGATTTGCAGCTGGCTATGGTTGCTCAGTTGCAGTGGTGTGCATGCCATCTGGGGTGGTATGGTCCTGGGTATGTGTGTGTGTGTGTGTGTGTGTGCGTGTGTGTGTGTGCATGGGGAGGTGTCTCCGGTGTGGGAGTGACTTTCAGTCGGTCTTGACATCTGCTGCCACCCACTGTTGGGTGCCCAGGGTGGGTCTGGCTTGTATGGTTCTGTGCTACATGGGGTTGCAGTGTGCCGGGGGGGATGCATGGTGTTTACTGCAGTGACAGTCACTGCACATGGGTGGTGTCTTGGGGTCACGGTGCAGGGTGTGCTGTGCAGAAGGGGAGGCTGATGTGCACTGTGGTTGTCGACCCCCTGTGTGTGGCAGTCTCAGCCTGCCAGTGGTTGTGCTGGGGCGTCATGGCCCTGCTGTGCATTGTTGGCTTGTCCCCATGGGCCACTGGATCATCCATCCCTCCCCCAGTGATGCTGTGCTTGGGGTGTGCGGGTGTATTGTTGGTTCTGCAGTGTGTTCCTGTGCCCATGTGTGGCATGGCTGGTGGTGGGCCCCAGCCTGCCTCCCTGGTTGTGCAGTTCCATTGCTCTGCTGGGGGGGGGGGCTCTGCTTGCGCTATGGCACCTCTGGACTGCTCAGCTGGGCTAGCCTTGTTGCGCTATGGCGCATCATTTCTGCTCAGCTTCCCCTTCCTGGTTGCGCTATGGCGCAGTTTGTGTGATATTCAGACGTTGGCTGCTTGTGCAGTTTGTCTTGCTCCATGTTTGAATATCGCGTCTGTTGCACATATGCGCAATTGACTTGTGCTTGCTCCTACTGTTGCTCACTTTTTGGGCGAAGTTTGAATATCTGGCCCTTGGTGTTTTAGAGTAGATCCCACACCTAACAGGTGTGTGTGGGGGTGGTATATTACAACTCATTTTACAAAAATAATCTGAATAGATTTTCAGACTCACATCTCTACAACCAAATGAGCTGAATGAACAGTTTGATTTGACAGTATTTCTGTGACTGCCAGAGTTGTGTATTGGCAGTATTAATGCCTCTTGTTTTATATGTCGCTACATTGTTTCTTCTATGTTTGTTTTCCCAACCATGAAACTCGAACAATGGGCATTTATCTTTCATGGACTTTGCACTGATTAACTTTTTTGGTTCCTTTGAATCAAGGACAAATTCATATATGGACTATGTCTCATGTAGTAATGTGTGGGGATATCCCCTGTTTCAAAGGTTGATTTTTGATACAATATTTAATTTACAACTTGATCTTGATTGCAAATAAATAATAGCTTAGATGTCTTTTTTGATACTTTTTTGTATTCTGAACTTAATTTAATATCCATATTACCATTTTTTACAAAGCCTTTTCTTCCTTCCTGTTTCTGTCTCCCCCATCCCTCTTCCTTCTTTGTCATCTCTGTGTTGTGTTGACTCCCATATTTCTAACCCCCCACCTTAACCTTGCTCTAAAATGTTTTACTATATTTTGATGGCGGAGGAGGATCTAGTCTGCGTCTTGAATAATAATCTGTCTGTTTCCTCCTTCTTGTATTTCATTGTGCCACATACTAAAGTACTCTGTTATTTATGAGAACCATTTAACTTGTAACTCGTTTCTCCTTGTCTCCTACTTTCAACTGTTTTTGTGCTTTTAATATGGATGTGTATTTAGTACTTTTAGCACATTAGCACTTTTTCTTATTTGCACTACTGTTACTTCAGATGTACTTTTACTGTTACTGATCATCCTTCCTGGTCCTGGAACTGATTTGTCTGGGCATTTTGAGAAAATTATGTATCACTCATTAGGCTGCTCTTGGTGGTTTACAGCCTAGTCTTGTCATATATTATATATATAAAATTTGGAAAACCTGACCATATCAGTCTCTTCAGGAGATTATATACACTTTAACAATTGATGTTAAGATAATATACTTTACCTGCTGTATAGGATGTGATGTGATGTAACATGTGATTTTTAATCCAGCATACACTGCACCTGTTCTTCTAAGACTTTTGATTGGCTCCCTGAGGAAGGGACAGGGCACCCCAATGCCCCACCCCTTTGCTGTTTTGCACACTGGGCCGCAATTAAACAACTGCTATTGACCTTTGCTATTTGTGCCATATGTTGTGTTTGGTTTGGCTCTTTGATGTGTGGTGTTTTGGTATTTGGTCTGCCATGAGACCCCTTACCTTCTCCAATATTCTGCTTTCCCATCAGCTGCTTCTGCAACAGTTGTCTGCTGGTACCGAATGAACTGAGTCAGATGCATAAAATAATAAACAATATTAGGTTTTTTCAGGAACATATGCAGGGACATCTCATCATCAGCAAGAGGTACAGACTTAGACTGACTAGTGGAAACAGGAAAAAAGGGTTTCCTGCTCCTGAAGGCAATAATTAGCATAACATTTGACCATAGCATTAGCTGAAACATTCTGTTCTTAGATTAAAGGGATGGCAGCTATTCTTAAGCCCCATGCTTAACCCTGTACTCTACATCCCCCCGGGGACTGTAAATGTGAGTACCACCCAAACAAGAAAAAGCATTACCATGGCATTGAACAGAATACAAAATAGAATAAAGCTGTAATCATAAATGTAAATATTTCAGTAACATTAGTAAAAAAACACATGTTGATGAGATTGAGCAGTGATTTAGCAATAATCAGCAATATTGTAGAAACTTTTAGATTGATGAATTGTTTCAAGATTCATTTACACACCCTACTCTGATGCTGGGGGGAGGAAGAATCTGGACTACACTGGTGGCCAGTCAGTGTAGTGCCAGGGGAGATGGGACACCATAGCACTTGAGGCTTGACCATGCCACGAGCGCTAAAGTGCGGGGCAGGGAAAGGAAAGAGAGGGAAGGGGGCAGCAGGAATTACCCATTGCACTTTAATTATTTGACAGTATTGCAAACCACAATTTACATCTAAACCTAGGAGGAAAAAAAAAACCGTTAGTGCAAAGGCAGTAAATTCTGTAAACATTAGATACAACAGTTAAGTGAATTATAAAAATGCAAGAATAAATAAGCATACAGGTTTATAAGGCAGACAAGAATTAATGATCACACAGAGTTCAAGACATGACCACTGAGTTCAAATTTAAAGTTCACACTTGTTTGCAACTTTTGCGGTCAGTTGTAATGGACTTGTGTGTGGATTGGACCAGTTCCTGACAGGACGGGGTCAGGTCAGAAAAAGGGACCCAAGAGTTCTGTGAGCTGTCATAACCACACCATTTGACCCGATAAGTCCAGGATCCATTGGCATATTTTTTGCACAATATCTTCTCAATCTGATATACAGAAGAGTTCTGAGAAGAAGATGCATCAGCAAACGATTGAGAAGTTCCCAGTAGTCCATCAGGCAGAGTTGGCAAAACAGGATCTGGCTGATTGTCAGGACCATGAGGTAGTGGAGAAACTGCTCTCAAATTGTCTGCGGGAAGTTCAGTTTCCAAAAGTATAGCGGGTTCAAGTGCAGCTTCATTACTTGGGGGACTGGGATCATCAGTGACGGTGTTACTTAGGTACCCATGTTTCAGTCTGTTGATGTGGATTTTATTGTGTACCAGCTTTCCATCGGACTTACAGTGCAAGTGAACATGAACCGGAGGAAGCTTTTCTACAATATAGAAGGGACTAGTCCAACGGTGAAGCAGTTTTTTGGTGGCGCCCGGAACAAGGACATGTTGGTACAAGTATACAATGTCCCCAATAGAAAATGAAGGTTCATGCGACTTGGCTACTGACATTTTCTGCATTGCAGATTTTCTCTGGCCTAGTGTGTCAAGTGCAACACATCTGGCAAGTTCAAGCTGTTCCAACATTGGAATGATGAAGGATGAAGCTGACTTTGGGACCTAGAGCAGCGAGAGATCCTTGTCCAGAGGTGTTCTTGGGTGGCATCCATGGACTAGGAAAAATGGTGTGTACTCTGTACTGTCGACACAAGGGCTGGTGTTGTAAGCAAATTGAATGAAGGGAACAAAATGATCCCAAGTGTCGTAAGTCTCATCCAGGTACTTGGCTAGTGTATTAAAAATGGTAGACATCATTTTCTCACTTTGTCCATTGCATTGTGGATGATAATTGGTTGTGTGAGTCTTTTTGATGTCAAAAAGTTTGCATGTTTCTCACACAATAGTTGAAAGGTAGTTAGTGCCTCTGTCTGAATGCAGGTACGCTGGAGTACCATGATGACAAATGATTGTGTTGAGGAAGGCACTTGCAACTGCAGCAGCTTAATGTCTTTTAGGGGGATTAGTTCCAAATACTTAGTTAGGCAGTCCACAAAAACAAGAATGTATTTGTTGCCAGAGTCAGGGCAGGTAGGCAAGGAGCCAAGAATGTCTATTCTGACTCTTTGGAATGGTTCAGTGGCTACAGGCTTTGGAATGATGTGTGCCTTTGTTGGTTTGCCAGGAGGCTTTCTTTGGGAACAGGGCTGGCAGGATTTGACAAATTTGACAATGTCCTTATTCATGTGAGGTTAGCAGAAGTGAAGCCTTGTCTTTTCATGCCCTTCACACCCCGAGGTTTAGTTTTGTGATCCCCAAAAAGGGCCTGCCCCTAAGGAAATGGTGCAGTACTGATCTTTAAGACAGGTAACACCTGATGGCCTTATGTCAGTGCTGGACTTTTCAGAGATTCCGTTAGATAGTAATGACCCAGGACCCTTGATGCTGGCTTATAATAGGGCAGTAGTTGGGGCCCTGGATGTCATTGTTCCAGTTCGTGTTCATCTACTGACCTCTCACCCTGGTGTCCCATGGTTTGATGGATCACTACAGGAGCTAAGGAGGTGGGGGTGAAGGTTGGAGAGACACTGGTGGAAAACTCTCCCGGAGTCAGACAGGCTTATATTTATGAACCATTATGAGGTCTATCAGTCAGCAATTTCCCGTAAGAAGGCAGAATTCCTGTCCAGGGAAATTGCTGCAGCAAGGAACAGACCAGCTCAGCTCCTCCAGACTGTCTGCGGACTGGAGGAGCATTGTCACAAGAAAAGTGTGAAGAGTTTGTTCAGTTCTTTGCTGATAAGATGTCCTCTATCAGGACAGAGATCAGCCAGTGCCTCTCCATAGGGCATGATAGTGGCCCTCTGAGTGGTACTAATGCCTGGTTTATCTGGTCTACCTTCAGCCTGACGGTAGTCATGGATATAGTGAGAATCACCAGACTCTGCTACCAACCTGCTGTAATTTAGACCCAGGCCCAGCTCACTTTTTGGTGGGTTATGTTGAGATTAATGGTCCTGTTCTAGCTCGGATAGTCTGGCCTTCCTTAGAGAGAGGAATTTTTTCTGATTCCTTAAAGGTAGCAGTAGTTAGACCACTGCTAAAAAAGCCCTCCTTGGACCCAGAGTGCCCTGCCAATTAAAGACCAATCTCCAACCTACCTTTTGTGGGGAAGGTGATTGAGAAGGTGGTTGCTCTGCAGCTGGATGAACATTTAACTAGCCATAATATCCATGACCATCTCCAGTCTGGTTTCTGGAAAAGGCACAGCGCAGAGACTACCCCGATGCGAGTACTTAATGAACTCCTGATGGCAAGAGACTGGAGAGTCCGTTCCATCTTGGTTCTCCTTGATCTCTCAGCAGCATTTGACACTGTGGACCATGGGGTATTGCTGGAATGCCTGCAGTTCTTTTGTGGACTGGAGGGGGCAGTCCTCAACTGGTTTCCAACTTTCCTAGAGAGAAGATCACAGAGGGTGATATCAGGAATTTATTCCTCGACCCCTCACGATCTTCCCTGTGGGGTACCGCAGGGTTCTGTGCTCTCTCCTATGTTGTTCGCAGTGTACATGCTACCACTGGGGGACATTATGAGGTGGTACAAGCTGAGTTTTCATTGCTATGCAGATGATACTCAGCTGTACATGTCCTTTGTGCCCACCCAGGAGTATGATACTGTCTCTGTGTTTAATAACTGCCTGCAGGAGATACAGAATTGGATGAGTGCTAGCTGGCTGAGGTTAAACCCAGAGAAAATTGAGGTGTTGGTCATGGATCTGGATCTGAGGATGGTTGGGTCATGGGTGGGAAAGCCATCTGGCTTACACTTGGTGGTGACCCACTCAGGGCCTCAAACCAGGTGTGAAATTTAGGGGTGGTGCTTGATGAAGGTCTGATTCTGAAAACTCAGGTGTCGACTGCAGTTAAGTCTGCCTTCTATCACCTTAGAAACATTGCTAGGGTGAAGAATCTGGTTCCGTCTGAAGATCTGCAAACACACGCCTTTGCCACCACTTGGTTGGACTACTGTAATGTCCTTTACCTGGGGCTACCGGGAGTGGATATTCGCCATCTTCAACTAGTGCAGAACGTGGTGGCCATGTTGTTAACTGGGACCCCTAGATCCAGTCATATAACACCTGTGCTGCGTGAACTGCACTGGCTGCCTATACAATGGCGTATCCCTTTCAAAGTTGCATTACTGACACATAAAACCCTACATGAATTGGGACCCCAGTATCTGAAATACCTCCTTTCGCCCTATTGCCCCTCCCACTCACTCTGATCCTCTGGTGAGGGATTGCTAGAGGTTCCCAGGGTGAATTTGAAGATTTTTGGAGGAAGATCTTTTGCCATTATGGCATCAACCCTGCGGAACTCTCTACCTTGTCAGATATGTGAAAGCCTGACCATGGAGGAATTTAAAAAATCATTAAAAACACATCTTTTTGTGACAGCTTTTATGGGGCCATAAGTGATTTTATAACTATGTGTCTTTATGCTATTTATGAATTGTTTTAACTATGTTATGGTGTTTTATTGTACAGGCACTTTGAATGCAGGACAGTGCCTTTTATAAATAAAACCTGATTGATTGATGATTGATTTTCGAGGGTTCTGTGGATTCCCATATGACCTCCAGAAAGTCGTGAGGCATGAGTGGGTTGAAGAACTTCGGTGACTAGAGAGGCTGGCAAACTAACTGTACATGAGTTCTGTCCATGTGATGACCCTTGCCTTGCTTGGTCCAAATGTGAAAAAGCACACTGTCATTGAGAAAATACTGTGAAGCAAGGAAAAGGACATCCTGGCAGTGTTGCTTTTGTTGTGGTAAAGTTCCAATAGCAGACTACTTCAATTCCCCACCACCGACTGATCCTAATACAGCCAAACAACCATTACTTAACCGCTCGCTCTTCTACTTTAAAGAAATCTCTCAAGCCAAAGCTAAAAAGCACCTGGAGAAGGTGCTGGGGTAATCTATACATAGCTGGGACACTATGGACCTAAAGTTTGTAAAGCTGGCTCTGGCTGAAGTCCTAGGCCAACTCACCAAACTAATCAACCTCTCCCTCTGCCTCTCACGGTTCCCCCAGAGATGGAAATCAGCCACAGTAACTCCAGTGCAGAAAGGTGGAGACAGGAACCTACATAACAACTACAGACCTATGTCCATACTCCCCCCTCTCTCCAAAGCCCTTGAGCAGATAATGGTTGGCCAGTTAGCTGAACACCTGAACCAATACCAACTTTTCTGTCCTGAGCACACGGCTTCCAATCAGGTCACAGCACTATCACGGCCTTTCTCGAATTCACCAGACACATTCACCATTCAATTGATCAAGGTCTCCTGGTTGTGGCAACTTTCATCAACCTATCAAAAGCATTTGATACGGTGCATCATGAGCTCCTGCTGGACCAACTGTGAGCTACAAGACTCTCCTCCAAATCAGTACGCTGGTTCAGCAGCTACCTTCACAATTGCTCAGAAAAGGTCAAAATAGGGGGGATCACCTCTGATAACAGATCAGTCTGCTCAGGGGTCCCACTAGGATCAATTCTGGGACCCCTACTGTTCAGTTTATTCCTAAACAAACTGCCATCTGCATGCCCAGGCTGAATGCTCCTATATGTAGACGACGCGGTCATATTCAACAGCAACCCTAATCCCGAACAATTGGCAGTGGATTGCCAAAAGGGGTTCTCAGCCACTGAAAAATGGTTTATGGACCACAGACTAGTCATGAACTGCAAACAAACTAAGACTATGATGTTTACCAGCACACAGAGCAAGCATAAAGCCTCTCCCCCTGCAATCAGGAATGCCAATGGGGACCCACTGGAACATGTCCAGCAGTTCAGGTACCTGGGCATTGACTCCACACTTTCATATGCCCAACACATGGACAACACAGCGAGGGTGATTAATACAAGGATAGGGATCCTATACAGGCATAGACACTGCCTAACACATGAGGCATTGAACCTGGCCATCAACAGCTCAATAGTCTCTCTCATCAACTATGGTCTGGCAATCTACGGATCAGCGACAGACACAGCCCTAAACCACATCACCACTGCACTAAATAAGGCAGGCCAACTGCTCACAGGTGCAGAAAGACTAACGCACACATGTGAGCGCTACACCCGGGCAGGTTGGCTACAACTGAAGGACAGAATAAACTACCAAACCTGACTCATCGCCAAGAAATGCTCCCTCAACCAACTACCCACAGGGGTCCAGAACCTCCTAACTCCACACTCAAGCACCTGACCCACAAGGAACTCCTCCACTCAGACCTACAAAGTTCCCAGATGCCACACAGCCCTGGCACAATGTGCCTTTTATTATCATGCTTAACTATGGACCAATGCCTTACCTCCTGATGTTATCAATGCCACATCCATTGGATCGTTCAAATGCAGACTCTGGCAGCGCCTAGTAAAATCTAGTAAATGTGACTGCTACCATTAGCACCCTCCCGGAGCATCAACCAACTATCTGCACTTACCTCCTGACAACTCATTGGGTTGAGGGACCCCAATCGCAGCACTTTAGGTTACACCTATCCCCCCAATCATGACATAGCTCCCACTTTCCTACCCCCTCAGATGCTCCCAACTACCTTACTCCTTCCACCTATGTTTGCAACCCCTCCTTCTTCTCACCTATGAGAGCTTCTATGTAGGGTGTATCCTCTGAAACTGGCTAGCTGCTATATTGCCTAAGCTGTTTAATGCTGTTGTATCCTGTGACTTACCTGTACCATATGTAACCCTGTCATCTGTATTGTATTGTCTATGTAACTGATCTGGGACCTATAAGTGAGCATCTGCTCACTGGTATAATCCAAGACCTCAGTAAATAAAAATAATTAAGTCTGTAAGTATATGATTATGTTTGTGAATTGTGGGTAATTTCTTTGTTGCATTTTTACCATTGCCGGGGAGATATCGGTGGTAGCAGAGGTAAGAAGCTCTTCGACCACTTGCAATAGTTGAGGGTTGGTGTTTTTCTCTGTAGAAGCATTAGGCAGCAGCAAAGCAATTTGAGCTGCTGAAGCAGTGTCCACAGGAAGCACATCTGTGGAGTGGAAAGGAAGAGCTTGTAGGCAGGCTTCTTCATCTGGTGAGGTTGATGTGGAGGGATACTGTCTCCAGTTTACTGCATTGGCACTACAGTGAACTCGACCTGGTCGGTATTGTATCTCAAAACTGTAGCATTGCAGTATGGCAATCCATCAGGCAAACTTTCCTACTGGCTCCTTCATTTTGAACAACCATCTGAGGGCAGAGTGATCCACGATAGCTGTGAAGGAGGAGTAGCGAAGGTAGCAGTCAAACTTCTTTACAGCAAAGACCACAGCTAGGCATTCTTTTTCTGTGATGCCATAGTTTTACTCAGCTGATGAAAGAGAGCACCTGGTGTAGGAAACAACTCATTCTGTTCTGTCTTGGATTTGGCACAGCACAGAGCCCACTGCAAAAGAACTAGCATTTGTGTAGAGTTTTAATGGTTGGTTGAACCTTGGATAGGCCGGTACTGAGGAAGAAATACGTTTTTCTTTCAAGGTTTCAAAGGCCTCTTTGCATTCGGAAGTCCATACATAGCCACATCCCTTTTTGGTGAGAGTGCACAGTGGAGCTGCAATCTTGTGAATTTTCTGTAGTAGCCAGACAAGCCCAGGAAAGCTTGAAGATCTTTGAGGTTTGTAGGCTCTGGATAGTCTTTTACTGCAGAGAGCTTATCTGGGTCTGGTGAGATGCCTTGAGAACTGACCACATGTCCCAGGTAATGAATTTGATGTTGTGCAAAGCAACACTTGTCTGAGTGACGTTTGAGGTTGGCTTGCCTGACACATTCGAACACCTCTTTGAGATGCTGGAGGTGCTCTTGGAAAGATCTGTTGAAGACGATAATATCGTTGAAGTAAACTAGGCAAGATTTCCAAGACAGTCCACATAATACAGCTTCCATGATGCTTTGAAATGTGGCTGGACTATTTCGAAGTCCCATAGGCAGACGTTTAAATTGGGAAAAGAATCAAGTGGCAGTGCCAGGCTATGTACGGACGTGAAGCTGTATCAATAGTAACTTGGTAGAGTGGTGAAGTAAGCTGGGTTGGCCACTCCAAGACTCTCTAAGGCATCCTCTATGGTAGGTAAAGGATATGCGTTCTGCACCATGTAGGCATTGAGCTTTCTGTAATCCACCATGAACCGATACCCTTTTGTCTTTCTTTACCACCAGCAAGCAAGGTGCACCCTGGGGACTTGTAGATTCCTCAATAATGTCCTGTTCAAGCATGTCCTTGATTAAGTCCTCCAGGACTTGTTTTTGTTTGTGTTCCACTTCGTAGGCTCGCTGATAAGCATTCTCCACCATGTGTGGCATTTTGGAATTTGGTCTGCCATGGGAACCCCTTACCTTCTCCAATATTCTGCTTTCCCATCAGTTGCACTGTCTGGCATCTAGCAGGAGGTGGGTGGAGCAAAACAAGAGGTGGGATAAAAACACAGAAAAACCTGTGCCCCTGCGTCATCTATATGATGGTCTCAGCACTCTTGGGTCCAACTCTGCCAGCTCAGATAATGGGGGTGGGGGTGGGGGAGGGGGAGCACCTGATGGGGCTGGGAGGTCACCGGCCTGATAGCAGGCCAACGTGACGACCTGGGGACAAACGCCTGTATGAAAAAAAAAAGCTTGTGTTGATCACCTTTTTATTTATTCCCTTCATTTGGGGACAATTTTCTCTGATTGTCTTTCATGTGATCATTACCTTGCAGTCTCCTATATGGAAAGGTCAAATCAAGAACTTAGAACATGTACTAATATAGACTGCAGAACAAAAGGTATTATACTAGGGGGTGTAAGAACACTTTCCAAGGGACAATCAGTTGTAACTTACCAGAATTCCTTACTAACAAAAACATTTGCATTAAAAGAGCAGCACTTATTGCATGAATTAATAGCAACGTATATAAAAGACTTTATACATACTGCACCTCCAGAGTAAAAATGGCTCAGACCAGTAAAGCGACAACTGGCAGCAGCACCAAGGACTATTGAGCATGTTCCTGTCTGCAAACTCAAGCAGTGAACCTCCATGGCCAATGATGTTTTTAATGATGCATGCCAGGTACACCAAGACTGAGGCAATATTCAACAGAATGGGTGCCAAGGATAATAAATTAATCATTGCCTCTGGTGTAGTAAAATCAGCTGATGATCACTCAGCACATTATCCAGGTATCACAAACTAATTCCAGAGAATCTAATCTACTCACCACTATTGACTGGAAGCATTAGAGCATGCAGCAATCCCTCAACCATGATGACTGTGCATTTCATTTCTGATGTGAGTAGACTGCTCTGGCTGATAGGAGATGCCTTCTCCTGTTGTTGCTTGGCCTTAGATGTGTAAAAGGTGCTGCCCCACCATACCTCCATAGGTTACTTTTAGGAAAGGCTCCTTCAGTCTGATCTCAGATCTGCCACTGGCCACAAATTAGTAATATCGGGAGCTAAAAATAATGTTGGATGGCAAACCTTCTCTTTTATTATTCCTTCTAGCTAGAATTCCTAGCCAGTTAGATGGCACCCCAATAATGGCCTTTTTGATCTTCCTCAGTATTATCACACTGGGTTAGGAGCAAAACTAATATTCCACTTAACTATTGCTGAACTGAACTGTATTTTAATATGTGTATTATAATGTGTATCTTGTTGTATTGAATTTATCTTTTTGATTATGATCGTATGACTGTGACATTTGTAATTTTCACATGTTTACTATGCAACCCTTCTGTCACTCAGTTTACCGACTGACATGACAGCGATCAGTGAGTTAGCATGGCCCAGGATACGCCTGTGTCCAGGGGTATTTTGATGGAAATTCAGCTCACCAGGGGCCTCTTGCAAAGAATCACAAATTTGACTGGTTCACCCTTTTCCTTTTAGCTGGGAACTGCTAAGACAGGTTTAACTCCCCCCCCCCCTTCTGGGATTAGAGCCTAAGGCTGGGTGCAGTTCATGCCCTGGGAGATAATTAGCTGGGAATGGTGGTATGATTAAGTAAAGGGTTAATCCAGGCTGCCCTGGGGGCCTACTGCAGGTGGAAGGTTGTCAGGAGGCAGGTGGGATATAAGGGAGGTTCGCAAGGGAGAGAAGGGGGAAGAAGTCAGGATGAGAGTGTTGGCAATTGATCACTCAAGTTATTAGCAGTAATTTTCCAGGTCGAGGGGGAGAGAGTGAGAGCCTGTGGGAGGATGTAATGGTGGCTGTTGTCTGAACCTGCGTGAGACCCCCACATCATGCCACCTCGGTGGGACTGGAGCAAGATGCCCTGCTGGGACAGTTGCTTGTGGGTAAGGTACGAAGTCGAACCGAATGTAAAAGCCATGAGAAGGTTTCTGGTGGAAGCTCCCAGTACTGTAGCCTTGTGGGGAGTGAGAGACAATTGAGAGGAGAAGATGTATTGCTGGTTGCCAGTTGGGGATGTATTGCCCCTAGGCCAAAGGGACAGTCACCCATGGGAAGCCACAAGAAGTCAAGACAAGATGTGCCATGGTTTGTCAGTGAGCTGTGACCCAAGATGGAGCTGGCGGCCCCAAGGTGAGATGCCAGTTGGTTCCATGGGGAAAATATATCAGTGATCGCTAGGAGAAGGTGAGCAGCAGGGCCATATCGGCCTGTAGTACCAGGGGCCCTGGAGCTGCCTGAGATTTGGGGACATCTGAATCACACCCCACGAAGTGCTTTTGAACTGTGTGAGCTGTTTGCTTATATGAATTGCTGCTAATGTGTGCCAAGGGATCATAGCAGTCCAAGAATGCATGTGCTGCCTACTTCAGACCTCCATGATTTCATTCTGCTTCATGGAGTGTTTATCAATGTGTTATTATTTCTTCCCTTCCTAAACTGCACCACCCTCCTCCCCTTCGCTTCTACTCCTGCACTGCCAGGTGCCTTTCCATCCCTACTACTTCCCTCCCTAACTGACCCAACCTCCTCCCCTCACCTTCTACCCTACCTCCCCATATCCCCTCTCCACCACTCCCCTTCTGCTCCCATTCCCTCTTCCCCTTCTCATACTGACATCCTGCTCTGATCCTGCACCGCCCCCTCACCCTCTCACCCGACACCCTCTGTTAACACTTCCCACTCACAGCACTGCCAGTATGCGTAGTATAAACCTCCCTCACCAGTGATGAGGCCCTCCTTCTGGACTAATTTTCACTATATATTCTCTCTCTCTCTCTCTCTCTCCAGTTTGTCTTCTCACTATTATCCCTCTCTTCCTGAGCCAACCACTCCCCTTGTTCATTCTCACTCCCTCCCTCCCTTTTTTTCCATTTGTGTTGGCAAGTACCATTGTATATAGTGTTAGCTCATTTCAGTCATGCATGTAACCTCTTGCCTAATTTGCCTTAATTGTTGTTGTCCTCTTACGGCCTCCCGTCAGCTGTAGTTTTGTTTGTTACCATAATGACCTTGAAGTGGAACCTATGTAATGAGCTTGTACTCAAAGGTTAATCTGATATGTTAATTAATAAATAACGGGGATCCTCAATGTTTGTTTTATAAAGTTGTGGTCTCCAGGTATTTAATTGGTTGTTATTGGGACTAACTGTATTGCTTTTCCAGCCCAGGACCTGAAGAGCCTTGCACCCCAGTGTGACTGATATGATCTGCAAATTATAGCCATTTCTAGAACAGTACTTCTGGTGGCCACCCCCCCCCCGGACAGTTGCCACCATCATACCTCAAGACATTAGGGAGGGGGTTGGTGACACAGACTTGATAGTTGATGGAAATAAGTACTTGGATACAGAATCTTTAGTCCTTGACTCTCCTTTTACAAGAGGCAGTAAATACATGGGAACTGCAGGTAGTACATATGATAACATAGCCCTAAATAAGTTCAATATCTACACTAGGGATGGACAAATCCGGGGTGGATTTGGATTTGGTTTTGGATTTGCCAATTCCAGGCTGAGTTTGGATTTGGATTTGCCAGATCTGGTCCATATGTATAATTGAAGAAAAAAGGGTCTATCAAGAGAAAAGCACCAGAAAATGTCAATGAAGTGGCAGTAGTATTAAAAGGGGATCCACTGCCTGAGATGCACTGCATCCTGCTGTTTAAAAAGTTTCTGACCAACCTGCCCAGGAAACAACCAAACGGTAGCATACTGAGTGAAACTGCATACAGTGTCTGGAACCTGCCCAGCCACTCTTATGAAATCAGCGTACATTTAAGGCCAATTAAAAAATGTAGCAAGAACCGGCCCAGTGGCATAGAGGGATGAGGTGCTGGACGCCACACCTCATGCCACACCGGCAACCCGGGCTCAGGAACGAGCCTGAGTTGTCAGGAGTTGTCGGGGGGGAAGGGAGGCAAGGATGTTGAGTAGGCTGCTGGCAGGCAGCTCTCCTCCTTGGGAGTCGCCGCACGATGAAGCCTCCAGGTTTGCTCGGGAGTTCCACCGGGGTGCACATAGCTCATGGAAGATCCCGAAAGACCTCGAGACAGGTAAGGGTGGCAGAGGACAGCAGCGATCAGCCGCAGTGGATATAGAAAGTTGACAAAAAAAATGTAGCAAGGCGGATGAGCTGGAGGAGCGGTGAAAATCTGATACTGAAACCAGGAATAAGGCAGCTACCTAGGAGGAACAAAAAAAGGCAAAAGAGTGGTGGAAAAAATCTCCCTGAACAACCACACACTGAGGCGGTCCTTAGAGCAATAGACAAATTTCGGGGTGAGATGAGAGAATCTATCAGAGACTTACGCATAAATTTGAGTACCCTGCGGGGCTGAGTGGACGAAGTAGACCGCCAGATCACTGAAAATACCACCCGCCTTGACGAACTTGAAACCGCACTATCTGATCTGGCATGGGAGCAACTGCAGATGTCCTTACATCAAGAGGATGCAGAAAACAGGGGCCGTAGAAAAAAACATTTATTTATTTACTGAGGATTCAGAAATACCTTTGAGTCAGAGACTCATTTGCAAAGGTTCTCCATCACAAAAATTGAATACAGAGCAAACATTACAAAATGATTCAACCAGAACACAGTCCAGCATTGTTACAAAGAAACAGTGAAGGCTAACAATCTGAAACTAGGGATAATTAGAACATGTTATAGAAATATAGACTAAACACAGAAATATATCTAAGTCTGGAAGACTAGGTAGGCTCAGAGCGGGGATAAGCAGGCCAGAGGCCTTAGTCAGCGGTGAGGGGGGCCGGGGAGGCAAGGATTCAATTAACAGTCACAGGTATTTGAGGACTGGAGGTGGTCCCTAAGGAGGGTTTTGAAAGGGCCAATTTTATTTTCGTTTATGAGTGAGGATGGTAGGCTGTTCATCAAAGAAGGGGCTCTGAAGCTGAAGGACCTTTGGAATTGGGAAGTGCGGCAGGAGGGAACCAAGAGGAGTGGCTTGGCAGAGCTTCGGGTATGCTTAAGCTTCAGGACCGGGTAAACTAAAGGGGTGAGCCCCAGGGGAGAGGCCGAGGACAATCTTTTTGGCCATGAGGCAGGTGTGGTACCTGATTCTGTTATCGAGATTAAGCCAGTTGGTGGTGTTATAAAGTGAGCAGGTATGGGTGAGATGGTCACAACCCAGGATGAGGCGACATGCTTTATTTAGGGAGAGGCGGAGTCTATATAGGGCAGAAATGTTAGCAGTGCTGTAGACAAGTATGCCATAGTTGAGCAAGGAGAGGATGGAGGAGGAGACAGCAAGTCTGAGGGTGTCTGGGGTAAGGCAGTGCTTGAAGCGATACAATAACCCCAGTCTAGCATTGAGGGCATTAGACAGGAGATGGATATGTTGGTGGAAATTAAGCGGTGGTTCGAGAGTGATGCCCAGGTATTTAAAGGAGTCCACTTGCTCCAGGGGGGTCAGATTAGCAAGATTACTTGGGGGGAAGTGCACCTTCCGGGCGTTGAGAGGATGAGAGAATAGCATAACTTTGGTCTTCTTATAGTTGAGAATAAGGCGCCAAGTGGAGAACCAATTTTCAGCACAACTAAAGGAGGATTGAAGGAAGTGGTGGAGTTGAATGGAGTCAGAGTTGGAAGAAAATAGGACAGCACCGTCTGCGTATAGTAGCAGGTTGCCAGGGCAGGACATGGGGAGGGAGTTAAGGAAGAGGTTGAAAAGTAGAGGCCCTAGTATGGACCCCTGTGGGACACCGGAGAGGACAGGCAGCCTGTTGGATAAGGTGTTACCAACTTTGACCTGCTGGGAGCGGTTTGAGAGGAAGTCAGAGAACCAGCCAAGGGTGTCCCAAGAGAAACTGATGTTGGACAGTGTGGTTAGTAAGAGGGGTGGCTGATGGTGTCAAACGCCTTGGTAAGGTCAATGAAGACAGCACCAGTGATGTGTCCCCTGTCCAGAGCGGAGTGGACGTGTGAGGTAAACTCAAGAAGGGCAGTGGTAATACTGTGGCCTTTGCAAAAGCCATGTTGCTGTTTGCAGAGTAGGTTGTATTTGTTGAGGTGGTCTGTGAGCTGATTAGATACATTCCGCTCTAGGGCCTTGGATAAGGAAGGGAGAATGAGATGGGGCAGTAGTTATTGGTAATGGAACGGTTCCCATTTTTAAATATGGGGGTGATGGAGGCAGATTTCTACCTACAGGGAAATTTACCTTGACATAAGGAGCAGTTCAGTATGTGGGTGAGGGGGTAGAGTACCTCATGAAGTGTGAGCCGGAGGAGTTTCAAGTCTAGGGTGTCACCACTGTAGCTGGAGTGGCTTAGGGCTTTTTTGAGGTACGGTTCAGCGGATTTTGTGTAATGCTGCGTGAGGTGAAAGGGGGGCTTTTGGGGGGGATAGGGGAGCTGGCTGTGGGTGGGTCAAAGAAATTGGGAAGGAGAATGTGGTTGAGGTTTGTGAAGGTGTTGTTGAAAGCTGTGGCAGGGATGCCCACTGTCTCCCCTCTTGTTTGCATTCTATATGGAGCCTCTGGCAGAGACATTACACAAGGTAGGGGGGTAGAGAATATTCCTATGGGGCAACAGGAATTCAAGATAGCTTTATTTGCAGATCATGTTTTGCTATTGATCTTGTCCACAGATGAATCCATGCCAAGGGTGTGGGAAATCCTGGGTATATATGAAAGGGTGGCAGGATTTAAAAGTAATGTTTCTAAAACTGAGGTCTTGTTATTAAATTTTGTCCCTTCAGTGGAACTGAAATGTTCCTGCCCTTTGAAATGGCATACTATTAAAATTAAGTATTTAGGTATAAATATTCCCCAGAACCTCAAAGTCATGGATATTGTAAACTATGAGCAATCACACTAGCAATACAATCTGACTGTAATTCATGTGACAAACTCAGTCTTTCCTTTTTTCTGTGCATAGAAATTATTTGCATGAATGTTTTACCACGTTTATTATACTACTATCAAAATATCCCTTATTTTCAGCTTGATTTTATTTAAAATCATAGAACAGAATGATATCCAATTTCATTTGGGGGGCAACTCCCGAGGATTCGTCTCTTAATCTTAAAACTATCCCTAGCCCAGGGAGGGGCAAATTTACCAAATCTAGAATATTATGAGAAAGTGGCTTTTCTGAGGGTGCTCTTTCTTTGGTTATCTGACTCCTTTAAGGCTAAATGGAAAGTCGTAAAATTTACCCTTGATGTATACAATGTGGAGAGATATTTGTTTGCTTCTGAGGGTAGGTCTCACCCCCTAAAGAACTTCACTCAAATTTCAGCTAATATTTTAAGGGTTTGGTACTCACTGAAAAGGCTTCTGTAACTCCTACCAGGTATGCCGTTTCTATCTGACAGCTCTACCAGGTGGGCTGGGTTCGGGGAGGAATATGTCACTCGGCACATAGGCTAGGTTTGGGTACTCTGCACAGGGGCACCCAAGTAACTCCGAACACAGAAAGCAATAACAGTAATATCCAATACCAGAAGTGGGATTCTAAAGTGTGTCTTTTATTCACATCCAAACAGACTAAACAAAGCATAGATGGACCCCCCACGGGGCTACACTCCTGGTAATGCAGATTTAAGGAGACCAGAACACATCCTCATCAATTTAGCCCTCAGGCTCTGAAACACACTGGGTGCACTGCCTGAACTTTAAGCTGCTCTGGGTTTTCCCTGGCTTGGCTCCCTTGCCAGCCACTTGGACACTTTCCATATAGCATGGAAACATTTACTGGTGGCTCCCCAAACCACCTAAGAGCACTTCTGCTCCATAAGGGAATCTTCCTCATTAATCCCACGTCTGGGTACTTTCCTCAGGCACTGGCCAAGTACCTGAGAGAAAGCAACAGGTGTCCCAGAGCCAATCTGTAGAGGTGAATTTGGTTACTACTGATGGGGGGGGGGTCTCCCACCTCTCGCTCCCACAATTCATACCCGGCCATTTCTCTGGACTGTGACACCTCATCCTTTAACACACTTCACTGTGTAGATTCTTTTTAAATGTATTTCACATTCAGTCTACTGCCTTTACTTCCCAATTGTGCTGGACTTGAACATACTTATTAAGTGGCTTTTTCCATTACTCTAGACCCCCCATAGAGTTAAGCAGCCCAATCCCCACATCTTCCAACCCGTACTTGGCTGTCTTTTCCTGACCCCACAGTATCAGTCCCTTTAGTTTCATCGTGATGCAGGTGAAAACACATGGCCCTTTAGCACAGCGAACTCACCCTTCAGTAGCAGGTGTCCCACAGGCATTTCCTCCTCAAGGAACTCTCTTCCAGAGCTTCTGGTGCCTCAGCACGAACTTAAACAGGCAGCTTCTTTCCTTAGCTGGACCAAGGGGGGTTGCCCCCGGACATAGGCTGATACCTTCCCCCCAACCCCACAGGGATGGGGCCCTGAACCATAGAAAGTGGTCTCCACCACTTCAATTTGCAGTTATTGTGTTCCTCTTCAGGTGAAAACACACACCTAAAAAAACAGAAGTAGCTCTTTAACAGAGCTTAGAGCTCTGAGGGCCTGCACTCAGCAGAGCACCTCTGCTGCACTCTACAGACTCTCTCTCAGACTGACTTCAAATTCCCCAACGTTCTACTCTAACCTCTAACTGCAACATTCCAGTGTGGCTTATGCAGCTGTGACAGTTCTAAAATGATGTCATCCCTCAGTCTCAGCTGAGACTGAGAACAGAGTGAGACAGTGTGAAATCCATTTAACTGAAGTTTCACAAGCTGCCTTCCCTGCCTACCATTAGGTCTTACTGGGATTCTAGTAACCCCGGGTAACGGGGGGGGGTTACACTTCCAACATTCAAATAGGTCTTTTTTTACTGTAGGATGCTTTCGAAGGATGAATACTTTCTGCCAGTTTGTGCGGATATAGTATTTATCAGGTGGAGGAGGGTGGGACTGACTTATGTATTCCAGTTTTTGGGGCAATTGGGGATTCTCACATTTGAAACATTACAGCGGGACTATGGACTTCAGCAAGCAACTTTTATAGATACTGTATCTTCGGGTCAGGAATTATATCCTTAGACAACGCTTCATTACCTCTACCTTACCCTCTCCTCACCCTCCCTTCCTGGCCTTACTATTGGACTTTCTCAGGGGTAATACGTGGAGCCACCTAATTGGAAATATTTATAGGATTTTAAGGGAAACCATGGGAGACAATACATTCTCTATTCTGGAAGGATGGAACAAGGACTTAGAACTGGAAGTCTCTGACGCCTCTTGGACAAAAAGTTAATTACAGGCAGTTAAAATTACATCTTCTCATTTATGGCGAGAATTTTCCTAGAAATGCAGAAGCTGATACTTTCGTTCTCCTGCCATTCTGAGCAAATATCTTCTGGATAGTTTTGGCCACTGCTGGAGGGATTGTAAATGTAAGTTAGCAGATCTGGGGCACATTTTTTGTAACTGCTCCTTATTAATGCCATTTTGGTATTCACTTCAGTTGGCTTTGACCAATTGCCTGCGTGAGGAAATAGAACTTACCGCAGAAATTATCCTCTATTCTATTTACCTGGATCACTGCCTCCGGGCATAAAACCTTCTTACCTATATATTAAGTGGCAGCCAAGAAGGCTATCACCTGCAAATGGATGACCGACGTTGTTACTTCAGTAACAGACTGGAGACAAATAGTTTGGGGAATATACTGAATGGAATGCATAACAGCTGCTATCCATGATAAAACAACCATTTGCCATATTAAATGGCAGAGTTGGAGCCATTATTCATTAGATACTGATCCAGAATTTGTGCTCTGAGGGTTTTTTAAATTTTGGGGAGTAATTCCCGGAAAGTCATTTAACTTCATTTTCTGAAATGTTTGGACCTGGTTTGCTAAGGTATTTTGCAGAAAATGCTACATGTAACTGTGTTATGAGATATGGAATATTAAGTAATTCTGTTTTTATTAAAAATGGATGGTGAACTATTGTGCTGACCGCTCTGTATCATTATATAGTTCGACATTGTCATGCGGTCATGTTATATTCAATCTGAATGTATGTGTTGCCTTGACTTTTTCCAACAAAAAAATCATATAAAAAAATGTAGCAAGGCAAGTAAATGCTTCAGATAGCTTTAAATTTCTAACATTATAGCTAGACTCTAATGTTTTTTTTCCATTCACCAATACAAGAGAATAAGGAAGAGTTAATGGAATTGGGTTTGAGTTTTAGTGAGGTTCAGACATCTACGACTATATAGCTACAAAAATAACTCTAAAACATTTACAAGAGTTAGTACCCTCACTGGCTCATTGTAGATTATGTGTTTGGCAAGCCACTTTGGAATACTTCTGCTCTAGCACTAGTTCTGTAACGAATCTTTACTGCCGGTTATTATTATCCATGTTCTTGCTTTTATAATGGATTTTGTATAGCTTACTCTGGCTGTATGCTATATGATGTCGTTTGCTGAAAGTAAATAAAATTTTTCATGATTAAAAATATAAATGAAACTTTTGCAAGTGGATTGCTTGTGTTTAGTATTGGTAATATTTTTTAGCCAGATAACTATGAAAAAATTGCTACCGGTATGCACATTTTGCACAACAATGCATATAGGGCTAGGTTGATCAGCTAGCTAAGGTTTATGTTTTACCTTTCTGTTGCACATTGTGGGAGGGAAATCGTAAGCACATGCACGTAATTTAAGACTGAAGAAGATGAATTGGCATTTATAATTGTACATAATTTAAGATTGAAGAAGAGGACAAATTGACATTTGGCATTTATAAGTGCAAGTAATTCAAGATTAAATAAGAAGACAAATTGACACTTGGGCCAGGATTCACAAAAACATGCAAAGTGCTGTGCAAATGTTTGTGCAGTACCCTGTGGCTGTGCTGATGGGCAATCGGTCTATTCACAGTCAGATAGTGTGGTGCTCTACCCGACTGTGAACAGGGGCCAGCAGGGGCAGCACTAACCCAGGAAAAGCACCAGAATTGTCAGTAGTGCTGCCCCCACAGCCAGCCAGGAGAATGGCCCACCACCAATAGCACACATGTGCTAAGTCCCTATTCATGAAAGTGGCCATTCAAATGAGCCCACTGGGCATGCATGGTGCTATTGGCCATTAGCATGCCTATAATGGGCCCATTTGCATGGCCTGTGGGTGGCTTAGTGCAGCCCACCCACCAGCTCATGCCTCACGCAGCCGCATTCCCTGCTGGTCTAGTTCTTTCCCCGTCCTCCGATCTCCATCCCCAAATAAATAAACTATTCCCTGGTAGGCTAGGGTCC
The DNA here is from genome assembly GCA_016271365.2 of Neoceratodus forsteri. Classification (NCBI taxonomy): domain Eukaryota; kingdom Metazoa; phylum Chordata; order Ceratodontiformes; family Ceratodontidae; genus Neoceratodus; species Neoceratodus forsteri. The sequence continues at coordinate 1,501,410,165 of CM057450.1, read as the reverse complement.
CTCCCCTCTCCAAGATTGCTGGCTCATATGAAAAATAATGTTTCTGTAGTGTAGTGGTCCCTTCCCGTTCTCTGATCGCCATCCCCAGGATATAAATCCATTCCCTGGTAATCCAGGGTCCCTCCCCCTTCCCTGATCACCAACCCCAGATGAAAAATAATTTTCCATAGTGTAGTGGTCCCTGCAGCCCCCTACCCTATCCAGTATGCTCCACCACCCTGCTCCCTCCATCCCAAGCCGCGGTTGGTGACCAGCCCAGCCCTCCTCTCTCCATCACGCCTGGCCACCAACTGAGCCCTCCTGGAGTGTGCACTGTGTACAGTATGGCTCATTGACAGTAATAAGCCATACTGTATACAGTATGCACTCCAGAGGGGCTTAGTCGGTGGTCAGCTGTGGTGGTGAGAGGGGGCTGTGCTGGTTGCCGACCGTGGCTGGGATGGGGGTGAGTGGGGTGGTGGAACACACTGGACAGGGTGGAGGAGTCCGACAGACTGCCAGGGAGAATTATTGCTCTTATGGGACTGGCAATCATTGGGGGGTTGGGGGGAGAGACCCTAGAATTACAAGGGAATAAGTTTACTTTATTTGAGGAAGGTGATTGGTGGCCTGAGGGGGATCACTACATTACGGAAAATTATTTTTCCTCTGAGGTCAGCAATCAGGGATAGGGGAGGGACCCTGGACTACCAGGGAATGGATTTATTTCCTGGGGATGGCGATCGAATGGGGAGGGATCACTACATTACAGAAACATTATTTTTCATATGAGTTGGCGATCGGGGGGGGGGCATTAGACTACCAGGGAAAGGATTTATTTCTTGGGGTTAGTAATCAGAGAATGGGGGGGGTGGACTGCAGTACCTCTGCCAATCACTAGGGTTGCACATATTACCACCAGGTTTTGGTCCGCGGAAGTTTATCCATGCAAAGGCCTTAGCAAAACGCTCTTGCGTGCAGCACAACCTTTCTGAATTGGACTGCGGGGATATGCAGGTCCCCACCCCCTCACAACTTTGCCCAGGTACAAACTCAGTTTGCAGGAGCAAACTGGGCTTTGTGAATATCAACTCCAGGCAAAACTAGTTTGTGCCCAGGCAAAGTTTTGTGAATCTGGCCCTTAGTATTTACAAAGTTGCACGTGATGTAAGATTAAAGAAGATGAACTGATATTTGGTATAACTGCACATAATTTAAGCTTGAAAAAGAAGACAAATTGATATTTGGCATTTTTAATTGCACTGCCACTAAATGAAAATAGTGTATGATGGAACGTTCTTATTGATAGAAATCCATCACTTTCTAAATGTTGTTATGCTGCAGTAGCTATGTCTTCGTAGCTGTTATGCTGCACTAGCTATGTAGCTACTGCAGCATAACAACATCGAATGCATTCCCTCTCGTGCTCTACCATTCAAAAAGAAAAAAAACTCTCTCCTGAAGTGAGGCATTCAGCAGCTCCCCTTGGTGTGGTGGCAGTCCAGTAAATAGCAGTCCCCAGTGTCGGCAGATTGTAGTAAGGATCCGGTGGCCACTGCGAGGGCTCTCTCCATTTAGGCCTGCTTGGTTTATATGTTAAGCGGCTTAAAAAAAAAAAATACTCAAATGGCAGCACTGCCAGCAAGCGGGACTGTGGCAGTGACCAGCGTGAGAGCGTCAGGGGTGGAGCAACAAGATCCCCAACTGACATCTGCTCCTCTTCTACTGGCATCCTCTCGCCAAAAACAAAAACCAAACAAACAAAAAAAACCATCATACACTATGAAAAACAATCGCTAGTCACCTTTCGAAACAAGCACGGTTAGTGCGTCTCGAGGTTGCCATTGGCGACCGAACCTCTCGAGCTTCACTCTCGAGGGAACAGCTGTCTCCAAGGCAACCTCTCGCTGCACTAACCAGCTTGTTACTGATAGGTGACTAGCGATTATTCTCTATGTATTAATTTAGTGCAAGTACAAGTACCAAATGTCAATTTCTCGTCTTCTTCAATCTTCAGTTATGTGATGGTGCTTACAATTTATCTCCCAGTGTGCAAGACAAAAGTAAAATATTTAAACCCTAGCCAGCTGACCAACTTGGCCCTATATTGGTTGATGCGTAAAATGCTTGCAGATGCCTAGTGTATACCCTTATTATACAGTACTAGTTTAATACTATATAATAAGAATATACTATGTGTATCTGCTTGCCTTCTACATGATTCTATATTGGCCTTAATTTTAGCTGCGTTATAGCTGACTTGGGTGTTTCTACTAGCATCCGAGTCCCCCACTTGATGTTATTACAGTTTAATTCCAGACACATTCTGGCACAGGCTGCTCCCTCTTCCCCACACACACAAAAGAAGGGGCCCGATTTTATAAGCCTGAAATTTGGTGCATGGGACCTGCACCAAAAGGACTTGACACAAGTGGCACCTTGTGCTAAAGTCTGCGGCAATCCCGATTTTCAAATGCAGGCTGCACCAAAATCGGGATGCCTTGCACTGAAGCTGCCCTGCAGTACCCCTGCACCAGAAGCCCCACTGTGGATGCAACATGGTGCTGAGGTTAGACCAGCCATGAGCTGGTCTAACAGTCCTTGTGCCAGGTAGCTGTTGTAAGCAGCACTGGGGGAAGACAGGCTGCATGGCACAGTGCAGCAGGACTGGTGGGGGTGCCAGGGCTGGGCAGAATGGGCATGGTGGGGTAAGGGAGGGAACACTGGTGGCACCAGGGCAGGTGTTCCCTAGACAGTGACACATACAGCCACAGAGTGACCATAGGCAGTATGCTGCCACTGATTGTGTCCTGGATCCCTCATGTTACTGCCTGTGCAAGCTGACCCGCAGCATGCACATGCCCTGACTTGCTGACTGCCAGACCTCGGGATGCCATCTGCCACTTGTGGTGCCCATCACACCTGCTATCACTTATCTGGCACCTGTGTGCATCAGGACAGGTGGCTGTGCCTGAGGTATTTTCCCCATCATGTGCACCTCCTCATCCTGTGCCACCATAGTCAGTCACCTTCTCTCGGGGTGGTGGCACGATGCTGGTAGCTGGCAAAGGCTGGTGGCATCAGGGGCCCAGGATGTGGTTCATGGCAGCATACTTCCCACTGCACTCTGTGGCAGTGTTTTCTGTCGAGGGCATGCCTGTCCCGGTGACACCAGAGTACCCTCCCACAGCCTGTTGTGCCTCTGCTGACCACTATTGGCACCCCCACCAGTCCAGCTCCTGTGTACCATGCAGCCTGTCCCCCCCCCAGCATCGCTGCTCTAAGCCAGGGTTGCACCAGGCTGGGGGGGCTTGACAACAGGACCCTCTGTCAAATCCATCTGGTGCAACAAAGGCTTGACTTAAGACTGAGACTGTGGCAACACCTGGGACTTTGGTGCAGGTACTCCCTTTTTCCTAGAATAGGGCGCAGGGTCCCTGACACACCCAGAGATTGCTGCAGCCATAGATTAGCACACCATGTGTTGATGTCGCGGCCCTTTGAAAATCAGGCCCAAGATGTTTTACTCAAAATTGGTGCACTAAAAAAAAGTAGCATTACATAGAAACATAGAAAGTGACGGCAGAAGGGGACCACAAGATCCATCTAGTCTGCCCAAAATTTTTTTAACAGGATGCAACCCCTTAGCCTTTCTGTAAAATGATACCCTTGTACCTATCCCATGCATTTTTGAACTCTCTCACTGTTTTGGCCCCACCACCTCCTGGGTTTCTCGATGTCCCTTTTGAGGTGCGGCCTCCAGTACTGTATGCAGTACTCCATGTGGGGGCGCACAAGTGACCTGTAGAGTGGCAGCACTGCCTTCCTCCTCGTGATTCCCCTCCCAGTGCAACCCAGCATGCTACTGGCCTTTAGCATTGCCTTTTTGCACTGTTTGCCCACCTTCAAGTCTTCTGATATTATGACCCCCAGGTCATGTTCCTGGCTGGTGGAACTAGCTCCCTCCCCCCCTGAGAGTACTCCTCTTTGGGATTGACTCTGCCTACATGCATGACTTTGCACTTTTTGCCATTGAATTTCAACTGCCAAGCCTCTGACCACTCCTCCAGTTTCTTTAGGTCTGAATTCATACTTCTTACTCCTTCAGGGGAGTCCACTCTGTTGCATATTGTGGTGTCATCCACAAATAGACACACCTTTTTCTTCAATCCATTCATAATGTCGGATATGAAAACATTGAAGAGTAGAGACCCCAGCACTGACCCCTGTGGCACACCGCTAGTTACCTCCCTCTCAGCAGATACTGCGCAATTTACCTGCACCCTCTATATTCTTCCATTCAGCCAGCTGCTCACCCACCCAACCACCTCCTTACCCACCCCTGTGTGGTCCAGCTTCTATAACAGCCTTCTCTGTGGAACAGAGTCAAAGGCCTTACTAAAGTTCAGGTAGATCACATCTACTGCCGCTCCCTGATCTACTGCCTTTGTAACCCAGTCAAAGAAGTCAACCAGATTAGTTTGCAAGATCTACCCACTGTGAAACTGTGCTGTTTTGAGTCTTGTTGCCCACTGGCTTCCAGATATGCTGTTATCCTCTGTTTTAGTAGTGTCTCCATCAGTTTTCCCATTACTGATGTGAGGCTTACTGGACAGTAGCTGCCAGCCTCTTCTGCTCCCTAATTTGTGAAGTGGGACCACTGTTGCCCTTTCCCAGTATTCTGGTACTGTCCCGCACTCCAGTGATTTGGTGAAGAGTTCTGCTAGGGGAGCTGCCAGTATGCTGTCTAGCTCCCTGAGAAATCTCAGGTGAATTTCATCTGGCCCCATGGCCTTGTTTACATTCAGTTTATTTAGGGCTTCCAAGACGTGACCTTCTGTGAAAGGGCTTGCATAAACTCCTGGTCCCTGGGTGCACTGCTTAGTAGGTTAGGTCTGTCCCCTGAATCCTCTTTAGGGAACACAGAACAAAAGTACTCAGCTTTTTTACTGTCCTTTTCTACTAGATGCCCTCCTGCAGCTGCTAGTCTTACTATTCCCCCCTTGTTTTTTCTCTTTTCTCTTATATACCTAAAGAAGGTTTTGTCTCACCCCTTTACCCCTTGTGCTATCCTCAATTCAGTCTGAGGTTTCACCTTCCTTATTGCTCTCCCTGCTTCCCTCTGTGCTTCCTTATAAGTTTCTTTATCTTCCTCTTTCTTTGATACCTTAAATTTCTTGTAAGCCTTCTTTTATCCCTTACTATAGTTGCCACCTCCTTGGAGAACCAGAGGCATTTCCTTTTCTTATTGGCATTACTCACCCTCCTGACACATACATCAGTTACCTGTGTGAAAGCTTCCTTAAGGTCTTCCCACATTTCCTCCACCCCTTTCCCTTCTTTATGTCTAAGACTCTCTGCTAGGCTGGCTCTCATTTTCTGGAAGTCTGCCTTCCTGAAATCTAAAGCCCTGATCTTGGAGTGACTGGTATCCTCACTTGCGATCACTTGGAAACCGACCATACAGTGGTCGCTGTTGCCTAGATGACACCCTACCTCAACCCCCTTTACCCTGCCACTGTTAGTTAAAACCCAGTCTAGAACAGCTTCACCTCTGGTTGAAGTACTAATAAGCTGTCTCAGTCCTGCCCCCCTGCAGGGCCATAACAAAGTTCCTGCTTCTTGTTGATGATCCTGTATAAGAACTCCAGTTTATGTCTGGTAAATTGAAATCCCCTATGATTATTGCCTCACTTTTGTCAGTCATTTTGTGGAATGTCTCTATTATTTCTTTGCCCCAATTTTGCCTTGCAATGGGGGCCTGTAGGTAACACCTGTCCTAATGGCTGCCCCTTTCCCTGTCTCGGCTGTTACCGACAGTGCTTCAGTCTAACTAGGGGTCCCCTGAATCTCTGTGGTTTTAATTTCCTCCAGGACATATAGAGCCATCCCTCCTCCCTTTTTTTCCCTTCCTGTCTTGTCTGTACAGGTTGTACCCTGGGATAGCCATGTCACATCCATGGTTTTCTATGAACCAGGTTTCTGTCACAGCCGCTAAGTCCAGTCCATCCTTGGCCATGATGGCTATGAGGTCAGGGATTTTGTTTGCCAGGCTCCTGGCATTTGTTATCATTGCCCTCCATGTGCTGCAGTCACTCTTAGCACAGGTGAGTTTCCCCTTATTTTGCCTCCCTGCCTTAGTTTCTGTAATGGAGCTCTCCGGTTTTTGACCTGTGAAGTTTGTCCTATTTTGCATAGCATTAACCTTCTTTGTAGCAGTTACAATATTGTTTGCTTTTTTCCAGGGGTAGTGACCTTCTTACTGTTAGCCTTGATAAGTGTCGTCACCACCTCCTCTGCCTCTAGTTTAAAATGGTCTGCTTAAACATCAAATTTCTGACCAAGTATCTTCACCCCTCACTTTGTCAGGTGGAGGCCATCATACCTAAAGAAGCCCCTCTCCCAGAAGCTCTTCCAGTTTCCGATGAAACAGTAGCTGTTCTCCTGGCATCACTCACTCAACCATGAATAACATTTATTTATTTCCTCCTCTCTGACCCTCTTTGCATTTCCTCCCCATGCCTGGGAGACACTTGACAACAACCCTGGTGCCTCCATTTGCATTCAGGTGGGGTTCTACTCCATGGTTCATGGAATCCCCACTATGATAAGTTTCATTTTGGACCTGATGGTGCTATCCCTTACTTTTTTGTTCTCTTTTGACCCCACTTGATGTTTGCCTGTAATGCCACTAAGCCCAGTGACCAGTTCTGCCACGTGGCAAGTATCTGTTTTTTGTAAGCAAGTCATTTTTGAGCATGGGCACTTGCTTAACAATTCTGGCCAAATGGCCTTGCCTCCCCCTTCTTACCACCTGCCAATTTCCTGATCCTGTATCTTGCCTAGGCTAGGTGCTGACATCAGTGTACTGTTTGATTGGAGGAAGGACGAACGGGTGCTTGCAGTATTTTGGCCCATGCTTCCCTGAGCTGGGCCCTGAGATCGGCTATTGCTCAGCATGTTGGGCACTGACCAAAGCCTTGGAAGAGTGCCCTGCTGAAAAGTGCACCACATATACCACAACTGACAATGTCCATATTTGCTAGTACAAATGCCTTCTTTCGGCAGTCCAGTCCCTTGGGACTTTTTACCAAGCTGTATACCTGCACACCCCCTTAGGTGTGTGAAATCGGATGAAACCTAGATAGCAAGTTTTTTTTTTGTTAGTCTACTCCTACTCCATGTCACTATTTATCCTTGATATCTGTAATGATTTATGTAAGGGTCTACACCTTACACTCTTGTTTGGGTATACAATATGTGCTGTTCCTTTAATCCCCTGTGGAGAGCCCCTGTGGTATATGAGGAAGCACTCTGATCTAGGAGCCTATAAAAGGCAGACAGTCCCTGGGGTGGTGGGGCCGGGAGGGAGGTGGGTTACCTCCGGTCCCTGTCCTCAGTGAAAAGAATCAGCCACAGGGCTGTAGAAATGGACAGAATAATAGTCACAACCCCTTGCTACAGAAGCGGATGGAAGACAACAACAAGCACTCAGTTACCAAGCAATCAGTCACAAGCAATCAGTTACTAAGTGTGGTTTCAGCCACTCCCACAACACTTAGCAGCTCCCAGAAAAAACGGAAGTAGCTGCTATATGAAACAGCCAAGATTCTGAAGCAACTGGCATTGGTGTGGTTGTGTGTGCTGTGTTTTTCTTTCAGTCACACTTCAGGATATTGGCGTAATTTTCTGCAGAATTTTTACCTTACAGACATCAGCAGCAGCTAAACACCCACATGACACAATGGTCTATTAATCTTCATTATTAATGCATTCTGGCTTCTCTTCATCACTGTTAGGATCAGTGTGATGTTTTACAGAAGAAGTGCATCCACTGAAAAGATGAAGATTGACCTTCAGAAATGTGAAGCGCTCAACATGTTCTGGTAACAAACAGTTGCTTAGGTCAGAGGTGACACTACTAGCTGTGCTAAAGATTCTCTCTGACTAGATGCTGGTAGGAGGGCAACTCAAGTAAACATACTCTGGCCAGAGCTGATACCACTGCAGATAAGCTCATGGAGGTCATGGCAGAACATGGCACAGTCTGCCGTGTCCAAGATGGCTGCTGAACTGTAGTGCACATGCCCAATACAGTTTGGCAGACATCTTGGACATAGTGCACTGTGCCATGTTCCACAGTGACCACTGCGAGTGAAATCAGAGAAAGAAGGAAAAGCAGTGCACCTGGGGGGGAGGGGTTTGAGCCATTGATTTGTATGGGATGAGTGAGCGATTTTGGAGTTGCAGAAGTGTAATGCAATTCCAAATGTGCTTTTCGGTATCCCATTTTCTCAGCTACAGCAAGATGGCCACAGGCTTTACCCACTGCAGCCATAAAAATGGCTGTTTTGTACAATGCTGGCCAGATTTTCTCTTACTCTACCAGTATTTCAGACGGTCATCCCATATAGATGGTTTACTAGGGTTTTTTAAATAGTTTTCCACCATACTGGCAGCAGTATGTCCTTGGAAAACACTGGAACAAGAACTGTTTTTATCAGTGTCTTGCAGCTCTGACCAAATGCTCTCTTCTTCAACTTGATCTTTCACAGTGGATGCATCTTTTGCTGGTAGCGAGGTTTGGAAGTCTGTGCGCTCAGGAGGTTGTTGTGATGTTGTGATGAAATAGTATCCACCATTTCATTTGACACTTTTTAAATAAGCTGGTCTTTATATATCTGCTAATGTCTGTGATGCCAGAGGGGAGGAAGGAAGCCAGGGTAGCCTTAAATTAAGGGTCTAACATTGCGGTGAGAATATAATGTTCAGATTGTAACATAATTTCTATTCTGGGGTCCATTCAGGAGACATCCTCAGGTTGTCTGCAAGCAAAGTCACAGTATCTTTCTCCAGGAATTGTGCCTTCTGCTTTTCCAGTTTGTTTTTTTAAGCAGGCATATCAGGGGGATAACCTGACTCAGGTTGTCATTATTTACACTCATTTCCCTAGTGGCTTCCTCAAAGTGCTGAAGAACCTGGCACAACTGTGCCATCAGGTTCCACTGGGTGGAAATGAGACACACATCCCCTTTGCCCTACAGAGTGATCCACTGTGTACTGATGCACTGCTCTATGCTGCTCAAGGAGCTGTTGCACCATATAAAAGGTGGAATTCCACCTGGTAACTACCTCCTGCTTTAGTTGATGTTGTGGAAAGTTGTGGAAGGTTATTGTCCTTTTGCGGCTGACACAATATTTTGCATGCTTTGGTGGAATGGCTGAAATGTCCGCAGATCTTGCACGCAACACTAAGGGCATTCTAAATGCTTCTGGCTAGGGACAAGGCCAGGATAGTTCAGGAGGAGTTCGGGGAGTTGTAGAGGGGTCTTAGGCAGGTAGCACACTCAGTGGCCTTTTCTGAGGTGTTGCCTGTCTATGACAGGGAGACGATAGGGTACTCCATACCAGAAGCTTCAACTCATGGTTGAAGGAATGGTGCAGAGAGGAGGGGTTCTACTACACTGAGGACTGGGGTCCCACCTGGAGGGATAAAGGCCTATACAAGGGAGATGGCCTGCATCCATCCGGGAGGGGACCCAAAGTCCTCAGTAAATGGTTTAAATGCTATATTGGCAAGCATTTAAACTAGCCGGGGGGTGGCTGAAGAAAACAGTGAGACATAAACTGTCCCCCTCCCCAAAACCTGAAGTAGTCAGTAGGGTGAACCCTAAAGGAGGGAAATCCCAAGGGTACCTAAAAACAGGAAAAGCAGAATGGTAAAAATGAAGAGGGATGGGAATGAAGGCAGAGGGGGTAAGGAGAGTAGGCAAAATGGAAAAAGGGGAGCAGACAAGAAGGGTGGTAGCAGAATTTGGAATGCTGTGTGCGCAAATACTCAAAATCTGGGAAATAAAATCCTGGACCTAGTGGCCATAATGGCAGAGGCAGATCTGGATGTTGTCACCATTACTAAGTCATGGTGCAATGAGAACCATGACTGGTAAATAGCCATTCCAGGCTATACTCTGATGTGATCTACAGACCTCCAGCATGGGGGGAGGAGAAAGGTTCTGGTGGAAGCCATCCAAAAGATGGCAACTAAGGGCGAGATGCTGCTGATGGGGGACTTCAATCTGCTGGATGTAAATTGAAGCATCCCAGCTGCTGCTTCAGCTAGAAGCAGGAACATCCCAGACTCCCTGCAGGGGGAATTCCTCAGGCAACTAATAAGAGAGCCCACTCATGAGGGAGCAATATTAGACCTTGTACTCACCAATGGGGACAGTGTTGCAGACGTCATGGTGAGTGGCCACCTGGGAAGCAGTGATCACTGTATGGTGTGGTTCAATTTAAGTACTGTGGCAGAATCGAACCACACAAAGGTGAGGGTTCTGGACTTCAGGAGGGTCGACTTTTCAAAGATGGGGGAATGCCTCAGGGATGCCCTGGAGAGGGGAAGGGACTTGGGAGAACTGGAGGAACAGTGGGAGAAACTAAAAGGGACTATAATGAAGGTAACAAACCTCTGTGTCAGGCAAGTAAGCAAACACAAGAGGAGAAAGAGACAGCTATGGTTCTCAAAAGAGGTGGCTGGGAAGGTAAGGAGAAAAACATAGAAACATAGAAACATAGAAGTTGACGGCAGATAAGGACCGCAAGGCCCATCCAGTCTGCCCATTTCTTTTTCTACCTTATAAATGTGCCATCGGCCTTTGCTCTGTCAGTGACCTATCTATTCATAGTCATTTGTATTGCTCCTTATGCCTATCCCATGCCTGTTTGAAGCCCTGCACTGTATTCATAGCCACCACTTCTTGTGGTAAGCCATTCCATGCATCTACCACCCTTTCTGTGAAAAAGAATTTCCTCACATTCCCCTTAATCGGCCTCCTCTAATCTCATGCTGTGTCCTCTTGTCCTGCTATTTTTCTTATATTTAAACATGTTAGACTCTTTCACCTTGTTTATGCCCTTAAGGTGTTTAAATGTCTCGATCATATCACCTCTCTCCCTCCTTTGCTCAAGGGTATACATATTGAGCTCCGTTAATCTGTCCTCATATGTCTTCTGATGCAGTCCCTGCACCATTTTGGTGCCCTTCTCTGGACTGCCTCAATTTGGTTAATGTCCTTGTGAAGGTGTGGCCTCCAATACTGCACGCAGTACTCAGATGGGGCCTAACCAATGTCTTGTACAGAGGGATTATTACCTCCTCTTACGACTTGTGATACCCTACTAATACACCTAACACCCCTAGCCTTACCTACTGCTTTAGAGGTCTGCTTGGATGATTTTAGGTCATCAGTGATGATGATGCCCAAGTCTCTTTCTTCCTTTGTGATTGCTAGCAACTCCTCCCAGCCTATAAGTGGCTTCAGGGTTTCTCTTCCCTATGTGCATGATTTTGCACTTCTTGCATTAAATCCAGTTGCCACTCTTCTGACCATTCTGCTAGTTTATCCAGATCTCTTCTCATTCTGCCCACCCCATCTGGATCATCTACTCTGTTGCAGATCTTGGCGTCATCTGCAAACAGACAAGCCTTACCCTCTAGTCCATCTCGAGGTCACTAATGAAGATGTTGAATAGGACTGGCCCCAGAACTGATCCCTGAGGTACCCCACTTGTGACTTGCATCTCTTCTGACTGTATACCATTTACCACCACTCTCTGTTTTCTGCCAGTCAACCAGTTTGCCACCCAGTTGACCAACTTCTGACCCACCCGAGCCTACCTAGCTTATTTATCAATCTTCTATGTGGAACAGTGTCAAAGCTTTGCTGAAGTCAAGGTAGGTGACATCAACTGCTCCCCCTTGGTCCACCACTCTGGTTACCCAGTCAAAGAAATCTATGAGATTAGTTTGACAGGACCTTCCTTTTGTAAACCCATGCTGTCTTGGATCCTGTGCCCCTATGGATTCCAGGTGTTGCACTATCCTTTCCTTAAGGAGTGCCTCCATAATCTTGCCCACTACTGAGGTAAGACTGACCTTTCTGTAGTTCCCCGCCTCCTCCCTGCTACCACTCTTGTGGAGTGGGATCACATGAGCCCTTCTCCAGTCTTCTGGGACCTCTCCTGTGCTCAGAGACTCACTAAACAATTCTGCTAATGGCTCTGCTAGTTCCTCCTTTAGCTCCTTAAGTACCCTGGGATGTATGCCATCAGGTCCCATTGCCTTATCCACCCTGAGCTTAGCAAGCTCTTGTAGGACCCTTTCTTTTGTGAAGGAGTAGTGCTCACCTCCCTCCCCTGTGTCCATGATGCTGAGCTGTGGGCCCTGCCTACCTTCTCTTCAGTAAATACTGAGCAAAAGTATCTATTTGGGATAGATGCCTTTACAGGGTCCTCCTCCTCCCATGCTCCCTTTTCTCCATTAAGCTTAGCAATACCCCTCTGGACTTTCTCCTTTCACTAATGTATCTATAGAAAGTCTTGTCACCTTCTTTACTGTTCTTGCTAGTGTTTCCTCAGTTTGGGACTTTGCCTGCCTTACTGCCTTACCTGCTTCCTTAGGGCAGTTTGGTATGCCTCCCTATCTTCATCCCGCTGTGTTCCCTTATATTTTCTGAAGGCCAGCCTTTTGGCTCTGACCTTTTCTGCTACTGTATTTGAGAACCAAAGTGGTTTCCTTCTTCTTTTGGACTTCATTTTCTGTCTAACACAATGGGATGTTGCTTCAAGTATTGTATCCTTAATGCTTGCCCACTTTGCCTGTACCTCCTCACCTGTGTTTCTTTTGCCAGGGCTAGCTTAACTCTGTTGGCCATCTTATCAAAGTCAGCTCCTCTGAAGTCCCATATTTTTGCTTTGGAATGGGACGATTTAGATGTAGTAGCCAAATTGAACCATACCATGTGATGGTCACTGGCCCAGGTGACCTTCTACCTGGAGATCTGTGATCCCTTCTTTGTTAGTCAGTACTAGATCTAGGATAGCCCTGTCTCTTGTGGGTTGCTGTACCAGTTGTTTGAGGCCCTCCCCTGCAGGAATCCACTATGAGTCTAGTTCTGGCAGATGTTCCTGCTGGTATTGACCAATCTGTATCTGGCATGTTGAAGTCTCCATTATCAGAACCTCCCTTAGCTGTCATGTTTTGTATATCTTCTAACAGTAATGTGTCTATGTCCTCCCTCTGGTCTGGGGGCTTGTAGACAACCCCAGTTCTTATGGCTGTCCCATTTTCCTGTTTCAGGGTGACCCACAGTTCTTCTGGCTCCTTATGTGTATTCTGAATTTCTGTAGCTTTGATATTTTCATTAACATACAGGACACCCTCCCCCTTTTGCACCTCGGTCTCTTCTGAACAATACATTGGGTACTGAAGTCTCCCAAGTGTGGTTACTGGTAAACCACGTCTCACTAATTGCTACTATGTCCAGTTTAGCCTCTGACATTATTGCCTGCAGGTCTGGGATCTTATTTCCCAGGCTGTGAGCATTTGTGTACTGATTTTCCATTGGCCAGATTTTGGTGTGTTAGTTGTTGGGTGAAGTTTGGCATTACCCTGTGCATCGTATGGGGAGACAAACCTTTTTCTTACCTGGTGATGCAAATGAACAGCAAACACGCTGAATTCCTGTTTGACCACTAGCTGAGGGAGGAGGGTGTTCTTCCATTCGGCGTATGGGTGCTACCCTCTCCCCATTTGCTAGTTTAAATATTCTGCAAGACGTCAAACTTCTGCCCCAATGCACTGACTCCCTCTTTAGTCAGATGCAGTCCATCAAATTTAAAGAACTTTCGCTCCCAGAACTGTTGCCAGTTCCTACAAATCTGTGTCCTTTTTCCTGGCACCAGTCCTTGAGCCGTGTTTAGCTCCCCTATCTCCTCTTTCTGACCTTCCGTCCATCTGCCCCTTCTCCCAGACTGGCAGGATCTCAGAGAAGGAGATGCCAGACGAAATAGATGATAGTTTGTCACCCAGCCTAGTCAGGTGTTCCTTGGTCTCCACAACTGACCGGCTGGCGAGATCGATAGTCCCTATGTGTACTAGGACATCAATGTTTTCTCCTGCTTTGTGAACAATTTTAGCAAGGTCATTGTCTCTCCATGCTGATGTACCTGGAGACATCTGACCATCACCCTGGCTGGAGATGGGTATCAACTCCCCGAATCATGGAGTCTCCTATGATCAGAAGTTTTTGGATTTCCTTTGTGCTTGTTTAGTTTTGGTTCCTAATTTGGGTGGAGTATTGTTGTGCTAGCTCCTGTGCGCAGTGTCCTGCTCTGCAGTGTCTTCTGCCTCTTTATTTGATTTCGGAGATAGAGGCAGATACCTGTTTGTAGTGTTTATATGGTTTTGGAGGTAATGTGTTGAGAGCAGAGAGTGATGGGGCACCTGATTTGCTCCTCTCAACCACCTGCCAACCTCCTGGACCAACTACCCTCTGCATGTCGAGGTTTTTCTGTTGGATGCTGGGGAAATGGCGGGTGGTTCTTATAATGTATTTCCTCTTCAATATGAAATTTGAGGCGTGCAATCTCTGCCCATGCTGCCTGGAGCTGAGACCTAAGATCTCCAAAGGCCCAGCATGTAGGACAGTGTCCTAAATCCTGTAAGACTGTCCTTCTGAAATTGTTCTACAGTGCCTGCAGTTAATGAAATCCATTCCAAATAAGTTGCTGGGTTTGTAACCTAGTCAGAGTAATTAGAAGGAAAAAAATGCAAGTAATGGTTTAATTGTGCTTTTGTTTAACTTGTTATAACAAGTTAAATTACTAGTGCCCCTGTAAATGAGATCACCTTGTGGAGGCCCCACTGATCCGTCCCTTCCTGCTCTGCCACAGGAAATGTCACAACTGTGGTACCCTATAAAAGGAGTGTAGCGTGGGGTGGTTGGGGTGGGGGTGGGTGGCTGGGCCCTTCCCCTGCCTAAAAAGAAGAACCACGGACAAAAGAACAAGGAGGTAAGAGCAGAAACAATCAGTCAACAACAAATGCAGTAACCCTGAAAGCTTATCCTAATGTTAGATAAAACTGTAAAACCTGTAGAGCACCACCTGTAATAATTTCAGAGAAGATATACCCTGTAAGAAACACTTTGCTCCAGAGAAAAATAAAGCAGTAATGGAAGATATACCTTGCAAAAGACAATTTGAATCAGAAGATTACAGCAGTAATCTGTTAGCACACACCTGTAGGCACACCTTGTAATAATGCAGAAGAAGGTATACCAGCAACAACAATTTGAATCAGAGAAAAAATAAAGCAATGAAATGTTAGCAACAAACAGTAGCAATCCCTGTGAGTAAAAAATAAAACACCACCACACAGTAAATCTGCTTAGCCAAACTAAGTCTTAATCCTTCTCCCTTGCTCTGGTAAGTTTCTCTACTCTGCCTTTCAAGCAGTCTTAGAAGGAAAGAGCTCAGGTGAAGCTAGGTGCCTAGGCCAGCAAACTCAAGTCTTCTACCTCCAGTTAACATTCAGGAGGTATAAGAAACACAGAGGGAGGAGGATAGGAAGGCTGATCAGGAGAAGCAAAGGAGGCAGGAAAACAGTCAGAGTGCAAAGGCACAAATGGAGGAGAAAATGGCCCAGGCAGTAAAGAAAGGGGACAAGACATTTTCAGGTATGTAAGCAAAAGGAGAAAGACCAGGGGAGGGATTGTAAGGCTAAAAGGGGGGGGGAGTGTGTGGAGGGGGACCAGGAAAAAGCAGACGTCCCGAACAAATATTTTTGTTCAGTGTTCACAGAGGAAGGCAAAGGTGAGGGACCACAGATAAGTGACAGGAGCATCAAAGGAAGGGAGGTGGACACTAACCAATTTACAAAGGAAAAAGATCTGAAGGAACTCACAAATCTGAAAGTGGCCAAGGCAATGGGGCCAGATGGGATACATCCAAGGATATTGAAGGAGCTCAGAGAGGTACTGGCTGCACCATTGACAGTCCTGTTCAACTACTCACTGGAGACAGGCGTGGTTCTGGAGGACTGGAGGAGGAAAGATGTAGTCTCATATCACAAAAGTGGTAGCAGGGAGAAAGCTGGCAATTACAGGCCAGTCAGCTTGATTTCAGTGGTGGGGAAATTATTGGAATCACTACTGAAGGAAAGGATTGTGGAATATCTTGAATCCAGCGACTTACAGGATCTGAGGCAGCATGCATTCGCTGGGGGCTGGGGGGAGGTCATGTCAAACAAATCTGATTGATTTCTTTGATTGGATGACCAGGGAAGTAGATCAGGGTGGTCCGGTGGATGTGGCCTACCTAGATTTCAGTAAGGCCTTCAACACCATTCCACATAGGAGACTTGTAAACAAGCTGGGCAGCCTGGAAGTGGATCCAAAAGTGATAAACTGGGTAAGGAATTGGTTGGGATACAGGTGACAGAGGGTGGCAGTAAACAGAGTTCACTCTGAGGAGGGGAGGGTGACCAGCTGGGTGCCATAAGGATCAGTACTGGGGCCAGTGTCCTCTTTAATGTCTTTATTAGTGACATTGCAGAGGGGCTAGAAGGGAAGATATGCTTTTTTTGCAGATGACGCAAAGATCTGCAATAGGGTAGATGCTCTGGTGTGTGTGTGTGTGTGTATAAAAAATGAACAGGGATCTAAGAAAGCTTGAGGAGTGGTCAAAGGTGTGGCAATTAAGTTTTAATATGAAGAAATGCAAAGTCATGCCCTTGTGGCGCAGAAACCCATGGGGTGGAGTACAGGATGGGGAAGTAGTATTGATTACCACCAAACAGGAAAGAGACCTGGGGATAATCATATCTGATGATTTAAAGGTGGCCAAATAATGTGAGAAGGCTGTGGGGAGAGCTAGTGGGATGCTAGGGTGCGTAGGGAGGGGTATCACCAGCAGAAAGAGAGGTGGTGATACCGTTGTATAAGTCCTTGATTAGACCTCGTCTAGAGTGCTACGTTCAGTTCTGGAGACCATGTCTCAGGATAGACATAAACAGAGTAGAGGTGGTCCAGAGGAGGGCAACTAAAATGGTGCAGGGTCTGCACCAAAAGCCCTATGAGGAGAGACTAAAGGACCTCAATATGTACACCCTGGAGGAAAAGAGGGAGAAAAGAGATATGATAGAGACTTTCAAATACCTTATAGGTATAAATAAGGTACAAGAGGGAAATATTTTTTAGAAAAGAAGATGTTTAAGAACAAGGGATCATACTATAAAGCTGGAGGTGGGTAGACTCAGGGGAAATGTGAGTAAGTACTTCTTCACAGAAAGAGTGGTGGATGCATGAAGCAGCATCCCAGAGGAGGTGGTGGTGGTGGGGGCAAACACAGTAACTATAAAGGGATTCAAGAATGCATGGAATATGCATAAAGGGACCTTAGTGGTTAGGAAAATGAGGGTAAAGCCAGAAATCAAGCAGGGTCTGTGGTATTACAATAGGTAGGAAAAATGGGCAGACTAGGTGGGCCAAGCGGTCCTTATCTGCCATCAGTTTCTATGTTTCTTCTGTCATCTCAGAGAACACCATGTACTACAAGATTGAGGGTGTGAGCGAAGCAAGGTATGTGCATATAACTGCCATCTTTCACAGCATGTACGATGTTAGCCCCGTTATCGGATATGACAAATCCTGGAGAAAAGCCATGAGGAGTGAGCCATTCAGCAAAGTGTCTTCTTAGCTCCTGCAAGAGATTCACTGCAGTATGATCTTTTTTAGGGTGTTACTTTTCTCGGAACTCTGGCTACCCCCCCGCACTCTGCCGTTCCCCCGGTGCCATTCCCGGACATGAGACCCCCTCCCTTCCGCACCCCGCGACTTACCCTTCGCGGCAGGGTGGTGAGGAGCGACTCGACCCACCACAACGGATCCATGCCAGGGAGGCGTCCTCCAGGAATGGCACCAGGGAACGACGTCGTGCTGCGGGCCCATTTTTCTTATTCCCCCGGCGGGCCATGGCGTGCAATGACGCCAGCGATTGAGTGCGCCGCGACACCCCGTGCCGCACTAGTCAAGCTGCAGCCACGCCCCGCCTCCCCCAGTCTTGCGGTTAAGATGCTGTCGGCACCGGCCGACCAAATCCCCACCCGGAGATGGAGAGCAGTCCTCGGACGCTCAATCCATCTCCCCTCCGACCTCTGGCAACCCCGTGCCTGTCTCGACGGGTCGCCGGTGTGGCACGAGGTGTGGCATCCAGCGCCTCAACCCTCAACGCCACTGGGCCGCGCAGTATGATCTTTTCACTCAGACTAGTAATACACAAGTCAGCCTGCTTCTAAAATGTCCTGTTTGAATCTGAGGCAGAGGATGAGGCAGAGGAATCATGGAAGGAAGCCCAGTAAGCAGTGACGGTCATGTAGTCCACGGTTTGACCACTAGACCACATGTTGGCTGTAATATGGATTTGTGGCACTGCTGCCATCTTCAAGGCCTGTGGCACTTTCTCATGCAATTCACAATGCAAATTTGGTACTGCTTTTGTGGCAAAGTATTCCCTGGATGTTATCTGATATCGTGGCACTGCAATCTGCATTAGTTACTTAAAGCCAACAGACTTAACAAAAGAGAAGGAATGCAGGTCTAGTGCTATCATTTCTGCAATGACCTTGTTTAATTTTTGGGCAGCTGGATGATTGGTTTCATCTTTACATGCCCTTTGAAATGACACTTGCATGGTTAACTGTTTCAATTTTGGGCCCTCTCTGCTCCGAAAAGTGTGGACCAAACTAAGTGGAGGGGAACTGTCAGATGCTAGAGTGCCTGATGGTAATGGTGGATTACATGCTTGACTTTTTTGGCTGAGGAATGATGAAAAATAATTGGCAATGCCACCTATTTTGGTAAAGGAAGAAGAACAGTCTAGGTCCCTGTCATCCAATACCTCATCCTCTGTCTCACACAGTGGCACCACATCTCTTCTGCATACCATTGGGTGCATTCTCTTTAAGTGTCTTATCAATGTAGATGTGCCAAGGTGATTCTCCTGTCTCCCCCTGTCAACACCAGTTTTACAAATAGTGCATATTGCATGACAGATATTTCGGGAGTCAACACAATAGTAATTCCAGACCCAAGAGATGGCCTTCTCAGTTTTACCTCCAGGGATAAGTACCTGTTCTGTAGCACTAGTAGCAGCGCTTACATTGTGAGCCCTGTCATCATCATTGTATCCTTCTCTAAAAATAACAATGTCAGCTGGGGAGACAGGAAGATCTTCCTTGTCACCGTCTCCTTTTTGGTTGATCCCACCCGATGACCCATCTCCAGAATTTCTTTGAATTCTCTCCTGCACTACATCACTAGTATCAGAGTCAGATGTCTTGGACCCATGGTCACTGGGCACAGAGTTGCTACCACTGCTGTTATGGTCCCTGCTGGAGTTTGGCTCCTGAGATGATGACTGGGACAATGGTGCATTGAAAGTGTGAATACTCATCCTTTCAGTGCCTCCCCGGGTGACACCACCAACTACTTTGGTCCTCTTAGCAATAATACCTTTAATACCATGCCCCTTACTCCTCTTACATGGTGTAGTAGCACCCATGGTTCTCTTTTTGATACTACCTTGACCTGATGCACCAGCACCAGAAGACTTGTAGGGCTAAGGAAAGGGGATGTGCCACAGGGATCAGTTCCAGGGCCAGTCTTCTTTAATGTCTTCATAAGCGACATTGCAGAGGGGCTGGAAGGGAATGTATGCCTCTTTGCAGATTACACTAAATCTGCAACTGGGTTGACACTCCAGGGGGGTAGAGAAAATGAGAAGGGACCTATGCAAGCTTGAGGAGTGGTCAAGAGTGTGGCAGTTAAGATTCAGTGCAAAGAAGTGTAAAATCATGTATTTGGGGCACAGAAACCCAGTGGAGGAGTACATGATGGGGGGGGTGACTGACCACCACCAAACAGGAAAGGGATCTGGGGTAATCATATCTGGTGACCTAAAGGTAACCATGCATTGTGAAAAGGCTGTGCAGAGAGCTAGTGGGTTGCTGGGGTGCATAGGAAGAGGTATCATCAGCAGAAAAAAGGAGGTGGTGATACCACTGTACAAATTATGGGTGAGACCCTACCTGGAGTACTGTGGCCACTTCTGGAGGCCACATCTCCAGAAGGACATAGACAGAGTAGAGGCAGTTCAGAGAAGGGCAACACAAATGGTGCATGCAGGGTCTGCACCAAAATTTATATATGGAGAGGCTAGAGGGTCTCAATATGTGTACCCTGGAGGAGAAGAAAGAGAGGGGGGATATGACAAGGACCTTCAAATACCTCAAGAGCATAAATAAGGTACAAGAGAAAAAAAGATGTTCAAAAACAAGGGTCATGATATGAGGCTGGAGGGAGGTAGAGTCAGGGGTAATGTGGGGAATATTTTTTCACATAAAGGTTGGTGGATGCATGGAAGAGCCTCTCAGCGGAGATGGTGGGGGCAAAAATTGTAGGGGAATTCACGAATGCATGGGTTAGGTACAAGGGAACCCTAGTGGTAGGAAAGAGAGGGTAAAAGCCAGAGATCAAGTAGGATCTGTGGTATTGCAGTAGGTAGGGAAAATGGGCAGACTAGGTGGGGCAAGTGATCCTTATCTGCCGTCAGTTTCGATGTTTCTATGCCATGTGTAGTGTCACTCACAGACTCTGACTCTTTTGGGTTGTTTTCCAACAAGAATCGTTCTGGGCCACTTTTGGGACTGGAATGCCTATTAGTTGCATCTTGCCCCCTCCTGTTACCTTTTGTTTTAAACAATTCAGTTTCCTTACACTTGTTTGTTTAGTTTTGTCCATGGTTTGTAAACAGGGAATGACCAAAAAAACTAGTAATATGAAATGCAAACAATGCCATGTGAGTCAAAGTTAAAACACACACACACACACAATTCAGGTAATGGTGTCGATCAATAGGGGTGGCTAGCTCAAGCAAACCACTAGCCGCAAGGTGTGACAAGTAGTCAAGCAGCAGCAATATCAGGATCACAAGTGTCCCTAGCAGACCCAACACTGCAAGCAGCAGCAGAACAGTCACCAAGGGGCCACATTTGCAAATGGATTACTGATTATTTTCTTCTACTATGGCCAGGTTGCTTCCGTATGCTGCATTTGTTTGTGTAGTGCCCCTTTCTGCTGCATTGCCATCGAACTGCTCCTGCTGTTGGTTTGTGGTTGTAGATAGTGTGTTGGGACACCAGGTAACTCTCCTGCTACATGATACTTCATCAGATGACATCTCTGTATCCCTGGCTAGCCCAGGTGGATTATGACAAGCCCATACCCAGGGGGCATGGACACTGGGTGCTCAAGAATGGAGATAATTCACAGCTACAGGATGACACTGGATCATTGAACTGAGAGGCAGTGCATGCAAGTACCAGGCTGGGGCCCCCAGCCCCAACACACACACACACACACACACACGCACACACACACACTCTCACTAGTTGACTATGCTTTATTGTTGTTCTTTCCTGTTTTATTTCTCCTTTTATTTATTTATGTAAGTCACCCCTCTCGGGGAGGCTTACTAAAGTTACCTTCTCTCCCTCTAGTCAGTTCCGGTTTAATGGGCAGCCTGGGTCCCCGGGGTTATGCTCTTGCCTTTTAAAATGGGCCCTCTGGGAGTGGTTCAGGGAAAGGCTGGTGGGTTTCTAGCTAAAGTAAGTGGGCTGAGGTCTCAAACTCCCAGCCCGGGAGATGCGATCATCTTGTTTTGGCATTGGTTGTGCAGCCGAGTCCTTGGGGGAAAGTTGTAGGAGCAATGCAACTGTGGGAGTGGAGTCCCCAGATTTGTAGGGGTGGTCATGGACCAGAGAAACGGAGGTAATTTCCACCTCCTGCACTGGGGTGGGATTGAGGTCCTGGTTTCCATTTTAGGAAGGGTTGACAGTGGGGCTGTTACAGTGGTGGCAAGGCTGTGAAAGGGTCTCCTCTGCATTGGCAGTGCTGAAGAAGCCATTACCCAGTGTGGCACACTGCCAGTGCAAGTTTTGGTGGCCTACAGGGATCTCACGTTATTGGACCTGCTGTACCCGTGTCTGGGGCAGGTTTTGATCTAGGCCCAAAAGTGCAGGATGGTGTAGTTAAGGAGGGCGCTGTGTTGTTTGCTGCTATTTATCACTGTAATTTTTCCTGGAAAAGTGGTTTGGGATGTGTTTGAACTTTGACAACGTGTCTAGTTGGCCATAGTTTAATAGACCGTTTTCCCATTTGGGTATTCTGGAAGGAGTAAGTCACTCCCCCAGTATGAGTAGGCGCCCGTACCGTTTATCACCCTGAGCTTGTTCCGGCTCTAGGTATTTGAGTGGAGCCTGTGCTCAGCCCAATATGGCCATTTGGTACCTTCAGCCTTGTGCTGTACTCAATCTCTGCTTATGTGGCTACTGACCTGTCTGACCCTCCGCTCCCTGGAGCTGTGCACTTTATATTTTGATTTTAATGTTTAATTAAATCGGTTTTATTATTTTCACTCTGGTGTGCTGAGGCTGTTTTTGCTGCTTAGCTATCTTGCTCCTTTCAAAGGCAAAATAGCATCTGTCCACCCAGTCCTGGCCTTACAGCACTCCAGCCTGCCTTTGGTTATCCAGTGGACCAAGAAGAGTCATTTTCCCCCTGCTGCATGAGTTTCTGTAGGTGAGGTAAGACCATCTTATTTAATTACAAGGATGTGATCCCTGGGAAGTTTCTGATTAGGGTCCCCTCCCCAATTTTCCACCAGGACCCCTAGAGACTGCGAAGGGTGCTTACATTTATTTATTTATTTATTTTACCAAGCAAGAAAACACGGCAGCAGGAAAGCTGAGGAGACAGGCCCGTATCAACCCATGCCAAACCACCCACTCAGCTCCCCCCTTTCTTTTTTTTTTCATTCTTGATTTTTAAGTTTTGGTCTGACTCCTCTGAGTCTCCATGGAGAAGTCCACACCCAACCAGGAGTAATAATGAAGTCAAAATCCCCACCAACACACAGTCACAGAGTGGGCTCTGCTTTCTTGTCCTTTTCTTTCACTCTTCTTTTTTATTTAAACTGAAAAACAGGAGGACAGCAGGACTAGCAGAGCTAAAGGCCTGCCCTGTACCAGCCTGCCCCACAACCACCCACCCAGTTCCCCGTTTTTTTTTTTTTTTGTATATTTATTTATTTATCTATTTGTTTATTTTGAGTTTTGCTCTGGAGGAATGGTCTGACCTGAAGAGTCTTTGATTGAAGCCCTACGTGCACCAACAGCCCACCGCCCACCCAGCTCTCCCTCAGACCTTCTTTTGTTTTTTTTTGGTTTTAAATTCCCAACATGGAGTTCTCCTGGTGTAATCCTCCCTCCAAGTCCCACTCCCTCAGTCACAGTGAAGTCATTAATCCCCCCCAAAACACACAGAGTGGACTTTCCAGTCTTTGCATTCTTGTTCTTTTCTTTCACTCTTAAGCTGAGAAACAACAGGCAGGAGGGCAGCAAATCCCGACTAAGAAAATACTGTTGGAAGATTCCCAATCGATTTTAGACCAATGGCAAATAATCCCGATACTCACAAATCCCGCCTGCGTATCTAGTGTCAGTCAATTACCTGAGAGATGGTGGAGGAGGTGAGTAGCCTTTCATTAGGATGCCTTTTCTGGATGTGATCATGCTGTTGCACTATTTCTGTGTATCGCAGCTCCTGTCCCCCCCCCCCACCGAGTATAACTGCGCCCTTGTACCTTGAAGTGTGGATGCATTGTCACCTCGCACCTCAGTCTGCACATTTGGATCCTTACCAGCTATCAGTGGGGCATAGATAGGGTAAAAATGGACAGGTGACATGCACCTGTAACTGCACAGCTGCAAGATTGTGATCCGGGCTATTCCAGTAACCTGGTTACTGCACCAGGCTATTTTGCCCGTTGCAAGTAGACAAGTACAGGAATGGCTGAAGCAGCTCTGGTGTGCCATTGAGTGCTGTCACAGAAAGGTCATGACAAACTGTGCATCGGGAGGTATTTGTTGGTTAGAAAGAGAAATCGTGGTGAGCGGTACTACTGGTGTTGCTAGAGCCGCAAATCAAAGAATTGTCATGGACGTTGCAATCACAGTATTACAGGGTGGACAGCATCTATTGTTGAGTGAGGCAGAACATAACTACTCTCCAGATGCTGCAGACACACCGATGGCAGAGGTTATGTCAGCCCTGAAGCAGTGAGCTGTTGCTACTCATGACAATCCTGCACAATTAGTGCAAGAAATGATGTCATCAGTGCCTCCTAAAGTGTGTCAGAGTATTCCCAGAAAGCAGGCATTGCTGCAGGTGGTGAAAAGAGCCAGGAAAGCAAATCTAACCTCAGAGCTAAGATCTCTGGGAGAGCTTGAAGTTCCAGAGGAGATGAAAAGTATTAATGGGCAACCATGGTAATTGCGGGATTCAACCATTGGTGACGAACAGTTTCTGCTGTTCACCACAACATCAGATATTAAGTGCCTACAGCAAGCTAAGTTTTTGATTATGGATGGTACTTTTCATGCTGTCCCCTCTATATTCAGGCAACTGTATTCCATCCATGCCTCTGTTGGGCCTGAAGAGACTGCAAGGATTGTACCACTAGCTTTTGCCCTAATGACTGCCAAGTCTCAGACAAGTTATCAGAGGCTATTTCAGGATCTGCAAGACCTGGCAGATGAGTCAGATCTGATTCTGTCACCTGAGTACATTATAACCGATTTTGAGCAGGCAGTAATAAAAGTTAAGTATTTGTTACCTGGGCACGGTTGCTACAGGTGTTCAAAAGTTTGCAGCTATGGTTACATTATAAGTTAAATAGGGGTACATCATTTGGACAAATAAGAGCATATGAACATGAGGGGGATTGATATGTGGGACATGAATATAGAGTGTAGACAAGTGCATTTTGGAGCAGTTTGGCAGTTGGACAAAGGGAAGAGAACAGCATCTGGCAGAATGATGATTTCTCCAAGAAGGAGGGGCCAGGCTCAGGGATCTACAATGGGGGATGGTTTACTTTATGGGAGATTACAATGATGGTTCATTCATCAGTTACAGTTTTATCTTTGAATAAAATGGAATTAACAGCTCTGTCAAGCGGACAAGACTCCTCCAATACATAAAGCAACAGGGCCCTGATCTTATTTATATTCAGGAAACTCATTTGTCTCCTGCAGAACACTTGAAGCTGGCCACAGGGGGGAGGTATAGAGTGTATGCATCTTCTAGTAAGAATGGGAAGAGAGGGGGGATAGCAATCATGATTCCTGCTACTTTACCACTGGAGGTAGGAGTAGAACATGTCGATCTGAACGGTTGCTATGTTATTATCCAGGGAACATTGTACGGAAGGGAATTAACTCTGGCTAATGTATACCTACCCCTGGCTTCTCCCCCAGCCCAACTCCGACAGTTTTTAAATAAACTAGTAGACATACAGAAAGGGATGTTAATTATGGGGGGGGGGGGTAATATAACTATAAACCCCAAAATAGATACCTCTCATCCACATAGGCATAGAATAACACCCACCCAGAGATTACTTCGCTCCCAGGTTTCCACTTTTGGGTTGTTGGATGTTTGGAGACACTTTTATCCAAAAATGGGTGGATTCACTTATGTTTCACCTAGGTTTAAGATATCATCCCGTATAGCCTATTTTGTTGTCTCAGTGGAGCACTTAGATGTCTTAAGGGATTTATCTTTAAATGCTCATTTTTTATCAGGACCATACCCCTTTATTTCTTAAATTAGACATTGGTAGGCCCCACAAAACTGCACTGTGGCCACTTAATTTGTCTCTTCTTAGGGAACGGGAATTCTGTGAAGCAATGTCACAGAGAACCCCAGATATCATGCAGGATAATCTATCACCAGAGACAGCTTCAGCCCTGATGTGGGACACACTGAAAGTGGTGATACGAGGTGAAATAATTTCATATGCTTCATGGAAGCATATAAACAAATTCAATTTCGCTTGAGGGATATTACAGCAGGACCTGGGGCAGAGGAGTAGAGGGGTGGAAATGGAGATTTGTAAAAATTAAAAGGGAGCTCCAAGCTATTATAGATTATCAGGTACAGGCTAAACTTTAACAGTTGAAGAAATATTACTATGAGGAGGGACCTAGGTGAGTTAGGATACTGGCTAAGAGACTTAGGGGACATAGACAGGTGGCCACTACAACCAAGCTTAAAGACCCTAACTCAGGATGCTTGATGGGCAACAGTTCAGATATCCTGACAGTGTTTCAGAATTTTTAAAGAGATTTATATGCAAACACCTCTCTCCCCCCAAGAATTACAGATACAGCATTTTCTCTCAAAGTTGCAATTTCCCACAATCACGCAAGCTCAGAAGGAGAGATTGCTGGCCCCTGTTACTGAGGGGGAGTTAAGATAGCAGTTAAGTAGGTGAAGACACTAAAGTGTCCAGGGCCTGATGGCTTTCCTCAGGAATGGTACAGAGCATTCCTGTCCTCCTTTCTTACACCACAGAGAAATGCTTTTCTGGAAGTTCAGGAGGGGGACCCTCCCCCGATCTCATGGGCCTGTGCAGTTCCATCCACAATACCAAAACCAGGCAAAAATCTACTGTACCCAGACTCATATAGACCCATATTTACTAAACTGTGACCACAAATTATACATGTCCATTTGGGCAAGGTGGCTGGAACATATTCTTCCAGGCGTAATACACCCGGATCAGTCAGGATTTTTAAAATATAGGCAAACTTCAGATAACACTCTAGAGTTATAACTCTCCTAGATCATGTTTCTAGACTTTCTCTCCCAGTAGTCATAGTAAGCCTTGATGCCTATAAGGCATTTGATCGGGTGCTTTGGAGGTTTCTGTGGCAGGTGTTTGGATTCCTTTGGATTCCCTGAGGGGTTCATCCAATGGCTCAGTAATATACATGCTAGCCCGCAAACGTACATCAGCGTGAATGGGAGTGTGTCGACTCCAGTAAGGCTGGAGAGAGGTACGAGAAAGGGATGCCCCCTTTCACCCTTACTATTTGGTCTCTACGTAGAGCCTCTGGTAATGGCAATACGTGCATCAAGGGAAATAAAGGGAATAGAACTGGGAGGGGAATGTTATAAGGCATCATTATATGCTGATGATGTGCTGTTCACACTAACAGAGCTGGAGAAGCCACTAAAAAGGGTCTGGGAGATAGTGGCAGACTTCACTGAAGTCTCTGGTTACGTAGTAAATGCTACAAAGGTAGAAGTACTGGCAGTCAGTTTTGCACCTTTGGCTACCATGAAGGCCCACGTGCCATTCAAATGGAGAAGTACAAAAATGAAACATTTAGGTATCTTATTGCCCCTGAATGTGCAGAATTTGTGCTTAATAAACTATGAACCCCTTACGTTGAATTTGGAAGCAGACATTCATAAATGGTCACAAATGAGGCTATCCTTTTACTCTAGAATTGAAACAATACAATCCAACGTCCTACCAAGGCTATTATACCTTTTTCAAACAATCCCTGTTGTTCCTTCGCAGGCATATTTCACATCTTGGAATAAGACATTATCCAGATTTGTCTGGGAGGGATGTCGTCCGCGTATAAGATGATCTCTTTTACAACTTCCAAAAGATAGAGGGGGCTTGAACATACCTAACCTGAGATAATATGCCAATGCAGTGGGGATTACTCGGATTTTAGCCTGGCTGAATCCAAATTATATGACACCTTGGAAGCAAATACAGCGTACCCTTAATGACTTACATGACCCTCATAAAGTGTTATTTGCTACCCTCTCTACTCTTCCAAAATTAGCTGACTATTGTATGGGGGCACAGCAAGCTCTGGGAATGTGGTACAAGATCAAGGCCTCTTCGGCTTTGGAATCCTTGTTTTTTATTTGAGGCTGTTGTCAGCTGAATCAGAATTTTTACCGGCCCGTTTTGAACTTGCTTTTCAGCACTGGCACAGAAAGCAGCTCTCTTTCATACATCAATTTCTGGATAAGCAAGGGGTGGTATCCTTTGCCCAACTCCAGCAAGAATTTGATCTCACCAATGGGGAATATTACAGATACTTGCAAGTGCAAACTTTTTTAGTACATAAAGGACTAGAAAGGAGTTACCTTCCACACCCCCTTCCCTCCTGCTGAATTTGATGAGTACCTCTATCTGAGGGACCATATGGCAACATTTGATAGGGTTATTATATAAAGGGCTTGGGGAGTTCTTGGCTGACTCATCAGAGACAGTTTTAGTGGCCTGAAATAAATAACTACCAAATAGGGTAACATATGACCAGTGGGTAAAATACATCTGACCCTTTTTGGGGATTTTCCTGGCCCCATATTGGAGGGAATTTGCATGGAAAATCTGCAATTGATATTTTAATACACCAGCCAAATTGGCTAAGATTTACCCGGTCCAGGGAGGAGCTTGCTGGAGGCTGTGTGGGGAGCAGATGGCTGACCAAGTGCACGTATTCTGGGATTGTGCTAAAATTAGATTATTTTGGCGGAAGTAGCAAAGGCCCTATCAGAGATAATGGGTCCAGAGCCTATAGTCACTCTGGAATTGGTTCTCATATCAGTCCCACCAGAGGGGTACAAAGTTCAGAAAGGTTCACTTCTATTCACTTTTTTATTAGTGGCTAAGAAAGTGATAACCCACCTGTGGAGACAATCTAGAACACCTACAATAGAGGAGTGACATAATATGATGATAGAGCATTATTTCCTGGAACATATGATAGCTGGGGCAATGGATAGAGCTGCACAGTTTGAAATTAAGTGGAGGGCCTGGGTGTTTTACAATTCAGCTGGAGACCCAACATTTGTTCCATGATATGGGGGTCATTTTTTAATGAATACTGGGTAAGAAATATGTGGGTTAATGGGGTGGGGGGGTTCAACTGCCAATAGAGACAGCATTTCAGATTTTATTATTTGCAGTAATGGAATACCTCAAGTTCAACTCAAATATGCATATGTAACAAATTATAGTGTATAGTAGAATGCAGTTCTTACCTGAAATTGATGTTCTGTAAAATGTTGTTCTGCTGCAGTAGTGACATCCGTAGTGCAGCAGAATGACTTTTCATTCTGCTGCACCACGGGCGTCATACAGTTGTGTCCTCGAGCACCGATGCCCACTAAACAGCCAATCACAGCCACATTCCACTCCGTTTCTTTTTTTTTTAACTTTCAATCTTTATTTTTATAGCAATAATCATACACATAAACAAAATTATATAATAACATTTCAGGAAAAAGGAAAGGTTAAACAAACTTAAATAGTTAAAAAGAATTAAACATAAATGTGCACATACATTCTATAATCCATCTGATTTAATTTGTTGCCCATAACAATTCTAAAATACATATGAGGTGAATTCGATTAATTCCCCCTGACATATTTACAGAGAAGCCAAGGGCTCGGCTTAGGGTACAAAATCAGCCCGGATAGGTACAATATATATTACCCATTTTCTCCATATATTCTCAAAGCCAGTCTGGGATTTATTTAATATGGCTGCAATTCTCTTCATCTTGTAAATATCTATCATTACCTGATGCCATAGATCCAGAGTGGGAGGCAAGGGGGAGAACCATTTTTTTAGTAATAGTTTTTTTTGGCAGCAAGGGTGGCCAGATTAATAAATTTCTGTGTCGGAGCATCTATTTGCTCTAGTGGACACTCACCAAAAAGGAAAAAGTGAGGGTTGAAGGTCATGTTTGGAGATATTATTTGTTGAAGAGCTTCATGGAAGCGGATGAGGAAAGGCTGAAGTGCCTTGCAAGACCAGAAAATATGGCCTAAAGTGGCTGGGGTAAATCCACATTGCCTCCAACATTCTGCTCCCCCATGGGTGCTGTATTTCTGAACCACTGCAGGGGCCCTGAAATACCTTACTGACAATTTCCAGGCAAACTCTTTCCAATGTCCTGAACAGGTACCCTTCTGCACTGTCTTTAAATGTCTTTCCAATTGGGGTAAAGATATTCCTATCCCCAAATCCTTTTCCCATGCTAGCCTGATTTTATCTAAGGGGTTCTCTTGCAGGCATTGTAGACCTTTGTACAGAGCTGAGATTATGTGAGGTGGGACTGGTCTCACATCTATCGGCCCTATGAAAATCTCCAGAAGTCCGTGGAGAGGAGAATCCCACCATTTCACCCCCTCCCAAAGGAGCTGAGGTAATCCCTGGTCTGAAAGTACCTGAACCTGTCCGAGTGCGGAATGGCATATTTTTGGGCCAGGTCCGTTAATGACAAAATTGTCCCCTGGGGCATAAAATGATATGCCAAATGCAAACCCCTTCTTTGCCATTTAAGATATCCCTTATCCATCTTGACCAGAATAAAAGCGCCTGTATGAGGCAAACAGAGCATAGCAGGTCTCCAGTTTATAAATTCCTTTGATGTTAGTACCTTTTGCCAGCACTTCAGTGTGGATTGGGTATATGGGTTGTCTATTTCCTCTATTTTTATTTCCGAGGGGAAAGAGAGCAAGGTGTGGTAAACGTCCATAAATTCCCTTTCCTGACTCTCTACTGACTTCCATCTAGCTATGTAGTTCATATCAAGCCAATATAAAGGTGTTCTGATCTGGGAAGCTAGATGGTATACCCTAAAATTAGGTAGGGACATACCCCCCTGTTGTTTAGAAAGCTGTAAAACTGAAAGGTTAATCCTTGGCTTCTGATTCTCCCAAATGTAGGCTGATATTTTCCTCTGCAGTGTCCAAAAAAATACATCTGGTATCTGTGTTGGGAGAGTCTGAGCTAGGTAGAGAAAGCACGGAAGGACCACCATCCTAATGGATTCTATTCTCTGGTATAGGGGCAAAGGGAGAGCTCTCCATTTTTCTAATTCAGCACAGGTCTCAGTCATAAAGGGGATATAATTCAAAGAGAACAGGTCATCATGTGATAGACCAATTCGTACACCCAGATATTTGATACTCTTCAGGTTCCATCGGAAACTATAAGTACTTCTCAGTCTTACTGACGGGTTAAAATTCAAAGCTAAGACTTCGGTCTTAGCCAGATTAATTTTATATCCTGATATTTCTCCAAATATTTTTAATATATCCCAGAGAGGGGGAAGAGAAGCCTCAGGGTCGGTCATATATATCAGGAGGTCGTCCACGTATAGTGCTAGTTTATGGGTATCTGATACAGCCTCCACCCCCGTTAATCTTAATTCCTGCCTTAGGGCCTGAGCTAGGGGTTCCAAATATATTGCGAATAATAAGGGGGACAGGGAGCATCCCTGCCTAGTGCCACAAGATAATGAGATAGGGCTGGAAAAGGAACCATTTATCCGGATATAAGCTTCCATTCCATTTCTAAGCAGAGAGAGAAAATACATATTTAAAAAACTAGTAAAATCCTTCTCGCAGTAGTGGCACCCACACAATTAACAGCAGTAATAGAACAAAAAGGAATAATTCTGAACAAGCGATGTCAGCCGTGATCGATTCCAAACCCATGTCAGAGCGGGAAAAGTTTATTTTAGACCAAGAGAATGTAAAAACTGTAAAAAAGATGGAAAATGACATTAGGCAAATTCAGTTTCCTGAGGGATAGCGACGAGCATAGGGCACTGCAGGACATCCCCACCAATAAACTAGACCCACTGCTAACTGATTTTATCTATAAAGCAAAGCGACTAGATGAAACAGAATATGAGCCATCTACCCTTCGTGGTATGCTGGGTAGTGTTGATGGT
The DNA here is from genome assembly GCA_016271365.2 of Neoceratodus forsteri. Classification (NCBI taxonomy): domain Eukaryota; kingdom Metazoa; phylum Chordata; order Ceratodontiformes; family Ceratodontidae; genus Neoceratodus; species Neoceratodus forsteri. The sequence continues at coordinate 1,501,378,663 of CM057450.1, read as the reverse complement.
CATTTGGAAAAGTTTGGTAAAAAGCAGTTAATATACAAATGTGCAGAAACCTGCTTCCCAGAGACAGTAAAAACATTAGCTGCCAAGCAAATGTATCTTAAGAAGTTGGGTAAAGGCAATAAGCCTAACTGTGCTGAAGCACTCACAGACAGTGAAATTGACAAATTGTATAGCACAGGCACCCTTGGTCTCCAAAGCCCAGCCTGCTTACTAAATTTAACGTTTTTTTAATGTCAAGCCATATTTTGCTCTCCGTACAACAGAGCAGTATAGCCTCAAGTGGGGAGACTTGCAGCTTTGCATCAACATGGAAGGCACACCTTATCTTGAATATAATGAGTGTCAAACAAAGACCCGCTCCGGAGAAAATGCCAGGGATGTACGGCCAGTAAAGCTGAGAATGTACCAGAGCCAAAACACTGCCTATCACAGCCTATCTGAAATACAAATCAGAAAGACCCCACAAGATGTTGGAAAGTGATGCACCTTCTTACTTAGCCTCTAACTTGAACCACAAGCCTGGCATTTCGTACTGGTTCCATTTGAAGACAGTTGGTGAGAACAAAATCCATTCCATGATGCGGAAAATAAAAGTAGCAGCCGGCCTACCCGATACCAGGAAAGTGACAAATCACTCTATGAGAAAAACTTCAATCCAGAAGCTCGTAGATAACAACATACCCCCAACTGAAGCTGCACAGGTTTCTGGCCACAGGAACCTGCAATCCATCAATAACTATTCGTTCCTTTCCGATGGAAAACAGAAAAGAAATTCAGCTATATTTGCAAGTACTGCCACAACTTCAGACTCTCACCCTGTACCCCACTGCTCTTCAGTGACTCAGTCCACAGTCCAAGCGAGTTACGAACAAGTGAACCAGCAACCATTCAGTGAGCTAGGCAATATCCAAATCTTTGGAGGCGGCTGCATTTTTAATCGAGGTGTCACTATGCAGTTTGTAAGTCCAGCTGATGGCCCGAAATGGAAGAGAGTAGCACTAATAGACGATTCATCATCTGACTCTGGCTAAGGTATTTATCATTGAGTAACTTTTGATCATTCAGTGCAGTCAAATTGGAGGCCAGGGTTGGGAATTGTTGTGTATGGAGGGGTAGTTCGTAGAGTTGGTCCGGTGTTGGTGTTTGGGGTTTCTACACTGCTAATAGCAATGCAGCTTAATGGGGGGGAGTGCTGCCCATCAATGAATCCGTGTTGACTCGCGTTAAAAGACAGGATAGTACAGCATGGTGAATAGAAAGTAAGTGTTCCTTTCTTTTTTTTATTTGTCTTTGCAGGATGAGAATTTAGCCGAAGATGGTCCGTTTGAACTGGAGAGTGCGGCATTGAAAAGTCATATCACTGCACAGAAAAATGCGTAGATGTTAAAAATCTAAATTTTACAGTAAACTGTTTGGGACTGACAACTTTTTTTGTGTCGGCAGCCATCATAGTAACCACTTGGCTAGAGAAAGGCTTGTTACGCATGGTAAACTATACACTATCCTATATGTCTTGTATAAATTACCCTATATGCAAAGCATGTACTGTAGTGGATGTAAAAAGACAATGCTCTTGTTCATTTATTACATACACTGTATGTGAAAATAACAGTACCTCAAGAAACAAATTTAAAAAAAAGAAGAAATGGTTTGGCTGCTGTAAAACATAAAATGTTTTCCAGAAACAGGGCTACTATATCTGTTAGAAACCTGATTAGCATAGGATACCTCCTTTGGAGCCATATCAATATATTTGGTGTGTCTGTTCCGATGGGTCTGAGTATTAATTAGTATTTCTGCCTTTGATATTTGTATAATATAGCTTTTTTAAACATAGCTTTTAAAACTTGTGGCTTTTTGGTCATGTGACCCCTTCTAGCTATAAAATCTCCGTGACTCTGGCTCTGGCTGCTGCTGGTGATGTCAGATGCCAACAAACACATTGCAGGCAGATCCCACAATAAACAATTAAAAATAGAATCAGCTAACACATACAAAAGAGATCAGGGCACCAAAACAATGGAATTTACTGCCACAGTATATAATTAACTCTGACACTCTTGATACATTTAAATCAAAAATAGATATTTGGTTGACACGATGTGTAGATCAATGACCTGCTATTGAAGGGGACAATCTCGATGGGCCTCGCCCTTCTTTTGTCCCATATTATCCGGTAAACCCAGTAAACTAGATCCTGACACCAGAGCAAAGCCAGAGCACACTCTGCAAGCTTTTGTAATCCAAAAAGCAACATAAAACAAAATGGTGACATAAACCTAACTGTTTTTACCATCCATAACTTTATTTGGAGATTTTTTGGGCTTTTTGATACTATGTAAAAGTTATACAAAATCTCCTTTTAAACAATCATTTAATCTTATTCAAATTGCAGATGGACACACCTTTAACAGAATTTAAAGGAAACAGTTCAAAAGCTCTTATCCTGCTCTTAAGAGATAACCAGCTCCTTACTTTTTTAAGTTGCTTTGAAAGCTCTATAGCTTCTTGTTCTCTTAGCGTGAGCTCCATCTCCTGTTGGATTATATTTTATTTTAACCAGTTTTGCTAAAAGTTGACAGGAGCCAGCTATTATTATTAGCTATTTTTTCTCTATATCTGGCTACAGGATTTTTAATATTGAGGACACTTTTCTTCTTTTCTTTTTATAGTATAAAAGACAGCGAAGAAAGAGAAATTTGGTACCAGAGCTAAAGGGCAATAATCCCACAAGCACCGGGAGCAATACAGCAGCAACACAAGCTGGATCTACCTCCTCACCCCTCCCCACAAGCACCAGGAGCAATGCGACAGCAACACAGTCTGCTTCTAGCTCCTCACCCCTCCCCACAAGCACAAGGAGCAATGCAGCAGCAACACAGTCTGCTTCTACCTCCTCACCCCTCCCCACAAACACCGGGAACAATACGGCAGCAACACAGTCTGCTTCTAGCTCCTCACCCCTCCCCACAAGCACAAGGAACAATACGGCAGCAACACAGTCTGCTTCTAGCTCCTCACCCCTCCCCACAAGCACCGGGAACAATGCGGCAGCAACACAGTCTGCTTCTAGCTCCTCACCCCTCCCCACAAGCACCAGGAACAATGCGGCAGCAACACAGTCTACTTCTAGCTCCTCACCCCTCCCCACAAACACCGGGAACAAAGCGGCAGCAACACAGTGTGCTTCTACCTCCTCACCCCTCCCCACAAACACCGGGGACAATGCGGCAGCAACACAGTGTGCTTCTACCTCCTCACCCCTTCCCACAAGCACCGGGAGCAATGTGGCAGCAACACAGGCTGTTTCTACTTCCTCACCCCTCCCCACAAGCACCGGGAGCAACGTGGCAGCAACACAGGTAGAAGACTCCTCTGGACTGTGCTAAAACTCTTATACTTTTGTTTTTATTGGTGTAGGAGTTCTGATTGATTTCTTATTACGGATGTGCATCTATTTGCCGGCTAGGCATTCCATAGTATATACACAGTGCTTAAAGAGCTGCGTGAGTGTCTAGGGCTGAGATATCTGCTGTACCAGTGAACTGAACTAGGTCCCATTGTATGCACAGTGTTGTAGTTGCTTGCTAGGATTGGTCACAGCACCTGAACCATGGGATCCATTTTTGTATGTATTGTGCCTAATTCTGATTTACTGCTTCTTTTCTGGGGTCTGATCCTGAGTCTGTTTGCCACAGATGAACTGCGCATGCACAGTAGCTCTCACGGCATGGTCAGCTCCCCCCATCCCAACTCCTTTGTCTCCATTTTCCCACCTGACCCCTAAGCATTTGTCTCCATGACCTCCTAATCCAGTTAACTCAGCCCCCTTTCTCCTCTCTCCCTCGGCTGCTTCTACCCTCCTCGCCCCTCTCCAGAAGCACTGGGAGGAACATGGCAGCAACACAGGTAGAATACTCCTCTAGACTGTGTTAGCTTGTTGCCGCTCACATGGCGACTGCCCCTCCCACCCTGGGTGGTCCCTACCTTTATAGGTAGCCTAGGTCATGTGACTAGTCACATGACCCAACACCCCAGGATCTATCTTCTTAGCTTTCCTGCTGCAGATTATACATCTTGGCCACTATGAGTCACTGCTGTGCCTGATAATTCCCCCTACACCTCTAGCATAATTAACCTTCACAGTACAGGTATAGGGCCACTGATCTAAGCTACCCAGCTCTAATCAAACTGCCCTCCAGTGAATTACTCACCCCTACGAGACAGCACATCACCTGGGATTCGAACCCCTGACCCCACACACCATATTTGGTGACTCTCACCTCTAGGCCAACCCAGCAGCCACAATTTGTCTTAGCCTATTCTTACCCTTTAACATCACAAGCACCCTAAACACTCAATTCCATATTGGGACCCCACCACCCCCTTCACCTATCATCAGTTCAGGTGTGTCCCTGCGGTGATAATTAAACCACACATTCCACCTGCTGAGGTCTTGTACAGGTGGCTGATCTCTATCCCCCCCTTTTCTCTCCCTGTCATTTGCCCATCCCTCCGCCCTCCTTGCTGTTCTTTCTGCTGGTAGGCAGCGCCCATCCTAACCCTGATCCAATGCAGCGCTCACCAAGCATGGGTCGTAGACACATCACCATTAAGCTGGCATCCATAAACATCTGCAACCTACTGGCTAAGTTTGATGCCCACCAAGTGTGGGTTACATAGCACATGCCTGATGTGCTATCTGTTGTGGAGACTTGGCTCTCACCAAGGATACCTGACACTGCAGTTGCCCTAAACAGTTACACTCTGTTCAGGCACAATAGGTTTAGCAAGAGAGGTGGTGGCATTGCAGTCTTCCTGAAGGATAATTTTCAGGGCTACGTCTTGCCTAAATAAGTCTCAGGAAGCAATATCCAAGTGCTTGCAATTAAGGTACTGCCAGGAACCCAAAATAAGGCACTCACAATAGTTTTTATGTATGTCCTCCTAAGGAACTGACCACTGGCATTAATGTGGTCATCGACCTCATTAACAGCTTGCACCAAAACCCCAAAGTAGTGTTTCTAGGAGGTTTTAACATAAACTGACTGGCCCCGATGCAGCGTCTTTCAAGGACACCCTCTCCTCCATCAGTCTATTGCAGATGGTTGACTCCCCCACCAGAGTCAACTATTTATTTATTTATTTATTTATTGCCTCGGCTGGGGGGGGGGAGGTTTGTGCCTTTGGTTCCCTCCTATTCTTCAGCCAGCCTTCATGGCTGCTGACCTGGACATGGCCAGAGCTCTGACCACCCACCATAGCCCACCCAGGCCGCATCACAGCAGGTACATACCCCAGCACTGTGGAGACCTGGAGGGTGGGCCCAGGAGGGAGCTAACTTGGGTGCGTCCATGGCAGCACCATCGGGGCAGCCTTCATGCTGCTGAGATTGTTTTCTTGGCTTTCTCCCTTGTGAGGAGGGGCGTGCAATGATGCCAATGGATGGAGTGTGCATGTGTCTTCACGCACTCCTCCCCAAGCGTCTGCGCCATCTCCGCCCCATGTCTTTCAGCAATGGTGCACTGCCCCCCAGTCTCCACTGGAGGCCAGTCAAGCACTAACCACTGAGGACCCCATTCCTGGAGAAGGAGAGCAGTCCTATGGATGATCAATCCTTCTCCAATCCTGCCAACCCCCAGGCAGTGACCCACGCTCATTCCCAAACATGGGTCACCAGCATAGAGCGAGATAAAGTGTCCAGCACCTCAACCCTCAGTGCCACTGGGCTGGCCCACAGAGTCAGCTACTGAACTGGGACCAGTACCCTACTGGACTGGATCTTAACAAATTGCCCAGATAGAATCTCAGCACCTCCATCCTTCCGGACACAATAAGTGACCACTCCCCCATACTATGCCACTGGACTAATAAAGCCACAAACCCCCTTTGCCAGGACCATTACTGGGTGAGTCCTTAGTATAGTGAAGCTTGAACCATTGAAATCCTAAACTTAAACTTAAACAAATCAACTGGTCCCCCATTGACTGGACTGTTAGCGTTGACCAAGCCCATAACTATTTCATCACTATGTTTAACTTGGCCTGTGACATCTATGCCCCTGTAAGAAAGTGGAAGGTCAAGGGCACAAATAACTCTTGGGTAACCTCTGCCTTCCTCGCCCAAATGGCCAACAGGGATAACCTTTGGCACCATGCGCAAGCCAGTGGTAAACTACCCAACAGCTATATATACAGGACAGAAATGCCTACACCTGGCCGGTCCGCCTTGCCAAGATCCACCACTTTAGAAGTAAACTTGCCAACTTGTAGGGGGATGGCAGTAAGTTTTGGGAAAACATAAAAGAGCTTCTGGGACAAACATCCAAAACCTCACCCTCCATTCTAGACATAACCGGGGAAATCACTCAGGACCCAAGGGAGATACTGTAGCTGACACCTTCAATAGAGCCTTCTCTGACAACAGTAGTGCATGCCCCCCTGACTTCTTTGATGTTAAATTTAGCAAACCTGAGGTAGGTAGTCCTAATCCTGCCATAGGCCACCCGCCTTGCTACTTCAAAATAGTCACAAAGGCTGAAGCCAGGAACTACCTGCTAAAAGTACTAGGAAAGACATGTTTCAGTAGCGATTCCCTTGACTTCCAACTTATCACCCTCACTCTGGAAGAGGCAATAATCCCTCTGACCAAAATACTTGACCTTTCCCTATGCCAAGCTCAGTTTCCCCAAAGATAGAAGTTAACAAGAGAAATGACTTAGCATTCTTCATTGTACCATTGCTCCAGCAAAACAGAAACTAGTTTGTGTTTATTATTCTTACTAATGGTGTGATGCATATGAGGTGTAAAATGAGTGAAATGAAAAGTTAGGATACACAGATAAATTTGTAACAGTAGTTTTTAATTAACAGGTGATTGGTCTTTCTAATGTGATGACACAGCTTTGTATGTATTTAAATGTGCACTGATAACCAGGATATAAAACGGCCCCTTGAAGGCACTAAGCCGAGGCACTAGGGGCTCTCACAAGGTGGATTTACACAATACAACAATCAGTTGTTTAAATTCTGTTGTTCTGTGTTTTTTTTGTATGGTTCTAAGGAGCGCTACATAATTTTGAATTGCTTGCAGAAATTTAGGGTAGCCACCTGTTTGTAGCGCATCCCTCGCACATTGAGCACTGTCTGAATTTCCTTTTGTTCTGTTTGAATTGGCATCTACTTTTGACTGCGAACTGTTGAGCACTGCTCTAGAGGAGGAATGACTTCAAAAACTGCATACCACCATTTTTGTGTGAGAGCTGAGTTTTGCGTGTCTCTCATTTCATTCAGTCTCCTTGATTTGGAGTCTGAAGTTGAATTTGAATTTGCCATCTAGTGTATTTCTGGTAGTTAACAAAAGAGCCGAAAGCAGGGAGCATAGAGCTTGAGAAGCCAAAACTACTGTGCGTTCTAAGGCAGAAATGTGCAAGCTTTGCTGAGAAAAGCATAAATCTTTTGTACTTGTTCGGCACTTGCTTGGCGATGTCTGAATTGCAACCAGGAACTAGTGGCAAACAAGGAGAAGACAAGAGCTTTTGTTTGGGAAGCATAGCACCATTAGTGGAGCATAAACAAAAACTACGTAGCAATTTGGAAGGTGGTGCAACTGGAGGAGCAAAGGCTAAGGCTACAGACACTGAAGGTAGCATCAAAGCTTATTTCCTTAAACTAGAACGCTTGCTGATAAAGGAAATAAATGTTAGCTATAACATAACGTCTTTAGAGACATACCAAGAGAGAAAACAAGCACCATGAGGTCTGAAGCTTATGAAATTACCCTCCTGCGGTTTGAAAAATTTTAAAAGAAAAGATGCCTAGCTAAGGATCTCAGAAACTGCTTCATTGGCATATACACAGTTGGTAATAGAGGAGGATACTGAAAATTACAAAGATTTAGAAACTGAACTAAAAGCAGTTAAATTAGAAGTCGCAGGTTACAGAAACCATAATGATTTTGTTCTGACTGACAAAAATTTGAAAAATAAGGTAAAGAAGCATGAAAAAGAAGTAACTGACCAAAAGCAAGTTAAACTATTATGGGACGCTGGGGACTACAACTCAGGGAGCCCTTATACAGTTCAGGGAGATAATAGGTCAAGAAGTAGAGGGAGATCCAAGGAGAGAAGCTTCAGCAACAGGAATAAAAATAGGAGCCAAGACAAAAGTAAAGTAACAGACAAGGCTACACGTAAGAGGAACAGTAAAACTGCCACCATAGACTTAGCTTCAAATACTACAGTACAACCTTTTATGGAGAAAGATGCTGTGCCGACAGATATAGTACCAGAAGAAGAACAAGAAGGGGAAGAACAGGGGGAAGAAAGTTCAGGAAACAAGACATATGCACTGAGGATATCCAGAAAACTGAACTGCAAATAGTGAATTTGAGTGATTTTGCTTTAAATGATTCGCAATATTCTCTCCTGAGTAAAGGACTGAACTTTGTCCCGTCACCTCCTATAGATTGTTTTCAGATCTTCATAGATTTATTTAAATTATTTCGAAAAATCAAGCTTAAGCTTTTTTTTTGTGATCATAACAATCCAGGAACAGCTAATATGGGTTATAAAGGATTAACACAACAAGAGTTGGGATTGGACAAAGGTTTGGACTTAATTTTGACAGACGAATTGATGATGAGAAATTATGGAGAAGTAAGTGAAGAACTGCTGTCAGCCAGTGCTGTAGAAGCTAACCTAGATGTACTCTTGGAACTTATTTTTGGAAACCAGGGATCAGGACAGTAGTCTGCCAGAAATAAGAGCATTGAATTCACAGCAATGAGGGATACCTTATTTAAATGCAAATTGGACTTTATTCCTCTGACATTTAATAACAGCATAAATGTCTTTGAGAATGCTGTATTATTTAAGGCAAGGAAATTGCTGGATAAGTCTGACAAAAAGAATGAAGCTAAAAACCTAACATATGCAGAAAGAGCAGCATTGAAACAATTGTCTAGTGAGCCCAACATTATTATTAAAAATGCTGATAAGAGTGGGAATATTGTTTTATTGAGTCATGATAAATAAAAGGGAATGTTGAAAAGCTACTATTTGATGTTAATAGCTACAAGAAGTTAAAAAGTAATCCCACCTTACAGTATAGAAGAGAGTTGTGTGGATTGTTGGATCAGGCAGTGCAGAATGGGAGTATAAGTAACAATGAATTCAAATATCTTTACTGTGATTTTCCAGTGATACCCACTCTGTACTGCTTACCAAAAATACATAAAGATTTGCTGGAACCCACAGGGAGACCGATCATTTCAGGGGTAGGCTCAGTAACTGAGCATTTAAGTGAATTTATTGACCTGTTTCTCCAGTACAGCATGAAAACCTTGCCTTTATATTTGAAGAATACAGGTGACGCTATACAGAAGTTTGGATGTGTGGAATTGGAACCAACATATCTGTGGATATGTATTGATGTAGAGGCACTTTATACCTCTATTCATCACATAGATGGAGTCAAGGCATCTAAGTACTTTCTGGAACGTGACCAAAATGAGACAGGTGCACCTGTGGTATTTTTAGTAAAAGCCTTAGAATTTGTGCTTAATCACAGCTAATTTGAATGTAATAATGAGTTTTATGCTCAGATTTGTGGTGCAGCTATGGGGGCTTCTATGGCCCCATCATATGCTAATACTTTATGGGGCTGTAGGAACAAGAACACCTGTTAAACCAAAATGAAAATCCATACTTTCAGCATATCGTCAAATGGGGGCGACATATTGATGATTGTTTATGCATTTGGGCAGGGAGTACGGAAAAAGCTGGAGACTTTATACATTGGCTAAATACCAACACATTAAATCTTAAATTTTCCTCTACAATGCATAAAACATCAATAGATTTTCTGGATATTTCATTAATGGGTAATGAGGTGACAGGTAGAATAAGTACAAAAGACTTTAGAAAGCAAACTTCTACCAATTCACTTTTAAGAAATGACAGTTGTCATCCATACAAGCTTAAAAAATCAATTCTCTATGGACAGTTAATTAGAATTCGAAGAAATTGCACCAATCAATCAATCAATCAATCAAGTCTTTATTTAACCAGGCATTCATCGTTGAGCAGAAGCTCATTTGCAAGATGGACCTGGGTGGAGCATGAACAATTGTATATACAGGTCAACACAGGTATTTACAAGGCAATACAGATAATACTCTTTACAGAGAGGAAGAAAAGAAGTCTCATATGTACATAGAATTATACAGATATTGTACAGATTACAATGATATTGACATACATAGAAGTGTCTATAGGAAGATAAAGCAGGTTATCTAAGGTTGCAGGAGGAAGTAACGGAAGGAAAAATAAAATAGAAATATACACCAGGTAGAGGTGAAGGTAGGGAGGGAGAGGAGGGTAGGGGAGAAAGGCTAGGAGGGCATGGTGCACAGAAAGGAGTTGGTAAAGCTGGATGTAGAGAAGGTGGATGGAGAAAAGGAGTATGTGTGAGCCCTGGATTGAATGCTATAAAGTACGGGCATGGTAGGATGTCACAACCAGGTAGTGAGCTCCTATCCTGAGGTTAAAGGAAGAATAAGGGGATGGATGGGCCTAGTGTTGATAAGACAGGGGATAAGAGAGAACAATTAGGCTGGTGAGAAGCAAGCTGGGGGTCAGTACTTAAAATTAGGTCTAAGGCGTGGCTATATACCAGTGCAGACACGGTACTGGGTCTGAGTGGGTAAACAGTTACATACTTCTCTGATTGTGCGAAATAAGCATCTTGAAGCATTTATACCGATTAGAGTGCTTAATTTGAGGGTTTTGTAGATCATTCCATAAGGTAGGTAACAGAAGCTATGGCTGCCCTGCGAGCGGGATTTTGCTTTGGGTACTTTAAGTGTAATAGCTGAGTAACTTCTTAACGTATTTCCCAATTATACTCAGGGAAGACAGCAGGAGATATAGTAAGGCAGCTTATTAGAGATGGCTCTATAGGTCAGAGAGTAGCGTTTCTGTGGCGCCTGAACTTTAGTGATGTCCATCCCACTGCCGCATATAGGGTGCAGTGATGTGTGTCGAAGGAGTCCGTTATAAACCTCAGTGCTCGATGGTAAGTGTGTCCAGTTTAGCCATGTAGAGTTGGGGCATTGGCTGTAGGAAGTCAGCGTAATCAACCAATGATAGGAAAATGGATTGGACCAGTTGTTTCTTGGCATCTCTGGTGAGAAATTGGCTGATTCTAAAAACAGTCCAAGCCTTTGCGAAGTCGTTTTAGCAAGTCCTCGATATGTTCAATGAAGGAGAGTCTTTGGTCTATCCAAACTCCCAGATACTTGAATTTTGTAACAAATTCTAGTTTTCACCTAGAACTGTGGTAATTTGGGGAACTGTCCCACTGGACACAGGGTTAGCTATCGGATAAAAGGAGAGAGGACCATCGCTTTAGTGTTTTTGGCATTAAGGAGTAGCTTTTTTTGGAGGAGTTGGCTTTGCAAAAGGTTGAATTCTGACTGTAGGTCATTGCAGGCAGCTTCAGGTGTTGGGCAACTCACGTAGAGAACTGTATCATCTGCAAACAGATGGATGTTGGCTTCTTTTATACAGTAGTCGATGTTATTACACCAATGATCTAGAGTTCAATAAACAAACTGGTGAACTGCTGAAAAGGTTCAAAGAAAGGGGCCATACAACTGAAGTACTGAATGATGCTCTGAGTAAGGTACAGAGTAAGAAAAAGGTAGATCTTTTGAACTGTAAAACTAAATGTGCTGTGTCTGATACAAATAATGAGAAAATTACATGTTCATTAGAACGTAACAAAGTATCAGGGCAAGTAGGAAATGTTGTTTGGAGATGTTGGGATACCCTAAAAGGAGACCCTAAGCTAAAAGAGATACTACCAGAAACACCTAGAGTCGCTTTTAGAAGCATTGCAAATCTAAAAGAGAAACTGGTTAGAAGTCAGTTTTTCAAAATAGAAACACCCACGAGCACATGGCTATGAAGTAAACCAGTGGGCAACCGAAAATGCAAGAGATGTAATGTGTGCCAATATATGGTTACTGGTAAGGAATTGATACTACCAAATGGCACACAAATTGAGATACAGGATTTAATTTCCTTTACCACAACATTTCTTGTACATATTCTTTGGTGTGGTTGTAACAGACATTATATAGGCAAAACAGTGAGACCACTAAAAGAACGAATACAGGAGCATGTACGATCTATTCTAAAGAAGAAATTGGATACACCAGTAGGAAGACATTTTTTTCATGAGCATAAATCTGATCTTGCAAGTTTCAGATTTATGGGGCTAGAGCAAATAAAATGCCCCCAAGAGGAAGGGACAGATCTAATTCATTATTACAAAAAGAGAGTTCTTGGATATTTAGAGCTGAAACAGTGAATCCCACAGGTTTGAATGGAAAGATGGGATTTAAAACCTTTTCTAAAAGCATAGGAAATGAATTGAATTAAATACAGCTTAGAATTATTAGACAGTGGTGTGTAAAATTTGTTCTTAGAAAATATTGCTTTGTACTAAGAAATTTATTTTTTGTTTCGGGTACTTGTGTAAAAACCTTTCTGGTACAGATGGCCAGCGTGAGCTCATGCATCATGTGTTATATGCAAAGGTCCTGGACAGACCCCACAAACAAACTAACCCTCTCTTTCTCGCTTTCCCTGTGATAACTTGAGGCTAGGTAGTAAGCAAAATTCTAAACTTACTTGTGAATGGAAGCTTATCTTTAGTGGTTATGGCTCCTTATTTATCCTGTGAATGAATATTGACTTCAGTGTATCCCAGCTATGGAGAACCTGTTTATCTAATAATGGAATAGAATCAATAAGTATTGTAGCCTAAGATAGATGTTAACAAGAGAAATGACTTAGCATCCTTCATTGTACCATTGCTCAAGTAAAAGAGAAATTGTTTGTGTTTATTATTCTTACTAATGGTGTGATGCATATGAGGTGTAAAATGAGTGTAATGGTAGTTTTTTAATTAACAGGTGATTGATCTTTCTAATGTGATGCCACAACTTTGTATGTATTTAAATGTGCACTGATAACCAGGACGTAAAACGCCCCCTTGAAGGCACTAAGCCAAGGCACTAGGGGCTCTCACAAGGTGGATTTATACAATACAACAGTCAGTTGTTTAAATTCTGTTGTTTTGTGGTTTTTTTGTGCGGTTCTAAGGAGCGCTACATAATTTTGAATTGCTTGCTGAAACTTCGGGTAGAAGCCTATTTGTAGCTCACCCCTCGCACATTGAGCGCAGTCTGAATTCCCTCTTGTTCTGTATACACAGTGCACAGTCAGCTGGTGGGAGTGGCTTATATCAACCTCACCAAGTCCTTTGATATGGTCAACCATACCCTGCTACTTAGGAAACTCTCCACTACCGGCCTCTCAGCCAGCACCGTGGGGTGGTTCAAAAGTTGTCTAGAAGATAGGACCCCAGCAGGTCAGGATAAATGGTGTCCTGTCTGGCAGTCAACAAATAATCTCTGGTGTCCCACAGGGCTTGATTCTTGGCCCCTAACTTTTCAGCCTCTTTCTTAAACACCTCCCCAGTATCTGCTCAGAAAAAAATCCTACTTTATGCAGACCATGCTGTTATTTTCACCGGCGACCCCGATCCACACCATCTTGAGATGAAACTCCAGTGAGACTTCTCAAAGGTTGAGGACTGGTTCATGGATCACACATTACTCTTGAACTACAAAAAGACGAAAGTAGTGTTGTTTGCAAACCCATGTAACAAACATAAGTCCCATCAGTTAACCATACTAAATAGCCTCCGCACCCCACTCCAGTTGATGCCTACATTTAAATACCTAGGAGTGACCCTTGAGTGCATCCTATCCTACGCCAACCACATAGACCTAGTCACTAAAGCAGTAAATCCCAGACTCAGCCTCCTGTACAGGCACAGGAACTGCATGACCCCCAATGCACTTTGACTGGCAGTGAATAGTTCCATTCTCTCCATTATAGATTATGGATTAACTCTGTATAGCACTGCATCTGACACTACACTGAAAAGGATAAGCATAGCTCTAAATAAGGCTTGTAGACTAATAACTGGAGTCCACTGACTCACCCATACCTGTGACCTATACTCCATGACAAACTGGCTGAACTAGGATGGGAGATTAAAATATCAGACATGTTTCATAGCAAAGAAAACCTGTCTAGGCCTCACCCCTTCACCCATCCCAGCTCTCCTCAAACCCACTACCAACCCCCACAGGATTTGTTTCACTACCAGACAGTCCTACCAAGTCCCTTTCTGCTGCACTGCCCAAGAACAGTGGTCTTTTGCATACCGTGACCCCAGCTGCAGGGGGGCCATTTCAGCTTTTAACGGGGGGGCAGCAACTGGTCGGAGGGGCTGTGGGGGTGGAGTCAGGGGCTGAAAAACAAAAAAAAACAACAATGGCCTGTAGTGTGGGGGGGACTGCCCCCCTCCCCCCAAATGGTGCCCCTGCCCAGTTGGTTAAATGCCGTGTCCAGAGACATCATGCAAGAATCCAAGCTGGGTCTTTTCAAGGGTAAGCTACACCAATGCCTCTCCACTCGTAGCAGTTGTGACTGTTCGCACTAAGTGGGATCCCCCCATTGCCTGAGGAATCTCTGTCTACCCCTAGTGCTGAATGCCAGAAACTGCCATTGCCTTATCTCTCCCTGTGCCTCACATCCACCCCCTACACCACCATTTCACCCCTCCTGCACCCTCTACTGACCCTGTATTTCTCCCCTTCTCCCTCTAACCCCACCTCCACCTTAACAAGGTCAGCACTGACTGCTAACAATGGCCCACTATATTAAAAGTACTTATCATGTTTTCTGGCTTGGGTGCTACTGTCTAATGCACCAGTATAATCCCTCTAGGCCTCTCCATGTATAGTGCTCCACCAAATCTTATGTACCTATATGCATCTCTAAATGTAAAATTGTTCAAGCTTCATTCAACTTTATTTTTTCTTAAGGCTGTCTCTTATGTATAGTGTTCTACTGCAATATGTGTTCTACTTCGTATTTATAATCTGTATGTTAATCCTGTAGCTTGACACAGAGCCTTTGTAAATGAGTTTCCCAGCTCAAAGGTGTTTAAATCCTAGAAATTATTAAAATAAAAAATAGCTGAATTCAGAAAAACGCTTTAGAAGCCTATTCAAGCACTATTTGGGCAACACCTGAGCTACAATACTATGAAATAGCCAATTTATTGTGCGCTAGACTGTGTACCATACTGTGTACAATATTGTACATCTGAATATTACAATTTTTGAAATATACATATAATTGCAATTCTAAGTACAGAGATTTGTATAACATTTATGTACATTAGTTTTTTATTTAAATATTTTTAGAAATGCGCACTAGAAGTAATAGACAATTAATTAATAAAGACCAGTTAGAAGGAATAAAATATGCAAAAGATCAAAACCCCTTCTGGACCAGTCAGTTGTAACTACACTTAAAACTTCAACTTCCATAATTAAATATGGTTCAGTGATTATGGCATCAAATCCTACATCAACCCCTCCATTAGGAAATGAACTGGGGGAAACTAACTGCAGAAGATGTTACATATTACATGGGATAACAAGTGGCCCCACTCGAACAGTGAATACATGCTACACAGGAAGCTGCACAGGAAGCAGGGATAGTTTATACAGACTGTGTTACAAGAGAGAAGGAAATCGTATATAAAGTCTAGAGGGCTCTGGCCTTGGTAGAACCTGACAAGAAAGCACCAACCGAAAAGTCAGGGAGGGGTTAAAACCATTTAAACTAAATGACTCTTTACAAGAACCAGTTACAACTTTTCTTGAAAGAAATATAGATCAGCTTAAAAAAGTAATGAGAAGTAATCCTAAGGAAACTCCTGTTGATATTCCAATTGAAAATTTAGGAAAATCCTTAGATTTGATTGAAAGTATAGGCAGTATAGCCTAGAGGTTAGAGTAATGAGCTGTGAACAAGCTTGGTACATCCAGCAGACCAGACCTTGGTTTGATTCTCACAACCTCCACTTGCATACTGTGTGACTCTGAGCAAATCACTTAACCACCCGGTGCTCCCAGATTGCCCCTGAAAACAGGCACTTGTGCCTAGTGGACCTTATCCGATTACCAAAGACTAAAAAAAAAAAAAAAAAATTACATTCTCCAACCCCCTGTGAAACTATCTACAAAGAGTTAGCTGCAAATACGACAAGGAGCAGATTAGATTTAGTCCTCTCAGTATAGATTCAGACATAGACACAATGCTGAAACAAACAGAGGAAATAAATAAAACTTAAGAATCAGCTAATTTGCAAACATAATCCAAAGAATTACTTTGTAATTCAGATCCAGATTTTTCAAGATTATTTGACCTGTACAAAGGAGATAGGGTTGATAAGTTTGCCAAGGGATCTAGCCTGTTAGAAACTCCAGGTAATTTACTATCTCTAACTGATCAAAGGGGAATTTTGGAGGAGCACCCTTGCATGTCTCAATATACCTCTCTGTTTGGAATTATTAATGAACTAAAAACTGAATAGAAGAAGTTAGAGCTTCCTTAGTTCAACAGGCATTAATATTGAATATGGTACTTCGAAAACTGGAACAACCATGTCAGGAACATAGTTCTGCCTCTGAGATAATTCCAGATGGCCTCCAAAACAGAAAAATGGGAAGATGTTAACATCAAACAAATCAAAAAAGAAGAGGAAAAGCAAACTGAAGAAAGTATGGGGCTGACAGTATAGACTAGAGGTTAGAGTAACGAACTGTGAATGAGCTTGGTACATCCAACAGACCTGGTTTTTATTCCCACAACCCCATGTGCATATTGTGGGACTCTGAGCAAGTCACTTAACCTCCTCAGTGCTCCTGGGTCATCTCTATCCCTGAAAACAGGCACTTGTGCCTAGTGGGCCATACCCAGTTACCACAAAAAAAAGCATATAAGGAAGGAAGATCAGATGAAATAATATCTCTACCTGATGGTTCAAATACAGACCTCACAATTATCAAGAAATCATCTGCTTAGGTACACAGGAATTTACCCAACAGAAGTCTAAATACCCTGGAACTTATCGAATGCAATGTAAGCTAGATGGGAATGCCAGAGAATCTATTCAAATCCCTATGGAGGATCTTAGACAGTCTGGACAAACAGATGGGAATCAGAAATGTTTACTAGAGGATTCTGCAAATAGCAATGAAGGCTTTTATTTAAATGGCAAGGAAATTATATTAAACGTCAGGAATTTATACGAAAGCCTGAGAAAACTGAGACTGTCTCAAGGATTTAATTTACCATTTTATTATTGCAGAACTGGGCATGCAGCATATCAAGGAGACAGTAATCTATGCATTCAGAGACTCTAATCTACTTGGGCCTCAGCTAAAAGACTCAGAGAGCTAGAACTAACTATTCCCTCTTCAGTTTATTGGCGTTCTGTTGTCAATCATTATATGAACGGAGAAGGCCTAATCTGGAAATTGTATGATGAAAACATTATCAATTTATTTTAAACTTATATTTATTGATTTTGTAGTACAATACACACAAGCATCTCCTGTATGAGAGTGCACAATGCTGACAATAACAACATATGGTTTAACAGTATTTTTGGCACTCCTAACATGGTACAGCATGTGGAGGTTACCTTTATAATGTTTTCGTTGTCTAAACAATACATCCTAAGGCTATTGCTGCCAAGAGTGGGGAAATCTTCTAGTAAACATACCAGTTAAGCACAAGTAACACCCTTTGATAGGTGTAACATCCCCAATATCCAGGTATAAGGAAAAACAACATTAAAAACAACAGAGCATTCTCCCAGAGCTCCCCACCACCTACATTGTAACTATAATATAATTAACTAATTTTCTGCTGCAGAACTCACATAGATGTTTTAATCACTTGATAACATGTATTCAAATTACCCTCTTATTATTGGGTAACTAAAGGGCTAGGAATCTCTAAGACATCAGACTCATTAATAAAGGCCCTCTGAATGCAAGGCATACTTTAATACAAAATCTTGGGGACTATTTAGTCTTGATCCTTTGCAGAATGAGAATGACATATCACTAAATCAGACAGTTACCTGTACTTTATTAATCACAATATTTTTGGAAATTTATTTTGGGCTAGATAATATCATTAAGATGCGAAGACCAAGGGAAAGGGAATGGTGTTCCCAGATGAAGGGTGAAAGATCAATCAGTGGCATATCGGATACTTAGAAATAAGTGAATGCTTAGACAAATTTGTGTTACACATTATTGATAGGATTCAGCTTTTTTTTTAAGAAAATCCTTACACGTAGAATGGAAACGATGGAGGTGGCCTTATGGGTATGTACTCATCTCTGGAAACTGAATCTGGCCAAACAAATAATGGAATTAGTTCTTCTAAAAGTAACCTGTTAAAAATATGACTAACTGATATTAGTATGCAAGACATTTCTTTTCCCACTCCTACTGTATGTGATAATCATTCAGTTTAGTAAAATCTTGTAGAATATTGCTGGGTTGCCTATGAAGTTCTCAGATATAGACTGGCAGGAATTTCTCTTCAAGCTTGAAGTAATTATATTGCTAGAAACCTGGACATTAGAAGCTTATAATTTCAATGGATACCAAGACTATTTACACCAGTGAGGAAATGTGAAAAGCATGCAGGCCAGTTAGGGGTTTAGCTATTTGGGTCAAAGTCTTGCCAGAATTGAAGGATGTTAAATTACTAAAACCAAACCGGATGCACAAAATAGGTGATTTGATACCTTTTATTAGACCAACAGAGATTTACAGAAAATCCTTAAGCTTTCAAACTCACATAGTTCTTTAGAAGGAAATGAGCTATGTGAGTTCAAAAGCTTAAGGATTTTCTGTAAATCTCTGTTGGTCTAATAAAATGTATCAAATCACTTATTTTGTGCATCTTGTTGTACAATGACCAATATGGCAACAAACAATTTAAAACAAAACCATAATTTCCAGTTAATTCAAATTACCATACAGGACAGGTCGTATATCATACTTAATTCATATATTCCACCAAACAATTCTAAATATTATCATGAAGAAGTCTGGTCAGATCTTGAGGACTATGTTTCTGAGGCTCTTGATTAGACTCAACATTTTTATGTATGGGAGATCTTACTTCCCATTTGGGAGCATATAATGATGTTGAAAATGTTATTGCAGGCTCACAAGAGCTAGACATTCATAGGAAAAACAAAGATAATACTATTAATGAAAATGGTGCCAAACTTATCAATATCCCAGACTCTTACAACTTAATAATTATTAATGGATGTACATTATCAGATCCAGAAGGGGATTTCATCTGTACTCAGGAGGTGGCAAGAGTACTATTCATCTCATAATTAAGCATTATTTGGATGTAGATACACACAGCTCTAGGAGGATCCCCAACAGGTCCTGAGGGAAGTGGAGAGGTCACCCTGGGAAGCAGAGAGGTCACCCCCCATCCCCGGAACATCCATAGAGTAGCAACAGATATGGGCCTGGCGTGAACCGCAGATCAAGGCCACTTCCAAGCCAGCTGGGCAAAGTGTCAGATTGGCGCCTTTTTTACTTTTAAATTTGGAGTGCGCAACGGGACTGCCTATCGGCGTACAAATGGTGATAGTCTACCGATGCTCAGAGCAACCGTAATCTAACAGTATACTGAAGTCTCTGGATGTTACTTTAATTTAGCACTAGCAGGGCATGTGTTTTCAAGTGTAATCGGCTGGTACTTTAAAATGAGATTAAATCAGCTGGGCGTGTTTTAGGGTATAATGCTGAAATAGACCACTGATTATTATTAACTGCCCTTGTGGGCACATGTTATACTGCTGTTAGTAGCTCAAGCTAGTGAACTGCTGCTAGAAAGGGCGTAAAAATAGACTACTGATTACTTTTAACACAAGGTACTGAACTGCTGTTAGAAAGTGCTGTAACTCCACCCAACAGGTCACCCATTCTATGTTCCAACCGGAGCTTAACTGAGCATATAAATAATCCTACCTCCTCTCCTGTTTCTCACAGCTCTAGGAGGGTCCCCAACAGGTCCTGAGGGAAGTGGAGAGGTCACTCTGGGAAGCAGAGAGGTCACCCCCCAACCCCGGAACATCCATAGAGCAGCAACAGGTACGGGTCTGGCGCGAACCACAGATCAAGGCCACTTCCAAGCCAGCTTGGCAAAGTGTCTGGCCCTGCTGATGCTATGCGTCAGCTCCCCACCGCCCCCGACACCATCCTTGGTGGATGTGCCCTTTTATAGAGGGGGAACAGAAGGCTTTCTGACCAATCAGCCAAGTTCTCCATCTGCAGCCTATGTAAAACCACTACTAGAGGCAGCTAACATCATCTGCTGAGAGCAGAGAGAATCTCTCCCTCTCCCTCTTAAAGAGGCAGCGGGAAAAAATAAATAAATAAATAAACTAAAGCCATGATGTATCTTAAGCCTGCATCTAAAAACTTTTCCTGGCACATTTTTCTACTGGCTCTAGTAGACCTTCCCCATCTGGCCGGAATCACAGATGGCACAACACCCAAACATACGTCTGGAGACTTGTCTCCTCCTAATGGTGACTTGCATTACAAGTATGGGACAATGGAGCAACAGACAATTATATTCAGGTATCTGGAGGTCTACATCTCACTCCCAAATGATGCAGCGGCCTCCGGCAATGCCAGAGGTTGCTAGGGCACTTCTGTGCTCTTATACCTCTAAAAGACATCCTCAAAATCACAGCAACACAATTCAAAGTCAGTCCAGGATCGGAAAAAAATGGAGGAGACACTACCTCATGAGGATAGTCAATATCCTACTACTGATCTCGGGGAACGTACATCCCAACCCTGGACCCAATGGCAATAATAGCCCACTGTGGTAAAGATGCCTAAAAATTGCATCAATCAATATAGGGAGTCTTCTGCCAAAACTTCCCCAATTCCAAGTCTGGGTTGCAGTCCATCAACCAGACATCATCGCGCTTACAGAAACGTGGCTCTCACAAAAAACACCCGACTCCTGCATCTCGCTCGAGGGCTACACCACCTTCCGGCAAGATAGATTAAACAAGCGAGGGGGTGGGTGTCTGGTCTATCTCCGTAGCAAAATAAATGGCCAGATTAAGCCAAATAGTGTTAACACAAAAGATGCCCAAATTTTAACCATCAAGCTATCAATCAGCCGGCAAGGTAAAACAATGTACTTGACTACTGTCTACATACCCCCTGGTAAACAAGCCTTGGGGCTCAACCTATTCTTTAACCACTGTAACAAGCTAAACAAAGACTGGGAGCAGATCCTCCTAGGAGACTTTAACACAAACTGGCTAGCACAAGATACTGTAAACACTAGGGACAAAATCCATGGCCTCTATCTCACACAGATGGTTACATAGGCAACAAGGTGGAACTACCGCACTGGCACAAGCACGCTTATTGACTGGCTTCTTGCTACCAACCCCGAGCATATCAAAAGCATCTCTGTCCTGGCTGACACCTTAAGTGATCACTCATCAGTAGTCTGCACCTGGACGAACAGGAGACCTATTGACCCCCCGCAGCTGTCTAAAAACCAGTATCTCAAGAAGGGGCAATTGAGCAACTTCAAAAAATACATGCAGAATGCGGACTGGTCCCCCTTAGATGGCTGCAACGATGCCAGTAAAGCTCTTAACTACTTTATAACTGTATTCAGCAATGCCTGCAACCTATTTGCCCCTGTCAGAACTGTTAAAATCAAAGGGGCCATAAACTCATGGCTCACAGGACCGCTCATCACCCAGATGAAACAACATGGTGATCTCTGGCATATTGCCAGAGAGACAGGCAGGCAAACAGACATCACGGCCTACAAAATGGCTAGGAATAATTGCACCAGGATAGTGAAGCAGGCCAAAGCTTCCTATTACAAAGAACAGCTTGAAAAAACATGGGGAAATGGCAGTGAATTTTGGAAAAATATTAGGTCCCTATCTGGTAAAGAATCCAGAGCTCCACCAGATCTGATAGTCACAGCAGCTGGCACCTTACAGCAACCTCTAGACCTGGCTAATGCATTTAACAAAGCCTTCATGGACCTTAGCTCTGTACTCCCCCCAAAATTTCTCCAGTCCTCGCCAGCTATGAATCCCATAGACACAAACCCCACACCATCACGTAGAAATGGACAACCACCTTTCTACTTCAAGCAAATCATGAGGCAACAGACTGTGAAATATGTCAGAAGGATTCTAAACAAAACCAGGATTGGTAGTGACTCACTAGACATGAAACTGCTTGCGTTCACCCTGGAAGAACTTGCCACCCCACTAACCAAACTGTTCAACACCTCCTTGTGAACTGGAATCTTCCCAGACAGGTGGAAGACTGCCATGGTCACCCCTGTGTTTAAGAGCGGGGACAGAGCTGATACGGGGAACTATCACCCTATCTCGATACTGCCACCTCTCTCTAAAGCATTGGAAAGGGTCATCACTGATCAGTTCACTGACTATCTAAACTAGTACAATCTGCTTTGCCCTCAGCAACATGGTTTTTGTCAAAAGCACAGCACCATCTCCGCCCTTATCGACTATATCTCACATGCATATGAAGCCCTTGATTCAGGAAAAACGGTGGGGTCCATATTTATTGACTTCACAAAAGCCTTTGACACTGTCAACCACCAAATCCTGTTAAGACACCTATGGATCCTGGGTCTGTCAGTAGATACCATCTCATGGTTCAACAGTTACCTCTCTCACAGGATGCATTGTGTGAGGATAGGGGGTGTTACCTCTGATCCCAGAAAGGTAACACTAGGGGTCCCACAGGGCTCGATTCTAGGGCCACTTCTCTTCAGTCTCTTCATAAATTCCCTTCCTAAAGCCTGCACTGCTGAAATGCTGCTGTATGCAGATGACGCAGTAATATCAGTCCCAGGCAGCTATGCTTGTGAAATCTCCAAGAACCTACAGTGCAGCTTTGCATTGCTAGAGGCGTGGTCTTCCCAAAACCAGCTCCTACTGAACTATAAAAAAACTAAAACAATGCACCTAACCAAGCCACATTCCAAAAGGAATGTTGAACCCTTGACTATCTTTAGCCAAAAAGGGGATAGTATCGAGCAAGTCAACACCTTCAAATACCTTGGAGTACATATAGATGACACACTCTCCTTTGTGCACCATATTGACCACATAGTCAAAACTGGCAATATTAAGCTAGGCATCCTATATAGACATAGGCAGGCCATGACTCATGAGGCTCTTAAACTAGTTACTCAAAGCTCTATCTTGTCTATCATCGACTACACACTAGTCATTTACGGAGCTGCCACCGACTCAGCCTTAAATAGAGTTAAACAACTAGTAAACAGGGCCTGTCGCCTGGTCCTCAGTGCCAACCAGTGTACCCATACATGCTCACTTTACTCCTCCACAGGGGTGCTCCAGCTCCACCTCAGGACAAAGTATCAGGCATGCATAATAGGAAAAAAAGGCCTACTTGGTCTCACGCCCGACTCTACTGCCACACTGTTCCAGCGACACCCTTCGACTAAGGTCACCAGAGGAACAGCAAAGGGTGTGCTCCATGTCCCATTCAAAAGAACATGCTTTGCTCAGCAGTCACTCTCCTACCGCGGCCCCACATGGCTTAACGAACTCTCCTGTACTGCGTTGGAACACACAAAAATAGGCCCTTTTAAAAGAGACCTGTTAACCGTTCTGGCAGAAGACAACCAGTGTGGCTGCAACCACTAGTCGCAGTCGGCCATGATTACCTCCTCCCTCACACCCGCACCCCCGCACCTCTCCTGCACTCCAGCACCCCCTTGACAAAGCCTCTGGACGGCTGTCCCCATCACCAGCTCCACCTCTCACCCCTTTTCCAACAAATGTCAAAGACACCTCAGGAGACTCCTCCCAAACTTCAGGATAGACTCCATGAGGCCTTCTTTAAGACCTAACAATACAAACCTAAACCACTTACCAAAAGCACTTCTACTACCTATACAACTTAGGAATTGCAATAGATTACGTGCCTGCATGTGCAGCCTGTCAGTATCCTGTTATCAGCAAACAGCAGCACCAAGGCCCATCTAACTACCAGTGTATTCCTGTATTCTCCACTAATGAATTGTAACCTGTACATTTGTTCTTCTGCTTGAAATGTAACCTTGTAACTTGTTCTGTCTGTTTGTTATACCTGACATGGAACCTTTGTAAAAGAGCCGTTGGCTCCAAGGTGTTAATCTGCACATGAAATAAATAAATAAATAAATAAATAAAGATATAATAAAAGATGTAAAAGTTACCTTATGTACTGAAAGTGATCATGCATCATTAGTTTTAACTTTGGATAGTCCCTATATTAATGTCAGTTCCAATAAAATGCATATTAAGGGTCAGCATTTAGTACTGGTTAAACAAAGACTCTGGTTAGATCAGGTGGTCTTGCAAAATTTTAACCCTCTTCTCACGTGGACCTTTAGCTTTAATAGATGCTTTAAAAATGGAAACGTTTCCACAAGAAGCCTTTGATTGGTTACTGATACTATTTGACAGATTATCCCTAGTTCTATATAAAGAAAAACATGTTAGCACCACTAATAATAAATCATGGTTTAATCAAGTGTGTAGGGAAAAAAAAGGACCTTACAGAAGCTTGTTAAATTTATGAAAAATAATCCATCTAGGAAAAATTTTAACACTACTGAATAGGGCTAGGAAAAAATACAAAGTGAAACTGCTAGGGGAAAGAAATAAGTACTATAAAGACCTCTAGAATCAAATGCAAGAGGCAATTGTCAAGAAAGACAACCACGTTTTTTGGACAATGGCTGCAAAATGAACAATAATTGTTTTTTTCTAATCTAGGGACTACAGTTCCAGCCAATAACTGGATAACTCATTTTTGTTCAGTATACTGCATAATGCTGATGACCCAAAGAACTTTGAGTGGCTGGAAGCCCTCCTGAAGATGAATATTATCCCACTGATGTTCTCATTTTCAGACGTTAATGATGCTATATTAGCATCTAAATCAAATAAAGCCCCAGGTATGGATAGAATCCCTCTGGACATCTCAATATATGGGTGCCTCTTCTACAAACCTCTACAATAAGTGTTTAAGAGGTTTTTTTTTTTCATTCCCTTCAGTTGGAAAAAGAACATACAAGTTCCAATTGTTAACAAGCATTTGTCAATGTTGAATGTTTGCTTGCTGGCATTATCAGTGGAAGTGAAGGAGTTAGACAGATGCAATATAGGAATGGCATTGAAGTATTGAACTGATGCCAACTCTACCCTCACTCTGCAAAGGTGGACAGGCATTGGGGTGTGCCTTTGGGTCGTCACCCATGATGGTCACGACATTTCACCTCACCCTACCCTTCAGACACTGACAAGTGTCGAGGTGTGCCTTGGGGTGTTTCGCCTTTACATTCACCTCATTCCATAAGGAAATATGATGAAATGGGTGTAGTATAGGAGAATGGGGTGAACTCTGTAGGTAAAGGGTCCAAGGCACACCTTGATGCCTGTCACTGGCTGCAGGGTGGGGGTGGAGGTGAAATAGCATGAGCATTACTGTCGACAGTCCCAAGTCATGCCCCTGACACCTGTCAGTCCCTACAGGGTAGGGCATTATGGTTGAAAACCCTAATGCCCTAGGAGTTTCTTGGAATTTTAACTCCAAGTTTTCCACATGGGTTTTTTGTGACCACACCGCATGAACAGTCACACTATCAGTTCGTTACATGAAAAGTGATTTTGCAGAGCGACTGTGCCATTTTGCGCCACAGGTGCAAAAACAGATTTCAAACAGGATTTGAAAAGTGACAGGTGTACTGTTCATGAGGAGGTGTAGAAAATGGCATTGTTGGAAATCTGGAGTGAAAATATACAAAAACTAGTGAAGTCACATGTGTGCATAGGAACTGTGCAACGTACACCTGTAATGTAAGTAGTTTGGGGATTTTTTTACAACAGATTTTCAGCGTAAGCATTTTTGCACCTCTGCTCATGAACAGTGTCACTGTAATTTTCGTAATCTATCCCAAACACTAAATTCTCACAGTGACCACGCTATTCTGCGCCGGAAGTACGAAAACACATTTCGGCCAGGGTGTGAAAAATGACAGCTGTACTGTTCATAAGGAGGTGTGGAAAAATGTCAGTGTTGAAAATCTGGACTGAAAATATGACAAATTTGTGAACTTACAAGGCTGCGTGGAAATTGCGCAATGCACGCTCATGACAGAGTTATTTTATGGACTTTTGTCACCAAATTTTCAACATAGCCATTTTACCACCTCTGCTCATGACCAGTGTCACTGTGATTTTCTTAATGTGTCCCAAACATTGATTTCACACACTGACCGCGCTAATGTGTCCTACATGTGCGAAAACACATTTTGGGTGTGATATGAAAAATGACAGCTATACTGTTCATAAGGAGGTGTGGTTAAATGGCAATGTTGAAAATCTGGACTGAAAATAATAAAAATTCTCAAAGTTACGAGTGTGTGTAGGAACTGCGCAACACACCCTCATAAAACAATCATTTTGGGGAATTTTTTCATCAAATTTTCAACATAGGGTTTTTGGGGGCCTACCTCATGAACTGTGACACTGTTATTTCATTACTTGGTCTGAAAGGTGGTTCCATGCAATGACTGCAAAATCACCTTTCAGAACCGAATAACAAAATGACAGTGACTGAATTCATGGGGTGGGTCCCCAAGAATCCCATTTTAAAAATTTGGTGAAAAAATTCCCCAAAATGGCCGAGATATGCACCAAAGTTGAAAAAAAAAAAACATTTATTGCATTATACAGCTTACCGACATTTCTTCAGTTTGCGGTCGGCGTTGAAGAGTGCAGATGTGTTCCTGGTCCACTGAAGATTGTCACACGGCCTCTGGAGAGTGGAGTATGGGGTAGAGGTGTGTGGGGAGGTGGGTACGCAGAGGGTGGGTGTGGGTTGGGGAGGGGGGTGAGATAGTCACTGAGGGACCATTTTTTTTTCAGGTTTTTATGTTTCTTTAGACTACATGGACTTTTGCCACACTGGGGTGGGGCTCCCAGAGTGACAGCTGGACTTGCCTGGGTGGAGCCCAGTGGAGCTGACAGAGATTGGGCACTCCTGTCGGCCCATCTGGGACTTCTGCCATGCTGGGGTGGGCTCCCAGTGTGGCGATGGAACTCTAGTTTGGGGGGTACAAGCCATGCAGTGGAGCCGACGAAGTAGGCACCCCAGTCAGCCATATGGACTTTTGCCACGCTGGGGTGGGCTCCCAGCATGGCACTGGAAGTCTGTTGAGGGGCAGTAAGCCAGCGGGGATTAGCACCTTGTCATCCATACAGTGTGTGGGAGGCATGAGCACGTTGGGGTGGGCTCCCAGCGTACTACTTGGGGGGGAGAGTAGACAGCAACAGAGTTGTCTATGACAGCTACAGATGCAGTGCAGAGTGTAAGCACTTTGCATACAGCTCACGGCAGTATGTAAATTACCTGCTGTCGGCAGTATGCAAATTGCCTACATGTTACCACCGCTGATTGCAGCGTCTTTTTGCTTTCAGCTTTACGCCACTGCATCTGAAGGGCTGTCATAGATAACTCCGACATTCATTGACGTGGTGCAGTCGCGCCTGCAAAAGGGACCAGGGCATTGTAAGTGGGGGAAGCACACCTACGAAAACCCATATGGTGGCACTATGTTTCTTGTACATGTGTGCAAGCAAACATAAAAATGGGTAATCCAAAATGCCTAACAATTATAGGTCAATTGGTCTGACTGATGTAGTGGCAAAAATATTCACTAGGATCTTGCTTAACAAGCTAAACGTGTGGGTCAAAAACAAGCATATTGTATCTTCTTTAGAGGTAGGTTTCAGGAATGGGCTTTCCAGAGTAGATCACGTGTTTACTTGTGCACATTTAATTTGAAAGTACTGTATGTACTAAGGAAAAACAGAAAACTTACTTGCGCATATTTAATTGAAAAGTCTATATTAAGGAAAACAGAAAACTGTATGCTGCTTATGTAAATTGCAGTTCAGCATTTGATAGTATACAAAGGAAAATTCTTTGGGGAAAACCTATGGAGCTGCAACTTCCATTTAATATGTTCCTTCCTATTTTACAGCTAGAGTCTGTTAATAACCACAAGCTGACATTTTTTTGCATAAGGTTAATTGCTGAACCTTTCAACTCATATATATGCTCAGGGGCTGAAAGAGCATATATATGAGTTGAAACTAAAGAACTAAAGGCTCAAGTGAATAAGACAACAGTGTAGCAGTGCAGCATCCCACAGTGTGAGTGTATATGTGTGTGTGTGGGGGGGGCTACTGGTTTCAAAGAAATAATGGACACAGAAGCCCTCCCTATCCACTTCATCATTCTTCTCTGTTGGTTCAGCTGGAAGTGTAGAGATTAATCCTCCATAATCCATGGCATAACGGTGTTTGGAAAAAGGGATAGGTTAATTTTTGTAAAAGTGAGCATCTCTACATTTTGGATTGAAACGCATGTTCTCCTGTTGGTGACACTACTGCCTGCAGCACTGAAACTCTTTCTGAGTGTGTATTTGAAGGTGGGCAGCTGAGTTGGTCAACAGCTACCTGTGTCAAAGAGGGCCACATGGTCTTTTATTTTTGGTGCCAGTACAACAGAGGCTCATATCCTTCTGCTAGTGGCACATTGTCATCCAGGTAATCCTGCAACATTTTGTTTGCTGGCTTTTCAGGCACCACTGTGTCAGAAAGTGACCTGCCATGCTTTCTCATCAACTATAGTCAGACAGTTGTTCCCATAGTGGTTTGTCATGATTCCATGTCATAATAGCGACTGTGGAATGGCGACGCATGATAATGGTGTCAAACCCACAACACGAACACTTCGGGAAAAGTCTTTTCAGTAACACTTTAAGTCTCTTAACTACACTGTAATTGCTGTATAACTATTCTGTAACTTCACTGTAACTACTGTGTAGTTAACTGTGCGCATTAAGTAGTTACCCACAATTTTCATGAAGTAACTACTGTGTAGTTACATGTAACTACTATGTAGTTGTTAACTAGTTTCACATGTGGGTATGGTGTAGTTATGCAACTTGCATATATGTACAACTACTACAGTCTCCCTTTCGGCACAAATAATTTCATTCTGAAAAGTGTAACTACACATGTAACAGCTGTTGAAAAATGTAACAGAAACTCTATTTTGCAACTACCACTCTATCTCTTCTGGCATTGTGTTATTTGTTTGTATAAGGGTAACTACACATGTAATAGCTATTGTAAATTGTGACAGCAAATCTGTTGTGTAACTACTATGTTACTACTTTTGGCATTATTAAATCTGTTCTTACAAGTGTAACTACATATAAATGCAGGTTGTCTGCACTGTTTCAATTGTCTATGTCTAACTGACATTTATTTAAAAGGTAATCACACAGAAAAAGGTTACAGTGTGATCAGAATGGTAACTAAAATATGAATACAGTGCAACTTCAGACTGCTACAGTTAAATACACTGACTGGCAACTCTTTCAATGACGTTCCATGTCTGTATTCCAGTTTTTCATGAACTTACAGGTTAGTAAACATGCAGTCTAATATAATAGGTCCCGTTACTGGAAAACAGCAGCAATGGGAAGACCACCCATAACCCACAATTCCCCTATCCACACAAAGTGCAGGATCCAGTCTGTTCCTGGTCAGTACATCTGACTGGAAGGCTGCTATTGATCACCAGGCCTGGGAATGCACATTTGGCACATTCCCCACCACCTAAGTGACTAGGATCTAATATTAGATTGCTTGTTTAGTAAGCAGTAAGTTCATGAGGGACTGACTTCTGAATGAGAACTTACATCACAGCTACAGTACTGACATACAGTAAATGTAAGTGTGTGCAGCTACAAATACATGTTACCTAGGCATTAACTGTGAAAACAGTATAATTATTTCTTAGTCACAATATTGTTATAGTGCCAATTAGTAATTACACAAGTGAAATATTTTTGTGTACAGTTACATATCAATTCACAATATTAGACTGCATGTTTACTAACCTGTAAGTTTATGAAAAACTGGAATACAGACATGGAACATCATCTAAAGAGTTGCCAGTCGAGTATTTAACTGTAGCAGACTGAAGTTGCATTGTACTCATATTTTAGTTACCATTCTGATTACACCGTAACATTTTTCTGTGTGATTGCCTTTTATCTGTCCTTATCTGCAGTCAAATTATATGTTTCTATGTAAATAAATGTCAGATAGATATAGACAGTTGAAACAGTGCACACTGCATTTATATGTAGTTACACTTGCAAGAACAGCTTTAAATAATGCCAAAAGTAGTAACAGAGCAATTACAAAACAGATTTGCTGTTACAATTTGCAATAGCTATTACATGTGTAGTTGCCCTTATTCGAACAAATAACACAATACTAGAAGAGACAGAGTGGTAGTTGCACATTAAATTTTCTGTTACACTTTACAACAGCTATTACATGTGTAGTTACACTTGTCAGAATTAAATGATTTGTGCCGAAAGGGAGACTTTAGTAGTTACACATGTATGCAAGTTGCATAACTACACCATACACCTATGTGAAACTAGTTAACAACTGCATAGTAGTAACATGTTAGTTACTTCATGCAAATTGTGTGTAACTACTTAACAACTTAACACACAACTGTGAAACTAGTTAACAACTACATAGTAGTTACATGTAACTACACAGTAGTTACAGTGAAGTTGCAGCATCGTTATACAATAATTACAGTGTAGTTAAGGACACTTAAAGTGTTACCGTCTTTTCTTGCAGGGGGCCTTGCCCCCCACACCCCCTTAAACCACCCCACATCCCCCTTAATATATATTCCAACTCCCAGAAGGGGGCTCAACTCAGGGATGGATGGAACTGTTGGTCACATAAAAGTGTTGGTTCTGTGATTCCATTGCAGTTGTGACACTTCGCCGTTCTGCTGTCGCTATCTTCACGGGCTACTGTTTGTCATCAGTGGTTGTCTTTCTGGGGGGTGTAGCAGCAGAAGCAGTAGCAGGTTACCTTGGAGATAAAGACAATGACGAGTGACTC
This sequence comes from Neoceratodus forsteri, assembly GCA_016271365.2. Lineage (NCBI taxonomy): Eukaryota > Metazoa > Chordata > Ceratodontiformes > Ceratodontidae > Neoceratodus > Neoceratodus forsteri. The sequence goes on along the minus strand of CM057450.1, from coordinate 1,501,347,560 downwards.
CTGTGACGTTCAGTAGTAGCAGTGGAAATACATGGGGGATCCTCCTTCTTCCTTCTCCTCCACCTGGCCTGTCAGTATGATTGATGAGTATTGCTCCTTTGCTCTATTTCTGTTCCCGTTCTTGTTTTGTGCCACATGTACAGAGACTAGATGGATAAGCCAGGCTTTATAGGACTGCTGATTCTTACCACGTTCTTGTGCATCAAAGAATGTCTCAACTGTGTCTTTGAATCAAGGGTTCAAGAGAGTGGCCTGGATGTAGTGATGATCTGTACACATTTTTGAAATGTGTGTGTTATTCTAGAAATGTGATCTTATCCTTTTTACAAGGTTGACAGCAGTGGTATCCTCCTTTTCCTCATACTGAGTTTTCATATGTAGAAGTCACGAGGGCAATGAGGAGGAGTACCTGGCTTTGATCAGCTGCATCAGAATTTACCACCCTTACAGCCTCCTCAAAGGGCTTCAACATAGTGCAGAGGGTCTACATCAGGTGTCACTGATTTGGGCTGATGTTGACATCTCCTTTGCCAATACCATGCTCAATGGCATACTGGTAGATAGCCTTCTGTTGTTCTACCAGCCATTCCACCAGGTGGAGTTCCATTGTGTTGCCGTATCATGTTTCAGGTGGTGGAGGGGCAAGTGATTCCACTGCTGAATATTATGTAACACTTTACCTGCCTTTACAGAATGGCTAAATGACCACTAACTTTTTTGGCCTGACCTACACATGTCTGCATAGTGGTGCCTTTTTCATCTAGGAATCCCTGAACTACCAGATTTATACAGAGAGCAAAACATGGAACATGTGTATAATCAACATCATCAATTGCCTTCACAATGTTCCTTGCATCTGTTACTATAAAATCTGGTGTCAATGAGTGTGGTGTCAACCACTCCTCAAACTTGTGTTGAAGGAAGTGTAACAAGTGTTGTGCATGATGTTCATTGTCAAAGCTAGCAATACATAAAGCTGCCTTCTTGCAGAGGTTGGGGGCCCCAGTGACTTGTGGCTACTGCTGCAGCTGTTGGCACTTAACGCAGAGGAGGAGGAAGAGGAGGGGAATGAAGAGGGGAAACTGACCCAATGGACAGTCACTGACATGTAATCAGTAGTCTGACCAATGGTCCACATGTCAGTGGTGATGTGAATGACTGGAACAAATGATGATTTCAGGGCATGTGACAGTCTTGTAGACACTCATACAAATCAGGATGGGCCACTGTGGAAAATTAGGTGCAGCTGGGCATTTGATACCTTGGCACTGCAACTTGCATTAGCAACAGAAATCCAGCATTACTCACAAAGGAGAATAGCAACAAGTTGGTGGCTAGCATTTGCAAAGTTGCTCATTAACTTTTTTGCCTCTGGTCTGTTGGCTTTATATTTCTGACCCTTTTCCAGGGACTCGACCAGTGAGAGTTGAATGCTTTTTTCCCCCTGGATGTGACAGTTGCCAACTATTTTTGCCACATGGGGGGTAAAAGTGGCTGGGGATTTGTGGCCTCTCAGAGGTGTGGGAGTCAGTGGGCTAAAAAACTGATGAATGGAAGATGATGGAGTTGTGCATCGGCTACCACCTGAAGGACTTTCTTCCATTGCCTCTAAATGGTCTTCTAGAAGTCATAATGTTCTCCTCCCCTTGCAATCATCATCATCATCAATTTCACTGCCTGCTGGTGCTTCTGCTGACATCACGTGTTGGCATGTCTTCTCATACTGAGATTGGTGGGACTTCAGTAAATGTCTTTTCATGGTAGATGTTCCCAGTCTTGTTCCTTGCTTACCCTGTCTCAGTCTTTCTTGACATACAAGACACACTACATGTGTCTGTGATTCTTTGTCCACTCCAAAGAAATCTCATACCATTGATGTTACCAGTTTGGTCTTTCCTACTGGCACTCTTGACTGTTGGTTAAAGGGTGAGCTGCTGGGGGCTGCTTCCATATCATCACCCTCCTCCTCTTCTTCCACCAGTTCTCCAGGGTCAGGGAATGGTTCTTCCTCCTCTACCATGTCTCCTAGGCTACCAGTTTTGCTTATGTCTTCATTGTCTGGAGTGGCCTTTCTTTCTTTTTTTGGGTTTACCACCACTTTTTTTTTTTTGGATCTCTTATGTGCACTTACCCCTGTTCCACCTCCTCCCCCTCCCCAGAACTGCTGCTGCTGTCACTTTTATTGGATATATAATCACAATCCGAATCTCTGTCCCCAAGAAACTCCACCAAATAACATTCCTTCTCCTCTTCCACCAATCTCACTTCCTGATACACTCCTTTCTTACTCCTTTATTTTTCTACAATGGCTGCTCATGTTGCAACCCTTGCAGTGCCACTGTGAATGGTTCATCCAATGTGTGATATGCTATGGACTATTCAACCACTACTGTCATCTTCCTCTACAGCTGTCGTTCTCACTGAGGCAGAGGGCAGATGACCAAGCCCACTATGCTTTTGCTTTTCTTTGACATGACTGAAATCAAAGGAGCCTATGCCATCATCTCCTTGACCTGTCTGTTGCTCCATTTCCTAATGCTTGCTATGGCACTCAGCCACGTGGGTGATGAGAATGATGAAGACTTATTTGTATTTTTAATTTTTGTATTTATTTTTTATCAATGGAAGACTTACATTTTTATTTAATTTTGTGATGTTATTTTTTATTTTTTTAATTTATTTTTTATTGATGGAAGACTTGAATTTTTTTATTTAATTTTGTGATTTTTTTTTATGTTATCTATGGAAGAATTATTTTTATTTAATTTTGTGATTTTTTGTTGTTTTGTTTTTGTGTTTATTTTTGATGGGATGACACCTAGGTGCCACCAACAGGGTCTGAGCACTGGCATACTGTCAGCAGGTACACACTTGCTACCCACTGCTCAGATCAGAATGCAAAAGGCTTCTTCAGGAATCAGGAGGAGGAGGAGGAGGAAGAAACAATTTTTTAAGTTTTTTAATGGGATGCCACCTAGGTACCACCTACAGGGACAGGGCACTGGCATGCTGCCAGCTGGGATACACTTGCTGCTCACCACCTAGATCACACTGCCCAGATTACACTACAAAAAGCTGCTTCAGGACACAGGAGGAGGAGGAGGAGGAAGAAGCCATTTTAAAAAGGTTTTTATGGGATGCCACCTAGGTGCCACCTACAGGGGCCGGGCACTGGCACACTGCCAGCTGGTACACACTTGCTGCTCACTGCCCAGATCACACTAAAAATGCTGCTTCCTGATTCAGGAGGAGGAGGGAGAATATTTTTTTTAAGTTTCTTTATAGGATGCCACCTAAGTGCCACATAAAGGAGCCAGGCACTGGCATGCTGCCAGCTGGTGCACACTTACTACCCACCACCCAGGTCACACTGCTGACATCACACTGCAAAAGGCTGCTTCTGGACTCAGGAGAAGGAAGTGGAAGAAACTTTTTTTTTAAGTTTTTTTATGGGATGCCACCTAGGTGCTACTTACAAGGGCCAAGCACCAGAACATTGCCAGCTGGTACACACTTGCCACCCACTGCCCAGATCACACTGCAAACATCTGCTTCAGGACTTAGGAGGAGGAGGAGGAGGAAGAAACAATTTTTTAAAGTTTTTATTATGGGATTCCACCAAGGTGACTTCTAGCAAGGGCCAGGCATCAGCACACTGCTAGCTCAGCTAGCACACACTTGCTGTCCATTGTACAGGTCACACTGTAAAAGGCTGCTTCAGGACTCAGGAGAACTAGAACGGTAATGACTAAAAAAAACTGCTGCAAAAAGAATTGAAAGTTTAAACCAGTGAAGAGGTTGCCACCAAGATGTCAACTACCTGTGGTCAGGCAGTATCCTGCTGCCAGCTGTCACACACTTACTGCCTAGCCAAGTAACATTGAGTCCTACTTCAAGGGAGACTCTTGCAGGAGGCCATCACTGGTAGGACTAAGCTGTCAGGCGCCAGGACCACACAGAAACCTTTCTAACTAGCAGTCTACCATGGGGGACTGCCCACGACTGACATCACTCCGCTGATGTCAGCCTTTCCTTTAAAGGTGGGTGGTCCCTCACACCCTTCTCAATTCTTTCCTGCCATTGACCCATGCATGACAGACCACTGACACCACCGCACCTACAGTTGACTGCCATATCTCATGCTTTGTGCCTTTTTTTAATTTTCCTTTTTCCTTAGTAATAACATAAAAAATTTTTTTGGCACTACTGGATTCAGGTTTATGTGTCTTCAACCTGTCTCATCTTCTGACTGCTCCACAAAGTGTGCCTGTGGCAAACAGATTCCAGAAAAGGACAGACATTCTGCTTGCATCCTATGCCTAGGCTCTGGCCATAGCACTGAAGACTGACAGTTTTGCTAGAAATTTAACCAGGCCACATGGAGACATTGTCTGAAAATTCTGGAGAGCCATCTCCTCAAGCAGAAGCTTGTTGTGATGGAACAGGAGCTACAGGCCAGGAGCTCTTTGACTTCACTAATCAGATTTTGGAAACTAAATGGGATAGAACATGCAGTTGCTGCTCCAGTGACTTTATTTTCATAACAGTTGAGGTAATAACTACAGAATGACAGAGACTGGAAGGTAAAATAAATACTACACAGTCAGGAGTAAAAAAAATCATCTGTTGAAAAGTTAACTAATTTCTTAAGAAAAGTTACTAAGGAATTGGAGTAAGCAATTGGAAGAGGTTGAAGAAGAAATTAGGGCAACAAAATGAAAAGCTTTAGAAGAGATTTAGATAACCATTAAAAATAATAAGGTATATAGCTGGTTTAAAGAAAACTGTAATACACGGCAGATAGGCATCTCATATAATTTAATCTCAGATTCCTCTTTATATATATATATATCCAGTAATGATACAGAAGGGAACATACAATGACAAAGATCAGGTCCTTTTTTAGGGAGAGGGAGAGGCCAGTTCAGGGGAGAAGACCTTTTCAGTGATGTCAAAAAAGAGGGTACCAAAATAAGAAGGAGTTTCTAGAAAGGGGGCAGGATGTAGGAGAAGGAATGTCAGATGCAAAAGGGAAAGAATACTTAAGCAGTATGCACCTTGGCTGACCAGACCTATCACCTGGCTTTTTAACCTCTCAATTCGTACGTCTACTGTCCCATCCACCTGGAAAACTGCCAGAACCATCCCTATACACAAAAAGGGCGATGTCAAACTCATGTCCAACTACCGCCCTATATCTCTTCTGCCCACTCTCAGTAAGCTGCTTGAAAAAATAGTCCACCGCCAGCTTGCTGCTCACCTTGACATGTTTAATCTTCAAACCCCATGCCAACATGGTTTCCGGCCCGGTCACAGTACCACCTCTGCACTTACACAACTTACAAATGACATCAGAAATAATATGGACCATGGCCTACTCACTGGGGCCGTCTTTATCGACCTGTCTAAAGCCTTTGACATGGTACACCATCCTCTCATGCTAAAGAAACTCCAATCCATTGGAGCATCTGACCAAGCCCTCTCCTGGTTCCATAGCTATCTTGACAATCGGACTCAGGCAGTAGCATTTCACAAGGCCCTTTTCTCCCCCCTAAACATCTCCCATGGAGTTCCCCAGGGATCCACTCTTGGACCTCTACTCTTCTCCCTCTTCCTAAATGATATTCCCACCATGTCCCGGCATAGCTGCACTCTTATGTATGCAGATGACCTTGTTCTCTACTCTGGGTCAAAATCGGTTGCTGCCATCAACTCCACTCTCACTAATGACTTCCAATTCCTGCAGACCTGGCTCTCTAGCAACCACCAAGTTCTGAACCTAGAAAAACCTGTGCTATGCTATTCAGATCCTCTAAGAAACTGTCTGCCCCTGCGAACAGGCTCGGGTTCAATGCCTTGATGGCTCCTCATCTTAAACACTGAGTCCTTCAAGTACCTTGGAGTCACTTTGGATCCACACTTGACCTGTCTCAACATGTCAATATGGTGTGCCATGCCATCAATGCTAAAATTGGCGGAGCTTATCGCGTCTCCTCCCTCCTCCTTCCGCTAGACTTTCTGTATCTGAGAGGTATTCTCTTACCCAAGCTCAATATGCTCTGCCCTCCTCTTTGCTGCAAACTCTGCTACACTCCACAAATGGGACACTGTCTACAACGACATCTGTGGATTTGCCTTAACTGCCCCACGCCTTACCCATCATTGTCTCCTTTACGCTTGGCTTAAATTGGCTGTCACCTAAGGATATTCGAGCTGAGCCTACTCCTGGGCTGCTTTATCGACTCCTGTTAGACCTCCCTGCCCTGTCTATCTTGCCAACCTCCTGACTCCTGTCTCACACACCTGCATCCCTCAGGTCTTCCTCTGTCCCCATGCTCTCCACTAGACCTTGCATGACAAAAATGGGTGAACAGGCATTTGCCCATTTTGCTCCCAAATTCTGGAACTCACTCCCTTATGGTGAAAATTTCAGCCTCCCATCGAGAATTCAAAAACTCACTGTTCACCCACCTTCTAGCCTCTGGCCAATGCAAATGCTCTTAATTTGCTTTGTCCCACTGCAGGTGTCGGGTCTGACCCTGAGTACTACACTAATGTTCTCCCATGCAATATGCTTGTCTAGGTGGCTATGAACCTTGATGTCTTTACTGTCCTCAGCTGTCTTATGGTTACCCTAATTGCTTTATTTTACATCCTTATTATGATCTATGCCTAAAATGTACCCTTATGTAACTATTACTGTGCTACCCAATGTATATCTTGTTTTGCTCCTGTACACCTATATTATGTCTGTGCATTTCTGCATATTGTAACCAAATGTCCTGTGCTGTCCCGGGTCATGCCTGAAAATAGGCAGGTCTGTTGCCTAGCGCACTTACCCGGTTACCAAAAGCTAATAAATAAATAAATAAATAAGAAGACAATATAGATCAAGGAGGAAGAAGGACAGAAAAACAAAAAGAAACCACACAGCTCAACATACAAACCAGATCATAACAGAAACAGAACTAGTGTTTAATTTATCCCATAGGATACAGGCAGATGAAAAAAAACAAGTACTGAATAAAGGGTTATCTTTTTGCCCTCATGAAAAAAAAAAAAGAATATGAACTTAAGCTTGATTTAAACTGTTTTTATAGGAATGTACGTCTGAGGCAATTTTTTTTGTAACTTTATCACTTAATGAGACTAGAAATATAAGAGAACAAGAGAAAAAGAGGATTTTAAGTCACAGACTGAATCTCAAATCAACGTACTTGCCTCCAGGAACAATACTGCATAACATAGGTGTAGGCAGGCATACTCCAAGCACTCCATGGTGTGCAATTTTATTTAAGGGGGGGTAGCAAATAGACTCTGAACTGCTTCCTTTTTCCATGAAAACTTACAAAGAAAATACTGAACCTTTCTGTAATTTTATTCATAGGAGTCGAAACTAGAAGGATTGGTCACTAATACTCTCTTTGCATCCCAAGGACAATGGGTGTTTACTCACCTGGTAAAGGTGATTGTGTTGGTTGGCATCCATGGCACTCCAGACATTACCTCATGGGTTTCAGCCCACCTGATAGGCTAGTGATGCACTGACCCAGATCAAATTTCCAACATATCCAGGTCCCAGAAACCCCTGGTCTCCAGTTCGAATCTTCCATAGCTGAAATAAGGTTAATTAGTACAAAGAGAAAGGACATACAATGTATAATGTTAGCATAGATACCAGAAGCTTGAGCCAGGATACAAAGGAGTCGGACTTGACGTGACAGAAAGAAGGCCCTGGGGCCGAACTTTATTCCCCTATTTTAACAATCTAACTCGAACCCGGAGTTCGACAGGTCATTTGTTATGTCATCGCTCATGTTGTCTATCCCCAAGAAAAACTGGACACTAGGTACCCTTTTGCTCTGGAGTCGTCATTCTAGCTGCTCTGAGGGAGTTTGAGTAAGAAGTGGATGCCAACCAACACAATCACCTTTACCAGGTGAGTAAACACCCATTGTGATTGGTTGGCATCCATGGCACTCCAGACATTACCTCATGGGTAGATAAGAAGCAGTTAGTCCTCCGGGAAGGGAAGAGCGACTAAGAGTGACTGGCTGAGGAAGCTGCAGTTAGGACCTGGGCCGCGAAGGAGGGACGAACGGCCCGGAGTTGCTCCAGCCTGTAGTGTCTGGCGAAGGTGTGTATGGAGGACCAAGTGGCCACTCTGCAAATGTCCTCTGTGGACACACTGGCTCTCTCCACCCAGGAAGTAGCCACGGCTCTGGTGGAATGGGCCTTGATCCCCTGTGGTGGAATCAGTTGGTTGGCTGTGTATGCATTCTGGACGACTCGTCTTAGCCATCCAGCGATGGTAGACTTGGAAGCGGCGTGCCCCTGCCTCTGGCCCTTAGAGACGATGAACAGCCTCTCTGTCTTGTGGATGGGGTGTGTTCTGGTCAGGTATACCTCGAGGACGGATCCCACGTCGAGGTGGTGAGGGGTCCCGCCGTGACTCTGAGTAGGATCCTCAGGGAACATGGGTAGTTCGATAGGCTGCTCCCTGTGGAAGTTGGTAGGGACTTTTGGCTGGAATGCTGGGACTGTCCTCAGGCTGACCCCCAGTGGTGTGAACACTGTGTAGGGTTCCGCACAGGACAGAGCGCAAGCTCCCCAACCCTCCTGGCCGAGCAGATGGCCACCAGGAAGCATGCCTTGAGGCCGACCCAAAAGAGATCCGTCTCTTGGAGGGGCTCGTAGGGCGCCAATTTGAGAGATTCCAGAACCATAGGGAGATCCCATGGGGCGATCACCGGCCTGGTTCTCGGACGCATGATCTCCACCCGCCCCTCAAGAGCAGTATGGAGTCGGGTGCGACCTGGAGGGTACCTCTCCATGAGGTCTATGGCCGCTCCTATGGCCGACAGTTGTACCCTGAGGGAGGAGTGTGCCAGGCCCTTGTCCACTCCCTGCTGGAGGAATAGTAGAATGTTGGCCAGATTGGTCTGTTCGGGTACCGTCCCCTGTTCTCGACACCACCGCGTGAAGATGGCCCATTGCCTCTTGTATGTAGATGTGGTGGAGGCCCGCCTGGACTGGAGTAGGGTACTGATTACCGATTCATGGTACCCTGTTGCTTTCAGTCTCCTCCTTTCAGGAGCCAGGCTGTGAGTTTCAGGGTCCGAGGTGCTGGGTGTAGCACTGGTCCCTATGAAAGCATGTCCGGCCGTAGGGTATCCGGAAGTTGTCCACGGTCATCTCTCATGCAGCAGTGAACCAGGCTCTACGTGGCCAATATGGGGCCACTAGGATGACCATGAGGCCTGTTTCCGGATCTTGGCCAGGACCTGGGGGATCAGGGGGAGAGGTGGGAAGACGTAGGCGTTCCCCCTCCTCCAGGCCTGTGATAGGGCGTCCGTCCCTTGGGAGAGACCGTCCTTGAAGCGTGAGTAGTACTTGCTGACCTGGGCATTCTCCCGAGATGCCATGAGATCCATGGACACGGGCCCCCATGCCACCTGGATCTCCTGGAATAGCGCTGGGTGTAAGTGCCATTCCCCCGGGTGTACTTGTTGTCTGCTGAGCCAGTCTGCCCTGACATTCAGTTTCCCTCTGGTGGACTGCGCCAGGTGGATGAGGTGGGTCTGGGCCCAGTTGAGGACCGTTGTCTCCTCATCATGGCTCTGCTCCTGGTCCCGCCCTGTGTTCGTTATGTAGGCTACCGTCACGCTGATTGTCGGAATGGATCAGGACCGCCCGACCGTTATTAGATGCCTGAATGCCTCAGCGCATGGAACACGGCCCTCATCTCCAGGATGTTGATGGAGAGTCGCTCCGCTGGTGACCATCGGCCCTGTGCCGTTGACTCTTCTAAACAGGCTCCCCATCCCGAAAGGCTTGCGTCCATCTCTGTGGCGGCGACTGGGCTGGGTGGTTCGAGGGGAACTCCCCTGGATAGATTCCTTTCCAGCATCCACCAAGTTAGGGAGGATCTTACTGCCTGGGGTAGAGGTACCACGCAGTGGAGGTTGTGCTCGCTCGGTGCTCCCCGGGACAGGACATGGTTTTGGAGCGGGCGCATGTGCCACCTGGCCCAAGGCACGAGGTCTATGCAGGAGGCCATACAGCCCAGCAATTGGACGATCTTTCCCATTGTGGAGTGTGGGCTGGCCCTCATCTTGCGCGCCAGCTCCCTGAGGTTGTGGACTCGTGCTGGGGCCAGTTTTGCCCACCCTTCGGCCGAGTTGATGATCGCCCCCAGATGTTCGATCTGTTGCGTGGGGCTGAGATGGCTCTTTTCTAGATTTACCACCCAGCCGTGGTCCTCGAGTGCCTGGATGGCGATTTCCGTGTGTGTCCGAGCCTGGACCTTGGATCGGCACGCAATGAGCCAGTCGCTCAGGTACGGATGATGTCCAGTCCCTGTTCCCTGAGTCTGGCCACTAGGGTTATCGAGACCTTGGTGAAGATCTCGGGCTGACGACAGTCCGAAGGGTAGCGCCTTGTACTGGAAGTGATGGCCCAGTATGTGGAAACAGAGGAATTGCCCGTGCCTCCGGATGATGGGAATGTGTAGGTAGGCGTCCTTTAAATCGATAGACGTCAGGAAGTCGCCTACCTGGATACAATGGAGAGTGGAACGTATGGTCTCCATCTTGAACCGGTGTGGGACTACGTGCTGGTTTAGAAACTTTAGGTCTAGGATTGGCCTGAGCTCCCCCGTCTTTTTGGGCACGAGAAAAAAGATGGAGTAGATTCTTCTCCCTGCTCCGGAATCGGTACGGGTTGGATGGCCCGGTTCTGGATCAGCTCTGATAAGAGTTGTTGGACCTGGTGGGGGGACGCCTTCCTCCTGGTTATGGGGGATGAGACGAACCTGTGAGGAATATGGGTGTGGGTTAACTCTATGGAGTACCCCTTTGACACTACGTCTCAAACCCATCTGTCTGACGTTGTGGTCATCCATCGGTGGGCGAAGAGGGCCAGTCTTTGGCCCACCGGGGGGTAGGGATCCTGGCCCTGTGCTGGAGGTGGGAAGCAGTCACTGCTGTTTCCCCCTGAATCCTCTACCTCTCCCTCTCCCTCCTGGTCTTTGGCCCTGTGCTCTGAACGCTGAGGACTGAAAGTTCTGAGCGTAAGGGCCACGGAAGCTGGTGGATGAGCTTCTTCCTCGAAAGGATTGAGATCGCTGAGTTGTGTCTCGGCGGGGTTGGTAAGGTTTGCTCCCCCCTCGAAATCTCCGCCTAGAAGAGGCTAGGTAAGAAGGCCTGTACTATTCTTGAGGAGGTCCCTACCCTCCTCTTTTGCTTTAAATAGTCTTGCAGCCCTCCCAACACATGCTTACCTGCAGGGGCAGATTCTGCAACAACGATTTAGATTCATGGTTCATGCCCATAGCTTTAGCCACAGAGCCCTCACGGGCCCGGTTGGTGATAGCGGTGATCTTGCTTGGAGATGCAGAGTGTCTATCGCCATATCAGCCAGATACCTGGCTGTGTCCAGGTGCACTCCAATAGCTCTGCCTCCCTGGACTTAGGGGTAGCCTGCTCCTGGAGTTCTTGGAGCCAACGGATCTATGCCCGAGTAGTGTAAATGGCTGTGGTAGCTGCCTTAGCAGCGATGCCTCCAATCTCAAACGCCTTTTTAACATGTCCTCAACCTTTTATCTGCGGGTCTTTGAGAGCTATCGTGTCAAGGGAGCACGGTCTTCTTGCTGAGTGCTGCCACCTGAGGGTCGATGGTGGGGCCCTGCACCAAGCGTCCGATTTTACCCTCGCACCGGATACATCATGTCCAGGTTCTGCGGTTTGGCATCCTGCCTGGGTCCGGGATTGCCATCTCGTGTTAAAATGTCCTCAATAGCTGGACAGACGGGAAAGTCTCTGTGGTGGCCGGCCTTAGCTGGATCATCGGGTCGAGTTTCATTCAGGTCCGCCTTTCTTCGAGTCTTCGTGTCGAACCCCATTGTGGCCTTTGATCACCTTCATGAGCCCTGGATGGTGTCAAGGAACATAACTTCGGCGTAAGCTAAGGGGCCGCCTGTAGCTCAATATCCTCGTGTCCGACCAAGATCATCCCTCTATCCCCTGCATCGCCTCTCTCCGCCTCATGCGTGTTGTCGATAGGGATGGTCGGGAGGAGGTCCCGGAATAGGGAGTTCCTCTGGCTGGCCCCCAGCCTTTTCGGGTTCCGAGTTGGATGGTCTTGTCCTATTTTGGGTAAGGGACTCCAGCTTCTCCATGATTTTGAGCATGAAGTTCTGCTGGCTCTCCATAATGGCCACCGCGGTCTGTTGATTCTGGATCAGAAGGGAGCCCGGATCCATCCATGTAGGGTTGCTGGGTCCAGGGTTACTGGGGGCCAGTGGCGGGGTCCGTTCTAAGGAGGAGTCGTCGTCGTCTAGAAGGCAGGCCGCACAGCGGGGGCCCGGGGTTTGGGGGAGGAGGATGGCGCTGCACGCGGAGCATTTCTTTGCTTTCACCATCTGGAATAGAGAGAGGCATATTTAGGAGACCGTCCTGCTTTTTCTCCCCTTTTTTTTTTTTTTTTTACGTGCTAAGGGAGCCCTATATCACAGAGGCTGCAGATGGTGTGCCCAAGGTTGGGGGGTGCTATGTGAGGACCTCTGCAACGTCGGCTGGTGGTCTGGTGCCAGGGCCCGCTATGGAGGTTGCCGAGGCACTGGATGAGGACCAGACGAAGAAAACACCTGCCAGGGTCGCTGTGTGAGGGACCCGGTGGTGGAATGGAACCCTGGCATGAAAAGGGCTTAGGGCCCCCGACCCTTCTCTGCTAGCTTCACCAGGTGCCAGGTTCCAACCTTGTCTCACCCCTTTAACATCAGGTACACAATCTTCTAATTATCCAAAGGGGAGAGAAACTGTACCAGAATGAAAGGTAACAGTTGACTGCCTTTAAACTTCTGCTTCTACTGTTAGTTTTAGGCAGTACACTGGCTCATTAAAGTCACTCCCAGAAAGGATCCTTGAATTTGTAGTACGAAAGGGTGCAGGTGGTGGTCTACCAACAATGCTCTCCCAGGGAGAATTTCTAATGACCCTTTTCAACTTAAAACAAGTCAGACCCCCCAAGACCAATGAGCAACCCTGAACACACCACTTTTAATCTGAAGTTCCATGGAACATGTTCAGCCTTGTATCTTGTAAACAAACAAAACAATCTTTCCAGCAAGGCAAGGTATCAATACATTTCATAGTTGTGAGACCCTTTTTTTTTTTTTTTTAAAACGCTGCTCACAATGCGAATTCCTGCAGATTCACGCTGCTTATTCTGCATGATGTGCAGATCCCCACTGTGTCCTAGAAGGACCTGACCTTCACTATCCGACCCCCCACGGGCTGAGCCCCTGCCTAGGGGAATAGAGGCTTTCATTTCTCGCCCCCCCCCGATCTCTATCCTTCTCTCTCTCTCTCTCTCTCTCCCTTTCTCTCTCTCTCTATGAGAGAGGTACGCCACAATGTGCGAGCGGCGATCCAGGAGAGAGAGAGAGCTTAGGTTCTCCCCGCCTCCACAACTTGAGGCAACGCGGCGCTGGCGTGCAGGGGCTCCAGCGGAGGCCCAGGTGGACGCGCGCCAGTCACGAGAGGGGCGAGGCCCCAAATGAGGCCTAGAGGCTCCCAGCCCTCGCCTGAGTGAAGGAGACCGTGGTGCATCGGCGCCACGCAGGAGGACACAGCGCAACAGCGCCGGTGGAGGAGCAGCCACCAGCGGGCGGCGGAAAACAACGGAGGAGAAGGGAGGGAAGGGGAGGGTGAACGAGCGTAGCGACGGTCAAGGGACCGCGTGGCGGCCACGCTCGCTCTGCCTGTGGCCTAGGGCGGAACGCCCTGGAGGGCCGAGGACATGGGAATAACCACAAGAGGAAATTTACAATTTAAAAAGGTCCCACTGCGGGCGGGTTGGCTAAGACTCCCTTAACGCTGGGTTAGGGGAACCAGCAAGAGGGCACCTTACCCCAAGCCTTTCCACCACGCTGAGCAGGACCAGCAAACAAGAAAAAAACAGAAAATAGCTGCGCCTGTTTAGAAACAATTATGACTATGGCCATATGGCAGCTGTATGATCTAAGCTAGAAAGATATAGCCTTTTTTTAAAAAGTTCTTACCTTGAAGAGCAGACAGGGGTTCCTGGTGTGCTACTGCCTTGTTCAGATGCACGATTCAAAACTGGAGAGCAGGGGTTTCTGGGACCTGGATATGTTGGAAATTTGATCTGGGTCAGTGCATCACTAGCCTATCAGGTGGGCTGAAACCCATGAGGTAATGTCTGGAGTGCCATGGATGCCAACCAATCACAATACAACTTTACAGGCTCTGGGCTGGTATGTGGGTGTCTTAGGGAACAATGCATGGCATTTGTATTTACCCATGCATGGCAACAACCACTGTCATGAGATACAAAAGTTGTATTTATTGTGCCAAATGAGGCAACAAACACATTCCTGGTGTACATTTGTATATTGTCTGGCTACACCCCTGCTGCATAACATAGAGACATATATCTCACTAGTAAATAAAGGCACAACTAGAATGCTTAACAACACACAACTAGAGATAGGAGAACTAAATTTAATCTAACTGTGTCTGAATATGCAGTTTTGAGAAGATGAGAGAATGATGAAAACCTCATGATTAAGAATGCGGATAAGGGCAGAGCAATTGTAGTCATGGACTACAGTATGCACAATGTGAAATATTGTTTAGGGATAGATAGAACTATTTGAAAATACAGAAATATCCCACGCAGGATATTAAGAGTCTTGTGTCAGAAGTACTGATATGTAAGGAGACGGTGTGGATAATATTTTGGAAGGAGAAGACATTGCTGAATAAGACCCCATTCATTCTTATATTCTGCACCTTACCTAAGATCCATAAAAATTTGGGCAAACTGCCAGGGAGACCTATTGTGTCTGGGATTAATTCAATCCTGGAGCCACTATCCATTTACATCGACTTTCATATTAGTACTCTAGTAGAAAATATTAAAGCCGACCAAGGGACAGTACACAAATAATACAAATTTTGAATGAGTTAAATGAAAGAATGAGAAATTTGGAAAGGTGCCTACTTATCACATGGGCTCTTACAGATTTATACACATCAGTCCCACATGGCTTAGGATGAAAGGCACTAATAGAAGCTTTGGAAGAGAGTACACAATAAAATGTCCCTCCAAATGAGCTTTTAATACAGATGGCATAGATTTTACTTAGTCAAAATTACTTTAGATTTGAAAAGGATTTCTATCAACAGATCTGTGGTACTGCTATGGGGTCAAGTATGGCCCCTTCTTATGCAAATTTGTATATGGACAGCTATGAGAGGAGGTACAGACATGAAAATAATCCCTTCAGCAATAAGGTGCCTCTATGGAAGTGCTTTATTGATGATATCCTAGTGATATGGGATGGAAGTGAGTAGGAACTGAAGGAATTACATGAATTCCTAAACTCAAGAATGATCGCTTAATTTTTATAAAGAACCAGAACCACATCGAGATTATTTTCTTAGATTTAGTCATCTTTAAGGAAAATGGACTCCTGTGTAAGAAATTACACAGGAAGCCCACAGACAGAATTGGCATTTTGCAGGCAAGTAGTTATCATCCCAGAGGACTAGCGAACTCTATACCATGCAGCCAGTTTATAAGAGCGAAAAGGAACTGTGGCACAGAAAGAGACTATTTGGAAACTGTGAGGGAAATGGAGGGAAGGTTTTTAAACAGGGGCTACAGTAAAGCACTCCTTTGCAAACTGAAAATGTTGTATACTGATTGAGGCTGTTTTTTCACTCTAGGCTCCCCAAAACTAAAACTAAACAAAGTGAGCAGTAAAACTTTGAGCCACAAAGTAAGGAGTACAACTTGCAAATTTAAATTACATACATGATAATAGTGGCCATTTTCAAGGATAACACTCTTTGACAGGGAACTTACTTGAACCATGTGGGGCCAATACTTATTAATACTTTATTTTTTGGTGAACATAAGAAAAGGGATAATTTCCCAGTAACAGCATGTCAGAATTTGCATGAACACAGTATAGAAGGAATATGACTATTAGTAACATCCTAAAAAGTTTATTTGTAAAATTAATAATGTTTTCTATAGTTTACAGATTACAAAAATAATTTTGCTTTGAATCCCAAAAGATGCTTGAAGTCTGAAGTGAATGTTTATGTTGTATTTTACTTGAATAATACAGTATATAAATTTGATATTTTTATAGTCTTATATTATTTGGGATAGTGTGTTCCCACAATATTAAATAAAAAGCTATTTTTTCATTTTTTAGCAAGAGATTTAGGCTTATAAGAAGCTACTTAGCAGAATAATTATATATTGGAAAACATAAATATGGGCTACACAAATAGGCTGAACTGATGAAAGGAAATGTTTTTGTATAAGTTCATATTTTAAGTTTATTTAAAATAGATTATTTATTAGATTCCAGATTCCCTGAGAAAAGGGTATTTTCATGCCAGAATGTCAGACTATCATTGCATAGAACATAGAAACATAGAATGTGATGGCAGATAGGAATCCCAAGATCCCTCTAGTCTGCCCGGATAAAAACCTACCCCATCCCCAGTTGCTTATCCTCTGAATAAACCCTTGTGCCTATCCCAGGCTCTCTTGAATGCCCCTATTGTCTTGAAACTCACAACCTCCATCAGCAGGCTGTTCCATGGATCAACCACCCTCTCTATGAAGAAATACTTTCTCACATTGCCCTTGAACATCCCTCCTCATAGTCTCATGTCATCACCCCTAGTCCTTGAGGAGCTATAGACCCGAAATAAGTCCTGTGTTCGCACTTTATTTAATCCTAGGAGGTATTTGAAGGTTTCGATCATGTCACACCTCTTTCTTCACTGTTTGAGGGAATACATGTTGAGTTCCTTCAATCTAATTCCGCATGACATTGTGTACAGACATTGGACCATCTCTGTTGCCCTCCTCTGTACTGTTGCCAATCTGTCAATGTCCTTCCTGAGGTGCGGCCTTCAGAACTGGATGCAATACTCCGGGTGGGGTCTTACCAGTGATCTGTACAGTGGCATGACCACCTCTCTTCTTCTGCATGTAATGCCTCTTCCTATACAGCCCAACATCCTGTTGGCCTTTTGCACCACCTTTTCACACTGCTTGCTTACTTTAAGGTCATCTGCTATGATGACTCCTAGATCACGCTCCTGTTTTGAGGCTGACAGTTTCTCTTCTCCCCAAGTAGTATTCTTCTCATGCATTTCCCAGACCTTGCACTTTTTCGCATTAAAATTTAATTGCCACATTCTTGACCACTCCTCCAGTTTGTGCAGGTCCTCTTTCATGGTACTCATCCCTTCAGGAGTGTTGACCCTGTTGCAGAGCTTTGTGTTGTCTGCAAACAGACATACCTTACCCTTTAGCCCCTCTGCAATGTCACTAATGAAGATGTTGAAGAGTATTGGTCCCAGTAAAGATCCATGTGGCATTCTGCTAGTCACCTTCCTCTCCCCTGACTGTGCTCCATTGACTAATGCCCTCTGTGTTCTGTCACTCAGCCAATTCCTCACCCAGGATACCACTGTCTGCCCAACTCCCTTGTTTCCTAGCCTTCTGTGTGGCACTGAGTAAAAAGTCTTACTAAAATCCAAATAGACTACAACCATGGCTCCCCCTGACCCACTACTCTAGTGACCCAGTCGAAGAACTCAACCAGGTTTGTCTGGCAGGATCTTCCCATCATGAAGCCATGCCACCTGGGGTCCTGCTGGTCACTGGCTTTAAGGAATGCTAACATCCTGTCCTTGAGTAGAGATTCCATCATCTTGCCCTCGATTGAGGTCAGTCTGACTGTCCTGTAGTTCCCTGCCTCCACCCTGCTTCCCCCTTTATGGAGACGAACCACCACCGCCCTCCTCTAGTCTTCTAGAACCACTTCTTCATCTAAAGATTTATTGAAGATTTCTGCCAGCAGTGCTGCCAATTCCCCTCTAAAGTTCTTTTTGTATCCTTGGGTGTATTCCATCTTGACCCATAGCTTTATCAACCTTCAGTTTATTTAATTTGTCCATAACCCTTTCCACTGTAAATGGGCTCATGTCCATGTCCATATTCTGGATGTCCTTCCTTTTCCTCTGCCATCTGCCTCCTTTGTGAACACCGAGCAGAAGTACCCATTCAGGACCTCCACCTTTTCCCTGTCTCTTTATACTCGCTCCCCATCCCTTTTGACAAGTCTTACAATTCCACCTTTATCTTTCCTTTTTTTCATTAATTGCTACTGTACATGTTACTCCCTGAGCTATCTTTTTCTCTGTTTGTGCCATTGCTGCCCTGATCACTTTCATAGCTTCCTTCAGTTTCTCATTATATAATTCCTTGTCTGTCTCGCTTCCCAATCCCTTGAGCTTCTTGAATGCTTTTCTTTTTTGTGTCATTATAGCGCCACAACTTCTTTGGAGAACCAAAGTGGATTTCTCCTCTTTGTTTTGCTGATCTGTCTTGTATATTTTGATGTGACCATCATTAATGCCTCTTTTAAGCATTTCCAGCATTCTTTCACCACTCCACTGGGCCTATGTTTCAGAAGATCCCTAAGGTGGATTTTCATTTCCACGAAACCTGCTTTTTTAGTCAAAACCTTGACCTTGGAGTGACTACACTCCTCCCCTGTGTTGACTTTGAGCCATACTGTTTGATGGTCACTCGAACCCAGATGGTCTCCTATATCAACTTCTACTACTCTGGAACTCTTTGTAAGTACTAGGTCAAGGATGTTTTTCCTCTTGTGGGTGTCTTGACAAGTTGTTCCATTCCCACCCCTCCAGACTTCCAGGATATCCTTGCTTCTTGTGGAGGTTGCTGTATAGGAGCTCCAGTTTACATCAGTTAAATTGAAGTCCCCTACTAGTGCCACTTCTCCTTTATCCATCATTTTCTGGACACTTTTCAGTAGCTCTTTGTCTTCCTCCACTCCTTGTGATGGGGGCCTATAGATCACACCCAATCAGATGGCTGTTCCATTTGCCATTTCCACTGTGACCCACAAAGCTTCGGATTCTACCTGTGTCCCTTGGACCTCTGTTGTTTTTGCATCTTCCCTCACATGCAAAGCAATCCCCTCACCTTTTCTTCCCTTTCTATCCCTCCTGAAAATATTGAAACCTGGTATAGCTATATCCCATTCATGATTGTCATTAAGCCAAGTTTCAGTTACAGCAACCTAGTCCAGTCCTGCCTCAGCTATCGAGGCCATGAGGTCAGGTATTTTATTTGCTAGACTTCGTGCATTTGTCACCATTGCTTTCCATACCCTGTTAACCTGTTTACATTTTTCCCCCGTTTTGGTCGCTTATTGCTTCTGACTTACCCACATACTGTGATTGCTTAAAGCTTCTTGTTCATTCCAAAAACTTTCTGTTATCTGGAATTGGGGGAGTGATGACTGGGGTGCCTTTTGCTAGGTCTGGTGCAGTTGCCATCTCCCCTTTTTTAGTTTAAACATCCCATAAAGACATCAAACTTTTGCCCAAGTGCCCTCACCCCTTCTTTTGTGAGATGAAGGCCGCCATACCTAAAAAATTTCCTTTCCCAAAAATCCCCCACAATTGCCAATATAATAGAAACATAGAAACATAGAAATTGTCAGCAGATAATGACTGCTAGGCCCATCTAGTCTGCCTATAAGCTCTGTACTTGATTACAGCTTCTGACCTTCCCTCTGCTTTCCCTGTATGATTTCCATATGCCTGTCCCATGCAAGTTTAAATCCAGCCACAGTTCTTGCTCCCATCACCTCCTGTGGCAGACCATTCTATGCATCCACCACCCTCTCTGTGAAGAAGAACTTCCTCACATTCCATCTTAACCTGCCACCTTCCAATTTCACATCATGACCCCTTGGTCTTGTACTGCTCCTTCTGTATTGGAAGATGTCTCCCCCTACACCTTGTTTATGCCCTTAAGGTACTTGAATGTTTCTATCATGTCCCTTCTCTCATTCTCTCCTCCAATAAGTACATATTGAGGCCCCTTGATCGCTCCTCATAAGTTTTATGGTATAAGCCCTGTATCATCTTAGTCGCCCTTCTCTGGACTGTCTCCAGCCTATTAATGTCCTTTTAAAGGTGCATCCTCCAGAAATGCACACAGTGCTCCATGTGTGGCCTGATCAGGGTTTTATATAATGGCTTCACTACCTCCCATCTTCTACTGGTGATACCCCTATCTGTGAACCCCAGCATGCCACTGGCCTTCCCTGCTGCCCTTGTACCCCTTTTCCTGGCACCAGTCACGCAACCATGCATTTACTTCCTTGATGTCCTTATTCCTGATTTTCTCTGTGCCTTCTCCTTTCTCCCATACCAGAAGTACCTCTGAGAAGGTGAGAGCAGATGAAAAAGATGTTAATTTGTCACCTAGCTTGGCTATGTGTACTTTGGCCTACTTGACCGTTTGCATTGCAATGTCATTTCTCCCTAGGTGGATGACAATGCCCTTGATGTCTCCCTCCTTGTGCATAATCTTCTCAATGTGATTCATGCTTCTTTTTGCTGTTGTTCCGGGAAGACATCTCACCACTACTTCAGTTCAAAAGTCACCATTCAGGTGAGGTTCCACACTGTGGATTATGGAATCCCCCACTATGATAATTTTCTGTTTGTCCTTACTCTTACATGTGCCAGATCATTGTTCTGGAAGTCAAATAGTAAACAGGATAAATAATAAATCCACATATGGTGAGTCTTTGATTCCAGTCGTGTCTTGAACTTTGCACAGTATTCCAGATGGGGCCTCAGCCGTGATCTATAGAGACATACTGCAGTATTACCTCCTTCCTCCTGCTATCGAAACCCCTCCCAAAACATCCAAATATCCTAGTTGCCATGCTGTAGCCTTGTTTCATTGGCTAGATTGTATTAAGGAGTCACTTATGATGACTCCTAGGTCCCTTTCCTTGGGAGTAGTGCCCAGCTTAACTTCTCCCATCCAGTATTCCACCCGGGGCTTCTTGTTCTCTATATACATCACCTTGTACTCTTTTGGAATTGAATTTCAACTGCCAAACCTTGAACCACCTCTAACATATGCAGGTCCCTCTGCAACAACCTTATCCCCTCCACGCTGTCCACCCTGACACAGTGCTTAGGGTCATCTGTTAAGAGACACATTTTACACTATATTCCTTCTCCCATGTCACTGATGAAAGAATTGAAATGAACTGGACCCCTGTGGAACCCCACTTGTGATTCATCTCTCTGTCAACTTGACTACATTTACCACCACCACCCTCTGCAGTCTCCCCCCCCAAACCAACTACCCACCCACCCATCTAACTAGTTCCTTCACTATACCTAGTCCTCTAGCTTCTTCAGCAGCCTTCTGTGCAACATCAAGTCAAATGCCTTGCTGAAGTCAAAGTAGAGTAAATTCACTGTTTGTCCCTTTTCCACTGTCTTAGTTACCCAGTCAAAGAATACTATCAGGTTGGTCGGACAAGACCTCCCTGCTACATACCCATGCTGTTCACTATCCTGGAGCCCGTTTCTCTCCAGGTAGTCCATTGGATCCTCCTTGACTAGTGGCTGTATCAGTTTACCTACAGTCAATGGAGGTAAGACTGACAGGACTGTAATTACCTAGTTGCTCCCTGTCCCCTCCCTTCTGCAGAAGAACTATGTCTGCTACCCTACAGTCTTTTAGAACCACCCCTGACTGCAGTGAGCTATTAAATAGCCCTGCCATGGTTCAGCCAGTCCCAATTCCAGTTCCCTGAGCACATTTAGGTGTATCCCATCTGGTCCTGGAGCCGTATCTATTTTGACAGCAACATGCCATTTTCTGGCCCTTTTTCCTGTAAATACCACCTTTCCCATTTCTGAGATACCCCTTGCAGCAGTCTTTATGCTACTTTCCAGCAAAGACCCGCTATTCTTCACTGTGAATACTGAGCAGAAGACATTAAAGAGCTGGTGACACATTCAGGTGAACTTTAACAAAACATAATATTTGGACATAGTCCAGCTTGTGCGACCCATTAGTTCTGTATTTCTCCTCACCATTATTTATTACTGAGGTCATGTGTATAAAAACAGGATTTCTGCTCCTGAAAGGTTCATCTATTCCTGCTGCTTTCTCCCTACCTGAAGTCATAGAGCACTGCTTGAGATATCACAGTTACTCCCATGGCAACAGGCTGTGATGTCACAACATAGGATTATGACTTGATGTAGGGAGTAAGCTATAGAGGCAGATGAACTCAAACTCTAAGGGACAACAATCATATATTCACACACATTTCCTTAGTAATAAATTATGGGGAGGAGAAACAAAATAAAAAAATGGAATGCAAGCAGAATTGTACCTAATTATTATGTTTCTTAAAATTTTCTTTGATGCATCAGTAGCTCTTTAAGAATGGCTGCCTTATATTTTTCCCCAAACTACTAGTATATTGTGTAAAGATCTTGGTTATATTGGGGAAGATTTTACATTTGTGGTTGGATCTTTTCCCTAGGGCTTTAATCTTTGGGATATGGATGAATTGGAAGATATATCCCCAGGTCAACACAAATTTCTATATATATTGCAGTGGCATGTGCAACATTCATGGTCATCTGGGCATGGCAAATGGTAATCCTCCCAATTACAAGGGATGGCTCCATAGCATAACAGAATATGCTACCCTGGAGAAATAATCTAGAGAACAAGGAGTAGTTTTGGAGCCTGGTGAAAATCTGGCTGGACTTTAACACACTTACAGAAATGCAAGCCACAAAGGTCAAGGAGGATGCAGATTCTCCTGCTCAGGAAAGAATGGAATAATCTATAGTGCCTTAAAGACGTTCCATGGTGTTTCAAATTTCCATTTTTTTTATGCATTCAAAAAGGTTTTCAAGGCTGTTTACTGGCACAAATACATTCTTAAATATCTGGAAGCACTATTAGAATAATGATTTATCATGTTCTGTCATATCCAGCTAAGAATATATACAGGATGACAGTGAGGAAATTAGCTCCCACAATTGCAGTCCATCATTCACGGCACTTTACCGACATGCCTGTCTGTCTTTGGTTACTCTCTTTATTTTATATTGAAGTCCTTGCCATTATGCATTACATTGTTTGAATAGCTTTCTTGCAAACTTGACTTTTTATTGTTTTTTTTCAATTATTTTTGTCCTGAGCTAACCAACTCTGAAACTGCAACTTTGAAAGCAGATATAGCCAAAACAACCATGGCAACCCCTATATTGCCTGCCTGCCTGCCTGCCTTCCTTCCTTCCATTCTACATGTTTCAAAAACATTTTATGAAAATTACATGAGTTTGACAAGGTTGTATGCATAAACACATACAAATATTCCCCCATTTTGGGGAATATTTGTTTAAGAGGGTGTCATATTGATAATTTACTCGTTACATTTGCATTTGTGGAAAAAATGACACAAACATCATGAAAAATCAATCAATCAATCAAAATCTTTATTTTGCCAGACATAACATCATTGAGACAAGCTCATTTACAAGATGGATCTGGGGCAAAACAATTGCCAACAGGGTTAAGACATAACAGGTTGAGTGAATGTACATAACAATTACATAGTAAGAACAACATAATAACATATAACTATCACATGTGACAAAATACTTGCACCAGACTATAGCAATAGGATCAACAGGAGGTAGTGCCATTTAAATACAATTGCATGGATACAGATATATGGACATAAGGTAATGAGCTAAAGTTTATACAGTAAACATCATTGGAGGAGTCACAGTGAGCAGAAGTGGCAGTTCCTCTAGCGTCAAAGTGTGAATAAGATTGAGATGTAAGAGTCCTTTGATAAGTGCTGTAGGCATGTAGAAAGGCAAGACGGCTACTGGCAAGCAAAAACTGGAGCCACAACAAGGAAATGAACCAGCAAACTGTGTAGTCGAGCTTCACAGTAATGACCGAAAAAAGACCTCTAAGCTAGGGCCAGATAAAAACTATTTATTGCAATATACAAACAACAGTAAAACAGCCAGCACTTGAGCAACACGCAGACATACGTTTCACATCACAGAGATGCTTTTTCAATGCATTGTTAATACTACCTGTTGCACTACTTAAATAGGTAGATAATTTAAAGACATTGGCCCAGATATTCAAACTGCGCCCAAAAAGTGCGCAATAGCAGGAGCTAGCGCAAGTCCATTGTGCCCATGCACAAGAGGCACGATATTCAAAAAGTGAGCCAGCCAACCTGCACCTACAGCCGATGACTGAATATTGCACCACCTGTGCCATAGCTCAACTAGGGAGGGGAAGCAGAGCAGATCTGATGCGCCATAGCGCAACAAGGGATGTTCAGCTGAGCAGTCCAGAGGTGCATAGCACAACCAGGGACACCACCAAAGCAGCAGGGTGGCAATGCAACTGCACAATGACGGAGGTAGGGGCCCACCACCCATGCCACAGATGGGCAGAGGAACACACAGCAGAACAGACATCGTCCCCCCACACCCCATGCACTGCACAACTGGGGGAGGGCTAGAATAACCACTGGCCAATGGAGACAAGCAACCAAACCACAGCTGGGCCATGGTGCCCCATCACACACCCCCCGGCAAGCTGTGACTGGCACACAAGGAGAGCTGACCACCCCGTGACACACCATCCCCCAATGCAGATCACACCCTGCACCGTGACCCCCAGACACCCTTCCCAGGAGCAGCATCTACCACTGCAGGAAACCCCATGCATGCCACCACCCCCACTGTGACACTGCAACCCTGTGCACCACAGAACCATGCAAGGCAGCCCCACCATGAGCACCCATCAGCGGGTGGCAGCACACAGTGATGCAATAACAGCATACACAGTGCCACCATACACAGCCCCCCCCAAGGTACAGCTGAGAGACTGACCATGCGTCGGCACATGAGGAACCCCACACGGGACAGAGCATGCCCCGGACACCACCACCAGTGGTACAGCACCCTGCACACTCTCCCAAGGACACATCCTGACCCAGCAGTGGCCGCAACAGCCAGCGCAGTCACCCACAGTGGTGAGTGGAAGCATGCACCACACCAGATGCCACACAGTGCATGGACAGACATCCATCCATACCCAAGGGCACAACAACACAGGGACGCAGTAGCGGGGCAACCAAGCCCCCAGCGTGGGCCATGTAAACTGTGTACACACAACCTGCAGTCCTCCATGGCACAGGAGTGGCAGCAACCCTGTGCAGGCACTGTGGACCTGTACGCCACCATCATTTGCCCGGAGCACAAGTCACAGACAGTGGTGCACATCCCCTGCAACACACACAAGCCACAGCATGGAGGTGGGACAACAACTGTGGAGGCCACAGTGTCACCCAAGGCAGACATGCACCACACCAGTGACAGGAGGCAACCCAGCATTGTGATGGGTACAGTGGCTGCCCTGCACGGACAGCCACCACTGACATGCCAGCAGACCGTGCAGGTCACAGACATGCATGGGTGTCAGCTGCACAGGCCATGGACAGGCGACAGGGGCACCATGAACACAGAGCATGCACCATGGACCACTGCACACAGTCATCCAGTGCACAGAGCACAACACACACACACCATAGACACTGACTGATAGCTATCCCCACACCATAGTCACCTCCCCACAGACACACACATACCCATGACTGCACCACCCCTGACGCCATGCACACCACTGCAGCTGAGCACCTATAGCCCACTGCAAATCAGAGACCACCACAGTATTCATATCAAAAGATCTGTATTCAAAAACAATATCAAAACAAACTATTTACAATACTATATACAAAGTTGGGGAGGGCCACAAACAAGGTAGGGGTGGGTATGGGGCTGGGGTGAACAAATGGGTCAGAAAAGGAGGGGTGTGAGGGTGGGTCTAGGGGGTAGAGGATATCAGGGGCAGTGGGATGGTTAATGGAAGCCCCACTCCCCACTCTGGCTGCTCCGCCTCTGGTGCCTCCTGCGGACCCCAAGCTGGCTGATCCGTTGCAGGATCTCCAACGAAGCCCTTGCCACATTCAGGATCTTCCTCAGTGCCTCCTGAATCTCCATCAGCTGGCGGACACCTAGGACAAGGGAGCACAGTCAATAGGTGTGAATGCACAGCCCCATACACCCCACCCACTGTGCATGGCATACGGCCATGGGACATGCCGCTGTGATGGTGTGTGACCACCCACAGTGATCATGTCCACAAGACCTGCCCACCCAGACACATACAGCCATGCGGAACGCTGCACACACCCACCGGCCAAGTCATGCACAACACCACTGTGACTGTTTAGTGACATGGCTATGTGGTGCGAAGGCAGTGGCACAGCCCTGTACCCGGTGCGCACATGGACCACCATCGATGCACTCCCAGACATGCAGTGCCACTGGACAGTGCTGACTGTAACAAGTTGCATGCATGGCAGTGGTGTCAATGGATGGTGGCCATGCCCCGCTGTCCACACTGTTACACAGCATGAAATAGTAATCACGGAGGTATGGCACTCACCATCATTGGGCTGGTCCCTCGGGTGCTGTGGACCGTCACCCCTCCTAGCGTCCCTGTTCTCCTGGTGGCACTGCATCTCATGGGCTAGACACCGCTCTTCCAGCCCTGTGGTACAAACATGGAGAGAGGAACATCAGTACAATCCTGTAGCAAAGTCCCCCTGCCCCCAGGTGTGTGCACTCCCACCCAGCCAGACCCACCCATCCCACACCCTGATAACACCACCACAGCCAACACCGGATGGTCCCTCCCCCATGTGCTGTACACACATACAACCGTGATACCCATATGGAAGATAAAAGTGTGTGGACATAACACCTATCTGGCTATGGCACTGTGCCCCTCCTGTCACATGCCCACAGGCGGGCAAGCAGGTCTGGTTCCCTCCTCTGCAGGTCGCCATACCTGTGGCGGCACTGCTCCACTGTCTTCCCCCTTCCTGTGGCCTCCTCCAGTGCAGTGGCCACCTCCTCCCACACCTGGCTCCTGGACCTGTCCAGGGGTGCCTCCCCAAATAGTGGTCCACAGAGTGGCTCTACTATGGCCACTAGGTTGGCCAGTTCTACTTGGTTCCACTGTGCAGCCCTCCTCCGCACCATTCTACTAGCTCAGTCAGCCAAAATGGTGTGCTGCAGCACGGCTCCACCACGTGCAGATGCTGCGCGGTACAGCGCTGCCATTCCCTATCGCACTGTCACCGAACAGCGCGATAGTGGTGCACCCATGCCTGACACATGGTGCCTAGGGGCAAAGGTCGGGCACAGGGTCAAGGGGCTCTGGCGCACGGACAGACGCCATTGGAACCCAATGCATGTAGCGTGATTGGATGCCTGTGTGCTACCTCCAGTAGCGGCCTACCGCGCTGTTGCCCCAGTGCGCCTATGATGGCCCAGTGCCACAGTGCCATATAGGTGAACATCACTGTAGTGCCACTGGCACAATGGTGGCTGTGCCCTGCATTGCTTCCCTCGCACAGCACGTCAGCAGCATGGCAGATGCCTGCGTCAGCAACCCGGGCATGTGCAGTGAGGTGTGTACTGCGCATGTCACAGAACTGCGCCCTTGGCTCAGCACGTTCAACACAATTGCACAAAGCACAACAGCACGATATTCAGTCGTCATATGCAAAACAGCTAATCAGCCATTCAATGGCGCAGCACTGCAATTTGCATCCACTTAAAGTTGCGCCTCGCCTCGTTTGCATGGGTTGCGCTATAAAAGTGTGACATTGGGCTGCACTGGCCATAGTTGGTTACTGCAGTCTATTGGTGAGTTGCATGCTGTTTGGGAGTGTGGACTGTGGATTTTGGGACATGAATGGGACTGCACAGTTACAGGTAACAACTGTCATTCTTACAGGCTAAATAATGACCGAGTGAGTTGTGGAAGAGGAGGAACACAGTGGTGGGAGGAGGAGGAGGCCTAATTTCACCAAGACCGAGACCGATGCCCTGTTTGTGGCCTACCTGGATCAGGAGCCGCTTCTCAGTGGACGGCAGGGAATACCTCAAGCCTGTGCTGCTGCATGGGAGGAGGTGGCACATGCAGTGAACCTGCATGGCAGCTACCAGTGCTCCGTGCAGGACTGCGAGAAGAAGATGGGCACAGACAGGAGGAGGATAATGGAGAAGGTGGCTGCCATCAGGACAGCATGAGCTGCGACAGGTGGGGGACAGCCGGAGGTGGTACACCTGATCTCACAGGAGGAGAGGGTTGCTGGAAGCATGCAGCGTTGTACCATTGAGGGTGTTCCGGGTGGTGGCTTCCAGACGGGTGGTAGCCCGTCACTGCATGGTAGGTCATGGTCTGTCTATGGGGGGCAGGGTAGGTCACATGCAGTAATGCGACTTTGTTTCCCCTTACAGATCCAGAGCATCTGCATGGGTCAGAGGTGGTCTGTCCACTGAGGACAGTCAGATGGAGATGGAGGAGGGCCCATCCACCTCCACAGGTATATGTGGCTCAGTGCGACATTGGGCCCACCTGGCTGTCCACACTGATGTTGTTGGAACAGGTGCGGAGGAGGCCCTGCCCATGTCCCAGCATGCCAGCATCCATGGATGCTGGCATGCTGTGACTCGGGCTGGTAACAGGTCCGTCACTGATGATGATGTCGCTAACGGCATGGACAGTGACACGTGTGTGCCATGGAATGGCCACACAGCAGGTAACATCGTGGCCATGGCTGTGGGTGGTGCTGCCATGGAGGCCTGCATGTCATCACAGTCCCAGCCTGTGCCTGTCAGCACCAGTAGGGCGGCACTGGTGAGTGTACAGAACAGTGGGACTGTTGCAGCCACTGCGGCGGCACCAGTGAGCCCTGGGGAGTGGCAGCTGGAGGAGCAGCATCAGCAGTCGGCCAATGGGCTTGGGGGTACAGGGTCAAGGGGTGGCATCTGTACACCACCTGTGGACATGTCCAGACCTGGTCCTGGTGTGCAGCGCCCACCCTCAAGGGGTGCTGAGCATCAGGGCCACGCAGACCCTGAGGGACAGGATGCCGAGGAGGCAGATGACCTCTTGGACGAGCACACCTGCCTACTGCAAGCATCAGTCCACCAGCAGATGTGGCTTGCGGTGTTGGTGGATGCACTGCATGTGGTTCTGGAGCAGGCAGAGAAGCGTTGCAGCAGAGACACTGCTCTGATCCTGGCAGGGATGGACCAGTTGTGGGAGGATATGACCACTGCCATTGCCAGGCAGACACAAGCATTCACTGCTGTCATGGCCACAATGGGCACACAGGCATGTGCCCATGCATCGCAGACACCATGCAGTGCACTGTCCTCCCCCCATTCCCGGCATCGTGTGGCACCCTCCCTGTCGACACCAGGTTCAGCTGTGGGCATCCTGAGCACGCCTGACACAGGCATGTTTGGTGTGCTGCGGATCCCTGTGTGAGCACAGTCACTTTCACGCAGTGGAACACCTGGGGGACCATCGGTGCCACCCCATGAGGCCAGTGATCGGCCTGTCAGTGCTAGCAGGTCTTGGTGGGGCCACCCATGCATCCGTGGCAGCTGGGGCACTGTGTCGCGTGACTGACCTGTCTCCCAACGTGGCTACTGTCTGGTGCTGCCCTGTGTGCATTGTGTCTTTCAGTGGGCATTGCACAGGTGGGTACCCAGCCCTGCACATGGACACACAGTCCATCTGCACACCCTCCCGGCTGCTGTCCACAGTTGCATGTGCATGATGATGCCTGCATTGCACTGTACACCAATGTGCAATGGTGCTCAGCATCTGACACACACACATGGACAGGCAGTGGGCGTGGTGGTCTGTGGACATGTGTGTGGCTAGGGGTGGCATTCTGGGTCACTGTGCCTCCTACCCTTTGTGCATGTCTGGTGCGTTGTGTGTGTGTGTGTCCATCCGCGTGGCATGTTAGACCTCACCCATCCCTGGTTGTGTGTGTGGTTCCATGCCCAGCCACTTCCCTTGATGGAATGCACTCCTGGTGTGTGTCCATACTTGTTTGTGGGTTGTGCCTTAGTCACTGTTGATTACACATGGCCCCATGACTTACCTGGGTTGGCTGAAGTGCTCCTCCGTGATGGTGTCCTGGTGCAGCTGTGCCAGCCGGAGCAGTCGGGGGTCCCGTCACCCAAGGGGAGGCTGCCCATCACCATTGTCACCGGCGACCTCATCGTCCCCATCGCTGTCCCCCTCTTTGACCTGTACAGCTATCCCACATTCATTGGCCATGTTGTGCAGGATGCAGCAGGCCAGGAATAGCCCACAGGCCTTTGAGGGGCTGTACTGTAGGGCACTGCTGGAGGTGTCCAGACAATGGAAGCATGCCTTCAACATCCCGAATACCCGCTTGATGACATTACGTGTGGTGGTGTGTGCCTCATTGTAGCGTTGCTGTGATGGGTTCGCGGGCTGCCGGTAGGGTGTGAGCAGCCAGGGACGGAGTGGGTATCCACTGTCACCTGTGTGTAGAGGGTGGAGGTTAGTTTGGTGATTAGCATTGCCCTGCCCCAGGCCATGTAGGCCACTACCCATGTCACCTCTGACCTTGTACCCCCAGGCCCTATGATTGTCCATGTGGTTTTCATACTCACCCACTAGGTGGCCAGTGGGGATAGCCCCACTCTCGAATTTGTGGCACAGTGCCAACTGGTGCCAGATGAAGGCATCATGTGCTCCCCCAGGGTGCATGGCACAGACATTGATTATGCGCCCCCTGGCATCACACGCCACCTGGCAGTTGATGCTGGTATAGCCCTTGTGATTTATGTATGCGGCCCCCTCAGGGTCAGGTGGTGTGTGGATGGCCACATGGGTGCAGTCTTTTGCCCCTAGCATGCCAGGCATACGTGCTACCCTGTGGAACTCCTGTATGTTTGCTGTGCGCTCCGCTGGTGTGCTGGGGAAATGGATGTACTCTGCAGCATGTGGCAGCAGTGCGCTGAGGAACTAGGTGAGGTGGTGTGATGTGGCTGGCTGGGTTATGCCTGTGGTGTCCCCAGTTGGTCTCTGGAAGGTACCCGTGGTGAGCAAGCACATGCAAGCTGTCACTTTCGTCTCCACTGACAGGGCATGGCTCTGTCTTGTGGGTGCCTGCATCACATCACTGCACAGCTCACAGAGCTGCCTCAGAATTGCCCAATTCAGGCAGTACCAGCCCACAATCTCGGTATTACTGTACAACTCGATGCTGGTGCAGGCTCGGTACTGCCTGTTGAGGGCATACCGCCGAAGGGCCCTTCCACGGCCATGCCCCCCTGCTGCCCGCCTTCTCACCCCCCTCATTACAGCCTCCATCTGGAAGGTGGCACTGGTCATGTCCCTGGCTTGTGTTCACCCCCCCAGCAGCTGTTTCTGTATTCCCCCTGCTGTCCTGGCTGCTACTTCCCTGCACGGAACACCTGCCTGTGCTGGCCTCACTGCTGTGTGGTGTACTTCCCCCTTCTGCACTGTCTCCCCACACCTTCCCCTGTGCCTGTTGCTTCCAGGTGCCCTTTCCTGCCTGGCCCTGTGTGTCCCTGCTGCCCAGTTTTCCCTGCTATCTTTGGCTCTCATGTGGCTTCCCTGTAGCATTCTTGCGCCTCTCCCTTGCTCCCTTTTATTTTGGCTCATTTCCACTATGGTGCAACTTCCACTTGCTCCCCTATTGTGCATGGTGCATGTTGTTAAATATCGCACTGCGCCAGTTATACATGGTTCCTTCCCCTTCAGTTGTGCATGCATTCATTATCATTGTGCTGTTGCTCAGTGTGATTTGGGGGGCGCAACTGCCTCCTGCTGAATATCGCAGAATGGCGCATTTTCGGACTTGCGCAGGCGCAACTCTATTGCGCATGGCTCAGCTCTTTTGAATATCTGGGCCATAGTGTCAATTTTTGAAACATTATAACAGTGTAAACCAGGTAGAAGACTAATACATATTTCAATCTATAACGATCGTATAAATAGAATGTGAAAAAATCACATAAAAAATCACATAGAAAACATTAAAATACATACACAGAAAACATACATCCAAATGAAATATTACAATGCAGAACCCAGAAAACAATATATATAGATCGTTTCACTTTAAATAAGGAACAATGCTGAACATAGTGTTCAAACCCTTAACCCTATGTGCACCCAACTTGTATTGCCATTTGCTCTCAACCTTTAAAATCTGATTATTAAGATCACCACCTCGAACATTTAATCTGATTTTCTCAAGTCCCTGAAATTTAAAGAATTGTCCCGTGCCTCTCTGTTTTACATGCATAGCCAATGCATTAGTAACATCAACATTCTGAATACTTCTTAAATGCTCAGCTATTCTATTTTTAAACTGTCTCTGTGTTTTACCAACGTAAAAACCTTTACAGGTACACTGCGCCAAATAAACAACATTAGAGCTGGAGCAGTTGATAAAGTCATAATTGATGTATTCCTTGCCTGTTATAGGATGTTGAAACACAGCACCTGTTTGCACATGGCTGCAAAATGTGCATGTTCCACAACGAAAAGTCTCACCTGGCAATTCAGAAGTGATTTGGCTACCCGAAGAGGTAAAAAGGCTACTGGTCACGAGATCACCAATGTTCTTTCCTCTTCTGTAAATCATCCTAGGAGGCATGGCTGCTTGTTTCAACAGTCTTGGTTCTAGTGATAGTATACTCCAATGTTTATTAAGGATCTTAGAAATAATAAAACTCTGAGGTGTGTAATCTGTAATGAAATTAACAGATGTGAAATCATTTTGTTTAGTCTTGTTTCTAGTACCTACTAATACACTTTCTCTATCCATTTCATCCACAACATTTTTTGGTTTTAACAAGTCACATCTATTATATCCTCTCTGCTCAAATTTATTAATAAGCAGATTAATATCTTGTTTATATTGTTCTGGTACAGAGGTGTTTCTTTTGAGTCGTATCATTTGACCTTTAGGTACATTCTTTGGAATATGTCTGGGGTGACCGCTGTTATACATAAGCAGAGAATTCCTAGCAGTGGGTTTGATAAAAAGTTTTGTCTCCAGGCCATTGCATTCATTTTTGAAAATATTCAAATCAAGGAATTCAATTTCAGATACACCCATTCTTTTGGAAAAAGACAAATTACTATTAGTAGATTCCAAATAACAAACAAATTGATCCATCAAGTCTGAAGTGCCCCTAAAGACCCACAAATATAATCTATAAAACGCACATAAAAAATCAAATTCTGTGCAAAAGGGTTTTTGTCAGTAATAACAAATGCCTTTTCCCATTGCATCAAATAAATATTAGCAAAGTTGGGGGCAAAAAGAAGCCCCCATAGCAGTTCCCTTTATTTGTAGATAAAATGAATCATCAAAAACAAACACATTGTTAGTGAGAACTAGTTCAATAAGATTTACAAGACATTCTATAAATGAATGAGAATAATCTGTACCCTCACAAAGTGCCGTCCGCATGGCCTCAAGACCACCCTCTTGGGGGATGTTAGTGTAGAGTGCAGCAATATCTAAAGTAACCAATAAATCATTTTTTTGAACTTCCAAACCTTTAAGTCTCAATATAACATCTGTTGTGTTTCTCACATGTGGAGACCACAAAGGAACCAGTTGTTTGATATGCAAATCTACATATTTGGCCAAAGGTTCAGTAACTGAACCAATTGAGGCCACAATAGGTCTGACAGGGGGATTAAGCAAATCTTTATGAATCTTAGGAAGACCATAAAGAACAGGGTGAATGGGGAAAGGCACAGTCAAATAGTCATGAACCTGTTGGGAAAACACACCACTCAAAAACATGTCATGAAGAAAAATATCAATAAGTTTTTTACACATCAAAGTAGAATCACTGGATCATTTCTTGTAAAATGAAGGGTTACTTAATTGATTAGACATTTCAAGAAAATACTTAGCTTTATCCAATACCACAATGGTGCCCCCTTTGTCTGCACTTTTAATCTCAATAGTGGTGTTATTCTGCAAAGATATAAGTGCTTCTCTTTCAGATTTAGAACAGTTATTATATCGAGAGGTGCAACCTTCAGATAGAAAGTCTAAAATGTCTTTCTCACATGCTTTATGGAAGACATTAACAATCAAATTCTTTGGTGGCTTATATGTAGAAGG
Source organism: Neoceratodus forsteri (assembly GCA_016271365.2). Taxonomy (NCBI): domain Eukaryota; kingdom Metazoa; phylum Chordata; order Ceratodontiformes; family Ceratodontidae; genus Neoceratodus; species Neoceratodus forsteri. Next base: position 1,501,313,506 of record CM057450.1, on the reverse strand, counting down.
TTTTTTCCAAACGTCAATATTGTTGCAGTGATTCAAGTGTGAAGCTTCTCCAGATGTAACCTCATCAGATACAAACATAACTTTCAGGTCTAATTTCCTGATAAATTTATGTAAGTCCAGCATGACTTGAAATTCATTAAAATACTTAGTGGGTACAAAGTTCAGCCCTTTTTGCAATACTTGAGTTTCACTCTCCATTAATGAGTAGTTAGAGAAGTTAATTACCAGTGTATCTTGTGTAGAGCTTAATTCCACTGAGGTCTCCTCCTGTTCGATCGTCTACGGTTCCTTCCCTGATTCCATCTGTTTCCGTATGTATTTCCTCTCCTTGCCCTGTGTCCCTCTTTGTGTTTTTGTTCTCGAAACTGCACAAACCGAGGGCTCCTCTGAAGATTTTTTTGAATTGTAGATAACTCCGGTAAATTTGGATAAATCTTCACCTGGGAAGTCTCCATCCCTGCTTGATGCACCGATTGATGATTCCCCTCCTGCTGATGAAGCTGATCCCTCACTTGTAATACCGAAGTCTTGATATTGTATTTCTCTGTTACAGGATTTAAAGATGTTACTTTGGGGCATATATGTGTGGAGTGCAGAACCTCTTGATTGGGGGGTATTTGTTTTGTGTGAACTCTGTGACAAAAAAGGCTGTTGTGGTACAGATGGAACATTTTGTGATATATAAGTACTCTCCAGTTCACAGTCAGACCAACTCGTATACGTGTCAGAATTCAAGGCTGCATTTTTTAAAATAGACTTAACATGTCCTGTGGTTTTTTTATTCCACTCAAAAATGTGACCTTCCACATAGTCACATCGATCACTTTCAAATTTGGTTTCTTTAATCTTTTTAATACGTGCATCATGTTTCTGAATGGTGTGATCTAATAGTTCCCTGTATTTGGAATATTCTGCATGATGTCTAAACTCAGATACCTGTTGCTCCTTCAAAAAAATAAGAGCTTTGACTTTCTTTTCTTCTCCATCGTTTAAAATAATTTGAATAAGGCCAGCACTATAATTCAGGCAATGAGTCTGCCATATTAGTCAGGAAAGGTATGTGGTCCAAACCAAAAGCCAGTTGCATGTTAAATCCTTAAGCCCCTGGTGGAATCTATGTACTGCTAGGTATTCTGACATAGTAACCTTCTGCCAATATAAATGTCTAGCTTTGAGTACCACTTTTTCTAATTGAAAAAATGCTTGTTTTATATTCAGCGGTGTATTTTGTACTGAAGGATTACTCACATAATGGACCTCTGCATTTGTAGAAATAGTCTTATTCAGTAATGGGTTGATGTCACCTTTTTTAAAAAACAAAGACTCTACAAAATTATCCGTTTCCTTAGTGCTGCCAGGCAGAGGAACCACAAAAGGATGAATGGTAGTGTTAAGTAAATTTGTGTCTGTGACCGTATACTCACGGCACATAGTCAAAGTGCTGCTGTTGATTCCCAAAGGATCCAGTGTGATATCCACACCTCCACACGCCATAATGTCTGTGAGGACAAAGAAACGGTCGCAGATGCCGTGACAGCCATTAATAGTACATGAAGAAAGGCAAGGCGACTACTGGTGAGCAAAAACTGGAGCCACAACAAGGAAATGAACCAGCAAACTGTGTAGTCAGGCTTCACAGTAACGACCGAAAAAAGACCTCTAAGCTAGGTCCAGATAAAAACTATTTATTGCAATATACAAACAACAATAAAACAGCCAGCACTCGAGCAACACGCAGACGTACGTTTCATGTCACAGAGAAGCTTTTTCAATGTGTTGCTAATACTACCTGTTGCACTACTTAAATAGGTAGATCATTACAAGACATAGTGTCAAATTTTGAAACATTATAACAGTGTAAACCAGGTTGAAGACTAATACATATTTCAATCTATAACCATCATATAAATAGAATGTGAAAAAATCACATAGAAAACATTAAAATACACACACAGAAAACATACATCCAAATGAAATATTACAATGCAGAACCCAGAAAACAATATATATAGATCATTTCACTTTAAATAAGGAAGAATGCTGAACATAGTGTTCAAACCCTTAACCCTATGTGCACCCAACTTGCATTGCCATTTGCTCTCAACCTTTAAAATCTGATTATTAAGATCACCACCTCAAATATTTAATTTGATTTTCTCAGGTCCCTGAAATTTAAAGAATTGTCCCGTGCCTCTCTGCTTTACATGCATAGCCAATGCATTAGTAACATCAACATTCTGAATACTTCTTAAATGCTCAGCTATTCTATTTTTAAACAGTCTCTGTGTTTTACCAACGTAAAAACCTTTACAGGTACACTGCGCCAAATAAACAACATTAGAGCTGGAGCAGTTGATAAAGTCATAATTGGTGTATTCCTTGCCTGTTATAGGATGTTAAAACACAGCACCTGTTTGCACATGGCTGCAAAATGTGCATTTTCCACAATGAAAAGTCCCACCTGGCAATTCAGAAGTGATTTGGCTACTCGAAGAGGTAAAAAGGCTACTGGTCACAAGATCACCAATGTTCTTTCCTCTTCTGTAAATCATCCTAGGAGGCATGGCTGCTTGTTTCAACAGTCTTGGTTCTAGTGATAGCATACTCCAATGTTTATTAAGGATCTTAGAAATCATAAAACTCTGAGGTGTGTAATCTGTAATGAAATTAACAGATGTGAAATCATTTTGTGTAGTCTTATTTCTGGTACCTACTAATAAACTTTCTCTATCCATTTCATCCACAACATTTTGTGCCCCCAACTTTGCTAATATTTATTTGGTGCAATGGGAAAAGGCATTTGTTATTACTGACAAAAACCCTTTTGCACAGAATTTGATTTTTTTATGTGCGTTTTATAGATGATATTTTTTTGGTCTGGAGGGGCACTCCAGACTTGATGGATCAATTTGTTTGTTATTTGAAATCTACTAATAGTAATTTGTCTTTTTCCAAAAAAAGGTGTATCTAAAATTGAATTCCTTGATTTGAATATTTTCAAAAATGAATGCAATGGTCTGGAGACAAAACTTTTTATCAAACCCACTGCTAGGAATTCTCTGCTTATGTATAACAGCTGTTATCCCAGACATATTCCAAAGAATGTACCTAAAGGTCAAATTATGTGACTCAAAAGAAACACCTCTGTACCAGAACAATATAAACAAGATATTAATCTGCTTATTAATAAATTTGAGCAGAGAGGATATAATAGATGTGACTTGTTAAAAACAAAAAATGTTGTGGATGAAATGGATAGAGAAAGTATATTAGTAGGTACTAGAAACAAGATAAACAAAATTATTTCACATCTGTTAATTTCATTACAGATTACATACCTCAGAGTTTTATGATTTCTAAGATCCTTAATAAACATTGGAGTATACTATCACTAGAACCAAGACTGTTGAAATAAGCGGCCATGCCTCCTAGGATGATTTGCAGAAGAGGAAAGAACATTGGTGATCTTGTGACCAGTAGCCTTTTTACCTCTTCGGGTAGCCAAATCACTTCTGACTTGCCAGGTGGGACTTTTCATTGTGGAAAATGCACATTTTGCAGCCATGTGCAAACAGGTGCTGTGTTTCAACATCCTATAACAGGCAAGGAATACATCAATTATGACTTTATCAACTGCTCCAGCGCTAATGTTGTTTAGTTGGCGCAGTGTACCTGTAAAGATTTTTACGTTGGTAAAACACAGAGACTGTTTAAAAATAGAATAGCTGAGCATTTAAGAAGTATTCAGAATGTTGATGTTACTAATGCATTGGCTATGCATGTAAAACAGAGGGGCACGGGACATTTCTTTAAATTTCAGGGACTTGAGAAAATCAGATTAAATATTCGAGGTGGTGATCTTAATAATCAGATTTTAAAGGTTGAGAGCAAATGGCAATGCAAGTTGGGTGCACATAGGGTTAAGGGTTTGAATGCTATGTTCAGCCTTGTTCCTTATTTAAAGTGAAATGATCTATATATATTGTTTTCTGGGTTCTGCTTTGTAATATTTCATTTGGATGTATGTTTTCTGTGTATGTATTTTAATGTTTTCTATGTGATTTTTTTATGTGATTTTTTCACATTCTATTTATATGATGGTTATAGATTGAAATATGTATTAGTCTTCTACCTGGTTTACACTGTTATAATGTTTCAAAATTTGACACTTTGGGTGGGATATTCAGACTGAGCCAGGCTGTGGCGCAAGCCTGGGTGCAGCGCAACTGGGATGTGCCAGGGTGCTGACAGGGTGATATTCAACGGTGCTGCACCGCGGCTCAGCACCATTGAATATCGCACTGTGGCCACCTGCATTATGCATGGTGCAGTGGCACTGCACCAGCACAAGTGGCCAGGGAGGGGCAAGGGGATGCGCTAGTGCAAATGTTGTTGCGCTAGGTGCATCAACCGCGATATTCAAAAGTGCACATGCAAATGGGGCCATAATGCATGCAAGGCACAAATGTGGCCATTTGCATGTCATTATGGTCCCATTTGCATGCAGGTGCACTGATCTCCAGCGACTTGCACCTGGCGCCCTGCCAGGCTGCAGCCGCCGGGGACCAATACCCCCTGAACAAGTGAAAAAGTGCCCCACTGCCCGATCGCAGGCATTAGTATCACAATGAATTGTCCTATATCCCTGGTGGTCCAGTGGATCACCTCCAGCCCGACTGGGCGGGCTTTAGTATCATAATGAATTGTCTCATATCTTTAGTGTCAGTGGACTGCACCCAGTTTGATTGCGGGCTTTAGTAATAATTATTCCTGTTCATTATTCCTGTGGTTCATTGGTGGCTTTCTTTCTCACTCCACCTACTGAGCCCTCATTATTTCTCAGTCAGCGGCGGGTAGCAGTTTCCTCATTTCGTGCCATTTCGCGCGATGATCAGACATGTAGCGACGCTTTCATTGTTCATTATCGTGGGCCAATGGGCGTGCAGTTTCTTGTTGTATTATTGTTAAAGTCCAGAAATGGAATGGGATCCATCTACATTTCTGGACTGTGTAGTATGGTATGGCTGCACACTCCATTGGCTCGCCAGGGACTAACGGGCATACAGTTCTACTGTATGCAGTCAGTCTGGCGGGTTGGCGGGTGGCTTGTGGTGGGAGCTGCCGCCCATCGCTAACCTGGGGGAGCACGTGGTTGGGTTAGAGGGCGGGTGAGGGGGGTACTGCTGGACCACCAGGATATTGACAAGTTATATTATTACTAAAGCCCGTGATTGGTCTGGGAGCAGTCCACTGGACTACCAGGGATATTGGACTTGTTATTGTAATACATATACCCATGATCGGACATGGAGGAAGGAGGAGGCTACCACGAAGGTGCCACCGGAGCTCGGGTGGCCACCCACAGCTGGCAGCTGCTGTGTTGCACCCTGCAATACAGCAGCTCACCTGTGGGTGGCCAGCTGTTGCTCCTTTTTTTCTTGCTGAACTGTGTGCAGCGCAAATAGGGGTTGCACCTGCATGGGCTCAGCACATCCCGGGCTGAATATTGGGATGTGCGGAGCATGCATGGGCACGGCCCCCCTACTTGCACAGCATACATTACTGATGTGCTCTGGCACATCGGGATTTGTGCCAGGCACTTTCCCCTTTTGAATATCGCGTTGGGGTGCATCAGTGGGTTGTGCATGGCACAACTGTGTTGCACCATGCGCAACCCTTTTGAATATCCCACCCTATGTCTTTAAATGATCTACCTATTTAAGTAGTGCAACAGGTAATATTAGCAATGCATTGAAAAAGCATCTCTGTGACGTGAAACGTACGTCTGCGTGTTGTTCAAGTGCTGGCTGTTTTACTATTGTTTGTATATTGCAATAAATAGTTTTTATCTGGACCTAGCTTAGAGGTCTTTTTTGTTCGTTACTGTGAAGCCCGACTACACAGTTTACTGTAGGCATGTCCTGGCAAGTGGGGTTAACAATACACAAATAATTAGAAATGATAGGAAATGGCAAGTCAAATACATTTCAAAAACACTGGAACACTGTTATACTAGAAATGATTGAACTACAATAAGGCTGTACAGAAGGTGCAGTGGCAAGAATACAAAAGAGTTAAATTAGGAACTGCAGAGCAGCAATATACACAGTCAAGTAATGCATGCTAGGTGCACAGTAATGACTAAAATGAGTTACACGGCAGCAAATATACAAGTACACTTACTAGATGCATGCTTAGGTATGCAAGACATAGCTAATATTAACAGGAGGCAATCAGTTGTTGAGTCATACCTTGAGATCTCGACAGGGTAATTGATTGCCTTTTACAAGGGATGAGGAAACAACGTGTAGAGCAAATTATGCTTTGCATTATACATTATCTATACAACTGCTCCTAAGCTTCACCTCTCCAGGCCAGATACACTTTACAATGCTCTCTGCTGCATTATCCTCTACTGCCCTTTTCATCCTTACTGCCCTGTATGACCAGCTACATTTGCCTTCCTACAGTTGTAGGCATTCACAGCATCATGGACTGCATGAGGTTAAATGCTGGCCAAAAAAACTTCCCTCTTATCTGACCATGCTGCTTGCCACTATTTCTTACTCGGGGCACAGTCTATACTCCCATGTTGGAAAAAGGTTCCTTCTACACTCCCATTTTGGAAAAAGGTTCCTAATTCCCAAGTCTTACAGGAATTTTGGTAAACTTGCCCTCTGATATAGGCTGCTGAAGCTATGGAATAGGTTACCCCTAGGTCCTACCTTACCAGCCAGTGTTTCATCCTCCACATGGCTACTCAAGATTGTTCCTACATCTTATTGAGAATGCACTTGATGTATACCTGATCTGTGTTTTTTCCATATTGGTTCCTCTCTACTATTGCACCCTGGCTCACCCCTTCTGCTGCCTCCCCCAGTCACGACACCTACCTTCTTGGGGACTTACACCACCACTTGCATAGGAGCCCCTAGGTGGTTGGGTGTCTTGGTGAATAGTAAAGGGGCCTGTGGCTGGTCTGCTTCATCCTGCCTGCCAGGGACTTTTTCTGCCAGTTCTTTGCTCCTGGGGAGCTAGCATGCAATGACACATGCTGCTGTACACATATGCATGGTCGCCCTGGGAGCCAGTGGCATCCCTACCTCAGCTGGTGTCTGTGACTGTGCTGTCACGTGGCATCAGCCAGGTGGCAGTCGCACAGCTGAGAGTGCTGCCCAACACACACACACACACACCCTGAAGGAGAAGAGCTGTAGAGAGGCAGCAAAATTTAAACTGGACTGTGAATTTCCTTCGAAGTCATTAACTTCTCACTTGCAATGCACTTCATGAATCTGGCCCTTCTGGGGCAAACTCCACACTTTGAATAAGTCTTTTGCCTTGTACTATGACTTCCCTGTGAAAGTGTTAATATCATAATGGATGTCATTATTGTGTATTTAAACAAGCACCTTTTCCTGTGTACTTGAAATCCTTTGAGAAAGGAATATGTAATTCTGAAATGCATCAGGACATTTTATTGCACGTCTGCACTTTCAATAAATTGAAGCCATTTGGATACTTGGTGAGCAGCCTGTTATTTCGGGTGGTGAGCACGGGATTCTGTTTGGAACATCATAACGGTTATCCAGATAGTCCTGGGAATCTTATTCTTTTAAACCCTAAGGTTTTCTACTGCCTCACTTGCTGCTCTCTTTTTCTTCTATTTCTTCCAAAACTGTTCTGTCCTACTCAGGCCCCCGCCTCCTCTCCTGCTTCCCTAGCACTCTTCCCCTCTTTCTGCTCCTGTTTTCTCTTTATTCTTGTCTTTTTACAACTCTATACCCCACAATGCTCTTCTCTAGCAACATCACCCCACCCTCTCTTTTTCAACACTCTATTTTCCCACCCTTAGTCCCTTAGTCTCTATTTTATTTCTCCTCTGATAACAGAATTTAGTATTTTCTATCTTTTTTTCACATTGTCAGGTGCTTTTGGCTCCCTGCCAGCAGATCCCTTGCTAGTATGTGGAACCCAGCATTTAAACCGTTGGAGAGGTCACGCAAGCAGGAGATCATTTGGAGGCGGTTCTATCTATTTTTCTCTCTAACGAGGTAACAGTGCACCCAGTATAACTGTGAATCATTATGAGAACTGGTTTCTGCTTATGTTACTAACTTCATTTGGATTTGAGTAATGTAGATGTTAAATGCAAAATGCCATTTGCAGCTGCTGTAAGGATATGCATTACAAGCAGATGCATGACATAAGTGATGCAGCATGAGTGCATTGAGACGCTATGTGTGTTTGACTCAGTTATGCACTGATCTGTGGCACAGTTACAGAGTTAATAAAGATACCAAGAAAGACCCACCTTGTCCCGTGTATATCATTACATGATGTCAGAACAGAGCAGTTATCACCACACAGCACTCTAAATCTGCTAGGTAATTTAGTGGAGAACTGGCAACGGTTTAAATAAAAGTTTGGGATATTCCTAATCGCCAGCGGAGTTGCAGAGAGAGCAAGGAAAGTGCAGGTTATGACTTTTCTCCATGTTGCTGGTCTTGCAGCATTAGAAGTGTACAACACATTTGAATGGCAGCAGGAAGAGGATTAAAAAAAAACTTCTATCACAGATCATGGACAAGTTTGAGAAGTACTGCAACCCCAGAAAAAATGTGACATATGAACAACACAGGTTTAATATTAGAAACCAAACTCCAGGTAAATCTATAGATGCCTCATAACAGACTTGAGGCTGAAAGCTAAATTGTGTGAATTTGGAGAACTGTGTGATTCTTTAATTCCTGAGAGAATTGTATGTGGCATACAGAATGACCAAGTAAGACAGTGATTACTTCATGAAGCAGACTTGACTCTGGCTAGAGCAATCGATATTTGCAGGGCTGCTGCAGAACTCAGTGAAACACAAATAAAATGTTTAAGAGAGGCAGCTCAAAAGGAACACTTTGTGCATTCTGAGTGTTTCAGAAAAGAGAAATACAGAGGAGCCATGAATGAGTAGAGGACGTACACCTGCTCATGGGACTAAATTTAGATGTCGGAAGTGTGGTCATGAGCACGAGCTGATGAATTGCCCAGCATTCGGACAAATGTGCAGAAAGAGCAACCAGAAGAATCATTTTGCAAAGATATGCCAATCAGAGGGGAGTACTAAAGTACATGTGGTTAAAGAAGAAGAATCAAGCAGTGAAAACGAAAATACTTTCTGTATAGAAACACTGATCACAGACAAAGCAGAAACTGATTTTAAATTAGACACAGGAGCACAGTTCAAGGTAATGTCACTGAACATGTATGAAATGCTATCCAGAGATGCAGTCCAGAGATTGGGAGTAAAATTAGTTTCCTACTCAGGGCACAAATTGAATGTATGTGGCAAAGCAACTTTATTTGCATGTTTTAAAAAAAGTATCACCTAGTTACATTTCAAGTAGTGGATGTTAATGTCACATTAGTCATAGGGCTTTCAGACTTGCCTAGAAATGAAGCTAGTGAAGAAAATGTTTTCCATGACCACAGATTGTGACAAACAAGCTGACAGAACCAAAGATGTATTGTCAGAGCTGACTTGTGTTTTTGATGAGTTAGGTTGCTTAGAAGGGGAATATCACATCAAGATTGACAAGTTGGTGTGCCCTGTAATTCACCCACCTCGGAAGATTCCCTTTCCACTAAAAGGCAAAGTGAAAGAGGACACTGAAAAAATGGAGAAGCATGGTGTGATAGAAAAAAGTTGACAAACCTACAAACTGGGTTAATTCTATGGCTGTTATTGAAAAAACCAAACAAAGTGAGAATCTGCTTTGACCCATATGACTTGAATAAAACAATAAAAAGGGAACACTATCCAATGAAGACAGTGGAGGAGGTTGCCACAAAGCTCGCAGGAGAAAGGATTTTTTCAGTGCTTTATGCAGGGCATGCATTCTGGCAGATTAAATTAGATGAACCAAGTTCGGAGCTAGTGACCTTCAACACACCATTTGGATGCTAGAAGTTCAAACGCATGCCATTTGTCATCTGTTCGGTACCTGAAGTGTTCCAAAGGAACATTTCTCATATTTTGAAGGATTAGATGGCACAGAGGTTATAGTGGATGATATATTGACCTGGGGCTCTAACATTAAAGAATATAATGAAAGAATTCAAAAGGTTCTGCATAGAGCTTGGAAACAACATTTAACACTGAATCTAAAAGAGTCTAAAATTGGACTATGCAAAGTTCCATACTGTACATTGGACACAAGCTGAGCAAAGATGGGCTTATAGCTGATCAAGACAAAATTAAAGCAATTGTGGACATGTCATCCCTGAAGTGCAAGGTAGAATTGCAAAGATTCATGGGAATGGTGAATTATTTAGCAAAATTCATTCCAAATTTGTTCACAGTCAACAAGCCATTAAGAGAACTTCTTGAAAAGGACATTGCCTAGCACTGGGGAGACAGACACAATAAAGTGTGCAAGGAACTAAAAACAGTCATCACAAATCTACCTGTTCTAGTATACTGTGACTTGCATGAACCTGTGGTGCTGTCAGTAAATACATCATCTGAAGGATTGGGAGCATGTCTCATGCAAGGATAACCAATTGCATTTGCATCATGATCACGCAACAGGACTGAAAGAAATTATACCCAGATTGAAAAGGAGATGCTGCCGATTGTTTTTGACTGCTTCAAAATCCACCAGTACATCTACGGGAGAGAAAAGATACAGGTAGAATCAGACCACAAACCACTGGAAATCCTCTTCAGGAAGCCACTGTTTACAGCTCCACCAAGGATCCAGCATATGATGTTGAAGTTGCAGAGACGTGATGTGAGGGTGGGGTATAAAGCAGGGAGAGAGTTCTACATAGCTGATACACTCAGCAGAGCAGTCAGTAAATTGTCACTCCAGGGAAGTAATATAGATAAGTATGAAGTGCATACAATTGACAAGTTACCAATCAGTAGTGAGAAACTGACTGTTCCAAACTAAAACGAATGAAGACTCTGTTCTTCAGAAATTGAAGGCCACAGTTCCACATGGGTGGCCCAATGAAAAAGCAAATATCAACCCAGACCTTTGACAGTATTGGCTGTTTTGAGAAGAAATTACCATGGAGAATGGCCTTTTATCAAAGGGAGAAAGGCTAATTGTGCCCGCATCATTGAGAAAAGAGATGCTAGTAAAATTACATAGCAGCCACCTAGGCATTGAAAAATGTAAAAGAAGAGCAAGAGACATTCTATTCTGGCCATAAAAAGATTACTTAAGAAAGCCCAATGTGATCACAAAGACCTATATCTTGTATTACTTGATCTAAGAAACACTCTGATGGAAGACCTAGGATCGCCTGTTCAGCTGTTAATGGGCAGGAGAACAAGAACTGTGCTTCCCACTAGACCATCATTGCTCAGGCCAAGACTAATAGAAACAGATATATGAGCTAATCTCAAAAAAAACATGAAAAACAAAAATTCTGTTATAACAAACATGCAAACCCACTCTCCAGCCTGTCTCCTGGACAACTGGTACAGCTGAGAGCAAACAAAAATGAATGGAAGCCCGCTGTTGTTTTCACGCCTGCTAAGGAACCATGGTCGTACATTGCAGAGGTCAACAACAAGAAATAGCAAAGAAATAGAAGAGATCTACTACTATACAAACACCTGACACCCCTATGAGATGGTAGTTTGAAGCATCAAAGACACCAACAGCCAATAAAAAAAGAAACAACATCAAATAAAGCAGAGGTTAACACATCTTCAAAAGCATAGCTGGCAAATGATCCACCAGCATCTCTGCTGATTTCTTCACCAAGCAAAATTCACAAGCGAATAGCTAATGAACGTTCCCGTGTAGTGAGCCATGTCTTTGGACGGGCAATAAGAAAGCCAGCAAGAAACTTGCAGGGCTGAATTTTATTGACTGTTAACTGGTTTGAACTATATAATATATATGTGTACTGTATATGTTATAAAAAGGGGTTCTATTGGTTAATTTTAATGGGGATTTTGTCTATACTGCCACCTGCAAATAATATCAGATAATAGTACTTTTAGGTAGCTTACAAGGGGAGATGTAAGGATATGCATTACGATTGGATGCATGACATAAACAATGCAGTGTGAGTGTGTTGAGACACTGTGTGTGCTCAGTGTGTGTGTTAAAATCAGTTAAGTACTGATGTGCGGCACAGCTGCAGAGTTAATAAAGATACCAAGAAACACCCACCTTGTCCCGTGTATATCTTTACAGCTGCTCGCTCTTTTTTCCTGATTTTTATAATAAGTGGAATCTGTATGTTTGTATAAGATTGGTTCACTTTTTATTGTTTATAAATACACAGTTAACTATGGACACTTATTGTAACTAAGTTTGAATCCCTCCACTGCCACCTAAACTTGACCAATGAATGCCTGTACTGGCTCACCAATTGGAAGACCCAACTGGTCACCTGAGTGGTATATATAGGAGGGATTAATAGACCACTAGCCAGCCCTCTGGCAAAGCTCTAATGAGTGAAGTGCCAGGGTTTTGGTCTACACTGCACTGAGGTCTTATCTGTTTATGCACCTGGATAAGGATGACCAATAAATACTATATCAGCATCAGCAACTGGCATTTAAGCCTGTTTTTTTTTCAGGGTGTACCTAGCTGTTCTGCGTTGAGTGCGGTACTTTCACATTGTGCTTTGTAGGGTTTGGTAAACCCTGTACCAGCACCCCCTGTTCTGTACTGTAGAGGGCACATCTCTTCCTTGTTGGCCTCATCTTCATGACAAGCTTGCAACAGGCAATGAGTGGGACACTGGCTTTGTTTCTATGGAACTCACCCAGTTTGGGGTGGAGCCTGAGGTGGAGGGCATCAATGTGAGCTGAGAAACCACAGTGATGGTCAAGCCCTATCTGTATTTTCTTTTTACTTCTACTTTTTCATACATTTTATTTTAATTAAAATGAGTGATGGACAGGAGAGAGACACTGGACGTCACAGCACTCAGGAGATGGAGTGAGGGATGGGCTGTCCCATCTGTCTATCGAGGATGCCTCTCATGGTGGCAGCAACAGCAGCACCAGCAGCACCGGAAGCAGGAGGAGGGACAAGGAAGAAGCCAGGGGCAACAATAACTACTACATCTGCAGGAGCCCCCCTTCCCCAACAACACAGCAACAATTAGCACCCCCCCTCCCGCTGGCACTGCTGTTCTGCTGCAGGAAGAAGTGTCAAGTGATGAAACCCCTGTGCCCACTCCCTAAGGTACTGCCACCACAGGCTGATTCCCATGAGGAGTAGTAGGAGGAGGTGCCACTGAGACTGAAACTATCCACCACTGACTCCTCCCCAGGCAGCAGGCAAAACCCTCATCTGGGATTTTTTTATTTTGATCCAGTGTACAACTGTATTACAACATGCAAACTGTGTCTGAAAATTGTTCGGTGGGGTAAAGGGAGCAGCCACTTGAGCACTAGTGGGCAGCACACCCACTTAAAAATCAGGCACTAGCCAGACCAGTGTCATGGAAGGCTGAGGCAGTGGGTGCCTGTATAAGCCCTCCACCCCCATCTGGGGCTTACCTTATGGGAGTATGGCCCCACTGTGTCCTTGTTCTGCCTCCGTTCCCCTGTGCACCTGCAAGTGGGACTGGAGGGCTTGTTCAGCACCCCTGGTAGGATTTGGGCCAGGGCTCCCCCAGAAGTTCTCGTGACTGTGGCAGCAGCAATCTTCTGCTCCTCAGCCCAATTGGGAGAGGGGGGCCGAGGTCCCTTAGTGCTTTTGCACCTCCAGGTGCTTGGGGTGCACTTACTCGGTCTGGGGGCAGCCTCAGAAATGGACCAAAAATATAAACAAAAAATATGGCCACCATGCACTGTCTGTACATGTACAGCTCTAAACTCATAAATGAGCTTTGGCTCCAATGCAGGGCAGGGAGAAAAGGACGGAAAAATGGGTGCTTCTTGTTTCGAGAGCCCTGATAAGCAAATGGGGCTCTCCCAAAAGCTAATAAAGGGTTTCCTGGCCCCAGTAGAGCAAGTGGGGTTAGGGCATTTGAATATTTATTTATTTATTGTAATCTCAGATTACAATAGCCTTTGAACTGGCTTAAAATTTAAATGATGGGCTGTACTAATAAGGCAGCATAATATAAACAATAATGGTGACTCCTATAAGTTTCCTAGCAGCAGGAACTGCTGGGAAGGGAGCAAAGGGCATCAGAGAGAGCCCAGGAACTAACTGGCTACTGAGGTGGGGAGGAATGGGCTGCTATAAAAGAGGCTGCACCCTGTGAGCTGGGATGAGTCCAGCCGAGAAATAGAGGAGGAGACTACTTTTATGAGGGCTGCATGAGCCAGTAGGCTAGCCTGTATGCAGATAGGCCCCTCCGATCCCAAGTCTCTTTAGGCAGTGTGCCGACAAGTTTTTTTTATCCAAGCTGGAATGTAATTGGACTGCTACTCTGTTCTCCCGTGGGAAGGTGTTTGAACTGTGTCCAGCTGGTAATAGAAATCAGTGGGCTGGCCAGAGACTGTAAGGAAGCTCAAATGGACTGCAGTTCCAGTGGAAGTGTGTGCCTTGCGAGCAGCCCTGGGTAACCACGAGCTTGGGTGGTCCCATTTGGTGATGACGAAGGGCCTGAGTGGTGAAGACAATGAAAGGCCCGTGATAGGTGAAGCTGAGGAAAGGCCCTGGGGTGAAGATGAGAAAGGTCTGTCACGGGTGAAGAATACAACACCTGCTTGAGGTCTCCAGTCTGCAGTGTTGCTCCCTAGAGACTGTCTGCTGTAATCAGAGCGGTACCGCCCAGCCTTATCCTTTTCACAGCACCCCCTGAAGTCTTCAGAAAAACGATGTGCACCTCTGGGTTGCAGCCAAGAGGAGTTCTTTTCAAAGTTAGTCAGCTAGGTATAAGGGGGTGTAGTACTGGGCAGGACTTGTTTAATCTGCAGGAAAAGCCCACGCAAAAGATTATTAAAAATATTGGGTTTACACCTGTCTGCCAACTATTTGGTGGCCCCTTATCCAATTTTCCTTTTAAAGTTCAAAAGGCTGTTGTTGCCCCTGTATCTCAAATTACCTTCAACCTTATGTCATCTGGTTGGCCATCAGCAACCTGGTAAGGTACCCACTGCATAAGACATTAAATACCCCTACGGCTGGGGGGGGACCGGGTGCACACATGGGGTGGTACTGGGACTTTGTGAGGGACAACTGTTGACAACAAAAGTGTTAGTTTTTATGCTGTGTTATTCCCCTTTTTTCCTCTCCCCTGTAATAAATAGTAGGTTGGTTCATGTTATAATACTGTTTCATGGTTATTGCTTTGTGTGTATTGATACTGTGTGGGGACAATTTAACAGTGTGTATGGGAGGGAAACTAATATTTGTTCCTGAGGGAAGGTTAGGTTCACATTGAGTAGCCTTTATATACCCTCACCCCAGGCAGAGGCACCAAAATCTGTTCTTGGTAGTCAGTTTGTATACTGCACCCAAAAGAACCCAGGGCAACCCCAAGGTAGGTCGGTGTGTGAGGGGGCGCTAGGTGTGCACAACAGTAGGACCCCCCACACACACCTCACTTCCTGTTATGCTGGCAACCTCAGTTCAGAAATGGATGTAGGTTGCTTGTAGCTGGCCGGAGATGGGAGTATTGCACATCCCCAGGACAGCTCTCCTCCCTCGGGTAGGGAGGTTACAGCATGCCACTGTTTGGCTGCCATATATACTGAAAGTCTGATAGTCTGAGTAAGAAATAATATATTATGCCCCAGAAGAAGCCACATATGGTGAAACATCTGGGCTCTAATAAATTAAGTTACCTCAGATATTAACTGTTGGGTTTATACCTGTCTTCCAACTATTTTGGGGCCCCTCATCCACTTTTCCTGTTCAAGTTTGAAAGACTGTTGTTCCCCCTGTATCTTGAATTGTCTTCAACCTTATGTCCTCTGGTAGGCCACCAGCAACCCGGTAAGGTACCCACCACAATAGACATTAACTACCACCATGGCTGTGGGTGGGGGGACAGGTGCACCCATGGGGTGGGACTGGGACTTTGTGAGGGACAACTGTTGACAACAAAAGTGTTTGTTTTTATGCTGTGTTATTCCCCCTTTTCCCCTCCTCTATAATAAATAGTAGGTTGGTTCACTTTATAATAATGTTTCATGGTTATTGCTTTGTGTGTATTGGTACTGTGTGTGGAGAATTTAACAGTGTGTGTGGGAGGGAAACTAATATTTGTTTCTGAGAGGAGGTTAGGGTCATGTTGAGTAGTCTTATCTATCCCCATCCCAGCTGGAGGCTCCAAAACCTGTTCCTGGTAGTCTGTTTGTATACTGCACCCAAAAGAACCCAGACTAACCCCAAGGTAGGTCGTTGTGTGAGGGGGCGCTGGGTACACACAACAGAAGGTCCCCCTCCCTACACCTCACCTCCTGTTATGCTGGCAACCTCGGTTCAGAAATGGATGCAGGTTGCTCAGGGGAAGGAGGATTGCACATCCCCAGGACAACTCTCCTCCCTCAGGTAGGGAGGTTACAGCATGCCACTGTTTGGCTGCTATATATATTGAACGTCTGTTAGTCTGAGTAGGACATACTATATTATCCTCAGAAAAAGCCAAATATGGTGAAACATCGTGGCTCTAATAAATTAAGATACCTCAGATATTAACAGTCTGAAGTTTTTTGTGTGTCTCCCCCACTTCTGTTTGAATGAGAGAGTATCCAGCGATTCCCTTGGAAGCAAAAACATGTACTGGGAAGGCCTGTACCATCTTTATGATGACTGTCTCTGCTGGAAGCTTGTTCCATAGGGTCACCTCCCTACAGGAGAAGAAGTGCTTTCTAACATCACAAGAACAAAAAAACTGCACTGACGGAGATATAAAGAAATTTAGCGCATGAGACAAAATGACAAAGTTAACGTGCCATTTTAATAAAGTGCCCACCAAAGAATGACTGAAAACCTGAGAAATACTCTAGACCTGGGGTGTTTATCAGGGTGCTCAGTCATTGTTTGGTGAGAACTTTAATAAAATGGCTCTTTAGCTTTGTCACGTTGCCTGGTGCACTACCTTTTAATAGCTCAGTGTGCTCACAGTCTCTTTGCTCTTGTTGCATGCTGGTTGGCTGCCTTTCTGTGCACTGGGTGGGGGTGGGGGTCTGTGTGTGCTGACATTTTTGCTGATTCCTTCCTATCATTACTCCTGAACTTACTGCCTCTGAGCTTCAGGGAGCTTCATATGTCCTC
The DNA here is from genome assembly GCA_016271365.2 of Neoceratodus forsteri. Lineage (NCBI taxonomy): Eukaryota > Metazoa > Chordata > Ceratodontiformes > Ceratodontidae > Neoceratodus > Neoceratodus forsteri. Next base: position 1,501,296,299 of record CM057450.1, on the reverse strand, counting down.
CTGGAGGACACCAGATCAAACATCTCTGTCTGTTTGCTCTTGTGGATGCCCTTGAGTATGGGCAAGACTGAGAGCGTGTCCTCTCTCAGCCTCCTTTTTGCCAGCATGAACAGGTGAAGGACCACCGCCTCTCTTCCTAGCTTTTTTCTTCCACACTCCCAATCGTTTTGTTGCCTTTTTGTTGCACACTTTTGATTGCCTCAATATCCATTTTGTATTGAGGAGCCTTGAACAGCACATAGTTCTCCAGGTGCATATCAACACCCACACACAGCCTGGACAATTGTATGAACCGGTTTATGGGAAGGGGAATGTTGGCCAGGACACCGGGGAATGTCCCCTACACTTTTGCGAAGAGTGCCCTGGGTTCTTTACTTCCACCTGGACACCACCCACCAGGACAGCACCAGGATGGGTAGAAGGGACCTCGGTTTAACGTCTCATCCAAAGGTCGACACACCCCAGCAGTACAGCAACCCCCTAATACTGCACTCGGATGCCAGTGTTTTAGGTGCAGGTCCAATCCTGGTGTGGGGCGAGAACCCATGACCTTCCGGACCAGAGGCGGATGTGCTACCAGATGAGCCACGCTGACACCTAAATCACTATCACTTTCCCTTTCCCTGCTGATCACCCCACTTTTGCTGTACCCCAACTTTCTGCCAGCTATATTGACAGCAGCCACACACTGCTTGTTATGTTTCAGCCTCTTGTCTGGTGTAAACCCTGAGTCACTGCAGTCCACTACAGCAAGAGGAGCCCACACAAAGTGTAGTTCCTACCAAAACATGGCAACAAAGAGACCATTGTAATTCAGTGGTAGAAACATGTCCAAATCGTTATAACTGTTTGTACAAATCCAGGTCAGATAGGAAGAGTGGATTTGTAGCAATAATTGCAAAAACAGAGCTGTACTGTAAACCCAATTCCATTAGGGATTTTCTGTCTTTTGAACATTTGGCTGTTGAAATGGCTAATTTTATTTACCTACTGTAGCTGTTGTGTACAGGCCTCCTGGTTGCAGTTCAATATTACTTTCTTAATTTTTAACTTTTTATCTCTGACATTTAGAGACGAGACTCATACTGTGGTCTTTGGAGATTTTAGTTATCATATTCGCTCTGTCTGACAGCCAGTCCAGGGAATTTCTGGATCTTCTAGATTAGCATGACTTTGAACAATTTGTTATTCTTACCATCTATAGAGCTAGTGATTATGTAATTATGGCCAGGAAAGACATGTGGAGCTAGCATGTTTCCAGTTGCTTGGGGTGGTACCATTTTTATTTATTATTTATTTATTTGACAATTGGTGACCAGGAGCGGCACGCTGAGCTGAGGCTAGTTTCCAGGCGTGACCATTGGGCTAAAGGAACAGGAGATACAGCAAGAACTTCCCAGTTACAATACTAGCTACAAAATAACATGTAGTCAATAACATGCAGTCAAAGTACAATAATAATACAGTTACAAGTGCAAAATAAAGCAGCATGGCACAGTGAACAGTAATAATGTACCAACAGATGTACCAACATGTGGGATAAGTACAGCCATAAATATCAGTACGAAGAGTATAATCAAATAATCAGCTGTAAAACAGTAGTCAATATGAAAAGAGCAGTATGTAATAAATATTATATCAACAGTAAAATAGCAAGATCAGGCCCGATGGGGTGACAGGGCAGCATACAAGAAGAAATCAGGAACAAAGCAAAAGGGAAGGAGCTCCAAACAGCCAATACAGGGCAGGTGGGCAAGACCAGAGGGTACAACTTGCCATTGGGCAGACAGACTATTCTGAGGGAGGGAAGCAGACACAGGTAGTATGAGACAGATCGTGGCTTGTTTCTTTGGAGACCAGTATGAGGTAGAAGACTGAAATAGTGGAGGGAGGAAGTTCGAGAGGGCATGGAGTCTCCAAGAGAAAGACACTTGTCCCACTGTGATATCTAGTCATAAGGAAGGTGTGAGGTGCTAATTGATTGCACTGAAAGAACAACTCTCTATTGTACTGGAAAGCTGAAAAATACTAGATATACACCAATTACGTTTTAACTTTATTGTTTGGTAGTTTTTTTATGTTTCCCTGTTATTGGTCTACTAAATATTGTAGATAATGCAGCAATTATTTCACTGAGTCTTTCAAAATGTATCTGACTCTCCCCTGCTAACCACACCATTGCTGTTTGTGATGACATCACAGTCTGCTGTCATGGTGAGCACTGTGATGTCATAAACGAAGGCACAGTGAGGTTAACAGGGGAGAGGCAAATGTTTTTAAGGGAAGAGGCAAATGTTTTCAAATGTTTTCTATACAAACTTTTAGATGTACTAAGATGTGATGTAAATCATGGAAAGCAGCACTGAGAATGAAAACAATGTATTCTCTAGTAAATTGTGACAGCTGTCTGAAACATGTTATTTATGAAGGCACATGCTGAAGCGCAGAGTTGCTTTTTAAATGTTTGCTGAAAAAAATTGGAAATTGTCGCAAATGCCTCAGTATGTATAAGAATAGGACACACACATCCTGATTTGCGTGGACACAGCACGCGTCCAAAATACGGATGCAGGTGCTGCATCTGGCACTTTGAAAATCCCTCCCCACAGAGTTTAAGTATTGAAAGTACTGAAGTGTTTAGAATGCTTAATACTAGTATACCTACCATGTCTGGCACCATCAGAAGGGTCAGTAAAGGTTTTCCAGTTTTCTTATTTTAACCTTTTGTTTGAATCATCACTCCAAGATTGTGTCTTATTTGTTATGTGGTCTCCATTTGGCCAGTACATTGCAGCACTGTCACTAGTCCCCTTCCCTCATTTAGTCCCCATTTCTTTCTATAAGCGTTCACAGGTCACCTTCAGCAATCACTGCATGACATTTTGTGTCAGGAAAGTCTGGCTCACCCTCCCCCCCCTCCCCAAGTACATCTGGTCCAAGTCCCTTTCGATCACTGAACAAGGAAGCTCTACCAAGTGACCTGGCGGCAACTGACTGGTTCCTCATGCTGACCATCCCAGACATTGATATGGCCCTCTACCTTTCTCACTCAATATTTACTTCTGTCTGGGACAAGCATGCTCACATCAGGAAAACCAGGATTAAATCCTTTCACCTCCCCTGGATCACCTTCAGTCTCATCGTCTTCTACAAAACACGTGCCTGGGCCAGGTATAATTTATCCCGCTCCCTGTTGGATGTCCGCTCCTACAGGGTGCTTAAGAACTCTTGCACTAAGATTGTTTATACTACTAAATTCCTCTACTTTAAGGCCAGCCTACAGTATAATCTTAATTGCCCAGTCAAATTTTGGAAGGTGATTCACTCCTTTTTTGACCCCCAGCCCAGTTCTTGCCCTCTGTCCTCACGAATAATAGCTCACCAGTCTCTGACTTTCCTTCTGTTGCTGCTCACTTCAATGAATTTTTTTACCACTTGTGCTCTCCTCCTCCCACCCCATGGCTTCACTCCTATGCCCCTTCTCTTCCCTCATCCCTCCTCCTTACCTCACCTCACCTCACCTCCCCCCAGGGTTTGATTCTCCCCTGTCACTCCCCAGGAGACCTTGTTTGCCCTTCTCTCACTCAACCCTTCCAAATCTAGCTGGATTGCTTGGATCCTAAACTTTTCCGTCTGTCAGCTCCTGCCATTGCCTTCCCCCTTACTCACCTCTTAAATCTCTTCTTCACCTTTTGCACAATCTCTCAGTCTTGGAAGATTGCCAAGGTTTTCCCCTTCACAAAGGGGGTGATCTCTCCACTCCTGGCAACTTCTGTCCTATCTGCCGCCTCCTTTCTGTTGCAAAGCTGCAGGAGAAACTAGCTTACTCATGGCTTGCCAACTTCCTCTACTTCTCCAGCTTCCTTTCCCCCTTCCAGTCTAACTTCAGGAAGGATCATTCCACCATCTCCTCCCTATTTAGCGTCACTGACTCCATCATCTCCGTGATGAATCAGCGGAACATCACGCGGCCATTTTCATTGATCTGGCCAAAGCCTTTGATTCAGTGCCTCACTCTTTCCTCCTGGATAAGCTGCACTCTACCAGCCTTTCAACCTCCACTGTCAACTGGTTCCATTCCTACCTCTCAGACTGTCAACAATCGGTACAAATTGAGGCACCATCTCCCCAACCCACCCTATCCAGGTTGGTCCCATCTTCTTCTCCATTTTCCAAAATGACCTCCCCTCCACCAGTGCCAACTTGCATATTCACACGTATGCAGATGACACAGTTCTCTACACCTCTAGTCCCTTGACTGCATCTCTGGAAGTCTCACTTCAGCAGGACTTTCACAATGTTCTGTGCTGATGTCACTGCAACCAACTTCAGTTCAACACAAAAATGGTGTTCATGACCTTTTGTACCAGCCAGAAGCTGGCACAGCTTGCCCCCTTCTTGTTTTCTCCAACCTGGATGGCACACTGCTTGGAGTAGTCCCAGCTTTTAAGTAACTCGGTGTGTGGTTAGATAGCAGGCTTGACTTCTCTGCCTACATTGTTGCCATCCATGCAAAACTCCGCCCAAAACTTGATGCCCTGTACTGCAGTAAGGATTGCCTTTCTCCCCAGCTCCACTGGGAGCTGGGTGCCAAAATGGTTCTCCCAGTTTTTGACTATGCTGATGTGGTTTATGGCACTGCCCCTCCACCTCCCTTGCCAGACTGGACACCCTCTGCAATGCCTTCTGCCTCTTTGCTACCAAATCACTCTCTCATATTCACCACTGCTCCCTTTACTTGTCCCTATCCATCCTCCCTTGCTCCTCATGTCACCACTCCCACTGTGCTTCCCTAATCCCTAAATACTGGTTTGGGTCCCTTCCCATATAACTATCCCATCTCCTCTCCCCATCCCCTCTGCCTCCTACTCCCTGCACTCAAGAGACCCATGCACATTCTCCCGTCCCCATCCACACTCCTCAGCTGGGAAATCTGCTTTCTCATACTGCCCTCCCTCCCTCTGGAACAAGCTGCTCCTCTCCATCCATCTATCCCTCTCCCTTCCCTCCATTAGATGCCAGCTAAAACTCTTCCCTCCCTCTGCTCCTCCCAACCCTCCTCCTGAACCATTCCTTACTCTTGCCTCTCAGGGGCGTTATTTAGAGGTTGCCAGAGGTCGCACTTTTGACCCCTATTAATATTTTATGACCCCTATATTCTGTTTCAACCCCTGTACTGTGGCTGCTTGTGTTGGCTGGTTCCTGGCTCACATTTCTTCCTTGCTTTTTTTTTTGTTTTGTTATTGTTTCCCATGGCTCACATTTCTTCCTCTGTCTTTTTTTATGTTTGTTCAGGTGCCACCACCCCATGGAACCCCTCCCCAACCCCGACCAGCATAGGCACCAAAACTCTGTCAGTGACCAGCCCCTTGGAATCTCTATTTCTGCCGTGACCCACCCTGCCTCATGGAACAAAAGAGATGCCTAATTCAAACAGTTACAACTAAAAGCAGAGAAGTGTGAATGGAACTAGGCAGCTTAGGAACAGTTAGCTTTAGGAGCTGCTTAATGGCAGGGCTGGCAGACAGCTGTTTCCAGAAGTGTTAACTGCAACCTGCCTGCCCTGCCATTAACCAGCCCCCAATGCTAAGGATTCCCATTCCTGAACACTGCCTAGTTCACTTCACACCTCTGCTTTTGGGGGACTTTGTAGGTGTTTGAATTGCCCATCATTGGCTTCTCCATGTCTGCTGAAGACAATGGGGAAACACAAGAAGCCAGGCTAGCAAGGAAGGTATAAAAGAAGGACGGGGTCCATATAGCCATGTCTCAAGCTTGCTAGCTGCCTGACTTTTGTTTGGTTGCTGCTGTGGTGTTGTTGCTGCTGCCCTGTTGCAAGCTGCGGTAATGTGTCAGTGGTTGCCTTTGCTCTGTCATTCATGTCTGTTTTCTTTCCTCAGTCTGTGGTGACCATTATGGTCTCGTTGCCCACTGGACCGTTAGCCTGAGCCTGCCTGCACGTACAAAATTCCTGTTCAGTGAGCCCAAGGTAAGTAAATCTTAATCTGGGCTCTGAGTGATAGAAGCGCAGATCCTAATAAAATAAAACATTTGTGCAGTAACCTATGCTATGTACTATGCTAAGTTCTAACATGGGGATTATGTTTGCTGCAGATCTTACGAGCACTGGAGGGCAGGGGGTAGATCAGCTACCATCAACAACATTAGATTCCACTCTCCTCTGACCACTCTAAGAACTGTGGTCTGGATAAAAGCATTGTCTGGAATTAAGGTTTCACTTCTGTCTGCATAGCTAAAATTCTTTGGTTGTACTCGTTGGCTGGTTATACTATTCCGCACTGTTGCTACTTTGTTTATGCTGTGTTACTTTTCCCAGCTGTTGACAAGCTGTATTCTAATAGGTTCAAACAGGCAAGCACCTCGAAAAGTACAGATCTGTAGGGGCTGCTAACCTGCCACTTACATGACAGAATGAGAACCACAAACTGCAGCACACCAAATCAAAAATAAGGACGTTAGTCAAATTTATATGTTTTTAGCCATCTGAGTCAAATTTTTATTCAAAGCCTGAAAAAGCAATGCTGTGCCCCAGCACTTTGAGTCTACTACGAGACTCTTTGCCCCATAGTAGCCACAAAGCGCTGGGGTACAGCGTTCCTTTTCCAGGCTTTAAATAAAAATTTGGCTTGGATGGCTAAAAACGTATAAATTTGACTGACGTCCTTAATTTTGGTTTGGTGTGCTGCAGTTTGTAGTTCTTGTGCTTTAATCTGGTTTCAATGAGCACCTGTCCCGCTCCTATAAACTCTATGAGCGCGAGTATTTTCTGTGAATTTTCACTTACATGACAGACTGGCTAATATGGCTCACACCTTTACATAAAAACATTTCAGATGGCCAGTTATAGTTTTAAAAAGAAACCCAAGAAAATCATTAAATGCCCTCTGTATTTGGTATTAAACATGCCAGTGTGAAAAGATTTTATAAACGTGGAGCAAATATAGCTATCTTTTAAACAAAATTTAACTGGTTGAATCTTGCATATGACATTTCTCTATGAATTAATTTCTGAACTCCACTGGACTAATTGGTGTCTTATTCATTAAAGTGCTTTAGTATAAAAAAAGAAATGCAGCAATTGCTGTATGAATGCAAATGTAGAGAATAACCTTCCTCCAGTGCTGGCTAAATAGAAATCTGACTTTATAAAATTGCAAAATGTTTTTTTTTTAACTGAAATAGAAAAAGTGCAACACAAGCTCCTTTTAGAAAGATGTCAAAGCAAACTGCCAAACCCCATATCACTTTCCTTTGTTGCCTCTCTTTCATACAAGAAAGCATCCAGCGCACTACTGGCTGACCCATGTAATGGGGTGCATTCAGTGCACATTACATAACTCAGTCAGTAGGTTTACAAACGTGACAGACAGTATACTTACTGTTGTTGTAACTCAAGTTAAAAATTATGATGAAAATAAATACCCAATCACATACAGTAATTCAGTAAGCAAGTGTGGTATGCTATATGCCACACAGAAACATTGCAAGTAGGAGGCTGTGGTTGCCTTTGACTTCTCCAACTAGCCCCTGATCCAAGCACACATGACTTGGTAGTAGAGTTCTGTGAACCTCTCAGGTTCTGACTTAAATGTTTCTCATGCAATCTAACAAAGTTCAGATAGTTTGTTTTGAGTTTGTTTATTCGATATGAAAAGTGGCCCCTTTCAGTTACCTGCTTTTAACAGCATTATGAACAGGGAAAAGATAGAAGAAGAACAGAGCCCCCACATCCTGACTCCCAATTCCTTATCCTCATACTGTATTTTCAAATACTTGGAGCCTTCATGTCCTTCTAAATGCAGCTGCTTGATTGCTGCCAGTCCTAAAAGGGGGATCATAACCTGGACAGTCCATTGATGCCTTGCTGCTGCCTTCTCTACCCCCAATCTGCCACTGCCTGTCCTAGCAGGCTGGGTCTCTATACTGCTACCAATGCTGTTACCACTTTCAGTGTACCCCCTTATTGCTCCTGGCTGTGCTGCATGCTCTGACAGGGGTGTGGAATATGAATAGCATTTACTATTTATCATTGACCCCTATTCAAATGTAAGCCCAACGTACCACTGCCTGTTCTATGAGGTTGGGTTGAGCCTGGCTCCCAGTAACTCGACAAACAAATAAGAGGAAGTCTTTCTTTACTCAAAGAGTGGTTGAGTGTGGAATTGGTTATCAAAGTCCGTAGTGTACAGCAAAGATATAAACACTTTTAAGAAACCGTTTACCAACATAATCCTAAAAAGTGCTTAAAATTCAACAACTGAATAGTGGGGACAGCCCAGACAAGCTCCATTACCTTCCTTTGCCTGCTGAATGAAGTATCAGCCAAACTATTAATTCCACATCAGCCATTGCTTTGCACAAGACAGTGCCCTGAACATTGTAAGTACAGTATATCAGAACTGTTTAGTGAGTCTCTGAGCACAGGAGACGTCCCAGAAGACTGGAGAAGGGCTCATGTGATCCCGCTCCACAAGAGTGGTAGCAGGGAGGAGGCAGGGAATTACAGACCAGTCAGTCTTACCTCAGTAGTGGACAAGATTATGGAGACACTCCTTAAGGAAAGGATAGTGCAACACCTGGAATCCATAGGAGCACAGGATCCAAGACAGCTTGGGTTTACAAAAGGAAGGTCCTGTCAAACTAATCTCATAGATTTCTTTGACTGGGTAACCAGAGTGGAGGACCAAGGGGGAGCAGTTGATGTTGCCTACCTTGACTTCAACAAAGCTTTGATACTGTTCCACATAGAAGATTGATTAATAAGCTGGGTAGGCTCAGGGTGGGTCAGACATTGGTCAACTGGGTGGCAAACTGGTTGATGGGCAGAAAACAGAGAGTGGTGGTAAACAGTATACAGTCAGAAGAGATGCAAGTCAAAAGTGGGGTACCTCAGGGATCAGTCCTGGGGCCAGTCCTCTTCAATATCTTCAACAGTGACATTGCAGATGGACTAGAGGGTAAGGTTTGTCTGTTTGCAGATGACACCAAGATCTGCAACAGAGTAGATGATTCAGATGGTGTGGGCAGAATGAGAAGAGATCTGGCTAAACTAGCAAAATGGCCAGAAGAGTGGCAACTGGGGTTTAATGCAAAGAACTGCAAGATCATGCACATAGGAAGAGAAACCCTGAAGCCACCTATTGGCTGGGAGGAAGATTGCTGGCAGTCACAAGGGAAGAAAGAGACTTGGGCATCATCATCATCACCGATGGCTTGAAATCATCCAAGCAGACCTCTAAAGCAGTAGGTAAGGCTAGAGGGATGTTGGGGTGTAATAGTAGGGGTATCACAAGTCGTAAGAGGGAGGTAATAATCCCTCTTTAAAAGACACTGGTTAGGCCCCATCTGGAGTACTGCGTGCAGTACTGGAGGCCACACCTTCCCAAGGACATTAACCAAATTGAGGCAGTCCAGAGAAGGGCAACCAAAATGGTGCAGGGACTGCATCAGAAAACATATGAGGACAGATTAACTGAACTCAATATGTATACCCTAGAGCAAAGGAGGGAGAGAGGTGATATGATTGAAACATTCAAACACCTTAAGGGCATTAACAAGGTGAAAGAGTCTAACATGTTTCAATATAAGAAAAACAGCAGGACAAGATGACACAGCATGAGATTAGAGGGGAGGCTGATTAAGAGGTAATGTGAGGAAGTTCTTTTTCACAGAAAGGGTGGTGGATGCATGAAATGGCCTACCTCAGGAAGTGGTGGATATGAATACAGTGCAAGGCTTCAAACAGGCATGGGATAGGCATAAGGGAGCAATACAGATGAGTATGAATAGATAGGCCATTGACAGAGCAAAGGCCTATGGCATATTCATAAGGTAGAAAAAGAAATGGTCAGACTGGATGGGCCTTTTGGTCCTTATCTGCCATCAAATTCTATGTTTCTATGTTTCTTTCATAGCTGCCCTTCAAAATTCTTTATAATGTATGGGGGGCCCTTATTACTAACTGAAATCAAGCAGATTACAACCTTGTTATGCCATCATTATGACATTACTCTGTTGTTAACCCTTCTTGAGTATGTCACGTCAATGGTATAACAAAATGGAATGCTCACAACATTCAATGTTCTGCTTTGAGAAAAATATTTAAAATGTTCGTATTAAATTAATTGATTTGCACCAGGCTGTACCGATGAATAGTGTTGCGAAGAACACACAATAAATATTGTTGAGGAATCTTCCAGTATTATTTACAGCTGCTTAAGGTTAGAATTACTCAGAATAGTAATTCAATCCGTGATCACACAATCTTGGTAGCCCATACACTATAAAATATAATGTATGGCCTTTGGTTAATAACCACGCTGAAAACACTTCTCGAGGTTGCCATGACATCCGAAAACCTCTTGAGGTTTACAATGATATAATGGCAACCTCTTGAAGTGTTTACAGTGTGGTTATTAACTGAAGACCATACATTATCCTCTGTATTATATATTGTACTAACATTCAGCAAGCCAGCTATGCAAGAGGGAGTGTCAAAGATCTGAAGGTCTGGGTTCTGGTTCCAGTCTAGAACTTCAAACAGTGCCCCAGGGTTCTAATTATTTTTAGAATTTGAACCCTATTTTTAAGTAGGGTTGCAAACAGAGAAGATGACATTGTAATACAGATAATGAAACAGAGGACAAAACCAAAGAAAATCTGCCTTAAGTATAAGAGGAAAGAGAGGATGTGAGAGATGACTGTGGCCATGTTTACTTGTGGCTTCTTATCTTTGTTAGCACAGTGGCCACCTACAGCACCAAGCAGATGAGTAGCATAAGACAGGAAAGAAAAGGCAGAGTCAATGATTACCTTTATTCGTTCCAGAAAAATTGTTCATCCACACATTGATCAGTTTTTACTTTTTCTTGTAGTACATGACATGAATACATGGATTTGTTGGGTAAAACATGTTTGTGACTTCTGCTGTGCTGCTACAGTTTGTAATGCCATGTTTATGATTTGTCTGTGCTACTCTGATGCCTGGATTACAGTGAATACAATACTATTTGTCATTTTTTTTATTCAGAATTTATTTGCACAGGACATCCTAAATGAGAAGCAATATTTAATGTACAGTGGGGTCCTGCATCTCAGTGGGTAAACTTGGAAATGTTTCGGTGGGGAGGAACTTCTCAGTCTTGATTTCAAGGTGGTGGAATTCTCCTACAGTAGTCAACACAGAAAGGGAAAAGGGGAAATTGTTTAACCAGGAAAGGGACACTAAGCCAGAGCTTGTTTCCAGGTGTGACCTGGGAGCACAAGGAAGTTAAATGACTTGCTCAGGATCACACAGTATACAAGTGGGGGCTGATGGGATTCAAAACCAGGTCTCCAGGTTTGCAGCTCACAGCCCTTAACCACCATGCTATACTGCCTCCTAACACAGAAAGATAACAGGTGGTGGAACTGGCATACAGTGGAACTGAGTTCCAGTGGGCTTCTGCCCAACTAACTCCTGCTGCCCCCCTTGCACATGGAAGGACAGAAGCATAGGTGTAGTACAGTGATGAGCTGGTGATTATCCAGCAGTAAACTATTGCCTACTGTAAGCTGGGATTCAAAGCATGATCTCTTGGTTTTGGCTCTAACCACTAGATCACACTACCGTTTCTAATCAAACCAAATACTGCTGAAGTATTTGTATTCAGTTTGGGTGTGTCAGATACCGAGTTTGCTTAGAACACTTAAACATTTGCTTGCAAAATGTAAACCAGGTATTGTGAAAATGCCAGCTAAACAAGGCATGCCATAGGGATAGCGCCAGTAATACAGTATGTAATACATTTACTGTACCCAAACAACAGCTCTGCAACTCCTCCATACTAAATACCCATTAGGGGAAGCTCATGCTTAACATGGGACTTGTACACTGGCCATGGGGGGGTGATGCAGTGAATCACTGAAACACAGCTCCACTCTATAATCTCTGCTTTACACTCTGTGGCATGGAATCAGTGCTGTCAGGGGCAGCTCAAGTAATAGATTTAAACAAGCACCATCAGGGACATACTCTGACCATGGGGGGGGGGAGATCGAAGCCCAATGAATCAGTGAAACACAGCTTCACTCTACAATCTTGGCTCTATACCCTGTGGCATAGCACTAGTGCCATTAGGAACAACTCAAGTTTTGCACATGCTTCACAAGGGACTTGTGCGCTGGTTATGGGGGTGGAGCTGGGGGGGGGTTGAAGCACAGTGAATCATAAGGCATGTTTACATCGCCAACTTTACAGCGCATCAACCCATATGTACAGGTTTATTGGCTGCAAAGTCAGCTTTGTAGATATTTTGGAGTGCTGTGAGTGCACTGTAGATCCTTATTTTGCTGCGAGTCAAGTGTGGCGACCAGTATCAGAGACAGCGCATTAACCTGTGTGGTAAATGCTTTGCTGTGCTCGCTACTTTGCAAGGCCTTCTTCTTCAGCCTCGTCCACTCCAAGTATAGCCCCACTGTGGTGTGACCTGCAGCGCTGCAAGGGCAGGATGTGTAAACTGATTATTGCTGTTGGAGCAGACAGCACAGCAGAAAGGGAGTGGTGCGCATGCGAGAGCACTTGCAGCGGTGTAAACATGGCTTTTGAAAGACAGCTCCACCCTATCATCTCTGCTTTGTACCCTGTGGCATAGCACTAATGCTATCAGGAGCAGCTCACATTTTAGCAAGCTTCACAAGGCACTAGTGCACTGGTTATGTGGGTGGGTTTGGTGGCTCTGAAGCACGTGGCATGGCACTAATGCCAACAGGGGCAGCTCCCTTAATTTGTTTGCATCAACTTCACCAGGGACTAGTGCTCTGGCCATGGGTGGATGGTTGTATGTGAAGGACAGTGAATCACTGAAATACTGCTTCACCCTTCACTCTTTGCTTTATAGCCAGTGGCATGGCACTAGTGTCATGAGAGGCCACTTAAGTAATACATTTACATAAGCATTATCAGGGATTGATTCACTAGGGACTAGAGCACTGGAAGTGTGTGTGAGTGTGTGTGTGTCTGGTGTGGGGCTGAAACACAATGAATCACTGAAACATGATTCTACCCTACAATCTCTGCTTTATACCATATGGTATGCCACTAGGTCCAACAGAGGCAGCTCACATAATTTCAGAACATGAACTCACCAGGGAGAGTGCACTGCTCTTCTGTGTGTGTGAGTGTGAGTGTGTGATTGTGTGTGTGTGTTGTTTCAAGCACAGTGAATCACAGAAAGACAGCTTCACCCTTCCATCTGTGCTTTATAAGATGTGACGTGGCATTGGCGCCATCAGTGGTAGTACGCTTAATTTGTTTACAAGAGCTTCACCGGTGTCTAAGCACTGGCCATGAGCTGGGGGGAGGGTGATGAAGAATACAGAGCATAGAGTGACTAATAATCTTGAAAAACAAATACTTGATAAAAGTTGGTTGCCTTATATAAAGCTGCAAGATATTTGTGTTTGTGTTTTTGTTTGTTCGGGGTGTTGGTACTGCCAAAATGTCATTAAAATAAAATGTGCAGACTTGTTGGTTGAAAATGGTTCAGTTCCATCGATGTCTGGGTGCTGACAGAATGGCTTTACGAGAGTGTGGCTATTACATTTTATTTCACTTCCCTGCTGTTGTGCACCAGTCTCTGGGTTTAACTATTAAAACAATAAGTAAATTACTGCAAATGAACAAAGTCATTCTGTTGTGCTCAGTCTTTTTATTTCAGTATTGGCAGTATTGACTGGGGCATAGTTAATGTTTCTTTTTGTCCCTTTCAATTTTTTTCTTTGTATTTGCTTTTTGCTTGAATTTAAGCAGTCAGAATCTGCAGCCTGTTAACATACTTTAGAAAGCTACTGCAAACCATTGAATCCAACCCCAATGTAAAACTTGGAAGTTTAAGTGAGTTTTATTGTCTGTTGGTGGGGGGCAGGAACAGTAGCTTCAGTTACCACACTGTTAAAAAAATTACAGTTGTCTACATGTATGGGTATGAACGTCATACACATATATGTACACAGCTGTAATTCTTTAACAGTGTGGTAAACTCATTTTAAAACTGCACTCTTGGATAGCAAGAAGCCAAAAAGTACACCTATGAAAATATGCATGTTGTGCTGTTTTCTCTCTTATATATTGAGTGGCTGTTTTAAATGTTTCTCTCCTTATTAAGAGTTTTAGTCTAAAACTTTTAGGGAGAGAAACATTTAAAACACTCATTCACTATATTCATGTTTTGCTATTTCTTTCTTACATATTATATATCTATATATATATATATATATATATATAGATATATGACAGAAATAGTAAAACATGCATAACTCAGTGATCCGAGCAATACAAAGCAGTATGTAGTGTGAAGAGTATGCAGGGAAAGCGGGGAAAAAGCATGTCTTGTGACAGGCCAGATGTTTCTAAATAAAACACATGCTGATTCCCTATTAGACATTGTTTTTTATTGTTTCTGAAATACTTATTTCTTTGGGGGGTCCATAAGAAAATAGCTACGGCACCATGCTTGTTTAGGTTTACCACCGTGATTTTTTGCAGGACAGTATGTGACCTCAGCCAATGCAACTGATTTGTTTACTCTAAATGATCTTCATTAAAACTAAGTGTTGTAGTTTTCTAGTTGTTTATAATGTTTCTTATCATTTTAAAGTATTTTAGTTAAGCTAATATAGTTGCCTGCCACATTTAGAGAAAAGTTGCCATCCGCCACTTGGGACAGGGGAGGGGAGATTTGGGTGCTCTTGGTGGTGGATGGTGTCACTGGCCACCAGAGAGAACCATTGCAGGGATTAGGAGAGGGAGGATTATGCCAGTGTACACCAGCCATGTGGAGCCATGATATCCACTACTCCTACACCCCAATCATGCAGCACCAGGCTCCCTCACACACACACACACCCACCACTAGGAGTCAGGTAGTGGCCTGGTCCCACAGGCCTCCCTGGAGAAGAGCAGACCAGTGGACACTTGATCCTCCTCCTCTGGCCAGCCTTCCGATGCATCATACTAATTCCTGAACCTGGGTTGTCTGCTTTGTAACTAGTAGTGCTACCACTGCTTCAACAGCCTGGTCCAACGCAATTATATTGAGAATATAACCATTTACCTTCCTGGGGTTATGTTGCCCCACCACCACCTGTAACACACAGGTGCTACTGGTAGTTTAAAAAAAGAAATACATAACTAAAATATTTTTGCTCAGTATTTACCAATGAAGAGGGGGAGGTAACTTAAACAAACAGTAGAAACACTCTGGATACAGAAGTTGATACCAGCCCATTTACAGAAAAAAGGGTTCTGAAAGAACTCTTAAAACTGAAGGTGGACAAAGCAATGGGACCTGATGGGATTCATCCCAGAATTCTAAAAGAACTAAGGGTAGAACTAGTGACACCACTGACTACCCTCTTTAACAAATCATGGGAGGATGGGGTTGTACCCGAGGACTGGAGGAGGGCAGATGTGATTCCCCTTCACAAAAGTGGGAGCAAGGCAGAAGCAGGAAACTACAGACCTGTTAGTTTAACCTCAGTGATAGGGAAAATGATGGAATCACTTCTGAAGGAAAGAATTGTCGAGTACCTAGAGGCCAGAGGGGCACAGGACCCAAGGCAGCGTGGATTCGCAGCGAGAAGGTCATGCCAGACGAATCTGATAGATTACTTTGACAGGGTGACCAAAGTAGTAGATTAGGGAGGGGCTGTGGACATGGCCTACCTAGACTTTAGCAAGGCATTTGACACAGTCCCACACAAAAGATTAATATACAAGTTAGCCAGCCTGGGAGTGGGTCCCAAGATGATAGCCTGGGTAAAGAATTGGCTGGAGAATAGGACACAGAGGGTAATAGTAAATGGAGTCCACTCTGAAGAAAGGGGGTTACTAGTGGGGTACCGCAAGGTTCAGTATTAGGAACGGTCCTCTTCAATGTCTTTATAAGCAACATTGCAGAGGGACTGGAAGGAAAAGTATGTCTCTTTGCAGATGACACAAAGATCTGCAACAGAGTTGATGCACAAGGTGGGGTGGAAAGGCTGAGAAGGGACTTGGCAAGGTTAGAGGAATGGTCAAATGTATGGCAGCTTAGATTCAATGCTAAGAAGAGCAAAGTAATGCACCTGGGAAACAAAAACCCAGGGGAAGAGTACACAGTGGGGGGTGAGATACTAACAACAATAAAAATGGAAAGGGACCTGGGGTTAGTCATATCAGATGACCTAAAGGTGGGCAAGCAATGTGAGGGGGCAGCAAGGAGGGCTGGGGAGATACTGGGATGCATAGGGAGAGGCATCACCAGTAGAAAACAGGAAGTTATTATCCCTCTGTACAGACAGCTGGTGAGACCCCATCTGGAGTACTGCATGCAGTTCTGGGGACCCAGTCTCCGCAAAGACATAGGATGGAAGCTGTCCAGAGGAGGGCAACTAAAATGGTGCAGGGTCTGCACCGGAAGTCATATGAAGAGTCTTAAGGAGCTTAATATGTATAGCCTCGAGGAAAAGAGGGAGGGGGACATGATAGAAACTTTCAGGTACCTCAAGGGAATCAACTGTGACTGAGAGTGCTCGGTAACTGAAACTGCTGCAATCTTTGTTTTAAAGTGCTGATGTGCCTGCACACATTCAGCAGGCTACTGTATGTCCCAGTTCAGTCTTATCTTTTTATGTTCTCACTAGATATGTGTCCTATACCCAAGGTTGGGTAAGACACATGTTATTTTCCTGTGGTGTCATCTCAGCCAGCAGGCTTTTCTCTGTTAGTACCACTTGCAACACAATCATCTACGGTACTCTTGGATCTTCCTAAGACTTCTATCTCCACACTTGTCACTTTTCATGTTTATAAGTAATTCGAAGTGATCTTATTGCTGCACTGGAGCTTTTCATACAGGGATTCTTCTGGATAGCTACTGAGTCATATCCCCAACAGACTGACTACTTGAAATAACACCAACCAATTGTTGTTTTGCTGTTGTATTCTGCAATTTGCCTGAACTTACTGATAGCCTGTGACTGTTGACTATTTAGCAAACATGTCTTTATCTAAGAAAGCCTCAAAGGATCCGAAGCAACTATTGTTACTTTGATTTATTTGCAAGAAAAAGAAGTACAAGAGACAATACAAGTTCAGATTCATGGAAGAAAATAAGACAAGATCAAGATACTGATGCATCAATCCACAAGCCTGATATAGACACTGATGCAGTTTCACATTTTTCTTCTCTGGCCCCAGGCCCTTCATTTCTTTGTACCTCTGAAACCAGTAATACCACATCATCATCATGTACTGTTAATGGGCAGACACGATCACTACAACAATGTTGCACATTCACAACATCTTTGACATCCATGACTGAATGTGGTGAAACAGACAGTTTACCAACTGACATACTATATCAGTTAGTCCGTACCAAGCTCCAGTAAGCCCAAATGTATATTTTCTGTGACAAATTCTCATAAATTCAATGGCAATTACATTACTCATATATTGATTGAATATTCTGTAAAGAGGGATGCTATATATTGCTAGGCATGCAAGCATCTTACTAGCACTCGTACAACACCTGGTGGAGGTGGTCACGAATGTAAAAATTTTCCCTTCGTTAACACTGGTTTTTGTAAATGGGAAAAAATTTGTAGTGTTTTAAAAAAACACTGCGAATCTGAGAAACACAAGTCTTCTGTTGTAGTCCAGTCTGAATTTAGTCATATACAATCATCCTCGTCTCATCAGTCAGTTGCTGGAAGGATTGAAAAATCTAGGGACATTGAAACCAAAGAAAATCACCGCCACATAGAACTTCTTCTGCGCGCTGTCTATTTCTTAGGATACCAAGGTCTTACTTTCAGAGGTGGTGATAAATCTGTGGATTCTGAAGAGAAAGGAAATTTCATTGCATTCCAGGAAAAAATATCTGCCCATGATTCAAAGTTAAAAGACAATGTCTAGACGATATGGTCACTATACCTCTCCAGAATTTCAAAATGATATGATTAATGTAGTTGCAATGCTAATGAGAGGGAAAATCATTAGTAAAGTAACAAAACACTTTTCTATTCTGGTGGATGAAACTAAAGATATTTCTCGCAAGGAGCAGCTTAGCTTTGTCATCCATTTTGTTGACAGTGAAGGTAATATTTTTGAAAAACCACTAGGCTGTCACATGGAAAACTTGATGCTGCTAGTCTGGCCACAGCCATCGATGAAGTATGTAATACTGGTCTACAATGGAAGCGATGTGTGCCACAGTGTTATGATGGAGCCTCAGTGATGAGTGGGTGCTTCAGTTGAGTACATGCAAAGATAAAAAGAAATTGCCCCCAGGCTGTTTATATACACAGTCATGCACATCGCCTGAATCTTGCTTTAGTTCAAGCAATCACCAGTATACCAGAAATGAAAGAAGTTTTCAGTATTTTACAGGCTGTGTATGTGTTCCTTTCTCAAAGTTCCCCAAGACATGAATTGTTTGTTAGAGCACGAAAAGAAGAAGGATTACAAGTTCTTTGAAATTCAGTGACTTACTGGTACTCACTGGTTTTATTAGTACAACTGCATAAAGAAGTTTCAGTTGCGTCTAGAGTTGATTATTATAACACTTCATGCTATTCAATCTCAAAGTACCGACAGAGATGAAAGTTCTAAAGCAGAAGGCCTTCTGTTCAAAATTCATACTTTCACCTTTGTAATAACACTTTATAGTCTAGAAAGAAACCTTACAGAAGATGCAGTCACTCTCTGAAGAGCTTCAGCAAAAATATTTGGATTTGCCAAGAGCCTGTGATCTTCTTCAGTTATCAAAAGGCAAACTATTTTCTTTTCGTAATGAATCTCAATGGCAGAAAATTTATGACGAGGCCAAACAAGCTACTGAGCACTCTGGCATTGAGACTGATGTAGATGCCAGTAACCCCAAAAGTAGGCCCATACACAAACATCAGTTGAGCCCAAAACTAACTGAATTTATGTTTCAACCACTTTGGGTAAAAGGACCTCCAATTTGGAAAATTGTGCAAGATCTAACAGTGAAGCTTTTAAACAGGAAATATACCTGGCCTATCTTGATTGGTTTCTTAGTGAACTAGATTCATGTTTCACAAACAGTCTGGACCTCTTAAAGACTATTGCTGCTTTCAACACAAAATACTGTATGACAATTTTCTGAAGCACTCTACTGCAAAAGTACTGACTGAATATTATCCAGATGTGAAGATTAACAGACTTATATTAGAGTCAAAATTGGATTCTGCAAAGGCATACCTGGTGGAAAAAAATATTCAAAATATGCACTGTGTTAGAAAACATTTGCAGTACCTTCCAAATGCATTTTTGGAAGTCTTGAAGATTTTGAATTTTTTTCTGGCCCTTCCTGTTACCACAGTCTCGAGTGAGTGTTTCTGTTCTTGCTTGAAAAGAGTAACAACCTACTTACCAAACAGTTACTAGGTTTGTTTTTGGAAAAAAGGAGGCCGAGGCCCATCGTGATTTTCCCCCACACATTGCGGGCTAGTATGTAAAGTTAGGGTTAGTAGTAAGCCAGATGTCCAAATGTTTCTTAAATGTTTCAAAATTCCCGAGTCAGTTGTGGAGACAGATGGCTCAGTGACTTAATGATGATGCCCGTGAGCCGCTAGTGGTGAAGCAGCTGGATCTTTCTCTAGCAATAAGATTTGCTCAGATGCACCCAAGAAGGTATCCAGTAATCAAGTAAAAATGATAGCATCCTTTTATCAATAATTCAAAAGACTGCAGACTAGTATAATTAAAAGGGTATCCCTTAATGAAACATATGCATATTTCTTTACCTGCTTGACTTCTTGTTTACCTGGGTTACCAGTTTTGTGACTCCAGTCAGCTACCAGTCCAGTTTACCAGCAGTGTCTCCAGTCAGCTGCCACTCCAGTTTGCCAGCAGTGTCTCCAGACAGAGAGAAAGCGGGGGAATCTCAGCTCATAATGGTGGGGTAAAATGTAAAATATGAAGCTTTTTCCTGACTGATGAGTAGGTCACTTTGTCGTTGGTGGTCAGGCTGATCATAATTCAGCCAAATGATGAGACCAAGAACCCCTCTAACATGTTAAAATGATGAAAAAGGCAAGTAAGAAAATTTAATTGATTTGAATGCATTGCAGGCTTTAAAGCAGATTTTGTTTGGGGGGGGCACTGGTATAACTGTAAGCTTGATAGCTACCAATACAGTTTACCATCATTATCTTCAGCCAGGTTGCTAGCTACCAGTCCAGCATTCCACCAGTGTCTCCAGTCAGGTTGCTAGACACTAGTCCAGTTTGCCAGCAGTGTCTCTTGTTAGCTACCAGTCCAGTTTGCTAGCAGTGTCTCTAGTCAGCCACTAATCCAGTTTGCCAGCAGGTTCTCCAGTCAGCTGCCAGTTCAGTTTGCCAGAAGTGTCTCCAGTCAGCTACCAGTCCAGTTTGTCAGCAGCATCTCCAGTCAACTGTCAGTCCAGTTTGCCAGCAGTGTCTCCAGTTGGCTACCAGTCCAGTTTGCAAGCAGTATCTCCGGTCAGTTATCAGTCCTGTTTGCTAACGGTGTTTAAAGTCAGCTACCAGTTCAGTTTGCCAGCAGTGTCTCTGGTCAGCTACTAGTCTAGTTTGCCAGCAGTGTCTCCAGTCAGCTACCAGTCCAGTTTATCAGCAGTACCTTCTGTCAGTTACCAGTCCAATTTGCCAGCTGTGCCTCCCATCTGCCAGTCCAGTTTCCCAGCAGTGTCTCCAGACAGAGGGAGAAAGCAGGGGGACCTCAGCTCATAATGGCATGGTAAAATGTAAAATATGAAGCTTTTTCCTGACTGATGAGTCAGTCACCTTGTCATTGGTGGTCAGGCCGAGTGATGACACCAAGAACCCTTCTAACACATTAAAATGATGAAGGAAAAAAGTAAGAAAACTGAATTGATTTGAATGCATTGCAGACTTTAAAGCAGCTGGGGGGAGCACTGGTACTATAACTGTAAGCTTGCTAGTTACCAGTACAGTTTACCATCAGTTTCTCCAGTCAGGTTGCTAGCTACAAGGCCAGCTTGCCACCATTGTCTCCAGTCAGGTTGCTAGATACCAGTTTAGTTTGCCAGCAGTGTCTCCAGTCAGCTACCAGTCTAGTTTACTGGCAGTGTCTCCAGTCAGCTACCAGTCCAGTTTGCCAGCAGTATCTTCAGTCAGCTACCAGTCCAGTTTGCCTGCAGTGTCTCCAGTCAGCTACCAGTCCAGTTTGCCTGCAGTTTCTCCAGTCAGCTACCAGTTCAGTTTGCAAGACCCAAGCAAGGTAAGCAGAACATGTCACTAGTGAATATTTCTAAGAGTAATAAAGGTAAATCAAACTTAATGGGGTGTACATGAGCTAAGTATTAATCAATCAATCAATCAAACTTTATTTAACCAGGCAGTTACATCGTGAGCAAGGTCATTTGCAAGATGGGTCCTGGGCACAGGGGACAAGTTCATTTACAGTGTTCAACATCATTTCATAACACAGCAGACACTGAAACCGATTATTTATAAGTATGAGATCATTAGGTAACTGGAGCAAGACTTAGATAACAAGGGCTATATACATATACAGGCAATTCATCATATATGGGTTAGGAGATAGTGGAGGACAGAGGGAGGAGAGGATGGCAAAGACACAGTGGAGGACAGAGAGAGGAGAGGAGAGCAAAGACACATGAGGGGAGCAAGGGGGGAAGCCCTGCTAGGGCAGAGGCCACCAGGGGGGTTGCCATGGGGAAGGAGGGAGGGAGCTAGGAAGGGGGGTAGTTACACTAAAAAGGAATGCTGGCTGATGGGGAATAAGAATATTCAGTCCACATGCCAGTGATTACCTGAAGCAATTGCACACAGTCTTCAGACATCAATAAAGCAGCTGCCTGAATATGTAGGGGCTAGGCAGGAGGGAAAGTTTAAGTACTTTTTGCATGTTGTTCCAAAGTGATGGTAGAAGGGAGCTGATGGCAGTTGTGCCATAATGTGTCCTCATCCATGGTAGTTTGAGGAGGACAAAGGAGGAGTTCCGTAGGCATTGCGCAACTTTAGACCGTTCAAACAGATTGCAGATATAGGGTGGGAGTTTGTTAGAAATAGCCCTGAAGAGTCACATGAGGGCATTTATTTGCCTCCACATGAAGAGGGATGGCCAATCAATTGCCTGGTACAACAGGCAATGGTGAGTCTGCAGAGGCATATCAAGTATGAATCTCAAAGCGCAATGGTAGAGTGTGTCAAACTTCTTGAGGGCATACTGGGGGCAGTGACTGTAGAGAAAGTCAGTGTAGTCAAGCAAGGTAGAAAGGTTGTTTGAACCAGCCACTTCCTAGCTTCGAGAGTGAGTAGATGTCTTATGTGGTAAAATATGCCAAGGCGCTGTCTTAGCTTTTTGTTAACTCACTTAGGTGTACAATGAAACTGAGTTTGTTATCCAACCAGACTCCCAGATAGTTGAATTTATCCATTAATTCCAGAGGTTCACCAAGGAGGGTGAAAATATGGGGGTTACCAGGTGTCCCCATATTGTGGGAGGAGTGCAGGGAGATAATCATGGCTTTGGTTGTTTTGGCATTGAGCAAGAGCTTCAGGCTCAGCAGATTATGTTGGAGGATGATAAAGTCTTGCTGTAACTTCTTGTAAGCAAGATCTAGAGAGGAGTTGGTTGTATAGAGGACTGTGTCATCCGTGAAAAGGTGAACATTTCCTGTGAGTATGCCAGAATCCATATGGTTAATATAAAGTGTGAAGAGGATAGACCCCAAGATAGAACCTTGCGGGACACCTCAGAGCAAAGCTTTTAGTGAGGACAGTTCCCCTTGTGCTTTCATTTGTTGTCTTTGATTTGTGAGGTAGCAGTGGAACTACTTTACTGCAGCAGGGGTTAGACCAATACTACTCAGAGTATCAAGCAGGATGGAGTGATCAACTGTGTCAAGGCTTTGCTAAGATCAAGAAAAAGTGAGTAGATGTGCTATTTATTATCCAGGGCTTTTAACCAGCCATTAGACACTTTGGCTAGAGCCGACATGGTGCTATATTTAGGTCTAAACCCTGATTGGGCTGGGTTAAGGATATTTTCACTATTTTCATTGGAAATAGTGATCATAAGGCAGTAGTTTTTAACATAAGTATTACAAAACAATAAAACAACTTCAGGAATATTACTAAAAAAATTACAACTGAGCCAACTTTAAACAAATTAATGTTTTAATTAACCAAATAAATTGAAAAAATGTGTTCCTAAATAAAACTATAACCCAAGCTTGGGACATATTTAAATATAATATAAATATGACAGAAAGTACCTATGTTCCCTTAAAATCCAAATATAACTAAAAAGGTAAAATACCAATCTGGTTTAATAAAGATATACACAGACAAAATTAAAAGAGCGTCTCTTTAAGAAATTAAAAATAAATGGTACCCATGGTACTAGGGTCAGATATAAAAATTCAGTAATTCACTTAAGAAAAACTAATTAGAAAAGCTAAAAATAAATTAGAATTGACCTTAGCACATTCAAAATCAAATAAAAAATCACTTCATTCTTATATGAATAGTAAAAAAGGCGACACTAGTAAAATTGGACCTATAACATTTGAAGGGAAATCAGTTAATGATGATCAAAAAATTGCCAATATATTTAATCAATATTTTTCTTCTGTCTTCTATAATAAAGATAATTATTTTACAATGTGCAATTTAACCCCACTATATCCAATAATTAATGAGCAAGAAGTTAAAAATATTCTATCTAAACTAAACAAATCTACTAGCTCAGGACCTGATAACACTAATGCATGGTTTTTGAAAGAAACTATTGACTCAGTTACTGCTCCCTTAACTTTATTATTTAATAAATCGCTGACTGAAGGCAGTATCCCAAATGATTGGTGTACCGCAACTGTGGTCCCAATATTAAAAAAGGGAAATAAAACAATGGTTCAAAATTATAGACCAATAAGTCTTACTTCAATAATTGGTAAGGCCATGGAAAGAATTGTTAAATCTCACATTGACTCCGCAATTCAGATTCTTGGGGTACAAGATTTTACACAGCATGGCTTTAAAGCTGGATCTTCATGTACAACTAACCTGATTTCCTTTTATAATAACATTAGTAGGTATCTGGATAACCATATCCCATCTGATGTTATACTTTTAGACTACAGTAAAGCTTTTGATAAAGTGCACCATTCATTACTCATTGAGAAAATGTGTAAATTTGGTTTCTCAGGATATATAATAAATTGGGTATCTCAATGGTTATATGGTCGAACTCAGACGGTTATGGTCAACAATTTCTTATCCAAACCACTCATGGTGACCAGTGGTGGACCCCAGGGCTCCGTTTTGGGTCCAACATTGTTTAATCTATTTATTAGTGATCTAAATATAACTTCTAGTAATTTTATCTCTAAATTCACTGATGATACTAAACTGGGAGGGAGAGTTGATACAGCTTTAAATGGGAACATTCTTCAGAATCACCTAAAAACTATAGAACATTGGGTAAAAAGTAACCTTATGGAGTTCAATACGGACAAGTGTGTGGTTTTACATTTTGGGAATAGAAACCCCAAAAACACATATTGGTTAAATAACAAACAAATCACATATTCTGAGTGTAAAAGAGATTTGGGGATTTTAATAAATAATAAATTATCAGCAGATTCCCACTGTAACAGAGTGGCAAATACAGCTAATGTGATGTTGAAACAGATTAATAAAACGTTTGTCAAGAAATCTGAACAGTGTTTGGTCACCTTATATAGATCGTATGTTAGACTCTATTTGGATTATGGATCCCCTTATTGGAGTCCATACCTTAGGAAGGACATTTATATAGTGGAAAAGGTACATAGAAGATTAACTAAGATGATTCCTAGACTCAAAAATGACTCATATAACTTATGTTTAACTAAAACAGGTTTACACTCCCTAAAACAAAGAAGATTAAGAGGTGACTTATTATTTTTATTTAATATATTAAAATGTCCATTACAGATGAAACAATGTGGATTATCATATGCCAAAAAACGCATAGTTGGTAGACTACATAATAAACAATTAATTGTTGAAAGGGTTAATACTAATAAAAGAGACAACTTCTTTAATGTTAGGGCCCCACAGAATTCATAGTAAATTCAAAAACCTCTGAATCTTTTAAAAATAAATTGGATATTTGGTTAACAAATAATGAAGGAGACTGACCTACTGTTGTGGGAGACAATCTCGATGGGCTGTAATGGCCTTCTTTTGTCCAGTAAAACCAGTAAATACTCCCTCAGTTGTGAGTTGACAATTTTTTCTAGTAGCTTGGAAAGTACAGGAAGAAGCGAGATTGGTCTGTATTTATTCAAGTCTGTAGGGTCTCCTGACTTGAACAAAGGGATAATATGTGCAATTTTCCCACTGAGCGGTAGCTCCACTTGGGTAAGTAAGCTATTAAATAGATGAGCGATAGGTGCTGTCAGATGATAAGAACTTGCTTTTAGAAAGAAGGGTTCTAATGAGTTGGCACCAGCACTATTTTTGATATCTAGCGAGAGAAGAAGGTTCTCCACCTGTTTAAAGGATACTGGCTGGAAATTAAAGGGAGGGCGGCTGGTACAGGGGACAGAAGTAGGGCTAGTACCTACACTGGTGTAACTTGGGGCACTTAGTTTACTAACAGGTGAGGCATCGAATGCGAGGCCTGCAGTAGCAAAGTGGTTATTGAGCTGGTCAAGGATCTCAGACCTACAGTATCTGTGTAGGAGTTATTGCGCACTACAATTTTGGCTGGAATTGGGGTGGCAGGGGAGTGTCCTTTGACCTCTCTCAAAATTTGCCAAAACTTGGCAGAGCAGTTTTTGTTTTCCTCGAGGGTGGACTGAAAGAAACTTGATTTTTCTGTCCTGATCAGTTTGGTGCAGGCGTTCCTGGCTACCCGAAAGGAGAGTCAGTTTGAGTTGGACTGTGACTTCCTTGCCCTTTTCCATAGTGTGTCTTTGGACCAAATGGCCCTCTTCAGGGATGGGGTGAACCAATCAGGTTCCTGTTTCCTAGATTTAACCTTTCTTAAAGGTGCGTGTTTCTCGATTACCCTTAGTAACAGATCCTGGAAGATACAGAAAGCTTCAGACACAGAAGGTGTGAGATAGAAGTCCTGCCACTTAACATTCCCAAGGTCTGTCAGAAAGGCAGGGAGAGAGAAGTGTTTTAGGCTGTGCTTTAGCTTGAAGGTTGAGGTGGAAAGTAGGTGTGGGGAATGCCTGACACAGGCGACAGTGCAGTGGTCACTCAGGTCATTATGGAAGACCCCTGTATGGGAGATATTATGTGGCTTGTTGAGCATAAGATCCAGCAAGGAGCTTTGGTCAGGGTTTTCTTATTAGGTCAGGTAACCTCAGGGGTAATCTGAGTTGGCCCATGCTCATCACAGAAATCCTTGAGCCCGTTGGTGCAGGAAACGTTCCAATTAAGATTAAGGTCCCTCATTATGACACATTCAGTAGTCTCTTTCTCCAAGAGGGAGTGAAGGTGAGGTAGTATACACAGGCCAGCAGCAGGCGGCCTATACCATTCAGCTACCTGTAGGGCTTCTCCAGACGATAAGGTTAACTTGAGGGCAAGACACTCAAATTATTTGGCCATTGATGTACAGGCAATATCAGAGGTTAGGAATTTGTCCTCAATATATATGGCAACACCACTGCCTCTGGTCGAGCTGTCACACCTGTGTAGGTTGTAGCCAGGGATGTTAAGCATTGTGTCTGGTACATGATTCTTAAGCCAGGTTTCCAAGAACATTGCTACATCAGGCATTGCGTGTAGCACCCAGGCTTGGACCGGGTCAAATTTATTGACTAGGCTGTGTACATTCATATATAGGAAGCTCAGGCCCTTTAACTGTGGGAGCTCCCCTGGAGCAGCTAGCAGACGGGGGGGGGGCCCGGGTTTAGTTCCACACTACCTGCACAGAGCAACAGCAGGATTAATAGTTTCCTGAGACATCTTACAAGGAATCTCAGGAAGGCTTTGTTAGGTTGCGTAGCATGGGCACTGCCTAGGGCAGCAGAACAAGAGTTGGAGGGACAATAAAAGGTGGTCAGAGCAAATATTGCTACCCTAATGGAGAAGATAAGGGATGTCTGCTTTGGGGGTGTAGGGCAGTAAGGGGTGTGAAACATTCTGATTGCATGTGGATTACTGCCTTTGGAAGGAGTTAGCTGAGGAGCAAACACTGCCAGACTTGATTCCTGGCATGTAGGAGAGTTCAAGAAGGTTGTTTCTTTCAGTGTCCATATTAGGCTTCAATGTTAGATGGAAGACGCAGCCAAGGAGGAAAAAGTAAGCTATGGATGCAATCTTGGGAGTGCTGAGTAGCAAAGGAGAGGCAACACCGTGTAAGCATTCTTGGGTGACTGACAGCAACCCTATAAAGGCAAAGAAGCCTGGGGCAGGCCAAGGGCTATAGGGCCGAGTGTTAAGAGAATGGTTTGACAAGGTGGGTTAATAGAGCAGCTGAACAGGCAAAAAAAAAGCCAGTGAAGGTTATAAACCAGTAAACATAGTGCAGTATAGGAAAGAAAAGGAGACAGAAATGGAGGAAGAAGTAAAAAAATGAAAAACAGAGCACCAGGGACTTAAGTACAATATGTAAGAATGATAATGGGTGTCACCATTGACTAATCTGTAGTTTCTATTGATGGTCTTACAACCCCTATGGTTTTGGTGAAATGCTATGGAGAGGGTGGTTTGGGCAACAAACTAGACTGTGGGAACTCCAGGGAGGGTGCTAGGGTGCAACTTACTGGGCAGGGGGGGGTTAACAAAGTAGCAAAATCTGTTTCAAAAATGACCCCAGAATGCACCAAATTAAAAATGTTTTCTGGGGGCCTAGGTGGCTCCCAGACCCCCAGCCTATAGTTTACCTTGCAACCCCTATGGTTTAAGTGAAATGACTCCCCTGTTGCCTCTCCCTCCCAACCTCATACTTCCGGCAACCTCATTAAAGTTTATCAACCTGTTTTGACTTCTACTTTCAGCACCAGCTCAGCCTCCCTTCACTCTGGCATTATGCACTTTGAGTTTGCCCTATTTGCATGATGATTTGTATGATAATTCATTTGTCCTCCATATGCAATAATTTACCATTTTGTCTGTACTGCACTCAACCTATGCTCTTTATGTCACCCTCATTGTAACCACATTACCTGACTGGCTTTTATTTGTAATTGTGCTTCTCCCCTTCCCCTTTCCCCTGGGTTGCACCTGGATATGAGCCTCAGATCAGTGTGCCTCTCCCGGTGACCAATTTTAAATAAATAAATAAATATTAATATGGTTGGGGTAGTCTAGCCGAGCATACCATCCAAAGTCCCAAATACACTGAATATGAAGTGGCTGGAAAGTGATACCCCCCTCACAGAGGTGTTTGCCTTGCTTCTGTGAACACATGTCATCGTATTAGGCTTATAGAAAAAGTTGGGGGCTATCCCCATCACTGCTTTTGCAACTGTTGTGTGTCTTACATTTTGCCTCTTTTTTTTCTCTTCTGCATTTTGCAGTTAAGTGTCAAACAGCTGGATGATGAAAGTGCCAGTGGTATGGTATGGTGTGGTGTGGGGGCTGGGCATGCAGTAACACTTACTGCTTGCAGCAGGTCTGAAGCCAATTCTGGTACTAGTCAAGTTCATTTTTGGTTATATTTAGCACCACTTGGAATGGCTTTTCTCCTGCTTGCCAGCCTGCCAGGTGTGATTAGCTAAAATAAAAAAATAAAATACTGCAATAGTTCTATTTTTTTTTTTACTTTCTCTTTTAACCATATATCCCTACCTTCTTCTGTACAAATGTATTGCTCTGATTCTAGAAATCACTTTTCATATGTCCCATTGGGAGTTTACTCACCTGGTAAAGGTGACTGTGTTGGTTGACATCCATGACACTCCAGACATTACCTCATGGGTTTTAGCCCACCTGATAGGCCAGGGATGCACATGACTCTAGGATCAAATTTCTAGTATATCCAGGTCCCAGAAACCCCTGCTCTCCAGTTCGTATCTTCCAAAGCTGAAAGTAAGGTTAGTAACAGGCAATACCAAGAAGAAAGAAAAACAGTAACCATCCTGTATAAATAATGCAGAGTGAGGCGTATGTAAAATCGGGCCGTAGGCCCCTACTTTATTTTCCTGTTAATGCAATCTAAAACTCGGCCCATAATGGGTCAACGGTGGACATCCTGGATGTCTCTTTGAGAAGGAACGGAATCAGTTAGTTTCAGACAATATATCTTCTTCTAGTTCCTGGTCACTTCGACCACTGTGTTGGTGGTGAGTGCCTATGGATGTCAACCAACACAATCAACTTTACCAGGTGAGTAAACACCCATTGTGATTGGTTGACCATCCATGGCACTCCAGACATTACCTCATGGGTAGATAAGAAGCAGTACTTTACCCACGGGAGGGAGACAGAGCAGTCTAGGAGTGAGAGGAAGAGTTGGCGGCAGCGGAGAGAACCTGTGTCGCAAAGGTTGGCTGTAGTTGGTACAGGTGTTCTAAGTGATAATGCCTGGCAAACGTATGGATGGAAGTCCAAGTAGCTGCCTTGCAGATGTTTTCTGCCGAGACATTGGCCCTCTCTGCCCAGGAGGTAGCTACCGTCCTGGTGGAATGTGCCTTGATACCCAGAGGGGGCATCATTTGTTTTGCTTTGTAGGCCTCCTGAATGGTTCTCCATAACCAGCCAGCAATGGTGGTCTTGGATGCGGCTTTTCCCTGTCTCTGTCCCCTTGAGACAATGAACAACCTCTCGGTCTTGTGTAGAGGTTGAGTCCTAGCTATGTATGTGGATAGGGTGATGCCTACGTCTAGGTGTTGTGGAATGGTCTTGTCTCCCATTTGAGAGTCTCCCATGAATGTGGGTAACTCAATGGATTGTTCCCTGTGAAAGATGGAGGAGACCTTTGGTTGAAAGGCTGGAACTGTGCATAGGCATACCCCTCCAAGGGTGAACACTGTGTAGGGTTCCCTGCAGGACAGCACCCCTAATTCCCCAATTCTGTGGGCTGAGCATATCGTGATGAGGAAGCAGGTCTTCAGACCTACCCAGAACAGGTCTACATCCTGTAGTGGTTCGAAAGGGGCTGTACTGAGGGAGTCTAGTACCAGAGGGAGGTCCCAGGGAGCAATGGATGGATGGACCTGGGGTCACAGAATCTCGACTGCTTTCAGGAAACTCAAGGCATCCGGGTGAGCACCGGGGCTGTGTCCTCCTATGGGGCCAATGGCTGCCCCGATGGCCGACAGCTGTACTCTAAGGGATGAGTGGGCCAATCCCTTATCTACTGCTTGTTGAAGGAATAATAGGATGGTAGACACGTCTGCAAGCTCCTGATCTGTGCCCCGATCTTGGCACCACCTGTCGAATGCCAACCATTGTCTGCCATAAGTAGAAGTGGTCGAGGAACGTCTGGATTGCAGTATTGTGGAGATGACCAAGTTGTGATAACCAGCGTTCATTAGTCTTCTCCTCTCAGGAGCCAGGCTGTGAGTTTTAGGGTCCTTGGTGCCGGGTGAAGTACCGGGCCCTGGGATCAACATGTCGGGTCGGTAGGGTGATCTGAGACTGGTCAACGTCATTGCCAGTACCGTGGCAAACCATGTTCTCTGCGGCCAGTAAGGGGCCACTAGAATGATGGTCCATCCTGAAGAACGGATCTTGGAGAGAACTTGTGGTAGCAAGGGAATTGGTGGAAAGATGTAGGACTGGTCCTGGAGCCAAGGTTGTGACAGGGCGTTGGTTCCCTGGGACTGACTTTCCTTGTATCTCGAGTAGTAGCTCCTGACCTGCGCATTTTGTGCCATGGCCATGAGGTCCATGGAAATGAGTTCCCAGGTCTCCTGAATCAGCTCGAAGAGGCTGGGGTGTAGATGCCACTCCCCTGGGTGGACTTGTTGTCGACTGAGCCAGTCTGCGTGAATGTTGAGCCTTCCAGCGAGATGAACCGCGCCGAGATGGGAGAGGTGGATCTGTGCCCAGTTGAGGACCTTTGCCGCCTCTCTCAGCATAGCTCTGCTTCTGGTGCCTCCCTGTTTGGCGATATAGGCCACAGTGACCTGGTTGTCGGAACGTATCAGTACCGACTGTCTGGAGATGGAGGCCTTGAAGGCTGTGAGGGCATGGTATACTGCCCGCATTTTTAGGACGTTGATGGACAACTGGGCCTCTGCAGGTGTCCATTGGCCCTGTGCCGTCCTGTCACCCAGGCAAGCACCCCATCCCAGGAGGCTCGCGTCCGTCTCTATGGAGATCTGGTAGGATGCCTCCAGCGCTACCCCTCTGGTCAGATTGGTGCGAACTGTCCACTATGTTAGTGATTTTCTCACTGATGGTGGTAGCAGGGGTGTGACATTCAGGTTGTACTACGTTTGGAGACCCCCACATGCGAGCGTCGTCTGGGGGTCATGTGCCACCTGGCCCGGGGACCAGGTCAATACAGGATGCCATGTATCCTAATAGTTGCTCCAGTCATGCCATGGAGGCCTGATGACTGGTCTGCACTCAGCGTGCTAGGCTGATCAAATTGAGTACCCTCATCTCAGATGGTTTTGCCCAGCCCTGTGATGTGTTGATGCTTGCTCCTAGGTGCTCTATGTGTTGCGTGGGCACCAGATGGCTCTTGTCTAGGTTCACCACCCAACCATGCTCCTCGAGAGCCCTTAGGGCGAGGCTGGTGTGTTGGTGGGAGCACTCTCTGGTTCGCGCCCAGATCAGCCAGTCGTCGAGGTAGGGGATGATGTCAAGACCCTGTTCCTGGAGCCTGGCCACTAGTACCACTGACACCTTGGTGAACACTCTTAGTGCCAAGGTAAGCCTGAAGAGTAGCGCCTGGTATTGGAAATGCTGACCTAGAATATGGAATCTGAGGTACTGTCTGTGTTTCAGTCTGATGGGGATATGAAGGTATGCGTCCTTGAGATCTATGGATGTCAAAAAGTCGCCCATGCGTATACTGCGTAGGGTCGACCTCAGTGTGTCCATCTTGAACCTCTGTGGAATCACATGTTGATTGAGGTGCTTGAGGTCCAGGATGGGGTGTAGTTCACCAGATTTCTTTGGGACGAGGAAGAAGATGGAGTATACTTCCAGCTTCTGTTCGGGCGGAGGTACGGGCTGTATCGCTTTGTTGCGGATCAGGTTCCACAGGATTTGTTGCACCTGATGGGCTGTAGCCTTCCTTTTGGTGATGGGTGAGGTGATGAACCTGTGTGTAAGGGGGGACTTTGATAATTCTATCGAGTAACCTCTTGACACTACCTCGTGAACCCACTTGTCCGAGGTGGTGTAAAACCATTGGTGGCTGAAGAGCGATAGTCTCTGTCCCACGGGAGGACATCATTTCTGCCCACGCGGGGGTCTGTGTGAGTAGTCATTGCTGCTTTCCTCACTGACCTCTACCTCTTCCTCAGAACCTTGATCCGCGGGATCTGAAGGAGGAGGGATGGTAGGACTGGGTGAAAGGGGTGCGTTGTGAGAGGTGGGAACCCTACCATGAAAGGAAGTGGTTAGGTATGATGTATCTCACGCAGTGGTAAGATTTTTGTCCCCCCCGAAACCTCCGTCTAGCGGAGGGTAGATAGGAGTGCCGACTTTTGTTCTTGAGGAGTTCCTTGCCCTCTTCTTTCTGCTTTAGGAACTCCAGCAGGCCCTCCCCAAAAACATGTTTCCCCTTCAAGGGAAGATTCTGTAGCAATGTTTTGGATTCATTGTCGGCCTCCCATAGCTTAAGCCACAACACCCGTCTAGCACGGTTAGTGATGGCTGTGGCCTTTGCGTTAAGTCTGAGGGAGTCCACTGCCATATCAGCTAGATATTTTGCTGCATCGAGAGTGCATTCTAACAGTTCCACCTCTCCCGACTTGGGGTTGGCCTGCTCCAGAAGCTCTTCTAGCCAGCGTATCTGGGCCCGTGCTGTGTAAATGGCCATTGTGGATGCCATTGCCGCCATTCCCTCCATCTTGAAGGCCTTCTTTAACATATCTTCCACCCTTTTGTCTGTGGGGTCCTTCAGGGATATGGTTCCGCATGGTAGAATAGTCCTTCTACTAAGCACAGCCACCTGAGGATCAATTGTCGGGGCTGTGCACCATATGTTAGCCTTGTCCTCTTGAACGGGGTACATGCGATCCAGGTTTCTTTTGTTTGACATCCGGCTGGGCTCAGTGGACTGCCATTCCTTGGTGACAATGTCCTCGATAGCCGGGCAGACTGGAAATGTTTCCTTGATGGTTGACCTCTGCTGAATCAGTGGGTCCAATTTTGATTCTGGTTTGTTCTCCTTGACCTCGAACCCCATAGTGGCCTTGACATGAGGCCTGGAACCATGTCAAAAGAGCATAGTTTTGAGGTGAGGGATGGAACGGATCATGGCTCCATGTCCTCTTCATCGGTGTCTGCTCCGTCTTCTTCATCTGGCAAGTCCCTGTCCTCCCCGGAGTACAGCTTGTGACTATCTGGAACTGGCTCCATAAGATCCATGTGATTCTCGTTGGCCCCTCCCATGATGTCTTGCTCCAGAGGGGGTGCAGCCGGCGTCCTCTGTTGAGTGAGGGACTCTAACTTCTCCATCACCTTCAGCATGAAATTCTGTTGACTCTCCATCATCGCTACGGTGGCCTGTTGGTTCTGGAGTAAGAAGGCGCCTGGATCCAACCAAGTTGAACTGCTGGGGCCCGAGTTACTGGGGCCCATGCCAGCGGTCTGTTCTAGCGACAGGTCATCATCATCGTGGAGACATGTGGTGCATAGAGGACCAGGGCCATGGGGCAGGAGGTTAGCGCTGCAAGCTGTGCACTTCTTGGCCTTGACCATCTGGAGAAGACAAAAGATGGATGGCATTTGTTAGGCTTGAGGTAAAAAATGGTCCTTCAACTTGTAGTTGGCCCACATTAAGCAGAGTTGCTGACGCGCTGTTTCTAAGGAGCGAGGAGAGGGATGCAGGCTGTCTTTCTCATAGGAATCACTGGAGAGAGGGACCCGCATGGAGACAGGTCGACTGGAGGTTGCTATAGAGAGGGACCACCAGTGCAGCAGCAAGTTTTGTAGTGCACATATGGGCTGCTATGGGGAGGAGCCCATATGGGAAAGTTAAGCTGAGGTCAGTGAGGGAATCTAATGGCCTTGAAAACCCCATCTGGAGACTATGGACCCCTTGTAAGCTGCACGGTAATCTTCATGCCAGGGCAGTGTTTTGTGTGAGCTCCTGTCCAGAAAAAAGGCGTTTAAATTAGCTGTTATAGCTGTTCTTGCTGTTCCCAACCATAGACAAGTGCTGTGCCTGGATTTGAGAAACCTGCATGCAGGTTTGCTTGTATAGGGCAAAGAAACACAGAATCCCCCCCCCCCGCCTCATCTCCAGCATGGAGCTTTATCCATGGATCGAGGCTGTGCAGCAAGAGGAAGCCCCAGAAAAATGAATAAACTGCAGAGGAGTCTCAATAGCGTGCCCCCAGGTGAGCAAAGTGCTGGGTTAGTTCTGAGGCGCGGTGCAGTGATGGGCCGAAATGCCAGCCATGCAGTGGAGGAGGGGTAGGCGTGGCTCACTGGCTCGTGGACCCGAGGGATAGCCGAGTCCCAGCATAATTCCTTTTGTCCCTATTAATTTTTGCATTCCCCTGAGCTTTGTAGCGCACCGCGAATGTGGTGTTGGCTACCAAGAAACCAAAAATCGCTTGCGGCTGCAAGCGGAAGCTGAGGGGGGGGGAGGCTTGGGCCCTGCCTGCTGTGAGCAAATGCCGCCATGTGGTAAGAGCAGCAGGCCTGGGGTAGAACTGACATTTCCCCGGTAGGGAGCATGTTGGTGCCCTCAGGAGAACGGCAAGGACAAGTGCGACACAGACGCGGGAGCAGCTGGGGACAGCGCTTTAACTGTAGGGGCTGCAGGAGTGAGGGATTGCTGCATCGTGCGGTGCAAGGGAACACATGGTGGAGGCCAAACAAGCCTGCAGGGATCTCGGGCTTGAGGAAGCACTTTTGCCAGCAAATGTGATTAACTTAAACAGGATAATGCAGAATTGCAGCATAATGCTGCACGGCAGTTGTTAACTGTCTTACAACAATAAAAATGACATTTTTCTTTTTCTTTTTGGCCTGAAGGGCACAAGAACTACACAATAGGTCTGATACTTGACTAGTTAGTGCAGGGTTCACAGTGAGGCAATCTTCCTACCCATCAGAGCTAAGAAAAACAAACTGAATCTCAGAATTAACTGCACAAGTAGCAGGAGCAAGGCAATGAAATACTCATTACAAGCTAGTCTTTTCAAAGAAAACATAACAATCCTTGTTGATAAAGGTTCTACTCCCCCAAGGAGACAAATCTTATTTTAAACAAACAATTATATGTCTGGTAGGACTACACAATAGCTCTGTTATTTGGCTTGCATTTTCTTGGTCAGTGAGCAAAAATTGAATATGAAGAGGGCTATCTTGAGAATTAGGACAGCAGGGATCCTGGTGTGCTAGCCTGATTAGATGCACGATTTGAACTGGAGAGCAGGGGTTTCTGGGACCTGGATATACTAGAAATTTGATCCTAGAGTCATGTGCATCACTAGCCTATAAGGTGGGCTAAAACCCATGAGGTAATGTCTGGAGTGCCATGGATGGTCAACCAATCACAATTGGCTTTTCTCACTATCCCTTCTGCCTCTAGTAGAAATGGTGACTTTTCAAAGCTTTATCCAATTTAGCAGCTGAAAGTAAAAGCCACTCCAGGAAGATGTGGTGAACTGCTCAAGTTGGCAAAGTCCAGAGAAAACAAAAAAAGCACCATTCACTCATGTGCTGACCTGAAGAAGTACTCAGGTTGACGGATACAAAAGATTAAATACTTTATATTCCATACATAGGCTTAGGTGGCCATCTTGCTAGGGTGCTCATGTGACCGCTCCCCCCCTGCACCCCTTTCTTAATCCTGCTGATCTATGCACACTGGTGCAAGTATCCTACATTAGACTACTACAATGCATTCTACCAGAGCTTACCAGATGGTCATGTTTATCACCTGCAGGTGGTCCAGAATGTTGCAGCGAGGCTTCTGTCCTCCCTGCAGAAGTCAGAATGCATAACTCCATCACTATGCATTCTGGACTAGCTGTCAGTTAGGCAGCAGATTGACTATAAGATTCTTTTACTAATCTTAAAAACCCTGGACACCCAGGACCCCCATTACCTCAATGAGCTGATCCCCAATGTTTCTGAGAGAGAGCAGCAAGGTCCAATGTGTATGGTCATAGGTGGTGGAGTCAGGAGGTCGGGGAGTCATCACACCCCTCACTTTTGGTGCTGAGGGGTCAGACAATGAATTTCAATCAGTGGAGCAGCATTAAAATGAGACTGGTGGGATTTCACCAATGACAGCAGGGAGGCTACTTTTAAATCTTTTGGTACTCAATACACTGGAAATCCAAGCAACCACAATTATACTTTTTGGAAAATCTCTATGGAGTATTTTGTTTTACTGTTGCATTAGTTGCACTGAAACTGTATGATTACATGTTGCTTCCTTTCTCCTCTCAAACCTTTTGAAAAGCCACAGTTCCTGACCCTGTTCTGTTTTCATTATCATGAATAGCCCATGCATTTCTGCTAATAAATCATGGATTGTTTATCAAAATGTGTAGATTATTCAGGATTATAAAAAGCTAGGTAGGTTGATTAAAATATGTTTAATAAGGCAACTATTTTCCCAATGTCATGGACTAAGGTGTTCTGTGCAGTTCTGACCCTTCGCTTTCTGGTACACTTCTCCACCATGTATTTTTCAGGCTTCACTGCTCCATTTAATGTCATCAGGGGACCAAACATTTGTGATTGCTGTCCCTGTCCTGTGGAATGCACGTCCAGTTGCTGTCTGCTTGTTCAGCTCCACTGGAGTATTTAAATTCAAATTAAGAAAGTACCTGTTGATTCAAGTCTTCCCTAGGCTGTATAGGGTATCTTTTAGGTCTTAGTTATTAATGTTTTAGCTGGGATATTTTATACTGTCTATTACTGTGTAACCAACAAATATTCACTGCCTTTTTATTTTCACTATTTTCTCTGGTTTCATATTAGTGTGAAAGTAAAAAGACAGTGAATATTAGGTGAACCACTATACAATAGCAGCAGTAGTGTTCCACTAGTGAAAATAAGATTACGTGAACATGTTGGGTGTGCTTGGAGCACTAAATATAAGAGACTTGATTTTAAGCTGTTCTACAGTATTTATTTTGTGCATTTTGCACTGTTTCTATTGCACCTTATTTTTGTGTTTATATTTTTCACTCTCTCTCTCTTTCTCTGAATTGAATATATTTTTCTAGTGCTATGAGCTTTGGAAAGGTACACTACAAATAAACAACTAATGCAACAACTACTGTTACTACAACAACTACAACTACTACAACTACTACTACAACTATATCTTTTTTTTTATCTTGCCTTCTGTTTGGTACACTTTGGGCGCTCTGAGTTCTGCAAGGGTGCCAGAAACAAATACTTGCTTCTAATGTTACTACTACTACCGTACTACTATTAATACAATACTACTACATCTACTATACTACTACTATGACTAGTATTACACCTACTATATTATTATTACTAATACACTACTACCAAACTACTACTGCTATTACACTACTGCTGTTGCTTCTACTATTACTACTACTATAGTAGCGCCATTACTACTACTAGTACTCTTACAGGGTAGTCCGTGACCATAGCGACCAAGATTGAGTACCTAGAAAAATGGCGAGTCAGTCTCGGCAAATGTGATCATGGCTACCTAGGGAGGAAGGTGACTGGATACTGCGGTTGGTGAAAACCGTGACAGGAACTCATGCGTATACACGCACACGCACCTGTGGGGGGGGGAGAGGCAGGGAGGGATGGCATGTGGGAAGGGTTGCAGTGAGCAGCTACCGAGCTGGATCACTGGTGTTGTGGGGAGGATGGGCAGCTGGAAGGCATGGGGTACCGGGTTCTGGTTTGGTGTGGTGCGGGTTTTCTTTCTTACCACCTGGCGGCATGTATTTTGTCAAGTTTTTCACCCTCCTGACATGCACTCTCCTGGAGTTGAGAATCCATAAGTAGGGGGTGCAGGGGGCTGGGCCCCCCGCATTAAAAATGAGACCTGTAGGTCTTGAGCACCTCTTTTTGTGCACTGCCAATGTGCATAGCTGAAATTAATGTTCGGCAATGTACACTCACCATAATAGCGATCGCTGTTTCTTGATCGCTATTATGACATGGAACCCTCTTACAGCTACTACTTCTTCAGCTGCTGCCATGTGTCCTCATTGAGCTATATAGGTAGTGAAGGTTCATAATAAATTATTTAAATAATCTCTTTATGCAGATGACGTTGTTTTTCTGACAAACTAATTCATGTACAGCACTCCCTAATTTAAGAAAATGATTTAATATCATAATTAAATACTAGACCAATATCTCTGAAAATGAGTTTTTGCCCCAATGGATGGAATTGATGTATGATTTTAAAAAATATAGTATTTTAAAATGGTGTCAATCACATTGTAAGGATTTAGGCAACACAAACAATCTGAATGAGATATTTAACTTCAGTTACATGCCTCTTATTACCATTAATAAAATAAAATATATAGAAATGGAATCAAATGCCACATCCATGAGGGGTACATTAAATGTTATTAAAATTATTACATTGCCTAGAATCATCTTTTTGAATCAGTACTCCCCCCTACCTTAAATCTTTCTTTATCAGAATTAAAAGCTGATTTGGTAATTTTCCATGGAGTGAGAGGACTCTCAGGGTAAATGTTCAATCAGTATAACTTAAACTACGTGAGAAAGGAGGCCCAAATCCACCAAACACATACTGCTTGGCTTCAATGCCAATTAATTCTTGGTTTATTTAAATGCATTGACGAAAGTTCCTTGACAGTAGCAATCCAGTGAAGATGCACATGTTACAGGCAGCATTTTCAGAGACTCAGTTCCAGTGCAATAACTATTAATTGTTGAAATGTCCATCAAAGCAATTCCATTGTTCTAAAAATTAGAGGTAAGATACAAACATAGCTTGCCTGCAGAGATACACGGCCATCGTTCAAACAAAAAATATTTTGGGGTGGGGCAGCTATTTTAAACTAGTATATACTGGCACAGTACAATCCTCAGGCAAAAAGTTTCATTTATGTTTTATTCAAGAGAGTAGGCACATGCGTGCTTGCCTCCCCTCTGTGTATGAAGTACACAATGTTTCTTCTTCAGGGGGCATGGCTAACACCTTTAGACAATGAATACAAAAAAGTTTAAGGCCCCCGCAGACTGGTTTAAAATTACTAAACCTTCAGACTGGTGCACCCTACAAAGTGCAGTCAGATACCCATGAAATTGCTGAAAGACTTACATTGTAAGAAGTCTAAAACTTGGAATAGAACAACTTAAGAAGTCCATTGTTATCTCATTGTGACATTCTGGGATTGCAATGACAAACTCATCTTTACCTTAAAGTCTCATTCTTTTTGCAGTCAAGCTTTTTTGTCTCCCATTGCTGCCAGCCTGCCCCTCTGTAGCCTGCACTACCAGCCCATCTGGCCCCATCACCCACCTTTCTCTGGTACTTATCCCTGTCATTGTGCTGCCATGTCTTATCCCTCATGGTAGGGACTGTTGTGGATGACCAAGCCCCTTTGGAGACCATATCCAGAGAAAGAGGACACTTGATTATTGGTGCATGGTCTGTGGGAAGCTGACTGCCATCCTACATCTGTAGAGGGGTTTCCTCAGATTTTCTCACATCCCCTGAGATGCTACCAGCAAGGGCATCAGGGCATGTACAGGCGCTGGCCTGTAGTCATGCCAGCATCAGCAATGTCCTCTGTCCCTTGCATGGTGGCTCAAGCTGCACCACCTCCTGTAACTCCCAGGTGGCAGTAGTGGTTTGGAACACACAGTTCACCCTCGCTGCAGGATGAGAGCCTCCTCTTGAGCATTCAATCCTCCCCTGGCCAGACTCCAACCCCTGCCAAGCTTATATCTTAACCCAGGTTGCCACCACTGTGAGCATCATGTCACCTCTGTATCTGCTCCAATGAGTTGACACCGTCCTCTATTTAATTAAACAAATGTAGAGTACCTTAATTTTTGGAAGATAAAGCAGTTAGAGAGAATAAAGGTGAGTGGATTTATTCTCCTGGCGGTCTGTACTGGAGGGTCCCCTGAGATCCTGTAACCAATTATTAAAGAAAGACATAACACCAACTTTCGTTTTTTTGCTGAGTTTCAGTTTCATTCATCATAAATTTACTCTTGAAGTGTCTCTAAAGCATCTAAAGGGTTTGACATCTCAGCTAGGGAACCTGCTTAACAAAAATGTATGCGTGTGTGTGCGTGCGTGTGTGTGTGTGCGCGCATGTGAGTGTGCGTGCGAGTGTGTGCGTGCGTGTGCATGTGTGTTCGTGTGCATATGCACATGTGTGTGCATGCATGCGTGTGTGCATGCGAGTGCATATGTGTGTGTGTGTGTGTGTGTGCACATGTGCAGTGGTACGTCCACGCTTTATGACGATGGCAGCCTGGCTTCAGTACAAGCAGTAATCATTGGATGGCAGGAGGATTGAGCATCCCAAAGCATGCTCTTCTCCGGGAAGGTGAGGTTGCTGCTTTCACTGCAGTGCTGTCACATAGGTGAACACAGGTAATACTGCAATGTTAGGTAGAGTGTCAGGGAGGTCATCAGCCAAGTGTACAGCAGGCACACCACTGTACATACCTCCACATTGCACCTCTAGCACACTGACATTCTAAACTTCTCACCAGGAAGGAGCAAGGATCAACACTCCTGAAAAGGGGCTCTGGCCATTGTGCACAAGCAAGGAAAGGGTGAGAACCCTAAAGGGGGAGGGAAAATAGCCATGATAATAGGGACTCGATTGTGAGGGGTGCAGGCAAGATGGTGCTTCCCACACCAGAAGAGGAGAGCTAGCTCCACTGTTTCCCAGGGATTACATTGGGCACCTTCCAAGGGAAAGTGCTGGAACTCACCAGGACAGTTGGAGAGAGTCAGATATGATAGTGCACACAGGTTAAAATGATCTTGCCAGGAGAGGTATAGAAGGCTGGCCTGCTGGCACAGTGGTAGTGCTAATGCCTGTGGCACTGATGACTCATGTTTAGGAACAAGCACGGTGCATCATTAGGGTCAGCCAGGGGGAGATAGGCTCTGAGAACAGCTCTCTTCCTGCAGGGGTTGGGAGGAATGTGGCTTCCCAGCAAGTCAGTGACACACAATGGAGGCTACGCGTGCCACAGCCAGGGCCACTTTTCAGTGGGGAAGAGTCGGCAGATGTCTGTAGATTGGGTGCAGGAGCACACCCAGCACACATTGACATCATTGAATGTCCACATCTCTGGGGAACTTAAAGGCAACAATCCTCTGGGCCAGCAGCACTGTGACGCCCCTGACCTCTGCCATAATGACTCCTCAGGTGCAAGTTTTGGCTTAGGCCTCTGGTTGATCTCAGGCTCTCTCCTCTGGGAGCCCCACAGCAGAGGGCAATCTGTGGGCCTCCCATATCCAAGCTACTGGTGGGGATGCTGGGTGCAAGGTCTGGGTGCTGAGAAGGGGTAAATCCCCTGCCCATACCAGGGAGGGAAAAAAGAGAGTTAAAAATCTAAAAAACAAGGCAAGGAGAGGTGTACAGGAGGTGAAGGAGTGCTTCTAAACCCTAGGCAGGTCTAGCAGGGCAGATGCAGTGACCTTCTCTGAGATCCATCTGCAGCCATGCTTCAGTTACAAGGAGAAGTTTAAAAAAGAGAAGTTTATCACTTGGTGGTAGAGCTGGTGCCAGGGGGAAGGGGATTCAGTTTTTAGGAGACTGAGGTACACTTGGTGTGGCTGGAAGATGTTTAAGAGAGATGGCCTACACCCTAATGGGGAAGGCACCAGGATGCTGGGGAGTAGGTTTACACAGCACCTAGAAAGACTTTGAACTTGAAGAGGGGGAGTTCAATTGAGGATTAGACAAATCCATACAACTAAGGGGGGCCTGGAAGGCCTTCCCCCAGAGCTGGTGCAGGCAGACAGAACAAGTCAGGGTGGGAGGGGATGATATGGTGGAACAAACAGAATTCAAAGGACAGAAGGGAAGGGATATAGAGGAGGGAGACAGACAGGGAGAAGTGGCGCACAAGATTGGTAGGAGGGTGCAAAGAAACAGAAGAAGTTGAGGGCATCATGGAGAGGATCCAGAGATCACACTCAATAAGACAGGTATGGATAATTTAATACCAGGAGCCTAGGAAATAAAACCTGTGACTTCAAGGCAATTCTGACTGAGGCAAATTTGGATACAATCACTGTGACCAAGACATGGGCAACTCAGCACCACGACTGTGAAGTGCAGGTACCAGGGTACACATTGTTCAGGAGAGACAGGAAAGAAGGGACAAGAGGCAGAGTGACATTATACATGCAGGAGGGTATCCTTGCCTCATAAATCTAGGAAACAGGCTGGGCTTATAACTGAGACAGTGTGGGTATAGGCAATTGCATGGGAAAGGAGGGTAATTAGGATTGGAGTGGTGTACTGATCTCTATCATGGAGAGGATAGACAGACAATGAGCTGGAAGATGAGATATATAGGATGGTGGAACTTGTGGAGGTATTAATATTGTGAGATTTCAGTCTGTTGGATGTAGACTGGAGCACGCCAATAGCAGCACATGCAAGAAGCCAGGGTATCATCAAGAACAAGAAACAGCTGGTGCTCACAGTCTGGTGAAAGGTGCAACCACAGGGGATGGCTACCTCAGGGACTTCTTAACGCAGCAAGAAAACAGTACACACTAACAAAACAAAAGCAAAGGGCTAAAGGCTGCAAATGCAAACACAAAATGTTTTGAGAATATATCTCAATGCAGGCACAGACAACAATCAAAACCCACCATTAGGATGCCCTGGCACTTCATTCGGTAGAGCTTCACCAGGGAGCGATAAAGTTCTAGTGAAGTGCTGGGGCACCTTTATGGTGAGTCTTGATTGTAGTTTGTGCCTGACTTGAGCCTGACCTGAGATATAGTCTAGAGGTTAGAGTAACGAGCTGTGATTGAGCTTGGTACATCCAGCACATGAGGGTTTGATTCCCACAACCTCCACTTACATATTGTGTAACTCTGAGCAAGGCACTTAACCACCCCATTGCTCCTGAGCCACCCCTAAAAACAGGCACTTGTGCCAAGTGTTCCTTACCTGGTTGCCAAAAAATAATGTATGTATTTGCAGTCTTTAGCCCTTCGTGTGTGTTTTGTTAGTGTACACTGCTCTCTGGCTACGTTAAGGAGTGCAAAGAGCCAGGCCTTGGTGGAAGGATGTAGAAGGCATTCCTGGGTCAGAGGGTCATGGATCCCACTAGAAAAGGGGCCGTATTTGACCTATTTCTGACAAACAGGGACAGTGTAGGGAAGATATCAGTGACAAAACGCCTGAGTTCAAGTAATCACAGGACCATTAGGGATGAGATCAAGCTTAAGGCTGAGAGAGGTCACTCTAGGACTTAGGTTCTGGACTCCAGAAGGAAAAGGTTTGGGAGAATGAAGGAGGTGTTCGGGATAAACTATGGAAAGTATAGGAGGCAGTAGGAGTGGCCAGAAAATGGGATCTGATTAAAAATGGAGTACTAGAGGCAACAGAACTCTGTGCAAAAATGGCGGGGAGAGTAGGAGGAATCAGACAGTTGTACTACCTGTGCACCCCCCAATGCTGTTTAAAGGTGCCTGCAAAACATTTAACATGGTTCCACTTTCTTACTCACTTTCTGTCCTCATTCCATCATTTTAAAGTGGGTTCTTGGTCTTGATATT
This sequence comes from Neoceratodus forsteri, assembly GCA_016271365.2. Classification (NCBI taxonomy): domain Eukaryota; kingdom Metazoa; phylum Chordata; order Ceratodontiformes; family Ceratodontidae; genus Neoceratodus; species Neoceratodus forsteri. Next base: position 1,501,252,408 of record CM057450.1, on the reverse strand, counting down.
TTGCCAAATCATGTTTTGCCTGGCCACTGATGGCAAGGTGACACCTCATAGGTCAGGTACCTACACTACCAGTTTTAAGATGCCAGTGTCTTCTGGGGTCCCACTGCTTCCTCTGTTTGTCTTGTATGTAAGCCACTCTCTGGCTTCATTTTTAAACTGTGTGTTGGCCCATAAGAGACTCACAGGTGGCCAGTGAGGAGTTTACTAAATAGGAGCTGGGCACATCTCTCCTGTTCATTGAATCAGAGCACAGCAAGTACAGCCCTTCATAATTCACTGAGACATAATCATTTTTCTTAAACATTTTTCTTACCATTTTTAGGAGTGCTACTTTTGTCTGTATATAGTAAGTACCTGATCTGTGAAGGAGTCGCCCTTCCATCGTAATCAGGCAAGTTGTGGTTCAGTCAAATAATGAGGCCAAGAACCCCCTTTAAAATGATGGGATAAAGACAGCATGGGGGACAGTTTGCTTCTGATGTTGCCACACCCCAGTAGAACTCCTACAAAATTAAGAAAAATGTGCAAGAAAAGGGATTAAATCTCAGTAAATTACCCAGAATTGATCTTACTATGCTCTTAATGAGTCAATGAACAGGAGAGGTGGGGGTGTGGCCTTCTATTTAGTAAACTCCTCACTGTCCACCTGTGAGCTTCTCATGGGCCAGCCCACAGTGTAATGAACTCAGGTTAGAGGCAGTGTGACTGCTAATACATTAGTCTGATAAGGGATATAGAATAATATGTGGCTGGCCCGGTGGCTCTGAGGGTTGAGGCGCTGGATGTCACACCTCACACCACGCCGGTGACCTGGGTTTGGGAATGGACTTGGGCCGCCGGGGGCTGGCAGGGGAGAGGAAGAATTGAGCATCCCATGATGGCTCTCCTTCCTCTGGGGTAGGTCGGGGTACTGCAGCGCACTGTAGTGGCAACTGGCAGAGGCCAGTAGCATTACAGCAGTGAGCAACAGCAAGGGGAAGTGCGGTGGCATCTACACGCAGTGCTCCAGACGCCATTGCACATCTGGCACTCCAGGGGGTTAGGTAACCTGCTGGAAAATGGTGGGGCAGCGATCTCAGCGGCTGATGGCCACGTCTGGTGCCCCCTGGCTCCTGGGGGATCCTGCACATAGAGTACGTGAGCGATGAAAGGCCGGCTCTGTGGGGGATCCAGACTGGGCCTGAGGGAGTACAGGTGCCGGCGGCTGGGGATCGCGGTGATCCGCTCCGTTCGAGGAGGAGAAAAGAGATATATGATAAAAAGAAAGAATAATGTGTGGCTTAGTTGTAATTTACTTGTATTATTTTGATGTACTTTAAAAATCCTCATTTAATAGATAACAGGGAAAATGGGAGGTAACAGGGAAAAAGTTCATGGGACATGGATTCTGCTTCCCACTGGGAACTACTTGAAATGGGGAAGGGGTCAAGCAGTCAGCATGCAATAACGAATATGCCAACACAATCTACAGAATTGCAATACAGCTCTGATGTGGTTGATGCCCCACTGATGTTTTCCCCTGAAGGGGTTAAAACAGCAAAGTGAATCTTTCCTGGTTTTGGCCACTCCCAGCAGAATGCTAATAAGTCCACTTTCAGTGTTGGAAATGGAAAAGATTCAGTGAGGAAACCCATCACCTGTGATCTAGTAGTGAACATATCTGATAGGACGGGGTCTGGGGATATGTTTCTTTATTTTACGTTGCATTTTTTTTTACTTTATTTACTCAGTTTTATGTCTTTAGTGGGTGTGTTTTACACAGAAGCAGTCCTTCCTCATTTTACTCCTGGAACTGACTTAGACTTTCAATTTCACTTCCAAAACTGTTCCCCCAGGTTCTCTCCCATTTCTACTACCGTCTGCTTAAGCTTCACTAGGAAGCCTTACAAATGTGACAGAGTTTTCAAGTTTCAAGTTTATGTTTATTGGGATATTAGCCATTGAGCCTAGGCTAATTTCCAATAGTCTACTGAATAACATAAACAGTGTATATAAACATAATAACAGATAGTACACATAACACATCAGTTACAAATGTGACAAGAGTTTTTTTTTCTATCTTTTGACTCAAAGCGTGGATGCTTCAATCATTGTTTACACTCCTGAAGCTTTGCTCATTTTCATCATTACCAAAGTCTTGTGATTCTTTTAATTATGGTATTAATTCTGTCAGTTCTGTGCTATATTCATAAAGGGAGACTATATTTCTAAAAATGTATTGTACTTCTCTTCCATTGTGTACAGGTCCTTTTCAATTCTATTGGTATCTAACATCATCCCAACCCATTCTATACACAACTGGGACTCCTCATCTTTCCAGTGCTGTAATAATATTTTTTTTGCCACGAATATTGCTATGTTTATCAACTTTGTGAAACTCTCATGAATTATCCCTCTTTCTCTTAACCCAAATAGAATGATCCCAGGGTAAATGGGAAATCTTGTCCTATAATTTTCCCAGCTAATGTGAACATTTGTTCCCAATATTCTTTAATTGTTGGGCAATTAGCTATCATATGGCCTAGTGTACCTTTCCCTATCCTACATCTCTGACATGGCTATGTAATGTCTGCTTTAAATCTGATCAACCTGACTGGAGTCATATAAGGTCTGTGAATTATATTGATATGTATTTGTTACAGCCTGTTATTTTTCATCCCCATCATATCCAATTCCAGATTTATTATATCTTTCCATTCTTCTCACTCTAATCTGTTTACCTATTTCTTTTCCCCAAGCCTTTTTTAATTCTAGTAGATCATTACTACTGCCATCTCTAAGTGCTTCATATATTTTTGAAATCATATGCTTATTATTATTATTATTAGGGAGCGAATCCTCAGGCACGCCAGAGCAGCTGCACGGAGGGGGGGAGCTGGATGTCATTGTCCACCTAGGGACAAATGACCTGGCCAAGAAAGGGATCAGAGCAGTGCAGTGCCCCTAACTTTAATATTTCTCCCTCAAGCCTAGAATATTCTATACCATCCAGCCTTCCTTTATTTTTTATATATAAAATTCCTCGTTTGTAGATATTGATATAGTGATGTATTTGTGTGACTGTATTTTTCTTTAGGTTTTTCAAATTCAAGTATACCCTCTATCTTAAAAATGTTCTAATTGTTGTATTCCACAGTTATATCATTTTACAAAGGTTTTATCCAACACCAAGGGTGAGAACAGAGTATTTATTAATGGTGTATAAATGGACAGATGATTATCATCCCCCAAAGTTTTTTTGTATTTGTTGCCAAGCATAGTTTGTCACTCTAGTTTTGGCAATGTATTCATATAATATTTTACTCCTGATAATTTAACTATTAGTGAGTTTCTTAATGAGAAACCTGGTAGCTTACTCTCTTCTAGTAATGCTGCAAGATCTTCTTCTGTTAAATTATGAAACAAATAATAGGTACATTCAATTTGAGCCGCTAAATAATACCACATAAAATTTGGACAGCCCAAGGCTCCTTTTTCCCCTCGTTTAATACCATTTTTTTCTTATGGCTATTCTAGGTTTTTGATCTTTCTAGATGACTTTTCTCATATTCTTTTCTAATTCCCCAAATATTTTTTTTCCAAAATTATAGGTATAGCCTCAAATAAAAAGAGTAATCTCAGGAGAATATTCATCTTTAAGATATTAATTAGAACCAGTGGATTAATTTTTTCCAACAAGGGGGTCAAATTAAGCTGTTTTATCTTATTTATGTCTGTCGTGAGCTGGACACCAAGGTATTTCATAGATTCTTTTTCAATTACCTGCAATAGTAGATTCCTGAAAGTCTGCTGGTCACCCATATAGGCTGCTTCACTTTTCTCCCAATTTACTCTGTATTCTGATATTTGTACAGATTCAGTTATTATCTTATTAACTTTTGGAAAATTAACATCTGGCTTGAAAATAAATAGTAATATGTTGTCTGAGTATGAGAAAATAATATAATTTTCTTCCCCTATATTTACCCCCAGGTCCTCTTTTTGTTGCCTTATTTTTACCACCAATGGTTCTAAAAGAAGGGTTGAAGAGCAGAGGGGAAAGGGGGCACCCCTGTCTGGTTCCCCTAGTGAGTACAAAATACTCTGACAGTTGTAAATGTGTCTTAACCATAGCCTTAGGTTTGTATCAATTTGCTTTACCCATTCTACATAGAAACATAGAAATTGTCAGCAGATAAGGACCGCTAGTCCCATGCAGTCTGTCTGTAGGCCCCATACATGTCTGCATCCACCCACTCTAAGTGGTCAGTAGCTTTCATCACTCCTTTCCCATCCAAGGCTCCCTTGTGCTTGTCCCAGGTATATATAAACCCCTCCACTGTGCTTGCCTCTACCACCTCTTGTGGCAGACTAGTCCAACCATTTACCACCCTCTCTGTGTAGAAAACTTCCTCACGTTACCTCTTAATCTACCTCCCTCCAATTCCATATCATGCCCCCTCATTCTGGTATATTTTCTACATTGGAAAAGATCCCCCACCTGCACATTGTTTATACCCTTGAGGTACTTAAAAGTTTCTATCATGTTGCCCCTTTCGTCTCCTCTCCTCTCCTCCAGTGAGTACATATTGAGGTCTCTTAGTCTCTCCTCATATGTTGTATGGTGCAAACCATGCACCATCTTTGTCACCCTTCTCTGGACAGCCTCCACCTTGTTTATGTCCGTTTGGGATAGGGGACACTACAAAGGTGCCCCCTATCCTAAATGCCTTCAGTGTTTCCATCAAATAGGGCCAACTGACCCTATTGAAGGCCTTCTCCATGTCTAATGAAATTGCTACTAAATCTGTCCTTAATTTGGCCTGTAATAAATGGAATGATTTTCTAGTGTCATGTTCTAACCGCCTACCCTCAATGAAGCCAGCCTGATCAAGATGAATTATTTTAGGTAGTATTTTTTCAAGTTTATTTGCTATTATTTTTGCATAAATGTTATAGTTGCTGTTTAAGACTGATATAGGCCTGTATGATTTACAAAATTCTGCTGGTCTATCTTTTTTTGCAAATCAAAGATATTTTGGCTTCATTGAAGGTAGGAGGAACAACACCCATTTCCTGCATTTCTTGAAATAAATCTTTTAGTTAAGGTGTCAGTTTTTTAGATGTTTATACTATTCAAATGTTATGCCATTAGGGCCTGTTTTTTTTTTCCATTTGATAAATTTTCTATAACTGTATTTATTCCTTCTAATGTTATTTCTTTTTGTAAATTTTCTGCTTCTTCTTCTTCTGAGATTTGGGGTAGATTTAGGCTTTGGTTCCACCATGCTGTGGTGACACGAAATTTGCTGACCATCTGCACAGCAGCGGCACAACACTGCCAATTGGTGTTGTGTTGTCACTGGGGGAACTTGTGTTTTTTGTGGGGGGTTTTGCCCCCTGCAACCCCCATGCAGAGGACTCTGCCCCCACACTTAAATTAACCAACTTTGAGTTGGAATTGGTTTGGGGAGGGGTGAACACTCCAGAGGCAACAGTGTCAGTAACCATGCGGACCATCACAGCGAATTGCCAAACATGTTGCTGTGATGGTCTTCGCTGTATTCCCATCTCTGTTGTGATGTGATACCCTTTTATATTTACTCACCCCTTATTCCCTTCTGTGCTATATAATTTTTCATAATATTTCTTAAAAATATAATTGATTTCTTTTAAGCCCATAGTAATGACTCCATCTTCTCGGCTAATTTTTTTTAAATATTATCTGCCTTCTGTTCACATCTTAACAGATAGGTTCTGCCAGAGAACAGGCAGAGAACACCGACAGGAAGGAGCTGCTGTTATAACTATATTTATTTACTGGGACTATATTGCCCTCCTTCCCTCCCCTCCACCCTAAGTCAGTTCTACTTTTATAGGCACAGGATTTGACTGACAACAGGAACTTCTTGTTTGGGAGCAGAAAGTAAGTGATTACAGAGCCACGGAAGACTCACCATCCTAGAACTAAAAGAGTAGCTCTTTGTCCCCACCAGCAGCTGGAGGTCTGACTCTGAGCAAGTAAGGAGCCTACTGAGAAATATAGGAACTTCTTGTCTCAGAACAGGAAGATCAGGAGCTTAAAGGGCACAGAGGCAGTAAGTAGGGAGAAAAAAATAATAAATAAATAAACAGAGGAAAGAGTAAGAATTCAAAACAGTTAAGGGGCCAAAAATAAGACATGATGGGAGTGGTGCAGTGCAGTGGCTGTGGAGCAGCAGTCTTCCAGGAGACATTCTGGAGGATGAGGTGTTGTCCCATCTGGAGTCACCCATCTGGGCTGAGGGAGGAGGTTGCTTATCTCCAGGCTGAGTTGGCCAGGATTTGGGGGACCTCCTCTCCCACCCAAGGACCACCAGGGCCACTGTCATTGCCTCAGAGGATGCCAAGAAAGAGGAGTGGTTGCACCACAGTAGGCTCTGGGAGGGTGAGAGTGGTGGAACAGAGGCACATCCCTCCAGTTGTACCTCTCCACAATCCATATGCCATTCTGGAAAAGTGTGGTTCCTCTATGGAGGCACCCACAGTGGAGCCCAAGGAGGATGCTGGGAACCTCCACAAAGAAAACCCACAGGAGGGTGGGATGGGACCCCACAGGGGAAGGAAACAACTTCTGGTGGGGAACTTCATTGTTAGGAGGTAGAACTATGGGAGGAAGGGGAGAGGGAATTAAGGTGCCTGCCTGACACCATGGCTTGGAGGGAGAGGGAGCGAATCCTCAGGATCACCACAGCAGCTGCACAGAGGAGGGAGCTGGATGTCATTGTCCACCTAGGGACAAATGACCTGGCCAAGAAAGGGATCAGAGCATGCAGGAAGAGTTTGTTGAGTTGGGGAGGGGCCTTAGACAAGTAGCATGCACGGTAACCTACTCTGAGGTGCTGCCTGTCTATGGCATGGGTGAGGCTAGGGTGCTCCACACCATAGGATTCAATCAGTGGTTGAAAAACTGGTGCAGAGCTCAGGGATTTGGCTTCATTTATGACTGGGGGTCCACCTGGAGTGATGCAGGCCTATACTGGCATGATGGCCTGCATCTGTCCAGGAGGGGAACCAGGATCCTAGGTGATAGGTTTAAATGCTTCATTGGCAAGCATTTAAACTAGCCAAGGGAAGAGGCACTGGAAAGGAGCAGGGAAATCCTAGCCCCCCCCAAAAATCAGGGTAGTAAGTGAAGTAAACACCAAGACAGATGTCGATAGGGAGAAGGGCAGGGGTAAATGGAGAAAATAACAAACGCAATAAGGACAGGGATGGGGCAAAAAGGGTAAGGCCATCAAGAAATGAAGGGTAATGAGTACCAATGCCCGTAGTCTGGTCAACAAGCTTCCTGAACTGGTGGCCTCGATGGAAGAGGGATGCCTGGATATCGTAGCAGTCACAGAAACATGGTACACAGAGAACCATGACTGGGATGTTAACATACCAGGGTATACAACCTACAGGAGAGACAGGGAGGGTAGAAGAGGGGGAGGAGTAGTTCTCTATGTAAGGGAAGGGGATAAAAGCAATGGAACAAAAGAGTAAACAGGGAGGAGAGGAGGCACTGTGGGTCATCTCAGAGACAGAAAATGGCACCACAATCCACACAGGGGTTGTATACAGACCCCCAAGTCAGGGGGAAGGAATGGATAAGGATGTGATAGAAGGCATCCTTAGGATGGCAGAGAAAGGGGAAATACTGTTGATGGGGGACCTGAATATGTCAGATGTTAACTGGAGCACCTTTGCTGCAGTCACATCCAAGAGCAGCGCCATTTTCGATGCCCTACAGGAGGCATGCCTCAGACAGCTAGTTTTGGAACCCATTCATGAGGGAGCAATCTTAGACCTCGTACTCTCAAATGGGGACAGTGAGAGGATCTTAGATCTAGAAGTGGGTAGTCATCTGGTAACAAGTGACCACCAAACAGTGTGGTTTGCGATAAACTCAGCTACAGAGTCAAGCCATACAAAAGTGAGGGTACTGGAATTCAGGAGGGCTGACTTTGGCAAGATGGGATAGTGCCTTAGAAAAGCACTAGCAAACAGGCTAGAAGGAATGGAGGAGCAACAATGGGGAAACATCAAAACTGCCATCACAGAGGCAACAAGCCTTTGTGTGAAGCAAATAAACAAATCAAAATGAAAGAAATAGCCACTATGGTGCTCAAAAGAGGTGGTGGGAAGGTTAAGGAAAAAAGATAGCATTTAGGAAGTATAAGGAAACAAAGAAGGAGCAGGACAGAGAACTGTACCAGTTAAGGCAGAAGGAAGCAGGGAGGGAAGTCAGAATAGCAAAGGCCCAAACTGAGGAAAAGATAGCCAACTCAGTTAGAAGGGATAAAACCTTTTATAGGTACACCAGGGAGCGAGAAAGACAAAAGGAGGGATAGTGAGGCTGAATAGAATGAATGGTGTGGGCAGAGAGGGACAGTGAAAAAGCAGGGATACTGAATGAATACTTCTGCTCAGTATTCACAAAAGAGGAGGAGGGGATGGTACCTAATCCAATTAACAGAAGCACTCTGGGTAGGGAGGGTCAATCCCAGTCCTTTCACAGAAGAAAGGGTTCTGAAAGAACTACTAAAACTGAAGGTGGACAAAGCAATGGGGTCTGAAGGAATTCACCCCAGAATTCTAAAAGAATTAAGGGGAGAACTAGTGACACCACTGACTACCCTTTTTAACAAATCATGGGAGGATGGTGTGGTACCTGAGGACTGGAGGAAGGTGGATGTGATTCCCCTTCACAAAAGTGGGAGCAAGACAGAGGCAGGAAACTACAAACCTGTCAGTTTGACCTCTGTGGTAGGGAAAGTGATGGAATCACTTCTGAAGGAAAGAATTGTTGAGTACCTAGAGGACAGTGGGGTACAGGACCCAAGGCAGCATGGGTTCACAATGGGAAGGTCATGTCAGATGAATCTAATTGATTTCTTTGACTGGGTGACCAAAGTAGTAGACCAGGGAAGGGCTATGGACATGGTTTACCTAGACTTTAGCAAAGCATTTGACACAGTCCCACACAAAAGATTAATAATCAAATTAACCAGCCTGGGAGTGGGTCTCAGGGTGGTAGCCTGTGTAAAACATTGACTGGACAACAGGACACAGAAGATAATTGTAAATGGAGTGCACTCTGAGGAAAGAGGGGTTACTAGTGGGGTACTGCAGGGTTCAGTACTGGGTCCAGCCCTTTTTAATGTCTTTATAAGTGACATTGCAGAGGGACTGGAAGGAAAAGGATGCTCCTTGCAGATGACACAAAGATCTGCAACAGGGCTGATACATAATGAGATGTGGAAAGGATGAGAAAGGACTTGGCAAGGTTGGAGGACTGGTCAGAAGTATGGAAGCATGGATTCAATGCAAAGAAGTGCAAAATAATGCACCTGGGAAACAAAAACCCAGGGGAAGATTACACAATGGGGGGTAGCAACAACGACAAAAATGAAAAGGGACCAGGGGTAATCATATCAGATGATCTTAAGGTTAGCAAGCAATGTGAGAAGGCACTAGGGTGGGCTGGGGGGATATTGGGATATATAGGGAGAGGCATCACCTGCAGAAAACAGGAAGTTGTTATCCCTCTGTACAGACAGTTGGTGAGAACCCATCTGGAGTACTGTATCCAGTTCTGGAGACCCCATCTCCGCAAGGACATAGACAGGATGGAGGCAGTCCAGAGGAGGGCAACTAAAATGGTGCAAGGTCTGCAAGAGAAGCCATATGAGGAGAGACTAAAGGAGCTTAATATGTATACCCTTGAGGAAAGGGGGGGCATGATAGAAACTTTTAAGTACCTCCGTGGAATCAACAAAGTCCAAGAGGGTAGCATCTTTCAGAAAAAGAGGTGTGCAAGAACAAGGGGACACAATTTGAAGATAGAGGGGCAGGGATGGCTCAGGGGCAATGTGAGGAAGTATTTTTTCACAGAGAGGGTAGTGGATGCATGGAATAGCCTTCCTAAGGAGGTCGTGGGGTCTAAAAGTGTGGGAGAATTCAAGAATGCGTGGGACAGACATAATACAACTCTTGTTGGGGATAGGAAGAGATAGGCTGTTGGTTAACTAGGGTTTGCAACGTATCCTATAGATAGGGAAATGGGCAGACTAGGTGGGCCAAGTCATCCTTATTTGCCGTCACAGTCTATGTTTCTCTGTAATTGATACATCAGCATCTTATCTGGCAAATCTGAAAAAAATAATAATAATATTTTGCTCTGGCTCGGTACATGGCCTTTTCTGCATACTGTTCATTTCTTTTTCTAGTTTACCTCTTATGATGGTTGTTTTTAAATTTGACTATTCTGAGCCTGTGTTAACATATTCAAATTCAGCCATTTTAAGTTGCTCTTTGAAAGCTCTTTGTTCTTTTTTTTTTATCTTTTTTCCTTGCACCTGTCTGGGCCCTAAACCATCACCCCATATATAGTTTCAGAGATTCCCATATGCTTTTTATGGAGTACGCTTCCCTCTTGTTCCATTTTAAGAAAATACTTATTTCTTCTTGGGTTTTAATCATAAAATCTTTTTCTCCTAGCCATAAGGAATTGTCTAGTCACCAAGCCTTATTAACATTCAAGGGTGGGGGATTTAAGCTTACATCTTAAGACCTCATATCTTTTCCCAGGATGGATTGCATCTCAGTAAGAGGGGTAGTAACCTACTTGGCAGAAGAATTGAAAATTACATAACAAAGCATTTAAACTAATTACGGGGTGGGGAGGGTATAACTTTAAATGATTCAATTACTTTTTGAAGAGTACCTCATCATTCCATCATAGGCAGATTCAGGGATATAATATCCTATTAGCCAATGCTAGAAGTTTAAATAGTCATAAGAAACTTGAAGTCAAAGCCACAATGGTTAAAGAAAATATACATATAGCAGCCATTACAGAAACCTGGTGGGACTCACAGTCGGAAGGAATGAGGGAACTCATGGGATATAAGCTTTACAATCAGGACAGACATGATAAACAAGGAGGGGGGGTATGCTTATACATTCATAATTCTATTACATTGCATATAGTCCAACCCCCACAAGAAGTGGAAGATAGGCTTGAAACCATTTGGGTTAAATTAATTTTTAATGAATGATCATCAGTAGTAATTGACAACTGTTATCATCCACCACCACCTACTATACAATACAATCAATCCCTGTTAGATGAAATAACAGCTATAGCCAATGCTGGGGATGTAATTATTCTAGGAGGTTTTAACCTCCCCGGCATTACCAGGACTGATTATTTGGGCAAAACCCAACTAGAAAAACAATTTGTCGAAATGTGTGTAGAAAATGGCCTGGAACAACTGGTAGCAATACCAACTAGAGAAAATAATATTCTTGATTTGATTTTAACTAACCTTAATGACGGGATCATAAATGTCGACACCTTAGGTCCTCTTGAAAATGATGACCATATAATGGCCGAATGTCAGTTTTCCAAAGGAAGACTACAAGTGATACATAATATTAGGGTTAAAAACTACCATAGGGCTGATTTCAAGGGTATGCAGCAACATCTGTCAACAGTAAATTGGGACACTATATTCTTGAACAAAAAAACGGATAGTGCCTGGCTAGCCTTTAAGGAAACTCTATTAGAAATTGAAAACAGCTATGTCCCCATGAAAATGAAGTATAATAATAATAAAAGAAGATTGCTCAAATAGCGTAATAAGAAAGTAAAAAAACAATTAAATATTAAGCATAAGGCCTACACAAGGTATAAAAATAACAGAATGGATAAGAATAAAAAGGTTTATTTACAAGCACAAAGGGAATTAAAAAATCTCATAAGGCAGTCTAAAGCAAGCATAGAATTCAGGGTTGCCCATTCAAAGAATAATAAACTTCTACACTCGTATATTAACTCCAACTGCAGGAATTCTGTTTAAACTGTAGGATCTATAATGGAAAACAATATTATATTAGAAAACGATAAACTGGTGGCGGATAAATGTAATGCCTATTTTTGTTGAGTGTTCTCTTTAAAAGAACAGGGCCAGAACCTAGATAGTATTGATTCTTCAGATGCAACCTTGTTTACCCCCCAAGAAGTATACACAGTATCTAAGCTAACAAACGGCACAGCTAGTTCTGGGCCGGATAATATAAATTCCTTACTCCTTAAAAAAGAAGGCCTCCGAACTAGCGAATCCTTTGTCGGTGATCTTCAACCAATCCCTCAGGGAAGGAACTGTACCTGAAGACTGGAGGTGAGCTACAGTCATTCCAATTTACAAATATGGAAATTGAGGGAATGAGGGAAATTATAGGCCTATAAGCCTTACGTCCAACTGCTGCAAGCTTATGGAACGTTTCATTAAAACTAGACTTGAGCTCTATCTAGAGAATTCCACCCTTAATGACCATAATCAACACGGTTTTAAAAAGGGTAGGTCATGTGCTACAAACTTTATAGTTTTCTATAATCATATCAGTAAGACCCTACATACAGGAATACCAACTGATGTCATCCTGCTTGACTTCTCAAGAGCATTTGATAAAGTTCACCATGATAAACTGATAAACAAACTATTAAAGCTTGGTGTTAATAACCTCTTGATTAGATAGATAAGAAATTGGTTGGAAAATAGAGTACAATGTGTCTGGATCAATAACACCACGTCTAGTGACGGTACTGTGAGTAGTGGGGTCCCACAGGGCTCAGTGTTGGGACCAGTACTCTTCAGCATTTACATAAGTGACATGGACTCTGACATTAATAAGATGATAATTAAATTTGCAGACAATATGAAATTAGGGGTGAGGTAGGCAACGTCAGTTACATCTTTCTTTAATTAGTGACTTAAGAAAAATAGAAAATTGGGCTAACAGTAACGGTATGATGTTAAATACTAGCAAATGCGTGGTGTTGCACTTTGGTAAAAACAATCCTAATCACTCCTATATTATAAATCAAACTTTACTGATAAGCTTGGATAAAGAAAAATATCTTGGGGTAATGATAAATAATACATTAACATCATCTGATCACTGTATGAAGGTATCCAGAGCAGCCAGAAATATGGTAACCAGAATTAAACAAACTTTCATATGCAGATCTGAGCAGTTCATTGTGCCTGCCTAAAAAAAGTTATGTTCACCCCATATTGGATTATGGGTCCCAAGCGTGGTCACCCTTGCTTATTAAGGATATCAAATCGATAGAAAGTATACAAAGGTCCATCACAAAGGCTATACCTAGGCTAAAACATAAAACATACCAGGATAGACTACTTGAAACTAACCTACACTCACTGGAAGCCAGGAGACAAAGAGGTGATCTACTCTTCCTTTATAAATTGTTATAGTCTGAGGAACTAATGACCAACTGTGAGTTAAAATGTAGTAACGCTAGAAGTAATCTAAGATCGCATAACAGAAAACTTGAGGTTCCATGGGCTCATACTTCCAGGCGTGATGATTTCTTTACCTTTAGAACTATCAGGGCATAGAATAGACTCCCACAGTTTGTGGTGGACAGTACATGCTTTAATGAGTTTAAATCAACCCTGGACAGGCATTATTACTCTATTGGTATAAATAACCCACATATGTGGGGGACATTCTTGATGGGTCAATGGCCTCCTTATTTTCAACTCCTCCTAGTAATTCTAGTAATCTAAGTGACAGGGTGCATGATCAGATATAGCAATTGTTTCATATGTCACTTTTTTGACATTGTACACTAGTCTTTCAGTGACCAAGAAAAAATCTATGCATGTGTATGTATCATGCACTTTAGAATAATATATGTAATATTTATGTAATTATGGATATAAATACCTAAAAGATCTATAATAGCCATGTCCTTCATAAAGTTTTTTAAATCTTTTTACCACTCTTTTCTTTTGTTCAAATGTTAATGTTCTATCCCTTTCAGTGAGGGTAATATTAAAATCTCCCCCAATTATATAAGGAGGATCAAAAGATGCTAACTCCAAAACAATAAAAAAATTGTAAAAAAAGGTCTATTCTCTTCATTTGGCCCATGTTAACTGGATATTGTCAACTGTGATTGACCTATTAATAATGTAATCATAACGAAGCATCCTTTCAAATCTTAATATTTTTTGGGTTCAGATATTTTTTAATAAGAATAGCAGTGCATCTTGCCTTATTAGAGTACTGGGTAAAAATAATTATTGCCTTAAACAAATTCGCAAAATATGTTCCATCTTTCTGATTAAAATGGGTCTCTTGCAATAACAGACTATGTTTTTATCATTAGCTACATGCACTATTTTTCTAATTTTAATTCTTTCTCTGCACCCATTTAAATTCCATGTCATTATTTTTAGTTTAGTCATTTTTTATTCCTGTAATCCCCTTGTTATTATATGGATTTCCATATCCAGCCAAGTGCAAGCATTTCTCCACATACAGTACATCACATATGTCTCTAAGTAGTTTTATTGAGATCTTCTTTATTCCAAATAACAATGGATATAGATCAGACCTAACCTCTAGTCTATTATGCTTTAAAATGAGTATTTTGTTTTCTGAGCACCCACGTCTTTATCTTTTTCAAAGTATTTTTCTTCCTACTCCCCTTCCCTCCCCATCCCTATTTAAAGTCCTTCCATTTCTTTGCCTAATTCTATCTGGTTTTTTTCCTAGTCTTATATTTTCTATGGAAGGACCCCCCAATCTTCGAAGGGATCGAACCTTAGCTATGTGATAAGGTGAAATGCAGAGAGGTACCCTGACTATTATCACTATCCATGTAGAAAATCCATCACCATCAGTGATTCCCCCACCCCATTGATTCCCTTTTCTTAGTCCATCAGCTCAATTTTGCTCTCATCTTTCTTATTTTGCAGATTCAGACATTTGTTCAGATGTTTGCTCAGATAACTCTGTTGTGTCTCTCCTTCTTTTTTTACAGCTTCTTCAACTTCAAATAGTGTAAAAAATGCATCTTTCCATCTAAATTTACTCTTAACTTTACTGGGTAGAGCAGAGAGAAGGGGATACCTTCTTTTCTTAAAGAGCCATGCCAAGATAAAGCTTTGCACCACATGGTGTGGTGACTGACCTCAGCTGCACCCCATCTGGCTATATTTGGCAAAAACAAATGTCCATATTAAAGAGTGAAATGGATCACAAATTTGTGCATAGCCAGTCCCTTCTACTTCCCGGTTCTGGGAGCTGACTAAAGACTCATCCTCACACTCAGGCACATAATGACATGTGCCCAGGGAAAGCGCCGGGACATGCTCCATTATATTCTATGGGTGCCAAGTTTTAAAACATTTTTATATCTTAGCAGTCATTTTTTCATTAACCATCGGTACTAGGTGACTAGCAAGGCCCATGGTTAATGACAGAATGGCCGCTAAGATATTTAGTCAGCTCCCAGAACCGGGAAGTGGAAGGGATCTGCTGTATACAAATTTATGATCCCTTCCACTGTTTAATATGGACTTTATTTTTTTGCCAAATATAGCCAGATGGGGTGCCGCTGACGTAAGGCACCACACCATGCGGTGCAAAGCTGCATTTGTACAATTTGGTGGATCTTTTTAATACATTCCTTATAGAATCAAAATATTTCCTTTTTGCCAATACTATGTATGTGTGTGTGTGGGGGTCAGGGAAGCCTGAAGTTTTAAGCCTCTAAAGTGTATACCTCATTCAGTATGGGCTTTTGCTAGTATTTTTTCTTTGTCTTGAAATTGCAGCGGTCTTACATACATGAACTTGGGTCTGCTCTATTAAACTGGTTTCCAAATGCCCTATGTGCCCAGTCCAGCTCCATTTTTTGTTCTGGGTATTGCAATCTCATAATAGTTGACAGCATTTCCTCACAAAACTTCACTGTGTCCAAGCCTTCTATGCCTTCTGGCAAATTACCTCTTTTCAGACTTTCTCTCCATGATCTTGACTCTAAACCTTCAAGTTTTTACTGTAACACTTCCAACTCTTTGTTAAGTCTTTCTAATGGTTTTGTCATTTTTGGTGTATGTTCTTCTATGTTACTTACTCTTTTTTCCACAGTCTTCCTTTCGAGTTGCTAAAGTTTCAAATTTGTTCGCTACCTCCATAAATTTCTGTGTTAGTGAGGCAATTGAAGCATTGATGTCCCCCAAATCCCTGCTTCATTTCTTTTAAAATAGTATTTTGCACTTCTTCTTGGTTTTGAAAATGTCCACCTCCCCCAACCCATATTTCCACTTTTTCTGTAATCTATGGTTCTGCATCTTTGTCTTTGGTTTGATTTCTTATTTTATCTGGTCATTTATCCCCTCTGCCATTTTTCTCCCCTTTTCCTATTTTATCTTGAATTTTTGCTCCCCTGGTTTTAATTGTAGTAGCCATGTTGTTTGCTTCCACAGTTTTTTCTGTAACTTTCTCTGAAGCTTTCTCTGTATTACTCAAATTCCCTTTTGTTTTTCCACTTCCTTGGTATCAAATCTCAATATGTGAAATGTACAAGCAGGGGAGCTTCAAATATTTAGGGGTTCCAATTGCAATTGCTGTTTATTCTTTTGAAAATGTCCTCTATTAACCGACACCTGCTTCGGCAGAGGGAGTGAAATATTAGAAATGCTTCTCCTCTTCTGTTCTCTATCCTGCTCTACATGCCCAGATTTTATACTTTCTTCACCCTGACTTCTCTTCGGTACACTACCCTTTACGCAAAAAGGAGGCGTATCAGCGTTACCTGTTTCCACTGTAAGTGAACCTCCTGCCTCTTTACCTGCCTGAGTTAGATGACAAAATCCCATCTCGGTGTTTTCACTTGTTCGTTCTCTTGTGAGAGCCGCTCCCTTTTCAGTCTCTTTACTGAGTGTATGCTTTTTAGAAGCGGTACCTTCTGTGTCCCGTTTTCCTTCCTCCATTTCAAGTGCCCCTATAGAGACCAGTGTGTGTGGGCCGGCGTGAAGGCTAGCATGCTCTCTCCTGCTGATATGCCTTCTCTGCTTCTGGCATTCTGCATCTGTTGGGGTTGTGTCCTCCTCTTTTTAAAAAACTCTGTGGAATCTCTCTCACATGATGGTACTGTTTCGACATAAGCCAAGTCCTTCCTTTCAGGGTACAGAGCTGGAAGAGATACAGAAAAAACACAACAAGGAGCAAAAAAAGGTATACTCTTATCTTTTAGGTTCTTCTGTCTTCCAAATAAGTATTTTATTTGGTGGCTCCTTCAGTGTAGTCAGGTCCTTTGCATTGCGTAGTGCACTCTAGTCAGTCCTACTTCTGTACATGCGTCATCCACCGAAGGCTGTGAGTTCTAACCCCACAAATGTGACAGAGTTCTCAGACTTTCAAGTTTATGTTTATTGGGATATTAGCCATGAAGCCTAGGCTAATTTCTAACAGTCTACTGAATGACTTAAACAGTGTAAATAAACATAACAAATAGTACATATAATGCATCAGTTACAACCTCATACCAACAATAATACTTTTAACTACATAATGGTTAAAAAACATTTAACAAGGCTGACCCAGTGGCGCTGAGGGCTGAGGCGCTGGATGCCTTACCTCACGCTATGGTGGTGACCCAGGTTCGGGAATGACCTCGGGTCATCAGGAGCCACCATGAGAGGGAGAAGGGAAGGAGCGGGATTGAGCAGCCACAAGGCAGCTCTCCCCTCCTGGGGTGGATGCTCACACCCTCCATTGTTCCACTTCCACCGGGTGGAGGTCCAATGGGAAGTGAAGGTGAGAGGAGGTGGTGGTGATAGCCAGGGGTGAGGTGGAAGGGGCCGAGCCGGTACCCAGTGTGCACCTCCATGCATGCGCACATACGTGTCTGCTGGGGTCCCAGGCTGGGGAGAAAAAGGAGGGGGAAACTCCATAAAATACATATAAAAAAAATTAACAATATTGGCATCGAGTGCCGTTTGTCACAAAGTGCTCCTTTAACTGCTTGTTTGATCATAGTATGCCAGGTAACACTCCTAATGCAATAGTGCTAATAAACAATCTGTTCCAACATATGGGACCATAAATAGAAAATAATTGGCTCCCCTTAATAGAAAGCATGTTTGGTACTTGAAAAGTAAGGCTATTTGAAGAACGTGTTGCCACACGGGAGTTCCTCACAGACACCTGATCTCTTAAATAAACAGGCGCCTTTCCGTTAATAGACTTTTTTTATTATTAACAATAGATGAAGCTCTTTTCTTCATTCCAGTGGAAGCCTGTTTAGTGAGTTAAGCAACTCACAGTGGTGGTTAGTATGAAATGCTCCTGATATAAAATATGCCAGTCAATTTGGGAAAACATCCAATTTGCTTAATTAACCAATACCAGCCCACCCCAATATAATATTACCATTCTCCATAATGGGCATAACCATTAACTCTAGAATACTCTTCCTTACATCCATTGATAATGAAGCACAGCATTTGTGGAGGAATCCTAACCAGCTGGGTTAACCCTTTTGACAATACTTTCAATATGATGTTCCCAGGTGAGATGCAAGCCCAACCATATTCCCTGGTATTAATAGGTAGGCACCTGGACTTAATCATTTTCTACAATTGCCAGTTGGTCCTCCCCTGTAGCTGTCCTCCTGTTTGACTTAAATAACATCACCTCAGATTTTTTTGCACTCAAAATCAAATCATTTTGTCCCAGAAAGTCTTGCAGACCATTAAAGGCCAGCAGCAGGTCCACCTGTATCTGACCCATACTGTAAAGAACTGTATCATTGGCATACATGTGTACCTCCATCCCTGGGAGCCACTGCTCCACATTATTTATACATAGGGAAAACAGCAGGAGTCAAACATGGTCCCTTGCAGAACTCTTCTATTAACTTGCCTCTACTGTGATCTCAAGTCGTTTCTACTAACTGCCTCTGTCCTGTTAAATAGAACAAAGTCAATGGGAACTGCTTTATGCTCATACCATGAAATATTCTTATCATGATGCCATGTTTGATGGTGTCTAAGGACCTGGGGAGATCTACAAAGATGGCACCAATATACATACTATTCTCCATTGTCATCTTCTGTACAGTATTTACAACTTTAATAATTGGCATAGTGGTATTATGATGTGTCCTGAATCCTGATTGATTACTGCTCAATATATGATTAAACTGAAGGTAGCCATTTAGTTATTTCACCACCAATCTCTCCAGGACCTTTGACACCACTGGTAATAAGGAAATGGGCCTGTAGTTGCTCAAGATGTTATGTTTGCCTGCGTTAAATGTGGGTATGACCAAGGCATCCTTCCACTCTATAGGGAAAATGCCCTGTGATAAAGACAGATTAAAAATAACTGCCAATGAGTGGCAGATCACAGGAGTAGCACATTTAAGGAGGCACATTAGTAAACCATCACATCCTTCTTAGGATCCAAGGTCAGTAATTCTGTGCCAATGTCTGAGCCAGTTATTTTGGTAAAGCCAAATGTGGGAAAAGGGGCCCTAAATTACTCTGCCATGACTCAGTGGATAACAAGCATTCCCCATTGTCTGTATCCTTCTGTGATAGAAGGAGCCCCCCCCCAAAAAATGTGCCACAACTTTAGGGTTTCAACATGGACATTGCCTCTTTCCTATTTTTCTGCTTATTAAGTCTGTTGCACAACAGCATCTAATATTTCTCACTTGCTGTGTATTTCTGCTCATTTCTAATTCCTTGTCTACAGTATGTGTTGTTGCTATGGTGGAATGGCCACCCACTGTAGCTTCCCTTATTGTTACACTCTAGTTGTTTGTCTTTCATAGTACTCTTGTTTCTGAACTAACTTGTTTCTTCTGGCTTTGTCCCCATAATGAATCCTAGTGGCATTTGTATTTTAAAAAAGGCATGCAAAAATACCTGTGCACAGACAAAAAGGGTTAGCGCTTTAGTAAAGTGTCTGTAAAAATGAAAGGTTCTCTACATAATGAAATATACTGCTAAACTAATATTTCTGCAATGAATACATGGGCAGACAGTAGCAATAGCTAAATAAAATACAAAAAAGACAGAGAGAAGGTACTAAATGTTGTATTGTGGTGTCCAGGTGAGCTCCTTGCAGGTTGCTGTGCAACGCTCCCTACTCCAATTAGTGTTGCTCTCATTACTAGGTGCAGTCTCCTATAGAGAATCAGTGGCACTCTGATTGCTACTTTTATCTGGGTGATAGATGTCCATCAATGTCAAAAGGGGTGGGGTTTGGCTTTAATGTGGCCCATTTTTGTATAATCATAAAAGTATGAGCTTAGGAATGTCCCTTGCTTGAGTATGCTTCACTATGACTGGTATATTTATCCTGTATTATGTAACCCACATAGTCACTTTTTTAGAAAATGTTTTATAGATGGGATTTGTTATATTTTTGTTTAATAAGGGGGTGGAGTTACTAGTCAAGGGAGGAGCTACATCCTCTAAAAGAAACTGTTTTGCAATGTTCTGGCAGATGTAGTTAGGGAGAGGTCCTGTGTGGCTCTTCAAAGCTGATCTCTAGTCTGAAGGAGAGCACAGAGCATTTTTCCTGCCTAGCCTTTTGGCAGTAAAGTTGTGCCTTTCTCCTTCTGTTATTTGATTTCTTGTTGATTTATTCTTTTTGTTTACAGTTCAAAGTGAGCTGATGTGAGCCTGAAGTTAAGTTCTTATTCTCCAGTACTTATTTTCTTTATGTTTTTGTTTGTTTAAATAAAAATGTTACCTGATTTGTACCTTTATTACTGACTCCTGTGATCTGATTTTACCTACCCATGACATATTGGTACCAGGAGTGGGGTAGGTTGATGTTCCACAGGTGCTGGGTGGACATCAGCATATGATACTGCACTTAAGTATCCAGATCATAAGGGAAGCTCAGTAGGTACATGGCTAACAAGCTAGAAGGGACAACTATTGTCTTAGGAGTTTTGACCAGGACCCAAGTAGCTATTAGCAGTGAGCCACTCCTTGCTGGATTACCTCCAACTACACGGCCCACGATAAGGTTGGATACTCCCATTGAGATGACAGAAGCCAAACCAGAGCCCAGGATGGAGGAACCCGAGGTAGATCTGAGTGTCACACCTCCTGAAGACCTCAAAGACCTCCTAAGATCTAACAAATGGATCTTGAACACCAGAGGGAATGAGATCTACAAGAGAGAAAGCAAGAGAGAAAGAGACAGGACCAAAGATGTGTAGACACAGTGTGTGCCCTACAGGTCCTAGGGGCAAATCAGGACACTGCCCAAAATAATCCAAGGGACATAAAACTGACAAAGATGACTCCACAGATGATATGGAAGCTTATTTGACAACCTTTGAGCAGGTGGCACAAGCCTGCAACTGGCCCCCGGCTCAGTGGGTTGTAAGACTGGCACCATATTTGACTGAGAAAGCACAGCTGGCCTATACTAGTATGGATAGCTAGACATCTACTGACTATGCAGCTGTCAAGAAAGAGATACTCAAAAGGTATGATATAAACACTGAAACATACTAACAAAGATTTAGGTCCCTCACACACATAGCTCATGTGCCACCTAGGAGAAACCTATACACGATTAAATGACTTGTGTATGAAATGGCTCCAACCAGAGGGTAAGACTGTTAAGGCTATTATTGAACAGTTTGTGAAAATCATGCCCACGGAAGTACAATTATGGATTAGAGAACACTATCCAGAAAATGCCAAAACTGCTATTACCCTTGCTGAAGAC
Organism: Neoceratodus forsteri; assembly: GCA_016271365.2. Lineage (NCBI taxonomy): Eukaryota > Metazoa > Chordata > Ceratodontiformes > Ceratodontidae > Neoceratodus > Neoceratodus forsteri. Next base: position 1,501,230,817 of record CM057450.1, on the reverse strand, counting down.
TTTTTATCAGCCAGGAAACCTGTACAGAGAGGCTATCGCAGAACAGAAAAGGTGGTTCCAACTCCTGTAGCAGCTTCTATGGTGAGACCCACTGTTGTTGTTTCATCTGGGTCCGAGACTGGTAAATTTAAGGGGGATGGTCAGGATAGCTTGCCTAGGAATCCTGACCCATCTATTGAATGTCATTACTGCCATGGACTTGGTCATATTGCACAGTATTGTCCCAAAAAGAAACCAGAATACTTGGCATCTATGAATTTGGGGAACTTTTTCATTAAGACCTTGGTTAATGGCAGACCTGTGGAGGGTTTAGTGGATTCCGGAAGCCGTAAAAGTTTAATAAGGGCTGATCTATTGACTGCTACTTCTTCTCACACCACCTCCACAGGTGTTATTTGCATACATAGGGATGTTCATCAGTATCCCACTGCAACAGCCCAAATTAGCCTGAATGGACAAGCATGTACCATGACTTTGGGACTTGTACCAACCTTACCTGTGCCCCTTATTATTGGACAGGACTTCCCTACTTTTAATACCCTGCTAATGTCTTGCAATGGAAAATTATCAGCTGTTGCCACTACAGCCCAAATAAAACACCTACAGGATGATCCTGTCTTTGCCTTTGAGGGCTGTCTTTTTGAAGAACCCCGGGCTCCAGAAAGACTAAGGCAGAGAGAAAGAAGACCCAGAAAGAATGGAAACACAAACATGTTGGGGCTCAAGATTTAATGCCTCAATATAATATAGTGGATATTAAAACAGAACAAATGAATGGCAGGTTGCAAAGATTTGTACAGGGATTGGTTGGGCCTGATCAGATGGGATTTATAAAGGGCAGGCTGCTGCAAGATAATATTCGTGGGGTTCTCAACATATTCTCATCCCAGCAAAAATCACAGCATAAACAACTAGCCCTGTCTCTCAATGCTCAAAAGGCATTTGACATGGTCCAGTGGGGATACCTCAAAGAGGTATTGCAGGTGATGAGTTTCGGACCGGGTTTCCAGGATTGCAAACAAGCTTTGTATAGGGATCCAGAAGCAATGGTGAAGGTTAATGGAGTGAATTCTGCACAGTTTCCGCTGGCAGGAGGCATGTGGCAGGGATACCCCCGTCACCATTTCATTTTGCTTTGTGTATTGAACCCCTTGCAGCTAAGGTGTGAGACATGGACAGCATCAAGAGAGTGGAGGTAGTGGGAGAACAACATAATATTTCTCTGTATGCTGATGATGCCCTGCTTTTCCTTTGAGAACCAGCCACATCCATCCCAGCTCTACATATGCCAGGGTCTTGGGCTACAAGGTGAATTACGATAAGTTGGAGGCAGTTCAGGTCAGTGGGAATTTCACACAAGCAGGTAAGGCACAGTTCCCATTTGTCTGGGCACATAACAATGTTATTTGCTACTTGGGAGTTTGTATAACCCCTAACATAGGAGACTTATTCCGGTTGAACTACGGGAAATTATTGCCCGAGGTGATCACTGATTTTAAGCGCTGGACCTTGCACCCCTTCCCCCGCTGGACAGGGTGGGGATAGTTAAAATGAACATCTTGTCTAGATCTTTATTCCTTTTTCAACCCCTGCTGATACGAATTCTGGGCGTCTTTTGGAAACAGCTAGATAAGCAATTATAGACCTTATCTGGGGAAGGGTAAGAGACTCAGGGTGAGCCATCAAAACTTTGTACTTCCGGGGGAGGGGACTTAGGTCTCCCAGTCTTCAAATTATATTACATCACAGTGCAGACTCCATCTTTGATCACATGGGCTAAACAGAGAGTGGAGTCCTGATGGTATTGTATGGAGGTGGGGGGGGGGACTACCGCTTCTTCTATATGCTCTTCTCATCACAAAAATTACCCCTTGGTTGAAACAAAAAATAAGTAACAGATGGGTCCTACATTCCTTATATATTTCACAAAGATTCAGAACCCCTAACAGGCACCCCAAATGAAATAGGCCCCCTCACTTTAATCATTGAGGACATGGAATGTGTACCCAATATTCTGATGGAGGCCTTCGCCAGTGGAATGCAAGAGCCTTGACTAGATGTGAACAGCAGTTGGAAGGTGATCACTGTGTCTCCTTTCAATCCTTATGTGCCAAATACCAGCTGGCCAGACATGATTTCTATCAGTTTCTGCAGGTGAGAAGCTAAATGAAGGAGGCCAGTAGGAACTGTTTGGTCAGAAGGGATAGATTTGGGAGAATTTTTTGTATTGGTCCATTATTCTCAAGGACAGGACTAGATACATATCCAGGATGTATACAGTGCTTTTGGGAGCTCATGGGACTAATTTACTTTATATCGGAGACAAGTGGCAGGAGGAGGTGGGGGTCTCGGTCTCTGATGAACAGTGGAAAAAGGGTCTGCAGGGTTCAAGAGTGTCCACCTCTCACAATTGGAGGGAGTTTCAGTGGAAGATTGTGACAAGATTTTTCTATGCTCCCATTGTCAGTAAGCATTTTGGGACAACATCCACAGATAAATGTTGGCATAATTGTGGGGCAGTTGGCATGCATTATTACACACTGTGGTCATGCCCAAAACTGGCAAACTTCTGGTCCCAGATTTGTCTGGAGCTCTCTGAGACTGGGGCATAGCTATGTCTGACACATTTTATCTTTACTTTTTAGGGGGTGGGAGTGCCGGGGCTTCCACCGGGTAAAGGTAAAGAGATTTTTCAGTGTAGGCTCCTGGTGGCCCTTAAAACCCTCACATCCTATTGGATGAATCCAGAAGTGCCTGGACTGATAGAATGGCAGGAGAGGGTGCCGCAAATTTTCTATATGGAGCAGCTTACGGCAAAGCTTTGTCTCACTGAAAGGAAATGTTTGGATAATTGGAGGGGCTGGCTAAGCTACACAAATCGGGTGGAGGAAGAGTGAGTGATTTTGCACTTGACCCCCACTTTCTGTGGGTAGAAAGTTTCCCCTGGCCTGGTTGAGGGTGTTGAGTTTCTGATGGTCTTAATGGAAGGAATGACTCCGGGAGTACACACAGCACCATGTGATAGTTACTACCTGTTACAGTTGTATTTTATTTTAAAGGCTTTTTGATGCCTTTTATTGTTCTGTACAATTTATATAGAGGAGGCTGTCTCTTTTTAGCCTGGTTTCCGTATTTATGTTTATGCATAATGGCTCCTATGCACTATTGGGCATAAGGTATGCACCAAAAGAGCATACCCCGCCCGTGCAGCTCTGCATCTTCGTACAGTTGCGTGCCAGCCAGTATACACTATTGGCCACCACCTGTCTGCAGCCCTGCCCCCCATGCACAGGACTCCACAGGGCAGCCAGGGGAGGAGTAGTGGACCTGGGTGGGCATCCAATAGGAAGTCCGTTCTGGGTCCCAGAGTGGATCCCTACCATGGGCAGGCATGGGTCCAGGTACATGAATAGCACCAGGCACATGGACCCACACTGCCAAGCCACCATCCCCAGTGGACCAATGGGCCCGTAGCCTCACTGATGTCCCCCCCACTGTTCTGCCACCCATCTCCAGCCATACAAGGCATCCCCTGCCCCCTACTCCAGTGCAGCACCAGCCCCAGTATTGGACACCCCCACCACCACACAGAGGTGCCCATTGCACCCCAAGCCCTGATCCACACCCCCAGATGCCAGTGGTCACCCACCCATGGCACCTGCAACCCACACCCAAACCCTGTGCCATCCTGCCAGTGCCATGGTCAGAGGTGGCCAGCGACACAACCATCCTCCACACTACAGCTGACGGCCCCATCCTAGCTTATGTAGGGCATAGTGGCTGCACGTGCCTGCATAAGTCAGATGGTCGGGCGGCCATGGAGGTGTGAGAAGGGTTGTGCTGCTGGCCATCCAGTGCCCAGCACTGACCGGCAAGGTATGTGGGGTGGGGGTGGGCTGTTGAGTTGGGGGACACAGACCACCAGTTGGGTGGGGTGTGCCAAGTTCGTGGGGATGTTCTGAATGGTGCACCATCTCCTGCCATACTGCATCATTATGGGCACTCATGACTGTGCAACTGTGGGGGGGCTGGTTCAGGGATGGGGCACGGGGTGTGGGGATGTTCCTTCGGGTCGGGGTGTAGTGTGTGTTTGGGGCAGTTGCATGGGTCCTGGAGGTCTGGCCAGACCATGTCCCAGTGGCAATGGGCACTGTGCCCTGATGTACAGATTCCCACTAGTTCAGCTGCCCCAGCCCTCTCCAGCAGCCTACTGGGCTGGGGCAACATGGCGGGTGGTCACCTGGTCCTGCCGCGACTGGTGGGTGAAGTCTGTGGAGGCACACAATGGGTTATGGCAGGATCCCAGCTTCTGTAACCTGCACAGTCCTCCGCACCCCTGTGGACAGCACATCCCACATTGGTTCATGGTGGCGGCATGCCCTTGGCACGCCCACCGCCTGTCCCAGCATATTGCTGTCTGTGTGGCCGGGGGATCAGGCATTTAACTGTCGCTTGTCCCATCTGTGAATGCCATATAGGGTCGGCGGGACCCCGCTCCTCAGCATTCAGATGTAGTGATGCCAACGCACCCAATTACGTGGCTCATTGGCGTTGGGCCCATTATAAGGTTGTCTGCCTTTGTTTTTAAAGAAATTTTCAGTTGACTCCTGGACTAAGGATGCACTGTTTGAGTTAAGGACTGACGTGCTGTATGTTAAGTCTGACATACAAATGAAGTATCTCTGCCTGTTTTTTCTTTCTGGGCACATATTATGGACTGTGGTACAGTATACCAATTTTTGGAGCAGTAGGGTGACAGGGATATTTACTCTCATTTCTCCCATGGTGGGACACATAGCAGTCTGATAGACTGATGATTTTGTTTTAAATTTGTTCAAGGGGAGAGTCTGCAGCACAATCAAGTTATAATGGCATTATTATATGTATGTATTTTTTGTCTATTAGCCTGCCACAAATGTGAGTCTTTTCCAAATACTAGTTAAATGTTATGTCCTGGCTGCATCTTCACAGTAGTCTGTATATGGAATGTATTCTACAGAGCCATGAAATAAAGCTGAGTTTTAAAAAAAGGTACTAAAGTTCAACAGACCTGGCGAGAAGTAAAATGAGCAGCAAGATGGAAACATTTTCAATGGCCTCCCAGGTGGTCTTCCACTGTGAGTGCCACTCATGCAGCACAAACACTGTGCCAGCCCTGTCCCCGATGATGCTCTTGGCTCAGGTACACCTCCATACCCCAACCCCAGCCAAACCGGGGCATCCCTGATTTATTTATTTAGTTTTTTGTTAACCAGGTAAGGTGCACAAGACAAGCATTTGCCTATTTTTAGGCATGACCTGGGAGAGTACAACCAGTAAGACAATACAATGTATGACAATGACCACTATGGAAAAATATTACAACAAGGTAAAGCACAAGTACAATCATGTGTACAACAGCATATGAACAAAATAAGAAGTGCAAGAGAATAATCACAATAGACAAAAATAGTTGGACATAGTTCAAGAACTGAAGCAAGTGCACACTGCCATCTGCTGAAGATATGAATGGTACTGGGTTCTGAAGGTGCTGGTAATGGGACACAGTCGGATGTTAGCAGGTATGGTTTTCCATAGTCTAGGGGCCAAGTCTGAGAAAGCTATCTCACCTAATTTGGTCCTGGTCCTAGGTACAGTATGACTAGAGGGTCCAGATCACATGATCTAAGAGGGTAGGCTTGAGAGCAGGGTACTAGGAGGGAGGCAAGAGAGATGGGGAAACCTGAGTAAGGGAGGCCCCTTCAGTTGAGGCATTCAAAGCCCTCCTCAAGACCTTTTTATTCAGCCAGGCATTCCCAGACACTGTCCTTTAGATAATGTCTTTAAGATATTTGCTTAATGGCACCTTAAAATGTTGCTGACAAAGTCCTTATGGAGACTGAACGTCTCCCTACTGGCAGACAAAAGCTTACTGGAGGGAGTTGAAAGAAAAATTAAGGAGGTATTCAATGCGGAAGAAAATAGGGAGTGCCAACCCATAATAAGGTGGGATGCAGTTAAAGTAGTAGTGAGGGGGGAACTGATTAAGGCGGCCTCCAGAAACAAGAAATTAGCACAGCTCACATTAGAAAGACTCCTACAAGCAGTTAAAATGAAGGAAGGGGAGCATAAGAAAAACCCGGGTAACAACAAATGCTTACATCAATTATAGCAAACCCAAGTAAAGCTGAAGGACTATGAAGAGAAAAAAGCAGAGGGATTGATAAGGCATTTAGGATATAGATACAGTGAAGTGGGACACAGAGCCATGCACATGCTAGCACTTAGATTGAAACAGCAAGAGGCGAATCGAGCAGTTACTAAAATATTAAAACAGGGAGCACTGGAGGAGAGCTGGTGAAAACCAGAAGATATCACCGAAGCCTTCAGGAATTATTATCAGAAATTATACACAGAAACAGCAGAGCCAACTCAGATTAGAGAGGAAACAAAGAAATTCCTTACGGACCTAGACCTACTAAGATTAAGTCAAGAGGAAAGAGACAGTTTTGGGAGCCAGGATAACCCAGGGGGAAATCATTCAAATTATTAAGGGATTAAAACATGGGAAAGCACCAGGACTGGACAGGTTCAGTAGTGAATTTTATTGCCCGTAGTCTAGGTAAAAAGCTCCCTGAAATGGTGGCCTTGATGGAAGAGGGATGCCTGGATATTGTGGCAGTCACAGAAACATGGTACACAGAGAACCATGACTGGGATGTCAACATACCAGGGTACACAATCTACAGGAGGGACAGGGAGGGAAGAAGAGGAGGAGGAGGAGGAGGAGGAGTAGCTCTCTATGTAAGGGAAGGGATCAAAACAACAGAACTAAAGGGTAAACAGGGAGGACAGGAGGCACTGTGGGTCACCCTGGAGACTGGAAATGGCTCCACAATCTGCACAGGGGTTGTATACAGACCCCTGTCTCAGGGGGAGGAAATGGACAAGGAAATGATAGAAGGCATCCTTTGGATGGCAGAGAAAGGGGAGATATTGCTGATGGGGGACCTGAATATGCCAGATGCTGACTGGAGCACATTTGCTGCAGCCACATCCAAGAGCAGGGCCATTCTCGATTCCCTACAGGGGGCATGCCTCAGACAGCTAGTTTTGGAACCCACCTGGGAGAGAGCAATCTTAGACCTGGTACTCTCAAATGGGGATGGAGAGAGGATCTCTGATCTTGAAGTGTGTAGCCATCTGGGAACAAGCGACCACCAAACAGTGTGGTTCACGATAAACTTAGCTGTAGAGTCAAGCCACACAAAAGTGAAGGTACTGGACTTCTGGAGGGCTGATTTTGTCAAAATGGGAGAGTGCCTCAGAAAAGCACTAGCAAACAGGCAAGAAGGTGGGGTGGAGCAACAATGGGGAAACATCAAAACCGCCATCACAGAGGCAACAAGCCTTTGTGTGAAGCAAATAAACAAATCAAAACAAAAAAAAAAACACTATGGTTCTCAAAAGAAGTGGCGGGGAAGGTAAGGGAGAAAAAGATAACATTCAGGAAGTATAAGGAAACACAGAAGGAGCAGGACAGAGAACTGTACCAGTTAAAGCAGAAGGAAGTGGGTAAGGCAGTCAGAATAGCAAAGGCCCAAACTGAGGAAAAGATAGCCAACTCAGTTAAGAAGGGGGATAAAACCTTTTATAGGTACATTAGGGAGCAAAGAAAGACTAAGGCAGGGATACTGAGGCTGAACAAAGAGGAAGTTGGTTGGGCAGAGAGTGACAGTGAAAAAGCAGGGATACTGAACGAATACTTCTGCTCAGTATTCACAAAGAAAAAGCAGAGTGAAATACCTAATCCGGTCAGCAGAAGGACTCTGGATAGAGGGGTTGATATTAGTCCTTTCACAGAAGAAAGGGTTCTGAAAGAACTCTTAAAACTGAAGGTGGATAAAGCAATGGGGCCTGATGGGATTCACCCAGAATTCTAAAAGAACTAAGGGAAGAACTAGTAACACCACTGACTACCCTTTTTAAAAAATCATGGGAGGGTGGTGTGGTACCTGAGGGCTGGAGGAGGGTGGATGTGATTTCCCTTCACAAAAGTGGGAGCAAGACAGAGGCAGGAAACTACAGACCTGTCAGTTTGACCTCAGCGGTAGGGAAAATGATGGAATCACTTCTGAAGGAAAGAATTGTTGAGTGCCTAGAGGCCAGTGGGGCACAGGACCCAAGGCAGCATGGATTCACAGCGGGAAGGTCATGTCAGACAAATCTAATTGATTTCTTTGACTGGGTGACCAAAGCAGTAGACCAGGGAGGGGCTGTGGACATGGCCTACCTAGACTTTAGCAAAGCATTTGACACAGTCCCACACAAAAGATTAATAAACTAATTAGCCAGCCTGGGAGTGGGTCCCAGGGTGGTAGCTTGGGTAAAACACTGGTTGGACAACAGAACACAGTGGGTAATAGTAAATGGAGTCCACAGTGAAGAAAGGAGGGTTACTAGTGGGGTACCGCAGGGTTCAGTACTGGGGCCAGTCCTTTTTAATGTCTTTATAAGTGACATTGCAGAGGGACTGGAAGGGAATGTATGTCTCTTTGCAGATGTCACAAAGATCTGCAACAGGGTTGAAACACAAGGTGGGGTGGAAAGGATGAAAAGGGACTTGGCAAGGCTGGAGGAATGGTCAAATGAATGGCAGCTTAGATTCAATGCAAAGAGGTGCCAGGTAATGCACCTGGGAAACAAAAACCCAGGGAAAGAGTACACAATGGAGGGTGAGATACTGACAACAACAAAAATGGAAAGGGACCTGGGGGTAGTCATATCAGATGACCTAAAGGTGGGCCAGCAATGTGAGAAGGCAGTAAGGAGGGCTGTGGGGATACAGAGATGCATAGGGAGAGGCATCACCAGTAGAAAACAAGACATTGTTGGCCCTCTGTACAGACAGCTGGTAAGACCACATCTGGAGTACTGTGTACAGTTCTGGAGACCCCATCTCCACAAAGACATAGACAGGGTGGAGGCTGTCCAGAGGAGGGCAACCAAAATGAAGCAGGGATTGCATCAGAAGACATATGAAGAAAGACTAAAGGAACTAAAGATGTATAGCCTTGAGGAAAGGAGGGAGATAGGGGACATGATAGAAACTTTCAAATACCTCTTCGGAATCAACAAAGTCCAAGAGGGTAGCATCTTTCAGAAAAAGAGATGTGCCAAAACAAGGGGGCACAATTTGAAGATAGAGGGGGGACGGCTCAGAGGTAATGTGAGGAAGTATTTCTTCACATAGAGGGTTGTGGATACATGGAACAGCCTTCCTGAGGAGGTTGTAGAGTCAGTAACAGTGGGGGAATTCAAGAATGCATGGGACAGACTTAAGGCAATTCTAGTGGGGGTTAGGAGGAAGTAGGTTGTTGGTTAACTAGGATCTGCAGCTTATCCGTTAGGTAGGGAAATGGGCAGACTAGGTGGGCCAAGCGGTTCTTATCTGCCATCAAATTCTATGTTTCTATTCTAAATGTATCAAAACAATACCACCCATCTTGGCAGAGGTTTTTAATAATTGTATAGCGGAACAAGCTCTCCCCCCAACCTGATATTCAGCTATCATAACAGTGATACTGAAGGAGGGAAAACCAAGAGACAGATATGCCTCCTACAGACCCACCTCCCCCTTAAACCAGGATGTTAAGATCCTGTCCAAAATACTGGCTAGCAGATTACAAACGGTAATGGGTAAATTGATTCACATAGATCAAATGGGTTTTATCCCGGGAAGGCACATAGTGGACAATATCCAGAGAGTACTGAATATTATTTATCGTCCGGTGGGGTCATAGGAACCAGAAATAGCAATTTTGTAGATGCAGAGAAGGCCTTTGGTCGCCTAAATTGGCAGTATTTGATGGTGGTCTTGGAGGAGACGGGTCTGGGGGAGGATTTCTTAGGGTGGATAAAACTATTATATAACAAACCATCCGCACAGGTTAAAGTGAATGGATTATTGTCCAACTTTAGATACAGAGAGGGACCAGACAGGGATGCCCCCTGTCACCATTGCTATTTGCCTTAAGCATAGAACCTCTGGCCCAGGCAATAAGACATCCCGGAATTCTAGGCATCACCACGGAAGGGGTCCCTAATAAAATTTCCCTCTATGGAGATGAAGCATTACTATATATGTCTAACCCGATACTGTCCATACCTCCCCTGCTGGCTCTGACACAAAAATTTGGAGAGATCTCTGGTTATAAAATTAATCAAGAGAAGACAGAGATGCGATTGATTTCTGGCAAATGGACCCAGGAATTAAAGAATAGTTTACCCTTTAAATGTATGACTAAACCAATTAGATGTCTAGGAATAAAAATTCAACAACATATAGGAGACATATAAAATGAATCATGGGGCTTTGAGAATTCAAATTACTGAAGATTTAAATAGATGGAAGCTAATACCTTTAAGTTTCACCCAGAAATTAGATACCATCAGAATGAATGTTCTCCCACGCTGGTTATTTTTTTTTAAACACTCTCCCAATTGAAATACCCTATTAAGAATGGCAAGATATAGACAAAGAACTAGCTAACTTTATATGGGCAGGCAGAAAACCCTGGATATGGAAACAGGTACTTATGACACCGAAGAAAGAAGGAGGGTGGGGTATGTCTTACCTCCAGAGGTATTACCAAGCGGCACAGACAATGCTGCTCCTAAAAATTATGATGCAGGTGGATACACCAAGTTGGGTAGACATGGAGAAGGGAGCCCATTTGAGGCTGCCAGTACAGGTGCTCCCATGGGCCATAACAAGATCTGGTCTAAGACACATCACGGATAAGTGGACTAGACATACCCTCGATGTCTGGATTCAGATCAGGCAAAAATGGGAACTGCCCACACCCATATGGCAGAAGATCCCACTTCAATATGTGCCAATAATATTAGGTAAGAAAGAGCTTATCTCCCTTCAGTCATGGACAAAGAAAGGAATCCACTCACTTGCTCAATTATTGGATGGGGGGGGGGACAATCAAACCGTTTGAAAAACTGCAACAGGAATTCCATCTGCAGGCCACAGATTTATTCAGATTTTTTTCAATGTAGACACATACTAACCTCAGATATAGGGTTAACAGAGGCTACCCGGCCCCTAACAGAGGAGGTGATTATGCTGCAAAACAAATTGTTTCTTACTGACACCAAACGTATAGTCTCACAGATGTATACTAAGTTATGTCAAGGACAGGGCCAGATATATATAGAAAAAATACAGGCAGACTTGGAAAAGGAGTTGGGATATACATACCTCCTCAGAGATGGGTGAATATATGGGAGGGAATTCATAAAACTTCCAGTATGCAGATGTAGAGAGAATTCAGATGGAAGATTGGAACCCGATTTTTTAGAATCCCATTAATTACAAAACACTTCAGGAGACAAAACTCAGATAGATGCTGGAGAGGATGTAAGGAGCCTGGCTCTCATTATTCATATTTTCTGGGGGTGCTCGATGATTCATAAATATTGGTCCTAAATTCAAGAAATAGTTGCACACATGTTTAACCTGCACTTGACCCTACAATTTGAACACTTAATCTTAGGCTTCCCACCGGTAGAGCTTAAAGGGAAGGATTCTAAATATCTTTACTACATATGTGTAGCAGCTGCCAATAAGACCATTACTCAGAACTGGCTGGCACCGAACCCCCCACCATTAGAGGCTTTGGAAAACAATGTGAAAAGAATTAAACATACTGAGGCTATAGCAGCAAAAATTAAACTCAGGGTAGATAGATGTAATGCCAGATGGCTGCCCTATTATGAATATATTCAAGATAAAATGCAAATCCCCATTCTAGACCAATACATGAAATGAGAGGAAATAAGAAGCGGGTGAGGTGAAATCTAACGGGATGGTGGGACTCACAATGGTATATGAACTAGGACAAGGGAACATATCAGAATATAAAGGTGTGTATATGAAAAGCTGTTCTCTTTAAGTGGGGGGGGTAGAGGAAAAAATGCAGGAGTAAATCATTAACTGTGAAGTAAACACGTCTCGCTTAGTTTGTAAAAGTTGATTTTTTCTTTTAATATTATGAGTTATGAACCTTGGACAGATATAATGATGTATGTATCATTTAATGTCAAGATACAGTAATTCTAGAGATTTCAAAAGATTTACAGGTTTTTCAACAGTAGATAAAGTAAAGGATTATTCAGGGCTATTGGGAATACATGAAGGAGCCCGAGAAGAGGCGAAGAGACTTGTGGTTTCCATGTCTGCCAATATCCTCGGAACAGTGGAGGTCTGTAAAAGAAAAGAGACATTATTAAGATATAATAGTAAAGATGGATTTGTTAGTATAGATGAATGGAATAATGTACTGCTGGAAAGAGAGAACTTGATAGTAAAAGATGGATTTACCTGTAATATGAAGAGATTGTATCACAAGATATTTAATAAAAATCCAAGTTGAAAAAAAAAAAAATTTTGCTGACAATTTAGACCCTCATTTTAGTGTTTGGATTTTAGTATTTATTGGAAGTTTTATATTTTATTTATTGTGTTTTAATTGCTTCTGATGTTTTTGATTGTACGGCACCCAGAGCCTCTGGGATTGGGTACCTCGAAAATAAAATTTGCCTTGCCTTGCCATTACAAAAGACACTATGAATGATACCACCCAGGAAGAAAGCACTTGGGTGGTTGGGGGGAGCCTATCCAATTTAGAGTACAGCATACAATGATGGGCAAGCTGGTTAGAAGCAAGGGCAAAGCAAAAAACACTTTTAAGCCACATTCCATCTATGTAGCACAGAGCTAGAGGCTTCAAAGAAAACAGGCAGACCATAGATAGTATAGTGAGCAGGATACCCCACGCTATGGTGATCTGGGCACTGGAAGAGAGGTTACGGCTGGTTCTGTAGGCTAGCCCAAGTCTGACATTGACAGCCTTACAGACTGATATCAAATAGACTGAAAAATCAGGGAGGAGTCAAGCGTAAAGACTGGATGGTGACCAATGGGGTACCATTTTCGCAGACCATTGTGGGAGGAGATTTAATGTTCTTTATGTGGGGAGGGGGGAGCAGATCCAAATAACATGGTTTTGGATTTGGTAGCATTCATTATGAACCTGTTATAATTGAACCATTGTTGTACAGACTGAAGGTCAGATGATAACTTGCTATTGATGACATCCAGGTTCTGGACACTTTTGAATAACATCAGGTTGTCAGCGTACAAAATAGTTAGATATCTGAAATGGAGCAGCGAACAGAATTTATGTACAGTGGCGTGAAAAAGTATTTGCCCCCTTCCTGATTTTCTCTATTATTGCATATTTGTCACACTGGATGTTTTCAGGTCTTTAGAGAAAATGTAATATTAGATAAAGGGAACCTGAGTGAACAAATAACACTTGTTTTTTTTTTTAATTTCACTTATTTAATGAAAAAAAGTTAACCAACACCAACTGGCACTGTGTAAAAAGTAATTGCCCCTTACACTTAATAACTGGTTATGCCACATTTAGCTGCAATGACTGCAACCAAACACTTCCTATAATTCAATATCAGTCTTTCACATCGCTGTGGAGGAATTTTAACCCACTCTTCCTCGCAGAACTGCTTTAATTCAGTAACATTTGGTAGGTTTTGAGCATGAACTGCTCGTTTCAGGTCCTGCCACAGCATCTCTATTAGGTTTCAGTCTGGACTTTGACTAGACCACTCCAAAACTTTAATTTTACTTCTTTTAGCCATTCTGATGTGGACTTGCTTTTGTGTTTTGGATCATTGTCTTGCTGCATGACCCAACTACGCTTCAGCTTCAGCTGACGGAAGGATGACTGGACATTCTCCTTAAGAATTTTCTGGTACAGAGCAGAATTCATGGTTCCTTTAATTATGGCAAGTCATCCAGGTCCTTAGGCAGCAAAGCATCCCCACCATCACACTACCACCACCATGTTTGACTGTTGGTATGGTGTTCTTACTGTGGAATGCTGTGTTTGCTTTACGCGAGACATTATGGGATCCATGTTGTCCAAAGTTCCACTTTGGACTCATCTGTCCATAGAATATTTTCCCAAAAGGCTTGTGGATCATCCAGGTGCTTCTTGGCAAATGAGAGACAAGCATTTATATTCTTCTTGGTTAGCAGTGGTTTCCACTTTTCTACTCACATAAGAAAGCCCATTTTGCCAGTCTCTTTCTGATTGTAGAGTCATGAACACTGACCTTAGCTGAGGCAGAGTAGCCTGCAGTTCTTTGGATGTTGTTTTAGGATCCTTTGAGACTTCTTGGATGATTTTACACTGTGCCCTTGGAGTAATTTTGGCAGGCCCACTCCTGGGAAGGTTCACTACTGTTCCAAGTGTTCTCCATTTGGAGATTATGGCTCTTACTGTGGTTCGATGGAGTCCCAGAGCCTTAGAAATATCTTTGTAACCCTTTCCAGACTGATAGAGGGCAACAAATTTTTTTCTGATCTTTCAGGAACTTCCTTTGATCATGGCATAATGTGCTTGTTGAATCTTTGTGCTGTCAGCGTGACTCTGATGGTAGGGCCAAAATAAGTGAGGTTTATATTGAGCAGGGCTGGCTGTAATCAAGCCTGGCTGTGTTCAATCAGCTGACTCTAATTATCCCTTTAATTGGGTTGATTTAACTAGGGCAATTACTTTTCACACAGTGCCAGTTGGTGTTGGTTAACTTTTTCATTAAATAAATGAAATAAGTAAAAAAAAAAGTGTTATTTGTTCCTCAGGTTCCTTTATCTAATATTATATTTTGTCTAAAGACCTGAAAACATCCAGTGTGACAAATATGCAATAATAGAGAAAATCAGGAAGGGGGCAAATACTTTTTCACGCCACTGTATAGAGGGAAATACAGTGGTTCAAGTATAGAGCCTTTGAGGATGCCAGTTGTGACGGGGGGTGGGATCAGAGAGGGAGAATCCAAACCTGACCCATTGTTGCCTATCGGACAAATAGCTTTTTAACCAGGGGAGGGCTATGTCGGATATTCCCAGGGATGATAATTTGTTACAGAACAAGGTGTGATCTACCAAATCAAAGGCCTTAGTGAGATTGAGGGAATGGTGTCAGTAAGCTCCCTTTCATCAAATGCATTAGAGATGCTGTTTGTAAGAGTGAACAGAGCTGAGGTGGTACTATGATTCTGGCAGAAATCGTGTTGAGCAGGGGAGAGGAGATTGGAGGAGAAAAGGTATTTAGAGAATTGGTAGACAACAATTTTTTTCCAAGACCTTCCTAAGACTTGGTAGGAGGGCCAGGTAGCACCCTATATGAGCACCTATTATTGAGCGACTCAATAATAACGTTTGGAAGTAGAGCGACTGGTGGAAAAAGTAGCTATATCCTGTAGAGCGAGTGTAGCAGGAAGGTACACTCATTACAGCAGGAAATAGGGTGATGCTTGGTCTAGCTCTGCTGAGCTGGCCATGTAGTGTAGCAGTGTATACTACCGCCCCCGGAACCAGTGACCTGGATTCAGGTCTAGTGGCAGACAAAATACATTTTTTTTTCTTTCCATTTTCTTCTAAGGCCGTGCCCCCCTGCGGAGTTGATTATATTTATTTTGGGAGGCGTGGGAGGCTTGCCCCCCGACAGAGGGGGTGCCCCCACATAAAAATACATACTGCGTGTTTTCTTTGGATGCAGTATAGTGACAGTCAACCTAATGTCTGTCGTCCTGTTTATGTCAGGTGTTTCTTTTCTTGCTCTTTGTGTTCGACGCTCATTGGGAGCTGCCATTATCACATAATTCCAGAGGGCAATAGGTCTGTAGTTACTGACATTTTTATTGTTACCTTTTTTAAACTCAGGCACTATATGGGACATTTTTCAGAGGTTAGGGACAATGCCAGAGGAGAGGGACAAGTTTATGATTCTAGCAATAGTGGAGACCAGTTCATAAGCAACAAGTTTGAGGAGGTAAGGCTCAATCCCATAGGAGCTGGCCTATTTAGTCTGGGATCTACTTCAGGAGCTTACAGTACATATCTCAGAGACCCTAACTCCTTTTAAGTGAAATGGGGGGGGGATGTTGCTCTAGGAGTAGGAGAGGATATCAGGTTAGGTGCAGAGATGGGAATAGTCCCTATATAAGGTAAGAGATCAGTAAAAAATGTATTGAATGCATTCGAGATAGTGGAGGGGTTGTTACAATTTACTCCCTCAATCTTGATGTCATTTGGGGTGGGAGTACCATCCTGACCAAGGACTTTCTTAATGCAGTTCCAAAAATTATGAGGGTTGCCAATGGAGGTTTTGAACTGGGTTCTATAGTAGCTACTTTTGTTCCGACGGATGGCCTATTAACATTCGTTTCTGAGCTTTCTATAACTTATCCAATCAGAGGCTGATGCGGTAGCCTTGTAGGAAGCCCAACATTTATCCCTCCATTTACGAAGGAATAATAGAGGCATAACACAGGCAGGTACTGCCTGCAATCAGGCACAGTACAGCAAAAAGTCCAGGGCTCGGATGGAAATGCAGTCTCTATGATAGTATGGGCTGCAAATGTTTGTATGCCTCGATTAAGCAGAATAGGATTTTCACTGTGATGACCATGCCCCTTGATGACGCCCTCGACTCAGATACACTCCGCCATACAAGCCAAACCTGGGCATTGCTAATACAGGCAGGTATCATCGGCAATCAGGCACAAGTACAGCAAACAAAGTCCAGGGTTCAGATGGAAATGCAGTCTCTTTAATGGTATGGGCTGCAAATGGCAACAACAAAAAAAAGGCTACACTGTGTTCCAGAAGAATAGGGTGGGAAGGAAAGGAGGGGGTGTGGTGCTTTATGTGAAGGAAAGCATAAAAGCAACAGAGATACAAGGAATACAGGGGTAGACAGAGGTACTGTGGGTCACCCTGGAAAAGGGGAACATAGCCACTATTCACACTGGTGTGATCTACAGACCTCCAGCACATGGAGCAGAGTTAGATAAGGTACTAGTAGAAGCCATTGGCAATATGGCAGAAAATGTGGACGTGCTGCTGGTGGGGTTGTTCAGTCTGTCAGATGTAGATTGGAGCCTCCCTGCTGCAGTTTCAAAAAGAAGCAGGCACATTCTGGACTCACTGCAAGGGGCATTCTTCAAGCCAGTAGTCAGTGAACCCACACATGATGGGACAATACTGGATCTAGTACTTTCTAACAGGGACAGTGTTGCAGATTAAAGTGGAAGGCCACCTAGGGAACACTGATCACCATTTGGTGTGGTTCAATATAAAGATGACTGCTGAACTGAGCCACACAAGGGCAAGGGCCCTGGATTTCAGGAGTGCTAATTTTATAAAGATGGTTGACTGCCTCTTGGATAAACTGGCAGAAGAGGTTGACCTAGGTGGGTTGGAAGAACACTGGGTGAAACTAAAAGGGAGCATAGTGAAGACAAAAAGCCTATGCATCAAACAAGTAAATAAGAGTAATAGTAAGAGGAAAAAGACACTGCTATGGTTCCTGAAAGAGGTAGCTAAAAAAGTTAAGGCTAAAAAAGTGGTATTGAGAAGCTATGAGGAAACACAGAGGGAAGAGGATAAGGAGGTGTATCAGGAGAAACAGAGAGAAGCAGGGAAAGTAGTAAGGAGAGCAAAGTCACAAACTGAAGGGAAAATAGCCCAAGTGGTAACAAAAGGGGACAAGACATTTTTTAGGTATGCAAGTGAAAAGAGGAAGACCAGGGGAAAGATTGTAAGGTTAAAAAGGGATGAGCGGGGATAGTGCACAGGGGGACCAGGAAAAGGCAGACATCCTGAACAAATACTTTTGTTCTGTGTTCACAGAGGAGGGAGAAGGGGAAGGGCCAGAAAAAAGTAACAGGATCTATGAAGGAAGGGAAGTGGACACTAGTCCTTTTTCAGAGGAGAAAGTCCTAAAGGGGCTAGCTAACCTGAACATGGACAAAGCAGTGGGACCAGATGGAGTACATCCTAAAGTTTTAAGGGGGGCTCAGAGAGGTACTGGCTGGACCTCCGACAGTACTATTCAACAGCACACTCAAAACAGGTGTGGTTCCAGAGGACTGGAGGATAGATGTAGTCCCTCTTCATAAAATTGGTAGCAGGGAGGAAGCTGGCAATTATAGACCAGTGAACCTCACATTGGTGGTGGAAATGTTAATGAAATCACCAGTGAAGGAGAGAATAGTGGAATATCTTGAATCAAATAGGTTACAAGACTCAAGACAGCATGGATTCATGGGTGGGATGTCCTGTCTAACAAATCTGATAGATTTCTTTGATTGGGTGGCCAAGGAATTAGATCAGA
The DNA here is from genome assembly GCA_016271365.2 of Neoceratodus forsteri. Classification (NCBI taxonomy): domain Eukaryota; kingdom Metazoa; phylum Chordata; order Ceratodontiformes; family Ceratodontidae; genus Neoceratodus; species Neoceratodus forsteri. Next base: position 1,501,212,560 of record CM057450.1, on the reverse strand, counting down.
GTAGAGTGGTGGATGTGGCCTACCTAGAGTTCAGTAAGACATTCAACTCAGTTCCACACAGAAGACTATTAAGCAAGCTACATAGCCTAGGAGTGGGTCAAAAGGTGGTAAACTGGGTAAGAAATTGGTTAGGGGATAGGTGGCAGAGGGTTGTTGTGAACAAAGTTCACTCCGAGGAGGAGAGGATGATGAGTGAGGTCCCTCAGGGATCGGTGCTGAGACCAGTCCTCTTTAATGTCTTTATAAGTGACACTGCTGAAGATCTGGATGGGAATGTCTGTCCATTTGTTGATGACACCAAAATCTGCAAAAGGGTGGATACTCCAGGGAGTGAAGGATGAGCCGAGAGCTAAGAAAACTTGAGGAGCGATCATGAGTTTGATAGCTGGGTTTGAATTTGCAAAAGTGCAAAATGATGCACTTGGGGCACAGAAACCCAGAGGCAGGGTACAACATAGGTGGGGTGTTATGATAACCACCAAGCAGGAGAGAGAGATTGAGGGTAATAATCTCTGAGGACCTAAATGTGGCCAGGCTATGTGACACAACAGATGGAAGGGTTACTGGGATGCTGCGGTGCATAGGGAAAGATATCACCAGCAGAGGGAGGGAGGGAGGTAATGTTGCCTCTGTATAGATCAGTGGTAATGCCTCACTTAGAATACAGTGTGCAGTTTTGGAGGCCACATCTCCAGAAGAATACAGACAGAGTGGAGGCAATCCAGAGGACAGCACCTTAAATGGCATGGGGTCTGCAACACAAGCCCTATGAGGAGAGACTGAAGGAACTCAGTATGTACACTCTGGAAGACAGGGGGGTATATGATAGAAACCTTTAAATACCTCACAGTGGTAAATAAGTTACAGGAAGGAAGTATTTTTCTGAAAAAAAGATGCACAAGAACAAGGGGACATGCTGTGAAGCTGGAGGGTGTAGATTCAGGAGAGACGTGAGGAAGTACTTCTTCACAGAGAGAGAGAGTAGTGGATTTGTGGAATAGCCTTCCAGTCAAGGTGGTGGTGGGGAAACAGTGATGGGGTTCAAGAATGCATGGGATATGCATAAGGGGATCTTAGTGAAAAGAAATGGAGAGAAAGAAAAAAAGCCAGAGATCAAGTACAGTCTATGGTGATTCTGTAGGGAAGGAAAAATGGGCAGACTGGGTGGGCCAAGCAGTCCTTATCTGCCAACAGATTCTATGTTTCAATGTATGTAAAATGTAAAAAAAAAAAAATGAAATGTCTGTATTCCTGGAGTCAGCATCCTGAATTCAGCAGCACAGGCTTTTCACTGTACTGGCCCCACCCCCTGATGATTTCTTGGCTCAGGCACTCTGCTGTACACCCACACCCACTGAACCTGGGTGCCGCTGATACAGGCAGGTATTATCTGCAATTGGGCAGCAGTATAGCAAGGAAAGTCCAGGGCTCAGGTGTAAATGCAGTGGCTCAGTGGCTGTTGGAGTTAGACTAGATGTGGTTCAGCCTTCCAATCTAAAGGAAAGTAAGTTAGTAAAAATATCCAGGGCAAGGACACCCAGCTGAAACTGAGAAGAGCAGCAGACAGCTGTCTTAATAAAACTGATCCAGTTAAAGAAGGTGTGACCTACTGCCCCAGGACAGGAGCATCCAGGTTCTTTGTCCATAAAGCATGGCAGATCTTTGAAGTTTCCAGCACCAGACAGTTATATGTATTCTATGTTAATGGCTATTTGAGCTGGTACAGCTGCAGTTTCTGTATTTCAATTTGCTGAGTAAGGTAGCTTTTCTTAGTCTTGTTCCAGGTTACTTCCAAAAAGTTGGTTTAAAATGAAAATTCTGATACCAGGTGATGATGTTTTGCAGAAATTCAATCCCAAAGACATTCAGAGATATTGTATGGAAAATGGCATAGTTACTCCAAGCAGAAAAAAACATAAAACTCCATGAAAACAAATCTACTGACACAGACAAACACTGACAGCCACCCTTGCAGGTCAAGGAGACAGAGGGATTGTACTGGGATCTAATAGTTGGATCACAGGTTTGAGAACCAGCAAGTTTAGTTTCAGATCCTATCAGAGCCCCTTGCTCGCTGTTATCTGAGCAAACTACAGTAGCTAAGTGTAAGAGCAAGGTATGAGATATCAGGAATTAGAATGGTGTTTTACAACAGGTTAAACTGGGGTTTGCATAGGGAGGGGTGTCACCAACAGAAGGAGAGAGGTGGTATTATCACTGTATACATTGTTGGTGAGACCCTACCTGGAATACTGTGTCCGGTTCTGGAGATCACATCTCAGAAAGGACATAAACAGGGTACAGGCTGTTCAGAAGAGAGTAACTAAAATGATGCAAGGGCTGCATCAAAGCCCTATGAGGAGAGACTGAGGGATCTCAACATGTACACCTGGAAAGAGAGAAGGACACCATAGAGACCTATAAATACCTTACAGGGGCGGATAAGATGCAAAAGGGGGTATCTTTCAAGGGAGAAGGTGCATGAGAACAAGGGTGCATGCAATGAAGCTGGAAGGGGAGAATTTAGGAGGGATGAGAAGAAGTACTAGTTCACTGAAAGAGTCGTGGATGCCTGGAAAAGTCTTCCAGTGGAAGTGGTGGAGAAAAAATAGTGGTGGTCTTCAAGCATGCATGAGATAGGCACAACAAAATCTTGGTAGGAAATCAGGGGGTTAGCTGGAGATCAGGTAGGGTTTATGGTGACAGCATAGGCAGGGAAAAATGGGTAGACTGGGTGGGCCAACTAGTCCTTATTGCCAACAAATTCTATTTTTCCATGTTTCTATGTTTGATCTGAGAAATGTGGCATCCATGTTAGCCCAGTCTATGATACAGAAGAAAAAACAAATATGTCGTAGGTGATATTTTTTATTGGACTAACAAAATTGTTCTTCAGACTAGCTTTCAAGAGTTGAACGTCCAGTAAAAGGTATCACCCACCTGTAACATACTATGTGCTGTGTTTTCATCAACTGTATTTTAATGTAAAGCACTGTAATTTCTTGTATTATTTATGGTCTCGGATTGTTTCAGTTCCTTGGTGATCAGAGCAGCAGAAGAAAATTCAGAGCAGAGCTCAGATTTCAATTTACATTGCCACTCTCTGCATACCTATGTAAATTGCAGTAATTTGCTTAATGATAGACTGGCTAGCTCACTGTCTCCACCTTTTGTCTGTTCTCTCAGACGGTACAGTATGTACTATGGAAGTGAAAACAAGCATTTGTCAATGCCAAATGTTTGCTTGCTGGCATTAGCAGTGGAAGTGCAGGAGTTAGACAGATGCAGTACAGGAATGGCATTGAAGTATTGAACTGACGCCAACTGCACCCTCACTCTACAGAGCTGGACAGGCATTGGGGTGTGCCTTTGGGTCGTCGCCCATGACGGTCTCGACATTTCACCTCACCCTACCCTTCAGACACTAAGTGTCGAGCAGTGATGAAAGTGAACAGGAATGCACAGGAACTCAGTTCCTATACCTTTTTTGCAGCAGGAATAGAGTTCCTGTACTTCTTCCTATTAACACTGGAACTGAAATTCTTAAATCAGCAACATAATGACAGTTTCAGGCCCTGCGACCTGAAATCAGGGTTTCCATATCAACATTTGACTTGTACAACAGTGCTGTTTTGCTAGAAATACTTCAATATCTAATTGAATCTACTAGTGTCTAAACAGATAGATGTGTCTTCACACAGCTATCCTTTAGATTGAAGATCTTCATTCTGCATTTCATATTTACAAGTGTCTGAGTTCCTGTACTTCTGGTCTACCACTTGCACCACTGGTGTCGAGGTGTGCCTTGGGGTGTTTAGGTTTTACATGCACCTCATTCCATAAGGAAATACACTGAAATGGGTGCAGTATAAGAGAATGGGGTGAACTTTGGGGGCAAAGGGTCCAAGGTGCACCTTGATGCTTGTCATTGGCTGCAGAGTGGGGGTGGGGATGGTATGGCATGAGCATTACTGTCGACAATCCCAAGTCACACCCCCGATGCCTGTCAGTCCCTACAGGGTAGGGCGTTATCGTCGAAAACCCTAACACCCTGGGCATTTCTTGGTATTTTACTCCAAGTTTTCCACATGGGCTGTTTAGACCCACTGCATGAACAGTGACACTATCAGTTTGTTAGGTGAAAGGTGATTTTGCACAGCGACTGTGCCATTTGGCACCACATGTGCAAAAACACATTTCAAACAGGATGTGAAAAGTGACAGGTGTACTGTTCATGAGGAGGTGTAAAAAATGGCATTGTTGAAAATCTGGAGTGAAAATATACAAAAACTAGTGAAGTCACGATCGTGCATAGAAACTGCGCAACGTACACCCATAATGTAATTACTCTGGTGATTTTTTACAGCAGATTTTCAACATAGGCATTTTGGGACCTCCTCTCATGAACAGTGTCACTGTGATTTTCGTAATCTGTCCCGAACACTAATTTCCCACAGTGACCACTAGTCTGCGCCGGAAGTGCGAAAACACATTTCAGCCAGGGTGTGAAAAATGACAGCTGTACTGTTCATAAGGAGCTGAGGAAAAATGTCAATATTGAAAATCTGGACTGAAAATATTACAAATTTGTTAACTTACGAAGGTGCGTGGAAATTGCGCAATGCACGCTCGTAACAGAGTTGTTTTATGGACTTTTATCACCAAATTTTCAACATAGCCATTTTAAGACCTCTGCTCATGAACAGTGTCACTATGATTTTCTTGATGTGTCCCAAACATTGATTTCGCACACAGACTGCACCAATGTGCGCTACAAATGCGAAAACACATTTTGGGCTAGATATGAAAAATGACAGCTGTACTGTTCATAAGGAGGTGTGGTAAAATGGCAGTGTTGAAAATCTGATGAAAATATTAAAATTCTCAAAATTCTGGCGTGTGTAGGAACTGCTAACACACGCCATTAAAACAGTATTTTGTGGAATTTTTACAAACTTTCAACATAGGGTATTGAGCCTACCTCATGAACTGTGACACTGCTGTTTCATTACTCAGTCCCAAAAGGTGGTTCCACACAGTGACCATGAAATCACCTTTCGGGATTGAATAATAAAATTACAGTGACTGAGTTCATGAGGTGGGGCTCCAAGAACCCCATGTTGAAAATTTGGTGAAAAAATTCCCCAAAATGGCCAAGATATGCACCAAAGCTGAAAAAAACCCATTTATGCCATTATATAGCTTATATAGCTTACCGGCATTTCTTCAGTTCGTGGTCGGCTTTGAAGAGTGCAGATGTGTTCCCGGTCCACCGAAGATCGCCGGGCTGGGCTCGGAGATAAGTATGAGTCGGGGTGGGGAGGTGGGGTGCGCCAGAGGGTGGGTGTGGGTTGGGGAGGGCAAGACAGTCAACGAGGACCGTTTTTATTTCCGGTGTTTTTTTTTTTTAGAAGACAACGCAGGACTTTTGCCATGCTGGGGTGGCTCCCAGTGTGGCAGCTGGAAGATTTTTGGGGGGGCAGTGGAGTCGATGGGATTGGGCACCCCATTGGCCATATGGACATTTGCCATGCTGGGGTGAGCTCCGTGGCACCTGGAAGTTTGTTTTGGGGGTACAGTGGAGCCGACGGAGGATTGGGCACCCGTCGGCCATACGGTGTGTGGTGGGGGGGAAGCATGAGCACACTGGGGTGGGCTCTCAGTGTGCTATTTGGGTGTTTGGGGAGGGGGAAACTAGAAAACAAGGGCACTATGACAGCTGTGTTCAGATGAAGTGCTGAGCGTAGGCACTTTGCATACTGCCGATGGCAGTATGTAAATTGCCTGCAGACGGCAGAATGCAAATTGCCTATATGTTAACACCACTGATTGTAGTGTTTTTTTGCTTTCATCTGTAAGCCACTGCATCTGAACTGCTGTCATAGACAGCTCAGACATTTATTGGTGTGGTGAGGCAGCACCTGCAAGAAGGAGCAGGGCATTGGAAGTTGAGTGGCACACCTACGAAAATTCATATGGTAGCATAATGTTTCTTGCACATGTGTGCAAACAAACATAAAAACAAGCATTTGTTAATGCCGAATGTTTGCTTGCTGGCATTAGCAGTAGAAGTGCAGGAGTTAGACAGATGCAGTACAGAAATGGCAGTGATGTACTGAGCTGACGCCAACTCCACCCCCCCGCTGTGCAGAGATGGACAGTAATTGGGGTGTGCCTTTGTGTCATTGCCCATAAGGGTCACGACATTTCACCTCACCCTACCCTGCAGACACTGACAAGTATCAAGGTGTGCCTTGGGGTGTTCGGGCTTTACACTCACCTCATTCCATAATGAAATACGCTGAAATGGGTGCAGTATAGGAGACTGGTGTGAACTCAGGGGCCAAAGAGTCCAAGGCGCACCTCAATGCTATCACTGGCTGCAGGGTGGGGGTGGGGGTGGAATGGCATGAGCATCAATTCTTGTTGGGATTTTTTGTACCAGATTTTCAATATAGGCATTTTGGGACCTCCGCTCATGAACAGTGTTACTGTGATTTTCTTAATCTGACCCGAACAATGATTTCCCACAGCGGCGAGCGCGCTTCTCTGCGCTGGAAGTATGAAAACACATTTCAGCCAGGATGTGAAAAATGACAGCTGTAATGTTCATAAGGATGTGTGGAAAAATGCCAATGTTGAAAATCTGGAGTGAAAATAGTATAAATTTGTGAAGTTACGAAGGTGCGTAGAAACTGCTCAATGCACGCTCATAACACAGTCATTTATGGACTTTTGTCACAGATTTTCAACATAGGCATTTTGGACCTCTGCTCATGAACAGTGTCACTGTGATTTTCTTAATCTGTTCCGAACACTGATTTCCCACAGCGACCATGCTATTCTGCGCCGGAAATGCGAAAACACATTTTGGCCAGGATGTAAAAAATGACAGCTATTCTGTTCATAAGGAGGTGTGAAAAAATGCCAAAGTTGAAAATCTGGAGTGAAAATATTACAAATTCGCGAACTTGCGAGTGTGCATGGAAACTGCGTAACGCATGCCCATAACACAGTTACTTTTGAGACTTTTTTCACCAAATTTGCAACATAGGCTTTTTGAGAGTCCACCTCATGAACAGTGACACTGTCATTTCATTAATCAGTCCCAAAGGGCGATTCCGTGCAGTGAACGCAAAATCACCTTTTGGGATTGAATAACCAGATGTCAGTGACTGAATTCATGAGATGGGGTTCCAAGAACCCCATGTTGAAAATTTGGTGCAAAAATTCAAAAAAATGACCGAGATATGAACCAAAATTGAAAGAAACCCTATTTATGCTATTATACAGCTTACCAGCATTTCTTCAGTTTGCGGTTGGCTTTGAAGAGTGCAGATGTGTTCCCAGTCCACGGGAGGTCATTGCGCTGGGCTCCGGAGGTAAGTATGGGATGAGGGGGGTGTGGGGAGGTGAGGTGCACAGAGGGTGGGTGCAGGTTGGGGGAGGGGGCACGAGAAACAGCGAAGGACCGTTTTCTTTTTTCACAGGTTTATTTTCTAAAAGACGACGTGGGACTTTTGCCACACTGGGGTGGGCTCCCAGCGTGGCACCTGGAAGTCTGGGGGGGAGGCAGTGGAGCCAATGGGGGATTGGGCACCCCTGTCGGTCACACAGTGTGCGGGAGCACATGACGACGCAGGACTTTTGCCTCACTGGGGTGGGCTCCCAGCGTGGCAGCATGAAGTTTGTTTTTTTGGGGGGCAGTGGAGCTGATGGGGTGGGCACCCTGTTGGACATACAGTGTGCTTGAGGGGGTGCATGTGCTGAGGGGGATTGGGCACTCCCTCAGCACGCAACAAATGGAGGGATGCATCATACAGATGCAGTGGCGTACAGTTCAACTGCTAAGATGGTGATGTGTAGGCAATTTGCATACTGCTGAAGGCAGGGCAGTATGCAAATTGCCTACACATTACCACTGCTGATTGTAGCGGTCATTTGCTTTCAACTGTACTCCACTGCATCTGAACTGCTGTCATAGACAGCTCAGACAGTCATTGGTGTGGTGGGGCCGTGCCTGCAAAAAGGAGCAGGGCATTGGAAGTAGGGTGCCACACCTACAAAAACTCGTATGGTGGCACTATGTTTCTTGCACATGTGTGAAAAACATAAAAAACGGTTTCTGCTATGTCAGATCAACATTAGTTGATAGAATTGTTCTTTAGTCACTTGGCTCTGCTATGTTAAGTATTCTGTGTAGTCAGCAAGATTCTTCCAGCTGCAGATGTGGCACAAAAAACAGAAAAAATTGCTACAACCATAGATTCATGAAAAAAGTAGATCTGGATGGAGGAAAGGGTGATGGAGGGGGTGTGGGGCACAGACAGATACAGAAGAGCAGGACTGTCATGTATACCTGTAACCCCCATGGGGGGCTTACCCTTTTCTTGTGCTCTCCCTGGGTTGCCTCTGTGATCTCCATCTAGCCCTTTTCCTCCTGGTGGGACTGAAGGAGCTGGACCATGGAGGCACTGACCCGTTTCTGCATCCCGGTGGAGTTGAACGACCCACGTGGTGCTGTTGTTGGGTTGTGGCCATTATTGCAGCCGAATGGCAGTTCTTAAGAAAGGTCCCGGTTCCCCTGTTCAGGTGATCGGGGACTGGAGACCTATAGGAGACACAAGAGAAGATTCTTTGTAACCTGGAAGGGGGGCGCCATTCAAGGAAGTGATCCACCTCATGAATTTTAATGAGGCAGGTCATGCATAATAATGAATAAGCCTGGCTAGTGCTTGGGGGCAGATCAAAACGGTGCTAGCGACAGGCGGTGGGATAGGTAAAAATGTTAATCTAGGCACTGGTTTGAAAGGGCACTGAAGCTGCTACAGGATGGTGGGGGAATGGTTAAATAAATATGTTCATTCCGGCTGTAGAAGGACTATAAAAGCAAGTACAGCACAGAGACTGCATGTATACTGTGTGATTGCAGCCATGTTGTGATCCTTTGACCCCTAAAGGACAGCCAATCAGCTATCTAGGCACCCAAAGCTGTTTGAGAGGCCTCATGGGAGGAGATGTGAACTAATTTCAGGTGCCAAGATACCTTTACCAATCAATAATCAGAGAGGGCTATTAACTGTGGATATTTGTGACTAATAACTGGCACCAACCAATCAGAGGGCAAGATTTTCAGGAGAAATCCTAGGGACTTTGGGCAGTTGGAGCAGTCTGATCTGGGCTCAGTGATGTGTGTGGAATAGTATAAAGGCCTTCCACAGGACTTAATCGGAGTATTGCTGAGGACTGAAGGTGAAGGATTCTTGTAGTTTAAAGAAAAACTGTCAACAATACGGCTCCCGCCCCCGCAAGGCTTACCCTCTGGTTAAGCTTTTTAAGTATGTTGTGGCATTTTTTTTGTGCTGCAACATACTTTATTTTAAGAAAGAAAAATCCATGACCCGGAAGTATGGCAGATGCCTGGGGGGCTCCATTATCTGTAAAGGTGCGGCCCCACACCGCTCACCTCAATACATACTGTACATTGTTTATGAGCTATGACCATATATGGACCGAAAATATTACAAATTCGTGAACTTATGAGGTGCGTGGAAACTGAGCAAAGCACGCTCATAACACAGTCATTTTATGGACTTTTGTCACCAAATTTTCAACATAGCCATTTTAAGACCTCTGCTCATGAACAGTGTCACTGTGATTTTCTTAATCTGTCTAAAACATTGATTTCACACACCAAATGCACCATTGTGCATTACATGCGTGAAAACACATTTTGGGCAAGATGTGAAAAATTATAGCTGTACTGCTCATAAGGAGGTGTGGTAAAATGGCAATGTTGAAAATCTGGAGTGAAAATATTAAAAATTCGCAAAGTTACTAGCGTGCGTAGGAACTGCTAAACGCACACTCGTAAAACAGTCATTTGGGAAATTTTTTCATGATTGTCAACATAGGGTTTTTGGGCTCACCTTCATATCTCGTGATCATTGTCGTTGAGAAGCCGGGTCCCCGGAAGGTGGTTCCATGCAGTGATCACAAATCACCTTCGGGACCGAATAACAAAATGACAGTGACTGAGTTCATGAGGCGGGACCCCAAGAACCTCATGTTGAAGATTTGGTGAGAAAATTCCCAAAAATGGCCGAGATGTGCACCAAAGTTGAAAAAATCCCATCTATGCCATTATACAGCTTACCAGCATTTCTTCAGTTTGCGGTCGGCTTTGTAGAGTGCAGACGTGTTCCCGGTCCACTGAAGATCATCGCTCTGGGCTCTGGAGGTAAATATGGGGTCAGTGGGGTGTGGGGAGGTGGGGGAGCAGAGGGTGGGCGCAGGTTTGGGAGGGGGCAAAACAGTCAACGAGGGACCGTTTTTTTTTTCAGGTGTTTTTTTCTTTTCAGGAAGATGCGTGGGACATTTGCCATGCTGGGTGGCTCCCAGCATGGCATCTGGAAGTTTTTGGGGATGGAGCAGTGGAGCTGACGGGGATTGGGTACCCCTTTGGCCATATGGACTTTTGCCATGCTGGGGTGGGCTCCCAGCATGGCACCTGGAAGTCTGTTTGGGGGCAGTGGAGCAGGCGGGACTGGGCACCCATCTGACCCTTCCCAGTGTGTGGAGGGGTGCATGGGCATGTGGGGTGGGCTCCCAGTGTGCTACTTGGTTGTTTGTTGGGGTAGAAAACGGAGCTGTCTATGACAGCTGTTCACATGCAGTGCTGAGTGTAGGCACTTTGCATACTGCCAACAGCAGTACGTAAATTGCCTGCCAACGGCAGCATGCAAATTGCCTATACATTACCACCAATGATTGTAGTGGTCTTTGGCTTTCAACTGTACGCCACTGCATCTGAACTGCTGTCATAGACAGCTCGGACAATTATTGGTGCGGTGAGGCCGCGCCTGCAAGAAGAAGCAAGGAATTGGAAGCGGGGTGGCACACCAATGAAAATTCATATGGTGGCACTATGTCTCTTGCACATGTGTGAAAGCAAACAAAAATGGATGCAGAGTGGCATCATGTGTTTTGAAGATTGGTACAATATACATGAACAGCTTTTGTGTTTTATGCAAATGAGAAAAAAAATTCATATTCAGGCACAGGATTTCTTTGTGTTTTTACAAACAAGATCTTATTACAGTAAAGAACTAGGTCCTAATTTAATAGCACCTCCCTTAATAATCATGCAACAATGTTTTATTAATGGACAAGCCAAATTAATTTCTAAAGCTTACAAAATATTGATTGCCGTAGTTTTCTCACCAGTATTAAAACTTAGGAACAGATAGGAAACAGAACTATAGACATAATTTTTTGTTCAAATATGGGAAAGTATCATTTCTGGCATTTATATCACAATCAATAATAGACTCAACCAGATACAATTGAATGTTTTTCATAGATTATACTATACCCCACATATTCTCAATAAAATGAATCTGACATTGTCACCTCTGTGCAATAGAGGATGCGGTGCAATTGGGTCTCTAGAACACGTGATTGCCTCCTGACCAAAAATTATTCCCCTCTGGAAAAGGATTTTCCAAGCCATCAATAATATTCCAGGAATCGGTATTCACAGAGAAATTTATATGTTAATCACCAGTTCCACTCAAAGTCTCCCACAAGGTCAGATAGCGAAATTGTTAAAATAGTTTTACTAAATGTAAGGTGTTGCATTGACAGGAACCGGAAAAATGTCAACCCTCCATCATATAATCTATGGAAAATCTTTTTCTGGACTGTATGAACCAGGAAAGGTTACATTACATCAACAGAGGCTTGCTTCAAAAGTTCAATCTAATTTGAAAACCCGTAGAACAGTTATTAGGAACTGACAGAATTTAATTTTGGTCAGAAACTTTCTCTAGTCAATCCCTACATGCACACACAAAAACCAAAAAAGTTTAGCTACAGAGGATACATCTTAGTCTCTTCTTAGATATGATATTTATTTATTTAGTTAGTTTTTGTTGACCGGGTAAGTGCACTAGACAAATCCTGCCTATTTTCAGGCACGACTTGGGGGAAGGGGATACAGATGAATGCCAACTGATCTTGAACCAGATTAAGCTGTAGGTGGTATTTTTAGTGAATGAGGGAAATGTGGCCAGGACACCCAGGAAATTCCCACTCTTCGATAAGTGCCATGGGATCTTTAACATCCACCTGAACTACCACCAATCCAGGCAGATGGGACCTCGGTTTAACGTCTCATCTGAAAGACGGCACCTCAGAAGTGCAGCACCCCTCTCATGCTGCACTACAATGTCAGTACTGGGATATTAACCCAAGTGCCACATGTGGGAACAGAACCCACAGCCCTCTGATCTCCTGACCTCAGAGGCGAGTGTGCTACCTACTGAGCCACTGACACTGGGAAGTTAGTTTGTCCTGATCATTTTTTTTCTTTCAACAACATATAAGATGGGGGGAGGGGTCAAATGGGAGGGGGGGATACATTTCCAGATAGTTTGGCCCTACCCGGTCTCTTCCCTGTTCATTTAATCTTTAACAATAAATGTCATGAACTGAGGGTGGGACTTAGGTAGAATAAGTTAGCTTAGGCATGCACAGTTAGGAGGGGTGGTTGGGGTGATGATGAAAGTTATCTAATGCAACTCAGAACTACCACTGGAAAGTGGAAGTGGAGACCTAAAAGTCAACTGATGCTGCACTGATATGTCTAAACCCCCAAAAAAGAAAAAAAAAAAAAAAAGAATAAAAAAAAAGCTGCTAAGACCTCCAAGCAAGGTGACAAGTGTCCAGACCTTCTACCAAGCTGAGTCCTTCTGTACATCTATGGTTGCCCAGTTGTTTTCTGCCCTCTTTGAGCTGAATCTACAGATCACTGAACTGCTGGAAACAATTTGCTCCAGAGACTGCTTAGCTCTCCGGAACCATGATTAACTCAGAGCTTGCCCTGACCAAGGGAACTGGGGGAAAGTTTTGCAAACAAAGGTTTAAAATTCATCTTTTAAAGCTTCACCCTTTAAATATTCTTCAAGGACCCCAATGCCGGCCAATCTGCAGCAACAACCAGGCCTGCACCATCATAGGGCACCCTACTAGACTGAAATGGGATTTCACTGGTACCAGAGGGAGTGGGCATTGGAGTGCCTTGGCCTACTGGCACTGTTATTGTTAACTATTATAACTCCTTTTTTCTCTTCACAGCTTTCCTGTTCCAGGTACCCCTCCCCTAGCCCCTTCCCCAAATAAAGCTGTGTTTTGTTTGTTGTAATTGCTGCATGGAGGGTATTTTGTGAAAGCTAACTGTCAGGTATATGTGGTGTATGGTATTGGGGAACAACTTGGTATCCAGTGTGTGGGGTGGTTGGAAAAAGAGGTGGGCAGGTACAGAATCCCAGGTGGTTGTACCAAGCAGACACCTGGCCCATTATCAACCTACTCTGGGTGGAGGCACTGTGCTATTTTACTATTACTTTGGGATAGACCCCCCAATCACCACCGTAGCAGGAACCAGGCCCCTTAACCTGTGTGGTAGTCAACAGGCAGGGGTAGTAGGCCACTGGCACACAGCGCCTGGGTTACGTCTTTGGAGGCACCGCTGAGACCTCCTGTTCACCAGCCACACCCACCGTGGATGGAAATTCCAGCAAAATCACTGCCGTTCCCCCCAACCCCAGTTCTATACTCCGCTGGCCCAAAGTCAGGGCCAAAGGGAAAGATAAGGTGAAGTTAGTCGAGTGAAGTGGGGGTCAGAGGATGGACCCTCAGAAATCCCTATTATTACTGGGGGTACCACCTGAGTTAGAGGCAAAGCTATTGAGTAATATGTGTCCACCATAAGAAGATTTGATCAAGTGAATGTTTAGGGTAGAATGCTAGACTCTGCCATGGGAACTTTGACTCTATTGATTAAAGGTAAATATGCTATAGAAGCCTCCTGGGTACCGGGGACCTTAGTGCAAGAGGGATTGTTGGAGGCCTCGGCCATTATAACAATGTTTAGGTTGGTTTCCATAGGGGAAGGGGGAGAGAATCTGAGTACTCAGTGACCCCCTCCTCCGAATGAGAGGCTTCGGCCCAGTTATGTGCCCTCCCCCTCAGACTCATACTGGAAGTTAAGAATGTTTTCAGAGGTAAAACCCACCCCCAAAGGGAAGGAGGACTATGAGTCATGGATAAACTTTGTGGTACCACTGCTACAGGACTGGCAGTATAGTGGGGGACACAAAAGATTGATGGAGAGTTTGTGTGGCCCTGCCCTTGATGCTATTTGGTCCTTATGGACCACTGACCCCGAAGCTAGTGTAGAGGATTATATTGCTGCCCTGGACAGTGCTTTTGGGAGCACTGAGACCTGTGAAAATTTGTGGTGGGGTTTCCGGGCCACTTGCCAACAATGGGGGAGTTTCTGTTGGAGTACATTTAGAGGTTGGAGAAAGCTCTGCAAAAAGTGTACCGCAAAGGGGGGGATACAGGAAACTGATCTGAATAAGACTCGATTGGAACAGGTGCTGAGGGGTTCCAGGTATTCAGAATTGCTACTGTCAAAATTGGGACTGAAGGATAGGCTGGGTAGTCCCCCCCCCTCCGGATTCTTCTCTGGGAAGTGAGGGAGGTGGAGGAAAGGGACAACCAGTGGGGAACCCAGCCCACAGTGGTGGCCGCTACCCAGGTTCAAGAGGATACCCCCTCCCTCTGAGGTCTCTGAGCTCAAAGTACTGTTAAAAGAGAGGCACTGGACAAGGTTACCTCTGGCTCTGTTAGGGCTCCTGATGTTCTCTCTAGTCAATCCATTCAGTCTGCCCCGGCCACCCTCCCAGTGATGGGCCTGGGGATGCAAGCTCTGGTGCCCCCTGTGGTTCCCCAGATTGAAACCTGTATTCACAAACTGTGCCAGGTCATCAATGAGCTTAAAAATCAAGGGCTATCAAGGGCAGGGGACCCCAAGTGAAGAGCAGTTAAGGCACAAGGGATTACCCCAGCTCCAGCTCCATTAGTGTATTTGGGGCCACTCAGTCATCAAGAGCCCCAGCCCTGTCCTGTAGCCCCCTATCCAATCAGATTCAGAAGAGGGGACACATTCTACTATAGGTGTGGAAGGATGGACATTTCCACAGAGAGTGCTGGTCAAAGGATGATCCAGCTTGAGTGAGGGACCCGTTGTTGGGGAGAGAGCCCCAGCCACAGGGAAACTTCAGTGGGGCCTTGTAAGGGAGCATACTGGGGCCTCCAACAAGCCCAGCTCTACAGTATACAATATGCCCTGGCTGCTACTCAACATCCTAGGGTCTCTCCAGGGAGCTTTCCTGCAGCAGCTGGTCAGGGAGCTCACTAGGGGGGAAACATACTTGATGTGGTCCTCACCAATGGGGATAGTGTGGAGGGAGTGGAAGTAGGGGTCAGCCTAGGAGAAAGTGACCATAACACAGTGGGCTTAAGGGTTAGAGCAGGGTATGAAGCGAGCCAAACTATCACGAAGGTCATAGACTTCAGGTAGGCAGATTGTCCCAAAATGAGGGAGGTATTCTGGAGTGAAATGAAGGGGATGGAGGGGATAGAGGGGGGAGGGAGAGGAGCTATGGAATAAGATCAAGGAGAGGGGATGACTTAAAGCCACAGAGAGCTATATAAGGAGGGTGAGGAAGAGCAGAAAAAGAAGGAAGCCGAAGTGGTTCAACAGGAAAGTGGAGGGGGTAATACCGGAGAAGAAAAGGGCATTCAGAAAATATAAAAGGATGCAGGGGAAGGAGCACAGGGAAACTTACAGGGAGAAACTGAGAGTGGCAGGGCAGAGGATTAGGAAGGCAAAAGCAGAAACGGAGGAGAAAATTGCTAGGCAGGACAAAAGGGGGGACAAGACTTTCTTTTGGTACATAGGGGAAAAGAGGAAAGCAAGGCAGGGGATAGTAAGCGTAAAGGGTGAGGGGGATTACAAGTGGAAGGGGACTTTGAGAAGGCAGAGGTGCTGAATAGATACTTCGGCTCGGTCTTCACGATAGAGGGTGAAGGAAGTGGACCAGTGCTAGGGAGGAAGGGAAAGGGGGACATGGGGGGGGATTGTAGTCCACTCAGTGAGGACAGGGTCAGGGAGGAACTAGGTAAGTTGAAGGTAGACAAGGCTACGGGCCCAGACGCTCTGCACCCTAGGGTGCTCCAGGAGCTAAGGGAGGAACTGTGACACCACTAGTGAAGTTATTTAACTGGTCCTTAGATACAGGGTCAGTGCCAGAGGACTGGAGGAGGGCAAATGTGGTGTCACTTCATAAAAGTGGCAGCAGGGAGGTGGCTGGCAATCATGGCCTGGTCAGCCTCACATCAGTGGTGGGGAAGGTGACGTAGGTGATATTGAAAGAAAGGGTGTTTAGTTACCTAGAGAATGAGGGGCTGCAGGACATCCACTAGCATGGTTTCACTCAGGGGCGTCATGTCAGATGAACCTGATTGAGTTCTTCAATGAGGTGACAAGAATGGTTGATTAGGGGGGCAGTGGATGTGATCTATCTGGACTTCGGGAAGGCCTTCAACACTGTGCCCCACAAAAGATTGGTTAACAAGCTGGAGAGTTTGGGGGTGGGACAGAAAATAACAAGGTGGGTGGAGAGCTGGCTGACAGGAAGAAGCCAGAGGGTGGTGGTCAATGGGTGCATTCCGGGGTGGTAGGGCTGATGAGCGGGATCCCCCCGGGGTCAGTGATGGCGCCCATTCTGTTTAATGTCTACATCAGCGACATAGCAGAGGGGCTGCAGGAGAAGGTCTACCTTTTTGCAGATGACACAAAAATCTGCAACAGGGTAGACACCCCAGAGGGAGAAGAAGAAGCTATGAAGGAGGATTTAAGGTTGCTTGAGTGGTGGTCGGAAACATGGCATCTAAAATTCAATGTCAAAAATTCCACAGTGATATACATGGGGCGGAAGAATCCACAAGCCACGTACACATTGGGAGGAGAGGAAATGGTTGCATTTGAGCAGGAGAAGGATTTAGGAATCATAATCGCTGACAACCTTAAGATAGGGACCCAATACAGCAAGGCGGTGGGCAAAGCAAACAGAATGCTGCCGTGCATAGGGAGGGGGATAACCAGTAGAAGAAGGGAGGTGTCGATGCCACTCTACAGTTCCATGCTGAGGTCACACCTTTAATATGGAGTTCAGTTCTGGAGACCCCATCTATGCAAATATATAGATGGCATGGAAAGGGTACCAAGAAAGGCCACTAAAATGTTGCATGGGCTAAGTGGGATGCCATACGAGGAGAGGTTGAGGGTGTTGGATTTGTACCCACTGGAGACCAGAAGGGGGGGACATGATAGAAACATTAAAATATTTGAAGGGGATCAATAAAGTGTGTGGGGGGGCTTATTCACAGGGAAGGTAGATGAAGGAACTAGAAGGCATGGACTGAGGGTGGAGGGGATAGGTTTAGAGGGAAACATTAGGGGGCATTACTTCACTTAGAGGGTGGTGGCACCCTGGGACAGTCAGCTGGAGGAGGAGGTGGTGGAGGACAGAACAGTGGAGTGATTCAAGAGGGCTTGGGACAAACACAAGGGGTTGTCAAGGGGAAGGAGGGTGGAATCTATGGGGGCGGCAAGTAAAGAGGGAGGGAATGGGCAGACTCAATGGGCCAAATAGATCCTTTTCTGCTGACACATATCTATGAATCTATGAATATATGAATCTATACATAAGGAAGTCTTTAGCAAAAGCCACCGCCCCTGCACTCCCTGAGATAGATAAGTTGGTGGGACCATCAACAGAGACCACGATCACCATAAATGGGGTGCCTACACGTGCCATTTTAGACAATGGCTCCCAGGTGACCATTATCTTCAAGTCCTGGTGTGACAGACATCTGTCCCATCTAGAACTGCAGCTGCTGGAGGGGTTACACGTGTGGGTCTCATCAATAAGTCCTGACCCTATTTGGGCTATGTCAGAGTGCGGATGGCTTTCCCATCAAAGGTGACCAGAGTGGGAGACCCAGTTGAGACCCTTGCTTTAAGCTGCCCAGAGACTGGTATATGCGATGGGGTACCAGTGCTGGTGGGTACCAATGCCCATGTTTGGAAGACTGACCTGGCTCTGCCAGGCCTGGGAGGCTGAACAACAGGGGAAGGAGTTGCCAATCCACTCAACAGTAAAGGCAGCGTACAGGAAGCATGTGCAGGCCATAGCCGAAGAACAGGATGAACTGGTTGGTGTAATCTGGAGGCAGGACGGGGAGGAAATAGTGCTGCCACTCAATGCAGAGTGCAATATTAGTGGCATGGTGTGGTTGAAGAAGGAGGTGAGGAACTAAATTTTGATGTTGGATACCCCAGAGGAACATGGGTTGCTGGCTGGCCTACTTGTAAAGCCGAGTGTTTCATGGCACTGGCAGGCACATGCTTATGTCCGAAGAGTCACAGTGCAAGTAAAGAATATGATGGACTGAGAGGTGATTGTCAATGTAATAATCATGCAGACACCAACGTGGAGTGAGCTGGTAAGTCTACTGTATGAAACACACACTTGAAACAACTACAGAAAACACGGGCTTCTGCCCACCAAGCAAGGGTTTATATATACATATTAGCGCATGCACATTAGTAAAGTATACACAAATCACATATGCTAATTAACTTCCTTACGTCTCCCTTCTCAATTAAACTTTCCCTACCAAAATAAAATATTTAAAGTTCTATGTAGCTCAAAGTTTTTGTGAGTCTATATAGTCATGAAGACAGGTGGGCCTTCGGATCTCCCGTCCACTGACATGGCTGATTCTCAGGCTGGAGCTGGTGCCAATCACTTGGTCCCAACTACTCAGGGGTGAGGCCGACACCACAGGCTCACTTTGTGACTGCCCCAGCATCACTTGTGGAGGGACCTCCATTGCAGGGACCTCAGGGATCCCATTGTCTTCCATACTGCCATCCTGCTGACCTCCCTCCTCCTCTCCTCGGATGTACGAGTTTTGTGGGCCACTGGAATGGCGCGGCTTAGGGGTTAACAAAAGGTCTCTCCTGTTTCTGCAATACAATTTCCCATTTGCTTGGACTACACAGGAACGTAGCTATTCAGTATGGTGTTCCACAACTGCGGGGGTCCAGGTATTCTCAGGTGTTCGCAGGTAATCAGGCTGTCCCAGCTGTAAGGCTGGGAGTGGTCGGGCGTGCAAATTGTAATAAGATTTTTGTTTTTCTTGAGCCCTTCCCAAGGTAGCTCGCTCCTCAACTTCTGGTACTTTTGATTTAAGTAGCTCAGATCTAGTAGGCATTAAAGTTCTGCGGCCCATAAACAGCTGGGCTAGAAATCCTAGCCCCTCCAGTGGGATATTTCTCAGTTCCAAAAATGCTAAGTAAGGGTCTTGACAGTCCACTTGTGCTTTCTTTAAATCTCTTTATTGTTTGAATTGCCCATTCTATGCCATTACACTGGGGGTATCTTAGTGAAGACATTACATGTTTAAACTCATACCATTGTTTAAAGTCTCTGAATTTAATACAGGCAGATTGTGGGCCGTTATTTGTTACAAGTATTTCTGGAATACCATGTCTTGCACATTGTGATTTAATATGGTTAATCACTGTTTCGCTTGTTGTATTTTGCAAGTTGGATATCTCAATGTATTTAGAGTAGTAATCAACAATTGCCAGATAATTTTCCCTTTCAAATTGAAATAGGTCAGCTCTAACCTTTTGCCAAGGTCTGTCTGGTATCTCATGTGGCTGCATCGGTTTTCTAGCTTGTGCTTTCCTGAATTGATGGCAAATGCCACACTTGACCACCATGTCACTAATCTGACTGTTCATCCCTGGCCAGAATAAAAGATCTCTAGCCCTGTGCTTACATTTTTCAATGCCCAAGTGCCTGCTGTGTAATCTGGTCAACACGTCTGAACTCAGTGACGTAAGGACTATCAGTTTATCCCCCTTCAGCAGAAGTCCATTTTCTATTGAGATTTCATCTCTACACTGCCTTATCTCGGGGTGCACTGATGTTTTCTCCTGGGGCCACCCATTCAAAGCAGTGTTTCTCAACTTGACCAGGGCTGAATCATTATCCGTCTCTCACTGAAACAATTTCAGTTTTTCATCACTGATTGGCATATAGTCCACCGTGTGAACCTCATATTTGTCTAGGTCAGTTTCCTGCATAGAATTTTCTCCCACAGCTCTACTCAGGGCATTTGATATATGAAGTTCTTTACCTGCTTTGTACTGTACTCGCAAATCATGCCTTTGCAGTTCTAGCAGCATGCGTTGAATTCTCGGAGGGGCTGTGGCCAGTTTTTTTTTTTAAAGGCTTTCTAGGAGCTTGTGGTTCAATTTAACATGGACCCGGGGTCTGCCATAAATATATTGGTGGAACTTTGAACACCCAAACACAATAGCTTGCGTTTTCTTCTCAATTTGTGCATAATTTCTCTCAGCTTTATTAAGTGATCTGGAAGCAAAAGCGACAGCCCTGCCTTCCTGCAGCAGACAGGCCCCCCAGCCCTTCAGAGGATGCATCAACAGATAATTCAACAGGTTTCCTTAGGTCACAGAAGGTCAGCATTGGGGGGGGGGGTTAGTGACAACTGTTTTCAGTTCTTGAAAGGCCCGTTGGTGGCGCTCCTCCCAGTGCCATGCTGTTTCTTTCTCTTGTAACTCTCTCAACTGCTTATTTACCTTTGATAGGTTTGGAATAAATTTTGCCAGGTAGTGTACTATGCCCGTAAATCTCTGTAAGTCAGTCTTATTTTTGGGAACAGGCATCTGGGTAATTGCTTTAATTTTCTTGGGGTTTGCCAACAACCCATTGTTACTTAACTTGTATCCAATATATTGGACCGCTGACATTTTGATTTTGGATTTCTTTAGATTTAGAGACAAATGGTTATCTCTGGCTCTTTGTAGAATATGTCATCACCTCTCATTTTGCTCTTGTACATTAGCTCCCCATATTAGGATGTCATCCATAATGACCTTTGTGCCCTCGAGCCCTTCAAAAATGTGTGAAATTTTCTTTCAGAAGACTTCTGGTGCTGCGCAAATCACAAAGGGGAGACGCTTGAACTTGTACCTCCCAAAAGGTACATTAAAAGTCATTAGATCAGAGCTAGGCCCATCTAGTTTAATCTGCTAGAAGGTATGCCCAGCATCTAACACTGTGAATACTTTGGCCCCTGCTAGCTTGGCTGCAACATCTTCAACTGTTTTCATCAGGTGATGTTCCCCTTTTAATTGCTCTTTTGAGATCTCTGGGATCTATACAAATTCATACTTTGTTTGATTTTTCTACAACTACCATCGAGTTGACTCAGCTCGTGGGTTTCTCTACCTTCTCAATAAGCCCAAATTTTTCCATACTCTAGCTCAGTTTTCACTTTATCTAGTAATGCGAAAGGTATTTTCCTGGGGGGGGGGTGGGGTGGATCACAGGGCTGACTGTTTTATCTATTTTGATGTGGTATTCACCTTCTAAGCATCCCAATTCCTCAAATACATCAGCAAATTCAGCCAGTATTCCTTCTGTGGTTTCCCCTGCACTTCCATTTGCAGCATCTACTGAAAATAGCTTCTTTATAAGCTTCATTTCCAAGCAAATATACAGGCCCAACACTGGGGTCACATTTGCATTAACCACTTGAAATGGCAGCTGGTAATACTTTTGCTTAAAACATGTTAGCAACATCGCTTTGCCTTTTACATCCAGTTTATGCCCGGAATAGGAAACCAGTCTAGCTGATGATCTTAGAATAGCTTCTCCAGATAGTGTCTTATACATCTGAAAAGGCATCACATTACACTGTGCTCCAGGGTCTAATTTGAACGTTACCATTTTCCCATTTATACTCAGATTTATACAATAGGAGTGGGCACGAAGTCAGTTAAATAAATGTGTTTATTCTCACTGGTGTTAAATAAATCTCAGAATCACCATTTATTTAACACCCCAGTGTCAATCAAACACATTTATTTAACAACCTGCCATCAGTCATCACCCCCTCATGCCGGAACTACAACTTGCCCCCCAAACCCATTCCTGCTACGCTCTATTTTTACTGCACACACTTCTCAAATCTTAAATCCCAGTACAGTCATCCTCACCTCCCAGTATCTGTCACAGTTCCCCAGCTGCAGTAAACAAAAGCAGTACCCCAATTTATAATCATTTTTGTCAGTTACACCTTTCTCTCCTCACCAGTTTTTCATCACTGACAGCACTTACTCTCTCACTCTCACCACACGAATGTTTCTCTCTCTCTCTCCGGATACAGAAACCACCGCCAGAGCCACTGAAACCAAGAGTAACCACATTTTTTGCCCACAAACTGCACCACCGAATGAAAGATCATAAATCTCATAAAAACTCCCACAAAGAAGCAGATGGAAAACTCCCTTCCCCGTAATGGAGAAAAAAAGCCACCATGTTTTTTTTTTTTTAAATGCCCGCCCACATAAACAAAATCCACCAATCAAAGAATATATCTCAGCAATTCTTAATCCTAACACCAACACCTTAGCAATCATCCTACGAAGCCACAACATTAAAGGTGCAATACTACTTAAACTAAAAGTAAACCAGACAACTTTATTAATTTTTCCTCATAAATAATAAAATAAATACACTTAATTATTGCAACCCACAAGGTCCCTGCCTCTTGCATAAATGAAATACACAACAGGGGCCTTGTGGAATACACGTTTTATTTTCACTCATGCTGTTTGACCATGGGCACCTCACTCATGGCTTACGCCACTCATGAGGTTACCCAAGGTCAAACAGCACTCATGAAAATAAATTGTGTATTCCACAGGTCCCTGTTGTGTATCCCTTATTTACTTTATAATCAGTCTCTGGCTTATATGTAGTCACAGTTTCAATGCTGAAAGTACTTTTGTATCTTCTCTAGCGGCATGGATCTCACTGCATTTGCCCACATGACATACCCTAGCAAAGTGATTTTTCCTGTGGCACAATCTGCAAAACTGTCCATATGCTGGGCATTTACTTATCTCATGCTCATGACCACACTTTTCACATTTGACTTTATTCACTTGAGGTGCTTAACTCCCCTTGTTTGCATTGGCACTTGCTTTGGCTCTTTCTTCCTGAACAACTGCTACTTGCACTGTGCTTTCATCCTGAGCATTCCCACTGAAGCGTTTTATCTGCATTTCACTCAGTTCAGCGGCCCTACACATATCTATGGCAATGGCATCATGTAATGTTAAGTCTGCTTTTCTCAACAGTCTGCATCTCACATGCTCACTCTGTATGCCGCATACAATTCTATCTCTGATCATGCCTGCCAAGCAAGGGTTTATATATACATGTTAGTGCATGTGCATTAGTAAAGCATATGCAAATTGTGTATGCTAATTAGCTTCCTTACAGTCAGGAAGGGCCGTACCTTAGCCCAAGTCTACTGTGCAGACACCACAGTGCAGCCATCTGCCCCTGGAGGAGGTGCCCCCCTGGTATTGATCCCAATCTGTTTGACCTGAGCAACTCACCCATGTCTGAGGAGTGAAAGACTCGAGTTTGACAAAAGCTGCCAAGAAGGACTAAGGTGTTTTCCCTACATGAGTGGGATGTGGGCTGTAAGAGAAGGGAGCAGTACCACATACATCTTACTGATCACTGCCCCTCTAGAGAACAGTCCTGACATCTTGCCCCAGCTGATATTGATGATGTGAGGCAGCATCTTCAGGACCTGCTGGCTGTGGGTATAATTCAGGAATCTCGGAGCCTGAATGCCTCACCCATAGTGGTAATAAGAAAGAATGGTGGGGCCATGTGGATGTGCGTAGATTACCGAACACTGAATAGGCGAACAGTCCCTGACCAGTATACAATGCCTCGGATTCAGGATGCCCTAGACTGCCTAAACAGCAGCAAATGGTTTTCAGTGTTGGACCTGAGGAGTAGATATTACCAGATTCCCATGGCCTCACAGGACCAGGAGAAGACTGCTTTTATATGCCCCCTGGGGTTCTATGAGTTTCTGTGGATGCCCCTGGGCATTTCCGGCACCCCTGCTACTTACCAGTGCCTCATGGAGAGGGCTGTCAGGGATATAAATCTGCTGGAGTGCCTGGTGTATTTGGATGACATAATAGTCTTCGTGAAAACCCTAGGAGAACAGGAGGTGAGGCTGTTGCTGTTGAAGTTCAAGTTTATTGCAGGAAAGACTCCATTGAGCAAGCTCATTCACAAGGAAGGTATTGGATCAGTTGGAGGAATTTAGTCTGAAGCTCTA
This sequence comes from Neoceratodus forsteri, assembly GCA_016271365.2. Classification (NCBI taxonomy): domain Eukaryota; kingdom Metazoa; phylum Chordata; order Ceratodontiformes; family Ceratodontidae; genus Neoceratodus; species Neoceratodus forsteri. The sequence continues at coordinate 1,501,188,392 of CM057450.1, read as the reverse complement.
TATTGATTAGTGCCAGTCTTTTCAAACTTCTGTCAAATATGTTGGGCATATAGTGTCAGAGCAAGGCATTCAGACAGACCCCAGTAAGGTTGAGGCACTTACCACCTGGCCCAGACCTCAGAGCTTGAAAGTTACAGCGCCTGTTGGGTTTCTGTGGGTACTACAGGAGGTTCGTCAAGGATTATACCCGGGTAGTCAGACCACTCTTGAATTTGTTACAGGGCTACCCCCGTCAACAAAAGCAAAAAACCTAAGCAGCCTGGGACCTTTACTGAGTCACAGCAGTACTTCAAACCTTCTGAGCCATTTGGTCCCAGGTGGACTGAAGACTGTGAACGAGCTTTTGAGGAGATCATCTATTGCTTAACCCATGCTCCAGTCTTGGCCTGTGCAGACCTGCAGAACTCTTATGTATTACACACTAATACCAGTTTCAATGGCTTGGGGGCTGTCCTGTATCAAGAATACCCGGGGGGCTTACGCCCAGTGGCCTACGTCAGTCAGAGTTTGAATCCAGCAGAGAGAAAATACCAGGTGCACAATCTAGAATTCCTCACACTCGAGTGGGCCATCATAGATCAGTTACAGGGTGAAAATTACAGTGAAGACCAATAATAATCCTTTGACATACATCCAGACAACAGCAAAGCTGGACAAAGCTGGTCATAGGTGGTTATCCACCCTCTCCACCTATGATTACTGCATCGAATCTCATCCGAGGTTAAATCTCATAGACACTGATGCTTTGTCTCAACACCCCCTTCCCACCGGCTCATCAGGAAGAACACTTCAGATGGGTGATGTTGTTCAAGCAGGCTGTAAAGGCCTTGTGTAAGAAGTTTGACACTGAAGAGTCCCCATCAGCTGAGGCTGTCTCGTGCCTAGTGGACAGTCTAGGAGCCTCTGGAAGTTGCCTCCCTGTAGTGTACTGCCACCTAGCTACTTTAGATATAAGATCTTTGCCGCAATTAACAAATCAAGATTTGATGAGGGAACAGAGGTCTGATACAGCCATTGGAGAAATTCTGCAGGGTCTTACAGAGAAGGGGCGATCCGGCACAAGTCACCACCAGAGATCCAGATGCCCGATTGATGTTGCAAGAGTGGACAAAGTTAAAAATAAAGAATAGCCTGCTGTATAGAAATGTGCACGACCAACAGGGGGCACCCCAAATACAATTGGTGCTGCCAGACCGGTTCAGACAAACAGTATTGAAAGCCCTCCACGATGACATGGGCCACCTGGGTAGTGAACACACATTGGACCTGGCCCGCAGCAGATTCTATTGGCCCAAAATGGGACAGGAGGTGGAACAATATTGCAAGACCTGTCACCGATACATTCTGAGAAAAGCTCTTTCACCAAAAGGCCTCCCCACTGGTTAATATTGTCGCAAGTGCCCCTATGGAGCTGGTATGTATTTTTTTTTTTTAGTTGTTTAACCAGGAGTAGCACACTAAGCTGAAAGCTTTTTTACAGGTGCGACCTGGGAGCACAGGGGAGTTAAGTGACTTGCTCAGGGTCACACAGTATGCAAGTGGAAGCTGTGGGATTCAAACCCAGGTCTGGTCTGCTGGATGTCACCAGATTTGCAGCTCAGAGCCTTAAATCACTGCGCTATACTGCCTCCCAATTCCAATGTATTGATTTCCTTAGCCTGGAACCAGACTCCAAGAACATTTTCAACATTCTGGTGGTCACTGACCATTTTACCAGGAACGCACAAGCTTACTGCACCAAAGATCAGAAGGCTTCCACTGTGGCAAAGGTGTTGGTTGAAAAGTTTTTTGTGTACTATGGGGCACCACAGTGGATTCACTCAGATCAAGGCCGGGATTTTGAAAGCAGTTTAATAAAGGAGTTGCTGTTTCTGTAGGGAGTCAGAAAGTCAACACACAACCATCCCCAAGGTGACCCCCAGCCTGAAAGGTTTAATATAACTCTACTATACATGCTGGGAACCTTGGACCCCAGAGATAAGCGTACCTGGAGTCAATGAGTCAGCACATTGGTTCATGCCTACAACTGTACCAGGAATGATGTTACTGGGTTCTCCCCAAACAGCCTTATGTTCAGGAGGGAGGCCCGCCTGCCAGTTGATTTGTGCTTCGGGGTATCAGTGGATGTCACAAAAGATGGTGACTACCCATAGTATGTAAGAAAACTCAAACAACAGCTCAATGATGCATATTGCTTAGCTGCTGAAATGTCCAACAGAAAGAACCATGCTAACAAGGAATGATATGATGAGAAAGTACGGGCACAAGACTTAATTCCAAGGGGCAGAGTGCTATTGAGGAGTTTGGGCATTCCTGGAAAGCACAAGATTGCTGATTGATGGGGAAGTACACCTTATGTGATACTGGAGAAACTGGATGGGCTGCGGTGTATAAGATTCAACCTGAAGGAGAATCTAGTGGGCACAGGGTCATTCATAGAAATCATCTCCTACCCATTGGAGACAAGGTGATTGGCTCAGCATCTGATAGTAGATCCTCTCACACCTCCAGTTACTCATGCTGCTGCACGTAGATGACAGAGGCAATCAAGTGGTGATCATCCAAGGGCTGGTCCTGTCCAGGCAGAGGAATTGTCAGAAGGAGGAGTCAGCTGATGAACTGGAGAGAGTTTGAGGTTCATCCGGAATATTTCTATCCCACTCCTGAGTTGGCTAGATTGTTTCATAGAACACCCCTGACATTAGAGACTGCATCTGTGGAAGAGGGGCCTAGCAGAAGAAAGACTGAGATTCAAGGTGATGATGAACCTGGGGAAGTGGACCCAGCTGTGCCTGCTGAACAGGTTGCTGAACGGGAAGCTGCTCTTATTATGCCCCTTGAAAGTATCACCCCGAACTTGAACACTAGTCTGGATGAGCCTTTTGAGTGGTTCCAGAGCAGCTCCCCTGAGTCAATGCTTTTTGGAGAGCCCACTTCAAACTTGATTACTGGTCTGACTGAGCTCTCAGAGTGGCCATAAGACAGAATTACTGGTCAGAGTGGTGGAAATGATTTGGTGATAGAACATCCCACTGCAGAGACAGTAGAAACAGGCACAGAGGCAAGAGACATTGATCCCACCTCCGAACAGGAGGTGACTACCAGGGCCGAAGAGCAAGAACCTCCCCCCCGGAGATGTTCAGGGAGAACTGTTAAACATTTGCTCAAACTGACATATAACACCCCAGGGTCACCCTCTGACCTGCCCCGATTTGTAGTACATAAAGTTACCTATGTCACCCCCAGGTCTCTGCCAAAAGTTTACATGTGTCCTGCTAGTGCTAAACTTCTCAGGCCCGAAGGGAAGGTGGCAAAGTGAAAAAGGGGAGCAGTGAAAGTAGCACCCAAGGAAAATAATGGGTATAGGTGTGATAAAGTACATGTGGTTCTGAAAACCAAAAGGTGGGGAACGTATGGGTGTCATCCATCAAAAGGTTTGATAGCTGATAAGAATAATAGTGTTCAGTACTGGGGGAAGTGTATATAGTGGGTATTCCTGTTTCGAAACTGTTTAATACACTGAGTAGCTAGGACTCAGGTGTCTAGAAAGAAATTTTGAATTGTGTTAAATGTTAAGATTTACTGTTTTACATTTGTACAGGCTCCTACTTATGGGCTTAGTGAGGACACCAAGCATTTAAGGGGTTGGAAGTGTAACCCCCATGTGGAGGGGCTTACCTCTTTCTTGTGCTCTTTGTCCAGCCCTTTTCCTCCTGTTGGGGCTGGAGGAGCTGGACCGCTGAGCCACCGACCCGTTTCTGCACCTCAGTGTGGTCGGAAGGCCCGCGCATGCATGGTGGTGCTGTTGGGTTGTGGCAATTAGTGCAGCCGAACAGCGGTTCCTTGGAAGGTCCCAGTCCCCCAATTCAGGTAATCGGGGACTGGAGACCTATAAGAGGTGCAAGAGAAGCCTCTTTGTGAACTGGAAGGAGAGCACCGTTCAGGGGAGTGAGCTGCCTCATGAATATTAATGAGGCAGGTCATGCATAATAATGATTAAGCCTGGCTAGCGCGTGGGGGCAGATCAAAACGGTGCTAGTGACAGGCAGAGGGAGAGGTAAAAATTTCAATCTGGGCACTGGTTTGAAAGGGCACTGAAGCTGCTACAGAATGGTGGGGGAATTGTTAATTAAATATGTTCATTCTGGCTGCAGAAGGACTGTAAAAGTGGGGACAGCATAGAGACTGCATGTATGCTGCGTGATAGCAGCCATGTTGTGATCCTTTGACCCCTAAAGGACAGCCAATCAGCTATCTAGGCACCCAAAACTGTTTGAGAGGGCTTATGGGAGGAGGTGTGAATTGATTTCGGGTGCCAAGAGATCTTTACCAATTAATAATCAGAGAGGGCTAATAACTATGTATATTTGTGATTGATAACTGGCACCAACCAATCAGAGAGCAGGATTTTTGGGAGAAATCCAAGGGACTTTGGGCAGTTGGGGCAGTCTGATCTGGGCTCTGATTGAGTCACAAGGGGCTCAGTGCTGTGTGTGGAAAAGTCTAAAGGCTTTTCACAAGACTTGATCGGAGTATTGCTGAGGATTGAAGGTGAAGAATTCTTGTAATTTAAATGAACTGTGCGTCTTTACTAAGCGTTCCAGGTATCTGGCGGAAATTGCTGGATTTTTGAGGAGACTCATTTGCTGCAGTGATCCTTCATCAGTTGAGACTGAGAGGAAACCCTAAGCTGAGAAAGAGTTTCCTTGGAACTGAGTGAGCTAGAGTTAAAGGCGGATGCTGTTTGAATCAGAGAACCTGGGAGACAAAAATGTGAGCAGGTGTCCTATGTTTCAAGAACCTGTTGGTGCTGCTGAAATCCAGCTGTGGAAAGGAACTGTTTGTCTGGAGTTTGGAATCTGTTGCCCAAGGTACTGGAAAGTGGAAAAGTTGAGAAACTGCCTGGCTGCACACCGCAGCTGCATTCCCGTCTCAGGGAATGGTGGAACCATGGTATTCCCAGTTGCAACCCAGAGCCAGGTGGGGAACTTGCTAACCCCTACTAACTGAGGTCTACTGGCTGCAAGGGGCCACTGGCATGTGCTGGAGTGCTAGGGCACTTTTGCCCTGTGAGGGAGCTGGGCTGTGGAGTCACTCCTGGGTCTGAATAGGCTGAAGGGGACAAGCTGCAAGACCTCCAAGCAAGGTGACAAGCAGCCAGACTGTCTATCAGGCTCAAGCCTTCTGTACATCAATGGCTGCCCAGTCATTTTCTGCCCTTTTTGAACTGAATCTACAGATTGCTGAACTGCTGGAAACCCTTTGCTCCAGAGACTGCTCAGCTCTCCGGAACCGTGAGTAACTCAGAGCTTACCCTGATCAAGGGAACTGGGTAAAGATCTTGAGACAAAGGTTTAAAATTAAACTTTGAAAGCTTCACCCTTTAAATATTCTTCAAGGGCCCCAATGCTGGCCAACCAGCAGCACCGACCAGGGCTGCACCATCACAGGGTACCCTACTAAACTGAACTGGGGTTTTGCTGGTACCAATGGGGGTGGGTGTTGGAGTGTCTTGGCCTACTGGCACTGTTATTGTTAAATATTCTAACTCATTTTTTCTCTTCACAGCTTTCCTGTTCCATGTACCTCTCCCCTAGCCCCTCCCCAAAATAAAGTTGTGTTTTGTTTGTTACAATTGTGGTGTGGAGGGTATTTTGTGAAAGCTAACTGTCAGGTATATGTGGTGTATGGTACTGGGGAACAAGTTGGTATCCAGTGTGTGGGGTGGTTGGCAGGGTAGGTGGGTAGGTACAGCATTCCAGGGGGTTGTACCAAGCAGACACCTGGCCCACTATCAACCTACTCTGGGTGAAGGCACCGCACTATTTTACTATTACTTTGGGATAGAACCCCCCATCACCACTGCAGCAGAACCCAGGCCCCTTAACCTGTGTGATAGTCAAAAGGCAGGGATAGTAGCCCACTGACACAAAACACCTGGGCTACATACCAATGAGGTGATTAAACTCCACTATGGAACTAGAAGGTAATATATGTCAGTTCCTGTTCCTGTTTGTCCTGCTCATTCGATCTTTGTTAGCAATACTTGCATAGCTGTTGCTGTGCAGCCATAAAATTGATGCCAGGGAGTGGTTTCCAAACAAGACAAATAGAGAAAGCAGTGGGACCTCAGCTCACATTGGCACATTAGAATTGATAGTGTAGGTACCTGACATATGGGGGGGGAGGTCACCTTACTATTTTATTTATTGAATTTGTTGACCCGGTAAGCCCACTGAGACTAGAAGTCCCTTTTTCAGGGGCAACCCGGGGGGGAGGGGAACAGATGGTAACCAACTGAAACTGAACCAGATTAAGCTGTTGGTGGTATTTTTAGTGATTAGGAGAAATTTGGCCAGGACACTGGGGAAATTCCCCTACTCTTGCACAAGGGGGCTCTTCTTTCTGTGAGCAGGAATGGAGGAGCTCAGTTTGAAGCCAGACAGAGGAGGAGGAAGTGCTGATGTGGCAGGGGAGATGGCTGCCCAGGTGCATCCAGGAGGAGGAGGAGGCTTACATGCAGGAGAGACAGAGGAAAATGAACCCCTTTCAGACTTAATATCTCTTGAGAATAATGTAGATTTGCAATTGGTTCATGAAGAAGAACAAGATGATAAAGTACCAATCAGCTTTCAAGATACTGATAGGGATTGGTCACAGATAATGGAAGAAGCAACTAGCTCTGAGCAGGTAACATCTCCTTTTATGCCTGATACAGATGTGAAGCTGAAAAAAAATAAGCTTAAAAAGTTAATGAAAACAGAAGAAGCATGTAGGATGCAGAGAATGGCATTGTAAAAAGAACTGTTAAACATGCTGCATGAATTAGTGTCAGAAACGCTAGATGACTCACTGGAGAAACAGCTGAGTGGTGACGTGGCAGTAGAAGCAGAGGCCAAGGGCCCTGAAACAGATGGAGATGAGCAAATGTTTTTCCGGCTGGCAGTGAAATTCAGCAGCCTGTTGAGTGCCCAGAGCCGGAAGAGCAAGTGGTTAAAGCAAAACCCCCGAGACCAGCAAGACGCCGATTGGGGCTAATAAAAGGTATGGGGGTGCAAAATGCAACAGCTATGCATACAAGAGAAGCCCCAATGATTACAGCACAAAAAATGGAACTGGGATATAGAGATGCGCAGTAACTGGCAGAGAGTGAAATAAATAAAGATTTAGAGAGCCTGCAACATAACTGGTCCTCCGCTTGCATGTTGGAAGGAGCGGGATGGTTAAAAGATAAAAACGGGCATTGGTCCCCAGACTCAGGGGATGAGACTTTTTAAAGATATCACAAAGAAGCAAAGATTCTAGCGCAGGATGCCCCTAAAACCCCTGCTGAAAGTAGCAAGGATTCAAGGAAGGAGCAAAGTACTGTAATAATTAAGGGCTCCAACGATAAAACAGCTGCAGCACGATCACTGGACTTGCAAAAAGAACCTCTACAAAGAATGGGTCCAGCAGAACATATATTACAAGATCCAATAAAAAAAGTCTGGTTGGACCCTGTGTTTAAACTATCGGACTTATTTCAAAACAAAGGGGAACCAGCCCCAAGAAGAAATGCTGTTAACTGATTTATAAAGGGGGAATGGAAAATCTCCCTGACAGACTGTATGTGGCAAAGCAGCTTTTAAAGGACACAATAAGATTTTTCTCTTCTGAGATTTTTGCATTGATACACCTTGGTAATGGCAATTTTGATGTCAGTTTTAAGACAGCTTCAAGTTTAGACAGGTTTTGGGCACAGCATCAAAATTTAAAAAATAACCCATTATGGATTCCCTACATGGCCGTCCCTCTCACAAAGCTGGCTATTAAAAATATATTACGGTCATGTTTAGGAATGAGGAAGTCCATGTGGAGGACATCCTGTTTTGGCTAAGGCAGCGATGTGAAGTATTGGACAAACCAGCTCCCATTCTAGATAGTGAGCAGATCTGGAATGGGGGCTGGAAGATTAAAGTAAAGCTGTATTCAACCAACACAGGCCCAGTCCATTTACCAAGTACCTTTTATCTGGGCAGAGACAGAGGTGTTCTGTTTTATATGGGGCAACCCAAATCTTGTTTTAAGTGCAGTTCACATACACACATAAGTTCAGCATGTGATATGCCTAGGTACACTCATTGCTTAGATTATGGGCATGTTTCAGCAGCATGTGCTAACCTTTTCAAGTGTAATCTATGCGAGAACACAGGTCATGGTTATGAGAAATGCCCATAGACATCACATAACCATGAAGACTGCCCTCCACAAGAAGGTTTGATCACTAGAGAGCAACAAATGCAAGCCCAGAGAATAGCAAAGGAAGCCAGTAATTGTCCTCCAGATTCAGGTGCAGGGCCATCTAACATAGTAGTAGAGGAAGCATGGTTTGGGAATGCAATAAAAGACTCAGCTCCTAACCTGCAGCAGCAAACAGAAGGTGTACTTAATACTGAAGAAAATGCTACTGCAGAAAAGGTGGCTGCAGAAGAAATGCCCCCCACCACCACCACTGGGTCACAGAGACAGTTTTAAGAAGGTTACTGCAAAAAAAGAAATAGGTCAGGGAAAGTGCTAACAAACAAGAGTACAGAGGGATAAAAGGGAAAGAATACAATAAAGAACTCTTGGAAAAAAGAGAATAAATTCTCTGCACTGAGCTTAGAGAAATCAGATGAGGACATGGGGGGAGATGTCAGACACTTCATCTGTAACATCAGTAACTACAGAAGTAATGTCAGATTGTGAGGAAGGGGAAGGGGACACTAATATATCGCAGAGAACTAGGAAAAGAAGATGCAGCAATACTTCTTGATAGATCTTCCTCTCAATAAGGAAAGAAAATGGATTACTTCACATTGACGACAACTAATGTAAATAGCATAAAAGGGAATAGCAAAATGATCACAGTGTTAAATATTTTGGCACAAGAAAACAGTGATCTCATCTGCATACAAGACACTAGGCTAAAAACAAATGCAGAAATACAAATGGCCACCAGGGGCTGGATAAAAGGATTTGCATTTTGGTCTATAGGACAAGAAAGATGTGATGGGGTTTGATGGGGATATTGCTAAATAACCCTAACACTAAAATGGCATGGAAACAATTATTGCAAAAGATTACAAGAGAGAACATGAATGATAAATGCCTAAAATACTTACAATTAAGAGCTAATTTACAGAAATTAATTTCACAAGCAGAGCAAACAAAATTGAATTTAGATGCTCAGATTGGAGACATAAAAAAACAAATGTTTCTATTACAGTATGATCGAGCAAAGACATTAACGCAAGAATCTAGATTTGGTACCAACATAAAAAAGGGAACATTGGACCCATTCAAAGAATGCAGTAAGAGTGCAGAAAGCAGGATAATCAAGACTTTAAAAACAGAAACAGGACAAATTGCTTCCATACCAGAAAAAATATTAAGGGTAGTCAATAAGCATTTTAAGAAAATGTTTGGGATGGAAGCCCAGATAGAAGAATGTGAAGAAATGCTGCAAGACTTGCCAAAATTAAAGAAGAACAATAGTACATTTCTAACCAAACCAATATCAGCAGCAGAAGTAAAAACAGCAATAAAAGGACTAAAAAATGGATCTGCCCCAGCGCTAGATGGGATAGGGGCTGAATTTTATAAAACTTTTTGTGAAGAATTAGTGCCAGTTTTAGAAATAGTGTACAACCACATGTTACAAAAAGGGAGATCGGCAAAATCAATGTACCTGGCAACCTTAATATTGATTTTCAAGAAATGAGAAAAAGAAGAAAAACTGGAGACCCCTAAGTCTACTAAATACAGATTTTAAAATACTAAGTAAAATCTTACTGAAAAGAATAGCGCCCATTTCTGGACAACTCATTTGCCCAGATCAATCATGTGCATTCCCAGGAAGAAAACAAACAGACAATTTGATAATATTAAGAGAAATTTTTAATGCAGTAGAGAAAAAAGAGTTACAAAGATATATATTAGGAATAGACTAGGAGAAGGCATTTGACAGAATCTCACACCAATACATGTTTACAGTACTCAAAGCGTATGGTATTCCTAGTGAATATATTAGCTGGGTTTCAATTTTGTATGAGGAAGCTACTGTATATTAACACCAAATATTAATGGATGGATAGGGGAACACATTAAAGTAAAAAGGGGAGTTAGGCAAGGGTGCCTGCTCAGCCCATTGTTATATGTGTACTGTATTGATGTATTTTTAAGGAAAATAGAATTAAACCAAAGAATAAGAAGAATAGGATTAGGTCCAAGTGAGCCTACAATAAAAAGTCTTGCTTATGCAGATGACTTAGTTTTATGTATAGACCACGCAACGAATGAAGAGGCATTGATAGAGATGTATCAAAACTTCTCTACATGGTCAGGCTCACAAATTAATTTCACAAAAAGCAAGGGGGTAATACTTGGGGATCCTCAGATACCAGTAAATAACACCTACTCAGGCATTCCAGTGCAAAAGGGCTCTAACACAATACTAGAAATAACTTATGGGGATATAGATATGCCTAAACAGAACTGGGAGGAGGGAATAAAAAGAGGACAGAACATAATAAATTCCTGGAAGGGTCAGCAAATTGGGAAGAAAAAGAGGATTATGCTTATTAAAACATTGTTGAACCCCATCTTTTTGTATGTCAGAAATGCGTTTCCTCCCCCCTCTGTCCCTGTCGGTCTCACTAAATAGTGTGTTCTTTCAGGGTCTTTGGGGTAGTAGATTAAACCCTATAAAAAGAACAGTGACTTACAGAAAACTGGAGGAAGGGGGACTGAATATGATAAACCCAGTGGGTTTTTTTAGTAGCATTTTTATAGCATATAATTTTGGGAGTGCAGTGCGTCCATGATTTAAAATATGGAAAATGCAAGTTTTGAAATGGTTAGTGGCATGCTTTATAACATGGAGAGAAAAGAAAACAAGTACCTTGAGCAAAATTAAAGTAGCCCCTAAATATGGGTTGGAGCAAGTAAAGAATCTTTTTAAATGAGGAATTACTAAAGAGCAAGTGCAACTTAAGTCCTGAAAAGAATTATACGCTGTGATACTTAGTAAAGAAGATAGAGAAGAGATTGTCTTGGGGTCATGTCCTTAGGGGCATCTGCAAAATAATTTAGAAATGTTAACCTCAAAGTGTATACCTGCCTTTGCATGGGATACAGTATGGCTTAGCCTACATGGGACGCTGGTGGTAAGGAATAATAATAAACAAAAACAGGTGCAGGAAAGGTATTGTCTAAGGCAGTCATATATTTAGGAATTAGAGACACAGGAACATCTTTTTAAAGAGTGTGAGTACGCAAAAGGATTCAGGGCTTATATAGCTAAAGAATGGAAGGAATCATTTAGTTTATTTATTTATTAGGTCATTGGTTTACAGACATTTGAATCAAAGACTCATTTACAAAGGCACCTCGTCAAGAGAGCAATACATCACAGCAAACAAAACAGTACAGTACATAACGCTTAGATTAAAAAAGCAACCAGCGTTACAGGCATTCACTGGTGGTACACGCTTAGTAATAGGTAGATCACAGTAGTCATAATATAGGTACGTGAGTACCATGTCAGGTAGCAATACATGTTTGCTAAGCTCATTAACATATAGTGCACTGGTATACGGAGTAATAGAAGGAGGTATGAAGAAATATTTCCCTGAAACTATGTATATAATATTGGCCATAGTGAGGTATTACATGTGGCAAGCAAGATGCCTTTGGATAACGCAACAGAAAGTGACATCATATATTGAAATATATAAAAAATATTGGTATCTCAATACAGAAACTACATGCTTCAGATAGGAGAATCTGCACAGAAGAGAGGATGGAAATGTTATAGATAAATTGTGAACACTGGGCTAAGCCTCCTTGAAATGTGACTGAATTAACTGCATCAGTCAGAATATGTATAAATATGTATAAATATTGTAAATATGTATGATATGGTCTATATTTGTTTGTAAGTCCTCTCAATAAAAATTCCCCTACTCTTAGCAGGGGGTATTGTTGGCCCTGTAACCAAGATAGTGGCCTGGGATCCAGTCAAGGAGGAGGATGTCAGACAGGCTGGGAGTCGTTCTTCCTCCCAGCCAGTGGAATGAAGGAGAACACCTTGTATGTTGTGGAAAATTTACAACCAGCTCCTGAACAAGCAATGGTGACTTCAGAAGAGATGCCCCTGGATGGTAGGGAGGCATCTGGTAGTTCTGATATGGATGTTATGACTGATGAATTTCACCTTGTGAAGGAGAGTTTAATGTATGACGAGAGTTTGACGCAATATGAGAAACTGAGGTTGCATTCAAAAAAAATCGGGCTTACAAAAAAAACGGGCAGTCCAGATGAAAGAAGGAAAAAGACACCGTATAGAAAAAAAACTACAAGGAAAAGAAATGCCGGGCACCAGTACAGGCAAGAGTGCTCAAAGACTATTGTCAGGTATACAAATGGCACGGGACAGATTGAAGGAGGCTTTCAGAGTGCAGTTACAACCACAGGACTCTGACTGGACACCTGAATGGGCTCTCCAGAACACTGGCTGGATTCAAACAGAAGCGGTTGAGTGGGTCAGTGGCCCAAATACTGACAACATGACTTGTGCTACAGAGACAGTAATTGATGCAGAGTGAAGTTTGGAAGAGGGATTGATCAACAGCCCTATATTTGTCCATAGCGCTGCAGAAAGCATAACAATGTCGGAGACCCCAGGGTGTGTAACACTTTTGCAGAATATAACTACTCGGGACAGTTTGACAGAAAATCAAGTTAAAACTCAGGATCAAAATAAAGGGAACAAAATGGAGGGCAGCCCAGACAGAAGTAATGGGAAACGAATGGGAGCTACTGCTGAGGAAATCATGAGTGGACTTAATGAACAGAATGTGGTGCAGACACAGGACACACAGGAGGATATGGAACACAGAGATAATACACATCTAGATTCGGAAGTTGCAGGACATAATGAGACACATACACACACAGGAACACAGGAGAAGGGGCTCGGACAGGGAGGGCCACAAAATTTGGAATTTGGGAATCTACAGAACACGAGGAACCACAGAACAAACACATGACTGGGGAAGACAGTTCCACAGAGGAGGAAGAGAAGGCATAAGACCAAAGGAAAGCACTGCATTTTTCTGATTTATTTGATCTATCTAAACCCATACCAAGGAGACATGCAGTTAGGATACGATACAGAGGTGGTTTGGATGTACCTCCAGACCGTGAATATGTGTGAAAATATTTAATAAAGGAATCCTTGCAGATGTGCATGGCCTTATTCATATCTCTGGAGAGGAGAACTTCGATATTATTGTAACCCCAAGGTGGCGCTACCCCAAGGACTACTACCCCTGCCTGCTTGGCTAGTTGCAGATTAAGGGGCCTGGGTACTGAAATGGATGCCTCCACCCGGAGGTCAGGGTTGTTAGTGATCAAGTTAACCTGGGTACAGCCCTCTGGGACACTGTAACCCCCCCTTCTTCCCTTCTAGTGTCCTGAACAATATATAGTGATCACTTTTGCAGTCACCCTTATTCACCAAGTAATGACCCACACTGTTTGCACTTACCACCAGGGCTGGTTCCACCAGTTTGGCCCTGGAGACCCCCTGTAAACAAGGTTAGGCACAGCAAATAACAACAGTACAGTGCTTTTGGTACAAACTGGAACCACAGTCAGATTAAATGCAAAAAGAGTTAAATCTGATTTATTTAAGGGGCTTTAACAGGGAAAGGGTGTAATCAGGTTGATTGGCTTAAAGGCTAAATCAATCAAACAGTCATGCATGCACTTCAGAGTCCCTGCACAGTCACACACTCTGGGTACCCAGGTAGGAAAAAGGTGGGCTAGCCAGGAATGTTGCCCAGTGTAGGCCAGCATCGCAGTTGGTTGGGTCTCTGTGATGGAAGAAAACAACATGCACAATACGCACTATTTGTAATCTGGAGCCGGAGGGTTCAGTTCGTGATGGAAAAGACAACAAGGCAATCAGATGACAACCCTTTAGATTTAGCTGTTGTTGCAGGGAGCTACCCTGGTGTTTACTCACAACACCCAATACAGGACACAGGCAGGACAAAATCGAGACTGCAGGTTGATGAAGTAGAGTGCCAAGAGAAGCAGGACCCACAAGAATCACCAAGGCGGCATTCCTGTTCAATGCATGGAGCAGGGAGCTGATCCCCAGGCAGGTCTCTCGTCGATGGCTCTCTCTGCTGTGTGAGTAATCTGGCTGGGCCAGTATGGCAAGGCCCAGGCCAAGTGGAGATGAATGCAGATTCAGTCCAGTTGAGCTGGATGCAGTCTCCAGCAAGCAGATCACAGTTCAGGACACAGTGGGGAACCAAGTCACAACCCACTAACAGCATACTGCACATTTACATGTAAGGACATTCTATTGTACCAGGCAGATTGCAGTCCGGTCACAATTGCTGAGTCTCTGAGCCAGACCGGGAGTTCAGAGGTGGCTGGAGGTCCTAACAGGCCAATCGTATTCAGCAAATGTTCGGTCTTCTTCAGGTTTAAAGCCTGGTCACAGTGCGGTGGCTTTAATCGCTCTCACCATTTGGATTTAGTCCGATAAAGTCATGAGTTCTCTTTCAGGGACAGCAGGCAAGAAAGCAGACCAAAACTCAGCCCTTCCACAGTTCTCCAGCACGAAACTACGCAGGACTGCTGCTCGACTATATCGAGCTGTTCACTCTTTCACTTCCCAACTCAGACTGCTTGTAGCTGCAAACAGTCTGGGACTATCTCCAGGATCTAAAAGATTTGGTTGGCTGATCTCTCTGTCGGTTAGTTCAAGGGCTCCCCCTCCAGGTCCATTTGGGTGCCAAAGCCCAGAACTACAATTCCTACAGAGTTTTGCTCCCACAAGACCCCTGGGGATAGGCTCTATTTTAGAGTCCCCAAAGGTACTGATTGACCCACTCTGGCAGTCCAGGACCAAGACAGTGGTGATAAATGAAACTGTCCATACTGCAAAGAAGGCAGGTTAGGCAAACTACAATATCATTAATATTCTAACAGACAATCAGCAAATACGTATAGCTTCTCACAGAGCTCCCTCTGCGCAAGGAGCGATGGCAGAACGGAGTAATTATCTGGCAGCCCAGGTGGGATTCACGCATAGAAACACTCAGCCCCAACCCAGATCAATTGTAACTTTGATATAGGCAACTCTTAAAGAGACAATACACATAGGCTATACAGGCACTCTCAGACAATGACATTTAAACTGCTAAAACACAGGACACCAGCCTAGCAGTGAGCATTTAGGCAAGCCCAAAGAAGACTTTTTGGGAACCCCTATTTGTAGGGGGGGGGGTTACATTAGTTTTAACATGGCCCATGATTTAGACAGATTTTGGACTAAGTATAACCCAAAAACAATTTCCTCCACCTGGACACCATTTTTAGTAATTCCTTTAACTATGCCAGTGATCAAATGTATTACTATTATGTTTTGGACAGAAGGGATTCAGGTTGATGACATTCATCACTGGTTACAAAAACGCTGTGAAGTTCTCAGTCCACCGGAACCCATCATTGATTCTGAATAGTTTTGGAACTGGGGGGTGGTGCTTTAAAGTAAAATTGAGGCAAACAGAATCTGAAATGTTACATCTACCTAACAGTTTTTTCATTGGAAAGGCCATAGGCATCTGTTTCTAGGTGGGACAGCCTATAGCCTGTCATAAATGTGGGAAGAAAATGCATTTGGCTAGCTCTTGCAACAAACTTCACTGCATTTTGTGTGGCGAGTATGACCACGTAAGTACTAAATGAAGAAACATGGCTCACTGCAATTTATGTGATGGCAGAAGACATGTGTTTCAAAAATGTCCCTGAGCTGCCCACAATAGGCAAGATGGTGTAGACCAGGATGAAATAATAAGACAAGCGCTAATGATACGGACAAAAGAAAGAGATAAAAGGGAGTCTACAGCAGAACAGCATGAGGAGAGTGACAGAGCCCCCCCCCATATTGTAGAAGGTCAGTTTGAAGTTAGAAGGTCAAGCAATCGACCGGTGAACATTTGAAAATGGACGACATTCACCAGCAACCTAAGGAGCCACAAATGAACTACAGTACAGCACCAGAGGGATTGTTTTTCATGGAAACTTAACCCAATCCGTTAGATATATATACACACACACAACCTTAAATATCTAGGCATCAGTCTGGCTAGGAATGACCTTAGAATGCGGCAACTTAACTTGTATGCAATTATCCTAGCAGTCCAGCAGGATCTAGCCCATTGGAAAGCCCTCCCTCTATCCCTCTGGGGGTGCATTAGTTTGGTGAAAATTAATATATTACCGAGAATTTTTTATCCGCAGAACCTGCTAAATTTATGGCTGCTCCTCAAATGGTTTAAGAAAGTACATGCCATTATCATGGATTTTTTATGGTTGAGTAAACCCCCAAGATGGCATATCACAAAATGGCTGCCCCCAAAGTCAGAGGGGGACTTAGGTTGCTGTGTTTTGGGCTGTACTATTGGGCTAGTCAAGCGAGTAAATACCTGCACTGGTTAGCAATGCCAGAGGTTCTGAGTGCACTCCCCTGCGTGCCTATATGGCACAAGATAGAGAAAGAGCTAATAAGCTTGAAGAAAGTGTCCCCAAAGGCCCTCTTACCCATTAAGCCAAAGAACCTCCCCCACTCCAAGCTGCAGAACTCTCAGATCGCAGTCTCGGTAAAGATTCACACCCAGCTCTGCTCCTTCCTGAAATACAAACATAGTAGGGACCCAAGTCAGCCACTTCTGGGGAATCCTAATTTTAAAACAGGAGGCAAGATAATTCCATCACACTGGAATCCTCAACTAGCAAAGACCAGTGTTAAAGAACTTTTCACAGAAGGTGCCTGCATCACTTCTGGTGACATTTTGAAGATTTATAATGTAGAGAGAGCCCAAATCTTTAAAGTTTACCAAATCCGTCATCTTCTGATTACCAATACTGATCTTTCATTAGAGGAGGAGGATATTTCTGGGGAGTTCCTACACTCCCTCTCTACCCTTGCCATGCTGCCCCATGCGGTGTCTAAAATTTATACTGACTGATTTGACAGGGCCTTCCCCTCCTTGGATGGAGCCTCCAGGTACTGGGCCTCTTAGTTCCCTCTCATCTAGATTTTGACTGAGGCTGGATTTGGAAGGACAGTCACACCTATGTCACACAAGACCAGTTAATGAGGATAATGCAATTTCAATTCCTCAACAAAACGTGTTTGACACTGGTTAAGCGCCACAAAATAGGTGGAGCTCAATCCCCACAATGTATAAGATGTCAGCTGGCAGAAAGCACCCCCTTCCATGTATTCTGGAAATGCCCCCAAGTTAACTCATTATGGTCTATCATCAGACAAAGGGCTGATCCTCTGCTTGTTATTGAAGAGCTTTTTGTATCGGAAATATGCTTGGTAGGCAACTATGCAGGAGTGGCTGTATGCCAACACAGATATTATATGGCTATTATAGCCTTATCACTTAAACAATTAGTGCTGCATCATTGGCATGATACAGAAAACATTTCGTATACAGAATAGTTACAAGAATTGTTGTCCAACATGTGTGCAGAGCACATGATCACCAGCTTGCAGGGTTGCCTGCCAAGGTATAAGAGAAATTAGGAGCAAATGCACACATTTGTACGTTACAGACTAACTCTATGGCACGATCTGGTTAACTTCTGCACTCTTCCTGTCAGAAACAACCTGATGCCAAAAGGTGGGTGGGAGGGGTGGGTTTAGCAAAAAGGGGGCGGGGATTGTGTATGTTTGTTAGTATATTTGTATTGAATTGTTTTGGTACTGTAGACTTTATGTTGTGTGTGTCCTGAAACCAGTAAAGCTGACTTAATTTCAAAAGATACACTCAACAGACAGTGGCCGGACCAGACACTTTTTCTAAATAGTCAGAATACAACATGCCCCCATCCCCCACATTGTAAGACAACTTGTAGAAGGAGAAGTGCCAGATTACGTCCCAGTCAGACCACTGACCTGCCACTGGAAAATAAATTTGGTGCCTTAACTAACATGACTATTTGGGGTGAAACTGAAGTGGAAGAATCTGATTCAGATACTTCTTCTAAGACATTGCCAATGTTAAAAACTTTGGATGGCTGAAAAAAAACAATAACAACAAAAAAACATATTGTTGTGGAAGAAGAGGGAAGTTTACATTAATCAGATAATTTTTTTCCCCCTGATAAAAAATGAGGGCCTTACAGTTAACTACATTGAATGTTTGTAGTATACATAATGGCGCTAAAAGGAAGGCTGTGTTTTCTTTATTGCACCAATTTAATGTGGATCTTATCTATCTACAGGAAACATGGTTGTTCGATTCTTATACTGTAGCCCAATATAAAAAAAACTTGGAACTGGGGGCCTCATATTGGTCCTTTGGATTGGACAGGGCAGATGGGGTAGGGATTTTATTTAATGGTCAACAGTTTTCATTACATAAATTAATGGATGTACAACCTGGGCCTCTATTGATTATTGATGGAGAATTTGCGAAGCATAATTGCTGCTTTATTTCTGTCTATGCACCCCACCACCATATAAAATCTGAGAGGGTAGAGCTGTTTAGACAAATGCAACCTTTTTTGGCTACATCTAGACTTGTGTTTCTAGGAGGGGGATTTTAATTGTCCAATAGATTTGAAAGCTACAATTCTGGAAGGCAAGAAGACTTATTGTGACTCCCGGGCTTTAATCAATGGCCTGAACATAGTAGGTTTATAAGATGCCTATGTGATCCTACAAAAAAAATCTTTGCCCACTTATTACAAAGGTAAATTAAAAAACAGAACTGACTTTTGGTTCATATCCCCAAATGTCCCAGTTACCAGTATTGAAACAGTTCCAATAAAATTTTCGGATCATGTTTTGATCCGCTTGGTAGTAGATAACCCCCCTTTTCTAAAAATCTACTCCTTGACAGTGGAAGTTTAATACCTCTGTATCAAAAGAAGAAGCTTTGCAGAACAGGATTAGGGAAAGTCTATGGGCAAGGAAAACTGTGTTATGCCTGTATGATACTGTGTGTGAATGGTGGGATGACATAAAACTTGAATTACAAAATTATTTTAAATAATATGGGGTGAATACTCAGAATAAAAAAATCCTTCACTATTTAACTTTACGACAACAGCTGCAATATCTATATTCATTAACAAATGCATCTAAAGGGGATTTTACTAATCAAATTGCTAATATAAAAAATCAAATGAAACAATTTCAATATGATAGAACTTCTACATTGCTGGCGGAGCTAACATATGGAACCATGAAAACACCAACTGGGGATCCATGTATTGCTTGTAAATCCAGAGTAGACAATACATTGATTACAGCTTTGCAAGATATAGATGGGATATTAAAAACAGAACTTGAAGAGTTAACCCAGATAATTCAACAACATTTCAATTCATTTTCTTCACACAGCATGATGTGGGAACAGCATTTGGTAGATTATTTAAAAACATTAAACATAACTTTACCGGACACTGACAAACAAATCTTTTTACAATCAATTACGGTTGAAGAAATAGAAAAGGCACTTAAGGGTTTACGAAAAAATGTATCGCGTGGCATAGATGGCTTACCAGTTGAATAATATCTTCAGTTTCTAGAAGACATTATAGAAATGTTATTATTATTATTCCAAGAAATAACACAACAATATATATTGATGAAAAAGTTTACATAAGGGATAGTTCAATTCCTATATAAATTAGGGGATAAAACCTTGATATATAATTGGAGGCCAATATGCCTACTAAATGCCAATTGGAAGATATATGGGAAACTTATTCATTATAGATTACAAAAAACATTTATACCAATTTTACACCCAGCTCAGACCTGTAGGGTGCTAGGGAAACAAATGTGGAATAACCTGACTGTGCTATGAGACTGTTATGAATATTGCACTAGGAATAATATAGAAGGGTTTATTTTGTCACTTAATCAGAGTAAAACTTCTGATAGGGTTCCACGTGTATATTTGTTTCAAGTTTTCAGGAGTTTTGGGATCCCAGAAAAATGTACAGTGTGGGTTAGAACATTATATCACAAAGTCACAGTAACAACAGAGTTAGGAGGTTTGGAGACTAATACTATCCGTATACAAATGGGTGTCCATCAGGGGTGTCTCCTCTTAGTCCCCTACTATATATAGTAGCTTTAGATCCTGTGGTGTGATATATCACATTAAATAAGGACATCAAAAGTTTTCAAATACCAGGGGTTCAGGAATTTTTGAAAATATCTGTGTATACAGATGACACAGTATTATGCCTACGCATGAAGGAAAGCATTTCCCATGCAATGGTGGTATTTGATAGATTTCATCAAATAGCAGGCGCACATCTAAACAAAGAGAAATGCATTGGGATTGCTGTAGGAAGACAGCTGCCAGACTGTCACATTGCCGGGATACACATCACCGTTGACCCCATAAAAAGTTTGGGTATCTATTTTGGTGTGGGAGATATGGCAAAAAAAACTGGTTAATAGCTATACAAAAATGTGAATGGAAGGTGGTAAAAATGAAACATTGGATAATGTCTAAACAGAAAAGGGTTTTTATAATTAAACAGTCTTTGCTGCCCATGTTATTATATGTAGGCTGGATATATCCACTAACAGGATATTTAGAAACCAGAGTATACAGTATATGTTTCTAGCTATTCTGGGGAGTAGGTCAAACCCCATTAAATGGGGGTTCTCTTACTTACCTAGAGAAAATTGGGGAGTAGGAATGTTGATCCAGATAGAACTTTGCATACTTTATTTTGGATAGGGTTTATGAAGCCTGCTTTACTAGCTAGTGAAAAAGGAATGGAATGGACAGTAGAATTAGCGCATGTATATTTAAATGCTTGGACAGTAGAAGCTGTAAAAATAATACCCAGTTTATGCATACCAGACTGGTATTTATCAGAAGATAAATAATAGGAAACAATTGCATGATTTGATGCAGAAAACAGAATTTGTGGAACCAGAATTTAAACATTGCCATCAAAATAAAATACACTGGGCTCTTACTCAACTTAAAAACCCAAGGATCCCAGTATGCATGTGGGATCATCTTTGGCTTAGTTTTGAAGTCCTGCACTGTATTCATATCCACCACTTTGCAATAAATGTACAGGGTAACAAAAACATAAATCAGGAGAGGAAAGGGTTTGCTCCTATTTGGAATGTTTAGCCCCGGAAAAAACTATGACACATTTTATGTTAGAGTGTACTTTTATGATGCACCTTTGGCAGTTCTTGGCCATTAGAGGGAGATTGCCATGGATACCTAGATTAACATATCAGCAATTGGTATTAGGGGGGATATACTGGAAGAGTGGCATATTATGATCAAAGTACTTTAGGACTGTTGTTCTCTTGCAAGAAATTTTACTTATGGCAAGCCAGAAGTAGAGTTTTGCAGCAACAAAGAATGATGTATCTGGCTATAGGAAAATTATGTGAACAGGCCTGTAAAGCAGTTTATGAGAAGGATGTAATAAAATTCTCTAGTACAAAAGTTCAGCAGTTATGGAAAGGATAGAGGGTGATAGTAGATTGAATGTCAATATAACACCAGGAAAAGGTCCGTAAATGAAGTTCAGCTTGGGGCCTTTGTTTTGTACTGTTTTTTTATTGGGTGGAATACTAACTTTTGGTGTAGGTAACATGGGGGACTTAATTACTGAGAGGGTTTATTACAAAAGATTTGTTTGTATATGAGGGTAGTTTAATGGGTTTGGGATGTTGATGTAATGTGGGTCATAAAATTGTGTTTAAATCTTACTTGCAAAAATGTTTTAGTTCATTTTAGCTTTCTTTCTTTTGTAGGTTACAGATTATAGGAGGGTTATCCTAAACATGTTACCTGTATTTTATTTTGTTTTATTACTCTTAATGTTTAACTGTTATGTTGCGTATTGAAGTTTGCAATAAAAAATTCCCCTACTCTTGGGTAGGGGGCACTGCTGTCCACTTTCAGGATGGCAGATGCCGGTTCGGCACTGGAGAAGGAGGAGGTTGTGTTGCAGACTGGGGTCTGGTCCCGACCCCAGGCAGTGTTTCTTTAGGGGATGAAGATTTATTTCAGGGCTCTATGATGAAAACGGATTTTTTTTCAGGCCAATACGATGGATATGGAGACAGGTTCTCTGGCATTGGAGAAAATTAAAGATTCCAATGCAGTTGTAAGAACTGTTCACATTTTTTTGGAACAAACAATAGTTATGACCGAAACCGCTATGGAGGACTCCTTTCCTGCTCAAATTGATAACTCCGGAACAGATCTAAAAGATAACTTTCAGCAAAAGGTGGCAGAAATTCATTCTAAAGCACTTGACAGTCAGCTGGTGGAAAATGACTTGGTGCTATCAGAATGCCAAAAATTCCTGAGCTACCACACCCTGCGGCTGTCATCCCAGCCTCACAACATATTGCAATTACTTTTGGCATATGGAGAACTGAAGTGAATTCGGAAGAAAACAGTTGGTCAGCAGAATTTGCACTACTAAACGCCGGAGGGAAGAAAACATCAGGCAGACTGTGGATACCAGCTCTGGATTGGACCTTAGACTCCCAAAGCTAGGTATCGACTCCAGGGGCCCCCATATGTCTCTCGACCAGAGAAAACCTGTCAGGCAGCTCCAGTATTGGGGCAATACCCAAGCATTTTGGAACACAGGTACCTGTATCTAATAAAGTAGTTACCAACACATCACTGCAAAATTTTCTGTCAGAAACCAATCAAGACCTTGATACAGAAAATATGAACTCAGAGACCAAAAATGACCCCCATCTGACTCTCAGGGAACTGGGCAACATCAAAGTAATAGGGGTCCTACATTTTTGGAGCTGTTTCGCAACAGACTCTCACAAGCTTCAAGAAAGAATGCTGTTGGGCTGATATAGAGGGGGCCTTGATGTGTATCCTGATAGGGTATATGTAGCTAGGACTTTGTTAAAAAATTCAGTGAGTTTCCAGGCTTCTGGTGAATATGCCTTAATTCATGTCTTATGTGAAGATGTGTTTGATATTAGTTTCAAAACATTTACTATACTACAAAGGTTTTGGCATAAGTGTGACAACCTCAGATCAACTAATCTATGGGCCTCATTCCTAGCCATTCCTATAACTTAACCCCCTTTTAAAACTGTGACTATTATGTTCTGAAATGAAGGGGTGAATGTCCATGACATTCATAGGTCTCATAGGTAAGTACAGAGCTATATAGATGTTAGTCCTTTTGCTCAGCATTTTATTACTAACCCTCAATATTATGCTTAAGTAGGAAGCTATCTAATCTATTTTTAAATGTATTTACAGTATCACTAGCTACCACCTCTAATGGCAATTTATTCCAAATGTTGGTGACTCTCAATGTGAGCCAGGATTTTCTTTTTCTAGTTTTTGGACATTCTACATATAGTTGTAGCAGATGTGATCTGGCATTACACAACAATTTCCTATATCTCAAACCTAGTAGTTCCCATAGATCTGGATCAATAGTTGCTTTATAGATAAAACACATATCCCCCCTTAAACACCTATATTCCAAGGAATATAAACCCAATATATTTAGCCTCTTTTGATAGTCCAGACCTTTTACCTCCTGTATATTTCTGGTAGCTCTTCTCTGGACTCTCTCTAGTGCTATTATCTCAGTTTTTCCACTAGGTGACCAGGACTGTGCACAGTAATCCAAATGTGGCCTCACCAATGATGTATGAAGAGGCAGAAGGACATTTCTACTTCTAGATGTAATATGTTTATTTATGCAATGTAGAATCCCCACTTGATTTTTTAATAACTGAATTACAATGTATTTTGAATGATAGATCGTTCGTAACCATAATGCCAAAGTCACTCTGTTGTTCCACAGTTTTTAATATTTGTCCTCCAAGTATATGTGGTATCTGTCTATTTGCCTTCCCAAGATGCATGACACAACACTTATCCACACTGAACAGCAGTTTTTTATCTAAAGCCCAAGACTCCAGTATATTTAGTGCTTCTTGTAGTTTTGAAGGCGTCATTTTGGTTATTTATGGGAAACCCAATCCTGGTATCATCTGCAAACTTAGAGACCCAGACTCCATTGTTAACTCTCATTGAGGCAATATATATGTTGAACAAGCAGAGCCCCAAGACAGAGCCCTGGGGCACCCCACTAGTCACCTCGGCCCATGTTAAGTCTGTCCCATTTACATTTACTGATTGCTTTCTAGAGGTAAGCCATGCTTCTACCCATTTTGTTATTTTTCCTTGTAGGTCCTGTAGTATTAATGCTTCAATCAGTTCTCCATGGGGAACCTTATCGAAAGCTTTTGAGAAGTCCAGATACACCACATCCACAGGTTGTCCCTTACCCATAGCCCTGCTGACCTTTCCATAAAATTCCAACAGATTGGTCTGACAGGACCTTCCAGTGGTAAATCCATGCTGTACTGGATCTACAAAGTCTGTTTTTTTGGCATGGTGTACAATATAGTCTTTTAAGATGCCCTCAAAGACTTTTCCTAAAACAGCTGTCAAGCTAATTGGTCTATAATTAGACACCTCATGTCTATTCCCTTTCTTATAAATAGGAACTACTCTTGCTTGTTTCCATGCCTCCAATACTAGTCCTTTCTTTAATGATGTTTGAAAAATAACCATCAGGGGTCCAGCCAAGAGGTCTGCCAATTCCTTGATTATTCTTGGGTGTAATCCATTAGGACCTTGGGATTTATTCTGATCTAATCTATACAGCCTTCTAAGTATATCCTCGGTTGTTATCAGTGATTCTACTTCTAATCTGGTTAGTGAATGCTCTAGATTAGGAGAGGATTTATTATTGAAGACCGATATAAAAAAATCATTATACAATTGGGCTAGGAGAGACTGGTCAGTAACTGTACTTCCATCCATTGCATGTAGTGGGCCAATAGGTCAACAGGTTCCCTTTTTGTCATTGATATATGCGTAAAATGATTTATAATTATCCTGAACTCTAGTTGCTAGGCTTAACTCGTATTTTAATTTGGCTTCTTCAATACATTTTTTGGATTTTTTAAAAGATCCTTATATATTTCCCAGCAAATATTGTTTCCCGATCCTTTAGCCTTATAAAAGGACCTATTCTTTTTCTTTATCAGATTCCATATAGATTTTGACATCCATTTAGGTTTAACCTTGGTAGTGCCATCCATTTTTTTTTTAAAGGAGTAAAGACTTGGGTGGCTAACGTTATTTTACCAACCAGGAGATCCCACATGGAGTCGAGTGTTTTGTTTTGAAATTCCTCTACCCAGTTCCAATTTTTGAGATATGTTCTCATACTATCAAAATCAGCTTTACTATAATTATATTTGCTAATCTTACTTACAATAGTGTCAGCTACTGTGTCAAGGGAGAAGTACACCATAGAATGGTCACTTGATCCAAGAGGGGGAATAACCTTACAGGATGATATATTACCATCTAGATTACTTAACACGAGATCTAGTATATGACTGTCTCTAGTATTAACATTCACCCACTGATACATCCCTGCTAGCAAGCATAATTCCAGGTATCGTGCTTCCATAGTATTATTTGTCCGTAATGTTGTCCAATTTATGCCTGGTAAATTGAGGTCACCTACTACAACATTACTTTTGGTTCTACCAATTGTATCCAAAAAGTCCAGTATTTGTTCTTCCTGATCTAGTGTAACAGTAGGTGGTCTATATATTACTCCAATATTAACAACTTGTGAACGACAAAAAGATATTTTGACCCATAACACCTCTATTTTATCCCATTTAGTTGTATCAATTTCTTCAGAATTTATTTTGTTGGAAATGAATAGAGCCACTCCCCCACCTCTTTTTTTCCTTCCTGTCTTTGTGGTACAAATTAAATCCATTTATCTGTTTTTCCCATGGATCATCAGGGTTTCACCAGGTCTCCGTAACTGCACATACACTAATATTCAATCGTTCAATGGATAATTTCAGCTCTTCCAATTTGTTATTTAAACTCATGGCATTTAATGAGAGGGATTTAAATGAAGTACAGTCATATTTTTCTTCTATTGGACAGGAACTAATAGGTCTACCTCCCCCCATGCTAAGTTTAAATGTTCCTCCGGTATATGTCTAAGTTTGGTACGCAAAAATACGTTTACCCCTTCTGTTTAGATGGAGCCCATCTTGTGCATATAGCATTGGTTCCCTAAACTTTGCTTGTTGTTCAGCAAAGATATGGCCTTCTCTGAAGCACCACCTTCTCAGCCATACATTTAACTGCATTATGTCATCATTTATATCCCATGTAGCCCTAGGCACTGGCAGTACTCCTGAAATAATGAGATCACAACCATCCTCTTTAAGGATCTTCCCTACCTCCTCAAAATCTCTCTGTATTTCTAGGAGCCTTCTTTTCCCTACATCATTAGTTCCTACATGTATGAGGACCAAAGGTTTATGGGTGTTTTCTCTCAGACCAGGGAGAAGATTTTTTTATATCATTTATACCCGCTTCTGGGAGTGTGCTGACTGTAGTCGTTGATTTACAATTCCTACATATAATGTGGTCTGTATATTTCAACATTGAATCTCCCAAAACCAGGACGTCTCTAAAATTGGTCTCCTCTTTTACTGATCTAATAATTTTGCCATTAGCTTGGTTATTTTCCCCTATTGATGTATTCAATTTTGGATTTTTAATCTGCTCCTTAGTAAATGGCAGGTGGGTTGCGTAATGTTTGTTTCATTATGAGATGGAGTAACTTGCATTGTGATGGAATCCCTAGACACTGGGGGGGGGAGGGTCTCCTTGTGTAAAAATGTTACTAGTCACATCATGATTTAGAACGGAGAACCTGTTAGGTGTTAAAACATTTGAGGACCCCCCATGTTCCTTCTACCCTTTTTTCATTTTTTATTGGTATTAGCTGTTACAAGACACCATTCTTCCTTGTTCTCATGTGTTTCAATCAGGTGGCTTTGATCACATGACATCACTGTCGTATCTACTACAGAGTCAATATATTGTTCCAAGTTACTGATATCAATCTGCACCTGGACTCTTTGCTTTAAGACTTGTATCTCTGTTTGTAAGATATCTATTAGTTTCCATTTATCACAAGTAAACCCATCCCTGGCCTCCTCATCAGTTGACATATTGCATCTAATGCACAGCCTCATTGTAAGACAAGAATTACTTTACCTTAAAGATCTAAAGTAGGTCCCGAATCCCTGCTATCCCAGCGGACACAGCAGACACACACAGACGCGCATTTCTCTGCGTGCGTTTCCTGCAGCTTAGCCACTGCCGCCCTGCAGCGCTCACCTGCTCACTGCAGGGTGAGTTTTATGCTCAAATTGACCCAGAAGTAGTCTCAGGGGGGTCACGGGACACTCACTGTCTAAATTCTCGAATTTAACTTAAAATTTATCCACTGTGTGTGCACCACTCATTCGTGGCTCAGGCAGAAGGTTTTAAAACAGTAAATCTTAAAACTATATAGCTCTCAGCCTTTAGTAGTTCAGGCTCTGCTCTGCCAGAACTACCTGCTCTCTTCCTGCTTCCTGCTAGTTACAGGAATACTGGTTATCAAAGAAATGCACTATCTTGGTCCCCCTGAGGTGATTATTGATACAGAAGGAATTTGGACAGGGGGTTGGAGATTTTGGATAAAAAAACACCCAAAGTGATAATGAAATAATGCATATCCCGAACAGCTTCTACCCGGGCAAGGATGGGGGGTATGTTTCTATCCCAGTCAGCCCAAAGCATCTTATAAGTGTGGCCATCAGACTCATTTAAGTAGTTCCTGTGAGCAGCTCAGATATGTTTTATGTAACAAGTGTGGTCATGTTAGCATGAGATGCAGAAATATTTTTAAATGCAACTTATGCAAGGAGACAGGACGCACATATCACCAGTGTCCATGGGCGGGTCAAAAATCGCAGGGTAACATGAATCAGGAAGACATCATCCAAAAAGCTCAAGAGAACAGGTGAAAGGCAGAGGAAGCACAGGCCTCAGGTTCAGAACAGCCTAACAGGGATGTGAATAGGAACACAAACAGACCAGACCCATACTCAAAGTATTGCAGAGGAACATACTCCTGTTTCTAGTGTTTCCCTAGAAAAAAAAACTTTAGCTAACCACCAGTTCCAGAAAATGATACAGTGGGTGCCACACCTGTAGGTGATTCCCCCTACAATGGAAAACTTCTCAAGCAGTACCCTGTCTGCAGAGTCTTCAAAAGAACAGCCCAAAACACACAAGAAATCAGATAGCATGGGTCCTCCATGTGATTTTCAAGTCCCAAAGAGAATTACTAGGGCAGCAGCTAAGCAATCTCCCTCATTAGTCCTAGTGCATAATCCCTATCATGCATTACAAGATGGGGGGGGGCTCAGATTCAGAATCAGACATATCTTCCAGATCGGGTGCAACATCAGAAATGGAGGTGGAAGAAGAATTAGATTTAGGTCCTAAAGAAACTAAGAAAAAAAAAAGGACAGAAAAAGAAAACTAAAAGGACTCATCTAACATACTCTTGAATGGCAACATTACATCTAGCTTCTCTTAATGTCTGCAGTATTTTTTCCCCATTTCTTTTTCTGCACCACTACCCTGGGGAACTCTCTCTGGCATCTTCCCACCTTCCGAGCTCTATCTCCCACCTGAGACCCTCACTCTCTCTCTCTCTCTCTCTCTTGCTCTGAACAGCATAGCCCCCAGATCTGAACCCCCTTGGGGAAGGGCTACCCTATCCACCCAGGGAACTCTATCTTATAGTATTGCATGCCAGTCTTTGCAAGCTGGGGTATGAGAGGAGAGAGCCCGGTGTAGGGAATGTAGCTTGGAGCCACAGGTGCCTTTGCCTATCTGTGGGAGTGGGGATTTTCTGTAGCTTGTGTTGCTCCTCCCCCCAGAGCTCAGAGGTGCAATGACGTCCTTCGATGTCCGCTACAGCTCAGTCCCGCTACTTGAGACCATGACATGCGCTGTACCTCCGGCTTCCACTGGGGGCCACTATTGTGCCAGGCGAGCCCTGGATCCCTCCCTAGAGAGAGGAGACCTGCCCTATGGATGCTCAATCCTCTCTCTCTCCCCAGCCAACCCCCTATGGCCTGGGCTCATTCCTGAACCAGGGTCGCCAGCGTGGCATGAGGTGTGGCATCCAACACCTCAACCCTCAGTGTGACTGAGCCAGTGACAATGTCTGCAGTATGAAGGCCCATAAAAAAAGGATTTCTATCCTTTCTCATTTCAGGCTTTCCTCTTTTAACATTATTTTTTTTTACAAGAAACTAGATTTAATTCTTTATGGGATATCTCACAGGCTAAAACATCTTGGATATGGGGACCTTCATTTTGGTCCTTTGGGCAAGATGAGGCTGATAGGTTATGGGTTCTTTTTAAGGATACAGATCTATCTGTCAAAAAAATAATAGATATCATTCCTGGCAGGGCTTTGTTAATTGACTGTTTTTACCATGTTTTTTCTTTAAGATTAATCAACACTTATGCCCCACAGAGTAAACCAGGCATAATAGATCTTTTTGGAAAAAGTCAAACCATATCTGTTTACTGAAAAACATATAATCGAGAGGGGGGGCAGGGGGAAGGTGACATGAGGTGTAGTTTAGATATCAAAATTAAGGATAACATTCAGAAAAAAGTATACTGCGATTCAAATGCCCTTAAAAATATTTTGGCTTTGGCAAACCTTAAAGATTCTTATAGAACTGTTAGGAAGGACCCAAGGTATTCCTACTATAGGAGTAGCTATGCTACCAGGATCAATTTTTTTATTTAATTCAAAGTATTTAGTACCTGGTAAAAGTACTGTGACACCCTGTGAATTCTCAGACCACTCTACTTTATAATGTATTTATAATTTAAACACTATACGATCACACTTTGCTTCAGTGCCAAAAAGGTGGAAATTAAATGTTCCATACTAGAAAACTCTGATATTCAGCAAGGCATTCTACAACTCCTAGTAGCTGGGGAATCTGTACAATGTATGTACGTATGGCTGTATAGGATTATGGTGGTTTGACAAAAACTGCACAAAATAATTTTTTATAATGCAGTGTAAAACTAAAGCAAATCAAGAATATCTCAAACATCTGGATTATAGACACCAATTCTACAAACTTATGTCATCAGCTCCTGTTAACCAGGTTACTCATAAAACTCAATCAGAAATAATTAAAGATCACATGTGTCAGTTCCAGTATAATAGAGCTTCTTCATTAGAAGCTGACATGAAGTTTGGGTTGCAGAAACAGCATTATGCAGATCCCTTTCAAGCATGTAAATAGAAGCTGGATGTAAAATTGATGAATGGTCTGTATGGTGATGCAGGCACCTTAAGAACTTCAGAGGCAGAAGTGCTGGATATAGTACAAAATGATCTAACTAAACCTGTTGGGACAGCACATAATTACATTGACTCTGTAGAGGGTATAATAACATTTTCCATTCCAAGGGTTTCTCCAGAAAACATAGTACTATTAGAAGCACCTATTACCTTAAATGAAATTTTGGATGCTATAGCCCATCTTAAATCAAATATTTCTCCGGGGTTCGCTGGGCTAACTAATGAACTATACAAATCTTTTGCAAATGAATTGGGTCCCTTTCTAGTGCAACGTTATAATGAAGTATTAATTAACCCTTTTTTTCTGTCCTAAGTTCTCTAAAGCTATTGTTATTTTTTTTAAAAAAAGGGGACAAACAACATTTACAGAATTGGAGACCAATCAGTATTTTTAATACAGATTATAATATTCTCTCCACTATTTTATGCAAAAGAATGAAACGGATGGCAGAAACAATTATATACCTGGTGTGATGCTCTGCCCCTGCTTCTGGTTACCTGTATGATATTTTTATTATAAATAAATGGTCTGTCTATGAAATGTCAGTGTGTGAGAGACTTGGCCTTTAAATTACAAGGTCAGCAGCTAAAAATCACAGGATGTATTACACTGACCAGGAGATCCCTGTAATGTAAGACTTCCTTAAAGTGAAACAATGGAAAAGACAACGCATTCCTCAGACACTGCAGAAACTCTCAAGTAGTGCTTTCAGACAGTAACAACTTTATTTAATGATTTAAAACAGCTACCCACAACTTCCACTTCCTGTTGCTGGCTGCAGCAATTTCATGAGCAGCAGTGAGCTTCCTGAGCTCACTGTATGCTAATATGCCTGTTTGACCTCAGCTATTGGTTGGCAGGACATATTAGCATAAAGTGAGCTCAGGAAGCTCTCTGCTACTCATAAAATGATGGCTGCCAGCAATAGAAAGTGAAAGTTGAAGGCCACTGTTTAAGTCGCTAAAAAATCAATTAGAATTATTTGTTAAAAAAACTTTACTGTCTGAAAGCACTAGTCAGGCATTTTTGTAGTGCCTGGGTAAAGCTGTGCCTTTTCCACTGTTTCCCTTTAAAGAAATGGCATTTTATTACCTTTTTATGACCTGCCTAGGCTTTTGAAGTGGAAATTAAATATAAAGTTTATGATGTCAAGAAAGAAAGGGTAATTTGGCTGTTCCTATCAAGTTTAACAACTAAATGACAAATACTGGGATTGCTAAGATCAAAGAGAAATATTTAATTAAAGCATGTCCCATTTAGGAATTTTTTTTTCTGATGTTCTATTAATTAAAGATACATCCTGGTAGAAAGTATGTTAGATTTAATTCTGAGGGAGGGTCTAGCTGACCTCATCCAAAAGTGGATTGGGGAAGACAAAGAAAAGACATGTAACATTGTATATGAAGTGATATCATCTTGGGCTCTTAAGAAAAAAAGATCTCTCTACTTAAAACACACATACAGAGGTAATACATTAGATAGCGAAGATGTAAATGTATTGTGGTAGTAGTTTTGTTCTGTAGTTTTCCCTTATTTTCTTTTATGTGATTGTGATTTATTTGATATTTGTTCTGTATTTTACCTTACTGTTTTTATCAATTTTTAGTAAACATTTTCTTTAACATACTGCCTGGGTCTCCTCAGTCATTTATTTTTTTTGCATGTTATTGCTGGACTGATATTAAGTCTGACAACTGTTCAAGGGTTTGATGGTGTTACTGAGCTTGGGAAAAAAGGTAAGACTATACCTAAGGTCTCTCTCTTATAGAGTTTTAAGTGTTCATTTTGGATACCTGGTTAGGTGCCCTTAGGCGGAAGATATTTTGCATCCCCCTGAAGAGAATGTTATCTGAGCCTGTACATTTGGGTGTGCTAGCATAAGGTTCACAGTCTGAATCCCCCCAGAACTTGAGGTTAACAGGTGATTCAGACCCAAAACATACAGTAGGGTTACCCTGTCTGTTGCCTGTTCACATTATTGCGCTCTGAGGTTGGCACTGTGGGAGCTGAGGGCCTGACCTGCAGAGAGCGTTTGTGACACCAGGGAAAAACCTGTTCTATTCCAGGCAGGAATATTACCCAAAACTTACAGCTACTGAGAGATATTTTTGAATTTAGCAATCAAGGTATTTTGCATGGTTTTGTTTTAGCTCTGGATCAAACTAAAGCATTTAATAAAGTTGCACATACTTATCTTTTTCATATTCTCCAGCTATATGGGTTTCCAACTAAATTTATTTCATGGATTAAAGTATTATATAATACTGCTTTCATAGTCCCTTCAGTAAATGGGTTAATGGGTAGAGCGATTTCTTTGGGGGGGATGAGGCAAGGTTGTCCACCAAACCCTGTTCTATATACATTGGTGTTAAATCCAGTTATTAGACAGATTTTATGGGGTAACTCTATAATTGGTATCTCCCCACATACTGTATGTCTACCCCTCCACAGAAGATAGCTCCCTGTGCAGATGATGTCTGCATGTTTGTGCAGGATCAAAGGTCAGGTATAGCTGCTATTAAGATTTTTACACAGTTTTCACACTTTTCAGGTGTAGAAGTAAATCTACATAAACGTAAAGGATACAATTAGGTAATCATACTTTATCTTGTCCTGATATAGCCCTGATTCCTCTGTCTTAGACTCCAATAAAAATATTAGGCCTCATTTTTGGTCAAGGGAACCTGGCTTTTTTAAATTGGGAAACCAAGATATGTTTCAGAGAAAAAAAGTGCAATTGTAGAGGGCATGGAAATTCTCAAAAAAAAAAAAAAAAAAGAGTTGCCATAATTAAACAGTTTATGTTACCTATTTTTAAGCATGTTTGCCATATTTATCCACTCCCTTCACAGTTGGACACTAGAATCTACAGCATATTTTTCAGATGTTATGGGGGAGTAGATTGAACCCAGTCAAAAGAGAATTTACTTACCTGACAAAGAATCAAGGAGGTTTGGATATGATAAATCCTATCATTATTTATAGAAACATAGAAACATAGAATTTGACGGCAGATAAGGACTGCTTGGCCCACCCAGTCTGCCCATTTTCCTACCTACTGGATAAGCTGCAGATCCTAGTTAACCAGCAGCCTACTTCTTCCTACCCCCAACCCCTAGAATGGCCTTATGACTGTCCCATGCATGCTTGAATTCCACCGCTGATTTTGACTCCACAACCTCCTCCGGAAGGCCATTCCATGCATCCACAACCCTCTCTGTGAAAAAATACTTCCTTAAATTACCTCTGAGCCGCCCCCCGTCTATCTACAAATTGTGCTCCCTTGTTCTTGCACACCTCTTTATTTGAAAGATGCTACCCTCTTGGACTTTGTTGATTCCCTTGAGGTACTTGAACGTTTCTATCATGTCCCCCCTCTCCATCCTTTCATCGAGGCTATACATATTAAGCTCCTTTCATCTCTCTTCATATGTCTTCTGGTGCAGACCCTGCACCATTTTAGTTGCCCTCCTCTGGACAGCTTCCACCTGTCTATGTCTTTATGGAGATTGGGTCTCCAGAACTGCTGCAGTGTACTCCAGATGGGGTCTCACCAGCTGTCTGTACAGAGGGATAATAACTTCCTTGTTTTCTACTGGTGATGCCTCTCCTATGCATCCCAGTATCCCCCAGCCCTCCTTGCTGCCCTCTCACATTGCTTGCCCACTTTTAGGTCATCTGATATGACTACGCCCCAGGTCCCTTTCCATTTTTGTTGTTGTTAGTATCTCAACTCCCATTGTGTACTCTTCTCCTGGGTTTTTGTTTACCAGGTGCATTACCTTGCACTTCTTAGCATTGAATCTAAGCTGCCATACATTTGACCATTCCTCTAACCTTGCCAAGTCCCTTCTCATCCTTTCCACCCCACCCTGTGCATCAACTCTGTTGCAGATCTTTGTGTCATCTGCAAAGAGACATACTTTTCCTTCCAGTCCCTCTGCAATGTTGCTTATAAAGACATTGAAGAGGACCGGTCCTAATACTGAACCCTGCGGTACCCCACTAGTAACCCTCCTTTATTCTGAGTGGACTCCATTTACTATTACTCTCTGTGTCCTATTCTCCAGCCAGTTCTTTACCCAGGATGTCATCTTGGGACCCACTCCCAGGCTGGCTAACTTGTATATTAATCTTTTGTGTGGGACTGTGTCAAATGCCTTGCTAAAGTCTAGGTAGGCCATGTCCACAGCTCCTCCCTGATCTACTACTTTGGCCACCCAGTCAAAGAAATCTATCAGATTCATCTGGCATGACCTTCCTGCTGTGATTCCATGCTGCCTAAGGTCCTGTGCCCCTCTGGCCTCTAGATACTCGACAATTCTTTCCTTTAGAACTGATTCCATCATTTTCCCTATCACTGAGGTTAAGCTAACAGGTCTGTAGTTTCCTGCTTCTGCCTTGCTCCCACTTTTGTGAAGGGGAATCACATCTGCCCTCCTCCAGTCCTCGGGTACCACCCCATCCTCCCATGATTTGTTAAAAAGGGTAGTCAGTGGTGTCACTAGTTCTACCCTTAGTTCTTTTAGAATTCTGGGATGAATCCCATCAGGCCCCATTGCTTTTCATAAATTGCAGACAATAGCTAAACCAGCTAGGAGACCCAGCACCAGCAAGGCTAAATGGACTGTAATCAAAGCTCCAAAGTCTTCGTTCTTAAACAGCTTGTAATAAGGTGATAAATGAACTCACCCAAGAACTGTAGTTAGTATTCCATCAAATAATCCTTTTATTCCAAACAAAGTAAAAACAATTGAAAAACAGCATTTGTGTGTCAGTACATAGCTGTTCACACTCACTTCCTGGATACTGCTCCCACTATGTCACCAAGCAACTGACATGTTTCACTCTATCTCGAGCTTTCTCAAAGGTGTAATAGGTGTTGCACAATACCTGTATAAAAACCTTAACCATTAAAGTGATAGACACACAAAATATGTAACTTTCAATGTATCAATAAAAACATAGCAGTCTCACATTTCTGTTTTGAGAATGATTTTACATCTCCCACAATATTATGTGCATTAATTTGTCTGTGCAAACACAGTTCATCTGACTACTGGCACTAGACTTAATTGCAAACCTGCTTTTTAAAAAGAGAGAGTCAGAGATTGCACCCTTTTTCCAATCTTTTGATGGGACTCCAGTGCAAATCTGAAAAGAGAAGAGATAAAGAGAGAAAGAGAGAAAAGTTATATTTAAAAACATAATGTACAGTATCAACAAAATTTCTATATACAATATTCTCAGTGCTACTTCAAAAATGGTTTTAACTCTAATCTTCCATTTAATCATTTCCATTCCATGCCTTTAAAAGAAACAGTCCAGTATTGTTCACGTTTTAGTAAAAGATTTTCATAATCACCCCCTCTTCTACTCATCACTGGTTTTTCTAAACCAATAAATGTAAAGCCATATTTCTCTTTGTCCTTCATTTTTATGATGTGTGTTGCCAAAGCATTTTTTGTGTCACCATTGTCTATAGCTCTATTATGTTCTCCTATGCGGATTTTAAAGGCTTCTTTTGTTTTACCTACATGAAATGCATTACATTTACAAACTGCTAAATATATCAGGCCTTTAGTCACACATGTCATAAATCCTCTTACTGGGTACATTTTCCCTGTAATAGGGTGGGTGAAAACTTTACTATTAATTGCTTGTGGACAAAATGTACAGTTGCCACATTTGTGGCTGCCATAATCTGTTTATGGCAACCACATTTTTGGTTTAAAATCTAGTGGCTGCAGAGATTGCACTAATGGTCTCGTAAACTCTGTCCCCTTCTATAAACAATTCTAGGACCTTCTCTGGATAGATTTTTTAAACCAGGGTCCTGACATGCAATGTGCCAATGTTTTTTTAACTATATTGGCAATATCTCTAGACTTTGAATTATATGTACTTGTAAAACATGTCTGGGCATCCTGTTTCTTCTTTCCTTTCATTTCTTTTTCTTTATCTTGTAACAAATTCTCTCTCAGGATATTCTCTACTTCTGCCCTTGCTTTCTGTATAATGTTCTTTGCATACTCTCTAGTCAATAATCTTTGTTCTAAATCCTCTGCACTTTTCTCATATGAACCTTGTGACCCACATTTTCTGTTGGTTCTTATAAATTGTCCTTTTGGTATAGCCCTAATCACATGACTTGGGTGGCTACTACATGCTTGTAAGAAGGTGTTTCTATTAGTCAATTTCCTATATAGATCTGTTGTCAATCCGCCCATGTTATCTTTCTTTATTTTGAAATCCAAAAAACTGATTTCCCTTTTACTCCAGGAGATACTGAATTTTAGATTAGGGTTGCTCCCTTCCAAAAATCTAACAAAATCAGTAAGTTCTGACTCTGTTCCTTTCCAGATGACAAAAATGTCATCAATAAAGCCCCTCCAAATATCAATTTTGTTCAAAAATGGGTTGTCCTGGTC
This sequence comes from Neoceratodus forsteri, assembly GCA_016271365.2. Taxonomy (NCBI): domain Eukaryota; kingdom Metazoa; phylum Chordata; order Ceratodontiformes; family Ceratodontidae; genus Neoceratodus; species Neoceratodus forsteri. The sequence goes on along the minus strand of CM057450.1, from coordinate 1,501,151,552 downwards.
TCTTATTGTCTCTATTTCCCATTTTCCCATAAAGAGGTTCACAAAATGTGGAGCAAAACTGGCACCCATAGCCACACCTTTTCGTTGCAAGAAAAACTCTTCTTTATAAAAAAAAGGCATTACATTTTAATGTCAAGTTGGTAAGATTCACTAATACCTCAGTTGGTGGATCTAAAATCTCTCTACCATTCAAATAAAATTCCATTGATTTTAAGCCATCATCATGAGGAATGTTTGTATATAGTGCATTCACATCCAAAGTTACTAACAAACTTTCTTCCTCAATAGCAATATCATTGATTATATTCAACATATCTTTTGTATCTTTAATATATGAAGGGACCTTTTTTTACCAAAGGTGCTACATTATAATCTATGAATTTTGCAATTGGTTCAGTAAGACTTTGATTGCTAGACACCATTGGTCTACCTAGTGGCTTTTCTAGAGTTTTGTGAATTTTAGGTAGACAATAGAAACTAGCTCTAACAGGGTGAGCTACTTTAAGATATTCTACCATTTTTTTATCCGACAAATCTTTACTCAATGCAGTGTCCAAATATCTACCTATCTCTGTTTTTTAACACTTTTGTAGGATCAGTTATCAATTTCTCATAATGTTCTGTATTATCTGTCTCTTAATTTCCAAATTGTAATCACTGCTATTTTGCATTACGATTGCCCCACCTTTGTCCGCTAGTTTTATCGTAATATCTCTGTTCTCTGCCAGCTTTTTTAATACCACATGTTCATTCTTACTGAGGTTGTGAAAGAATTTGGGATTTTCTTCATTTTCCAAAATGTCCAAATCCAGTTCACAGCTTTTGATGAATGTTAATAAAGCTGGAGACATGTTGGGGCAAAAGATGGAAGATATTTTAAATGGATATGCTTCTCTTTTGTGTTGTTGAGACTCACCTCCTTCTCCTCACCAGTCATCGTCTCATCAATGTCATGAGTTCCTTGTCGGTTGAAAAAAGACATCAGACTTAAACTTCTACCCAATTTATGAATGTCTATTGTAGTTCCAAACGTGTCAAACTTCCACAAAGGTACAAAGGATAATCCTTTATTCAAAAGTGTCATTTTGTGTTCCAACAAAATATAATCTGACAGATTCACTACATTTAATGTGGTGTTCTCCTCTGTTCCCAGCATCTCTGCCAAGCTCTCCCTCTGTTTCTTCCTCGGCCTCCAGCCCCTCTTAATACCCCCTGGTCTTGTTCTTTTCCTGCGATCCAACGTGTTTGATGCTGACTGCACCAAGGCATTTGCGGTTGTGGAAGGGAGTGGGGGGTAACACATATTTGCTCCTTTTCCTCCTCTTCTTCTCCTAAAAAACTATCAGTATTTTTGTTTAATTCATTTTGTCCTGATTTTCTGATTTCTCAGTTTTCTTCTCTGTTGTTTCTGAATATAAAGCAGTTGTTTTTGCTATAGTCCAATTATAAATATGCCCCTCTTTGTAATCTCTTTCATCTCGTTCAAACTTTGATTTTTCAATATGCTTAATTTTTTCGTCATACTTCCTCAAATTCCCTGTGAATGCATCAAAAAAAAGGGTCATATTGTGGGGTTTTTGAAAATGTTGCAAGTATCACTTCTCTTTTATTCAATTCTTCCCCTATTTCCTTCTGTATCAGGGCATTTTCTGAAAGAATTAATTCAATACATTCTTTGCCCGCCTTCTGACTAATGTTATCCCACTTCTTCTGAAATCCTTCTCTGTTCTGACCGCAATTAGGTTTTTTCAAAACTTGAAGACCACGGGGTATTCTGTCCACTTCTAGATAGGCTTTTAGGTTTATTTCTTCCCAATAAAGCCATTTGAGTTTATATGCAGTCTTTTCAAAGTGTAAAGAAAGCTTGTCTTGTGTTATACGGACCTTGTATTGAATTCCCTTCTTTATTTAATATATCTCAAAAGTTATCAATGTTGTCAGTGTTACATTTCACTAGTGCTTTAAGGGAGCGTGTTACTTGTTGTTCTTGCCGTGATCCTTCCATTCGGATATCTTCACAATAAAGCAAAACAAATTGAATAAGGGGAGTGAGTGTACGAAGACAAGCCTTTTCTTAAAAGTAACCTGTGCATCAAGTAAAGCAAAATTGTCAATGAAAAGAAAGGTACTTTGCACTTGGGACAAAGGCTGTGCCTTGGGTCAGAAAACGAAAAGTGCAGACAATAGCTAAACCAGCTAGGAGACCTGACACCAGCAAGGCTAAATGGACTGTAATGAAAGCTCCAAAGTCTTCATTCTTAAATAGCTTGAAATAAGGTGATAAATGAACTCACCTAAGGACTGTAGTTAGTATTCCAACAAATAATCCTTTTATTCCAAATGAAGTAAAAACAATTGAAAAACAGTGTTTGTGTGTCAATACATAGATGTTCACACTCTGTGAATGCACCAGTTTCAAAGTTATCTAACAGAATCCACGTGGTTAGAATTGGAGAGTTTTTATGAAAGAAATTGTACAGATGAAGCCTCTTAATAGGGACAGCTGTGTAAACAGCAGTTTGTCCCTATTAAGCAGTTGTTCCTATTATCAGGAGAGGCTGTTTTCCAGACAAAATGGCTGGCAATTTTAATCATGGTTGGGCAAAATTTACTATAGATTTTAAACAATATAATGCTTTGTTTTTTCAGCTGTGAAAGAGGAATGCTATAATCAACAACAATTAGCAACAACGACCTGTTCTGAAAAATCACCTTAGTAAAATATGGGTAAAAAAGTCACCTGATATATAACTGTACTGTGCCATTTCACTTAATAAAATACACAGGCATCACACTATACTTTAGACCAGTTTGACTGCTTAAAAAAAGGGCCAAATTCTGCTCTGGTGGGCTTCAGAGCAGATCTTACTGTAAAGCCCCAAGTGGCTTGTCAGTTTGTTAGCTTTGTTTTAACAGCATGAAAATTCATTGCATTTTGCATTTACTGGTTATTGCGGCTCAGGTATTCAGTAGTTCAGGTGACAGAGATTGAAAATCTTCTTAGATAGCCCCAAAAATGTCCCAATTGACTGAATCAACCGTCCGTATTAAGCATTTTGAACACTAAGACACAATGGGGTATGAACAGGTTACTAGGGAAACATCCCCATTAACCACATCCCAATTAAATGGCTTCATCTGTATCACCTCTGGAGTTCTCAAGTGTCAATCTTGGAACTCACACTATTTTTTTATTTATCAATACCTTACTGTTAGCTTGCCATGATGTAAAAATACAACTGTACACATATTATTTAAAGAGGGACTCTGGTCAAAAGTGTTACATTACAGAATTAGAATAAGCATAACCCCAATAAATCTCATACCAAACATTAGGTTTCTGTGTTACTTCATTTTAAAGTTATGGGCTATTTTGTAACCCTGGTTTCACTACCTGTTCAAAAAAGCCAGTTTCAGTGAAGAGGTGCTGATGATGTCATCTCCTGAACTCACAGTTTAGCCATCCCAGTCAGCAAGCTTATAGGATTTGTTTCTCCAAAGTTAAAAGATCATTCTGCAGTGCTTTTCACAAGTAAAACAGGCAGCACCATTCTAAAATAAGACATAGAATCTATGTGTTTTATGTTTTGTAACAACATTGACACATTTGTATTTTAATGCCTTTTTGGTTTGGTTCATTTCTCCAGAGTTGCAGGATGCTGAGTCAGCATGCCTCTAGGCTGCTGATACCATGTGAAGTGTTTGCAGTGCCTGTTTGGAAGTTGTATTGCTAAAACTGTTGCAATGTTGGTAACTGCATTGCAGCTTGTCAGTGCCTGCTTTACAATAAGTTTTAATAGGGGGCCTATAGGTGTTAATTTCTACTAGGGGTGGAAGTTTTAGCCCTTGTAAAACAATCATTGTAATTTGGAGTACAACCCAGATGAACCTGAATATAGCTCAAGAGCCTGTCAATGAGAAAACAGAAAATGAGCTCTGTTCAACTGAGTATCCCACTCTTTCATACTTTGATGATGAATAAAATATTGCTTGATTGATTGATTGATTGATTGAGTGATTAAGCATTGAGCTGGCCAGTGCACAGAAACTTTTAGTAAGATTTCAAAACAGCACTACCTCTCCACCCTCATTTACAGGGTGATGGAATAATTGGTTTAAAGTGCCATCCTGAGGAATTACCTCAATTGATTTATAGGTGTGAATGATCACAGCCTTTCACCACATCAGAGATATCCAATTTGCAAATCTCACATCAGTGTGCTGTGACATAGCATCCAGCAACCCAGCAGAAAAGGACCATAAAAATAAAACACCAAAAACAAAAATATGAATTTGTCAACTTTGTTACAAAAACTGAAACAAACATACGTTTTAAAGCAATGTTTATTGAATGGTACTTCCTGTTTTACTGGAAAAAACCATTTGCACATAGTTTTTAAACTTTGGAGAAGCAGGTCCTGTCAGTTTGCTGACAGGGAGGGCTAGACTGTGAGCTCAGGAGATGACATCATCAGCACCTCTTCACCGAAACTGGCTTTTTTGAACAACTAGAGAATTTAAGGTTGTAAAATGATTTGTAACTTTTAAACAAAGTAACTTAGGGATCTCAATTTTTGCATGAGGGTGATTGCGGCTATGTTGATCCATATTCTGAATTTATTAATGCCAGTAATTTTTTGACCATAGTCCCTCTTTAAGAAATAATTCACGACGGGGGTGTTTTGTGAGATTTACACATGGCCAAGTGCCGTAAACCACACAAGGCATGTGTAAATCTCACAACAACACACCTCCTGGAGTGTATCATTGCGATTATAAAATTGAATAAACAAAAAACAGTTTTTTTTAAATGTAGAACGAATACATATTCTTATTAATTCCAAGAAAGAAAAGATTGTGTTCTTCCACCTCTGATAAAATAGTCCTTTCTCTCCCCATTCTCTGGCCCCTGAACAGCCATTTCTGTTAATGAGGAAGCCACAGGTGAGGGTGGAATTGGCAGCATGTCACCTGCATTATACTCATTTACAGTGGGTGACAGAGAAAGTACGGGAGGAGCCAGCATCACTGCAGGAGGGGCAAATATGTAAATTTAATTCCCCTACTCCATTCTCTGTATGCTCCACTGATACAGCACCTGAGGGTGGAGTCAACCATGTGCCATCAATAGTGTGGCCACTCAGATAGATGAAACTGAAGCTTCAAGGAGAGTAGCATCAGTAATCAATAGTTCTGTCAGTCCAGTGTGTATTGGTTATTTCAGTTCCAGACATTCTGAAATGCTGTGCTAATGTGAATACAGGAGGGGCCTGCATGAACATTTCATTCTCCACCCCATTCTCTGTGTGCTGCTGTGGGGTCATGCATGAGGGTGGAGTCAGCTGCATGTCATCACTACTGTGGCCAGTCAGATTGGGAGAAGCAGGAGTTTGCTGAAGAGCAGCATCAGAAACTGGTAGCATACTGCTGATAAATGAGCATGTTTCTTCAAAACTGGTATTGTTCATTACCGGTGGTGGTGATACTTTGCTGTTGTACCACAAGCCCACGTGATCTTTCTCCCAGCAGTGTAGAATTATGGCTTCATAGGATTTTCAAACAGAATAGACTTTCATCCTTTAGTTGCTTGCTGGTTATGCCATATCATATTTATTTGCAGAAATGCTATCTATTCTTGTTTTGAATAGCTCCATTGAGGTATGTGATACCATATCACTAGGTAAACTATTCCAAGTGGTTGCCACTCTTTGGCTAAACCACTGTTTGCTTTTCAATAAACTCCACTTCGATGTTACTAACCGAAGATGATGCCCCCTAGTTTTATATGCACATTATTTTATTTCCAGGCCATATTCTGTCTGTAGAACATTATCATGTAATGCCCTATATACCATGCACATGTCCTTTCTCACTCTTCTGTATTGTAAAGTGAACATATCAAGTCCTCTCAATCTTTCATGGTATGGCATGTCCTTATTCTCTGCTATTACCTTTGTAGCTGTTCTCTGGATCCTCTCCAACTTTAATATATCTCCGTTCTTGTATGGTGCCCACTCCTGCACTCCATACTCCAGGTGCGGCCGTACCAGTGCCTGGTAGAGGGGATAATAACCTTCTTATCCCTGCTTTTTATGTGACGTACGATACAACTGAGGCTTTGGTTAGCTTTTTTGGTAACATTGACACAGTGTGAGGAAAATTGTAAATCTGAGGATATTGTTATCCCTAAATCCCGTTCCTCAGTAGTAGTAGGTAAAACTTTGTCCATAATCTTATAAGCTATATTTGGATTCTGTTTTCCCATGTGCATAACTGTGCATTTATTCATATTTAATTCTAATTTAGACTTCTTAGTCCAGTTTGCTATATTATGTAGGGCATCCTGCATGATGTTACCTTCCTCCATGGTGTTAATTATTGCCCCTACTCTACAGTCATCTGTGAACTTGGTTAGCCAAATATTGCTATGTTCATAACTCGGAGAAGATATATATATATATTGAAGAGGCAGAGACCCAAAACAGATCCCTGCTGGACCCCACTTGTCCATTCCGACAGGGCTATTAACCGTCACGCTCTGTCTCCTCTCTCCCAACCATGAGGTTTTATTTTTTATTTTATTTATTTCATGTGCAGATTAACACCTTAGAGCCAACAGGCTCTTTTACAAAGGTTCCATTGTCAGGTAAAACAAACTGACAAACAATTTCCATTTCATAAGAGGAAGAGACAAGAATACAGTGGTAGTTTGATGGACATTGCTGTTGCTAATTGCTGATAACAGGATACTGACAGGCTGTACATGTAGGCAAGTAGTCTTTGCATTTCCTAAATTGTACAGGTACAAGCAATGCATTTGGTAAGTGGTTTAACATATATTGTTAAGTCTTAAAAGAAGGCCTCAAGGTAATCCAACTAATCAAATTGGTGTCTAACCCTATTTGTTCAAGGGTAAACATCATTTCCTTATAGGGCAACTTATCAAACGCTTTAGAAAAATCCAAGAAAGCTACATCCACTGAATTTCTGTCATCCAGAGCTTTATTAACTTGTTCATAAAATACTAACATATTTGTCTGGCATGAAAGGGATTTAATAAATCAGTGTTGGGTTGGATCTAGTGAGTTAGTTGCTTCATATGTACTAGTATAATGTCTTTTATTATACCCTCCAAGATTTTACATAACGTAGATGTCAAACTAACCCGTCGAAAATTTCTAGGGTTGGTCCTTTGGCCTTTTTTCAGGATTGGTACAACCACGGCATCCCTCCACCCTTGTGCTACTTCTCCCTAGTCAATAGATTTCTGAAAAATATATGTTAATGGATTTGTTAAACTATCTGAAAATTCTGCCAGAATTCTAGGATGTATATTATCGGGTCCAGGGGATTTGTTTATATTAAGCTTTTGTAACTTTTTTAACACATCTTCCACTTCAATTTTTATTTTGCCTTGCGTAGATTTTAAAATAACCGTGGGAGTATCTGTCTTGATGTTTGGTTTGTTGAATACTGAACAGAAATATTTGTTTTGGATGTCTGCTGTTTCTTTATCATCAGTTTTAGTCCCCTCAGAAGTGGTATATGGGCCGATTTTATGTGTGGATTTCTTGTTACTATTTATGTAAGTATAAAACATTTTATAATTATCCTTGGTTTTATAGGCAAGTGCTAATTCATAGTTTGCTTTAGCTTTTTTATGGTTATTTTTACTTCTTCTACTAAGGCCTTGTATTTTAACCTATCCTCAGGATCATTAGATTTTGAAAATGTCTTATACATTGTATTTCTCTTGCCTATTGATTTCTTAATTTTTGTATTAAACCATCCTTTTACACCTTTTTTATTGCTATTGTATTTCATACTACTTGGTTTATATCTATTTGTTTCTGTTCTTAATTTCATCAATAATATCTCCCACATTTTTTCTGCTGTTCTGTGTTTGAAATGGTTTTGCCAGTCCCACCTATCCATAGATGTTTTAAAGGATTGGAAATCAGCCCTACCAAAATGTAATCTATAAGAGTTATTTTTGACCTCCATAATGGAGTCGTCCTTTACTTGAAAAAGAACCATCTGGTAATCATTGTTTCCAAGGGGATGTATAACTTCAATATTTTCCACATTTTCCCTGTTAGTCATAATAAGATCCAGTATATTTCCACCTCTAGTTCCTATGGTGAGTTTTTTTTCTAGTCCTGCTTGGTCTATTGATTCTAGGTATTTTGTTTCAATAGTAGTAGCACCTCTATGCTTTACCCAGTTTATTCCTGGTAAATTGAAGTCACCTATTAGTATGTTTTTCTTAGCCGGATCCAATTTTGATATATAATCTATTAGTAGATGGTCCTCCTCTACTGAGGTTGAGGGGGGGTCTATAGACTAATCCCAGATTTATTTTAGCTCCTATGTTTAGGATAATCTTTACCCAAAGCATTTATACGCTATGATATTCCTGAATTATTTCTTAGAAGTTGACGTTGATGGCAGATAAGGACCGCAAGGCCCATCCAGTCTGCCCATTTCTTTTTCTACCTTATAAATGTGCCATCGGCCTTTGCTCTGTCAGTGGCCTATCTATTCATAGTCATTTGTATTGCTCCCTTATGCCTATCCCATGCCTGTTTGAAGCCCTGCACTGTATTCATAGCCATCACTTCTTGTGGTAAGCCATTCCATGCATCCACCCTTTCCTGTGAAAAAGAATTTCCTCACATTCCCCCTTAATCGGCCTCCCTCTAATCTCATGCTGTGTCCTCTTGTCCTGCTATTTTTCTTATATTTAAACATGTTAGACTCCTTTCACCTTGTTTATGCCCTTAAGGTGTTTGAATGCCTCGATCATATCACCTCTCTCCCTCCTTTGCTCAAGGGTATACATATTGAGCTCCGTTAATCTGTCCTCATATGTCTTCTGATGCAGTCCCTGCACCATTTTGGTTGCCCTTCTCTGGACTGCCTCAATTTGGTTAATGTCCTTGTGAAGGTGTGGCCTCCAATACTGCACGCAGTACTCCAGATGGGGCCTAACCAGTGTCTTGTACAGAGGGTTTATTACCTCCCTCTTACGACTTGTGATACCCCTACTAATACACCCTAATACCCCCCTAGCCTTACCTACTGCTTTAGAGGTCTGCTTGGATGATTTTAGGTCATCAGTGATGATGATGCCCAAGTCTCTTTCTTCCTTTGTGACTGCTAGCAACTCCCCTCCCAGCCTATAGGTGGCTTCAGGGTTTCTCTTCCCTATGTGCATGATTTTGCACTTCTTTTGCATTAAATCCCAGTTGCCACTCTTCTGACCATTCTGCTAGTTTATCCAGCTCTTCTCTCATTCTGCCCACCCCATCTGGATCATCTACTCTGTTGCAGATCTTGGTGTCATCTGCAAACAGACAAGCCTTACCCTCTAGTCCATCTACAAGGTCACTAATGAAGATGTTGAAGAGGACTGGCCCCAGGACTGATCCCTGAGGTACCCACTTGTGACTTGCATCTCTTCTGACTGTATACCATTTACCACCACTCTCTGTTTTCTGCCCGTCAACCAGTTTGCCACCCAGTTGACCAACTTCTGACCCACCCTGAGCCTACCCAGCTTATTTATCAATCTTCTATGTGGAACAGTGTCAAAGCTTTGCTGAAGTCAAGGTAGGCGACATCAACTTCCCCTTGGTCCACCACTCTGGTTACCCAGTCAAAGAAATCTATGAGATTAGTTTGACAGGACCTTCCTTTTGTAAACAATTGCTGTCTTGGATCCTGTGCCCCTATGGATTCCAGGTGTTGCACTATCCTTTCCTTAAGGAGTGCCTCCATAATCTTGCCCACTACTGAGGTAAGACTGACCGGTCTGTAGTTCCCGCCTCCTCCCTGCTACCACTCTTGTGGAGCGGGATCACATGAGCCCTTCTCCAGTCTTCTGGGACCTTCCTGTGCTCACAGACTCACTAAACAATTCTGCTAATGGCTCTGCTAGTTCCTCCTTTAGCTCATTGAGTACCCTGGGATGTATGCCATCAGGTCCCATTGCCTTGTCCACCCTGAGCTTAGCAAGCTCTTGTAGGACCCTTTCTTTTGTGAAGGGAGTAGTGCTCACCTCCCTCCCCCCCTGTGTCCATGATGCTGAGCTGTGGGCCCTGCCCTACCTTCTCTTCAGTAAATACTGAGCAAAAGTATCTATTTAGGATAGATGCCTTTACAGGGTCCTCCTCCTCACATGCTCCCTTTTCTCCATTAAGCTTAGCAATACCCCCTCTGGACTTTCTCCTTTCACTAATGTATCTATAGAAAGTCTTGTCACCTTCTTTACTGTTCGTGCTAGTGTTTCCTCAGTTTGGGACTTTTGCCTGCCTTACTGCCTTACCTGCTTCCCTTCACGGCAGTTTGGTATGCCTCCTATCTTCATCCGCTGTGTTCCCTTATATTTCCTGAAGGCCAGCCTTTTGGCTCTGACCTTTCTGCTACTGTATTTGAGAACCAAAGTGGTTTTCTTCTTTTTGCACTTCCTTTTCTGTCTAACACAATGGGATGTTGCTTCAAGTATTGCATCCTTAATGCTTGCCCACTTTGCCTGTACCCTCTCACCTGTGTTTCTTTTGCCAGGGCTAGCTTAACTCTGTTGGCCATCTTATCAAAGTCAGCTCCTCTGAAGTCCCATATTTTGCCTTGGAATGGGATGATTTAGATGTAGTAGCCAAATTGAACCACACCATGTGATGGTCACTGGCCCCAGGTGACCTTCTACCTGGAGATCTGTGATCCCTTCTTTGTTAGTCAGTACTAGATCTAGGATAGCCCTGTCTCTTGTGGGTTGCTGTACCAGTTGTTTGAGGCCCTCCCCTGCAGGGAATCCACTATGAGTCTAGTTCTGGCAGATGTTCCTGCTGGTATTGACCAATCTGTATCCGGCATGTGAAGTCTCCCATTTTCAGAACCTCCCCTTTAGCTGTCATGTTTTGTATATCTTCTAACAGTAATGTGTCTATATCCTCCCTCTGGTCTGGGGGCCTGTAGACAACCCCAGTTCTTATGGCTGTCCCATTTCCTGTTTCCAGGGTGACCCACAGTTCTTCTGGCTCCTTATGTGTATTCTGAATTTCTGTAGCTTTGATATTTTCATTAACATACAGGGCCACCCTCCCCCCCTTTTTGCACCTCGGTCTCTTCTGAACAATACATAGCCAGGTACTGAAGTCTCCCAAGTGTGGTTACTGGTAAACCACGTCTCACTAATTGCTACTATGTCCAGTTTAGCCTCTGACATTATTGCCTGCAGGTCTGGGATCTTATTTCCCAGGCTGTGAGCATTTGTGTACATGATTTTCCATTGGCCAGATTTTGGTGTGTTAGTTGTTGGGTGAAGTTTGGCATTACTCCTGTGTGTCGTATGGGGAGACAAACCTTTTTTCTTACCTGGTGATGCAAATGAACAGCAAACATGCTGAATTCCTGTTTGACCACTAGCTGAGGGGGGAAGGGTGTTCTTCCCATTCGACGTTTGGGGTGCTGCACCCCTCTCCCCTCTCTTCTTCACTAGTTACTGTACTTTTAATATAGACAGCTATTCCACCCCCTCTCCTATATGTTCTAGATTTAGCATAAAGCAAATAACCTTCTATATTTCTATTATATGGATCCGTATCCTCCCACCACATTTCTGTTACTAGAGCAAGATGGATGTTCTGAGACTCTAGGAACTGTTTGAACTCATCAAATTTGTTAACTAAACTTCTTGCATTTACAAGTACCCCATTCCAGTCCCTGAGCTGTTTATTTGTGTTTTTTTTTTACTTTGTTCTTTATTGTTATTTTGTGTACCTTCTCCCCGGAACCAGTTTAAATGTAGCTTAATCAGTTAATTTATTCTCTTCCCTAACATTCTTGTCCCAGCTCTATTTAAATGCAGACTGTCCTCTTTAAAAATTGCTTTATTCAGAAATGTTACCGAATTGTCCATAAATCCAATTTTATTTATTTTACAAAAGTGCCTCAACCATGTATTGATTTCATCTATAGTTTAATTTTTATAGGCCTGGACTCCATGTGTAAGTAATATACCTGAGATGATTATTTCACCCCCTCTATCCTTTATCCTGTTTGTTAGTTTTTATAGTTACTTTGTATTGATGTTTTACTACTTTTCCCTATATCATTAACTCCAACATGAAGTATGACCAAGGGCTGGCATGTTGGCGCAGCGGTAGGTTTACTGCTCATGGTGCCAGCGACCTGAGCTCGGGAAAGGACTCAGGTAACTGGAGGGCCGGCCGGGGGGAGAAGGATAGAGTACCCATCAGCCACTCTCCTTCATTGAGGTGGGGAGGATTGCCTGTCCCGCTACTCTACCGCCACCTGGGTGACCACAGGTGTCGGTGCAGCTGGGACAGTCAGTGGAGAGGGGAGGACACAGACCGAGAGTCAGGGAGGAGATTGCACATCAATACGTGCCCCACCCATAGGCTGTCCTTGTGTGTCTACATCCTCGGGGGGAAGACACCAGAAAAAACAGAAAATACCCCGCAGGACTCCCAGTAGATGGAACTCCTGGTAACAATCCCCAGGACCCTTACCAGCACCAGTATCAGCATCTCCTGACAAAATATAGACATGTCAGGATGTAAGGGCTCCACCCCTTACCCGCCTGGGGGGAATATCCAAGGCTCCATGAGGGGGGGATGGACTGCACTGTTGCTGGCTAGCAGGAGCGGAGACAAACAAGGCCATTGGAGACTTCCCAAGAAATGGGAGTTCAGCGGCGAGAAGGGGGCATAAAGAGAAAATAAAAAAAAAAGTATGACCAAGGGTTTATGGGTTACTTCTGGTGAGGTTACTTTACAATGGCATGGCACACTCACAATACTGTTCAGCAGTGCTTTGACTGCAGGGCCAACAGAAAAGTCAAAGTAGGTGTGGGATGTGTTTAAACTGATGTTTTCTAAACTGAGCATGCACTTCTGCTCCTTTACTCAATTTACCTGCAATCGCAATTTTCTTAGTGGATATTGTAAATATGGCGGCTGACACAACTGTAATGTTCTGTCACTTGATCTACATGTAAAGAAACATGATCTGGTCAGAACAGGTGAGCTTGGACTTTAGCCGTGTGTTTGTTGTGAGATTTACACATGGCTAAAGCCCCAGTCTGACCAATCAGCTTCCAACATTTTTCATGTACATTTTATAGACGGTAATTTATGAGGCAAATTTATTACTACGATAACAGACAAATGTCAACAGAGGTTCTTCAGAACTGGATAATCAAAAGTGCCCATATTTAGTTGATTTGGTGCTGTCATTTTCTTCTTCATAGAAACATAAAAAGGTAGAATTTGACAGCAGATAAGGACCGCTTGGCCCACCCAGTCTGCCCATTTCCCTAACTAATGGATAAGCTGCAGATCCTAGTTAACCAGCAGCCTACTTCTTTCTACCCCCAACCCCTAGAATTGCCTTATGACTGTCCCATGCATGCTTGAATTCAACCACTGTTTTTGACTCCACATGCCGTTCCATGCATCCACAACCCTCTCTGTGAAAAAATACTTCCTTACATTACCTCTGAGCCGCCCCCCCATCTTCAAATTGTGCCCCCTTGTTCTTGCACACCTCTTTTTTTGAAAGATGCTACCCTCTTGGACTTTGTTGATTCCCTTGCGTACTTGAAAGTTTCTATCATGTCCCCCTCTCCTCCTTTCCTCGAGGCTATACATATTAAGCTCCTTTAGTCTTTCTTCATATGTCTTCCAGTGAGACCCTGCACCATTTTAGTTGCCCTCCTCTGGACAGCTTCCATCTTGTCTATGTCCTTACGGAGATTGGGTCTCCAGAACTGCACACAGTACTCCAGATGGGGTCTCACCAGCTGTCTGTACAGAGGGATAACAACTTCCTGTTTTCTACTATTGATACCTCTCCCTGTGCATCTCAGTATCCCCTCTAGCCCAGTTACTTGTGAGTGGCCCTGCAGTGCAAGATAGACATCATATCATTATATGAAACTAGAGCCGTGGAGATGAAGGTAGGAATAGTGCTGATGAGGTAGTGCTTTTATTTTTCATTTACAATTTTTGCCACTTTGTCTGTACCAACCACCCCCTTCTTACTGGTCCCTCCAGCCTTGTCCTCTGTCTTCTCCAGGGCTTACGTTCCTTCCATCATACTCTGCCACAGGACTGCGGGTGTCGCCCAGTTGCTGATGCAGGGCCAGCGAGGGATTGGGCCTTCATCCTGGGGTAGGGGATTTTTTCCCCACTTTGTTTTTGCTTGAGGCCCACTTCATGTTCAGTGGGCATGACGTGCAAGCTTTGCTTCCATGGAGATACCCCTGGTGTCCTGAATGTGAAGTCCCACCCCCATGCAGTCTCACTGCATTGCCACCCAGACACCTCCAGGTGGCAGACGAACAGATGATCACACTCGCACCCCTCCTCAAGGCAGGAGAGCTGTCCTATGGATGCTCAATCCTCCCTCCACCAGCCAGCCCTCGAATGACCCATGTCCATTCCCTAACCTGGGTCACCAGCGTGGCAGGAGTTGAGGCGCCCTGAGCCTTAGTCCTCCATGCCACTGGGCCAGCTAAGGCTTGTGCATTCTTGATCAAAATTAACCATTGTGAAACACTAGGGGGAAAACTGATGGGTTATATAGGAACTTTGTAAAACAACTTGTTCAGCTTGTTTCCTTGTTTTGTTTCAGTTCTGTTATTTACAAGTATTTTGTCTGTCTGAGATTTGTTATTCATAAGAGTATTTACTGGCAGTCACCTGCCTGTCAATAGCATTTTGATTCTCTGGTCAGCCTTTTATCTAAGCCAGAGTTGGGTTCATTTTTAATCTTACATTGTGTTATATATTATACAGGTGTGGTGGTGCCTATATTATTAGGCCTGAGTGAGCACTTTAATGTCAAACCCCAATCTTTGTGCCTTAATAATGCAGGCCTCATTCAACCAATTTACCTGAAATGTTGGAGGCATAGAGACAGTGTCTGGATCCCTAGATCCAGCTATTTTTGTGTTGATCTGTTCAGCAGGGGCAAACTTATAGTGGTACAAAAACACATAAATTCAACAGAATTAACTTTTTTCTTTTGCTGCCTATACCTTAACAATGGCTTGGTTTTAAAACTTGAAACTCTCAGGGTTTAATAGAGTTTGGCCCAAGCTGCATTCCTTTGTTATTTTTAATTTCCTAGGTTTAGCTGAATTTGAATAAGTGATAAAAAGTGTGCCATTTTTTGCATGTGCTCAGTAACAAAAATGAACATTTAAAAAAATAACTGTCTAGTATAAAAGCATTTCGTTATGGTTTAGTTTGACAAAATCATAACAAAATGCTTTCTTACAGGTTGTGTGTAAGTATGCTAATGCTTCCATTTAGTGCACCATGCTGCCATTCTCAGGGGCGGGGTCAAGTCAGCACATCTGTGTATGCTTGTCCCTGCCTTCCTGTTGCTGTTGGTGGTCATTACTGATAAGACTGTATTTAAAAAAAATGTCAGGTGCTCAATCCTGCGCCAGTATCTCTTCCCCCCCAAACTTACTTTAAATAAACAGGTGACAGGTGCTCGATACCGCTGCTGTTACACCATTCCTGACAACAGGGTGTCCAACCCTCCTGTGCTGATTAAACAGCCTCTCCTCTCCTCTCTCCAGATACTGTGCAAGTCTGGGTGCCCATCCCCAGTGCCACATGCTTGTTTAATTGACACTGGGATGCTCAAGCCCCAGTGCCAATGATGATCACACTGACACTGGGGTGACTAATCCCCAGTGTAGGGTACCTGTAAATAGGAATGCTGTCCCTCATCATCTTTGTTTATTTTATTGAAAAATCTGCAATGAAAATAATCTATTGATGTCTTTTGTGTTATGTTCCTCTCCTTCCTCCCACATCATACCCACCCCAATCCCCACTCAGCATACACCACCATACCCACTTCACCTCTCACTTACCTAACAGGGTCCAATGCTATAATCCTCTCTAGACTGGAAACAGTCTTGTTGCTACAGAGCAGACCGAGAACGGACTACATATTCAATATGTTTTAAACCGTTACTCAGAACTTAGTAATTTTTAGTATGTTTGCCCCAAATTTTCAACATGATCTTTTTTGAACCCCTCTCGTGAACCAGGTGCAGTAGGTGAAATGTTTTACTTCCTCAAGGCAGGTTTTCACAGTCCCTCCATGAAATCACTTTTTGGGTGGGATTTAAAAATATTTCTACCTGGTTCATGAGGTGGGGTCAAAAAAAGACTATGTTAAAAATTTGAGGTTAAAATCTCAAAAAACGAGGAGGGGAAGGGGGCATGGCTTGGCTAACCAGAAGATGGCAGCATAGTTTGAGCTCTATCTAGGGAATCGAACAATCTAACCTCATCTGCAATATTACATACCGTTTTTCAGTGTCAACAGTGGGGATCTAACTTCAGCCGCCCTCTTACAAGCTAGCAGTAAGTTATTTTTGTCCACTTATCCAATCTTATTGTGACAACTCTTCGCTGCTCCTAACTTGTTCTACACATCCGATATCCTGGCAGATCCCCACCTACACTCTAACTCGCTCGCCAGGGTCGAGGCTATGTTCTCCCAACTTGTTGCCAATATTAATGATTTAAAAGTCTCTACACAGCATAATACAACCACTTTAGAATCATTTGATCACTGTATTATCTTTACTGAAACCAAAACCTCTCAGAACATGAGTTCCATCCAAGATCTGCAGGCTACCATCAGAAGTCAGGACCAGACCATTAAAACTCTACAGTCCAAGATTGATGACATAGAGAACCGTAATCACAGAAATAATCTGCATTTTTTCAGCTTCCCAGAGGGATCAGAACTGAGTGACATGACCGCGTTATTGTTGCATATATATCCTGTTATGCTTAAATTACCTCCCTGAGCAACAACTTATAATTGAGCACTCACATTGCTCTCTGGGCCTTAGACCAGGCCAAGATCAGTGGCCTAGACCCATAGTGACCAGATTCTTGAACTATACTCACACAGAGTTGATATTAAAGTGAGCCAGAGAGTTAGGTGCACTGACATGGCCAGATTTCAAGATCTCTATTTATAGAGACTTTTCAAAAGACCTAGCAACCAAAAGGAAAGCATACAACCCTTTAAAATTAATATTGCACCAAAAAGGTATTAGATTTGCTCTAAGTTATCCCTCCATGGTGCACCTTTTCCTGGGGTCAACATTCAGAGATTTCAACACACCTGAAGCCCTTGCAGTTTTTCTTAATATTTCTCATAAAAATCTTACCTCTGAGACCCCTATAGAAACTGGTCACTCAAACAGCAAGTTGGAACCCACTTGGAATAGTAATGGTGTGGCACAGGACAGTGGAGGAAGTGCACCAGAGTTTTCAATCCCCAGCACTGCAGCATCTAATGTCCCCCCTACTAGGCACTCAAGCAGGATCAAGGAAAAACTCACATCTAGCTCTCATGTGCCAAATCATTCCTGCTGCTCCTCTGTAGACCCTCCCAGATCCACCCCAACTTTGGATACCCATTCCCACATGGATCCCTCCATTCCTTTAAGCAACAAGTATGCCCTCTTAGACAATGACCAGTATTCCTCTCATGAAGACCTACAGTTATAGAGCCACAATGACCAATCTGCCAGTCTTTGCACTACGCTTCAAGGCAATACCTCTGTGGACTCTTCTTGGGTGAAGGTGGTAGCGAGTTCTCCCCTCAAGCTACTCGAACTACCCAAAAAGAAGCACAAAGCCAAAACAAAAATTTAAAACCCTAATATCACAAGCACTGCCTACAAATCGAGGATGACCTGAGATTTTTGCAGCTAACACTGTGCCATCTTCTCTCTTCCTGGTGACGAGTTTAACCCAGGACTCTGTGTTGTTGGAAACCAGTCAGTTTATTGCCTTACCTTGCGATGTTCACCCTTCACAACTCAGAATACATCGCTTCCAGCAGGTTGTGAAAATGAAAGCTGTACATCACGGTTGGCACTAATTAACATTACTTATTAATAATATACAATTTATTCTCCCTTTACATCTCTGGAACCTTGGTATTTTTATTCTTTCTGTGCTTACTTGCAGTTTACAATGAATTATGGCAACATGTACCACAAAATATGCTTATGCCGTCCCCTTACCAGTTCCTTAACTAACTTTTATTACTTTGCACATATTTGATCAAAGGTTTTATGATGCATTAGTAGTACTTTCTTTCCACAGTACCCTAACCTTTTATTAACCCCTTTATAAGTACCCTCACAGATTGGAACTTTACAAAATTCGTTCCCCTCTTGTCAAAACCTTCTCACTGTTTATTTATCCCATAACATCTTGCAGATCTCTTTATTTTTTCTACACATAAATTATAGCAATATATGATCTATTTTACATTTATATATGTGCTGCCAGCTATTTTTGGCGTACTGGTACAATAGACACCTAATCACCACCCATTACGTTTTCCCCTATTTACTCGAAGCCTATAATTCATAGGAGCCCTTTCCCACTGATTATACCTATGTTTTGGGGATCATTGGGCCTATTAATTAGACCTAGTCATGCCATTCTAAGTTACGGTAGGCAATATTCGAGTTTGGGGTATTAATTCTTGTATTAGGACTCTCTATTGCCCCATTCATTGCCGAAGTTGGCTCCTTTTATACCATATCTGGCCTAGAGTGCAGTGGTGCTATCATTATCCCAATAACTATTGCTATACCTACAGTATAAAGCTCTCTGGTGCATCTTAATTCGAGGTAACTATAGTACCCTTCTGGGTATAAAAGTGCTGGTAAATGCAGAAACCATTAATTTCCTTCACATATATAATTTCTTCTGGTTAAATACCTGGTTCCCCTTATGTCTCTTTTATTAAAACTGTAGGCATTCTGGTTTTCAGTATATATATAAAACAGATCTCAGGTTATAATAGATTTACACACCTAGTAATTTTGACCTATTCGTTACAACAATATGGTTTGGTATTTTCTATCATTCTCTTTTTTCATATGTATTGTTCAAGTATGAGGAGGTTATATATATCCGATTCCTGTAGATGTAGATGCTATTATTAGTCTCTGGTTCAAGTTCTATTTGAATAACTATTTCTATTATTGTTCATAAGGTTTAGACCTTAGGACCCGACCAACCCTACTTTAGTTGGTCTCCCCTAGGTCTTCTTCCAATGTTTACACCCAGTTGTGTGGTGAGAGCATCTTAGCATTGTTTACTGACTCTTTTCTCCCTGCATTTACAAGAATTTCTCTTTTATTGTTAGAGTGTTAGATATCTTTATAAATAGTAATGTTTTTCTTGTGCTTCTCTAATCTATGTACTTTCAGAGAGATATTTGTGTTCTTTACATCCTACATACTCTATTATATATACTTGAATGATCCTGCCAGCCTCTTTATATGCAACTGCTTTCTTGTTTGTTTCTGGATAATCCTCTGCTTGAGTCTCAAAGTCCCCCACTATTCCGATAACTGTTATACACCCTTCATCCTGATACCATGACTGATCTACTTTTATATACTTGGAATGTGAAGGGACTTAACTCTCCCTGTAAACAGAAGCAAATCCTTTCATACCTTAAAAGAAAAAAAGCACACATTGCTTTCTTACCGGAAACCAAACTACTAGCAGAGGATATCACCAGACTCAAAAAAGACTGGGTAGGTCAAATTTACGATTCATCTTTCTCTTCAAAAAAAAGAGGGGTAGCCGTACTGGTTTACAAAAGTCTTAACTGGTCTCTTATAAAGTCTATCACTGATACAGAAGGTAGATGGGTTATAGCTATATTGAACACCCTTCTGGTCCTCTCATGCTTGTCAATGTATATGCCCCTAATTCTTATTTCCCCAAATTCTTCCATAATTTAGCCCAACAAATACTGTCAAACAATATTAACAATATTCCCATAATTCTTGGGGGTGATTTCAATTTGTCTATGGAAGCTAGCATGGATAGAAGCAATATATCTTCAGATGCCCATCCCAGAAGTATCAACGCTCTTTCATTATTAATGAAAGACTTTGGGTTAGTCAATATCTGGCAACTCTTTCATCCTCATGACTGGGACTTTACATTGTACTCAACTCTACATAAAACATATAGTCGAATTGATTATTGGTTCGCATCTTCCTCTATTGTTGAAAAAACTATTGAATCTTCTGTCCCTCCCATAGTAATCTCTGATCACTCTCCTGTTAAGTTGCAGCTTCTGTGGGGACCTTTCTCTTCCAAATCTCCTTCTTGGCATCTTGATCCTCTCCTCCTCAGGGACCCCAATTCCTTACCCTGGGTAAAATCCCAGATTCAAGAGTTCCTCTCATACAACAACCCCACTGACACATCTATGTGCACTGTTTGGGAAGGTTTAAAAGCCACAATCTGTGGGAAAATAATCAGTTATGCAGCCCATAGAAAAAAAATCAAGAAAGCAGCAGTTGGCTGATCTAGAAAAATCACTTAAAGCCAAATAGACCTTATATTTTAAATCTACTAAATCTAATCCTGACCCTTACCTTCATTTTGAAATGTTACAATTAAGGACAAAAATAAACAAACTCATCTCCCGTAAAACTGAACTAGACTTGTTTAGACTTAAACATAAATATTGGGAGCAAGGCGATAAAAGTGGGAAAGTTCTCTCCTATCAACTTAGGCCTGGATACTCAAATGGATTGCATGGCACAACAGGGATGTGCATCGCAACTAATATTGCCCAATGCGATATTCAAAGGGGCAGTTGCGATGCAACTCCCGATGTACCGGGGGCACATCAAGTAATGGGCGCGGTGCAAGTGCGGGGGCGTGCCCATGCATGTGCGGCACATTCCGATATTCAGCCTGGGATGTGTGGCGCATATGGTGGCACAAACCCACCTTGTGCCGCTCAGGGGGGTGCAAAGATGTGCCTGGTAAAACCAGGTACAAGTCCTGGCCACCCACAGGTGAGCTGCCATATTGCAGGGTGCAACACAGCAGCTGCCAACTGTGGGAGGCCACCCGCCCACCCAGTACTCTATCCACAAGCTCCCTGCCCAGGGATCGCTGTGCCCCCCACCCCATCACCCGATTGCGGGCATAAGTATACTTAATCCCTGGTGGTCCAGTGGGAACTCCCCCATTGCCCAATCGCAGGCATGATTAAACGTAAAAAAATGGTGGTCCAGTGGGAACTCCCACATTGCCCGATCGTGAGCATGAATAAATGTAGAACCCTGGTGGTCCAGTGGAGACTCCCCCAGTGCCCAATCATGGGCATAGGTATATTTCACATCCCTGGTGGTCCAGTGGACTCCCAACTCCCCCAGCACCCGATCATGGGTGGAAATAGCAAATGAAGCCCTGGTGGTCCAGTGGTACCCCCCTCCCCCCCACCCACTGAGGACCCCTGCCACTCAGCATCCCCAGTCAGTGGCAGGCAGCAGCACCCCACCTGTATGCTGCCCAGTTGCCCACCAACTGACAGCATGCAGTACAGTCTGTGTGCCTGTTGGTCCACTGCATAGACCAATGGATGTGCAGACCATACTGTACTACACAGGCCCAATATGTGAATGAATGCAGTGGACCAATGGGCATACAGACCGTACTGTATGCTGTCAGTCAGTGGGTGGCTGGGCAGCATGCGGGTGGGGTGCTGCTGCCCACAGCTGACTGGGAGGTTGTTGGGTGGTGAGGGTCCTCAATGGGCAGGTGGGGAAGGGGGTACCGCTGGACCACCAGGGCTTCATTTGCTATTTCTGCCCGCGATCGGGCGATGGGGGGGATGGGATTCCACTGGACCACCAGGGATGTGAAATATACTTATGCCCATGATCGGGTACTGGGGGGATACCACTGGACCACCAGGGATTTACATTTATTGCTGCCTGCGATCGGGTGAGGGGGGAGTTTCCACTGGACCACCAGGGTTTTATGAATACTTCTGCCCACGATTGGGCATATGGGAACAGGGGCACCACCATGGGACTGCAGGGCATCAGTCCCCGATGGCTGCAGCCTAGCAGAGTGCCAGGCGCAAGTCACCGGGGATCAGCACACCACATGCAAATGGGGCCATAATGAATGCAAATGGCCCCATTTGTGCCTTGCATGCATAATGGTCTCATTTGCATGCCCAGTGCTGAATATCATGGTTGCTGCACCTAATGCAACTGCACTTGCGCTGGCGCATCCCCCTGCTGCCTTTCTGCCACTTGCGCTGGTGCAGTGCCACTGCGTCGTGCACAGTGCATGCAACTTCAGTGTCATATTCAACGGTGCTGTGCCATGGTGCATCACCATTGAATATAGCCTAGTCCATGCCCTGGTGCAGCCCAGTTGCGCTGCGCCTGGGCTTGCGCCCCTGCCCGGTGTGGTTTGAATATCCAGTCCTTAAAGTACAACAAATGGACCATCATTTTACATGCCTTAAAGACCCACAAGGTAAAACCTATAATGATAATCCCTCCATAAATCTCATCATGAGGTCCTTCTACCAGAAGCTATACTCTAATTCAAACCCTTCACCTACTTCACACATACAACAATTTTTCAATAGCTAGCACCTACCACACCTTTCCACTTCTGAAAAGAGCATTCTAGAAGAACCCTTTACTCTTCAGGAAATTAAGACAGCATTATCTTCTCTAAAATCTGGTAAATCCCCCAGAGGAGATGGATTCCCCGTAGACTTTTACAAGTCACTCTCTGACACTTTCTGCCCCCTCCTCTTCAACGTTTTTCTGGAAGCCTCTGATAAAGGCAATCTTCCTCCATCCTGCACTGGAGCAGTCATTACTTTAATCCCCAAAAAAGACATGGACCCCTCCCTTCCTGCTAGCTGTAGGCCTATCTCACTACTTAATACTGATGGGAAGATATTTACCAAACTTCTATCATCACGTCTAGAACCACTTCTTCCAAAATTAATTCATTCTTCGTAAGCTGTATTTGTTAAAAATAGGTCAGGTTCAGATCATCTGCACTCCCTATTTAATTTAATACATAAGGCCAAATCACTTAAGCCTCTTGCTGCTGCCATAGCCGTTGACTTTGAGAAGGCCTTTGATTCCTTAAATTGGAATTATTTGTACCAAGTCCTATCCCATTTTGTTTTTTCTCCAAATTTCTGCTCTTGGATTAAATTACTGTATACCTCACCTGTGGCAAAAATTCTCACTAACTCTACTCTATCTCCATCTTTTCTACTTGTGAGAGGAACGAGACAAGGCTGTCCTCTATCACCATCATTGTTCATCTTGGCTATAGAACCCTTAACTGCTAGTCTGCATCAGGCCAGTGATGTTAAATGCATCCCTGATCATGTGATGCAGAGTTCCTGGCAGCAGCACTGAAGCGGAGCTCCAGCACCTCGCCTCTTCACTGTTTAATCCTAGTGAAAATAGCCTTCAGCGATAATGACTAGCAGCTGTTTCTGATTTGTCTGGAGGGGCAGAGTTAAGTTATTGAGGTAATTAGCCTTGCAATTGTCTGTATTAACGAGATGGGAGCCGATATGAAGCAGGCCTTACTCAGGCACACTTCACCAACTTTGCCAGAGAAATTATCGAAAAAGCAGTGGGCCCAAGGGGCTAGTGCCGTGAAAGTGGTGCCCCCAGCTTCATCTACTACTCCATTAACGGAAGATCGCTTCTTACAGGAAATGCTTACATTCAGAGAGACTCTGTCTGATATCTCCTCGGAGTTGAAGTCCCTCCGCAGTGATTTTATGGGTCTTGCAAGAAGGATGGGGGATACCAAGGCCTGAATGGCTTCAGTGGAGAGGTGGAAGGAGAAAGCAGAACTTGAATTAATGCAACTGCACTAACACATACAGCATCTACAGTTGAAGTGTGAAGATTTGGAGGGCAGGAGTAGGCGGAAAAATATAGTGATTCTCGGTCTGTCTGAATCGGAAGAATGACCCAATACAGTGGCCTTCCTGCAGAAGTTTCTTCAAAAAGTTGTGGGTCCTTCCCCGATAAGTGCTAACTACCAGATCGAAAGGGCACATCACTCCCTCAGGCCACAGCCTCCATCGAATGCTCCACCAAGACCAATTATAGTGAGATTTTTGAGTTTCGTGGAAAAACAACACATTGTTGATAAAGAAAGGGAGCTGCAAAGCATTAAGTGGGAGAATGCCACTCTAAGAATAACCCAAGATCTGCCCCAAGAGACTCGTATGAAATGGGCCGCATACCATGCCACAGTCAAAAAGCTTATTGAGGCGGGTATCCCTTTCCGCATGCAGTATCCAGCCAAGCTCCGTCTCAGTCCAGGGATCCTGGTTTACATATGATACGCCTGAGCAGGCATTTTCAGATCTTTCCGTGAAGCTACCCAGTTTGTTCAAAGATGGATGAACTTTTTATAAAGACTTTAGCGGTTCGAAAAGTTAACTAAAGACTATATCTCAAGCTGATTACCTGTTCTCTCTGCTTGTCTAATGGCTGTCTTGGATGGGCTTGGTGGGATTTCTGGGGGTTCAGGGCTTGTGGGGAGGGATGGGAAAGAGTGGGGGGTCGAAAGGTTTTCTGGGCACTGGGATTTACAGAGGAACCTTTATTAATAGGGACTGTTCTCTAGGGGGACAATATTTAGGCTCCGTGGGGTGTATCCTCTTTATTCTTCCCTCAGTAAACCCGTGGGCAAGAGTACTCGCTGGTTCAGGTCTGTTTTCTTACATTACTCATTGTTTCATGATGATCTCACAATGTCTTGTTGAACCGGAGCCAGGAAGGGAATACTAGGGGTTTATAACTTGCTCGTATCAGCGTAAAGCACCCCCACGGTATGGCACTGATCCTGGGTCGAGTCAGTCTTGGGCTGCCTTTAATTAACACTTTGCTTCGGCCTTATGACAGCTGTTGAGCTTTAGTTATCTTAGAAGGAGTATCGGGGGTTAGAATGCTGCATAATCGCAGGGGCTGCGAACATGGGGCACTGTAAGGGGATGAAGTCTGGTTCCCCTGTCTTTGTTTTTTTGAGGCTTGGATTTGTAATATGGACCTTATGCTTCAGGTCGAATCCTTATCATTACAGTGCCTGTGTTACCCAGAGGGGCGGGGGTGCGGAGGGCTCCAGGCCGTGCGGTCTAGGAACACTGCTAAATGTACTAGTTTGGGGGGGGATGGCGTCTGAGTTATTTGTTACTGACGTTTTAGTTTACTTAAGGATCCCTTAGAGCAGAATGCAGTGGTAACTTTCGGTGTTCTGAGTGGGGCAATTACCTGTCACGGGGCCTTTATATATTTACCAGATACAGATAATGCCATCGGGGTTTGGCCATTCACGCAAGAGTCATTTTGGCATGCAGCTATTCCAATCTGGATTGAGTGGCCCATTGTAAATAGTTATAGGGGGTTTATGGAGGGAGAGGAGGGGTTGGGTATTCGGGGTACTACCGGTTGGGGTAATTTTGCGATATTTCCTGAGGAACACCAGATTTACTGGTTTAGAAATATTCAGGATGATAGGCAGTGAATGTTCTTTTAGGGTGCTGTGTTCAGAATTATTGATTGGGGTTATGGGGGCAACTGGGAGGGGTGAGGGTGGAAGAGTACATTGGTTACTTAATAGATCTCGGCTCTGTGTTGGGACAGGTCTTTATGCATCATATACTGCTTGGGGAGGGTTGGGAAGGCTGGAGTGTGCCTCAGGGTTTTGGTTTGGGATACGCCGAATTCTCTAAGATTGGTACTGGCACCCGGATTTAATAATGGCTAGTTTTCCAACAAAAATAATCACTTGGAATGTAGAGGAGTGAGGGACGTCTTGAAGAGACTGCAAATACTTAAACACTGTGTTCTTTTAAAGGCAGATATCATTCTGCTCCACTAAACCCACTTGACCAACTCGGAGTCACTATCCCCATCGAGGCAGGAGTGTCTCGCATGCCGCAGCAGGGTGTTCACCTTCAAGCCGCAAGTGGCTATCTTATTTAGAAGGAATGTTGCATTTAAAGAGGACACAACGATTATAGACCCTGGTGGGAGATATGTGTTAGTTAAAGGTATTTTAAATAATACGATGGTGGTCTTGGGTTCAGTATATGGACCGGTGGGAGGGGATCCAGGTTTCCTGATGGACCTGGCCAATAAGATGGCGATGCTCCTACCTGCCCCCGTGATTTTAGGGGGAGACTGGAACATTCCTCCAACTCAGGACCTGGATAGGACCTATAGACCACTGAAGCCACTTTCATCCTCGCAGAATGCCCTGAAGGATTTCATGACCATGCTAGGGTTGGGCGATCCGTGGCGCCTCTTAAATCCCACGTGACAATCGTATACATTTTATTCAAACATTCACCATACCTGGTCCAGATTAGACTATTTCCTAATTAGTGGTTCTTTTATGCTGGGCCTACACCAGGCCAGTATAGAACCCATAGTGATATCAGACCACACGGTGGCATGGTTGTCCCTCTCAGTAGACCCCCATACTCAGAGGGAAACAATTTGGAGGCTGAATACCCAGTTGCTAAGGGATGAGTCTTTGATCTCTCATATCAAAGAACTCATTGCCAAATTTATGGAACACAATAGGGAGTCAGTTCAGAGATATGATCTTTTTTGGTGCTCCTGAAGCGCCTACCTTCGGGAGAATTTATTAAGATTGCCTCCAGGAGGAAGAAGATGCGAGATTCTAAGGCTTGCATTTGTTAACCCAGATTAAAAGAAAAGAGAGAATTCTTGTCTCCTGCTTCCAGGGTGCCATGGAAGAGTTGTTAGGTTTATGTAATCTAATATTGAGTTACAGAGAAGGCAGAATATGCCCTGTTAAACTAAGCTAAATATATTGATCAGGGGGAAAAGGCTGGTCGGTTGCTTGCCTTACGTTTATGGCAGTTAGAAAGCTCCCGTTTAGTCCCGTCCATACGGGCCGATGATGGCTCTATCAAAACAGAACCGCGTGACATAGTTGAGGTTTTTGAGAACTTCTATAAATCACTATATGGGAAGTGTCTCACTGATTTAAACCCACAGGATATTGGTGATTATCTGGATTCTTTAATTCTCCCAGTGTTGGAGGATTCTTGTCAAGCTTCCCTAATTTCGCCAATCTCCATTACTGAAATAGAGATGGCTATTAATAGTCTCACTCCCGACAAGGCGCCATGGCCGGACGGCTTCCCTTCAAATTTTTATAACATTTTCTCTAAGGAAGTAGCTCCCCTCTTGCTTAATCTATACAATTATATGTTTACAGCAGACATGTTAGACCCGTCTCTTATGGATGCCACGATTATTCTCTTACTTAAGTCGGATGAATCTCACCTGGACCCAGCTAACTATAGACCAATTTCAGTTTTAAATTGTGACATTAAAAACTGCTTTCACTTCGGATAAAAGCATACTGGGCCCGATTATTAAGTCCAGAGCAAGTAGGGTTCGTGGCAGGACGCTCCCCAGCAGACCATCTTAGGACACACACACACACTTTCCAGGTGGCCCAATCTTCCCAGTTCCCAATGGCATTAGTTTCTTTAGATGTGGAAAAGGCTTTCGATAGAGTATGTTGGGAATTTTTATGGTCAACCTTGCGGAGAATGGGCTTTCCTCCCCAATTTATTGCAATGATACAATCTCTTTAAGCCTCCCCATCTGCTAAGATTTATTGTAATGGAGTGTTTTCCAGGAGATTCCTATTATATACGGGTACCAGACAAGGTTGTCCCCTTTCACCTTTCTTGTTTAATCTGTATTTGGAGCCATTACTACGGCATATTAAACAGTCCACTCAAGTTGCGGGTATCATTGCTCACACTCAAGTTCTTAAGCTCTCGGTCTAAGCGGAAGATATTCTCCTTCACTTAACTCACCCGGCTTCTTCGTTAGAGCAAGTTTTAGAGGTTGTTAAACAATATGGTATGCTTTCCAATTACAAACTAAACATCTCTAAAACCGAGATCTTCCTTCTGAACAGCTATACTTTGAAATCTGAAATTAGTCACTTGAGCATAAAATGGTCCTCACAGACCCTTAAATATCTAGGTATTTATTTAGCCAGAGATCCTATTCTGGTTCAGAAGCTCAACCTTGATGGCCTGGTTAGAGTTATCCAGCAGGACCTTGCGAGATGGCAGAGTTTATCCCTTTCACTATGGGCCCGGATAAGTATAATTAAGATGAACATTCTGCCACGTCTGTTTTACCCTTTGAATCTATTGAATTTATGGCTTCCGATTTCCTTTTTTAAGCGATTGCATTCTATGATCTCTAAATTTATTTGGTTGGACAAACATCCCCGTCGTGCCTTTCATAAGCTTAGTGCCTCTAGACCCCTCAAGGGAATTCGTTTCCTGAATTTCCTTTTTTATTACTGGGCGAGTTATTTAACCAAATTGGGAAGGTGGATCTCCCAGGGTGACACGGAGTACATTCCGATTTGGCTTCAGATTGAGAGAGACCTTTTAAAATCTAATAATATCAACCCTTTTTCGGTCTATTATCTAACAAGGCGTTCATTACCAGTGGGTTTACGGGACTCAGTGGTCAGTACCTCCTTGAGGGTATTTTCTCAATGTTGTTCATACCTGAAGATACCTCTTAAAGTGGATACAGGGCAGCCAATTATATCAAACCCCAACATTAAAATCGGAGGGGTGAATCTTTTACCCCAATGGATCCCACAGTTAAGGTATCCATGTGTGGAAGACCTATATAGCCAGGATAACCTTTTCTCTTCACCCGAGATCCTCACCAAGTACAATATCCCGAGGTAGATGATTTTTAGGGTATACCAAATAAGACATGTCATATTCACCCTGTTTGGGGCTAATGCTCAGTCTTTCTTAGTTAAACCCATGTTGACTCATGTTAGTGAATGCTCTATAAAACCGCATTCGATCTCTGTAGTATATGCCTTCCTCTTGACCTCGATTTGTACCGACTCACTATCTGGGTCATCAATTTGGGAATCCTTGCTTCCTGGGGTGACTTTGGATTGGGCTAAGATCTGGAAAGATCTTTATATTTATCTCTCCCAGGATAGATTCAGACTTACGCAGTATCATATACTGAATAATGTGTATTATACCCCCCGAGACTGGCCAGACTGGGTAGGATTCCAGATAATACCTGCACTAGGTGTGCTAAAGAAGAAGGGAATATGGTAAATATATTTTGGTACTGGGAAAAAATAGCTCCACTTTGGCAGGAAATTAGAGCCAAACTGGATCCCTGCTTAGGATTAGAGGACTTGTTTACAGTGGAAGTCTGTCTATTAGGATGCTATGATGATATTAAGGTCAAAGAGCGAAAATACCACATTGCCCTAATAGCTATTACTGTCAAAAAATTAGTCTTGAAACATTGGAGAGACCAGGTAGTAATATCATATAATGATTGGTTAAGGGATATGTCTAGCTTTTTTAGGTCTGAATGCTTAATAGCTGGTTTTCAGAATAACAAGGCAGGTTTTGATAGGAAGTGGGGGAAACTATAAGCGGTCTATCTGCAGTAAGGGCGTGTTGAGTAATCAGTGTACACAGTACCCCAAGACAGTTGACGCCTTTTCTCCTCATACATACAAGAAACTTGGCACACTCCAGAAGGGTGTGGGGTGTGGGAGGGGTTAGGGATTGGGTGGGTGGGGTTTAGTTAGTTAAACTATGTACAGTTTAGGATAATTTTATTACCATGATGTATTATGTATTCATGTGACTGACAAGCCTATAGTTGGTTATGTAAAATCAATAAATTTTGAATTTAAATAAATAAATAAATGCATCCCTATCAGTAACACTAGATATATATCACTTTCTTATGCAGATGATCTTCTAATTTTACTAGAAAACTTAAATGAAGCTGGACCTCCTTTAGTCAAACTACTCAAAACATTTACTGAGATTTTGGGCCTTGCTTTAAACGATGGGAAATCTGAAACACTACCCCTCAATGACCATTGTGAGCTTCCCATGAACTCTCTCCTCAGTTTTCGTTGGGTGTCACAGGGCATTATGTATCTAGGTATTAAAATATCTTGTAATCTGGAAAAAATTTGGGACACAAACTTCAATCCTCTTCTAGCTAATATCAAGACCACCTTAGATAGATGGAAGCTTCTTAGTCTTTCGTTCATGGGGAAAATAGCCGCTATTAAGATGACCATCTCACCCAAGGTACTTTATTTGTTTGCCAATATTCCTTTGACCTTACCTTCTAATTTCCTAACCAACCTTGGTAAATTAATTGGCAGCTTTATATGGGATGGTAAGATACGAGATTTAGCCATATTAAACTCCACACACATTGGAAAAGGGGAGGGTTTGGTCTACCCTGGTTTAAAGCTTATTTATGGGCCTTTCGGGTGGCGCAAGCCATTAAATGGTTTGATAAACCTTCACCCCAAACCCCGTTATGGGTTATAATGGAATCTGCACTGTGTCCAGGCAGGGTTCCTATACCCTTTATCTTTAATCCTCTTCCCCCCAAATTAAAATCTCATCCCACTGTCTCAGCTTTGGCTCTCTATTGGAAACTAATGCATAAATGTTTAAAATCCAGCTCAACACCTTTTTTATATGCCCCCCCTCTGGGGCAATCTGTTCTTGTCTCTACAGAATCAACCCCTTTTCTGCCGTACTTGGAAAAACAAAGGAATATTTTTTATAGGAGACATTCTTGACCAGAATTCTTTAAGTTTAAAATCCTTTTTAGACCTGAAGTCAATCTGGGGGCTTCCAAAACAGGACTTCTGGAAATATCTACAACTTTGAGCTGCCTACAATTCCATTTCTCATTATGTGCACAGGCATACCTTATACGACCAACATATTTCACATTGGATCAAATTTTCAGCAAAGGATAGCACTATTTACAAGGACATCATAGATAACATGCCAGATCAATCCATAGTTGCTAAAAACAAATGGAGTGCTCTTCTCAAATATAATATTACTGATACACAGTGGTGTAACTGCTGGCAGTTATCTCATTGCACATTTAAAAACTCCCGTAGTTCCTTAATACAAATAAAAATGTTGCATTTATGATATAGACGCCCCTCAGTATTACAGCACATGGGGCTATCAAACAACAACAATTGCTGGCATTGTAGTTTACCCAATGGCAACTTACTCCACATTTTATGGTCCTGTACACCTATAACTAAGCTATGACATAAAGCTAATCTATTTGCCTCTAAAGTAATTGGGCAACAAATTCCCTTCGATCCCAAATTCTTCTTGCTAGGTATCTCCACCTTAAATTATACTACTCTAACTCACGCTCATTTTAGATGGCTGAATATACTTTTCCTTTTGGTCAAACATCTCACTCTCATGAACTGGAAATCTTCTATTATCCCAACCTTTTCAGATATCCTCCAAAACCTCTCTCAATACGCCTCACTGGACCGACTATCCCATGTCTCCTCTGACCGACTCACTGTGTATGATAGATGTTGGTAGGACTGTTTTAGATTCATCAGCAATTCTGGTACTCCCAGACCTTGACACATTGTTATCTTGTTATTTCTTCATCCAATTGTTCTTTCAGTATCTAATATTTTTGTTACACTTGCATAGATATCTCTCATTCTTCCTTTTTCCTCTTTCTTCTCATATTTCTCTTACTCTGCTTTTCCTACTGTCTTACTCTTTACTTATATATTATTCCTTTCTACATCCTCTTGTACTACAAATAACTACTAAATTAATACTTGTACCATGTTATACACTTTATTAAGCTGTTTACTCTAATACAGCTAACGTTTTGCTCTCTTTTATATATTTTGGCCATCCATATTCCATAGATATATAAATGATATGTATCTTTTCCAGTTGGACCAATTGTAACTCTTCTTTTAAGCCTTTGCTCAGGTTAGGCCTTTATTTTTTTATTTTATTTTTTTAGTTGTTTAACCAGGAGTAGGCCTTACATCTATTATTTATAAGCTTGTTTACTATTTTGTATAAGGTGAGAGTGCATTTCATACGGAAGATGTAATTCAATGTATGGACTGTTTCTTTTATTTCTTGTTCTTGAAATTCTAATAAAAAGATAAAGTGAAAACAATCTCAAAAAACAACAAAGTTATGAAAGAACATTGACATTTTTTTACTCAGACTGGTCATTTTCAATATTTTGACCCCAAATTTTCCACATAGCCCTCTTTTTACCTTACCTCATGAACATGACAGGTGTCGTTTTTTAAATACTTCCCAAAATGTGTTTTCACACTCATGCTCTGAAATGGCATTTTGGCCTAGAGACATGCACACAGGGAAGGAGTTACTCACTGGTAATGGCAGTGTGTAAAGTAATTCAAACCAGCCAAACTACGAAACCTTGCACTTGCCAAACACACAAAATGTCAGATAATGCTCAAACCAGAATAGGAAGCTTAAAAAGAGGTTTATTACTTACATATTCAAATAGTACTATTGGTGGGCATATCGTTGTGTTAGGTGCGAACTCCCAATATTACCACAAGACTGCTGTGCACCCGTGGGATCTGTGGCTATTGTGGGAGTTTGCACCTGTTTTGGCAGTATGCCCAGCACTGACAGCACTTTTTGAATATGTAAATAATAAAGCTTTTTTAAACTTCCTATTCTGGTTTGAGCCTTATCTGACTTTTTGGGTATTTGGCAAGTGTGAGGTTTCTTGGCTTGGCTTTCTTAAATGACAACTGCCACATTCAAAAGGTAGGGCTGTAAAAAGAATACAGTATGTTGAAAATATTGGGATCAGAATCCAAAAAAAAAGTATTAAGGAATGTTGTGTTCAGGGCTTCCCATTGGCTAAGTAGGTTGTGCTATCTGTTCCTGTGTTGGCAACTCAGGTTTGGGGATGAGCCAGCCCAATGGCACAGAGGGTTGAGACACTGGATGCCACACCTCGTGCCATGCCGGCAACCCGGGTTTGCAAATGAGCCAGGGTCATCAGAAGTCAGTGGGGGGGAGGGAGAGGATGCGAGCCAAGCTACCACCTGGCAGCTTTCTGCTTCTGGAGGGAGTTCTCAGCTCTTTCAGAGTTTGTCCGTCCCTGGTGGAGGCTGGAGGGATGATGCCATTCCGAGAAGTGCTGGCGTTAGGCTGAAGGGAGGGCAGAAGCGACCCGGCACTGGAGCTGCAGTGCACATGTGCACCTCCATGCACATGCACTACTGCTTCAAGGGGTCTCAGGATCAGGTCTTGTTCACTGGGAGAAAATGGAAGAAATGTGGGGGCCGCCTGTGGATGAAGCCACTGGGCCAGGCTCTGGGGATATGCCGGGATGTGCAAGGGTGCTACAAGACCCTGAAAGACCCCAAGCTCCAGTAGGGTGGCAGACAACTTGGGCAGCCTGCCATCAGAGGATACAAAGAGTTGAGAGAAAAAACAAACAAAAAAAAAAAGTTTGGGGACAAGCTCAGGGAGCCAGTTGGATGGCATGTGGCTGGGGACGGCACTGCTGCATGGCACTGTTCCCAGTCTGGGGAAGGATGGCATTGTGTTCCTCCACACAAGCAACACTTTGTGGTGGGATGGGGAGCTTTCCCCTCACTAGAGGTCTACATGCATGCCAAGCCCTGACAGGCCTATGCACTGTATCAGGAGAGATGAGCAGGCAAAAAAAATGGAAAAATGATAGACAACAAGATGAATCTATAGCTGCTGTAGGTCCCATACCACCAACAGACTCCAGTGCGGTGCCAGCCACACAGCCCTTTCACCCTCCACCTCAGTGCTTTACCTCAGACCTTTGTTACCCCAACAGATTTCACCTGTTGTGCAGCCAGGAGGGAGGAGGCATGCACATGCCAGTGCTGGATAGCAGACAACCCTTGTGACCCACTCAGTCTGCACCACCACCAGGTCTCTACCTGGTGGCATTTGATGAGTGGAGCAACTTGGCCTCCCCTCCTGAGAGAAGAGAGTGGTCTCATGGATGCTGAATCCTCTCCCACCATATTGGCCCCCGAGCGACCCAAACTCATTCCCAAACCCATGTCACTGGCAAGGTACCAGTATTCCACTACGAACCCAGCCCAGTTATTTAAAAAAACAATCTGCAATTCTTCATTACTTTTATTACTCAAACTTACCATTTTTCACTATATGTCTACAAGTTTGACTGGACACCGATCATGCTGTGACAGGGCATAACCTCGATCTGGCAGGACACTGACCATGTGTATCAGATAAGTAATTGCTTTTATGCCTATCCTAACTTATTTGTTCTAGTTAGTTCCTTAAGAGCTGCAGATCCTTTATGACCCCATGACTATTCTTACTTTACAGGTCCAACTGGATGTTACCTTGAGAACCCCCTACCCCAGGCTTCCCAGGGCCCAGGTAAGAGATATCTAACCTTTTTATCTATACTAGGATGGTAACCTGTAACAGTGCAACCCCTCATCTAATTACACTGTTGGCTTTCACTGTTTGGTGGTTGATGATGCATGGCTTGAAATATCTCCACTATTCTCTTTATTCCATTAAATGAGGATACTATTCCACTATCACAAAAAGAAGGGAAATTAAAAAAAAACATTAATGCAGACATTGGGGTTGAATAACGCATAGTGCACACAGTAAGGAAACAAAAAACATTAGGGTTGGAGTTTCAGGAGACTTGACAAATCAGTGCTGTAATGTTCATTGGGATTGTCAGTACTAATGCCCACCCTCCACTGAGCAAACAAAATGATTTCTTGCTTCACCCAAGGCTCTGCATGAAAAAAGCTATGATTGATTCAGTTGTCCACATGTGGTGAGCCCTACTTGTCTACTTCTGAAGAGTATATGCCTATGAGGAACAGGCTTGCACCTGTACCTTGTGCTTCAGAGAGGAGGCTATGGGCTGGGGGGAGTGGTGAACATTAGGGTTGATAACCCCAAGGAACACCACAGCATCAATTTGCCAAGACTCCTGAGACTTCAAACCCACATTTTTTCATTTCTTTATCTTGTCTGCTTTGTGTTCTTCAACCCTAATGACTGCATTAACATAGTTTTTTTTGCTATCTATCTATGTATCTCTGTATCTGTCTGTCTGTCTGTCTGTTTACCTGTCTATTCATCTGGCTATATATTAGGGTACAGCTGGAAGAGTAGCATTCCTTACATCCGCATTGGATGTAAAAAAAAAAATAAATCTGATTGGCATTTTTGGGTTGCTACTCAATTAATAATACAGCATTTGTATGTACTGGATGACAACTGATGTGGTGAACAAATTGTACTAAAAAGAGTGATGGCAAACCTAGTAAAGTAGGGATTTTGCTAATAGTCTAATTGAATAGACAATGGAATGTTTCCTAACTACATTCAGATATCCCAAATGACTGACTTGACATTCATATACTGTACAGAATACAGTAGTTTGCCGTTTTCTGCTAAATCTACTCTAAACAATCTGTCACCAAGAAGTTTAGCATTTTTATTTCACAGCAGTAATAAACGTTAATCAGCCAACTGCATTTCTTATTATACAATTAGCATTAACACAGAATACTGGAGATAACAACTGGAACTAGTTTCATCTCCATGACAAGTCATTATTGCCTAGCTTACCAATGCTGCCCTACAAAAATGGATCCAGATTGTCTTCCCTGACTCTATAACTTTTACTGGATTAATAAACTGAGCTAGACAAAACACCTACAGTAATCCGATTTTGCTTGCATGTTTATGTGGGCGTTTGTGTTGGAGTCAGGGAGGATGCACATCCGCATGGCCCACAACACTGCTCACACACCAGAGAAGGGATCAGTAAGGGCAGCAGTGTTACTCACACTGGGACCCTGCAGCAATACTTGCCAGTCCTTCGTGAAAGTCCCACTAAACCTCCCCCAAACTACACAAGACCTGATTGGCCCAACAACATGTTGCTCCCAGCCCTCTTAATAGACATGGAAGGCTGGGGGGGAAGGGAGTTAACATTAATAATTCTATTTTTATAAAAGACAATTGGTCCCTGTACAGGAACGTACACACAGAGCAGGGGATCCACTTTGTTGTTAGCATGGACATTAGGGATGATTGGAATCCAAGACCCAGAATTGGATACATCGGATTCTGAGCTTTTTAAGATTTAGGATTTTTAGAATTGAAGGTTAAAAAGAGTCCAATTCAGAGTCCGAATCAGAATGAACCCACCCAAGGGGATGCCTACTTACAGTATCTGGCCAGGGCAGTGTGCCATGGTTTGTGCCAGTTAGCTCCCCCACCTCCTTCCTCCTCCCTCTTGTACTGTGTCAGGAAGAAATGATGTTAGTATTGGTGTCAGCAATGGAGGAGAACTACTGGGCAACAGCCAAAAAACCATGCCATGGATTAATAGAGGGTCTTTATGGCATGGTGGACTGTGTGGTCAGGGCAGGCATGGTCACTTGGTGACAGGGGGCAATGGGGTATAGCATGGCAGCACTTGGTGGCTGGCAGATATGGATAAAACTAACTGACAGATGTGGATGGAGACACAGGATCTGGATGGAACAGGCTTCAGTTCACCATGCCCTTAGTGCCAGGGACAAGCAGAACAACTACAGGAGGACTTCATTGGACATCATCAGACAGTCACAACAGTGCCAGTAAGTTGCTGGGTGGTGGGGGGAGAATGGGTGTTCAAGGGAGGGGGTCTCCTTCTATGTCTCAGTTCAGCGTTGGGATGGGTTCTTTTTTACTCTGTACTATTTGCTCACTTTGCAGGGTGAGGGACTAATTTATTCAGTAGCCAGATGCAGAATTAGAAACTCAAATTCTGAGACCAGTTCTGAATCTGATGCATCAGAACAGTATCTAATTCAGAACTGTAACCTCCAATAATTCAGTGGAATGATTTCACCAATTCTGATCATCCCAAATAGACATCCAATCAGAGGCCCAGTGTTGTCCCTGCTTTTCTGTCTGACAACCCCTGATCCCTCCACACATGGATCAGGGAGGGTGAGGGTCTTGGATGCCAGCAAGTGCATCTGCATCAATGGGTGCAGTGCTCCACAGCCCAAATATGTGTGAATTTTGGAGATTTTGCCCTAACCCTGAATCTTCCATGCTGTCATGAATGCAGCTGTTGTGATGTCACAGGGTCATGTTTCTATACTAAAGCTGCAATTATTGAGCCAGCCCAGTGGCGCTGAAGGTTGAGACACTGGACACTACACCTCATGCCATGCCAGCGACCCGGGTTTGGGAACATACTTGAGTCACAGGGGGTTGGCAGGGGAGGGAAGGGATTGAGAGTCTAGAGGACTGCTCTCCCTTCCCTGGGGAAGGATCCGGGTCTTGTGCCACTCCTTAGTGGCCCCTGATGGAGACTGGGGGCAGGGCAAAGGAACACGTGGTGCCACAAACAAGGGGAGGAGTGGTGACATACGTCGGCACGTACATGCCATGACAACATTGCATGCTTACGTGCCTGTGGGGAACCTAACAAAACTCCTCAGCATACCAGGGAGGTGACGGGGGGCCCCAGGGAACCGATCCACATCCCCAATGCTGGACCACCCCTCCGATGACCCCAAGTGCCACCCACACAGAACGGACCCTCTAATATCAGAAAGAGTCACCAGGTAGATGAGGCGGGCCCTTCTGGGGGGGGGTGATCCAGGGGGGGCTGGGAAGTCCTGGGGAGAGGGACCAAAGGAAGAGGGTCTCTGCGGGGAGTAGAGATCCAGCTCAAATGGGCACCTCTGAGAGATGCCCTGCCCAATGGAGCAAAAAGTAGAATCTACAAAAAAAAAGTTGTAATTATCTCACTTCATGTTTGTCAATGAATTTCAGACACAAAACTATAAAAGAATATTTACTTATTTACTTAGCATTTTTAATTACATTTACAGACACACCCAAAGCCACCAAAAAGAACAGTCAGCAAAATGGGCCACAAAACTATGCTGAATCTTTTATTCTGCACCTACTATTATCTCTGTGTTTTATTTGGGGGGTTTGTATAAAACTATAAGACTGCCTACAGAATTCCGTTGCAGAGTACGTTTTGTTAGTTACGTAGTAGTACACTGTTCTGTCAATACTGCAGGCTACTGAAGAGTCAATGTGCATACTGACTGCAATAAGACCTTAACAAGAATGATGAAAGCAACTCTTCCCACGCACTGAGAGCCAGCAACAAAAGTTGCAGATTGAATGGTTAAACTGGACACAATATGACATAGAAAAACTCATGAAAAGGTAATAATAATAACTTGATTTATTTGTGCCAAGTTACTCAACACATACACACTGTACCTTGTTCAGTTGGATTACAGCAGATAAAGAAGTGAAATGTTGCAGTTGATCTTTAAAGAAAGAAAATAATGTGTGCTAATGCTTCCATTTAGTGCACCATGCTGACGTCTGTGTGTGCTTGTCCCTGCTTTCCTGTTGCTGTTGGCAGTCACTGCTATAGCTGTGGCTGTAATGTAACTTACTAACTGTTGTGACTGTCTGATGATGTCCAGTGAAGTCCTCCTGTGGTTGTTCTACTTGTCCCTGGTACTAAGGGCTGGTGAACTGAAGCCTGTTCCATCCAAATTCTGTGTCTCCATCCATATCTGCCAGTCAATGTTTTATCTAGTTTTCTGTGCTGTCTTGTCAGTCTTCCATGAAGCAATCTTCACCAGTGATTCATACTTATGGGGCTAGAGACAGAGGTAATAGGACCCCGCAGCAGCCTTTTTCTTCTATGGAGGGTGCCAGTATTGGCTACTGATGCTGCTCACATGCAGCACATACTCATGTGGTACAGTGTGCCCATCAATAATTGTTGTCGACTCCCTCACGCACCTCAGATCTGTTCTTTCCACTGTTGAGTGCACACTGTGGCAGCAGTGTCTCAGGTCTACCTTCATCAAACGCTTCCTGCAACATCTTTTCATGGTGTTGACTCCATTTTCTTTTTTTTGTCCATGATGTCTAAATCTGAGAAAAAGAGTAAGAGGCCCCAAAAAACTCCGGTTATGTGTCAGTGTTCCTGTGGAAGGTCAATTGTTACGAAGGGCTGACATCAGGTTTGCTCTGCCTTGACCCAAAACATGACATGGATTCTTGCAAAACCTGCTTTTTTTGGATTGCTGTACCATCGAGATCTGCATGCTGAAGTTGGATTGTCCGATTCACACCTTTGGGGGCAGGCAACAGACCTGTACTGCCTAGGTCTGGTCCTTGGTCCCTTCCCTGGGCCCCTTCCTGGTACCTCTGGTACTGTGGAAGCACAAGGCCCTGGGGTGTGTGTCTGGTGGACAGCTGGCTTCTTCTGGGCAGCCAGCTGAGCATCCCCCCATCTGACTGCCCTGGGCAGCAGACATCATCAGTGGTGAGGCAGAAACTATACCCCTGGTCTACACTGAAGGACACCTCTGTGTTGCAGCCTGGTGCCATCCCAGCTGCTGACACCATCCATGGTGTCAGTGAGCAGGATGATGCTGGCTGAGATGTCGGGTCTCCTCTTAGTACCATTTGTGTTACTGGGAGAGGGATCAACACCAGAGCTGAGCGGTGTCCAGTTGCTGAGGTGTTGGTATTGATCTCTGGCTCAAGCAGCCCTAGCAGCTCTGAGGAAGAGGTTGAGCCCAAGCCTGGTGACTGATATGGCACCAGTTCTGGTGTTCGACCTGGGCCCAGCATCGAGTGTGGTGCCAGCGATGGAGTTACCTACAGGTCTGACACTAGTTCCAGTGTCGCTTCTGACACTGGACTGGCCTCCGGCACCACTTGTGGTTGGCATCAGAACCAACACTGGGGCTGGCACCAAGAACAGCACCAGCCATGGTGCAGGGAGGAGTCCAGTGACTAAGTCAATCTCTGACCCTGAGTTCAGCACCAAAGATGGCACTAGCTGGTGGATGAAGGCTTGCTTGGTAACTGAACTCTGTTATGGATCTATAACTGAACCCATCTCTGGTGAGGACTGGAGCTGCCCCAAGGGGGTTGAATGGCTCCACTTTCCTAACATGGGGATTCTCCCCTACAGTCACTAATGAAGTAATTTTTCTTCTTCAGGTCAACCTTGTTAGGATAGGATCACCATGGCCTCCCTTATGGTAAGGTCAACTGAGTGATCACGCAGCACAGACATGGACCCAAGTTCCTCTGGCTCTTCTCTTCCTCCTGGGTCTATGCTACCATTTCCTGAGCTTCCAGGGATCATGGGTCCTCTTGGCTCCTCACATAAAGTCAGTGTGGAAGCTGGTATGCTGTTCCCATACCATGCCAGTGCTGACAGTGTCCAGTTCTTGCATGGCCCTCAGCTGCCATCTGCTTCCAGGTCCAGTGCCTCCTCTCTGTCTACATCCTCCTCAGAGGGCACAGAATCCTCCCAGCACCTGTCCTCAGCCTCTAAGTACTATCTGTACCAGAGATTCCTGATGGACATG
The DNA here is from genome assembly GCA_016271365.2 of Neoceratodus forsteri. NCBI lineage: Eukaryota > Metazoa > Chordata > Ceratodontiformes > Ceratodontidae > Neoceratodus > Neoceratodus forsteri. The sequence goes on along the minus strand of CM057450.1, from coordinate 1,501,111,284 downwards.
CTGTGGGTGCTGGACACTGGTACTATTGCCATGCACAACATCCTGTCCACACAGCTGGGACTTTTAGAAACTTGCAGTGATAACCACTGTGTCATCCCTCCTTGGCCTAGGGCCTTTGGGGGATGCTGCAGGACAGTTTGGAGATGTTTCTTTGCTCTCCTTCCAGCCCCCAGTATGTCTACCAGTGGTATTGCACACCCGCAGGTTCTGTGGGCACAATACCTCACCCCATTTCGGGGCTTCAGGTCTTGCAGACCCAGATGGGCCTTATCGCCCGGTGCATGACCAGCTTCCAGATGCTGACTCTGTATAGACAGATGTATTAGGTAGGAAGGTTTTCATCTTGGCTTATACCATGATGTGCATTGTGACACATCAGGCTCACTTAGCAGCTTACAGCAAGCACCAGTGGTTGTAGCCGGTTCAACTCCTAGCTGCCTTGCCACCCTCAGAGTTAGTCAGGCAAGCCATCCCTTTCTGCCTAGGGCCTGGAGTTGATGAGGCACTGGACAAGGGCATCCTATGATGCCAATGAGGTGGCCTCCAGGCTGGGGGGAACTGGAGTCTGCCTTCAGCAGATGGTGGGGCTTCACTTCTCTCGACTGGCACCTGTGGCCTGGCAAAAGGTGCTAAACTCCCACTTCCAGGAAATCCATTTATTGTCCCGTAGAGTCAGATGGGAACTTGGGGGGGGGGCGCTTTCCCCTCCTGTCTGATTCCGAGCATTCTTGGGCCTCACCAGGCCCATGAAGAGTGCCTGCTTTCAGGTGTTCTCCCCCACACAGAGGGCTGTGGGTTACCATTACCCCTCAAGGTGAGCCAGCTCCTCCTTAGTCAGGAAGCTTGGTATTCAGACTCATATGTACTTTATGAATCAATGGTAATGACTGATTCATGAAAGTATCCAGTGCAAACAGCGCAACAAATATAGCGTGAGTATTTAACGCGCATTCATAATAGTGTGGTATATTACAGTAACCGTTACATTATAGTGCCTTACATGTTTGTGACAGTAGTACTGTCCCTCCCACATCACCAAAACATGAATGAATTGATCCTGGGTCTCTGCAACATACTACAAGCTTGTCTTCATTACCTCATCTGGGGGAGGGCGGGTTGCTCTTTTTGCACTGTAACAGGTGGTTCATGCTGTAATGCAGAAATGAAACTGATATTCCAGCATAAAACTAAAAGGTCTAAAATAAAAGCTACCTGCTAACGCTTTGGTCTGCTTAATGGTCAGACTGATTAACTTACACCCAAGAAGGGATTGGCGGTCTATTTACCAGGCAGACTGATTAACTTACTCTGCAATGCAGAAACGAAAATAGGTCTAAAATAAACGCTACCTGCTATCGTTCTGTGCACTGGAACTGCTGTATATAACACAATATATAACACTTTTTAGGTCCAAAAAAGTAAACTAAAATAGGCAGTTCTACTTATAGGTCTAAAATAAACCTTACATGCTAACGCTTCATAATGTGTACTGTAACTGCTTTCTGTGGATGTTAATAACTGAAAAAAAGTAAAGATACCCAGTTCTACTTACATACGCCCCACGGTTAGTTCTCTTTACGACCAGCAGTTAAGTGTGAGTGAACTAGTGTAGTGCTGCCACTAGCAGTTTATCATTGGGAACTGCAGGATTTGCAAGAAATGTCACAGATCACAATTGCAAACTTTCATGATTCAAATATAAAAATAAATTGCATTTCTCACTTTAATAAATACCATAATCATTTAAAAATAAAGAGCCACCCACCCTACCCCAGATTGTAGCCCTTTTTTTGCAGAATACAACTTTATGCTGCACCAATTCCCTATTGCTAACTCAATGCAGCTTTACAGAGGTACTATGTTAACAGCACACACGTCATTACTGTCACTCAGTGCAGCTTTACAATTTAATTTGCCATGCACATTACAAAGCGCCAGCAGGTAGCGTTTATTTTAGACCTGACTTTACAGCACTGTTACCGAGGAGAGTATGTAAGCTTATGTAAGTAGAACTGCCTATTTTAGCTTACTTTTTTGCAGTTAGGAACATCCACTTCAGACCTGATTGAGTTATACAGTATATAGCAGTTCTAGTGCACAGAATGATAGGTAGTGTTAAATCTAGTTTAATTTCTGCATTGTGGTGTAAGTTAATTAGTCTGCCTGGTAAATAGACCACTGACCCCAAGCAATGTTTATGCACATGAGCGTTTATTACAAGGGCTGAATTTTACAAGCACTGAACTATCAGAGCTATCGTTAACCGCGCAATTATGGTCATGTGGTATTGACAGTAAACCATTCATGGAAGGCATAAAAATTATGTATTCACTGTACTTCCAGAATATCTTCACCATTGATTCAGATGCCCACCAACCATCCCCCACTCAGCTGTGAGCCAGGGCCTCTGTCAGCTACCCTGTGGGTGCTGGCTGTATTTGCTGTCTGTCCTTTTTAAAGTGGCTGGCTTCGTTTTGTAACATTTTAAAAAAAAAAAGAGGGTTTGACATCTCGATGCTAACTCGAACCAAAAAATACAAACAAAAAGGGAGTGAGGGTCTCTAAAAAGGAAAAAAGAGAGAACTGTGGCCATCTTCCCTCCATTTTCTCCCTCCTTCTCCTTGCCCATGGTATATCCCATATTGGGTATATCCCTGTTAGTTGCTATATGCAGCATGTGCCCTTAGCACCATACAATCTATTTCACTGAACAGATGCCTTGTATGTGAAAGGGTACAAGGCACTTGCTTGTATCAAAATACTAGCTTCACACATAATACAGCTCTGTGGGTTGCAAGGAGAAGCAGGTCATGTTCTTCCTCTCATGCTGTTTTTGGTTGGTATCCCTTGTCACTTCTCCCTGTGAGCCGAGCTTTGCCCACTCCACCTGAAGCATGCCAGAGGAGATAGCCACATCTTGATTCCCTAGGACTCCTATGCTTTTCACTCCTTTTCTTGCTAATCTTTTAGTGAAAATGGGGTCATCAGTGTAGATATCCAGTAGCATGGAGCTATTATTTGGAAATCCAGATGTCGTTTTTCCATTGTTGGCATTTTTGCCATCTCATTTGCAAGGGATTCCCAAATTGAACTTCCCCATTTTGATACTTCTGCCCAGAGCCATCTGCTCAGATCTGCTTTCCTATCTTTTTACCTATCACCATCCATACTCTGGCTAGTAGCATGATGCTCTGGCTTCATTTCAGACCTACTACCCTGCGCCACCTAGTAGGCCCACTCCTTAGACTCTAAGTCGGTAGTCAGGTTCTAATTGGTTGTTTATTTTATATCCTATATCCTTTCCTAGTTTCCACACTCTGTCTGGCTAGTAGTAAGAGGCTCTGGGTCTGTTTAGATGCACTACCCTTGTTCAACCTAGTAGGCCTAACTCTTAGTCTCTAAGTTGGTAGTTGGGTTCTGATTGGTTGTTTATTTTGTTTGCTATATCCTATTACTATCTCTTTGGACTAGAAAGTATCCAGTCCTCTCTTTTATTTTCTCTCCACTCTGTTTCTCTCCTGGTGAACAGAATTGAGGTGTGTGAGGAAGTTAATGATGGTCATTGACCAGTGCATGGCACCACGAGGGTATGTGCTACACATACGTGGCACCAGTAGCCAATGCCGGCTCCCTCCCTTGAAGGAAAAAGGTCCTGCAGGGTGCCTCCAGCCCTAGACCCATATGTGTAAAACAATGCTGGAAGATTAAGAATTACGGTGAGTACATAATTTTTATTTCTTGGTCCGATACATAATTGAAAATAGGACTGTCATCATTCAATAAATGAATAAAACCAAGTACAATAAAAACAAAGACACAGGTTTAGAATAGATATCCAGATGGTTCAAAAACTTATGCTGGATGCAAACAAGAATCAGTTATTTTCATACATATGGTATCTGAATGCGCAAACCTTTTTTCCCTTCTGGGTGGAGATTTTATGGAACACATTCATTAAGGTTCAAACTGGAATGGTTACTCTAACCCCCAGGTTATGCTAATTAGAGGATGCCCAATTAATTCATTTGAGGCAGATACCAAAGGAAATGGACAAGCTTGCCCTTAATTATGGCCTCAAGAATTATTACAAGGTTACAGAACGGAGAAACTTTTCTCCCAGTAAGCATGTGGTTAAATGAATTCATTTTGATAGCCTCGTATGAGAAAATTATGCATAAGCATTCTGCTGGACTCAATGGATTTGACCGAATATTGCAACCCATGCTGAACTCTTTATCTTCACCTCCAATGCAAGGGAAAAAAAGACAAGAATGGGCTGTCTGAGGATAATTACTGTAGACTGAATATTATTTCAGCAACACAGCAGACTATTAAATTGTGTAACACAAGTGACATAGAAGGATCATAGGGTAACTAACTGCATTAGAGAGATGATTATTAATGAATAGATTATATTATATTTTTAGGGCAGCTTTGGTTTGTGTAGTGTCTTTTCACTTTTGTTGCTTGCATGTTTACATGGTGCATGCATTTTTGAAACCATTTATTTCTTCTCTGAGAATAACTTTATAAAACACATCTATACAGATGATATTGCATAGAAATAGATCTTCTAGCACGTGATATGTTCTGTTACTTAAATCAGTAAATCAAACAAAATAAAAGGACAATACAGTACAATAACAAATATAAAATGCATAATCGCTTCATAGCAAACAATAATCAACAACCTTCAGAAATCATATTTGGCACAACCTAAGGGGAAAAACTATTTATTTGGTGTTTTGCACACCAAGATAGCCACATTTGGGTGTAACACCTATCTAGCAAGTGGTTACTGTGTGGTGGTGGGGAACTGAAACAGCAGCAGGGCAGTTATATAGAAGACGCAAACAATAACTAGTCATGTAGTGTGATCTATGTGGTGGATCTTTGTATATACATACTTACATATTGACCAGTTGGTCAATAAGAGGAAGGAGGGTTTGGGTAGGGTAGAGGGGATAGATGCTCAAGTGGATCGTTAAAAGGCTCATGCAACTACATCTGTTGTCCATATTGTAGCAATAAGGTCAGTTAGGGATGGCTTTGCGCTACAGACACAAGTACTGATAAGAGTGTGTACTCACAAGACAGAGCACAGTTAAGAAGAGAGGATCAACAGCTTGCAGGTCTACCATGGGAAGGTTATATGTGAAGAGTTTTGCAGGGTCTGATGCAGTGCCCCTTTTGAAGGCAAATATGCTGCCAGATATTTTAAGGTTGTCTGCTAGGGAGTTCCAGGTGATGGATGCAGCTTGTTTTATTCTACTAATCTGTTAGCCCTTAGATTGTAGAGGAGTTTCCTGGAGTTAGATCTTAGGTGGTACAGTAGGTCTGCAGAGGTTTGGCTAAAAGGTTACAAAAATCCTTGTAGTAAACATTAATACACATCAACTCACAACAGTTTAGATAAAACACGCAGTGTAAAAAAGTCATGGTACTCAGTATCAACACAAATCACTGAATCACATGAAAAACAAGGCACCTGCAAGAATTATAACTTGCAGGTGCAGCCCTGACCAATCACAGGCCCCTCTTCAGTTACACATGAGGTACTCTTATTGCTGTAAGAGTATCTCACACACTGAGCACTGTAATGGGTTTCTCGATGACCACTCCTGCTGCTAACTTTATTGAATAAAAAAGTTTGTTTTTAGTTAATAAAGTTAGAGATCAATAATAATTTTATGGGTCCGGTTGGAGGGCCTCTTATGGCTATAAGAGTGTTGTTCTTGTGTCTGTAGAATCACAGAACTGCTCACCTTCAGTTCCCAGTCCTCTGGTCCTAAGAACACTCGAGGTGACACTCTTAGAACCATAACAGGCCTTCCAACTGGACCAATAACCTTATATTATAAATCACAACATCATGCTTAGCCAATCAGGGTTATTTATTTCTAAACATTCCAGTACTCTTATAACCATAAGAGGGTGTTTTGTGCATATGGTTATAAAATTCCAAAGTTCTAAGTTCATTTGGCACAGTTCATTTCCCACAAAGGGGATTCTCTAATATTCTGCAAAGTAAAACATTGTTATTTTAAATTCAAATTCCAGCTTTTTTAACAAAGGTCTCTACATGATTTATAAATAGAATAATAGATTGGGGACTGTGTATTACAAGGCTATAATATCATCAAGAGGTTCTGGGGACATGTGTTCCAACTTATCCCCAGAACCTCAAGATGGTTTTACAGCTGAGTAACCACAGTCTCCTATCTTTTTTGTAATATATGGATCCAAGGAGCTTCAAGTATTTTGCAAAATGCACTGCAATGCTGAAATGTGTCTGCTAGTGGAGATGTTTTTTTTTTTCATGGTTGCCAGGCTGTTGCTATGAATGCTGCAATGTCCATGTGCCTCTAAAGCTCCCAGCGTGTGTTTTTATTGGTTGTTACAGTGTTTATTGAATAATTATCTAGGGAAAATGGTTGTGTGTTTATGCGAGGGGGTCAAGAAGGAGTTCTGTAGAGAGTGAGCAGTTGGCTCGTTCGGCAGACGGGAGCTGGAGTGAAAAGAAGACACAGTTACCACTTCGTGGCTCTAGGTGACAGACTAGGGAGAGCATTTGGCTGCTTGTTTTTAGAGAGCCATTTTGTTACTTTCTTGGTTTTCAGCAAGTGGCGTGTTGGCTTTTACTGTGTGTGATGGTTACTGTGAAAGCCAGCTCCCGCTCTGCACGAGACAATCGTCCGCTTGAGCTCTTCTATTTCTGTGATGATACTATGGGTTAGAGCTCTGAACAATAGTATTACAGGCTCTGAACAATAGTATTATGGCACAGACATGATACTACTATCATTTTGGTACTGTACTATTATGAGGATTTTTTGTATGCTTTTCTGTGGTATTACTTCAATGTAGCCATATATTACAGTAAGTTTATATTTACAGTTCCTGTGTCTCTCATGGTAATTCAAGTTTCTTCTCAAGTCCCTTATCTGCCAAAACTGCTCAGCTGTGCTTCGCAGTTCTCTCACCCAAAGAACTCAAGAATGCACTCTTATAACCATGAGACACAGTAACTGTGCATTCAAACATATACACGAGCTAGGTAGAAATTCAAGATTAAAAAAATGTAATTACATATTGGTGCAAAAGACAGTAGAGGTGACTCCCCGATACAAGAAACAATGTTTCTTGCAAAATGTGCGCTGTTTTCAAGGTAGATACAATGTACAACTATTTTATTTACTAATAGACAACACCTAACACCATAAGCAAGGAGCATACTATGTAAACCACCATCGTTATTTTAAATGTTTAGTATATGTAAGGCCTGTGTCAACACTGAAAACAGGAATTACTACAGAGATAAGCTTGTATTTAAAAATACCGACACCTCACATCAGTAGAAAATAGATGCTGTTCATCAGTTGAAGAGAAAGTACATACACTTTTCAATGGCTACTAGACCTGACAGGATGGCAAATGAAAAAGTGTTTACCAGCAATAAAAGATGTAACATACCTGATAAAGTGAAAGAGCACCATGAAGCGCTGGCGTTATGTCACCTCTCTGACCTATTGATAATAAACATGTGTTTTGCACTTCAGCATATATTTTGTCATTTATGTGAATCCAGCATGTGTTGCTTCCTATGCGTGCAAGAAAGCCAAATGTGTGCATCCTATGTTTTCATTATTATGATTCTATGGCTACCTATTGAGAATACCTTTCTGCGTTGTTATGGTTCTACATCTTTTATTGCTGGCAAACTGTCTTTGATTTATCATTCCCCGAGACTTAAAATCTATCAAAAAGTTTGTATTTTTACAATCTACCATGTATTTTTTTATTTGACTCCAGAATGTGTTGTTCCTGTGCTTGCGTGTTGGTTCCTGACCCTGCAGCAGCACCGGCCTGCACCAGTTGCATATTCCCTTCTGTGCTGGTTTAATGGCCTTCTTGCCTGCACCAAAGCCAGCAAAATCAATAAAGCAGAATTACTACTGTTTGGCAAGTAAGTCACAAAAATCATAATTACCAACTAAGTGACAGATTAGACTAAACTAGTAGGGTGACTTTGCTCCTTAATAAAAGAACCACTAGTCACCATGATCTGCTGCCGCAAATCACCTGACCTGGTAATATGAAAAAGACAATTTTAAAAACAAAAAATAAGTGACCTTCAATGCCACTCTTACTTTCCACTGTCACAATGCATGGGCCTAGGGCCAGATATTCAAAACTTAGCCCGGGCATCAAGGGGTGTTTGCCCATGTTAACCAGGTTTTTCGCCCAATTCATGAGTGGGGTCTACATTCAGACACCCCCACAGTGCAGGCAAAACCCATTAGCACCTAAGGGCTAAGTTACCACTGCATCCATGCAGATGAGAGGGTCATTCCCTGCATACAAGAGCAGCAGCAAATACAGAAATTTGCAGAGGCAGTAAATACCACCTGAGCAGGTGAAAGTTACTGCCTTTGCAAACCCAAACTTAATGGGATGCAAGTACCTGATGGTGGGCAATGGTACTGCAGCTGACACCTGTGGAAACCGTGGATGCCCTGGCGTCAAGTGGCACCCCCCCACCCTCCGATCGCCTGTCCCATTCTTGTCCCTGGTGTTCAGTGACACTCCCCAACATATGATTGCCCACTGCTGTATTACTATGGATATCCTTCACAAGGGTGGTGACCCTTCTGCTCCTGGGAACTACTGACCATCTTACTCCTCCCTTCTCTCGCCAAACTCCAGGAGTCTCTCATTCACTTCAGGTTGTCTAAGTACCTTGCCACTAACAACACTCTCTCACCCGTGCAGTCAGGTTTTAGGAAACAACACTCAACCATCTCCTCCCTGCTGTGGGTCAATGATTCCATTTTCTCAGCAATGGACCAGAGTCATGTTACAGCAGCTATTTTCATAGACCTGGCAAAAGCTTTCAATTCAGTCTCCCATCCCCTCCTGTTCCAAAAACTTAAATCCGTTGGCCTCGCAAAACCTGCTGTTAACTGGTTCCACTTTTATCTTCACAATAGACAGCAATCTGTACAAATAGATACTGCACACTCCTCCCCTCTCCCTATCCTTACTCTGTCCATGGCCCCATCCTCCTCTCCCTATTTATTAATGACCTCTCCTCAGTCTGCAACTCTTCCAATGTGCATATGTATGCAGACAATACCATTATCTTCACCTCCGGACCCTCTTCCATCAGTGTGCAATCCCTCCCCCAGCAAGATTTGAACAGAATGCTGTCCTGGTTTCAGACAAACCAACTGAAACTCAATACAAAAAACAAAAACAATGGCCATGACATTCAGCTCCAGACAGAAACTAGCCACCCTCCAGTTTCCCTGTCTTCTCTACTTTGGATGGTTCCCCCTAGAGACTGTTCCAGCTTTTAAATACCTGGGGGTCTGGCTGGATAGCCATTTGGACTTCTCTACCCACATAGACACCATCTGTACCAAACTGTGTCCCAAGCTGGCAGTCCTCTATTGACACAAAGACAGTCTCCCCCCTTCCCACCCACCAAGAGTTGGCATCCAAAATAATTCTACCTGTCATTTATTATGCCGATGTGATCTATGGCACTGCTCCAGTCACATCCCTCTCCAGACTGGATACTCTTCTGAACTCTTTCTGCCATTTCGCTACCACCTCCCCTTCCCTTACACACCACTGGCTCCTCTACTCCACTCTCTGTCTCTCTCTCTCACACACCATTATCACACCAGACCATCGTTCAATGCACCTCCCTTGTTGCTAAGTTCTGGTTTGAAAACCTCCTCTCCTATCTTTTCTCCTGTCTTTCCTCAAGAAACCACTTCTAACTACTCTCTTCACTACAGAGACCTATGTACCTTTTCTATCCCTTGCCCCCATCCTGCAGCCAGCCAATCCACCTTCTCCTTTCGTTTTCCCACTACTATGGAATAAACTCCCCGATCTTCACCTATCCACCTCCTTTTTCTCTCTCAAAGACTCCACAGACCTCTCCCTCCTCAGTGCTCACTGTGCTCCCAATTCCCCGCTACCAAGTGTGCCCCTCCAGTAGTCAATATCTCGTAGTTCACCTATCCCTAACTGCCTATGATCTCAGTGGTGAGCTGTACATTGTCTTACTTTTTTTTTTTTTTTTTTAATTTTCTCTTTATCCTCCTCCTACTTGCAGCCCTCCTCTCTTCGGGAGACACCTGCGGCTTATCAGCCTTCGCCTCACCTACCTGGAGCCGGTGCAGTCCATGCCCATGGAGCCGTGGCTATACCCAGGCTGGCACGAAGGGACACCCTTCCACCCGACGCCCGCTAATCTTGTCGGCATGCTGTCTCCGGGCAGGTAGGGGCATTGAAGGTCGGGCCCCTGGTGCTCCGCCTACCAGGAGGCTGCAAGGGTTTTTCCTGTGTTTCTCGACGCACAGGTCCGATGACGCTAAGGCGCTGAAGCGCCGACGCCTGGCACGCCGCCCCTCTGTTGAGCATCGGGCTTGCTGTACCTCAGGTCTCCACCTGGGTCAGACAAGCACCGAGCTCAGGTACTCTCTCCCCTCGAGAGGACGAAGCAGTCCTTGGGACGCTCAAGTCCTCCCTCCTCGTCGAGCCTCCAGCTCCCGGGCTCGCTTCCAACCCGGTCGCTGGCGCTCAAGGGAACCAACCGCTGCGCCGGCGGGCCGGCCTTGTTCCTACTTCTAATAGTCAGGATGCTCCAAAGCTTTTTTGTAACTGTCTGTCCTACACCTGGTTTAGTTTTTAAAGCTGCATTCTAATTGTGTCTATTTTTTTTTTATTACTGTACTTGCTGTTATTCACTTGTATTTGGATCTTGTAACCGTGACCCTTGTTTACTTTATATTCTGTATATTCCTATGTACCCCTGTCCCCGGGGTCGCACCTGGAAATGAGCCTTGGCTCAGTGGCGCCTTTCCTGGTTACCAAATTTTAAATAAATTAAAAAAAAATCTTTGGTGTTTAGTGGTACCCCCACCCTATGATCGTCTGCCACCATTGTCATATGGATTACTCTGGTGTCCAGTGGTACCCTCCACCTACTGATCACCAGCCACTATATTAAGATGGACTACCCTGGTGTCTGGTGGTACCCTTCCACCCTCTGATAATTTACTACAATGGCAATGCAGTGATCCCTGGTGTCTATCGGTACCCCCCACAATCCAGTCATCTGCCGCCTTAGTAATACCACAATCCCTAGTGTCCAGTGGTACCTCCCACCATCTGAGCGGCGGCTGCTACCACAGTATAAATGATGTTCCTGGTATCCAGTGGCACCCCCTGCCATCCAGGCACCCATCCTTGTATACAGATTGTTTGCCCTGGTGTCTAGTGGCCCCCCTGCACCACCTGTACTAAGAACACCACCTAGCCATCCCCCCCTCACAAACTGCAGCAGACATGTTGCTCAGCGGGTCTGATATGATGACCAGCATAACCCTCCTCAGCTGGATGATGTATGGGAAGACAGGGAGCATGTGTATGTAATGTACATGCACTCTCTGCCATTCCATATAGTGCCCAGCCGAGAAGGTGTGAAGAGGGCTGTGCCAGTCACTGTATCAGACCAGCCAAATGACACGGCTACTGCGGTATGTGGGAGGGTGGCTGGGTGGTGTGCTCAGTGTGGGCATTGGGGAGGGTCTGCCAGACACCAGGGCATATGATCTGTATAAAGGGATGGGTGCCTGAAGGCAGGAGGTACCACTGGGCAACAGGGACATCACTTGTACTGTGGTGGTGGCCACTCAGATTGTTGGGGTACCACTGGACACCTGGGATCATGGTATTACTTTGGCAGCAGATGATCAGAGGGTAGGGGGTGCCACTGGACACAACGGACTGTAGTATGAGTATGGTAGTAGATGATTGGAGGGTGGGGGTACTACTGAACACTAGGGTAGTCCATTTTAATATGGCAGCTGGAAATCGGTGGGTGGGGGAATGACTAGACACTGGGGATATCCATATTAATACAGCAATGGGCGATTGGAGGGTGGAGGGTGCCACTAGTCACCAGGGACATCATGGGTATTACCTCAGTGGGTGATCAAAGGGTAGGGGGTACCACTAAACACCAGAGACAAGTACCAGGATGGGTGATTGGGGAACATTGTTTAACCAGGAGTAGCACACTAAGCCAAAGCTTGTTTCCAGATGTGATCTGGGAGTACAAGGAAGTTAAGTGACTTGCTCAGGATCACACAGTATGCATCTAGGCAGCTGTGGGATTCAATCCCATGTCTTCAGATCTGCAGCTCAGAGCCATAACCCACTACACTATACTGCCTGCTTAAGATTGGTGGGTTGGGGTGCCACCAGACACCAGAGAAAGCATTGCAATGAGGGTGACAGGTGATCAGAGACTGGGAAGGCCACTGAACACCAGGAAATCTTGACTATATCAGGGACAGGCAATCAGGGTGGGGGGCCAGTCGCCACCATTCCTGGAGTGACGGCCAGCCACAGAAGGGGTGCAAACCTGCCACCGCTGTCCATGCAAATTAGCCCATAATGGGCATGCATATGGTCCCTTAGTGCCTTGCATGCCCAATGGGCTAATTTGCTTGATGTGGGTTGAACATCGTGCTGTGGCTCCTGGCACTATATCAGATCTGGGGGAACAGTTCCCTGAACTTCCCTATGAGCTGCATACAGCCCAGATCCAAAGTGGTGTGCTGATATGACCCTAGATTTAGTAGGATAGAGCCAGTGCAAGGTCAAACACAGAGCAAACCTTTGTGCTCCACTTTTTTCATAATCAAATATCTGGCTCCTGCTGTTACAGATGTGATTTTGAACTGATTTGTACCAAAGTTTGTCTCTGACAACAAGATTTTACTGTGTCACATATGACAGCAGGATTTTACTGTTGTCTCTCCTCCGACAACCGGAATTCTGAACTTAGTGATGGTAAAACAGCTGGGTTTTGAATAACAATGCTTATATGGTTGTGAGCTGGGGTGATAAATAGAAGACAGTCAAAATATAAAAGAAAAGTGTTTTAGAATGAAGAAGTTATGATTAAAAATAGATTAATGTGGTTGCACATACACAGATCGCATTTAAGTTAAGATTAAGTTTATTGGCATGAAGACTCCATTGAGCACGCTCATTTTCAAGGAGGTCCTGTAAGGACAACATTTAACAACAGTGTACAATAAACATGATGACATAGCATACAGGTACAATAACTGGTAGCAAAAGAGTGCATATATGGTCAGTAAAAACAATAATAAAACAGATTGGAATCTGGTGCCCAGGTAAGCAGCGGTGACATAACATAACGTAACAATAATTGGAAGGAAATACATACAGGGTCAATGAAAATAAAAACAGTAGTGAAACATACAGGATCAATTCATATTGAGAGGGAGAACAAAAAATAGTATCAGTAAGAACTAGTGCAATTGCTGTCAGCTTCCCAAGGTGGGTGAGAGTGCAGGAAGGAAGGAAGGAAGAAGGTAAGGTGAAATACATAACTACTGTACTTCTGATGAGGAAGGAGACTAACTGAGGGGGCAAGGGATAGGTGAAAGAAGTTGCGAGAGGATGAAAGAGCAAAGGAGAGAGTTGGGCAGGGATGAGGGATGGAGGGTATAGAAGGAGTCCCGGACATAAGGGTGGAGATGGACTAGGGAGGACAGGGGCCAGGGTGGATAGTGAGATTAGCGCAAAGGATTCAAGTAGACAGAGGGCACTCACTTGACAGCAGTGGCAGGAGACTGGCATGATATGCTAGGATCTATGACAGTGACAGACCACTGGGAAGAATTTGTAGGTCAGGGCTCTGAAGAAACTTAATGAGACAGTGCTGGCGAGCCTGAGTGATGTCTGAATGAGATTCCATGCCGATGGGATGGCGTAGCTAATGGCATCCTTGCCGAAGGAGGTACCCATCTGGGGTACATCGAGGAGGATGTAGTCAGATCTCCTAAGGGTGTAGAAGCAATGGTAAATATTAACAAGTGAGGAGATATAGGTTGGTAATTTGTTTAGTAGACTTTTGAGGGTCCAGGTACCAAAATGGAGTAGCCGCCAGGTGGCAAGGAGTTGCCAGCCGACTTCTTTATATAAGTCGCAGTGGTACATCCTGAAAGGTGCTTTAGTGATGAAGCACAGAGCCTCATGGAACAGTATATTGAGCTTGTAAAGGTTGGAAGCAGCGGCACAGTTGTAGATGATGTCACCATAGTCTAGGAGTGGCAGGAATGCAGCCTGTACTAGTCTACGTCTAATGTCGGGGGAAAGAGAGCTCTGTTCCTGAAGAAAAAGCTGTGCATTTGCGCAGATACCAAAGAAAACCACCGCTCTTTCACAGATGGACTTAATTTTTTATTTCACCTGCAAGAAGTCATCTTTTTGTGCAGTAGCAGATGGGCATAATTTTTTTATATGTGGACAGTCTTTTTGTGCTTGCCCCGATAACTTTTTTTTTTATCTGCTAAAACTATCTTGTTTGCACTTTCACAAAGGGACTTCATTTTTCTTCAGCTGTGAAAGCAATCTTCTGCATTTTTGTCAAGGGATTTTTTTAAAAATTTGTTTGTGAGAATTTTTTTTTTTTGTGTTGTCACATATGGACTTTGATTTTAAAGAGCCTGCTGTTTTGCAGAGAGTCCTGTGTGAAACGACGTACAGGTCTGACACTGTACATAACAGGTCTGCTGCTTCACATAAGGCCTGTAGGGCCCTGTAGGAAGAAAACTACAGATGTAGAGCCTTTTCTGACAGGGCCTTGCTTGAAGCATGCTATATGTCTAGCACCATGTTTCGATGGATCTGCTGCTTTGAATAAGGTCTACTTCAGTTCATGCTACAGTTAATGAAGCAGAACAAGGCTGGTAGCCCATGCAAACTGCCCCTCCCCAACACACACACTTTTTCAGTGGTAAAAGGTTACTGCATTTGTAGAGGCCATATAGATGTCCGGATTCTTCTTGAATATAGTTTTGTTCTTGCTTATGATTAAACTCAGTGGTAGGTCATTCCATATTCCTATTACCCTTTCTATGAAGAACCTTCTCCTTTCACATCTAAATAACTTTTTCTGTATTTGTAAAGAATGCTCTTGTGTGCCCATATGGTTAATTTAAAGCTGATGTCCTATGCTGACATGAATACAGGGTCGTTTAAGATGTCATACATACCCTTTATTGATTTGGTTACTACTCTCCTGTGCACCTTTTCCAATGTTTTTATGTGAGTTTGCTTATATGGTGCCCAGAAATGGGTCCTGTAGTCATGCACAGAGGCTAACATAAACTTTATATAGTGATGTAATTACCTACAGTTTTCTGATTTTAATTGCCCTCTTAATGTTCCACCAAACCTTGTTTGCCTTGCTGACCACTTCGTTACTTGAACTGTCATAGTTAAATTTGTTGTTAACACCCCAAGATCTCATTTACTTACAAGGGTTTTCAAAGTTTTGCCAAGGAGTTGACATGAATGGTTACAATTTATTTTTACCAACGTGCATTACAGTACACTTGTCTAGATTAAAATCCATGCCCTATCTCACCACTCATTTTGTCCAGATTTGACTATATGGCCTCAATTTGACTTGCACTTTCACACACGCACCATGAAATTTGGTGTCATCTGCATATTTTCCACACCAGCTAATTATGTTGATATTCAGATTTGATAAGACTAGATCGAATAATATTGGGTCTAACACAGATCCCTGCAGAACCACCCACTTGACACCACCCTTTCTGCAGATAAGTAACCATTTAGTTTAACTTTTTAGGTTCTTTTAGTCAATCAAGATGTAATCCCATATGTTATAGATAACAGCTCAGGGCTATTAATTTTGTTGTTATTGTCCAGTGAGGGACCAAGTCTAAAGTCTTTCAGAAATCTAAGAATATGATATCTACAGGCTTGTTACTTAAATCCCTACTTATGTTGTCATAAACGCAGAGTAGCTTTGTCAAACATGACCTGAGTTTGCGAAACCTATGTTGATGATTAACAATAACAGGATAATTTCTATGTGAGCCATTATTTCATCTTTAATACATTCAAGTATTTTTCCTGGGACGAAGGTGAGACTGATTGGTCTATAATTTGTCATTTCTGCTCTAGAACCATTTTTGAAAATAGGAGTGATGTGTGCACCCTACTAATCTGAGGGCAACCTTCCTTCCCCTAGGCATTTATTGTATAATATTTACTGGTTAGGGTCAATAATACACTGCTGGCAGACCCCTATACACTCCGTAGTTCACACTCGTGAATTATGGAGTTCCATAAACCACAGTTGTTAGAAACAGCCACGAGTCTCCCTCACTACTTCTTGGAGAAGTTGTCCTTGCGCCGGTGGTCCGCTCACACTACCATCAGAAAACCACCAGCACAAAGAAAACACACTGCTTGGAGAACTGTAAGGAAAAACTGGGTGCACTATAAAGTAAAGTTTCTGTCAGAAAATTGTTTTACAACAGCAACTGCATCCCATTTTAAATTCTCTTTTACTGTACTGGTTTGGGAGGTTCCTACTAGAAACGGGGCGCAAGGTTCTGAAAAACAAAAGTCTCAAAAATACTGAATTCTGTTCAAGCACTTCTTAAAAATACAAATACAAGCTCTTAAAAAAGGTAAAGCTCTTACGTTTTTATAAGCAACTGCTGACAGTCTTACTCTGTTTTGTTCAATTGAAATAAATATTCTTGTTCACAAAAAACAGATTCCATGTCTCTCAATTTCTGCATTAACCAATACATATAAAAAATAAAACATGCGGAACTGTGTAAGTTCAGATTTTATGCACACCCTCAGTGTGTGATGCCCAGATAAGCCCCTCGGGCTTCACCCTCGGGGTTTATGGGGCATCACACACATTGGGTGTGCATGAAACCCTCATAAACCACACTACCCCATGCATTATTCTATATTTAATTTTAAGTACTTAGTTACTGAAACTCTCAATAGTTTAATCATTTTACTAGTTATGTTGTCTGGTCCTGGAGCACAGTTGTTCTTAAGATTTTTGATTTTTTCATCTGTCTTTTCATTTGTGACCCAATGTATTTTGGACATGCTAGTTAGTTTGTTTTCTTTTTGCTCTGTTGTCTTACCTATCTTCTTAGAGTACACTGTAGTAAAGTATGCATTAAATTCAGTTGCAATCTTCTTTGGTGAGCTTATTGTTTTGTTCCCCACCTTTAGTGGACTCACTGTGGAGTTATATTTTTTAATGAATTTATGTACTTGTAGAAGGATGTACTACTTGCTTTTGAAGCAATCTGTGGCAGTTTGTACTCTAGTCTACTATTTTCTCATGTATTGATGGCTTTATAATTGTTATATGGAGTTAGCACGGCCTACATACTGTCTGAGTGTTGTTTTACCCTAATCCCTAAATCTCCCATTGGATACATGAAAAAGTGTGCTGTAGATTGCAGAACAAAAAGAAAAAAAAAATACTAAAAAAGGGGTCAGTTAGGCAGTTGCCTTGGTGACCATGAAGGGGTGTCTGGGACCTGTAGTCTTTGGGGCTACTACAAAATAACAGTCTGGAAAGGTCTGTAAATTACAGACATTTTAGCTGATACAGCCAAGCAGGCTACATTTCAACTTGTATACACCACATTTACATTTTTAAATGTTTAAAGTTATTTTTATAACTTCAGGAGCTCACAGAGCCCATTGCTCGATACTTCTGGGTCCTTGCCTATAAAAGCTTAGCTCCTGGCTGGCCCGCTGGTGCAGTGGTAGCACTACTGTCTGCGGCACCAATGACTAGGGTTTGGGAGCAGAACTTGGATGTCAGATGGTCAGCCAGAGTGGAGGAGGTAGAGCACCTGAGGGACTGCTCGTCTTCCCCTGGTAGGGAAGGGCCTGGCACCCCACATCTACTGACCCCTATCATTGGCTGGGGGGGCATGGCAGCCCAGTACCATGTTGCCTGAGCTTGTCAGGCAGAACAAGTGAGCTTCTGCATGTCAGGGGTGGGAACATGCCTGACCATGTGCCGAGGTTATTATACAACTGACTCCATTCTGGTGGGTCATGGGGTGGGCAAACGAAAAAGAAAATCACCTCAGCATGAGCCTCATGACGCCCAGATCCCAGTAAGTACCGTGACCAAGCCAATATGGGGGGTCACCCGGCCGATCCTTGAGGCCAAAAATAGAACCATAGAAAAAAAAAATCTTGGCTCCTAGTGGGTGGAGCTGAGCATGAGCTGTGGTGACATGCTGCAGAGACAGG
This sequence comes from Neoceratodus forsteri, assembly GCA_016271365.2. Taxonomy (NCBI): domain Eukaryota; kingdom Metazoa; phylum Chordata; order Ceratodontiformes; family Ceratodontidae; genus Neoceratodus; species Neoceratodus forsteri. The sequence goes on along the minus strand of CM057450.1, from coordinate 1,501,093,101 downwards.
TGGCATCTGCCAGCAGCAGCAGGATCAGTCAAGAAGGAGGCCAGACCCCCTACATCTCACTCTGGGTATTTACATATTTTACTTTGTTTCTGTGTATAGTCAAATCTTTGGTTAAAAAACATCAGGTAATGGAGGCCATTGAGAACTTACTGGTATTAATGTGGAAGGAGGGCTTAGTTGTAAAATACATATCTTGCAAATGTATGCTATTAGACCTTCCTTGACAGAAGATTAAAATGATAGATTTATACGTAATAAACGCATTGAATATCTGGATCTCGCTAATGAAGTAAGTGATATCAAACATAAACTGGCAAATGTTATGGAAATAAAACTGACAGAACACTCAACAGAACATTTAGTAAATGAAAATATATCGATAAACAAGGAGCTAGTGGAACATGAAACAATTTGACAAAAAAAAGATTAAGGGAGGAGCAAGATAGCTTTTATAGCAATGCACAAATAGAAAGAAAAAACAAAAGGGGAAAATGTGATTCATGTGGACCAGGAGAAGAATGTTTTCAAGTGGCATACCATAAAAATTTTAAAAAAAGGGAAGGAGGGAGGGCCAGCCCAGTGGTGCTGATGGTTTAGGCACTGTACGCCACACCAGGAGCATCCTCAGGTTGCCGATGGTTGGCAGGCGAGGAAGAGGATCGAGCATCCGATGGCAGCTCTCCTCTCCTGGGTTTGGGGAGGATGTCATCCTGCTTCTTGACTGCCCCCTGGTGGAGACCGGAGGTAGCATTGGAGACTGGGAGGCAAGAGCATGGCTATGTGATGTGCGTGTGCCTCCACATGTGTGTATTCATGACCACAAGGGGAGGGGACCAAGAAAAGCAGAAAAAGGAGGGGCTACTGCAGGCTACATGAAGCTCTGCTGGCCACTGGTGTCCCACTCCATCTTCAAACTGCTGTGATTGCTCCAATCTGGATTATGTACTGGGTGGGGGGAGGACCTCCCCCTTCCTGCCCCACCACAGGGGTAAATCCATGGGGAAAATGGGGCCTGGGGTACCAGAGGGAGTGAAGGTGGACCAAGGTAGTCAGCAGGGGTGGAGAATTCTGCCTGTGGGGACCCAGGAGAAACAGGATGAAAAAATAAGGGAAGGAGGGCAAATATGAATAGTAATGTAATCCCCTTAACAAGTAGATATTCAGTGCTAACTGACTGTGATGTACTGGTGCAGTGTCCACTGGAACACTACAATTCAGCCTCTAACACACAAAAAGCTCAGAATCAAACTCCAGCAATTGGTGACTTCATAATAAGGAGATGTGATACCACTGTCTGTAAATATGATAGGGTGAACAGGACTGTGTCCTGCCTTCCTGGAGCAAAAATTGGTGATATGAGAAACTGGCTCCCTATTCTGTTAAAGAAACAAGGCTGTATTCAGACAGTGGCTGCTCATGTTGCTATCAGTAATGCTAGTCATGATCTGAATTTAATTTTCATTACTGAAACTTGGTGGAACCACATTGACACATGGGATAAAGGCTTAGGTGGGTATCAGCTATTTAGACTGGATCATCAATACAGAAAGGGAAGAGGAGTAGCAGTATTTGCCTCCAACAAATTATCCATCTTAAATATTTCTGATAAAATAAAAAGCAATATCTCTCTAATACTGAGACACTATGGTTAAAACTATTAACACACTCATCAAAATGCAAAATTGTTGACCTTTAATATCGACCTCTCAATGCATCCTTACAAATAAGAGAATCAATCAACAAAGAAATCGAAAAGCATCTGATTTTGGAGATGTCATCTTCTTAGGGGACATAAATTATGGTGACATAAACTGGGCATCTCTCCAAGCCAACTCAGTTGCCAGTAAAGAATTTCTAAAAAAATGTAAAATATTAAACCGACACCAACATGCTTGTCATCTAACTATAGGAAAAATACATTGGATACTGTACTAACTACAGATAGCAGCAACATATATAACCATTATATCAAAGTGCCCCTGGGGGATAGTGATCACAACACTATTTTCTTCAGTATGGACATGGAGGGCCAAGGAAATCAAGGGCTGCAGGGAGCTACATCTATATAATACAGCAGATATTACTGGAATACTGAAAGACATTAGCCAGATTAATTGGGACCACCTGTTACAGGACTTCTCTCTTAACATCATGTGGGAAAGAAGTAATACTACTATAATATCCCTATGTGACAAATATATAAAGTAAAAGAAAAAGGGTATTAAACCTAAATGGATGAATAAGGATATTCTGAAGTCAATTAAAAAGAAAGAAAGGATTTATAATGAGTATAATAGGACTGAAAACCCTTCCACTCGGATGACACATAAGGTGACACTAAAACATTGTAAAAATAAAATAAAACATGCCAAACAAAACGTCGACCTAAAAATGGCAGCAAACTGCACAAAAACAACCTCAAAACAATTTAATAGTTATGTCAACTAACTTAAAAAGTCAGACATGAAACTATGGGCAAGATATTCAAAACCTTTGCGCCTAGCGCAAATCCATAGCACTGGAATAGCACTGGATTTGTGCGAGGCTGCAATATTGAAAAGCCTTATTAACGCCAGCACTGTATGGTAGCGCCGATGCTAATAGGTAATAGTATGCAGGTGTGTGGACAGGACAGCGCCCATGCATGCCAGCAGTGCAGCATATTCAAATGCATAGTGCTGCACTATAGGCATTACCACGACCTGTAGCATGGCACTAGGTACTGCCAGACAAAAGCTGGTGGTAATGCAGCAGTGCCCCACCATCGTGGACCCATGTAGCTTCAGTAGAAGCCCTGGTAATCTAGTGGTCCCACCTCCCAAGCACGTATAATGACCGGTGTGTCCAATAAAAGTTAGTACATATCCCTGGTAGTCTAGTGGTCCCCCTCAGTATGTATTCCAACCCTCATTATGAATAAAATTAAGCACTTATCCCTGGTAGTCTAGTGGTCCCCCCAGCACGTTTCCCAACCCCGTTATGAATATAAATAAGCTATATTCCCTGGTAGTCTAGTGGTACCCCCCACCCTCCCAGTACGTATCCCAACCCCCATTACTGAATAAAATTAAGCACTTATCCCTGGTAGTCTAGTGGTCCCCCCAGCACGTATCCTGACCCCGTTTTGAATATAAGTAATGAGTTATCCCTGGTAGTCTAGTGGTTCCCCCAGCACGTATCCTGACCCCCGTTTTGAATAAATTTAAGCACCTATCCCTGGTAGTCTAGTGGTCCCCCCAGCATGTTTTCCAACCCCCGTTATGAATATAATTAAGCTATTTACCCTGGTAGTCTAGTGGTACCCCCCAACCGGTAGCGCCGTCCCGGCTCAGCCCACCCATCTGCCAGGAAGCGAGCCGGCGACCGGCTCAGCCCTCCGCACACCTCCATGGCCGGCCGCCGACTGAGGAATGAATGAGCTGCTCAGGGAAAGCTGCTGTTTGCTGCAGCTTGCTCCGATCTTAGCACCCTTTGAGAACTGGGTCCATGATCTTCAATAAGAGTTCAAGAATGATAACAAAGGAACTTGTGAACATCAGTTGCAATTCAGTAGACGTAGATTCAACACCAATACTAGGAAATATTTCTATATGCAAAGGGTAATATACCCTCGGAATAAACTTCAATTATATATTATTTCTAGTTCTAGAAAAATGTTGTTTAAAGTGAGATTAGAAAATGATATCCTTAATGGAGCTTGTTTAAAGTATTACTTATGACATATAAGAGCAAATATGGGCTTGAGCCTTCTCTGCTCCTTTCTGTCTTATGCTTCTGCTTTTTTTATTTCTCTCTTGACTTTTTTTGTGTACCACCTTGGGTTTCTTCCATTATTGTTGTACCTTTTAACCTTAGGGATATGAACAATCTTCCAAGAATCGGTCTTCACCATTGATTCATACATATGGGTCTAGGACCAACAGCACTAGGACCCAGGAGGAGTTTTTTTCTACGGTGAAGGAGCTGAAGTCAGGTACTGACATTGCCAATGCACCAAACACAGCTCCGTGGTGCCACACATGCTAGCCAATAACTGTCGTCCACTCCCTCATGCATCTCAGTTGTGTTCCTCCTGCCATCGAGTGCACACTGTGGGAGCAAAAGCACCTCAGTTCGACTGTCATTGACTGAATTTCTGTTGCGTCACTGCCAGAAAGTCTTGCAATCCACAGCATCATCTTCATTTTATTATTTTCTATGATGTCAAAGTCTGAGAAAAATAAAAAGGAGGTTAAAAAAAGACTGTCAGCCCCCATCATACAGTGCATCTTTGCCCCTGTAGGAAACCTTCTGTAACAACGGATTGACATCAGTGGTGCTGGACCTGCTTTGGCTCGACTCATGACATGGATGCATGCAACGCGTGCTTCTCTATGGATTTTTATATATAAAAGAGCTACACATTAAGGATAGGTTGCCTGATCTTTGGCTTCAGAGGTAGGCCACCCATGCATGAGGCCAAGGCAGTATCTCTGGGCCCTTCCCCTGTGCCCTTTCCCAGTATTTCTGGCACTGAGGAAGCACTGAATCCTCCTTGATCTCACCCCACTGATGCAGCAGAGGCCCTGGGGGTAGATCTGGTGGACAGCTGGCTCCCTCTAGGCAGCCAGCTGGGCACCCCCCTCACCACACACACTGGTGAGGCTGAAGTTACACTATGAGTCTACACCAGTGGACAGCTTGGTGTCCTGGTCTGGTGTCACAGCCTGGTGCCACACTGGTTCCTTGTTTCTAACCTAATCCGCCACTTTTGATCCCATCTCTAGGCTGCTCAATTTCTTTGTTAATCTGTTGTGTGGCATAGTGTTGAAGGCCTTGCTAAAATCCAGGTAGATCACATCCACTGCCATCTCATGCTGTATTTCCCTGGTCACCCAGTCAAATAAATCCGTCACATTCATTTGACATGACCTCCACCCCCTTATGATCCCTGCTGCTTGTGATCTTGCAGCCCACTGGATTCAAGATACTCTACCAGTCTTTCCTTTAGCAATGTTTACATTAATTTTCCCACCACTGAAGTAAGACTGGCCTACCTATAGTTGCTAGCCTCCTTCCTGCTGCTGCTCTTATCAGAGATACTACATCAGCTCTTCTTCAGTCCTACAGAATCTTGTCTGTTTCAGTGAACTGTTGAATAAGGCAGAGCTGTACCTTGTTTATAATTCGATTAGATGCCACATATGTTTACCAAAGATTAATGTAGACCTAATCAATATTTACAGCAAATGTAGTTTCTTAATTCTAGATTTTAGTTTTAGTTCGACAACCTTTTTATACTTAGCTTTAGAAGGGTTTGAACCCATGATCTCCTGGTTGCCAAGCAAATGCTCTAACCACAAGACCACACTGTCTTTTAAAATGTTACACTCTGGGGATCGAACCCAGGCCCCCTACTGACTACTGCTTGGTAGCCAGTAGCTCTATCCCTGTGTTAAGGTTCCTTGACAAAAGAGATGTATCCTGTTTAGGATTTGATTAGACTCTACATATGTTTACTGAAGATTAATGTAGACCTAATGGAATGTTTATAGCCAACCTAGTTCAACATGTACACTCTGCTAGAGAGGAGAGATAATAGCGACCTCCAATACAAGTACCTCATAGGGGTGAACAGGGTGCAGGAAGGGAGTCTCTTTCAATTGAGAAAGAGTACCAGGACCAGAAGCATGTGATGAAGCTGAAGGGGGGAAGTTTAAGAGAGATGTGAGGAAGTACTACTTCAATGAAAGGGTAGTGGATGCCTGAAGCAGACTGCCAGCAGAAGTGGTGGGGGTGAAAACTGTGAGGAGGCTTCAAGAATGCTTGGGATGACATAAGGGAATATTACTAAATAGGTATGGAGGAGGGAGGGTCACTAGAGACCAGTTAGTGTCTGCAAAGACAGATTAGGCAGAGAACATGCAGGGACTGCCTTCCTGTGTTTCATCTGTTGGCTCTGCCCGAGAGGATTCCCCCATTCAAGAAGCCACAAACTGTGAGAGACTGTGCTGTATTTTAAACCTCAGTGACTTTGCTAACTTTTTCTACTTGTGCAGTGAGTAGGGGGCTCGGGGTGCACATCACTGAGGTAATCAAGGGAGGTGCAGTCTGAACCATTTAAATTCCCGCACTGCTCACAAGTGGCAAGACTGCCATCCTGTGTTTCATCTGTCAGCTCAGCCTGAGAGGATTCCCCTGTTCAAGAAACCACAAACAGCATGAGAGACTGTGCTTTAGTTTAAACATCAATGACTTTGCTAACTTTTTCCACCTGTGCAGTGAGTAGGGGGCTTGCGGAGCACATCACAGAGGTCCTCACGGGAGGCAGGGTCTGAGCCATTTAAAGTCCCATGCCACTCGCAAGAGCGAGTGCTGTGAGTGGCGTGAGCACCACTCCTAGTTGAAACTGAACTTAGAAGTTGTATTTCCTTAGTAAGTGGCTGCAAGGAAGTTTTAATTAAAGGGGTATAGTATAGAGATGCAGCAAATTTAAATTCTGCTGGCAAAGTGAACGAGAAGTGGGCACTTCATGTTGACAATCCGCTACATGGAGTGTGCAATGCAAAGTGCTTACTCCGCCTTGTCATTATCACTTCTCGTTAAAGCAGAAGGGCAGTGCGAAGTAAGGCGAAGTCATTGTTTTTAATGGACTTCGCGTTCCTCATTATGATTCTAAGTGATCCACTTGGTGTTTCAGATTTGGCAGCCCCTTCCACACATCACATGGTTTGTAGTACTGTAAGTCACATACTCTTTAACTAGGCAGGAAGAAAGTGAGTCATACAAGCAGACACTTTTACTTTCTCCTGTTCAGATGGAGAGAGAGTAGTGTGTTTTGTGACTGCTGATAGTTTGAGATCAGAGCGAGGAGGAGATTTTAACTTTGATTTAGACCCAACAGCTTTTTTAAAAGCTACATTTTTTGTCTTTTCTGTACTCTTTTTTACTTAATTTGTTCTTTATGTAAATTTTATTTTTCTTACCTTTATAAGTAGTTAGTTGTTTGTCTGTGTGACTGTGTGTGTGTGTTGTGTGACAGTGTCAGTAGTAATTGCTCGGACTGAGGGAGCTCAGTAGGAGAAATGGACCAGGGTGAGGGAATTTCTGAGGTGAGGGCAGCTCTGGGAGAGCGTGGTAGTGGTAAGCATCATACCGTGCGCATGTGTGGAGGACATGGGCACCCATTCCTGTTGGACCACTCGATACTTGTGAGTGCCCCCCTCCCCCCAGAAGCAGGACTAGCACCGCCTCCTGTCCTGACTCTGAGGCTGTTGATCCACCACAACCACCAAGTCCAGGTTCTCTGGAGCAGGATGTGCCTATTTCCCCCGGGCCCAGGTGTGGATCCCATCCCTGTTCAGCACTGTGACCAGCTGGCTGCCAGTTCATCTGGCCATCCCCTGCCTGTGCCTGGTCCTCCCCGCACCTCCGTTGTTTGGCATTTTTTTACTGCGTGGGGGGACAGCAGAGTGGTCAAGTGCTGCCTATGTGAGGTGGAGGTGCACTGTGGCCCCCGGGGCACTCACCTGGGGACTGAGGGCCAGTGCACCCATATGCTTAATCACCACCAGTTGGAGTGGCAGGCTGCCACAGAATGGACCATGCCTGCACCTGCTGGCCATTTTGTGGCAGAGGGTGCAGCTGTGCACTGCGACATCCCTAAGAAGAGGAGGGCCACAACAGCACCTGCTGTTCCACCAGCACCCCCCCACCACCACCACCATCAGCAGGTCAGCCGGTAGAATGTGTGGACCCCAGAGAACAGCATGTAACACAGGCTGACTTGGCAGCTCTCTGGAGTGCTGTTGAAGATAACAATGAGAGGGTGAGTGCTGTGGAGCAGCGTCTGGATCACATAGAGGAACATCAGTTGCAAATTATGTCCATGCTGGAACTGCTGCTGGATCACCATGGGATCCCACATTATTTTTTTTCCTCACACCATGTGCCCCCCCACACCTTCCTTGCTGTGTTATAAAATGTATTCCTCCACCATCCCCAACCCTTGTATGTAATTATGCCCTTTTTTTGTTGTCTTCCGTAAGCGTGACACTTTCTATTCTGAGCAGTGCAAGTATACTGTACTAAACTGCATGTGTGCATTCAGTCTTCTTTCCAGTCTGTGTATGTACTGCAGGCACTGTCCAACTCCCTGACTTAAAAACAAACATTAAGGAGTACAATGGTGGGGTGGTGAAGCATGAAGAGATACTACAAAACAGGCTTACAATACATCCAAGTAACTTTTAAAAAAAAATGTATGTTGTTACTCATGACGTGATCATGAATCGTGATTTGTGACTGCATTTGTGACCGTGATGATGAAGAAACATGAATGCCTACCGCCTACAGCTGTACTTCCCCGATGAGTTGTAGCTTAAAACTCCCAGACTTAAAAATATGTATCAATGAGTACAATGGTGGGGTGGTGAAGCCTTCAGAGATACTACAAAACAGGCTTACAATACATCCAAGTAACTAGAAAAAAAATTAATGTTGTGATTCGTAATGTGAATGATCATGAATCATGATTTGTGACCGTGATGATGAAGAAACGTGAATGTCTACCGCCTACAGCTGTACTTCCCTGATGAGCTGTAGCTTAAAACTCCTAGACTTAAAAATACGTATCAATGAGTACAATGGTGGGGTGGTGAAGCCTGGAGAGATACTACAAAATAGGCTTACAATACATCCAAGTAACTAGAAAAAAAATTAATGTTGTGATTCGTAATGTGAATGATCGTGAAACATGATTTGTGACTGCATTTGTGACCGTGATGATGAAGAACGTGATTTGTATCACGAGTGACTCATGATGATGGTCCTGACTTAAAAATGCATATTAATGAGTACAATGTTCATGTAGAATTAAGCACTACACCTGTCCAGTACTCTGAAGGGAAGTCAAAGAAAAAACTGTGACTGAAGTTACAGATGGAGATTGGGCCCTAAAAAGATGCAAATGCACAGACAGATTAAGATTACACTGTGCACTGAAGAGATGCAGACACAAAGGCACAACACCTAACCAGTGCTCAACAACAGAAATTCAAATCTGGAAAACAATACCTTTGCTGGATGGGGCGGGTCACGGGGGGGGCAGTGTAATGCGCTGCTGCAGTAACAGTCACTAGTACTAGTACCAGTAAAGATACCACAAAGAAGAACAAAAATCATACAACTGCAGTGGATAGCAGCTTCACATTGCTGAAATTATTATGTGACACAATAAAAGGTGTCTGATTTGATAACATGCGTCACACACATACTCACACACACACACACCAAGTAATGCATAGCAAATTGAAAACTTCAGTAATATAACCACATATTTTAAACAGATTAAAATTATGCACTGCTGCTCCACAACAATCAGCAAAAAAAAAATGGCAAGAAATATTGAAAATATTACTGTGTATACATTAACACAATTATACAAGAAAAATATCACCAAAACAGAAAGCACTGTCTTTTTCTCCAAGTTAATCTACCTGCACCACAGATACACCCCTCCTCCAAAGCACACTTCCACTGTCTCTCAGTACACAGACTGAATGTTGTACATTAACATTCAAAATCCATACATAAACAATAAACGCTCAATGATATGAGCACAGGAGGGTTTCCTATAATCGATGAACTAAAGTTTCAGCAATAAAAATTACTCAAAAAGGCTTTTTTAACAGCTTTTTGAAGGTTTTTTTTTTAACTTTTTATTTATTGCTTTTGTCATAAAAAACAATAGATATTGTACATTCTTCTGTCAGACATCACATAGGCAGTACAAATACATCCAATGTATAGTTAGGATTGGTAGCCTGTACAGAACTATTTTAGGAAGGGGGGAAACAAGAATTAGAGTGTCCCTTTAAGTGATAGTCCATTAAAGCTACAGTCCACCAAGGCTTTTGGGGAAACCAATCCTTAATTTACTAAGTCCCAACAATTTTGAGTTACTCAACCAACAAAGTTGATATGTCCCCACTGCAAAATAGGAGATCCAAACATTTATATTACATTATCAACAGATACATCTACTGTAATACTGCTCAAATTTAAATATTTTAAACTATAGCCTACAGTCCTTGCAACTTCCCTCGTTGTGCTTCATCTAGCTGACCCATGTAATCAAAAGGAAAATAACTAATCAAGTATTAAATTGGCAGTTTTATATTTTACTTATCCCCCAAGATCGGTTAAGCTGTTCAAGTCTCCTCATCTGATTCAGGGATGTCCCGACTCTCAGGCGCTTGAAACTCTCCACTAATGGATTCCACCTTTTTACCGGCTTCCTCAGGGTCATTGAATTGGTACATATGCCACCCATAATAAATGCGAAGTCTGGCAGGCATTAGCAGTAAATGCGTTATCCCCAAGCTATGGAGTCTTGCCTGGACCGCATCAAACTTCTTCCTCCTCATCCTGGTTGCGTGTAATAAATCCGGGAATAAATGAACTGTAGCTCCATTAAAGCTTAGGCCATCCACTGATCTGGCTGCATGAAGGAGTAAATCCCTGATGGAGGAACTTATGGTCACCAGAAGGATAACTCTAGGGGCTTCAGCACGAGGGCCTGCTGCTCGAGGAGTTATTTGGTAGGCCTTACATAAATAATTAGTTGTATCCTTTGGCAAATCCAACACCTCAATCAACCATTTCTGCTAAAAAGATAATAGTTCCCCTTCTTCTCTTCCTTCTGGCAAGCCTATGATTCGTACGTGAGAGGCTCTACTCGAGTTTTCCAAGGCCTCAAGTCTGTATTTTAATTGTGCAGTTTCTTGCACCAGCTTAGAGGTAGTGGCCATAGCTTGGGTAGCGATCTTCTCCGCTGATGTGGCAGTCTGAGTTGCCACCTCAACTTTACATCTTGCTCCGTAAAATGCTGCAGAATTTATTCCACTTTCTGGTCTATTGCCTGCATCGAGATTTGCAGCGCTCTCCATGGGGGCTCCATGCCAGTGGATATCGGTGGGTTGACTGAGGCCTGCAAATCTACTGCCGAAGTTGTTTTAGAGCCGCTACCACTCGCCTTTTGATTACGACCCATAGCAGTGTTTGGTATCAGTCGACTCTTTTTGTTGTCAACTATCGAGATTCGAAGGATTGAGAGACGATTCTTGCCTTATATTTTAGTTATTTAAGTTTGATTACTGTGTAGATGCAGAGCTGTTGCTATGTGCTTCTTGCCGGTAGGCTGCTCAACAGCGCCCCCAGCTTTTTGAAGGTTTGAATTGCAGAGAACTCTCACAGCAGATTGTCTCCTACAGCTTTCTACACACACTACCTCAAACTGAGGCTGTGCAGAACAATCTAGAGCCCATGTGACCTGAAATCCCATGAAACACTGCAAAATTCGGCTTTGGAGCTTAAAAACAAGGTGAAGTAAGGTAAAGTACATTGTTTTCAATGTACTTTGCCTTAAGAATTGGTGGAGTAGTGGTTTGGGAAGGCGGAGTAATGCGAAGTCATTGTTTTCAATAGACTTCGCGTTACTCAATAACACGAAGTACACCGCTTCCCATTGCAGAGCACTCCGCGAATTCACCTTCACTACGTGAATCACTCCGCTGAGCTAATCTTTTCAAAGCTTTGTTATAAATTAGACATATAACTAATGTGTTTTAATGATAAGGTTAATCACTTCTGATTAAAAGTTTATAGCTTTTATTTCTGATTTATATTATTTTATATATATATATATATATATATTTTTTTTAATGAAACTTCTAGGTTTTATATTTATTTTAGGTGTTATGTTCTGGTCAGGGGTTGATGAGGGGGGTTGGAAGAAATTGGGACCCGACGTTTTCTACCCAGTTTGTACTGATATAATACAGAGAAGTGTCACACTGGTGAATCAGGGGTTTGAATTTTATACTCCCCTGATCAACCATGAGTATGAGACTAGGTCTATTGCACTGAAGCTTTTTGAAACTTTGGCTATCTTACCTATCACACCAACTGGTAAACCATTAAAGACTTATAGCCAAAAATTGGGTTATAGTAATTAAAAAAAAATGCTTAGAAGAATTATAATATTACTACTGATGCTATCTGGATCAGTTCATGACAGTTATCATGAGAGATTTTCAAGTTCTGTAACTAGCTACGTACATCTTAATATCCAGAGTTTGGTAGCAAAATGACCGCTGTTTGAATCTTGGGTTGCTCAGAACAATTTTGATGTTATAACGCTATCTGAGACTTGGTTAACCAGTAAAATTTGTAATGAAGAGATATCTCTAAATAATTATGACTTGTTTAGGAAAGATAGGTTGAGTAAGGTGGGGAGGGGTGGCAATTTATACCAAGGTTAAATTTAGGGCCCAGGAAATCACCTCCCACCCTAATGAGGCTGGCTGCAAGGTAATTTCAGTTAATATACAAGTTGGCTCAAATAAAGCTCTTACTGTTTCTTCTATTTATCTGCCTCCTGGATTATCAAAACAGGGACTGCTGTATATTTCTAATTTCAAAAAGTCTCTACCAAACAATAAAGAATGGATCCTGATGGGAGATTTTAATTTAAATTGGGATCCTGAATTTAATCTTCCCATTATTGAATTATTCCAGGAAATGGGTGTTTCACAATTAATAATGGAAATTACAAGAGTAAAAGGTGGGGTTGAGGGCAAGGGAGGTTCCACTCTTGACTGGGTGGTGGTTACTCACCCCACCAGGGTTATGGAATCAGGGGTCCTGCCTGATGTGGCGAGTGACCACACTCCAGTATTTTGTTTACGATCTACAAAACAGGTTCATAGCCCCCTGTGTTATATTGAAACTATAAATCTGAAAAATATTTCCCCGGAGGCTATGAATGCAGCCTGTGTTTTGGTTGATTGGATGACCCTTGGAAATTTACAAAGTATTGATCAAATGTTGGAAAGATTTTCCCAACTATTTATGGTTGTTAATTCTATAGCACCTCTCAAGAGGATGAGAATTAGATCCAATAAAAATGAATGGGTCCCAAAGGAATTATTGTATCTCATGAAATGTAGAGATAAAACTTGGAAATTGTTTAGGAAAAGTCAGGAAATTGGTCAATTACAAGAGTATAAGAAGATGAGGAATATGTGTAAGTCTTCAATCAGGAAGGCAAAGATAGATTTCTTTAAAAATAAACAGTTGTCAGCTATGGGTAATCCCAAACAAACCTGGCATACGCTCAACAATTTAATGGGAAAGAAGGTCAAGGATCCTATAATTTCTTTGATGAAAGAGGATCACCTGGTTAGTGACCCTAGCCAGGTATCCTCTTTGTTTAACGAGTACTTCAGGGATTTATCAAAGTATCAACAAAATTCAGTATCATTAATGCCCCTGTTTGTTAACGATGAAGGGCGTGAAGGCTACCCCAGTTTTTATTTCCAAGCAGTAACCCTGGAAATAGTTACTTCTTACATTTTAAAGTATAATTCTAGGCCACATCTTTGTCAGGATTTAATTGATTATAGACTATTGAAATTAGGTATAAGTGTTTTGGCCAATCCATTATCAACAATATTCAATTACTCTTTATGTAATAATGTTTTTCCAGGTATTTGGAAGTTGGCTATTATTAAGCCTATTTTTAAGGCAGGTTGCAGGAATTTAGTCTCAAATTATTGTCCTATTTCTTTGTTGGCACCTTTATCTAAGATCCTGGAAAGAATTGTTTTTGATCAATTTCAGGATTTTTTACTTAAATATAATTTGTTGTCTGATTGTCAGCATGGTTTTTGGAGGAGTTGTAATACTGAGACAGCCTTGGTGGGATTCACAAGCAGCGTACTGAATGCCCTGGATTCAGGTCACTCCATGGCTGCGATGTTTGTGGACCTCACCAAGGCCTTTGATCTTGTTAATCATTCCCAGCTCCTGGAGTCCCTGAGGTGGGTTAGAGTTTCAGAGAATGTGAGACTATGGGTATCTGATTATCTTCAAAAAAGGGAACATAGGACCATTATTTTTAATATTTGTTCTGGGTCTCTTCCAGGCTGTTGGGTACCGCAGGGCTCAATTTTGGACCCATTATTATTTTTGTTGTTTTTGAATGCCACTCCTTTGTCACTAGTTAGTTCTAAATATATTTTATAGGTGGATGATGCAGTTCTGTTTATAGAGGGTTCAGATCCTGATTCAGCTTTGTTAATGGTCCAATGTGATTTTGATAGATTCCAGAACTGGTTAAGCACTCACAGTTTAATTTTGAATACATCCAGGACTAAGGTTATGACTTTTTTGTGTCCTAAGAGATTGAAGGATATCTCTGTTCTGATATTAGATTTACAGGGTAATGTCATCCAACTGGTTGATAGATTCAATTATCTGGGGATTACATTGGATTCACAATTTTCTTTTGTAAATCATGTTACTCTATTAATTAAGAAGGTTCATCAGAGGCTGGGGATGCTTTCTTGTCCCAGAATCAAAGAGGTTAGTTGCACATAGTCTATTATTAAGTCTACTGGATTATGGAGTGTTGATTTACTCTGGCACAAATGAAAGGATGTTACAGAAACTTGGGACAACTTATGGTATTTTATGATTTATGATAGGTTTACCATATAATACTCATCACTGTGTTCTTGATAGGGAAGCAAATTGTCCCTTGTTACTGGACCGAATAAAAATTAAATTGGGTCTTTTTGTGTATAAGGTCACCCTTGGTATGTTGCCACCCCCCATTTTTGACCTCTTTACCAGTGTTAATAATTAAAAAACACCAGGTTTCAGAATAAGGAATTGTTTAGTATCTCATTATATAGGAAAGTAATGGTCAAAAATCTATTATTTACAGGGCTATTACGTTATTTAATAGTATTTCTTCAAATGTAATTGACTCTAAGGTTGTTAGACATTGTACCAACCTAGTCTTAAAAATCCTAACTGTTAAATCTGAGTGCAATTGTTTTCGTTAAGGATAGGATAGATTGTCTTAATTGTTAGAGTTATTATTTATATGTATTTTGTATTGTATTTATCTTGTATTATATGTTATATGATGTTTGTTTTTTATATAAATGTGTCGCTTGTGAAAATGGGCAATTTGCCCATCTTGCTTACAAGTATAAAAAATAAATGTAATGAAATGAAACATTTGGGCAGACTAGGTGGGCCAAGTGGTCCTTTCCTGCTAACAAATTCTACTTTTCTAGTTTTTCAAGTTTAGATTCTAGTTCTGGTACAACAACCCTTTTATAATTAGCTTTAGCTGGGTTTAACCTGTGATCTCCCGGATGCCAAGCAAATACTCTAATTGCTAGACCACACTGCATTTTTGCCTGGACCCCCACACATGGCTATGCATCAGGGAATGACAAATTCCATAGCCCAATGACCAGGGCTATTAGTTTTTGGACAGAGACAAGCATTTATTCCATAGCTGGTTGACCCTGGACAACCAGAAAATGAAAGCAATTACATTTTTTTTACCTGCAATTCATGCAGTTTGCCACTGGGGTCCATTCCTCCTACTTCTGCTGCTGGGACTCCGGGTTGGGCATCATGTGATGTGGGTAGTGTCGGGAACGAAAGGTGAAATCAGAGTGGTGGAACCATGAGCGACCAATACAGGAACCTAATTGGCGTGGCTGCAGCAGTTGGAGTGACAGCATGGCAGCAAGTGGCAAGAGCTGCATTAAACTTTACCATGTGTGCTGCATCCAGTCAGGCAGGGGCAAGAGCAGACTGGCAGTGATGGCAGGAAAAAAACTCAGTGAGTTGACATTTGATGGTAATGGGAGTCGGCAGAGCGAGAGCGAGCACTGAAGAGAGAGAAGGTGGGAGCAGCCAGAACGAGAAGCCAGAGCCAGAGCAGGCAGGGAGGAGGAGCAGAAAAGAACGATTGGAAAATTAACCTGTTGACCACGATGGTGAGTTGTGGGTTGTAAGGTTAGGCAGTCATTCTAGGAGAAAGAGGTACACTGTCACTGTTGAGAAGGAGGGGAAAGCAAAGAACGTGTGCTGTGGTATAGTCCTGGAATGTGGGGAACCACGCAACACTTTTGTGTTTCTGTGGCTGTTGTTGGGAGTTCTGCATTAAGTGTGTGTCACCAGGCCCTGAAAAATAAATGAAAAAAATTATATATATACATATAACAAGTGAAAGGGAGGGTGAGTGACAGTGGTGAGCTGGGGAGAGGAAGGGCAGGAGCAATGAACAGGGGCACTCAAGCAGCTGATCAGCGAGGTCGTCATCAGACATGCAGACCTGCTGACTGCCCAATAAATCTGCTCCAAGAAAAGAACAAAATTAAAAGGAAAAGAACTAAACAGAGAGAAAGTGTATTGGCTGGCCAGGTCAGAGGAGAGCGAAGAGAGGGGAAACGAATCTGTACTGTAGTGAGGGTTGGGCTTTTTGTGTTGCTCGCACTCTAGAAAAGTAAAGGTACAAAAGAGCAAGAACTGACAACAATAATAAGACAAAAGCTGCCTAAGGAAATAAAATACAATAAAAAATCAGTTCTTGTGGTGTGCTAGCTAGGAAGGAAACTGTGCCTGGTGTGTAGGGTAAGGGTGGGGATGCTGGAGTCTGCCACGGGATAAAGTATAAATTGTCAGAAGTAGGACCTAACTAATAAGAGTTGCATTTCAGCTGGGCTATCCTGAGTAAATAAAGAGACCAACATCCATGAAGTATTAATAATACAACACCCCACCTTGTACTTTGGTGCTCCATAAGTTTTTTTTTTTATTTCCTTTGAAATATAGCCTTCCGATCATGGACTACCACTTGGGACTACCAGTTTTTGCTAGGCCAGTTGTCCTCGACTAGCTTGTCATTTTTAAATTTGTCAATCCCTGCAATGCATTCAGATATGAGGTATCTCCCTGTAGGTGCACCACCAAGTACAACAGATCTAAAACAGATGGCCATCCCACCCTCATTTCCTGCAATCCTTCCTTGGGCAGTGGATCACTAAGAATCCAACTGGGACAGCCACTTCCAACACAGGGCCTGCATTATCACTCACCAGGTCTCCATGATGCAATTCAGATTTACCAAAGAATCAGATATAACATCTGTTGTAATAGTGGTCTTATTCCTCATGGATCTAGCATTGCATAACACTGCCTGAAAAGGATGAACAAAGGCAGCAGCCACACAGCTACCTGCCCACATGGTCTAGTGGACACCCTTGGTATGGGAGCTAAACACTTCTGGCCTCCTTCTGTGTGCCATTTAACCCCAGGACATCTACTAGTTTCCATTGGGTTAATAGTGCTCTCCCCATCAGCATTCCTCAAACCCAACCTCCAGTCACCCCACCTCCTCACAGTCCCCACCTCACTGCACCAACAGCATACAGCATTCATCGAGGGGCTCCCGGAAGGAGCACAGGTCATGAAGGAGGGAGAGGAAGTAGCTAAGCCTAGTGACCTACTTCCCAAAACACCAGCTGCAACATTAACCAACCGCTTCCAACAAACTGACCATCCACAACAAGCATCCCACAGCCCACAACAACCCACCCTTCTATGCACTCCACACACACAATGCTACTTACTACCTACACATCCAAACCTACATCCGCACATAATTATACTTACAGTAAATACATTACTAATCCAGTAAACTCATACACTTCTAACCTACACACAATCAACACTCCAAACATAACAAATAAGCAAGAAAACAAATAAATCAGGGTTGTTAAGAAGTGTTTGGTGCTAAAATGCCAGACAAAAATGCAAAGCAGTCACAGTCTGGGAGACTTAGTCCCCAGTCCTACTTCTCTCCCTCTCACAGAAGCGTCACGTACCCTAGAGTTAAGAAGTTATTGTTTATAATGTGAAAAACATCTCTTTTCTCACAAGAGTTTGGTTCAAAGTTTGCTGATGTAAATCATTAACCATCAGCACTGCCACTACTGAGGGTAGCTCAAAACGACCTGATTTTGTGGCAACTTAACAAAAAATAAAGGTGAGCCAGATGGCTCACTCACTGTCTGTGGTCAAAGGTCTTATAGTCCTTCCCTCTCCTTGTAGGCGCCTTTCTCAGCCTTCACCTTAGCTAGTCCACCGAACCCTACCACTGCATAGAGCCACCCCCCTAACCATGTGACTGAGGCCCCGAATGGGCCCCCCTCCACTCACATCAATGTTCATTGTACTGGGTTGACTCCTTGAGTATCAGGCAGCTAATTCATGCCATTACTTCTGCAAAGATGAGCCATTCTCCCAGTGCCAGTAGATCACGACTAATCTCCCCCAATGTCAGCCCTGTAGGAAGAGCAGGGAAAGTCAGATGATGATGAGCTGGGCCGTGACAGCCCCAGAACATAGACGAACATCCCACAATGACTTGTCGCACTCCACTCAGGTCCACTCCAACTGCACTACCAAAAGACAGAGGTACAAAAGCCATTTTGCCTAGTTTCACAGTGCAGGTAAAACTACAAGATAACTGCTGCTGAACTGAAAGAGTGGTCACCATTACAATGAAATTAATGAATGCACCAAACCCCATACTGAATGCTAAACTAACAAGCATTTGTCAATGCCGAATGTTCGCTTGCAGGTATTTGCAGTGGTGTTTGGCACGTATGGTGCTTTACCCTAATGCCCTGTGCGATTGCTGGTATTTACACAATAAATTTTCAGCATGACCTTTTTGTTACCCCCATTGTGTGCTACATAGGTGGAAACACGTTTTGGGCAGGATGTGAAAAATGACAGCTGTACTGCTCATAAGGAAGTGTGGTAAAATGGCAATGTTGGAAAATCTGGAGGAAATATTGAAAATTGCAAACCCACGAAAGGCAGGGAACTGTGCAACGAAGCCTCAGAAACAGTCATTGTTAGGAATTTTTTTCACCAATTTTCAACATTGACATTTTAAAACCTCTGCTAATGAACAATGTTACTGTGATTTTCTTACTGTGTCCCATACATTGATTTCGCACACCGACTGCGCCATTGTGCACTACATGGGCGGAAACACATTTTGGGCAGGATGTGAAAAATGACAGCTGCACTGCTCATAAGGAGATGTGGTAAAATGGCAATTTTGAAAATCTGGAGTGAAAATATTGAAAATTCGCAAACTTATGAGCCTGCGTAGGAACTGAGCAACGCATGCTCGTAAAACAGTTATTTTTTGGAATTTTTGCACTAAATTTTCAACATGGGGTTTTTGGGACCCCTTCTCATGAATGATGTCATGTCATGGCATTATTCAGGCCCAAAGGGTGATTTCACACAGTGACTGCGAAAACACCCTTCGGGCTTGGATAACGTCATGAGAGTGACATCATTCATGAGAAGGGGTCCCAAAAACCCCATGTTGAAAATTTGGTGCCAAAATTCCAAAAAATGCCTGAGATATGCAATAAAGTTGAAAACCCCCTATCTAGCCCATTATACAGCTTACCGGCATTTCCTCAGTTTGCGGTCGGCTTTGAAGAGTGCAGATGTGTTCCCGGTCCACCGAAGATCGTTGTGCCAAGCTCCGGAGGTAAGTATGGGGTGTGGGGAGGCTGGGTGCACAGTGGATGGGTGTGGGTTGTGGGAGGGGGGACTGGGAGAAGCGCCGTGTGACCGTTTTTGCTTTACAGGTGACAGAAAAAAAAAAGACTACGTGGAGCGTTTGCCTTGCCTGGGTGGGCTCCCAGCGTGGCACAAGGATGGCTGTGAGGGGACCGAGGAGCCGACGGGATTGGGAACCCTGTCGGCAAACAACGGGACGCTTGCAAGCTGGGTGGCCCAGTGTGGCACCAAAGATTTGGGGGCGGCTTGACGGGGGTCGGCGTGATGCTGGGGGCGTTGACGCAGAAAGCAGGCTATGACAGCGTGTTTTTCGAAGCAAAGACCATCATGTCATACACAGCCCCGCACTCATTGGTGCAGGATCGCCACGCCTGCTCAACGGAGCAGTGGATTGAAGGAGAGGCACACCTCCAAAGTGTGCTACTCTCTAATGATCTCAAGCATGCGCGCAAGCGAATGTAAAAAGTAAAAGCTGCACTCCTACACTGTAACTCACAAAAAAAGTCTAACTACACTATTAACAACCCCGCCACTACTCAGAGTTAAAACAAATAAATAACCCCAGCAAACACACAAGCTGCAGACCCCAAAACAATAGGTTTTTTAACCGAAAGGAACTAAAATACTAACAGCTCCAAGACGGCTGTACAGTACAGAGGATGTGCACTCTGTACAGTACAGAGGACGCACACTCTCTGTGGATTTGCATACGGTGGCTGGCCAAGGAGGTGTGAGGAGGGCTGTGCTGGTCACCTCATAGGCTCTCACTGCATTGATGATTCAGGTAAGGGGGGTTGGCAGGGTGGGTGGTCGGTGCCACAGAGGGCCCTAGATGCCAGGGATTACTTCATTGGCACAGATGGTACAAGTGATCAGAAGGGGAGGTAACCAGGACATACCAGGAACTAGTTCCCTTTTATTTTGGCCTGCACCTTACAGTATACTATGAGCATTGGCACTGGATTGGATGGTGTTTGTGTTACAGGGCTGGGGATTGGTGACAGGGGGGAACCACTGAACACCAGGGATAGCTTTTATCCTTAACAGGCCAGGACTAGATGGGGGGTTGGGGCACTGGGCACCAGGGGTACTATAATTGTTTCACAGACAAGTGACTGTTGGGCGGGGGGACCACTAGGCACCAGAGATAACTGACTTGAGCCTGTGGATGGTGATCAGTGATAGAGGGGACTACTAGGCACCAGGAATTATTGACTGGAGCATGGGGACAGCAATCAGCGGGGGGGACCAGTAGGCACCAGTGACTCTTGACTGGAGCATGGGGACGGTAATCGGTAGGGGAGGAGACCGGTAGGTACCAGGGATTGCTGACTGAAGCAGGGGGAGGGTGATCGGTAGGAGGGATTACTGACTGGAGCATGGGGACAGTGATTAGTAGGAGGGGGGATCACTGGGCACCAGGGATTACTGACTGGAGCATGGGGACAGTGATCGGTGGGGGGGCAGTAGGCACCAGGGATTACTGACTGAAGCAGGGGGAAGGCAATACTGACTGGAGCACAGGGACAGTGATTAGTAGGAGGGAGACCACTGGGCACCAGGAATTACTGATTGGAGCATGCGGACAGTGATCGGTGGGGGAGGCAGCAGGCACCAAGGATCACTGAAGCAGGAGGAGGGTGATACTGACTGGAGCACTGGGACAGCAATTAGTAGGAGGAGGGACCACTGGGCACCAGGGATTGCTGACTGGAGCATGGAGACAGTGATTTGTGGGAGGGAGGACCACTGGGCACTAGGAATCACTGACAAGAGCATGGGGTGACATCGGTGAAAGAGGGGACAACTCAGAACCAGGGATGTGTTTTGCTGGCTGGTCTGGGGCAGGCAGCTGCAGTACCGTTAAACTCCACCAGGGCCCTGTGCACCACTAAGAGGGGGTTTGCAATGGCAATAATTTGCTCCCATTTGGGTGGGGCTTACCACTGGTGCAAACCTCTGAATATACCACTGCACACATATGCTGGGAGGGCCCCCTTCTTTGCATAGGCGCAGCGGCACCTTAGTGCTTTTTGATGCTAAGGGGGTTTGTTGGTGCTGTGTGAGTGTCTGAAAATAGACCACCCTGACACACCGAGCGCAAAACCCCAGCACAAACATTTGAATATCGGGATCCTGGTCTCGTACCATCAGGGACAAATAAAAATGTTAGTAAGTTGTTTTACTGATACAACATACTGACTTTTTTCTTCTAAAATTTCCTTGTATACTCTTCAAACAGCAACTTTTGTGTGTCTATTATAATGCTTGAAAAGTTATGCATTGTTTTGTTTTGTTAGTAAATATCCTCAGATAAGGTTTAAATAAGCATGTCTTTATGTACCATGAAAATTAATGAGCATACACATTGGCGGGATTTTGATATTACCTTTAAAATTTGAGAAACCCAGAAAATCCCTTAAATTAATGTCAACAACGTTTATTAATAATAATGAGCTTATCAAATCTATTTCTGGCATTATCTGGTAACTGCATACCCAAATGAAGAGGTTTAACTTTGAAAGGATGGCTTGAATGTAATCCCTGTTTACAATACTGACACCAGTTCTGGTGCAGAGAGACAAATAATAAAGTATACAGTACTTTAAGATTGGTTACGTCATTTTTGATAATATCCATGAATATGTTTTAGCAGGCTATATTGGAACAAAGTCCTCCTTGGTTCCCTTTTTTTCTTTCCTTTTCAGCAAGAGGCCACACTGGAGTCTTTCTGAATGTCTCCCCAGACATACACAGGCTTTAGAAGACTAGGGACAAAGCCTGATGTAAAGCTTAGTGCTCCAACAGCCAGTCCAACTGGAAGATATACAGGGAGACAGAAACCAATATGAAAGCCTTATCAGAGGGTTCCATGAAATTACAGTGTGGCAAAAACGGCGAAGACAATTTCAGCCCAGCAATATGAGCACTGGGCAACACAGCAAATGGAAACTTGAGCGAGGGGGTGGAACAGTGAAAATCAAGGGATACCACACAAAAGTTTACAAGTGGGGGGACTTCGCCACCCGTACCCCTTTTACGTAAATATACATGCTTGAAGACGCACGATATACCACAGGAATGTCTCGCTGTTCTGACCCCTCACTCAGGTTTCCAGCTGCTGTTTTGCCCGACGCTCATATTGCTGGGCTGAAATTGTCTTCACTGTTTTTGCTGTGCTGTCTTGATGGGACACCTTCTTGGGGCAACCAAGAGACCCTTTATTGCTAGTGTACTCTCCAACAACACCAACGACCCTGAGATTTTCTGGACAATTGTCGCTGGTTTGAAGGACCTGAAAACAAGCAGCATCCCTGAAAATCTTTTAGTTCACCTGGCTGCCACCTTCCCTGTGACATAGCCAGCTGCTTATATACCCACTTTGTCATTGCTGCCAATGCTCTTAATGTAGACATCCTCAACACCAAAGGGGCTCCACCTGATAACTGGAACACCCATATCATCTCGCCATCTCCCACCACCCGAGCTACCCCAGCAACCAGAGAACTCCCCTTTTTTGTTCTCTAAAATTAAACCCTCAGCAGTTCTGGACCAACTGCTCCATTAAAAGACAGGAAATGTGGTAATCCAAATGGCCTGGACACCAAACTGATGAAAGTTGCTGCCCCAATAATTTTCGGTCCTCTGACCTAGCTCTCCAATCCCTCCTTAGAGCTGTCTTATGTTCCTTCAGACTGAAAAACTGCCAGTGTGGTGTCATTCATAAAGGGGGTGACCCAGACAACCTAAACAACTTCAAACCTATCTTCCTGCTGCTGAGATCTCCAGAGTACTTGGGTATATACTACATAATCAAATCATCAAATTTCTGAACAAAACTTTGCTGCTTGATGAATACCAGTCAAGTTTTAGAACAGGACACAGTACAGTTAATTCTGTGACCAGGGTACTCGAGGGCATCAGTTTTGGCCATAGACAAAGAAAATACATTGATGACATCTTCTTTGCCCTACTGAAGACCTTCAACACAGTGGACCATACAATACTAGTGACCAGACTAGCTGAGTTGCACATGAGCTCAGAGGTAGCCATCTAGTTTGGAAGCTATCTAACCACAAACAGAGCCTCGGGATAAATGGTACCTATTCTGATTTCCTCCAAGTCATTAAAGGTGCACCACAAGGCTTATAACTTGGCTGCCAGTGTGGTATCATTCATAAAGGGGGTGACCCAGACAACCCAAACAACTTCAAACCTATCTTCCTGCTGCTGTGGTCTCCAGAGTACTTGAGCATCGGTACCATGTAATTCTGCTTAAAGTTGAACCAGCATAACATTCTGTGGTGATTTGCATATGCAGCCCATGATGCTTTGCATTGTGTGGGCATGTGTAATTTTGTATTTACTTGAGCATATACTATACAATCAAATCATCAAATTTCTGAATTTCTCTTTATACCTAAAAGGTTGGGCAGCATGCCAGAGGGGTGAACTACCCACTGTATGCAGATGATACTGTGCTCTATGCCTCTGGAGCCAACATTCCTGCTGTGCAGATCAGTCTCCAAAAGGAATTTCATGATCTGCAAGCCTTTCTCTTCATCTCAAAACTGTCTTTAAATGGGAAAGACCAAAGTTATGGTGCTTGGCACCTCCCTAAGACTGAAGAACTACACTAGCTCTGCCCCTCTTGTCATTGCTATCACAGATGAATCCCCCTGGAAGGGCTTAGTGAATACAGATATTTGGGTTTCTGGGTCAACTCACTTCTCACAGGAAAACCCATGTTGACAAACTTGTCTAAAACCTTGGTCTCGCAATGCTTGTTTTCTAGGACTGCAGAGATAAACATAGAAACATAGAAACATAGAAGTTAACAGCAGATAAGGACCACAAGGCCCATCCAGTCTGCTCATTTCTTTTTCTACCTTATGAATGTGCCATAGGCCTTTGCTCTGTCAATGGTCTATCTATTCATACTCATCTGTATTGTTCCCTTATGGCTATCCCATGCCTGTTTGAAGCCCTGCACTGTATTCATAGCCACCACTTCCTGTGGTAGGCCATTCCATGCGTCCACCACCCTTTCTGTGAAAAAGAACTTCCTCACATTACCTCTTAATTGGCTTTCTAATCTCATGCTGTATCCTCTTGTCCTGCTATTTTTCTTATATTGAAACATGTTAGACTCTTTCACCTTGTTAATGCCCCTAAGGTGTTTGAATGCTTCAATCATATCACCTCTCTCCCTCCTTTGCTCTAGGGTATACATATTGAGTTCAGTTAATCTGTCCTCATATGTTTTCTGATGCAGTCCCTGAACCATTTTGGTTGCCCTTCTCTGGACTGCCTCAATTTGGTTAATGTCTTTGTGACAGTGTGGCCTCCAGTACTGCACGCAGTACTCCAGATGGGGCCTAACCAGTGTCTTGTAAAGAGGGGTTATTACCTCCCTCTTACGACTTGTGATACCTCAACTAATACACCCCAACATCCCTCTAGCCTTACCCATTGCTTTAGAGGTCAGCTTGGATGATTTCAGGTCATCTGTGATGATGATGCCCAAGTCTCTTTCTTCCCTTGTGACTGCCAGTAACTCCCCTCCCAGCCTATGGGTGGCTTCAGGGTTCCTCTTCCCTATGTGCATGATCTTGCACTTCTGTGCATTAAATCCCAGTTGCCACTTTTCCGACCATTTTGCTAGTTTATCCAGGTCTCTTCTAATTTTGCCCACACCATCTGGATCATCTACTCTGTTGCAGATCTTGGCGTCATCTGCAAATAGACAAACCTTACCCTCCAGTTCATCTGCAATGTCACTGATGAAGATGTTGAAGAGGACTGGCCCCAGGACTGATCCCTGAGGTACCCCACTTGTGACCTGCATCTCTTCTGACTGTATACCGTTTACTGCCACTCTATGTTTTCTGCCCGTCAACCAGTTTGCCACCCAGTTGACCAATGTCTGACCCACCCCGAGCCTACCCAGCTTATTAATCAATCTTCTATGTGGAACAGTATCAAAAAGCTTTGATGAAGTCAAGGTAGGCAACATCAACTGCTCCCCCTTGGTCCACCACTCTGGTTACCCAGCCAAAGAAATCTATGAGATTAGTTTGACAGGACCTTCCTTTTGTAAACCCATGCTGTCATTGGATCCTGTGCTCCTATGGATTCCAGGTGTTGCACTATCCTTTCCTTAAGGAGAGTGTCTCCATAATCTTGCCCACTACTGAGGTAAGACTTACTGGTCTGTAGTTCCCTACCTCCTCCCTGCTACCACTCTTGTACAGTGGGATCACATGAGCCCTTCTCCAGTCTTCTGGGACCTCTCCTGTGCTCAAAGACTCACTAAACATAATGGCTGTGCTAGTTCCACCCTTAGCTCCTTTAGTACCCTGGGATGTATGCCATCATGTCCCATTGCCTTGTCCACCCTGAAAAGTCAAGCTCTGAAGTTCCTTTTGACTACTTGGACATCTTTCTCCTTGAAGCCTCTAAATGCAGACTGCCCAGATTAGATATGCTTTCCAACACACTAGCCAGACTGTTGCTCGACTGCCCTTATGACTCTCATCACTGTAAATTTTGCAGTGCATTATACTGGTTGTTGCTGGGTAACAGGAGGGAACTGCACTTTATCCTCTTCTCCATTAAATGTATCAAAGGCATTATCTCCTCTTATCTGCACTTAAGGCTTACCCACAAGTCCTCTCTAGATCTCTGCACTCCACTGGATCACTCGAGCGAATGGTCCCGCACATAAATACGGCTCATGGGACCTTCCACAGATGCCCAACTGCATGGAACTCCCTACCCAAACCTCTACTCCTGGTAAACCATCCATTACCCTCAGTACAAAAATCATGCAATGGTTCTTTTCAGTCTCCTCTGGACATAAACCTTACTATCATCATTCCAGATGTATAACATGTAGCAACAACTGTGTGCCTCCACCCCTAAAGCCCCTGCACTGAGCCTTACTATGCACATGACACATTGTTATGTTTATGTAAACACACAATGCCTTGTAAGCTGTACTCTGCATTTAGCAATATTTATGTCCGTACACGCTCACTCGTCATCCAAAATTTTGCCTTAACAGGACACCACCGTAAATGAGCTCTGCTCAATGTTATTTATCTAAAATAAAAGTAAACTGAATTGATTAATGAGGACCTCTGTCTTCTACGGTTGTCCTTCAAGTTCTTCCAGGTTCCTTCTACTCTTAACAGGGTTGTTTTTTCAGGACTCTGTTGGTTAATTCTTTTCTTTGGGATTTATTGTTGAATTTTGTTGACCCGGTAAGCCCACTGGGCCTAGAAAGTCCTTTTTTCAGGGACGACCGGGGGTGGAAGCAGGGATACAGATGGTAAGCAACTGAAATTGAACCAGATTAAGCTGTTGGTGATATTTTTAGTGAACTCTCGTTGGAGTGTGGCAAACTTATAACTATTATGGGTTTTAAGCATTGATGTCAATCTTGCTGACACTTAATTCTGATCTTGGGCCTTTTGCAGTAGTTTCCAGGGGGGGAATAGAAAGAAAAGAAAAGAAATGAAAACTTCCCCTCAGTTGAAGGAAAGCCCAAATTACCCAAGGTGAAAAGGAAGATAAAGTGCAACAGTTTTACGTTTTACTGTTATACCCCCTCAAATTAATTTTATTTCCATAAAAATGTATTTATCACTTGTTCTCTTTGTTACTGTAAGATGATTAATTAGTTATACCCAAAGTAATATTAATAATAAAATATTATGTCTTTTCAATGGTAAATATTTATTAAAATTCTAATTTTACCTAGGACACTTACTGGGCTACATCCAAAAGAATCTACCCACGTTGGTCACATTTGCTACTTGTATAGTTACTTGCCTCACTGGTACATCCTTTTGGCAAAAACAAAAAAATCTTGACGTTGATAGAAGAATTCCACCAATGCAGTTGATTATATTTAACATAGAAACATAGACTGATGGCAGATAAGGACCGCCTGGCTCACTTAGTCTGCCCATTTCCCTACCTACTGGATAAGCTGCAGATCCTAGTTAACCGACAGCATACTTCTTCCTATCACCCCCCCACAAGAATTGCCTTATGTCTGTCCCATACATTCTTGAATTCTCCCACAGTTTTAGACCCCACAACCTCCTCAGGAAGACTGTTCCACGCATCCACCACCCTCTCTGTGAAAAAATACTTCATCACATTGCCCCTGAGTCATTCCCCCTCTATCTTCAAATTGTGTCCCCTTGTTCTTGTACATCTTTTCAGAAAGATGCTACCCTCTTGGACTTTGTTGATTCCACTGAGGTACTTAAAAGTTTCTATCATGTCCCCTCTCTCCCTCCTTTCCTCAAGGGTATACATATTAAGATCCTTTAGTCTCTCCTCGTATGGCTTCTCTTGCAGACCCTGCACCATTTTAGTTGCCATCCTCTGGACTGCCTCCATCCTGTCTATGTCCTTGTGGAGATGGGGTCTCCAGAACTGGACACAGTACTTCAGATGGGGTCTCACCAACTGTCTGTAATGAGGGATAACAACTTCTTGTTTTCTACTGGTGATGCCTCTCCCTATACATCCCAGTATCCCCCAGCCCTCCTTACTGCCTTCTCACATTGCTTGCTAACCTTAAGGTTATTTGATATGACTACCCCGAGGTCCCTTTCCATTTTTGTTGTTGTTAGTATCTCACCCCCATTGCGTGCTCTTCCCCTGGATTTTTATTTCCCAGATGCATTATTTTGCACTTCTTTGCATTGAAACCAAGCTGCCATACTTATGACCATTCCTCCAACCTTGCCAAGTCCCTTCTCATCCTTTCCACGCCTCCTTGTGTATCAACCCTGTTGCAGATCTTTGTGTCATCTGCAAAGAGGCATACTTTTCCTTCCAGTCCCCTTGCAATGTCACTTATAAAGACATTAAAAAGGACTGGACTTAGTGTGGATTACGTACATGAGGAGAGGAACACCATAGAATACACAGTCTGGAATGCACAGCATAGAATAAAGTTTAAAAATATATATTTTCTGACTGTTGTGGTTAACACAACTCGGACTCTAATCAGTTTTAGTCAGTTGAGAAATACAGTCCAAAAATTTGCCTAAGGAATCAAAACTTTTGAGGCTCTGCATCAAAAGGAACTTAGTTTAATTTAGCCAAAACTGCTTTCATAACATAATCCTTATCCAAACATAGTAAATGTAAAGGTACAGTAGCTCTATCAGAGCTCTATCAGTTCACAATCGCTGTACGAGGTTTCACGCAGTCACGAGGTGAGCTATACCATACTAAAAATATAAAACCATATAAATACAAAAAATGCAAGTAATTCCTTAAGTGCTCCAATGACTCTATTTAGAGCCATGTAATCATCTAGTTAATTCATCTGGTAAATCTCTTGTATCTAAGAAGAAATTAAATGAAAGCAGAAAACCCCAACTTTAAATGCAGCAAGTCTGGAGACCTATACACTGGTGTCTTATTTGAGTTCCACACCATTTTCTGGGTGGAGTATGGCATGCTATCTGAGTTACACACTGAAAGACAGAGTACTAATAATTGCCAGAGCACATCAGAAACTGCCAAAATGTATTAGCTTATCATGGCCATGACACTCAGGCATGTGCAGTGAATTCACAGTGGCCGTCTTGGAAATGAAGGGCTCTTTTTTTGTCCGTAACTGTGGAAGTAACGCAGACGTGATGGGAGAGGAGGGGCTAGTGTGGCCATGGAGGGGAAGGCCAGTGTTGAAACAGCACAACAGCACTGACCGAACCACTGTGGAAGGACACATTGGAGAAATCCATTCACACGCTTCCACAGGCCCTTTTCTGTCTCCTAGTCATAGCAATATGTCAGCATGGTGATGTCACCATGCAGCCATAAAAATACAGAAGGAGTCAATAGTATTCTCAGGTTTCTGGGCAACTGCCTCATGCCTCTCAAGACCATTCAACCCACCCTAATCCTTTAGTTAATTAATTAATTAATTGATTATTTAATCATTTGCAGTAGGCAATTAAAAATAAAAGAGATAACTCTCACTCTGATTACCAAATGGGTGAGTCAAAAATGTTGAATGAGGGCTGACCCAGTGGTACAGTGGGTTGAGATGCTGAATGCCACATCATTGGCCATGCTGGTAACCCAGGTTTGGGAACAAACCAGGTTCTCTCAGGAGCTGGGCAGGAGAGGGAAGGATTGAGTGCCCCACAACAGCTCTCCTTCCTTGGGGTGGGGGTTTGGTCTCACCACTTGACCGCCATCTCTTGGATGCTAGGTGGCACTAATGTCAGAGAAAGTTGTAGCAAGCAGTGCATCAAGAGATGTGGCACATGTGTGTGTGTCATTGCATGCAAAATGCCCTTTGGACCAACAACAGGAGGAAAATACATCCAGCTCACACAGCGTCCCCTGCAGGCACTGCATGAGCTTATGGGGTAGACCACTTAAGTGGTTAACCTGTAAGTCCTCTTGACAGGTTGCTGAAAGGGCTGATGAGATCAGGGAGGAAAATAAGGTGAGGAAAACTGTATATGGGGGAAACAATGCTACAAACATTTTCTGAAAAGACATGCTTAAAGTGATTCAAGATTAAAATTACAGCTAATGTGGAAACAGGTATTTAAAATAACAACACTAGCCAAATCAAGCAGCGATATTTATGAAAAATAGCAGGATGTAAAAGTAGTATACAAAAGTTAAAATATGCCAGCCTGCTGGTGCAGAGGTAGTGCTACTGCTTGCGACACCAAGGACCGTTTGCCTTCTTCGGGGGGGAGGGTTGCAGCTTGGCATTTGTCCAACCCCAGGTGGAGGCCTGAGGGACAGCAAGCATCCAGCCATGTTGGTGGGGAAATGAGCATGGTGGACATCAGCGGTAATGCCTTGACATCGGGGCACATGCCACACTCACAAGAAAACAGAAAAATGGTTTGCCAGGCACCGTGTAGATGGGGCAACCGGTGCGGACCCCAGAAGCTCCCACCTGTCTGCCCTGAAGCTGGAGC
Organism: Neoceratodus forsteri; assembly: GCA_016271365.2. Lineage (NCBI taxonomy): Eukaryota > Metazoa > Chordata > Ceratodontiformes > Ceratodontidae > Neoceratodus > Neoceratodus forsteri. The sequence goes on along the minus strand of CM057450.1, from coordinate 1,501,062,661 downwards.
CATTGCAGACAAGAAGTTTGGGGTGTACAGGCCCCACCTTGTCCCTGCCTGAGGGGAAGAACCACAGCTACATAGGGGTCCAGCAGGGCTACAGGTAGGTGTAAAAAGCAGGGCAGACACCATAGGCACCTCCCAAAGGTGCAGTGCTTGGGGGCCAGAGGATGGGGGAAGTTAAAATATAATTGATATCTAAAATAGGAAATATAAAAGAAATCAGAAAAAAATGAAGTAAAATGAGGTATAGCTAGGGTAAGGTATGGTAGGCACTATGTATCTACTTGTGTCTAATTTTAAAGAATGACTTAATTCTCTCTTAGCCAGCAGGTCATGGCACTAAAGCATACATATACTGGTTACAATAATGGTTTTGATGAATTATGCATGTTAATGAAAAACAAATCTGTTTCACAGCACTTCTCAGCTACCTAGCACTTCTTGTTATCTCTGTCTCTGGGGCCTTCTATACACCTGGGACAAATAGGGACCCAGAGACCTAGTAGGTGAGCATCATTTAGCCCTGCCTCCAAAACGGCAACTTCACAGGCATTTCCTACAGGCTCAGAGAAAGATAGCATACCTTCCACATTAAGTGGAGAAGCCCAGCACAGCCAACCTCAGAAATACAGGTAACTTACTAAGGGAGTAGCCAATCCCAGTCAAGGCAACATATCAGATATAGGCAGATTGGAATTCAATGCCCACTCTGTAATCAGTGTCTTAAAATTAATTCACATTTATTTATAAATCAACATTAAACCAATGCAGGTTCATACCATCATCATCACCAATGTTTTGGAGCTGACCACCTTCATAAGGGTTATATTTGCATATTTCTAAGAAATATATATAAAATCGGTAAAGTTTGTAGTACCACACATTAATATATTGGATAATAAAGGTGGACTTTTTTTGCCACGTGATGCTTACTAATATAAATGTGAACAACAAGTGGGTACCCATTCCTATTGTGGCTACCTATATAATTTCAAATAAATATATAGCATTACTATTCTCTCTGAGTGAATTTACAAAATATAAAAATGATGCTATCATGATAAAACTAAAAAGGCTATGGAATACCTTAAAATTATTTCTGTCATTTTTTCTATTCAAAGCTTGTATTGCATAGCTTTTCTTACATAGCTTTTTGCTTGTAACAAAATGAGGTTTCTTTGCAATATCAGTGCTCGAAATACATAATATTTTATAAGACAATACTGGTTAAATTCACATTTCATAATCTTCAAAAAACGCTTTTGTGATTAATATGTTCTAAAAGATCTTATATCCATTTGTATATATTATTTCACCATTTCAGGTATCAAATCAAAGTTGTTTTTTTTTTACCTTATATTTCAGACTTTTAACTCTAGGATGTCTGGTGCCTATAAGAAAAAGTCCCCACTGAAGTACTACAGTAAATGCACATTAAAAGCACTATGTGCTTAAACAGTGGAGCGCTTTTTATTTCAAAAGTTACACTTACTCACAAAGCCAGTTTCAGCGGTTCAGCATGAGCCCCCTACTCTGTCTCTTTAGGAAGGCAGCATGCACCCATGTGGCTCACCTTTTCATACTGTGAGCATCCAGGGAATCAAACTTCCACACGCACACGTGCTCTCAGTGATGTCACGACATCTGACATTACAGGATGCACGCTCGAGCACTGTCATACTTGGGGTCATGCCCGATTGGACTCTGCATGGCACCTAGTGCCAGAAATGTATATAGCAGAAGGTGTCCCTGTGAGAGGGGAAAAAACCCTCATTATTTACCAAATGGACCATATGGTTGCCATACCAGTATTTTGCAAATGTTTAAGAGTTAAGGCCGAAGTATTGCTACATATTTTAGACATAGTGCACATTTGAGCTATCTGGATCTTCTGTCATGATCCTGAGCCCCTCCCTATGTCCTCACAACTTCAAGGGCACACTATGCACAGTTGTGAGTGTTTTAGTATACATTAATAAAAAAAAGGTGGGGGTTGGGGGTCTGCAGATATGCATCATGTACAGAATTCTCCTACCTAGACTAATTTACATTTGAAATGAATCCAGCTACAATGTGTACTCTATTTCAGTGTAGAGGTGAGGGGGCAGCTTTAAAGAGTAGGTTGCCAATCAATCACATAATTGAGCCCATATCTCTGATAAGTTGCCTGGAACCTAGCTAGGTAAAAAGCTTCCCTTGTTAATAACTTCGTGTCATAATTGTTACTCTTTGGGTAACATTCTACTGTCTCAACCCCCAAAAATTTCAAATCTGGTAACTGATGTTGGTTTTCTACAAAATGTCTTGCCAGTGGTGAATTCATGTCTTTACTTCTAATGGCACTTTTGTGTTCTCCCACCCTGGTTTTTAGGGTCCTAAAATGCTTACCCCCCCCCCATATATCTTATCACATGGGCATTTTAAAATGTAAATGACCCCTGTGATCTGACAGTTAATGGATTGCTATATTTAAATTTTTTATTTTTTTATTTTGGTCTTTGATAACTGGGTAAGGCCCACTAGGCACAAGTGCCTGTTTTCAGGGGCGACCTGGGAGCACTGGGTGGTTAAGTGACTTGCTCAGAGTCACACAGTATGCAAGTGGAGGCTGTGAGAATCAAACCCAGGTCTGGTCTCTGCTGGATGTACCAAGCTCATTCACAGCTCATTACTTTAACTTCTAGGCTATACTGCCAGCCCAATTTCTCATCGCTTGCAGTTTTTTTTTTTTAATTTATTTTCTTAATTCATGTATATCTATATCTATATATGTGTGTGTGTGTGTGTGTGTGTGTGTGTGTGTGTGTGTGTGTGTATATATATATATATATATACATATATATATATATATATATATATATATATATATATATATGGAGAGTCTCTTTAGTTGAGTGGCACCCATAACATGAGGGGCACAGTCTTAAGCTGGAGGGTGGGAGGTTTAGATGGAGGTCAGGAAGCACTTCTTCACAGAGAGGGTGGTGGACACTTGGAATGTGCTGCCGGAAGAGGTCATCTCATTGAAGACAGTGGGCAGCTTTAAGAGAGGCTGGGATAGGCATAGGGGAAGATAAGAATCATGGGTAGGGAGGTTAGGAAGAGTGGGCAGGGAGGGTAGGGACATTAGCTCAAGCTGTGGACACTGCAATATGAGCAGACATGATAGACCAAATGGCCTTCTTCTGCTGGCTTCTTTGTATGTTCAATATGTGTGGTTGCAATAAGTGTAATGCTCACGCGAGTGCTCTTCATATCTACTGTAGACAAAAAGTGACCTCCCCTGTTTTCTGTGCTCTGTATGCACTACTCTCTCACCAAATGACTTATAATGTATGGTAAGTGCCTATTAACCACCATAATCAGCAATTACACAGCTTTGTTATGCACTGTTTAGAATTTTAAAAGTTGTTAACCACACTTTGGAACTTCCAAACAGTGGCACAACAAAAAAGAATGCACCAGAGTTCCATAATTCTCACACATAGAATGCAAACAGTGTTTTTTTGACCATACACTATAAAAGATGATGGCTGGTGATCGGGTGACAAACACACTGAAATCACCTCTCGTGGTTGCTAGGGCTACAGTAAACCTCTCGAGCTGCACTCTCGAGGTTTACCATGTTGCCCTAGCAACCACTTGAGGTGATTACAGCGTGGTTATCACCTGATCCCCAGCCATTATCCTCTATGTTATGTTTGCTTGCACGCATGTGCAAGAAACATAGTGCCATCATCCGAGATTTCGGAGGTGTGTCACCCCCTCTTCCAATTCAGTCAGTGTGTTGGCAGGCGCGGCGCCTGTCCACCAATGCATGCTGGAGCTGTCTATGACAAGCTCCAAAATGCAGTGGCATACAGTTGAAAGGGGGAGCTAGGCTTCAGTGAGCAGTGATAAGATATTGCCTGCTCATGCGCAGCTCCCCCTTCACACGAACACACACACGCATGCATACCGCGTGCTCCCCCACGCCATTAATTCTATATCCCACGGGGTGCTCAACTCGCCGTGCTATGCCGCATTCCCCCAAAGTTTTTCCAAATGCCACGCTGGGTGCCAATCCAGCATGGCAACTCAATGGTATAGCCGGTGCCCAATCCCCGTCGGCTTCACTTTGTCCCCGGGCAAGGTGCCACACTGGGAGCCCACCCCAGCGTGGCAACAAATGCCATGGCGGCGGGGCTGCCCAATCCACCATCGGCTCCACGCCCCCAGCCGAGTCCTTCTGCCACGCCAGAGCCCACTTATAGCGTAGCAGTAAACGGGCCCCGTCAGTTTTTTTTTAAACTGTAAAGGAAAATGGTCCCACGCAGTCTTCCTGCCCCTCCCCACAACCCGCAACCACCCACTGCACACCCAGCGCCTCCCACACCCCCTCACCCCATACTTACTCCGGAGCTCGGCGCGACGATCTTCGTGGATCAGGAACATGTCTGCACCTATCAAAGCCGACCGCGAACTGAGGAAATGCCGGTAAGCTGCATAATGGGATAGATAGGGTTTTTCAACTTTGTTGCATATCTCAGGCATTTTTTGGGAATTTTGCACCAAATCTTCAACATGGGGTTTTTGGGACCCCTTCTCATGAATGCTGTCACTGTCATGGCGTTATTCAGGCTCAAAGGGTGATTTCGCAGTCACTGCGCAAAATCACCTTTCAGGACTGATTAACAAAACAACACTGTCAGAGTTCATAAGGTGGGCTCTCAAGAAGCCTATTTTGAAAATTTGGTGGAAAAATTCCAAAAAACGACTGTTTTACGAGCGTGCATTGCGCAGTTCCTAAACACACGTCAGAAGTTCGCAATTTTCAATATTTTCACCCAGATTTTCAATATTGCCATTTTACCACACCTTCTTATGAGTAGTATAGCTGTCATTTTCACATCTCACCCAAAATGTGTTTCCGCCCATGCAGCGCATAATGGCGCATTTGATGTCAAACCAATGTACAGGACAAATTAAGAAAACCACAGTGACACTGTTCATGAGCAGAGGTCTTAAAATGGCTTTGTTGAAAATTTGGTGAAAAATTCCTAAAATGACTGTTATTTCACGGCGATGCGTTGCGCAGTTCATACGTTAGTAAAGTTCAGCCAATTTTCAATATTTTTACTCAGGATGTTCAACATTGCCATTTTACCATACCTTCTTATGAGTAGTACAGCTGTCATTTTCACATCTCACCCAAAATGTGTTTCTGCTCATGTAGCATAAATGCAGAGTCGGTGTGTGAAATCAATGTATGGGACAAATTAAGAAAATCACAGTGACACTATTCATGAGCAGAGGTCTTAAAATGGCTATGTTAAAATTTGGTGAAAAAATTCCAATGAATGACTGTTTCTGGCGTCGATGGTGGCGCGGTTCCTTGCGCTCGTATCATGAAATTTTCAATATTTTACTCCAGATTTTCAACATTGCCATTTTACCATACCTCCTTATGAGCAGTACAGCTGTCATTTTCACATCTTGCCCAAAATGTGTTTCTGCTCCATGTAGCGCATAATGGCGCAGTCGATGTGCAAAATCAATGTATGGGACACATTAAGAAAATCACAGTGACACTGTTCATGAGCAGAGGTCTTAAAATGGCTATGTTGAAAATTTAGTGAAAAATTCCCTAAAGATGACGCTTTATGAGCGCATGCTATGCAGTTCCTATGCATGCTCATAAGTTTTAATTTAATATTGTCACTCCAGATTTTCAACATTGCCATTTTATTACACTTCCTTATGAACAGTACAGCTGTTTTTTCATATGCTGCCCAAAGTGTGTTAGCACATGTAGCGCACAATGGTGCTGTTGGTGTGCGAAAGCAATGTTTGGGACAGATTAAGAAAATCACAGTTACACTGTTCATGAACAGAGATCTTAAAATGGCTATGTTAAAATTTGGTGACAAAAGGCCATAAAATGACTGTGTAAGATGAGTAGCGCAGTTTCCATGCACCCTCGTAAGTTCATGACTTTGTAATATTTTAAGTCCAGATTTTCACCAGTGGCATTTTTCCACACTTCCTTATTTACAGTACAGCTGTCATTTTTCACAACATGGCCGAAGTGTGTTTTCACACTTTCAGCGCAGAGATGTGTGGTCGCTGTGGGAAATCATTGTTCGGGACAGATAAAGAAAATCACAGTGACACTGTTCATGATCGGAGGCACCAAAATGCCTGAGTTGACAATCTGCTGTAAAAAAAATCCCCAACCTAATTATATTACGGGTGTGCGTTGCACAGCTTCTATGTACGCTCATGACTTCACCATTTTTTTAAATATTTTTACTGCAGATTTGCAACATTGCCATTTTTTACACCTCCCCATGAACAGTACAGCTGTCATTTTTTACATCCTGTTCGGAATGTTTTTGCACCTGTGGTGCTAAATGCCATAGTCGCTGTGCATAAGCAGCTTTCAGCTAACAAACTGATATTCCCCCTGTTCATGAGGTGGGGTCACAAAAAAACCATGTTGAACATTTGGAGTGAAAATACCAACGAATGCCTGAGGTATTAGGATTTCTAACCATAGCGCCCATCCCTGTAGAGAATGACAGGCATCAGGGGTGTGACTTGGGTTTCTTGCCTGTAATGCTCATACCATTCCACACCCTGCAGCCAGTGAGAGGCATCGAGGTATGCCTTGGACTCTTCGGCCCCAAAGTTCACCCCATTCTCCTATATCTCACCCATCTCACCATATTTCCTAATGGAATGGGGTGCGCATAAGGACCAAAGACCCCAAGGAACACCGTGACACTTGTCAGTGTCTGCAGTGTGGGATGTGGTGAAATGGCGTGGCCGTTATGCCTGACGACCCAAAGGCACAATGCCTGTCTCTCTCTCTGCAGGGTGGTGGTGGGATTGGCTTCAGCTCAATACTTCACTGCCATTCCTGTTACGCAGCTCTGTAACTTCTACACTACCACTGCCAATGCCAGCAAGCAAACATTCGGCATTGGCAAATGCTTGTTTTTCTTAGGCACTACCATGGGTTTGTCTGAGAACACCAGTACTCCCACATCAGTTGCTATTGATATATCCCAGTGTTTGTTAATTATTCTCTTTATGGCATAAAAATAATTATTAAAGGTAATACTAAACAGAATTTTGTTAACCTGATTACACCTGCTCACAACATTTCTACCTTGAAGTAAGGTATTTCTTTCCTTTAACTCTGTCTTATTCTATGCCATCATTAAAACACTATCACAGTAACCCTTCTCCCTAAACTTGTCTGTCCTGTCTTTAGCTGCATTAAGAACCTGTTCATTTTCAGAGCAGTTTTGTTTTGCTCTGAAGTACTGATTATATGGCATGGAAACAAACAGTGTCTTACTTATTTATTTATTTGTACATCAGTTTGCAACCTTTGAACCAGAGGCTCATTTCCAAAGGTACCTCGTCACATTGAAGACAAACAGAACAAATTTTGGTTACAGCATACGAGTCACATAACTTAGCAAGCACATAGTGGTTACATACATTTATACAGTTTAGTTACAATGATGCAGTCTCACAAAAAACAGCTGGATAACAACAGTGGCAATAGGCAATGGGGTGAGGTTGTGTGCCGTGAGGTGTAATGCCGCCCAGTGGGCATTGTCAAGTACGGAGTGAGCTATGCCTCATTTAGAGACAGGAGCAGCTGTGAGTATTAAACAGTTGGCTCCGAAGTGTGGTTTTGAAGTTGGAGATTGTGGGGGCATCGGAGATGGGAGCAGGCCAAGTGAAACCTGGATGGAGCTCTGTAGCAGAAGGACCTCTTACCATGGGTGGTCCTGGATCTTGGGACCAGCAGATTGGGCTTGCAGGAGGTTCGTGTAGCGACAGTGGGTTGGGTTTGGCAAATGGAGGCTGTCATCCTGGGAGGGGATAGCCCGAGAAGAGTCTTTTTCATGAGGAGGCAGGTTTGGTAGCGTAGCCTTTCATCTAGATTAAGCAGTTTTGCCTTGTCATAGAGCTGACATGTATGAGTGAGCCTGGGGGCACCAGTAATCAGCTTGCAGGCCTTATTTAGGGTGAGGCGAATTTTATTGAGGGCGGTAGTGTCAGCAGCACTGTATACTGGCAGGCCATAGTCAGCAAGGGACAGTATTGAGGAAGTAACCGCTAGTCAGAGGGCATCGGGGGGGGAGGCAGTTTTATAATGGTAGAGGATGCCAAGCCGTACATTAGTGGCAGATGCAAGCGCATCAATGTGGGTGTGGTAGGTGAGGGCTGAGTCAAAAGAAACCCCAAGGTACTTGTATGAGCAGACTTGTTCAAGTGGTTGCTTGGTGCTAGGGAGGATATGGAGTGGGAAGTTGCCGGCTTTGTTTTGGGGGTGGGTAAAAAGCATTTTTTTTTTGTTTTTTTTTTTTAGATTAATGATGAGTCTGTGCTCTTTAAACCAGGTTTCGGCATCATTATAGGATTGTTGTAGGGTGCCCTGGAGGGAGATGGGATTGTGGTGGGTGGCAAAAATGACAGCGTCATCTGCATACAAAGAATTTTTCCAGTGCATGCACTGGGCAGAGTGTTTAGGTAGAGTGAGAAGAGTAGGGGTCCCAGGGTGGAGCCTTGAGGTACCTCTGAGCAGATGGGATGAGTTTCAGAAAGTGCCCCATTGATTTTTACACATTTGGAGCGAGCAGATAGGTAACTAGTGCACCAGGCAAGAGAACCAGCAGAGAAACCAGTGTGGCAGAGGGCATCCAGCAGAAGAGGGTGGGAGACAGTGTCAAAAGCTTTTGAGAGGTCGACAAACACTGCACTAGCTAGGGAGCTAGAGTCCAGGGAGAAGAGTAGAAAATTTGAGAACTCAACTAGTGCAGTGCCAGTACTGTGCCCAGCATGGAAACCATGCTGTTCTGGGCATAGGATGTTATGTTTGGCAGATATTCGGTGATTTGAATGTCCACCAGTTTTTCTAGGGCTTTGGAGAGGGGAGGGGAGGGAGGATGGAGATAGGTCGGTAGTTCCCAGCGGAGGACCTGTCGCCTCCTTTGTGTATGGGTGTGACTATGGCTGTTTTCCATGCAGTGGGGAATTGACCCAGGCAGAGGGATTGGTTTAGAAGGCTGGTGAGTGAGGCAAGGACTTCATCCAGCACCAGCAGGAGAATGCTACGGTCCAGGGAGTCGCTGCCAGGACTATTGCTCTTTAAGTCTTTGATCAGGTGAGGTCTGACTTCCTGGGCAAATGCCCTATGTAGGCGGAAACTGGGGTGTTGGAGGACTGGGACAGGTAGGGTGGAGGAAGGATCAAAGAAATTACTGGGAAGGACAGAGCTAAGGTCAGTAAAAGATGTGTTAAGGTAGTTAGCTATGCAGGCAGGGTCGGTGGAGGTAGAGCCATCATTGGTGATCTGGGATGGGGAGGAGAGAGTGCTTTCCCATTTAATTGTTTAATATTGTCCCAGAATGTCCAGGCACACCCCCAGGAGGAGGTGAGGGTGGCCTGTTAATGGTCGGCCTTGGCTTCATGGATGGCCCATGTGCACTTGTTGCGTACAGCATTGTAGGCCTGTCTATCAGCCATCTGGCCTGTTTCAGTGGCAAGGTGCCACAGGTTATCCCTATTTCTGAGCATTTGTAGTAGGACAGGGGTAACCCAGGGTGCATTACGTTTTTTGGATCAGACTCCCATGAGGGGTGCAAAGAGGTCACAGGCTTTGTTAAAGGTTTGGGAGAAAAAGGCAAGGGTAGTGTCTATGTCAGGCGTAAGGGTGAAAACTGTCAGCCCTTAGAATCAAGTTATGGTCTGTGGTCTTCCTGTGTAGTTTTCTTGCCAATTTTCCATCTTTATATATATATTTTTTTTTTTTCAAATCCAAAAATGGGATTTTAGTTTCATTCTCTGATCTCACAAAAATTTAATTATCTGTTCTGGAATTCAGATATGTGTCACGTGCATCCTGTTCCTGTCTGGAGACCTTCCAAATGACAATAATGTCATCAATAAACCTATTACATATGTGAATATTATTCTTGAAAGGGTTTGTGTCACTATAGATATATTTCCATTCAAAAGCATTCGTATCTAAATTTGTATGGGGGGGGCATGCTTGACCCCGTGGTCATACCTTGTATTTGCAGAAACAATTATTTTTCACATTTAAAGTAATTTTGTGAAAGCACCACTTCCGTCATTTTGAAAAGTAGATGGCTAGGTGGTTTAACTTCAGTTCCTTTGTTGTCTAAGTCTTCTTGAAGCACCACACATCCCTGATTGTTGGGGATGGAGTAGCAGAGATCTTTGAAAGCATACACCACCAACCAACAGTTTCCCAGGGTCTTGCATGAATTGTTTAGATCATTCAAAATGTTTATGTGAGTTGAATCCCTCAGGTATGCTTCTGAAGTGTCTACAATAGGCTTAATGTGGTGATCCATAAAAATGGGAAAAGATTTCAAAACTGAACTGATGCCAGAAACTACTGGTCTTCCTTGAGCTTTTGTTTGATGTTTATGAATTTTTGGAAGTGTATAAAATATGATTATTGATGGGGTCTTTCTGTGTAAAGCTTCTCATTCCCATTATGTTATCCAACCATTGTCCTGGGCTCTAACAAGAATACTTTCTACTTGATTTGTGGGGTCAGGCAGAATTTTCCAATAATTAGTATTTTCAGAACAATAATATTTTGGCACTGGTCTCCATACTGCACATAGTCCATAACAACCACCTTCTCTCTCTTATCTGCATTTTTTTATTACCATACTAGTATCATTTTCTGAATTTCTCAACACCCCAGATTCAATGGCTGTTAAATTGTACCTAGTTCTGTCAGTATTTCTTTCATGTAGCAGTAGATTGTCTATGTCTTTAGTGACAACAGATATATATGTCTCAACGTTATGGGGTGTCTGCCCTGGGGTGGGGGGTAGGAAGACTAATACATGTTTTAGTTTCAGTCCTAACATCGTTTTCTGCTCTTTTATGCTAAATTATCTTGTGGTGACTCTGGTAGTGTATCAAAAAAGAATCTCAATCAGAATTTTCTAAAGAAAATTATTTAAGTTTAATTATAACTCTAATTCTTTGTTTTTTAGAATGAAGGCAGAAAAACAGTCTTTTAGATAGTACACCCATTTTCTCAGGGCTGTATTGTGAATAATGAAATGTTTTTCTTCTTACAGGGACACCTTCTGACATTTAAATTTCTGGCACTAGGTGCCAGTGCCACACAGAGTGTGTCATCACAGGTAGTCTTCTCCCCATCATAGATGACTGTTTCCCCATTTATTCTCATGTATCCTCTGCCCCTAGAGCTAGACTTGTGGCAATCTACAACAGTGCCTGCTGCTTTGCCCTCTTGGTCCCATACTCAGTCCATCACTGTGACCTCTACTGGTCACTTGGTTGGCTTCACCTACAGGATTGCTTTGATTTTACCCTCGGGTGCATTGCGGACAGCTCCCTTTGGAAGGGAAACGGGTTCCCTTTCTCCACCCTCGTAAAAGTCAGAACCTCACCAAGGACTCTCTGATCCTCCATTGTTGCTCCCCTTGAGGTTCTAAGAGTCACTACCCTCATGGGGGGTAAAGCCCTATAAGTTACAGCCCGCTCTCTGTGGAATGGGATGCTCGCACCTCTCCATGCATCCAATACGCATTCCGCTTTCAAAACAAATTTCAAATCATGGCTTCTGGTGGAAGCTAGCTGCAACTGCCTGCCCTGGTAGCCCCCAACCCTCCCTCCATGCTTTGACCCATCCTTTTGGATTCTGCCCGGTTACCTCTTACCCTTAGCACTTACCGTTAGCCAATCCTTTATGGTCACTCCATTTGTTTACTGGGGGGGCATCAGTTTTAGCCATTACTGTACAGAAATGTGTTGATGCTCTCTGTTCTTAGTCTGCTTGTTTACTTTCAGCTGTAACCTGTATCTGTTTTGTGTGTAAAACAGTTATATCAAGATTGCACCCCATGTATCATGCCATTACTGTGCTGTAAAACTTTCATCAAAACTGTATTTGTTGTACTGTGCCACTTCTGTGGCCAGGGTTGTGCCTGAAAATGATCTCTTGGATCAGTCCACTTATCCAGTAACCAAAGTCATGAATAAACAAAATAAAAACAGAGACTGTAATAATCAGTACCTTCACACTGTTTAAATGTAGCAGAGTTTTCTGGCTACCTGGTTGCCACCTGAGTGACATGCTTGCCTCTGCCAGTGCATCACCTCTGTCCAGCGCTCTTCTCCATTTGCTAGAGGCCGAGCTTATATATCTTTAAACAGAAAGTGCCTCAACATCCTACTTTCTGCTCAGCAATTCACTAAAGCAATGTTATTAAAATAAACACTTTGGGGTGCATGGATGAACCATGGACCGAGATGTCAATCTAAATCTTTGCTCTGTGCCACCTGGCTGAAAATACGTTAATTTCTCTGGCCAAATAGCAGCTATCAGCCTGAAAATGGTCTTATTCAATGGGGAAAATCCTGCCTGAATGAATTCATAAAGCCACAGAACAAAAAAGCAGCATTTTCTTTAATACTATCACAATAGACTTCGGCAGCTAATAGTACTCTGCAGGCTGGAAATGGCGGACAGTGTGGTGGCCCTAGCACTGAGTAATGATGCCCAGGAAACAAAAGGGCTTCTTCAGCAGGTACTAAGATAGATTACCACCTTCAAATCACTGGTGGCAAGCCTTGAGGAAAAGGATCAGGTATTCCAGCAAAAATCTGGAGACACTAAAACTCACTTGTCATAGATAAATGACAAGGATTCTAGGCACGAGACATGTATACAAGAGCTGGAAAGGTTGGAGAGCTTCTCTGGATCAGAGCAAAAGATGCTGAAAATTGAAGCTGCCATAAATAACCTACACTTGGTCAGCTTCCTGGAGGGGGCAGAGAAACACAATCCTGTTGGCTTTATACAAAGAGAATTACCTCAGTTTCTGCAGCATGCATAAAAGCCAGCTCTGGAAATAGAGTGGGGTCACAGAACCCTCAGTCCAGCACCCATGCCCAGTGAACACCCACAACCATTTATTGTGAAATTTTTAAGGTATCTGGACAAAGTACGAATCATGGAACTAACAAGGGGCAGAGGCCCCGTGACGTGGCAAGGGCACAAATCCATGTCTTTGCTGATTATTCCACAAAGCTAGTACAGAAGATAATAGAGTATATTCCCATTAAGAAGGCTTTGCAAACACAAGGGATACCCTAAAAACCATAATATCCGGCACAAATCTCCATAATTTGCAATGGAGACTCCCATACATTCCAAACTCCAGGAGAGGCTGCTCAGTTTGTTCAGAAGCACTGTCCTAGTACCTTATCCAGGACCCCATCCTGAGAACAACCAAATTAGATTTCATAGGTTGCTTCACAGCAAAGTAGACCGAAGTCCATATAGCTCGCCAATTGATTTAACTGTGTCCCTTTATCCAACTTCCTATTAGATATTCATCTAATTTTTGTTTAAATTCTCCCATAGTGCTGCTTGACACCACCCCAGATGGTAATTCATTCCAGATCTTCTGCACTCTAATAGAAAACCAGTGTTTTCTCTTGTTGATTCTGAATCTCCTGCTGTCTAGTTGAAAAGAATGTGCCCTTGTACACTACTTCTGTTCTCTGAAAACAAGGCCCAACAGTCCCCATAGATCTGCATCTGAAAATGCTTTGTAAATCAAGCACATATCCCCTCTTAATCTACAGAACCCAGGCGAGTACACTCCCAGTTCAATCAACCTGACCTCATAGTCTCTGTTTTTAACTTTGTTTAGAAGCTTTGTTGCCCTCTTCTGTACTCTTTTGAGTGCTTTTATTTATGTTTTACCTCCTGGATACCAAAACTGAACACAGTACTCCATGTGCAGTCTCACCAATGAACCATACAATAGCATAATCGCTGCACTCTCCCTGCTTTTCATGTGTTTTTTGATACAATCTAGTATGCTGCTGACCTTTTTAACAATTTGATTACAGTGTAGCTTAAAATTAAAGTAGTTTGTTAGTCTGATCCCAAGGTCTCTTTCGTCCGTGACTGCCCTTAAAGAAATCCCATTTAATCTGTAATTTTGCTGCAAGTTTCTGCTTCCCGCATGCATTACAGTACACTTATCTGTGTTGAATGTCAGCTTTTGTTTGACTGCTCACTCCTCTAGTTTATTTAATGCTGCCTGCAATCTATTTGCATCTTCGGGGTTATTCACTGTTAAGCCGATCCTTGTGTCGTCCGCAAATTTGGATTCCCAAACCCTCCCATTTGTCTTCATAGAGGATATGTAAATGTTAAATAAACTTAGGCCCAAAACAGAACCCTGTGGCACTGCACTCATAACCTCGGATCAATCAGAGACTGCCCCCCTAATGCAAACACACTGTTTTCTGTTAAACAGCCATGATGCGATCCATTTTGAGATGTTACCCTGAATCCTTCTATCAATTAATGCATCAAAAAGTTCACCGTGAGGGACCTTATCGAATGCTTTAGAAAAATCCAAAAAAATGACATCCTCTGCTTTCACTTTGTCCAGAGCTGCACTGACCCTGCCATAGAAGGCCAAAAGGTTTGTCTGACAGGATCGGCCTTTTGTGAAGCCATGCTGTGTATGATCTGCTTCACCCTGTTGCAGCAAATGGAATGAAATATGATCTTTGATGATGCCTTCCAAAATTTTACCCAAGACTGCAGTCAAGCTGACCGGCCTATTATTGTCCACCTCCTGCTTGGAACCCTTTTTGTAAATTGGAACCACATCTGCCTGTCTCCATCCCTCCAACACTTCTCCCTGGTCCAGAAATTTCTGAAAAATAACTGTCAAAGGGCCTGCTAACAGATCCACAAGTTCTTTAATGACTCGTGGGTGGAGCCCGTCTGGACCCTGTGCTTTATTTTTGTCCAGCCTAGATAACCTTTCCTTAATACTACTAGTAACCAATATCAAGTGACTTCCACTAGATGTAGGTAGGTGGCTTTTACTGCCCTGGGTTTTAGGATTAAATACTGACATGAAAAATGTATTATATAGTTGAGCCATTTGGATATTATCTGTGACGAGTGAGTCTTTGTTATCTTTTAGTAGTTCTATGGTTTTTACTGCACCCTTTTCATTGAGTAAAATGATTTATAATTGCCTGGGCTATTGCTTTTTTAGAGACCTTTAAGGCTCTTTTGTAGGAGTCCCAAGATGACTGATGCCCACTTTTTTCGCTCTTACATCAGCTTTATTTTTCCTATTGATGCGTCTCTTAACTTTAGCTGTCATCCATGCCTGAGTATACCCAGAACTGGTGTACTTCCTCCTACTTGGCATATATTTTTGCACAAGGCTAGAGATTTTTTAACCAACATTTCACCCATTTGATGTAGAGCCCTATGCTTAAAGTCTTCCTCCCAGTCCCATTAAGCCATATCCCGTCTCATACTATTAAAATCTGCTCTGTCATAGTTCATGATAATGGTATCTCCCAAACCAACACTCTCATTTCCCGTTATAAAAAAGCCTACCATACAATGGTCACTAGATCCTAGTGGTAACAAAATCCGGCATTCATCTATGATGTTAGACATGTTGCAGAGGACAAGGTGTAATACATGATCTCCCCTAGTACCCTCCTCTACATACTGATCCAAACCTGCCAAGTTGAATATCTCAAGATATCTTTCTTCGGTGGTTGATTTGGCCTCTTGGCTTATCCAGTTAATTCCTGGCAGGTTAAAATCTCCCAAGAGTATACAGCTATTTGCTGCTAGTAGTGCGTTTAAACTGTCTAAGAGAGTGTCATCCTCAGAAATCGTATATGAGGGGGGCCTGTATACTACACAGATATCTATTTTGTTCCATGCAGGGGCATAAGTTTAACCCAAAGCAGTTCTAGATCCTGCCAGTGTGATGTATCAATTTGTTTGGAAGTTATCTCATCAGATACATAAAGGGCTACCCCTCCACCTATAGCCCCCACCCTGTCCTTGGAATATAATGTATACCCCAGGATCTGTCTAACCCATGAATCATTTTTCCACCATGTTTCTGTAACTGCACAGATGTGGATACTGTCCTTTGATAAAATTTATTTAAGCTGTTCAATTTTGTGGGTGAGACTTCTAGCATTTAGTGACAAACAGTTCCATTGGGAGGTGTTTTGGGGCACAGTGGGTAATGCTATGGTGGTGAGACCTCCAGCTAAAGATAATATTTCTCCCCCATCCCCTCCATATGTAGTTTAAATGCCTCCCCAGCTCTTGCCTCAGTTTGTGCCATAATTCTTTTACCCTTTTTATTTGTGTGCAGCCCATCCATTGCAAAAAATCACTATCTTGAAATTGGTTCTAATGTTGTATAAAAGTGTGACCCTCCCTAAAGCACCATCTTTTGAGCCACCCATTAATTGTTGTATATCTCTTGTTCTAGTTGCTGACGCTTGAAGGACAGGGAGTATTTCTGAAATTAAAATGTCACACCCTCTAGCCTTTAGTGCATCCCCCACCAGCTCGAAGTCTCTCTGGATGTCTACTTGATTTCTTTTTCCAATGTCATTGACTCCTACATGCAATAAGGTAATTGGCCTCTCAGTGTTTGACAACAGACCTGGAAGAAGATTTTTAACGACACCAATCTCTGCCCCTTGTAAAACACTTACTGTAGTGTTTTCATTTCTATTTTTACACAAAATTTGGTCTGTGTATCGAAGTATTGCATCTCCAACTACTAAAACATCTCTTACACCTGACTAGGTTACATTTTTCATCCCCCTATGTTTTGCTTGCCCACCACGTTCTTTGATCTCCATGTTAGTGCTTGGTGACATTGGGTGAATTTCACTTTCTGAGTTTGGTAAATCACTATCATCCTTGACAAGGGCTTGGTACTTATTCTGTGTACATATATTCCCTGAGCCTCCAATGTTCCACCTACCCTTCTCGATAGTTTTTTGTATAGTGCACCATGCCTCTGTGTCCTTCACTCTGAATAATTCCTCACTCTGGCCTATGACTACATAATTTTGTGTTCTAATTTTCCCCTGGTGTAAAGGTGCAGTTTCATGCCCCGAATTTCTTGAAGCTATATCGATAAACTTCTCCAGTGTGTTTATATCCTTTTGGATCTGAATCCTATGTTGCAACATAGCAATTTCCTCCCTTAACACATCAATTAACACACATTTATTGCAGACAAACTTGTCTTGCTGCTCCCCACCTGTGATCATAGTACATGTAGTACATTATTTCATTTTATGTCTGGAGCCCTGGTCTTTCATGATATCCATATTTACCAAGTTGCACAGTATCTCTATGCTAAAAATACACACACTGCCACACTGTTTACACCACTCAGGCATAGTTATTCAAGGACGCTGCAGTGGTCTGCTGCCACCCCCTCTACCAGCATTTCAGACACCTAGCAGAGTGGCATGGACTGGCAAACTGCCAAGTTAAAGCAATCTGGCAGAAGAGGGTGGCATAGACAGCGCGCAGAAGGACAGACAACTGGTGTGGCTCCCAGGAAGCATAGTAGAGAATCATGACTGTCAGCCACAATCTACGATTCAAATAGAGAGCCAGCATCAAAAAGAGCAGGCACCCCGGTGGCATCACCCTCTAAGGCACCCCTGCCTGTTACACCAGAGAATGGACCAAAGAATAATTTCCTTGCTGGATATTCTGAAGGCAAGTGCTCCTGGGCCAAAAGGGCTGCTGAGACTAACACTGATGGTGGATCCAGACCATCAATGTGATGGAGGGAGATCTAGGAATGCCCCTAGTTTAGTACTGGGAGGTGTTCTCTTGGCCCCCTCTGTTTGGGTCAAGGAT
Source organism: Neoceratodus forsteri (assembly GCA_016271365.2). Taxonomy (NCBI): domain Eukaryota; kingdom Metazoa; phylum Chordata; order Ceratodontiformes; family Ceratodontidae; genus Neoceratodus; species Neoceratodus forsteri. The sequence goes on along the minus strand of CM057450.1, from coordinate 1,501,044,900 downwards.
CTGGGCATGGTCCTTGATGACAGCTTGACACTTGAGGCACAGGTGTCAGCCATCATCAAAAGTGGTCCTGATACCAACTGTGGACCTGACCACCCTGGTGCATGCCTTTGTCATGTCCAGACTGGACTACTGCAATGCCCTGTACCTGGGGCTATCTGGAGGCAACCTCTGCCATCTGCAGCTGGTGCAGAATGCAGCAGCTAAGCTGTTGACTGGTGCTTTAAAACTGACCATATTACGCCTGTCCTCCGTGAACTGCATTGGCTGCCAGTAAGGTGGAAGATTGCCTTCAAAGTCAGATTACTGACCTATAAAGCCCTGCACGGGAGGGGGAGGAACAGACTATCTGCAAGACCTCCTGGTTCCTCATTGCCTGTCTTGAGCTCTCCGTTCCTCCAAAGGTTGCCTCCTTGTGGTTCCCAGAGCTAGGTTGCGGCATTCTGCAGACTATGCCTTCTCAGTTGCCGCACCAACTCTGTGGAACTCATTGCCAAGACATCTAAGGGAGGCACCCTCTGTGGAAACCTTTAAAAAAAGGGCTGAAAACATTTTTATTTAATCAAGCGTATGATCTATATAATTTGCCATGAGCTGAAGGTCATAAAATGAACTGACTGTTGTTTTTATTATTGACTTATTTTAGTTAATGATAGAATGATTTTATAGTGAACTCAGCATTATGAATTGAGAATGTGTATGGATTGTTTTTAAATATTGTTGAGCACTCTGAGCCTCTGGGAAGTGGTGCTGTATAAATAAAGTTTCTATCTATCTTCTATCTACGAGTTATGCTGCTGCTGGTCAAATGTGGAGCGGTGACTCCTCAAGAAATGGTTGATTACAGATGGGGTAAAAGAGGACTATTTTGGGACCTTCTGTTTCTTCAAATAACCCCATCATAGGGGTTATATAAATTACATCTGTGATTGCTCTTTATATTTTACTACTTGCAGCATTTTGTTAAACAAGTTTACATTGTGGTTGCTCACGACTTTGTTCGGGGTTAGAGGATTTATGTGAAGGACTTATTCTGGTTGCTGACCATCTGGGGTGAGGGATAGCTCAGATGGGTCTGTGGCAGCTGATGTCGATGGGGGAGATGGAGACCTATGAGCAGTGTGGAGTGTCAGGTAGTGATAGCTCACCACCTCCCACTCCTGTCCTGTCAATTCTGGTACTCGAAGGCTGGATGCGTGTAGCTGGTATGCACTGCACTTATCCCCCTTAGGTGTTTAACTTTAGAGCTGAGTGGTAACGGGAGGGGGGCCCACTTCCCCTGGAGAGAGGGGTCCTCCACAATATGTATGGCAAGCCTGAACAGGCTCCTGTACTCGGTGGTTAGCATGCCATGATACAGGGCTGCTACAGAGTGGCTCTCCCTGTGCTGAAGGGGTGCCCACATGTTGCACAGGTTATTGCATGGTGCTGTGGATTAATTAGCTAGGGGGCTATATTTGATCATGGGCTACAATCGTGTGCTCGTGCCGGTGGATACACCTGCCAAACACCAAGCATTGGCTAATTGGGGGTGCTACATCACTAGTGGCATTCCTTACTTAGAGCTGCCCTCAGAGGAGAAGATTTGACCTACCGAATGAAAGTATCCCCCCTTGCTGGCAAATCTAAATAATCATGCAGGTAATCTCACATAATGATAGTTGCCCTCTCCACATTAATGACTACATGCCAGACACAGCCGTTGCTACGGGGGTGCTCACTCACACCCTAAAAAGCTGCTCACACACTCAAGCAGGCAAGCTGCATAACAGTGAGTATGTGACTGAATACACATAGAACTGAGGTGCTGTACCTGGGTCCACCCCCTGCACTCACAAGATGTCTCCCGGTACCCCCCCACTCACCCTCCCACTCCTTCAGTCACTTCCAAGACTGCCACTTGCACTGTGGTCCTAACCCAAAGTACCTCCCAGATTACTGAATATATACTTTACAGGTACTGGCAGTAGTTTTGATGATGGTCAACTGTGACAGTCTAGGCAATAGCAACAGTAATAATATAAAACAATATATCGATGGTGGTCTCACCAAAATATTAGAATTGAGTAGGCTTTGTTACATCTTGATGTTCCACAGATCACCTACCGATTGGAGGTGAGCTCACAGGAGGGGGAGGAGGAGGAGAAGATGATGACCTAGCTCATTTGCCCACAGTCAAGCACCAGCTCCACCTTGTGCAGGAGCCCTGGGGTAAGCTTGCCCTGAATATGGCCCCACCCCCTCTCACTTATATTCCACCCCCTTCATGTCATGCCTCATTATGCCCTTCTTTCACACCTGCACCCCCCCTTTCACCCATGTGGTTGCTGCCACTTGAATATCTGTAGCTGGATGGCACACTGGCAATCTCAGTGAATAGATGGTATGCAGCAAGACTGGCCATTTCAGGGGTCTCCACCCCTGCATGGGTTAGGGTCATGCCACCCACACAAGGAAAGAGTCTTCAGTTGTTTCTTGGTTTTTGGTCCAAAGGTTCACTACTCTTTAAATAATTGTTCTCAAGTTGTTACCTTCTGTATGGTATATTTGCTGTTTATTGCTTTGTTTAATGCATTCTTTCAAGTCACAGAAGGGCCAGTAATTAGGAATGCTTTAGTATATGGTCGAATACTGAGCACAGACTGCATGGGTAGGAGTAACTGGAGTAGCCTAAGCAGATATGTGTCTCCTCAATTTTCTTATTTTACAACCACCGAGTGCTACTTGAGCTTGGCAGGGAGTCAGGGCCAGAATTGGATATTACACCCTTTAATGCACAATTTATTTTTCCTCAACTATTGCTATGGCTGCAGGCCCATTAAGTGGGAGTCCTGGAATGTCAAAGGTCTCCACTACCAGATAAGTGGAGGAACATTTTTGATTATCTCCACAGAGAGGGTGCTGGCATAGTCTTCCTACAGGAGACATACCTCACCCAGACAGAGACCAATAAACTTAAAATGGGCTGGGTCAAACAGGTCTACGGCACCTCATACAATACAAAAAGTGGGGGTGTTGTGATACTAATATATAAGAATGTTATCTTTCAAGCCACAACAACTGTTAGGGACCCTGACGGTAGGTATGTTATGGTCCCGGGTATCCCAGATAATCAGGAGGTGACTACGAGTAACATGTATGTCTGTAACTCTACTGAGCCTGATTTCTTCAACAACTTGTTACAGACTCTGCTAACCCAGTGCAAAGGTTCTCTTGTTTTGGGTAGGGATGTGAATGTCACTCTCAATGATTTCTTAGACAGGAGTACAGCACTGACAGGTTTAAGATCACTAGCTTCACATGCACTTAGTGATTTAGCAGATGACCTTGGACTGATGGATTTCTGATGCATGGTGCACCCTTGTGGCAGGGACTACACCTTCTTTTGCAATCCACATCACACCTACTCCCGCATTGAATTGTGGCTGATACCACACCATTGGGTTCCAGAGGTCTTTCAAGACTCTATTTGTGCTATTATTATATCAGCTCATGCCCTGATATCCTTTACCTGGCTCTCTGTGGCATCATACATGTCCCCTGCAAAGCAATGGAGATTTAATACCTCCCTACTGCGGGATTCTGTATTTTGCACGGTACTCCAGAAGGAGTTTACAGCCTTTCTGGAGACTAATTGCCTTGGTGACACCTCTTCTTTGATAATACAGGAAGCACTCAAGGCCTATATTAGAGGACAGTGAATCAGCTATCCCTCATATCAAAAGGAAGAAAGCAAAGGATCCAGAAAAGCAGCTTTCAGCTCTCCAAGAATTAGAGGAGAAATACAGGAACACTTCATGTAACTCTCCTGAACTATTGGCTAAGATCATGGGCACATGATACAAAATCAATATGCCCTTACACCAACAGGCTGAGTTTACCCTTTTTCAGGCTCCACCAAACTTTTTGAGAGTCCGGGGAATGATTTGGGAAGTTCCTTGCCTATCAACTCCAAAAGCGACAAGAAAAATCCAAAATTCCAGGGTTCAAGGATGCATCTGGAGAGGTCCGTGCAAAAGTGGGAGTCGTTAGCATAGCCTTCCAGAAATATTATGAGACCCTCTATAGCCAAGAAATGAATCCAGCTCAAGAAGAACTGAATTCCTTCACATACACTGGGCTTGCCTAAAATCACCCCAGAGGTCCGTGAGCAGTTGAATAAACCCTTTACTTTGAATGAACTAGATGAGACAATTCATTCAATGCCTCCTGGTAAAGCCCCAGGGAATGATGGCCTCCAGGCAGAATTCCTTAGACACTGCAAGCAAGTCTTCCAACCCCCCTTTATGGCTGCCCTTAATGAGGCCACTCAGACAGGGTCTCTATCTGACTCCATATGCATGGCTATACTCTCTCTCATTCCTAAAGCAGGGAAAGACCCCCTTCAATGTGGCAGTTATCAGCCAGTTTCATTGATCATGGAGGACTGTAAGGCATATGCCAAGATAATAGCCACTAGGCTATGAGGAATCATCTCGGACTCGATTAATGGAGACAAGGTTGGATTTGTCCCTCTGAGGCACATCATAGACAGCCCAAGGTGTTTCCTTTATCTGATGTGGCAGGCGTCTCATTTCCATCCCTTAACAGTACTCCTCTCTCTCAATACCGAAAAGGCATTTAACAGAGAGGAGTGGCCGTACTTGTCCCATGTATTGCAGAAATTTGGCTTTGAGGAGACACTTGTCAAGTTTATATGCATCCTTTATAATGGGGCATCAGCCTCAGTGCTCACTAACTCAGTGCCTTTGCCACCATTTATGTTGTGGTGAGGGACAAGGCAGGGCTGCCCCCTCTCCCCTCTCCTGCTTGTGTTTGCCTTAGAATCCCTATTGCAGGCCATCAGGAATCACCCACATATCCATGGCATACAGATGGGAGAGGAGCATAAAACCTTGACCTCCATGGATGACATTCTGCTGACACTTACAAAACTAAGTAGAAACATACAAATTGTCAGCAGATAAGGACCACTAGGCCCATCTTGTCTGCCCATTGGCCCTATATATATGTATGCATCCACTCATCCTAAGTGGTCAATGGCTTTTCATCACTCCCTAGAAGAGTCTGTCCCATCTGTACTCTCCCTTCTGCAGTGGTTTGGCTCTCTGTCTAGTTACAAGGCTAATGTGGCCAAATCATTGATTCTGCCACAGAGACTGGAGACTAGAGAAGTACCGGGCTTCCCATGGAGACTTCAAGAGGCACAAGGCTCTGTGAAATACCTTGGGATAAATTTCACCTAGGACCTCAAAACGCAGGGCGGACTTAACCTTCCCCCCATACTGTTCACCCTAAGGATCTAGCCAGATGGAGCTGCCTTCCTCTGTCACATTGGGGCAGAGGTCAGGCATTTAAAATGATGACAGCTGCCAAGATTCAGTATATTCTCGATAATCTCCTTTTAAAGCTATGGCCCAAACTGATTCAGCAAAAACATCAGAAGATGCTATCCTTCTTGTGGGGAAAGGTCCGAGGTGGATCAGTCACAAGAAACAAGCCCTACCCCTAGAAAAAGGGGGTTTAAGCCTCCCAGATTTTGAGCTGAGGCATGCAGCACATGTTTTACTACAGCTGTCACAGACTTTCCACACTACATTGCATACAATGTTACCCAAGTGGGCTCAATGTAAAGCTCACTTACTATGTGGAGACCTACAGAGTGCAGTTATGTTTGATGGAGTTCCACCTGGCCTACAGTACGTACTCATCCCACTGTTGGGTTTATAGCACAAGTCTGGTCCAGAGTAGCTAAATGCATAGGTTAGCACCTGGGAAGCTCATCCACTCTACCCCTCTGGAGGACCCCCCTCTGCCCAATTGGTGGCTCCTCAGTGCATTGGCAGGCATGGTCCTCCTGGAGCATCCAGCAGCTATCTCATTTAATAGATGCTAAAACGAGGTGCCTGAAGTCTTTTGGGTAGCTTCAACTTGAATTTGGACTACAGAAGCACAGGCACTGGCAGTATTGTCAGCTTCTATCTCCATTAACCCCTCTCCTTGGGCCCAAATTCCAACTTAGCAACATGAATGTGCTTGACACACTCATGGTTGCAGAGGATGGTAAAACCCCAAAGGCCAGCCGCATCTATAGATAGCTCTGCATGCTGGACATAGCTGCCATGGAAAAGCTCCAGGCAAAATTGGGTGAAGAGCTGAGTGCTAACCTGTAGCAGAATGAGTAAGACGCTTGCTAGAAGGGCTTAAAGACTGCACTGAGAGACACCATAGCCATTTCACCCAATTCAAAATCCTGCATAGGTGATACAGAACCCCACCAAACTCCACAAATGGGGGCTAATATAGTCAGATGCCTGCTGGAGATGTTCCTCCTCAAGAGGAGATAGTTCCCACATATTGTGGTCTTGCCTGAAGTGCCAAATGTTTTGGTCTGAAGTCCAGCATGCCTGCAGGACCACAGTGGGTACAGGTCTAACCCCCTACATCCACTTTAGTCATGCCAGGCATCCCACATGTAGGGGAGATAGGCTAGCAGATTCCAGGTGTGAGACATTGGCTCTAAGGGACACTGGTCACAAGAAAGACAATTATACTTATGCACTGGAGGGATGTTACCCCCAGCACTGTCAGAGTGGCTCCTGGAACTGGGCAAGGTAGCTTGTTATGAGAAAGTTCTTTATTCTGCCAATCACCATCTTGATCTCTATGATCAAATTTGGGGCTTATATTTGGCTTTGTCCTACTGTGCAGTCCCAGACGGCTGTTATATGTTTCCCAAGGCTCACACTAGAGACCTTTGAACATTCTGGGCATCACATGGCTAATAGTTACAGTCTCCCCAAACCCCCCATAGTGATCCTATTTTTTGGCCTCTTCCCACCCTCCCATGTGAAGTGCTCTTATTCATATTACAGGATTATTGCATTAGATAGTCAAGCTCCACTAGTTTAAGTACTGTAACTGTTAGTTGGAGTTCATACTACAGTATTATTTGTTTGCTCAGTCATGTCTTCTCTCTTAGGGAAAGGGAAAGGAGAAATTGTTTAACCAGGAAAGACACTCTAAGCCAGAACTTGCTTCCAGGTGTGACCTGGGAGCACAAGAAAATTAAGTGACTTGCTCAGGTCACACATGCAAGTGAGGACTAATGGGATTCAAACCCAGGTCTCCAAGTGTACAGCTCAGTGCCCTTAACCACTACGCTATACTGCCTCCTTTTAGACTAAATGTCTCAGTTGTTATGAACTATTTTACCATATTCAGGCCACACTTAGGGTTGTATCTCCAAGGGGTTTAACCCCGGCCAGGATTTATGCTCATTACTAATGGTGGTCATTGTTATGTTGTTTTTCTTGAAATGTAATAAAATTTAAATGATAAAATAAACACTTTTAACCACCAGGTGGTGGAATTTGAGCACTGCGGCCATTTAAATGCAGATCACAACCCTTAGACAATCCTCCACATTGCTTAAAATAACTTTTGTACTGTGGAGGCTCTGAGTGGCTCTCCACTATCCCACAGTACCCATTTCAAGGCAACAAGGAGTTTCTAGATGGTAGCTAGGGACTGGGCTTCTCTCCACCGTCCCAGAATGCACTGTTTCAGGGCAGCAGTGCATTCTACCAAGCAGGATAGCATGGTAGTTTAAAAGTTCTAAAAACACAAACACGTATACAAGGATAAAAGGCCACAGGACTGTGCTCCAGATAGTCCCCTATCTATGGAAGTGCAAGTAGAGTTAGTGTTGAGTGGAGGTCTCCATGTTAAACCCCAATCTTTGCACCTTAATGATGTTGGTGATGTTTTATGAAATTGCCCAAAATTTGTATGTATTGTCCGGATAGCAAGTTCTTGAGATGTGGGACGTTTTGTGATGGGCACTTATTCAGATTCTTAGATTTGGATGTGTCACAAATACAGAAAAAGCATCACTTTGGCACTTTTTCCCCCCAACTGCCTAGACAATATGGAATTTTGTTCCAAAACATTCAGGGCTGAAGGGACTTGTGCCAAGGGTGCCTTTTGGAAGCTTCATGAAAACATATTTGGCCATTATACAAAATTTTAGTCCCAACTTTTAAATATACTATATACATGACCCTGCCTCATGAACAAGGATGGTTGGAAAGAATTTTCAAGTACAGGTCAAAAGGTGATTTTGCAGTCGCTCTGCAAAAAAAACACCTTTTGGGTGGGATTTAACACATTCCAGTGACCATGTTCATGATGTAAGGTCAAAATAATTTTCATGTCACACATTTAAGTGTGACACCAAAGTGTGACAATAAAATGTGTTTTTTTTATAGCATCTCTAGTTCTCCTCCTGTGGAGCAGATCCCTCACGATCTCCATCCACCGACACCCTCACCCTCTAGGCCAAGAGCAGGACGTGCAATGGTGTTCAGGCACAACGTGCTGATGCCCGCTTCGCTCTCCCCATTCTGCTGCTTGCTGCTGCATTGCCGGTCCTCAGCTGTAGCTACAGTGTGCTGCAGTGCCCCAGCCCTCCACAGAGGAGGAAGGAGAGCAGTCATGGGATGATCGATCTTTCCTCTCCCCTGCCAGCCCCTGGCGGCCTGAGTCCGTTCCCAAACCCAGGTCACTGGTGTGGTGCGAAGTGTGACATCCAGCGTCTCAACCCTCAGTGCCACCAGGCCAGTGACAATAACACTTATGACACTAAAATATTCCATGTGCACCAAAAATGGAATTATTGGGTCGCACTTAAATGTGCAACCCAAGAATTCCATTTTTGCTGTGCATGAAAAATTCTTATGTCACACTTACACGAGCAACACAAGAATTCCATTTTTGTGTTGCAAGACACATTTTTTGAGTCATGATAGCCACCATCTTGTTTTTTTACTGGCTTAATTTTTTTTAAGATACATAAAATTGAATTTTGTGAAAACAAACATATGACTCTTGCTAAATAGGACCCATCAAGCAAATTCTGTTGTCTTTTTTTTCCCCAAAAATGATTCAGAAATACCTTTTGGGGATACTGGCTGTCATTCTACTGAAATGCCCCATTTATGTGTTGTGAGCCACAAGTTTTACTGTCTCACATTTAAGTGTGATGCTGAAATTTGCAACACTACAATTTTAGTGTTGCAAATGTTAGTGACACACGTAGTTGCAATGAAATGTGCAACACAAAAATTCCACGTTTGTGTCTCACATACTTTTACTTTTAACTTGCCCATTTTAAAACTTTTTAGTCTCAGATTTTGAACATACTGTAATGTTATTCCTGTATCTCTCTATGTATGATGTGGAATCTTTGTAAATGAGTCTTTGACACAAAGGTCTTTCTGAATATCCCAATAAATAAATAAATAAATAAATACTGTTTACATGACCCTACCCCATGAACAAAGATGGTGGGAATTTTTACGTACTGGTCCAAAGGTGATTTTGCACTCACTCTGTGAAACCATTTTTCAGGTGGGATTTAACACATTCTACCAACCTAGTTCATGACATGGGGTCAAAATGTCAAACAAAAAATTATGAAGAAACGTTATGTGGAGGGTTGTCTTTTGGCCCAGCGGGTGGTGCATTATGATCCTGTGCTGGTGGGCTGAGTTCAGGTGCACACTCAGTGAGCCAGCTGGATGGGCTGAGGCTTGGAGATAGCACTGCCATGTGGCACCACCCCCAGCTTGGGGAAGGATGGTACAATGTTGATAGCATGGGCAACAAGTATACATATAGTAAAGAGATGTCTTCTTTTGGCATAGGAGTCAGAGGGCCCTGAACCTCTGCACCAATAGTGAAAGAAAGCTTCCACAGCCATATGGAATCTTGGCCTTACACATCTGCATCTGTAGCCACATGGATGCACAAGGCCCAGGAAGCCCTGCACTTCTACAGCCTCCCCAGACAGACCCACAAATTATTTGGATCCATAGCCACATGAAAGTGCAGGTCCCTCAGTGCAGGGCCTAGGGAGCCCTGTGCATCTGCATCTGTTCACAAAAATGAGGATACAATTCCACTATCTCAAAAAGAAAGTAAATTCATTGCAAAAAACTACATTAATGCACCAGTTTGAGTTCAACTTAATGCCACAAAAGTAGGTCAATGTGACATTAGGGTTTCCAACCTTAACTCTCCACCCCCAGCAGCCAAAGAGCAAAACCACACAAGAAACCACAGAAAGTCATCATCAGGTAACACAAACAACATACAACTGTTTCCAGATGACACAGATGCAGTAGCACTGATGTGTTAACTTCATGAATTTATATCTGTGACTACATAAGTGCAGTCCCTGCAGGGGCCTGAGCTTCTTCAGCCAGAAGAGTTTGTGAACGGTATGTCTTACAGTGTGTATGAGTTCATGTGGTTGCAAAAGTGCTGTCTCCACAGGGGCCTGCGCTTCTGCAGATAGAAGTGGGGTTGCATTTTGGGTATCATGGATTTCTATATGCAGTAGCAAAAGTGCAGGCCCCACAGGGGCTTGTGCTTCTGTAGACAGAAGTTGGGGTCTATGTCTTACACCTGTGACTTCAGAAGTACAGGCCACTCAGGGACTTGCACTTCTGCAGACAGAAGTAGTACTGCAGTTTGGGTATCATGGGTTTCTATATGCAGCAGCAGAACTACAGGTACCAGATGGGCTTGTGCTTCTTCAAAAAGAAGTTGGTCTCTATGTCTTACATCTGTGGCTGCAGAAGTAGTTATGCAGTTTGGGTATCATGGATTTTTATCTGTGGCTACATAGGAGCCTGCGCTTCTGCAGCCAGAAGTCGGTGTGTATGCCTTATAGTTTGCAAGAGTACCTGTGGCTACAGAAGTGCTGACTCAATATGTTTTGATGTTATTCTCCATGTTGATTTGGCACTTAATTTTTTTTACCATCAGTTTGTCCCAATTCAAGACAAATTTTTTACTAAGCATCCATTGAAAGTACATAGTTGTTTTTTTTATGTTTTTTTTTTTATTTTAGTCTTTGGTAACTGGGTAAGACCCACTAGGCACAAGTGCTTGTTTTCAGGGGTGACCTGGGAGCACTGGGCGTTTAAGTGACTTGCTCAGAGTCACACAGTATGCAAGTGGGGGTTGTGAGAATCAAACTCAGGTCTGGTCTGCTGGATGTATCAAGCTCATTCACACCTCGTTCCTCTAACCTCTAGGCTATACTGCCAGCCCATAGTACATAGTATTACTAACAAATGGTTTTCTGTTGGTATGAAACAGTGGAAATTGGCATGGGCTGCTTATAAGACCTGTCATGATAACTTGTTGTTAAAGTATCATAGCATAAGAAATCAATCTGATTAAATCTTCTAAGAGGGAATTCTAGAAAAAACAATTTGAAACAAATTGGTCTGATGGGTGTCATTTTGGGGAGAGTGTTAATTCACTAATAAATTCTAAATCAAAATATCCCATTGAAACTTTGATTAATAATGGTAGGGAGATCAATCCCCTTGAAATTACAAATTCTCTGAACACCAACATTTCTGATTTTTCAGGTTATAATCTAAACTCATTTCAAGGTAGTTCTGTTGACTCTGGGTTTGATCCTACTACTAATGACTTTAAAAAAGTGTCTGAAAGTGAAGTTCTCAAGTTAGTTTCTTCAATCCCTGATAAGGAGTGTGATTGTGGGGAAGGTTTGAAGGGCTATTTCTTAAGATTAGTGGCTTCTTATATTGTCTCTTCTTTTTGTTCTGTGTTTAATTTGTCCTTAACTTTTCAACAATTTCCTGCTGGATGGTAATGAGCTAAGGTTTCTAAGAAGCCACATGCTGTTCTGGTTGAAGATTTCAGATATCTCGGTTTTAAATTCTATTAGTAAGTTATTAGAGAAACTGTTTCAGAACACATAAATTGCTATTTGGAAAAGTATAATGTTATTTTTCCCAGTAGCATTGATTTTGAAAGGTCAGTAGCACAGCAAATACCTTTGGCTGGTTCACAAACATGGTTCTTAATGGTTTGATGCTGGTTCTATGGCTGGGGCCGTGTTCATGGATCTGACAAAGGCATTTGATCTTACTGATTATAATCTGCTCTGTATTAAATGTAGGTCATTGGGCTTTTCTACTAATGTTACTTGGTTGGAAGACTATTTAACTAATCAAACTCAGTTTGGTGGAGTTGGGCCTGTTTTTTCTGATATGTGTAAAATGGGAAGAGGAAGTACCTCAAGTGTCCATTTTGTGCCTCTTGATGTTTTCATAATTTGTCAACTTGCTTCCTTTCATCTGTAAATCTAGTAATTAATTTCTTTATGCAGATGATCTGATTATGTTTTGACAGCTAGCACTTTGGCAGAGATATCCAGGGATACTGAGTTGGACTTCTCCTCAGTATGCACTTGGTTTTCCAGCAGTTCTTTGATTCTACATTTGAAAAAAATATCCATGTTATTTGGTACTGTGAACATGCTGAGTGGGCACCCATCACTGAGACTCCTGTATAACTCTGATAACAATATTGAGCAAGTGTTTCAGTTACCTAGTTGGGTAATCTTTTGGATCCTGGGTTAACTTTTCTGAACATGTCAAATTGTCCAGTCATAATAGTAATCAAAAACTGAGGGTCAGTTTTACTTCATAAACTAAAAATGTTTGTTTTTTTTTTACTCATAAAGCTATTGCTGTTGGCATGCTGTCTCCTCACTTTGATTATGTTTCCAGTTGATTTTTTAAGCTGGGGGTTAAACTAGTCTTTGAGTTGCATACAATAATATCAGTTGTTTTGTTTTGCTTGCCTCCTATCGAATTCACCGATGTTCTTTATATTTGCAGTGGGTTGGTTAGCTACGTACAAACATATGAAGAAGCCAGCAGAATTAGGCCTTTTGGTCTATCTAGTCTGCTCATTGTGCAGGGTTCTCCACTCAGGCTGGTGTCCCTGCCCCCTCTCCCCTACCATTCCACCCCTTTCCTCCCCCCTTCCATGACTTTTACTTTCCCCTGATATCTATCCCAGCCTCTCTTGAAGCTGCCCACCATCCTCAATGAGATCACCTCTTCTGGCAGTGCGTTCCATTTGCTCACCACCCTTTATGTGAAGAATTGTCTTCTAACCTTGCTCTTACACATCCCCCCCTAAAACTTTAGGCTGTGTCCCCTGGTGGTTTTGCTGATGCTTAGCTTGAAGAGACCCTCCCTGTTCACCATACTGATCCCTTTCAAGCACTTGAGGGTCTCAATCATGTCTCCCCTCTCTCTCCTGTCCTCTAGGGAGTACATGTTTAGAGCCCTCAGTACATTATGGCAGGACAATAACGCTGGTCCTATTTTATCAGATCTGGTTCCTCCAGGTTACTCCATGACTCATCACCCTCATATTGGGCATGGGGGGGGGTGGCTGTCTTCTCAGGACTGTATACAAATTGTGTCAGGTTCCCCCTGGAGGGGCTTTTACTTGTTTGGGAATCATGGATTGTAGATTATTGTTAGTTTACCACCCACCAGGTGTGGATGGCAATTTTCTTGGGGAATTCTCTGAGTTGGTGTTGTTTCTGGTCTTGGAGTCCCAAATATTTATTATACTGGGGGACCTCAATGCCTGGATGGACTCCTCCTTAACTGCATTTGCTGGAGACTTCCTCAGTTTAATGGAATTGATGGACTTCTGTCAAAATGTAAGGACCCACACACATGGCTGGCTACACTCTTGATCTGATATTTACTGCTGGTATGAGGATCTCTAAAATATTTGCTGAACCAGTTATTTGGTCTGACCATTCTATTTTGCACTTCCAGATGATGACTGAAGTAATTACTACTCCCCCCCACTGAAATGATCCACTGTTGTAGTTGGAGGAGTATTGAACCAGATACTTTTTGGGCTCATGTGGACATTTCAAGGATATTGGCTGCCCCTCCAGGGGGTGCAGTGCAGCAGTTGAGATTTCTACTGTAGCCATCCTTGCTACAGCTGACTCCCTAGTGGCAGTCCACCTCCATCAATATCCTGGAAGTCACAGCTCTCCTTGGTATAATGATGAGCTGAGGGGACTGAAAAGATGTAGACAGAGGCTTGAGAGTCGGTGGAAGAGATCTGGCCTACTTTAGGACAGACTTGTCCTGATGTCTCATTATCAGAGTTATCTGGAAGCAATGACTTGTGTGAGGAAACAAGTTTATTCCTCACTCATTGCAGCTGGGAAAAGCAGACCCACGGCTCTCTTCAGACTGGTAGATAATATTCTAAATCCAGACTGTCTTGGCCCTAGGCTAGAGCCAAGTTTAGTGGAGAGATGTGAGTACTTTTCTGACATTTTTGCAGCCAAGATTGAGGAGATAAGGTGAAATATCTCCTCCACTGGTGCTGGTCACCAGGGCAGTAATAAAGGAGCTGATCTAACTAAAACTCAGGTGTTGAGCACGGACTTTCAGCCAGCTGATTATGTAGAGGTCTGCCAGGTGCTGTTGGTGATGCATCATTTCACTTGCATCTTAGACCCTGCCCCCTTCTGTTTGGTTAAGGCAGGCTGACAGATGCTAGTGCCTGTGTTTGTAGAGACTGTGAACTCTCCCTTGAAAGAGGGTGTCTTCCCTGACCTCCTTAAAGGGGCCATTGTGAAGCCCCTCCTCAAGAAGTCAAATTTAGATCCAGACAATCTCACAAACTAAAGGCCTATCTTTAACCTTCCTTGTATAGGGAGGGTTATAGAGAAGGTGGTGGCAATTTGTCTGATGGAACACATGGAGAAATTCAACTTCTACAAGCTTTTCCAATCTGGTTTCCATTCTCATCACAGCATGGAGATACCCTTGGTCTGGATCATGAATGATCTGCTCTTGGCAAAAGATTGAGGAGAGCTATCTGTTCTGGTTCTCCTTGACCTGTCATCAGCATTTGATACTGTGGAAAACAGGGAGTTAGTTGAGCATCTGAGGTGTATCTGTGTATTGTATGGCACAGTCTGACACTGGTTCAGATATTTCCTGGAAAATCATCACCAGATTGAAGTGCTCTGCAATTATCAGTCTGCCCCATGTACGGTCATATGTGGCATCCCTCAGGGCTCTATACTCTCCCAATTGTTATTCACAGTGTATATGCTTCTACTGGGAAAAGTGATCCAAAGGTATGGCTTAAGTTTCCACTGCTATGCAGTTGACACTCAGCTTTACCTTTCATTTAGACCCAGTCGGGGGGTCCAATATGTGTGGTTGAAAGGCCATCATGGAGATCAAGCAATGAATTAGTGTGAGCTGGCTAAGACCCAATCCCAGCAAAACTGAGTTGCTTCTGGTGGGCTGAGACCGCTTGGTGTCTACAGTAAAGAAAAATCTTGTTCTCCCTGTATGTGATGGAGAGATACTGCAGATTAAAGAGAAAGTTCATAATCTGGGAGTCATCTTTGACAGTCAGCAGAACCTTATATCTCTGATTACCACTGTCATTAGAAGTGAATTTTACCACCTAAAAAAAATGTAGCCAGATGTTGCCCTTTCCTTGACCATGGCTATCTGTGCACACAAGTGTGAGCTTTTGCTACCTCATGATTTGACTACTACAGTTCAGTCTGTTATGGTCTCCCAGCTATTCAGCTTTGCTGTCTGCAGTTACTGCAGAATTCGGCAACCACGCCATTAACTTGTACTTTGAGATTCAACCATATTACTCCTCATCTATGAGAACTGCACTGGCTGCTGATCAGATGGCATTCTGGATTTAAAATTCTGTTGCTGATGTATATTCCATAAATGGACTGGGCCTCTGCATTCATAAATTACCGGCAACCTCTCAAGAGGATTCCCAGGGCACCAGAGTTCTTCACTCGGATACCCTGGGGCTTTTGGTAGCTGCAGTTGTAAGATTAAAATCTGCTGGGGACCAGGCATTTTTGGTAGTTGCACCAAGACTCTGGAATATGTCCCAAAATTCATCCTCACTGCCCCCTTTTTCGAAAGTTTTAAAGAGGACCTTCCCCAGTTGTTTTAACAGACATGCATAAGATTCCCCTTCCTGCATTGATTCATGTTTTGTATTTCCCTAATGTTCTCTGCAATTAGTTTTTGCATTCTTAGCTGCTAAAAACTGTGTCATGCACCAAAGCTTCTATACTAAGCTTGATGTTGCTGCAGACCCTGGGCTGTATTGGTGACATCACTGTATGGAGAAGGAGTGAATCACATTGTGCTGTACAATGACGATGCGGTGGTTTCACTTCCATAGCTCTGTGTACATACTATGTTCAGCATTGTTCTCCCTTCCCCAAGACACCCCGTTATCAATGCAACATGCCAACTCCAGTGGTTAATGAATGCCTTGTATCTCATTTTATAAAATGAATTTATTTTGTGCCTCAGTAGCAAAGCACAGTGAATTAGAGATAGTTGTTGTAAACTGAGACAGCTCGCTGTCAGTTTTTTCATCTGTGTTTAATGGCTTTGTAATCTGTAGTAAGTAATGCCTCCCTGTATACCTAATAGCATTTTGTCACTGAAATGTTGGATACAGACACAACATGTGGGGAAATGAGAGGCACTGGTCTTACTAATGTGGGACAAACTGTCAGACAGACACACATTCAGAAAACTGGAAGTTACCCTTGATCACACCCTAGACACTATCTGAATAGCCTAACAGAGGAGTGCTAATGATGACTCCCTTTGATGCTTTTGTCCTTGAATTACCAAATAACTGCAGCTTTTATTGAGCTGTCACTCACACCAGGTCATCTGGAATATTGAGAAAGAGTAGCATAAGTGCTAGAGACCACTACTATAGGGACATTTGAACTTCATTTTTGGCCAAGGAAAACCTACACTATTCAAGATGAATAAGTACAGAGTAAGCTGCACTAGCGCATGTCAATTTGCACTAGGTCTTGGGCTAGTAAAATAATTTTAAAATTGACCCTTGCCTCTCCTGGTAGCAGTGAACACACTACCAAACAACAGCAATAACAAAATCCCGAACAAAAGTTTTCACAATTCTCGGTAGGGGTTTTGAAAAATCTTTAAAAATCCCTTGACTAGTTTGGCACTACTACTGTAGTATACACACCAAGTTATGGATATTTTCCCTAGTGAAACTGCTGTAACATCATTATACAGCACAGTGCGATTCACTCCTACTCCATACAATAACATCAGCAGGAGCTAACAGCCCAGCAGCTGAACAGCAAAGGCAAACGCAGCAGGTCTAAAATGCAATTCAAAATATGGAAAGAAGAGTAAACCTTTGACAAAACTAACACATGCACACAATATTTGAGGTACATTACTGCATCAAATGACTGCAAGAATAATTTTTGGGACCATCAGGGAAGGTCCTCTTTAAACTGCAGCTAAAAACCTGGCTGTTGAGACAGGCCTTCTTAGGAGACTGATAAGCTCTACTAACTGTGTAGAATATGCTTGTACCTAATTTTAATTATTGTGAATATGTGAGTATGTATTAAATACACCTTGAATTAATTATTTGTATTGTTAAATGCTTTCAGCTCTGGAAAGGTGCTACATAAATTAAGTTCCTACCCGATCCTATTATTATGTATTAGTTTTTTTTGGGGGGGGGGTTTCCGTGTTATTTGATTTTTTTAAGGCATTTTTCCCATTCTCTCTTTGCTCTTTCTGACTTGGTCACTGAGAGAACCATGGTCTCTAACTTGAGTTCAGCTAACCAAATGTCACAACATATAAAGCTTAATAAAACCAAAATTGGCTCCCGTCCTTTCTTGGCTGCTGTCCCTTGGTATTGGAATATGTTATCAGAGCCTTTACAACACTTACGCTCATTTCCAGTTTTCAAAAATAATTTTTGATTACATTTGTTTAATCAATGCATTTGTGATAATTTTTTATTGTATTTTATTTTATATTAATTGTCTGTTTGTTTTTCATTATTTATATTGCACTTTGCATAATCTGGGTCATGCCAGAAAAAGGGCCCTGGGTCCAGTACTCCTACTTGGCTAACAAATACATAAATAAATAAGTAAATACATAAATAGGCCTGTGCCTCTGCAGACAGAAGTAGTGTTGCAATTTGGGTGTTATGGATTTTGTGGGGCCTGCATTTCTGCAGCCAGAGGTTGGAGTATATGTCTTACACTTGCAGCTGCAGAAGTATGTGTACATCTTACAGTATGCATGAGTACCTGTGGATACAGAAGCACTGGACTATAGGGATGTGTTTTTTTGCAAGCAAAAGAACTCTTGTAATTTGGGTATCATGGATTTGATTCTGTGGCTGCAGGGGCCTGTGTTTCTGCAGATAGAGGTCATGTTGTGATATGAGTATTATGGATTTATATCTGCAGGTAGAAGTGAATGTGTATGACCTGCGATGTGCATGCCACAGATACAAATCCACAAAGGTAGCATATCCGTGCTACTACATTTGTGTCACCTGGAAACAGCTGTACTATATGTTGTTTGCCTTACCTGATGATGGATGTCTTTGGTTGCTTAAGTGGTCTTGTCCTTTTGCAGCTTGGGGGGTAGGGAGTTAAGGCTGAAAACCCTAACATCATATTTCCCTACTTTTGTGGTGTTAAGTTAAACCCTAACTGGTGCATTAACATAGTTTTTGCAATGAATAGATAGGCAGACAGCTAGAAAGATAGCTAAACAGACAGACAGACAGTGCATTACCCCAGCTGGCAATGCCATTTCCCCTTCCCTTTCCCAAGGTCTCTGCCCTCATAAACTCATCCTCTATCAAGAATTTTCCCCCTCCTACAACAATATGCTAATAATTTCCCAACACGATGCAAGGCTTAGAACCCTTAGGACTACCATCTTTGCCTCCAACCGGCACAGGAGGCAATTTCTTCTCCTAATGCTTATCTCTGGCTCCATCCACCCTAACCCCGGCCTGCCCATTTCTGCCGATAATAACCCTACCACCCCCCTAAACACTCCAAACAACTCAAGATTGTACAATTCAATATTCAAAGTCTACCGGTGAAAAAACTATGATTGAATCCTGGCTCTCTGTGGATTCCTTTGACATCATTGCTTTCACAGAAACATGGCTCACCAATAAGATTCCTTCCAGTGAAATCAATCTAGAAGGATTCACCCTTTTCAGGAAAGACAGACAAGGCAAAAGGGGTGGGGGCTGCCTCTTTTCGATAGCAAACCACCTCTCAGCCACTGTATTTGATCCTCCCTGAGCTACCACTAACACTGAATCCTTTTTTATTAACCTCCTTCTAGGCAACAAGGTGATAACCATCAGCATTGCCTATCTTCCCCCTTGCACCCCTGCTCCAGAATTAGATGGTTTTCTTTCCCTCAGGGATTCCCTCCCTCAGGGGAGGGAATGGATAATCTTGGGAGATGAAAATGTTACAAGTTACAAATATCTGGGAGTAATAGTGGACATTAAATTAAACTTTAAGGAGCACATAAACCAAACTGTCAAAACAACTAATCAAAAACAGGGGCTCTTACGAGAGTGGCTAATTGTTTAATCAAAGAAACCAGGATAAAAATTGTAAACCACATGATATTACCAGTAATGGAGTATGGTTCAATAATTTATAGGAATGCCAACAAAACTGATTTAAAGAAACTTACCAACTCTATTATAAATTGGGAAAATTCATAACCAAGAGTAAGCATGGGATACATCACTGTATATTATTTGATCATATAAATTGGATACATACAGAATAAAAAAGAAGTTATATTTGGTTAAACTGGTGCCATAAACAAATTTACCCTCAGAAAAATACACAGAAGAGTTATATTACAAACACTTACAGGGTGGATAAGGGACACTATTTGAGATTTAATAATTTGAGCATTCCAACAAGTAGAACACACAATAGATATGGAGATGCCATGCTACAGATTTCTATGGCAAACTCCCAGATTGTACTGCCTAATGGAATAAAAGGTATAACCTCCCACCAGAGATTTCAAAATGAACTGAGGAAGTATCTGCATCATATCTGTGTTTGTTTTTAAAGAAGAATGTTTAAAATATGACATAGAAATATATGAAACTGAAGTTTTTATGTATAATGTTTGTAAATGTCTGCTTTGATTTAATATGTTTTGTACAGAAAATCACTGAAAATAGGGTTTTACTCATACAATTCATTTAGCCTGTATAAAAATAAAGTTTTGTTCATTCATTCATTCATTTCAACATAAATTGGCCTTCTGCACATTGTGCTGCAGCCAAGGAATCAATCCTCAGCCGTGGCCTTCACCAGCTCATTACCATCCCTACCAGGACCAACTACAGGGTGGGATATGAATCCCTTCTGGACTGGATACTCATCACAAACCCCACACACATCACCTCCTCTGCGATTCTTCCAGTCGCAATTAGTGACCCTTGTGCAGTCCATTGCTCCTGGTCTGCCAAAAAACCTCATCAGGTGTACAAATTTATCTACTCCAGACAATTAAAAAACTAAACGTGGATGGTTTCTCAAATGCAGCCCTTGCCTTAGACTGGTCCGTCGCTGAAGCCATTAACGACATTGACCTAGCCCTCGAAATGTTCTGCATTAAATTCCTTACCCTTTGTGACTCCTTTATCCCCCATAAAAGAACTAGAGTCAAAAGCCCTGGACACACTACAGAACTGTTTTCGAAAAATGTTTTTAAATCCAGTTTAGCTAAGCAATTTCAGTGCATCCACACTACTCAGTAACCATTTTTGATACTGGTTTAGTGTGGCCACACTGCTAGTGTTAAAATTGTTCTCCTTGTAACTATTTTGTGTTAAGTCCAACACAGAGAACTGTGCTTGCCTGGACACACTGCAGCTAAAACTGTTTTAGTTAAACCATTACAGCTTAAAATATTTTTACTCCTGTCCAAACCTGTGAGTAAAACCATGCTAGCTCTAAAACATTTTTAAAAATGGTTTTAAGACTAGGTATCTCGCAGGGTTTAAAAACACTTTTGTTAAAACATTTTAAGGGGCTTGTAGTCTGGATGCAAACAGTGCTAGGGGGACTTCAAATGTTTTAAGGCACTTAAACCATTTTAAGTTCCCCAGTGTGTCCAGGGTCAAAGAAAACAGCCATGAATGGATTTCCTCTGATATTCGTAAACTGATGAGACAGAGGGACAGGGCTTGGTCCAAACATAGAACTCCTAAGCACTCTCAACTTCTTCAACTGTACACAACACTTAGAAATAAATGCAAAGCTGCCGTCAGGTCTACCAAAACCTCCTTTCTCTCTGAAAAACAGTGCAATGCTTCTGGAAACCCTAGGCATACCTGGAACATACTCAATAACCTCATTAGTAGGGGCCATTACAATGATCAAATCTGCCTGTCCTCAGATGGAGTGGCCATCACTGATCCCCTCAAGGTAGCCTCACTTTTCAATCACTATTTTACAGATCTGGGCAATATAAGCCCAACTCCCCCTCTGCATTGGGAGTTCCCTCCCCTCCCTCCCTCCTCCAGCCCTCACCCCTGTTTCTTTTCCCAGTATCTCTCCCCATCTGAAGTGGTCAAACTAATAAAATTCAATGACACCTGACCTTCTGTTGGTCCCAACGGCATTGACTACAGGGTACTTAAGCTACTTTGTGAAGGCCTGGCCCTTACCAACATTTTTAACCACTCCCTCTGCACTGGTTCCATCCCCAATAAATGGAAAAGTGCTATAATCAAACCTCTTCATAACCCTGGCCCTAAAGACGAAGTTACCAATTACAGACCTATCTTCCTCCTGGCTCCCTTCTGCAAGATTCTAGAAAACATTGTACAGAAACAAACCATAGACTTTCTGCTAAAATATAACCTTCAGAATGATGTCCAACATGGTTTCAGGGCTGGCCATAACACTGAGACCACCCCCATAAAATTCACTCACTTCATTGATGGAGCCAATGATGAAGGCCTCTACACCAGTTCAGTTTTTGTTGATCTCACAAAAGCTTTCAACCTCGCCGACCATGATGTTCTACTCCACACCCTGACTTGCCTCCATTTCTCCTCTGATGTCCTTAAATGGTTTCAAGACTACCTCTCTGCCAGGTCCCATCAAATGACTATAAATGGCATCTTTTCTGAATCCTGCCCAATCAAATATGGCATCCCCCAAGGGTTCATCCTTGACCCCCTACTCTTCTCCCTCATTGTAAACTCACTCCCCGATATCTGCACAAATACAGAGCTAATTCTCTATGATGCCGCCCTCTATAGCAAAGACAAAGACCTCTCCTCCCTTCTGAACAAACTCCAATGTGACATTAAGAGACTTCACACCTAGTTCTCATTGAAGGGTTTGGTTCTCAACTCAAAAAAAATAAAGGTAATGGTTTTCGCCAGCCCCAGGAGACTGCTAACATTCGATTTCCCCCTTCACGATAATAACGGTAACTTGATAGAAAGGGCATTGGAATTTAAATACCTTGGACTACTCCTTGACTGCCACCTCAAGTTTGATGCTCATGTCAATCTGACTATCAAGAAAGACCACCAAAGACTTGGTATGCTTTATAGGGCGAAACCATAACTCAGCAAGGACTCCAAGTTGCTCCTTGCCTGTAGTTTCCTTCTCCCGCTGTTCAACTATGGAGCTTTAGTCTATTCCCCTCCTCTATCCCAGAAAAATCTCAACATGCTTCATAGCACCTACCACAACGTCATCTGGTTTGTCTCCGGTCTCCCCAGACTTACTCACCACTGCGACCTATACAAACTATCTAGCTGGTCCCTTCTCAAGAACTGTCTCAACAGCAAAATTGTTACCTTCTTCCATAAACTTTCCTTTGGTCTCCTTCCAGATAGTATCATATCACTCTTCCCTAAATCAGTCCACCCCAGGACCACGAGGAGATCCTTCTCATTCTCCTTCTCCATTCCCTTCTGCCACATCTCCCATGGCCAAAACACCATCTCTTTTAAGGGCCCTAAACTCTACAATTCTCTTCCCCTGATCTCCTACTATGTCCCTCTACCTCAAACTTCAAGCACAACCTAATGAAGCACCTCTCTACCACTACCTCCTGCAGTTGTCCCACACCCTAACTCTCACCCCCCCCCGTCCTAACTCTTCTAATTCTTCACTTTCTGCCCTCTTTTCACTCTTCCCCTTAAGGGGGTGTACTTGGTCCTTCTTCATGTCCTGAATCCCTGGAAGCACTTATATTCCTAATGTACCTCACTTGAAGCTCAACTCAGTTCTTATTAGTTTAAACCCAACTTATTCTAATCCTTCTTGTTGACTTTGTGCAATGTTTGTCCTACAATTACCAGCATTGTATTTCACCCCTAAAGTTCTCTGTAACATGGAAGGTTAAACTGTTTGACTGTTTTACTCCTCATGCACTCTGTAACATTCATGTATTCTCTGTTTGTGATTCCTTACTGGACGCTTGAGAAAATGGGCAAATTTGCTCACATGCCTTTCCAGTATAACAAATAAACTTAAACTTAGACAGACAGACAGGCATATAGATAAATAGCTAGATGGATGGATGGATGGACGTAAAGCCACAAGTGAGTTATGGAAGTCCTGCTCCCTCACATGTGAAGATAAATTGTGTATTTCGAGTCAGGCCATGGTGCATTCAGTTTCTACATCAGTTTAAAGATGTAACTTTCAAATCTGCCCTTTTTCTAAAGATGTACAGAACCCATTTCTCACTGAGTTTTGCAGCTGGCTTCCGGACAAGACAGTGCTATTGTGATGTCATCAGCATTGTGAAAGCTGCTCTCTGATTGGCTGTTTAAAAATGTCAAATTGTATAATGTGTAGTTGCGACATAACCCCTAAAATAAATAAGTATGACATATGCATTCAGTAAAATAAATAATTGTGACATATGCAATAGCTAAAATAAAGTTATATTTTAGAGGTTGCATATGTCATCAGCTAAAATAATCCACTTGTCTGTGAGCTTTTTGTTCCACTAGTGTTGTATAAATAGGTGATATTCAATAGGACATTCAGGAATACGTTTTTTATCCATACTGGAATGCGGACATTAATGCTGCTTAGCATCAAGTGGTGCAGCCACGAGTGCTAGGCTGGCATTATTGAAACTATTCCAGAGTGATAAAAAGCTTAACCCTGAATGTCCTATAAAATGTGTTATTTATACTACGGGACATAAAAGAGTTGCAGCATCATTATGTTGTCACTAACATGCAGAATAACTAGAGCTACTGGAAGAATAACATGTTATTTACACTGGAGATTAATAACAGGGCTGGATAACCACTTTGTTTAGTCCTGTGATTCATCCCTCTCATGGTATAAAAATATAAATATGCTAGGAAAGTGTAGTGTGCAAGAACAAATGTTATGGGCGAACTGATGAACCAGTAAACCAGGAGCTCAATGGGGGGAGTGGATTTATGAGCTCCTCAGCCCCTGCGATAGCATTAAGTCATGAGTACACAGCACCTTTCTACAGTTTACTGTTTATTTATTTATTTTTTTGTCTAAAACATATTTTACCTGGTAGACAAACAGAGTCCAGAAGACCAGTTTCCAGTTGCAACCTGGGGGAGGGAGGGAAGGGAGCATAAGAATTAATAGGGAATACATAACATGTTTGTTAGCCACAAATGGCTTCACTTAAAGTTTTTCAGAGATTTTGAAAACTGTTTCAGCAGTTCAGGGCGTAAAGCTCATTAAGTACTAATGACCCATTGATAGTTTCCATAGTCACCAATTAAAAAGAGTTGGAAGCAAAGCTTCTGTTAGTTAACTGTTGTCATGGTTGTGATTGTGAAGATTTTTGAGTCAATCATGTGGTATTAAAGTGATGTCACTGAATGAAAGATACTGTCTAAAAGCTTTGGTGTGTTTGGAGCCGAGACAGAATATAGGCTGTTTCACCTTTGAAGTCTGTTTTTCCAGATATTAGTGGTTCTTCCTTTTAAACTGTGTTTTGTGGTAAAGTAGATTACTTCTGCTGAGTCTGAAGATACAGTTTGATAGTTAAAAAATTAATTCTGTACTGTTTTTAAACATTTGTTTGAAGCTGGAAAGAAATCCCTGCAACATTACAGTACTGTGTGATCTATCAGCTAATGTTTTTTTTATCTTTGAAAGTGGTTTGTAGGTAGAAGAAAGAATTAAATCCCTAGAAGTGGTAACTTATATGTAAGATAATATTGTTAATTTCTGTGTTAAAGTAATGTTCTAGAATTAAAGCTGCACTAAGGAAAATAAGATATCATTAGTCTGTTGATTCTAAATGTCATGGGGAGTAATCCAAACTGTTGAGAAACACTTTGTTGTATGCCTGTTGGTTTAAAGCACGAAAATGAGCATTTGGTGGGGCAGAACTCAAACTGCTGTGAATCCATTTTTAATGAAATGTTATTGCTTTTGTAACCTTCTCCCCAGGGCTCACTAGCATACTCCTAGGATAAGGAATCCTATGGGCAGCACTGGGCCTTAATGTGCATCAGTCCTTGAGACTTGGACTTGATACTGGGCTGTGTGCATGGTTTGGGCACTGAGGTGCAGGTAGCAGCAGCGTGACTGGCTCTGAACTATTTAATCTAGATATTGGGAAACCACTTGATTGTTTCAGCCTGTCACCCTGTGAAGTTTTTACATTTTTAATGCCTGCATCTCAAAACTGAGTTTGCCCCTGTCTGCCTGCCAGCAGCACTGGGCATCAGTGATCACAATTCCAAGAGGATCACTACACAACCAATCAGTGGAGATCAAGATTAAACAAATTGGAGTCAGTTGCTTTGAAGCCAATCAGCTTAGCCATTGTCAGTGGGCGGGACCCCAGCACAACTGACATGCACACACCTGCCACTCTGTGTATAGGCCACAATGAACTAGCCATTCAGATGTCAAGTGCAGGTCTGCCGACTGGGTATTGTGTGAGTGGCAGCCATGATGGCCACACCAAAAGCCATGGCAAGAAAGAGTATAAGGAATAATGATGTGCTGCGGGTTTATGGGGACTTGACAGGAACTACAAAGAGATCAAGTCATGTGATTGTGTGCTCTGGGGCTGAAACCTGTGTGCTGTCTGGCTTGCTTGCAATGTAAATAGTGATCAGGTCTGTGAACTGTGTCATCTCCAGTGTGTGCGACTGGTGCAGCTGTTGCGGAGTGCCACATGTTCAGACATGTGAGGCAGACCATCGGTCTGATAGAAGCTACAAAAACCACAAGTACTTCATTTTTACTGTGTGACGCAAGTTGGCATGAGGGCCATTTTTCTTATGGAAAACTGGCAGGAAAGTGTGTGTTCTACTGGCAAGGGCTAGATGCTCTCATGTCATGCCTGTTTCCTGGACCCTTGTCTGTACAGTTCATGGATTAGCTCCATTTGTTTGCTCTTTAGTGTAAAGACTTCTTTGACTGTTCTGAATGCAGTGGTATATCCCCTTTAGGGATATCAATTCATGACCACTTATTTATACAGTATTTCAGCTGTGAAACCATGTGACAACCAGCCAGCTACTCCATTGCAATGTGAGGCCCCAATGTTCTGATGATCAGTCAATTGTCCAACATACCCCAGCCATCAGCACTGCCAAAAAGTGAGTGCCATAATCAACTCTATCTCAGCCTCCAGCAGATCGTCACCAGCAGCCCAGCACTGTCATCACCTGAGGTGACTTCCCTGCCATTTAGGTAATCATTCACATCTGTCCTGATGGGGAGATTGTGAGTACTCAGGCACCCCTGGTTTGTGGTAAGTAATTGTAGCTTGCTAGTTCAATTTGCCATCCAGCCATAGTTATTGGAATTACAATTTGGGTTCTCAGCTTTTGCTGCATTTCAAATCATGCAGGAGTATGGTTTGTTTGCTAACTATTTAAGTACACCAACACAAGAACCTAGGCATCACAGACATCGGGCCTACCATGTTGCAACCCTGGGTACCCAAATGGCAGTGTACCAGGAAGGAACCTTGACTTATAAGCCAAGCATACAGTGTGGGACTGTGGGGTCTAGCAGGTATCCTGGCAGTACAGACAGGCCCACACTACTAGGGCAGGTGTTCCCACAGTATTACATTACTGTGCATGCCATTGGTGTTGCTAAACCCACTATTTTCTCCCTCAGGGGCTGTATAATAAATTCTTATTGTTATTTTTATTATTGTTGTTGTTGTCCATAGCCATCATTAGCTGGTGGTGGTGTAAAAACTCTACTGTGGGAAGGTGAGGCTTCAATTGCATTTGTATACAGTCGTGGGAGGTGTTCTGAAGTGGGGAGGTGGATTAGAACTGCATCCCAAAGGGAGGTACCATACTTCTTACCAGCCCCACTTTTATTCTTGGAGTGGAGGTACCAAGCTACTAGGTTTAGGATATGAGCACCCCCTTTATGAAAAAGTAAAGACCCAGGCCCCCCACAATATTTTCTGTATCTTGGCGGCAGGGGGTGTTACTGCCTGATGACTCTATGACACATTGACATCAGTGTTGGGTGACCAGACTAGATATTCACTAAAACAAAGATACCTATTATACTTGAAATGCAAAGTGGAATTACACTCTTAAAATTATTTTTATTAAAGGGGCAGTAAATCTAAACTGCACAGAAACACTCTTTGTATGAATGTCTATTGTTCCTAAACATAAAAATGTGTGAAACCTTTTTTTCTTTTTCTGTTTTTACATATACTTTATACCCCTTTCCTGTCTCTGGCACCTGTCTCCCTGAGGAGCTACTAGGGTATATTTGATCCTTTGCACCTCCTATCTACAAATGACTGGCCTCCACAGAACTTTAGTTTACCACTCAGGTGGTATCAGGGTAGGGGACTTTATCTTCCAAATTTCTGATGCGTTAGGAGGTATAGTAGCAGAGGTGTAGGTCCTGGATATACAGTAGTTAATTGCCCAGGTGTCAGGACCATTTTTCCTTGTTTCTCTCATCCCGCCTGGTACATCAGCATACTGGGGGCAGTGCGGGCACATACAATGGTGCACAAGCCATGTGTTGGGATTGGAGTGGAGGAGGGAGTAGGGATGTGCAAACGGGGTCCTGACAAGGGGCTCTGGAACTAGAGTTTACTTTTGTGTTTCATTGTTTTTTCTCAATGTGTAAGAGGTAGCCAGATGGAATGAAATCTTCCTCATTTACTTTTAATTGCTGACGGGCTGAACCGGGCTGACTTAGAGAGCTGCTGTGGCCACATGACTGGGGAGGGGAAATCTGCTTGCAAAGCAGATGGAAGCAGGATCAGTGTACAGAGGAAAGTAACCGTATGTTTTATTTTTCTTAGTTTTACGGGGGTATGCACTAACGGGGCTTAAGGAACAGGGCTGAACTTTCCTGGAGGAGGTCTGATTGTCTTGCAAGAGATCGATAAAGCTGAGCCACCAATAGGAGGTGGTGGTAAGGGTGCCAAATTTAAACAAAGGGCCGAGGCCTTTAAACACTGTTGGCCTTCATTCACTGCATGCAGTCAGGATCGAAGTGGAGGAGGGAGTGGGGATGGGTGAACAGGCTGCCAACAAGGGGCTCTGGGACTAGAACTTACTATTGTGCTTCATTTTTTTTTCTCAATGTGTAAGAGGTAGCCAGATGGAGTGAAATCTTCCTCACTTACTTTGAACTGCTGACAGGCTGAACCAGGCTGACTCAGAGAGCTGCTGCAGCTACAGGACTGAGATGGGGAAATCTGGTCGCAGAGCAGATGGCAGCAGGATCAGTGTACAGAGGGAAGTAATCTTATCTTTTATTTTTCTTAATTTTATGGGGGTGTGCACTAATGGGGCTTAAGGGACAGGGCTGAACTTTTCTGGAGGGGGTCTAATTGTCTCGCAAGAGATGCTGAGAAATCCCAACCCTCCTCCATCCACCCTCCAAGCTCATCAACATTTATAGGGGTGCTGCTGCCTCCTGATTGCAGGTGAAGGAGACTTCCCTCACCAATTCAGATCTCATATTAGGATAACTTGGGCCATAATGTTAAGAAAGAGGAAAAACAACAAAATATATATATGTATATATATTGTTTTGGGTTGGGGTATAGTACTAGCAAAGGGGACTAGAAGTAGGTGAAGTAATAAGGATGTCTAGCAAGATAGAGGGTATCGGGGGTGGGACAGGCAGGCTTCATGGGTTGAGGTAGGGATGGGGAGGATGAGTAGGAACAGTATAGGAGGGGATATAGGAAGAATAGTTGACTGCAATGACTGTGGGACAGCCCTCTTCTTAAAGATTGCATGGAGTGCATGGAGGGTGCTTGGTGTGCAGGCAGCTTGAGCAGCTCAAGGAGGAAACTTCATGGTTGAGAATGGAGCTATGGGGGGAAGGAAGGAAGGAAAGAAGGAAGGGGGCTGGTGGGACTAGCTTGGGCCAAGAGACCATAAAAATGCTTACTCAAAAGGTGCAGCCAGTAGGTTCAGAATGGAACAGGAAGGGGGAACAAATGAACCTGAACCACCGTGTGCTCAAGAACCAATAGAAGAAGGGGCAGAAAAGTGCATGATGGTCAAGAAAGCCAGGCTGATGACGAGGTCAGGGTGTTGGGGGATGAAAGAAGGACAACAGAGCCTAAGGAGGGTGGTGGGCTGAGGGTGAATGATGGTGGTAATGCTGGTAGGAAAAGGGAGTTGGAAGTACAGGCAAGAGATGTATGGAGAGGTGATGAGGTTGGGCCAGCGGGTGGCGGTATAGGGTTGGGGAAAAGGAATGTGGCAGAAATTTAAGAAGACAACAGGAGGGGGAGAAGGAAAAGGCCAGGAAGAAATGAGGACATGAGGAATGAGGACTCGCCCAGAGACCATGGTCAGAATAGGAGGGACTATCCAGAAGGGGAGCAGATTAGTGGACGCAGCATCTTAGTAATGGGGGACAGGGATATAAGAGCTGAAATGGGGCTCACAGTCCCTGATAGACAGGAGGAAGGGCAGAGACACTATACCAGTAAGGGAAAAATGTCAACCCCTGGGGGGAACACAAAGAAGGAGTAAACAGGGACACTAGGGGACTATGACAAGGCTGGAGGGGTGGGACAGTGGGGTAGGGGACAGAACGATGGAGAGAATATTGGGGGGGAAGAATTAGAACAGAAAGTCATCATACTGGGAGACTTAGTAGTGAAGGTTACCAAATGGGGTTGTAAGGGGGCCAGGAAGAATTCTATTTGGGTGGAATGCATGCCAGGTATGACAGCAGGAAGAGTGGGACAACTTATCACCAAATGTGTAAGAAGACAGGGGCTGAAACCACACATAGTGGTACACCTAGGCACTAATGATCTGGAAGGTAACAGAGTGGAGGATGTACATGACAGATTCAGGGAATTGGGCAGGTTATGCAGCATTGAGGGGCAAACAGTTGCATTCTCTGAGGTCCTACCAGTACCCAAGGCAAGTATGGCCAGAAAGCAAAGGATCATGGAATTTAATGTATGGCTGGCAGAATGGTGTGGAACTATGTGGTTTGTACTGGTGGGGGGTTGGGGGGCAACATGGGATAACAAGAATCTGTACTCCTCAGATAGGCTCCACCTGAGCAAGGAGGGTTCCACCATCCTAAAGTAGAAACTGGGTAAGTTTATTACATGCAAATATAATTTAAACCAGTTAAGGGGTAGGCTCAGCCTTGGGCAGCAGACAGAGCCACAAGGAGATGGAGTCCATGTGCCTTCCCCCCAGCTAGCGATAAGGGAAGGTTGGGGCATTCAAAAAGTGGAGGAGGTAGAAAGGAAGGGAATAATGGGGTAAGCAAGGGATACAGTTGGAGGGTGGTTTCCCTAAATGCAGGGAGCTTGGGGAACAAATACCTGAGCTCCAAGCATTAATGGCAGAAGGCGAGGTGGATATAGCTGCTATCATTGAGACATGGGCCAATCAACACCATGACTGGGACATCACTGGGATACAGACTGTATCATAAGGACAGGTCAAAAGGGAAGGGCAGAGGGATTGCTGCATTTGTGAAGAAGGGGATAGTGAGTAGTAAGGAGGAGGGTGACGAGGGGAGGCCTAAAACCTTATGGGTTCAACTGCAGAACAAGAAAGGCAAAAGGGTCAGACAAGGGGTTATGTATAGACCACCCTTACATTTGGAGGACGTTGACAGAGAACTGGTGGATCAGATACAGAAGCACTGTAGCAGGGGTGGCACTGTGGTGGCCGGGGATTTCAATCTACCAGGGGTGGACTGGAGAACCATGTCTACCATGAGCACTAGGGAGCAGGTCATTCTGGATGCCTTCCAGGATGTATTCCTGTCACAAAAGGTGGAGGAGCTGACAAGGGAGGGGAACATCTTGGGTCTTGTGCTGACAGATGGAGACCATGTGCAGGGCATAGGAACTAAGGACCCTCTAGCAGGCAGTGACCACCATACAGTGTGGTTCTCCTTGGATCTGGATAGGGAGGGGATGTCTACAAGAACCACAATCGTGGACTTCAGAAAGGGCTGACTTCAGCAGGATGGCTGACATCCTTAAGGGGCAGTTTGCTAGCATTAGCCCAGACATGGATACCATCCAGAAATGGGCCATCCTGAAGTCTGGTCTGGTAGAGGCCACAAATTCCAGCACAAAGATCCACAGTAAGAAGGCAGGGACCAAAAATCCAAGTTGGTGGTCCAGGGAGGTGCAGATAAGAGTAAATGAGAAAAAGACAGCCTTCAGAAGATGGAAGGGGTCAAACAGAGTGGAGGGCAGGGAGGAGTACACAAGGAAAACCAGGGAGGTGAGCAGGGTTGAGAGGGCGGCCAAGGCTTCAAAGGAGCTGAGGCTTGCAGAGGGGATAAAGGAGGGTGACAAGGCCTTCTTCAAGTACATAATGGAGAAGAGGAGCTTCAAGGAGCAAATCACCAGGATCAGGAAAGATGGAGGGTGGGTAGAAAAGGGGGCTGAACAGATAGAGGCGCTCAGTGAGTACGTCTGTTCAATCTTTACCAGAGAGAGAGAGATGGGCTGATTCCACAAGGGTATGGCAATGCAGGTGAGGGAGGAGAAAGGATAACTGATGGAGAGATCCCTGTGAGTAGAGTGCTGAAGGGCTTTAAGTCACTAAAGAAAGACAAGGCACCAGGGCCGGATGGGCTACACCCTAGAGTCTTGAGGGAGCTGGCTGAGGTCCTGGCAGCACCACTGGCAGACTTGTTCAATATCTCCCTACAGACTGGGTGCATACCTCAGGACTGGAGGATGACACATGTGGTACCCCTGCATAAGAGCAGCCCTAAGGATGAGCCAGGTAACAATAGGCTGGTCAGTCTTACGTCCATTGTGGGTAAGCTCATGGAGACTATCCTAAAAGAAAGGTTGGTGACCTTGGAGATGAACGGTCTTATGGATGACAGACAGCATGGGTTCATCTCCAGAAGATCATGTCAGACAAACCTGGTTCACTTTTTTGACTGGGTGACAAAAGCACTCGATGGTGGTCTGGCGGTTGATGTCCTGTGTCTGGACTTCAGCAAGGCCTTTGACTCTGTAACCCATAGCAGATTAACTAGTAAATTGAGGACCTTCTGAGTGGGGGAGAAACTGGTTAGGTGGGTTGGTGACTGGTTGGGGGACAGACATCAGAGGGTAGTTGTAGCAAGGGAACTCTCAACTCACAGGGCAGTCACCAGTGGGATCCCACAGGGTTCAGTGCTGTGGCCAGTGCTGTTTAAGATTTTCATAGCTGATACAGCAGTTGGGGTTAAGAACAGGATCAGCCTATTCACTGATGACACCAAGATAGGTGCGGTGGTGGATGGGGTGGAGGGAGGAAAAGATTTCCTGGAAGATTTGGTAAGGCTTGGGCAGTGATCAGACATTTAGCAGTTAGGGTTCAATGCTAAGAAGTGCAGGGTCATGCACTTCGGAGCCAGGAATCCAGGGTACAGTTACCATTTGGGAGGGGTGCAGCTACCCGTCTCTGAGGAGGAAATGGATTTGGGGGTAATGGTCACTAGGAATATAAACCACTCATCCCAATGTAGGAATCAGTGGCAAAACCAATAGAATGCTGGGGTGCACTGCTAGAGGAGTCACCTCCAGGAGGGAGGAAGTCATTCTGCCACTGTACAGATCACTGGTGAGGCCACACTTGGAATACTGTGTGCAGTTCTGGAACCCATACCTAAAGAAGGACATCAGGCTTTTGAAGGGGGTCCAGCGGAGGGTGACAAAGATGATCAGAGGAATGGAGGGGAAACCGTATGAAGATAGGTTGCGGGATCTCAACATGTGCTCTCTGGAGGACAGAAGGGAGAGGGGAGAGGGGTGATATGATAGAAACCTTCAAGTACTTAAAAGGCATAAACAGGGTTAGTACAGAGGGCCTGTTTTGAGTAAAGGGAGAGGGGATTACTAGGTGTACAGTCTGAAGTTGGAGGGGGGGTAGATTCAAGCGAGAAATCTGGAGGCACTACTTCACAAAGAGAGTGGTAGTGGGATGGAACCTGCTTCCTGAAGAGGTAGTATCTCTAAAAACAGTGGGAAGCTTTAAAAGTGGGTGGGACAGAGTCAAGGGCAAGGCACTAGTTGGTAAGAAGCCGAGCGGGGGGGGGCAGCAAGGGGTAAGGATGACGATAGTCAGGCAAGGGGTGGAAGGGCAGCAGCAGGAGACTAAACTGTGTGCTGCACAATTGATCAGATGCAATAGACAACTTGTCCTGTATCTACTGGCATTTTCATATGTTCATATGTGCCCAGCCTATATGTTCCTTCTGTTCAGTCTAACACTGCGCTGCCACTTATGGTCAACCAAGTGGCAACACTTCAGTGCAAGTCAGCAATCCTGTCTCCCAGGAGGAGAGTAGAGCATCCCCAAAGATGCTCAATCTGCCTCCATCCAGAAGGCCCTCCAGTGACCCAAGCTCAGTCCTGAACCCAGGTCACTGGCATCTCGAGTGGTAGCCCTAGCGCTGCACTGATGGGCTGGCTTCAAATCCTTTTTCTATGAAAGCCTGGTTTTGAGGTTGAAGTAAGAAATATAAAACTGTTCTCAGTTGTGATTTGATAATTTGATTGATTAGTCTGTTGGTGTCACAGTGTTTTAGTTCCATAATGCTTTATTCCTGTGGCCAATGTGGGCAGGCTCTCAGTCCTGTACTCGCCCAGCATCCACCTCCCTGGTACTCCCTTGAACCCAGAGACCCCCACGGATCCCCTCCACCCATGGCAGGGCCAGGAAGGAGAGTCAAAGTGAGAATTGGATGAACACCACTCCACAAAAAAATAATATCTTTGCCTTTTTTATTATTCCATTTGACACATGACAGACCCAGGTAACATTTCGTAGCCCTCGCTACTTCATCAGACCACCACCAAATGCTGTTACCTGCATTTACAAATAATGAATACAAAAATTATTACAGGAACCCATCAAGTAATAAAAAAAAAACTAGTGCCACCACCACCACCACCACTCACAAAACCTATTTCCTGCTCCATATATTATCAGACAGCATATGCTGTCATAGTATAGTAATGTATTAGCATTTTCCTTATGTATTCAAGGACAGGTAAAAGATCAGTATCCAGCTTAGAAGCCACAGGTATGTATATTAATCTGTTTTCTTAACTCTCCAAATATATAGTCATTATTCTACCGTCTACTAATCCTTGAATGACAAATTTTCAATTCATTAGCCCAAACTTCTTGAATTCAGGAATCCAGTTACCTAATGTACCATTTCACTTAAAGTTATATACCTGTTATATCTTACTAATTGTTATATCCTTTAAAAATATATTGGTACCATCATAGCTTTACATCAAAGCCAACTACCTGTATAGATTTAAATAACTCATATTACCACTTGCTATGTCCGTAATTAATGCAATGCATATCAAATATTTCATATTCAAACTATCTCTTCACTTGTATAGCCATACTTCGTGTGGTGTATTCTCTTATTAGGCTAGGATGCCTCATCCCTCTTTACATATCCTTGGGTTGTAGCTCCCTTTCTGTTAAATAAAATATACTTTCTAAGTCACTGCCAGTAACAACTGTCATCCAAAATGGCATTTGTTTCATGGAATATAGTTAACTCTCTGCAGAAAACTGCACTTACTTTATAGTTGCAGAGAAAATGTTCCGTGCTCAGCTGACTCCCTCAGGAAAACAGTAGTGGTCAGGACAGCCAACATGTGCAGTATATGCAGAGGGGGGAATGATGTCATGTGATGTCCCACACTTGATCCACCCATCACTGTTGCTACAGGGGCTTTCTTGCTTAGCCTCTGCCCTCCAGGGTAGCCCACAAGGTTACTGATGTCACAATGGACTGACAAATAAGTGATATGGACTCAAAAGTATGCAATACCGAGAAATAATGCATTGGTTTTTCTGTGGGGAAAAGGATTATCTATCATACAGGCTTAGTTGCACCTGTATAGCATGGTTGACTTAGTGTTTGTGTCAAAAATGGGGGGTTTCACAGCTAATATTATTTAAGACTGTGAAATCTGGAGTGCAGAGTCTCAGTCCTAGGAGCTAATTTTCTGACAAGTTTTGTGAAAATCAGTTTGGCAGTTCAGAAGTTACTCATTTGTGAAATTACCTAAATATTCCAAAATTCAGCCCTTAATTTGGCCATCAGACAGTGAAAACAAACTACAAAGATTTAAATTATGCAACTTACAGGTTTGTTAGGCTTTGCCCAGAATAGGGCCTTTTGGTTGGTTCAGAATGAAATGTTTTTGTAACTGTGGACCACTTGAAAAAATAGCTGAAAACAAATGAGAAGTTTTTTTGCCCAGTTAAACCTGGGCATGAACAAAACCTTTAAAATCTAAAAATGGAGTTCTGAGCATCCTGTGGATGCTTCCCTCCCGGAGGTGGGGGGGGGGAGAGTAGGATGGTCTTGCACTGCTTGTTTGGCATCCCCTGGTGGTGGCTTGTGGCTGGTGTTCACGGCAGCGTGAGCCTTGACATGTCACCGAATGCCCTCCCCCCCAAACAAGGGAGCCACTACAGTTGAGCAGTGTCTAGGAGGGGAGTAGGTTGGGGAGAAAAACAGAAAACATAGCCGCTCAGTTTACCGGACGATGGCAGCCAGTCCCCACTTGCCATGAAGCCTGGAAGTGTCCGAGCTGATCTCTCATCATGTGCCTGGTATATTAGGAAGCCTACAGGCAAGTCTCCTCTCCTGGTCCTATGCACTGGAGGCCCACCCCCATGAAGGGATATGTCGAGTCAACTGGGTCACTGCATTGAGGGTGGCTGGATGGTGCAGAGACCAGCGGTGGGTGGGGCCCTAGACAGCCCAAAGAAGTTGCTAGTCAAGGGCTTGGGGAGCATAAAAAGAAATAATACAAAAATCTAAAAATGGAAAAAATACTTCACTCTAAAGGTTGGTTGTTGTATGGCTTATCAGAAGACAGTCAAATGAGACATCCAAACTAATTTTAACAAAATTAATTACACTTAGTATTTAAAACGGAAAGAAGTTTGTGATTGCTTTGAAAAACTGTTGAGATGGACTTTAACAAAGATAGCACACACACAACAGATGGTGAGTGCACTTCATAAGACATGATACAAACACTGAGGTGAACACAGAGAACATTTTGGCTTGTGTGTTTCTATGAAAATGGACAAAACAATTGTGAAAACTTTTCTACATCAAACACAAACAAAATGTTTAAAGGCATAAAACATGAAAAATAGATGATGGTGCAACTGAAAAAAAATGTGTGTATTTTGTACTACAATTAAAGTCATACATATCAAAATATTAAGAAACTTAAGAATCAAGGGCCCAGTGCAAAGCAAGTTACGACTGCCTTCTCTTTTTTTACTTAAATTGATATTGATTATAAGTCAATAAAGAATCATGTACAAGAACATTTAAATTCACAGTATTAAGATACGATAAAGTAATAACATTGAACAGCCTATAAAATTGATTTTCAAGTATAAATAATTATACATACCAATGCCTATGCCTTGTATATTTATATATAATAGATTAGATTTTTCAATCGTGATGGAATAACAATAATCTTTACATCATTACTATAATATGAATTTAGAAAATGTGCCCAAATGAGGTTAAATAGATGAAGCCTCTCTAAGGCTATGTGGCTAAGCTTTTGTTTGATGTTAACTTACTCATGGATTGCAGCCATTCCCTAACAGTTAGTACGATATTGCTTTACTATTTGGCAAGAATAAGTCTTTTACGGTATAAGGCTGCAGTCAGGTGCCAAAGTTGTTGATGTTTAGTAAAGGTGAATAAATTAGAGCAGTCAACCAAGAATTAAAATATTTGAATCAAGCACAATTTGTCGTTGAAAAATGTTTCCATAAAAATCCATTACTGAGTTCCAAAAACTGTAAAGTTTTGAACAGGACCATCGTATATGTGTTCGATTAGCATCTTGTTCTTGGCATCTTCAGCAGTAACTTCTTCTATGTTATCTGTTTTTGCTAATACCTCCTAGGTGTAATAGGTATAATAGATTATTTTAAAGTGTAACAGCCTACCCTGTATTTCTCTACAACAATCTATTGCATTTTCCTGTAATCTGTCCCATATGTCTAGAAGGATAGTACTGGCAAAATCTCTTTCCCACCTTAATCTGGACAACTCAGTCAGGTCTTCTTGTGAGGCCAGTAAAGCCCTATAAATGCTCCCTGAGCTGCCCTTTCCTTGAGTAATTTTAATTAAAGTGCCACATTTATGTGTATTATATAAGTTTTGTTCTTGTTCAAGGAAGGGTGCCAGAAAGTGTTTAAGTTGTACGTTAGTGCAAAATTCATACCTGCCCATGCCATATTTCAAATTGGTACCTTACGATGGCTTAATCATACCTGATGCATTATCTGTTGTATTTCTCAAAGTCCAGATACAGTACATTCCCCCCAGGATATAATTATTAAACATATCCCTTTTAAATGTGATGGCTGTATTGGCCCATAGTCACACAAACCTGTATGTATTCATAATGGATTTGTATTTGTTTCTCCTGTCATTACCAACTGTTAAATATTTATACATTTTTCCCCTTGTGTATTGCATTCCTGCTGTACCGTTGTGTTGCCATCTTTTTGGCTTAGGTCATGCATGAAAATGGTCCCTGGGACCAGCACACCTACCCAGTAAACAAAATAAATAGATACAATAAATAAACATGGGAAAGCGTCTAGAAGCATTGCTTCCCTATACTTCCACAAACTTTAATTCCAAAAGAAATAGCTGAATGAGAGAAAATCAAAGAGACACAGTCCAAGATGCAAATAGTCTGAAATAAAGTATCAGCTCAGTTTTTGAATTCAAAGTATTTATCAGTGCTATATATGTTCTGCTCTCACCAGAACTGAGTATTAAAAAGCTGATGCACTATCAATAAGGCAGCTGTCTCACTGTAGCATCAATAAAGGAAAATATGAGCCTTCAGGGTCTCTTAGCACACACAGGCCAACTCTGAATGATTGGTAATCTCTCCCAGTCCTTCCTTTAGTCCCAACTCGACCATCTGCTCTTGGTCACAGATGGGGCCTATGAAACAGCTCCCACTGGCTCAATCAGTGACCACTGATCTCCAATCCCACTCATAGGGTTGCAATGGACCCAGCTACCATGCCATCCAGGACTTTAGCCTGGCTGCTTTTCCCAGTACCTGCAGCCGGGTTAGCTCACATCTGCTGTCCTAAAAGCTGACCACTAAAATCACACTACACCAGGTCTGGGCATCAGAACACCCACTCAGCACTACAGACCTGGCTCCAGCTGTTCATGCTCCATTCTCCACTCCACAACCCGGATGCACACCAGTCCCAGGCCACTGTCCTTATTTTGAAGTCAGTGTCCACAGCTTACAGCACACCTTAACCAACGGTGCTGCTAATATTCCTGTACTTAGTCAAAATGATAAATAAATACACCACAGACTGTGACCAACTACTAACTGAAAATAAAAGTGCTAAAACTACCTGTACTGACTCACTAAAGCCCCTATATATTGCTAAAACCCTACTACTGAACTAAATACCATCTACAAAGTTTAAAATTAAATACAACTGTTGCTGAAATTATTAGTACTCTCAGTCACTCTCAATGGCAGGTAAATCTCCTGCAAACCCCAGAGAATAGTGGGGGTTTCTTACTTGGAGCTACAGTTGCAGTGCTCCAAACAGCAGCCTGCATGGCCTGATGGCCATCTTCCTCTTTTGGAGCAGTTTATGTAGGTGCTATGGTGCCTGTGCAGTATAGCAGGCTGGGTATGAGTGAGGGCTGTGTATCTGGCCTGCGGACAGACATGTGGGGCATAACATTCACCACAGGCAGCCATCACAGAGTGCCTATTCATGGCCCTGCCCCCAGTGCATTGGTGCATGGGATGTGAATCAAAGAACACCAGTGAACATCCAGTCAGATGCCCATCCTGGCCCAACAGTGGATCCCTCACTCTGCATGGAGCAGGGGACTGTGCAACACTGTGCATCCCAAAAAAGTAAAAGGACAAGTGCCCCAATGGCTACCCCCAGCCCTCTTCACTGAATCAGAAGGCTGGGGCAGTATGACAGTGAGGGGTACTGGTTCTGCTGTGGCTGGCAGGTGACATCTGGGGGTGTGCAGTAACTACAGCAGGATCCCTGCCCATGTAGCCTGCACTCTTCCCACCCAGTACTTCATGCCTTAGTGAATGGCATGGAGTGCGAGTATACCCCCTGGCCATTCCACCAGACCGACCACACATGTATCTGTGTAAATGACCAGGGGATCAAGTGCAGAAGGTCACAGCCCTTTTGTGCATGCTGAGAGGGTTTGCGGTACCCCTGATGCACAGCTCACTAACTTATAGTTGCCTGTGCATCATGGATACATGGCTTGCAGGCAATTCACACTGTATGTGCGTAGGGCCCAATAAAAATAATAAAAAAAACAAGCATTTGTCAATGCCAAATGTTTGCTTGCTGGTATTGGCATTGGTAGTGCAGGAGTTAGAGAGATGCATAATAGGAATGGCAGTGAAGTATTATACTAACACCAACCCCCACCCCCACCCTGCAGAGACTGAGAGGCTTTTGGGGATGTGCCTTTGGGTCATCAGCCATAACATTCCTGCCATTCCACCACACTCCACCCTGCAGACACCGACAGGTGTTGCGGTGTGCCTTGGGGTCTTCGGCCCTTACACTCACCCCATGCCTTAAGGAAATAAGTTGAGATGGGTGCAGTAGAAGAGAATGAGGTGAATGTTAGGGCTGAAGACCCCAAGGCACACCTCAATGCCTGTCACTGGCTGCAGGGTGGGGGTGGAATGGCATGAGTATTATGGCCAATGACTCCAAGTCACACCCCCGATGCCTGTCAGTTTCTGCAGGGTGGGGCATTATGGTTGGAAACCCTAATGCCCCTGGCGTTTGTTGGTATTTTTTGCTCAGAATTTTCAACATGGGCATTTTGGGACACCACCTCATGAACAGTGGAACTATCATTTTGTTAATCCTGAAAGATGATTTCGTACAGCGACTGTACTATTCGGCGCCACAGGTGCGAAAACACATTTTGGGCAGGATGTAAAAATGACAGCTGTACTGTTCTTGAGGAGGCATGAAACTATGGCAATGTTGAAAATCTGGAGTGAAAATATGAAAAATTGGTGAAGTTACGAGCATGCATAGAAACTGTGCAATGCACGCCTGTAACACCTTAATTTTTTGGAATTGTTTCACCAAATTTTCCATATGAACATTTTGGGACCTCCCCTCATGAACAGTGCCACTGTGATTTTGCTAATCTGTCCCAAAAGTTGATTTCTCACAGCGACCACGCCATTCTGTGCCACAGGTGCGAAAATACACTTTGGGCAGGATGTGAAAAATGACAGCTATACTGTTCATAAGAAGGTGTGAAAAAATTGCAATGTTGAAAACCTGGAGTGAAAATATTAAAAATTGGTGAAGTTACGAGCATGCATAGAAACTGTGCAACGCACACTCATAATGCAGTCATTTTTTGGAATTTTTTCACCAAATTTGCAACATGGGTTTTTTGGGACCCCACCTCATGAACTTTGGCACTGTCATTTTGTTAATTGGTCCTAAAAGGTGATTCCATGCAGCAACTGCAAAATCACCTTTCGGGACCTAGTAACCAAATGACAGTGACAGTGTTCACGAGGTGGGGTCCCAAGAACCCCATGTTGAAAATTTGGGGCCAAAATTCCTAAAATGGCTGAGATATCAACCTAAGTTGAACCACCCCATCGACTCCTTACCGTCATTTCTTCAGTTTGCCGGTTGGCTCTGAAGAGTGCAGTCATGTCCCGGTTCATAGAAGATTGCTGCTCCTGACCTCTGGAGGTAAGTATGGGGTAAGAGGGGTGTGGGGAGGTGGGTCCACAGAAGGAGGGGAGAATGGGTAGTCGATGAGGGACTGTTTTCTTTTTTACAAGGGGAAAAAAGACTTCAGGGATGGTTTTCTTTATTTTACAGGTTACCAAAAATATTTAGGCACACTGGGGTGGGCTCCCAGTGTGGCACAATAGTGTGTGTGTGTGTGTGGGGGGTTGTATGCTGACATGGAGATTGGGCACCCTGATGTTGGCATTTGAAATATTCAGGTGGGGGAGTCATTTGACACTGGGAGTGGGCATCCTGGTGTCGGAAACATAAATCAAAAATTATTTTGGCACACTGGGGTGGGCTCCCAGTGTGCACATTAATAGGGGAGAGGGGAGATACATGCCGACATGAGGACCAGGCACCACAATGTCGGCTTTCTGGAGAGTGTGTGGCTGGTGGCAGGAGCCACCAATGTGGAAAGTCATGCCGTAGCTCATTTATTTATTTATTGAAATGGTTCACTAGGAAAGGCACACCGAAGAAACAAGATGCTCGGAGGCAGGAGACAACAAGAACCGTAACTCCAGCCATGCGCATTACTGTGCACTGTAATGCACATGGCCGGAGTCTTGTCAGCTGCTACCAACAGAGAGAAGGTATGTCTGTGTGCCTGGTTGTGAGGGAGGGGGAAGGTCCTGCTGCAGTGAGGAAACTGTCCCTCATTGCAGCGGCAGATTTCTTTTAAGTGCAGTCCTCTCTCTCAAACTGCTGTCATAGACAGCTCGCCAGTTCATTGGTGCCTGAGGGATGAGCCCCATAAAACATCAACTCATAACCATCCCTGACTGGAACGGCACTTTTCTTTCAAGTGAAGACCGCTTCTCTTAAACTGCTGTCATAGACAGCTCACCGATTCATTGGTGCCTGAGGGATGAGCCTCATAAAACATCAACTACATTGGCCAGAAACTCACACACCTCTAAAATGTCATACTGTCCCAAGATGTTTCTTGTGCATGTGCGCAAGCAAACATAAAAAGAACAATGAGAACAAAGACACTACATGTTTAGTCTGCAAAATAAGAACTTGAAATTCAAAACTATTCAACCAATCAGAAATAAAACTTTACAAATGCAACCCTTCTCTAAAAGAATGTTTTTCCTAACTCAGATTCATTTTAAACTACAGAAAACAGCAGGGCACTTACTGTACCTTGAAATGTTTGATGGCCAGCACAATGCAAGAACATGCAGAGGACAGCAGCAGCACTGACTGATATAGCAGAACTACTGCAGGCATTAGTCCTAAAGCCTCATAAAATCCCAGGATGCCTTACATGAGTCAGGTCATGACTTTTGCAATGGAGTCAAGCAGGTTTTCACACCAGACTTGAGTAACTTCATTTACATTTAAATCCTGATGAAATTAGGTGGGTACAGTAGAGGCAATCATTGTTCATACCTACAAACTACACAGGTAAACAGAAGAAAAACACTAAGGGGAACCTTCCCTTTAAGCATTTGTTTTCTCTTGAGGTAGGTAACCAGCAGCATGGGACCAAAGCAAAGAATGCTGATTGGATGAGGATGGGGGAGGACTCTGCTCTTTGCCTACAGTTGGACTGTAAATCATATATAGTGGGGTTGCTGTGGGGGTTGGAGGGTGGCATCAATAGTAGAAGGTGAATGAAGGAGGTGGGATTGTTTCTAACATGGAGGTGGGGGTAAGAGGGTGGGATGGGTATTAGATGGTGGTATTTTTTTGTTTTCTCTATATATTTTTTGTAGGTTTGCAATCCATAGAGGACAGAGAAGAACAAGATGGCAACTGGCCATGGCAGAGGGAAGGCTGTGCTGGCCATCCACTGCAGGGCCTATATGTATGTACTAGGGCAGCAGTGTAGGGGAGAGCATGGTGGCTAGGTGCCAGAAAAGTAGGTAACGGTGGGGATTTATTTTTCTATTTTTCTTCAGAACAATCACCACACCAGTATAATATACACACACAGAAGCATGGCTTAGAAGCAACAGACTTGCATAAAAATGGCTTTCTTAACATACTGGGATCAGCACCCACAAGTACTGCTGTAAAGCAACATTCTAAAATAAAATAAGAAACTTAAATGCTGCTTTCAAAACATTATTTAAATATAGCAAGCAAGCATCATGAACATAACTTACTGTACAATACCTGGGGCCTTCAAATCATTTCCTCCAACTACAAGCTTCTTACAGTACAGGAGAGAAACTTTAAAACTGGTAGCTTGTATCTTCAGACTCAGTTTAACTAATGTGCTTTACCACAAAATATGATTTTACAGAATCACAGAAACATAGACACTGCCGGAAGATAAAGACCAAGGGTCTATCCAGTCTGCCCATTATGAATCTCCTAAACCTATCCCTCAACCTACTGTCTTAAAGGGGTATTTACTAAGCCACTTACCTACAGAAATGTACTTCCAAACACACCCAAAAAGCACATAATCCAAGGAATGAAACACTCTCAGCACAGAAGCTGAAAGTCACCATCTTCCACTGCTTCACAGTCACATGATCTGCAAGTCATATGACTGACTGATACTACCTGCTACTCTGTTAATGGTAACCATTAAATGGATGCCTCTAATCTTCCCAAGAGCATTAAGAAATTAACTCTATCACTGCTAGAAAATGTTTCACATCTCTAAAAAAGTTAAAATAAAGCAGATTTTTGAATGCACAAATGTATTATAGAAAACAAATTGCTAGAAAAGTGCCATGCACTGGTGAAATAATACTGTCTCAGAGGAGTCTAAATAACTCATAAATCCACTCACGTTATGGACTTGTTAGACCTCTAAGGGTATTCTTTCCTTATACACTACACTTTGCTGGCATTTATTCTACATATACAGTATATCACTGATTTTA
The DNA here is from genome assembly GCA_016271365.2 of Neoceratodus forsteri. Classification (NCBI taxonomy): domain Eukaryota; kingdom Metazoa; phylum Chordata; order Ceratodontiformes; family Ceratodontidae; genus Neoceratodus; species Neoceratodus forsteri. The sequence continues at coordinate 1,501,000,915 of CM057450.1, read as the reverse complement.
CCTTGAAATGTAGCTAAATCATGGCCATGTGGTCAAAATAGATTGCATTATAGCCCCATTATCATCACAGCAGTCAATAGTCTGTGGACTCTTTTCCTCTAAGAAATCAGTTTTACTTCAGAGCATGAGCAATACGGGATATATGGGAGCAATAGTACTTTTGAGCAGACAAAATGTTCTAACAGATGCAAAACAGCAAGCTCTGCATTCCTTAACTGGGTTGGGACAACACACAGGGTCCTAAAGCATTTCTGGTGAACTCCTGTTATTTAAAAAGAGGTTTCATGAAAGCAAATACAGGCTGTAGCTTGGCTAATGTAACAAGAATGTGAAACGGCAGGCTACACACTGTCTTCCTGGTGCTAGACTTTGGTGTCCAAACGGACACTGTCCATAATCAGTTTCACAAGCAAGGTTCAGCTTACCAAGGCCTTCAATTCCAAAGGGGGTTAGGAAGAGGTGGGGCACTCAGAAACATTGGGGAGTTTGTGACGAGGAGTCACTGGTATCTGAGGTCTGTTGAGATGAGGAACTAACTGTAAGAAACCCTGTGCAAATACACTAATGGAGCGTGCTTTTTAAGTTACAGAAACCAATATTGAATAAATGAAGGTTTTGTATTGGAGGAGGTGGTGTGCTGAACCTTGTTTGCGAAACTGATTGTAGCTTGGCTCATACTTGAAAGTGCCCCCCCCCCCATCACAGATCATTATCTGGCATCTACAACTTGCTCATTGTTATCTATCTCCTTTTTTGGATCTAGGTACACTGCTTATTATGTTGCCACTTTATTTCTTGATCCCTGAGGGACACCAAGCTGTTACTTTGCTTTATGTTTTTTTCCTTCAGTGGAGTCTGAGCCAGTGCTGTTCTCTGGTCATTGTCAGAAATGAAAGATGGCAATTGGTTGTTATTGGCTGTTATTGTAGTGTCATTGCTATGCATAATCATGTCTGTCACTTTTGTGGTTTCTACTGTTCTTTGTGTGGCTCTGTGTGATGTTCCATCATTGTAAAGTGTCATGTATATTATTATAGTGGTGAGTCATTACAAGACAGTGCAGTTAATGTTGTTCTTCATTTGTTGGTTAGGTAAGTGCATCAGTCATATATGGTGTGTCTCTTACTATCAAATGTCCTATTATCTCTAGCTATTAGTTTGCTAGTTTCTTTGTTGATGTAGTGGCCTGATGACATCTATGTATAATTTGGAGTTTGCCATCTTTTTGAATTATTTAGACACAATTGTCCATATACTATGGTTAGAGTTTGCACTTTTGGTGCTTAGGCTTCCTGCCACCCAAAACGGACACAACTTTTAAACACTGGATCAGGTTAGGATTAAGCCATTTTTTGCAATTCCAACACAATGGGACTCTCAAAACTTTAGCTGACGTGCAAAGGAAATTCTACCTAAGAGGCTTTTAATTTTTTCGCTACCTACAAATCACTTCTTTTCTCGGGGAGGGGAATAGGCTACATGACCTGTGCCAGGACCCTCATCCATTGATTGAGATAATTGAAATAGCAGGTGAGAAGGCCATCCAAAACAAACACATTTCCAATGTGCAGATGCAGGCCTATCTTTGTGGGAGAGGAGAAGCATCTTCCATACCCCATGCTCATGTTGCTTGCGAGGCTGAGGTGAGTTACTCTCTCAGTTCCAGGGACTGGGCCAACATATGGCGTGGGGTGTTCTGCAGCTCAGCTTCCAACAATTGGTGAGAATTCTGGTGGAAAGTGGTTTCCTGATTCTTCCTTACCCCATCCCATACAAAACACTACTCTAACAATGATAACGATAAATGCTGGCAGGGATGTGGTGGAACAGGCACCCCGTTCCACATTTTCTGATACTGTCCCATCCTTCAGCCTTTCTGGCTTGAGCTTGGTCCCAAACTGTGACAGACAGCAGGTAGTACTACACCTCTAGATTGCAAAACATTGCTCATGGGGTTATGGCCCCCAGCTCATCGTTCAAATCGTCAGAAGGCATTTCTGAGTATCCTCATAGCAGTTGCCAGTAAATCTATCACAAGGTGTTGGTTATCCCCAACACGCTCCACCCTGTAGGATTGGGTGTGGGTGGTAAAAAGTGTCTTTAGAATGGAGAAACTAATTGCTGATCTACGGCTCCAATCATATAAATGCTTGGGAGTCTGGTTACCCCTTATGCACTTAATTGAAGAGTCGGAAGGAAGGTTTGTGCTGTCTCAGCAGGCTAAAAGATACTGATTTCTGCTGTGGTAGCTGGGAGCTACCAACAATTCCAAATGCTCTCTCGGAGGGGAACCCCCAGTACTTGTTTACTGTGAACCAAGGTTTTCCTGTTAAACGGTATACTTTATGTTGTTTTATTCCTTTGATTTTAGTAGCTATATTTACAGACTTTTATATTGAGGTTCTTTGGAAGGCTTCATAATGTTTCTGCTTATTTCAATATAACAATGTTTGAACCCGGCCTCTCTAACCAGGGCCCTGACATGCACTGTCAGTTAGAAGCAGTACAGATCTTTCAAAGAGCAGCCATGTTTAGACTTGTTTTATTCTTTAAATTATCAGTAGGAAAATGTCACAAGAAACTCATGGTTCTCTTCGAATATTAATGTTACAAGAACTGAAGTTAACATGGCCCTGTAGTTGTTCAGATTGATGTTTTTCCAGCAGTGTATAATTAATGTTTATGAATTGGATCCAGATATAAGCCTCGGGAATACAGTGATTTATAACTTTGTAATAATGACTTTAGTTCTTCTTTGCTTATGTAATGCATTGAACATGGCTTTGTTAACAAAGAAATTTAAAAAAAAATAATTAGCATTTTGGATTCTTCGGAATGTTGCATGGGTTCTGTGTCCTTTACGTAAGCAATAAGACTTGACAGGGTGAGGGATATCTTTCAGTACAAGAGTTGTACAAGGATGAGGGAGCATGATATGAGATTGGAGAGGGCAGGATAAGGGGAAATATGAGGAAGTTTTTCTTCATGGAAAGAGCGGTGAATGCTTGGAATATCACACTCCAGAAAGTGGTGGGTGCTAACACAGTGGCGGTATTCAAACGTGCATGGGATAGACATAAGGGAACCCTAGATATGGGAAAGATAGGCAAAAGCCAATGACCAAGTAGAGTCAGTGGCCGCTGATGCAGGCAGGGAATACGGGCGGACTAGGTGGGCCTAACAGTCCTTATCTGCCATCAGTTACTATGTTACTATATTGGTGAGTAGCCATAAAAGCCCCTGGATGTGCAGGAATCCACCAATATCTCATACCCTTAAGGGTCTTATTGTGCTTAGAAAATGGGTTGGGCAAATAAAAAAGAATTTGTAAAAGATTAAAAAGACACAACAAATATAATTACATATTGTTTAGAAAATGTCAAATAGTCCTTCCACATATGGTTTCTAACTAACAGTCATGCTGTGTCTTTCTACACATTCACCAGAAGGTGTGTTCACTTACCAAAGAATATAAGACCTCAGTGTTTTGCAGTATTCCACTAGTAAAATTCCTCCCCCACACACAAACATGGAAAGTTAACATGGAATACATGCATTCAAAATTCTGCAGTAGACATACAGATAGACAGATACACGCACATGCACGCACACACACACTCACGCATGCACATAGACAGACAGACAGACACACACACACACACACACACCTCATATGGAGCCATATACTCAGTTTTAACAGTGGCAGGGTTAGCAGCCAGTGCTGTGGTTCAGTTCCACTTTGCTTGATCATGATATGTGGCACCAGATGGCAACCCATTACCAAAAACAGTCCCAGGCTTTTTATGGTGCATTGGATCAAAGAATAAGTTGAAAATACTACACCAGACAAGAAACATGACAAAGTATACAGCTAGATTCCAGTCTAGTTTTGCTTTCAGGTTGGAATGTGGTATCCAAGATTATTACCTATCCCAGAAGCACACTTAGTTTGGCGTATATGAGTCACACATAATAGCAGCTATGTTGAGCCTTACTCCATATGTAGCTAACAGGCATTAGCTTTTTTGCAAAATTATTGGGCTACTTAGATCTGGCAAGCACTTTTCTGGTACGTGGCAATGGCTGACATATGGAGAAGGAATTGATGTGCAGGCACAATCAATGATAACCAGCTGATTTATATACTGTACCTCAGTGGGACTTGGGGCTCTACATGCGGTCTGCACTAGAGCTTACAAAGTGCCCATTTCAGCTTTCATTTGCATCAGCATATGGGGGAATTCTGGTTCCCTGAATCAGAGTCATCCAAACTGCAAGAATTTACCCTGGGATGAACTATGTCAATTAAAGACTGGCTCAGTGAGAATATCCAGAATTATCACATTTTACTCAAGTAACGTTAAAGGCATTCACATTAGCACAATGCCCTGTGAGTAGGTACAGCTTAGGTCTGAAACACTGGTCATCTGTTCATTCATACCAAGAAGAAACCACCAACTAGAGCACCAGCAGCTACAGGAATTGTGGATGACTGGGACAGAGGAAGGATACAGAGTGCTTATGTCTGGGCAAACTGATGGATCTCAATCCTGACTATGTTGCCAGCTATGCATCATTGACGGGGCACAGTAGATTTGTATTGGGACATGTGCCCCATCTGGCCAAGATCTGGAGCCACCCATGAACTTGAGGCCAATTTAGTGTCGTGCTTCAGAATTAGTATAGACCATAGGTAGAAAACATCCATTCTTCCAGTCTCAGTACAGTAACAGAACCAAGTGCATGCCCTTCTCATCAGCATTAATCCTCAAAATGGGACAAATTGCACTTGTGTTATTTCCACAAAATGCAACTATTGTTTGCTTGTCCTTACCTTTGATGTATATGCTTATCTGTTCATCCTGTACCTGTTTATTTATATCACCCTGCTCATTGCTTGTATTTCACATTGTTGTAATTCCCTTGCACTGTTCTATAATCCATGCTCTTGTAATCTCCCGGGTTGTACCTGAAAATAGGCATTCCTTGTCTAGAGTGCTCACCCGGTAAACAAAAGCTAATAAATAAATAAGTAGCTTGGGCTTCAGATTCTGATACTGGTCATCAGGCATGAACAGGGGATATGTGAAGTCTACTCAGAGCACTTTGCCCCATTTCCAAGGTTTGTGGTTATGAGTTTATGAGGCTTACATTAAGATCATGTGTGTACATTCACTTTTGTTTGCTTTTTATGGGAGGAACAGTAACAGTATCAGTCATTTCCGAAATTGAGTATTTATATATTTTTTGGGTGGAGCAAAGAACTAAAATAAGACCACGAGGATTGTCATGAGGACAGGAATCATCATCTTCACCAGTCTGCTGCTGCAGTCAGAGGGAAATGTTGTGAGTCCTGAGTTACCTCACAGCTGGCTTTGAGCCAACCCAGCATCATTACAAGAGGAAATACCCTCTACAGAGTATCTATCCTACAAAATTCTAAAAGGAAAAACTGGATGGCCCTGCCACACAGTGGCAGCACTACCATTTGTGATGCCAGTGACCTGGGTTTTGGAATGAGCCTGGGGCATCGAGGACCAGAAGGGAGAAAGAGGCTTGAGCATTTCAGAGGATACTCTCCTCCACCAGGGAGGGAGGGTCACTGTCTCCACTGCTGTACTGCCACCTGAGTGACCACAGGTGGCAGCCTAGGGGAGGCAGTGTTGGGAGAGTTGATGTTTAGCCAGGCTCTGTACAGGACCCATCATGTGTGCATTCTTGGAGCCCCTTGCACAGCAACTTCCCAAGCAGTGGACTGAAATGTAAGGAAGATCCTAGTATGCTCGAGCCCCACCTCCCACTACTGGTTACCCCTCCACCAGAGTCATCTCCTGCCCCATACTCAAAATGAGGTGGGCAGTATTGCCTGGCCATGATCAGGCCCTGACATGGGGGAGTAAGACATGGGTGCTCGGGGGTGGGGTAAGTACTAGAGATATGGAGGGATGGAGGTGGGCCCATCCGGTGAAAGGAGTAGTGCCAGTGAGACAGGGGGGCATAATCAGGAAATTAAAAAAAATGTAAACCAAAACAAAAATTGAGAAGGGCAGCCTTTGCTTTTCAGAGACCCATGAACTGGACCAACATATAATGACAGGTCTAATACCAGACTAATGTCATCTTCAACTGTATCCTAAAATGGAAACTCTACTGAATATAATTGTTCCCACATTTTGTCAAGCACTATATAAGCCCAGTGCATATAAGTAAATTCTTGCATAGCTGTATCTCACATATGCACTGCAACCTTTCTATAAGTGTCATTGCTGTAATGGAGGGGAGTATTTTTCAGAGGAAAAGATGCATGCAAACAAGGGGACATGCAAATAATCTGGAAGGGGTAAATTTAAAAGAGATGTGAGGAAGTATTTCTTCACTAAAAGAGTAGTGGATGCCTGGAATATCATCCAGTGGAGGTGGTGGGGATAAAAACAGTAGTGGAATTCAAGAATGCATGGGATAGGTGTAAATGAATCTTAATGGAAAGCAAGGTTGAAGCCTAAGACCAAGAAGGGTCTGCAGTGACAGTCTAGGCAGGGAAAGAAATAGGCAGACTGGGTGGGTCAAGCGGTCCTTATCTGTTGTCATATTCGTGTTTCCATGTCTTACTGGTGCATGGAAACCTAAAAAAGAGGATAGAACAATGCAGCTAGCCTAAACCAAATATGACCTTCTATTTACAACTTAAAGTGGCACTGTGGGTGGATAGGTAGAGAAAAGTGCTTTTCAGGTGCCAACAGCATGCTGTTAACACCTATTGTGGTAATACATACTGTTTTGTTTAAGGTTACATTCAGTGTGGGTGATTTGGCTGCATGATGTCACTGATGATAGATCACAGGGCTTTTAGGTTTAAGCGTAGGGTTTCTGACCTACATAAGCCCTTTGCAGGTTGTGACACAACCTCACCACCATAAAAGCTGCACCAACTTTGCCTGTAGCTCAATGGCACACTAAATGTGTGGGTTTTTTTGAGGTGGCAGGGGAGGGGGCACAGGGGGTAGGAGGAGTATAGAGGACCAACAAGAAGGGGCAGAATAGTGGGCTGCAATGGATGTGGGGCAGCAGTTTTTATGGACATGCTATGGAGAACTGGTGGGTGCTCAATATGTCAAAGAATGGGGCAGCTTGAGGCTGAATTAAATTGGCTAAGAAGGGAGGTGGAGTGGAGGGTAGGGAGACGGAGGGAGGAGAGAGGGGGTGAAGGAAGCAGCAACACAGACAGTGCTATGAGCTGGAGAAGGGATAGTGGGGGCAGGGAAAAGAAGGGGATATGTGGAGGGCTAGGTGACAGATCAGGATGTAGGGAGGGAAATAGATGGAAGGAGGTGGGGAGAAAAGGGGGGGGGACAGGGGAAAGGGCACAGGCATATGACAGAGACAATATACCAGGATGCAGACAGGCTAATACAGGAGGCAGTATATGGGTATCGAACAGGGCATCGAACAGGTTCTCACTGTTGGCTCAGATGCAGGAAAGGGGGATCAAGAGGAGAGAGAAGTAAATGAGAGCTGTGAAAAGTGACACAGGAGTAACAGCGGGAAGGGGAAGGAGAGAGAATCAAGTGTAAGGGAGAAGGGGGTAAGGGAGAGTCCGAGAGACTGGGTGAGGGAAAGAGGGGGAAGGAAAGTACAGTAGGCACCGAAAGGTGGAGGGAGGAAAAGAGGAGAACTTGGAGTCTATGAGGAGGGGAAAGGGAAGGGGAAAGAATAAAGAAGGTGCACCTGGGGAGTGTTGGCAAAAGGGGGACACAGGAGAAACAGGATGACAATATGAGTGAGCAAGTAAGTAGTACGAGGTCGGGAGTCAAGGAAAGGAGAAAAAGAAATACAAGGAAGTAAGTACAAGATGGGGGCACTGGGGTACTCGCAAGGACGGAGAGTACAAACCAGATCATGGTCTTTGGGGACTCCATAATAAAAGGAATCCACTAGTTAAGAAAGGGGATTGCCTATAAAATGAGTTTGGTCTTCTGTGAGCCAGGGATGGAGGCAGAAAGGGCGATGACAAAAATAAGAGAGTGTATTAGGTTACTGGGGGGGAGGGCCGCACCTAGGGACAAATGACTTGACAGGAAACGATATAGGGGAAGTACAAAGCAGGTTCAGTTAGCTAGCCAGGGGATGCTGGGAGGAGGTTAGCTCTCTGGCTTTCTCAGAGGTCTTGCCTGTTCCCTGTGCTAGCACAGCTAGGCAGCTGAGAATAAAAAACTTCAATCTTTGGCTCAGGGATTTGTGCAATGGGGAAGGATTCATCTGCTTAAGGGAGTGGGGGAGCACTTCAGTAGGGGAGAATCTATAAACAAAGGACAGACTACATATAAATGAGGGTGGCTCTAGAGTGTTGAAGGGAAAGTTGCAAAGTTAAACAGATGGGGTCCTGGGAAAGGATTTAAACTAGGAAAGGGGGAGTACGAGTCTAGGGGAGGGATAGTGGAAGTATATGGAGGGTCTTGCCTAGTTAGCACTCCCCCACAGGAGAGAGCAGGGGATATAGGGAGGAAAAAGATAGACTATGGCGAAGTATAGTCTGCTATGGGCACTCTTGTCATTTGTCCTTTTACTCAGCCTGGACACTGCCACATGGGCTCTCCCATGTAACCAAATGGCAAAAGACTCCTCAGAGGGTTACTGCAACTATAGTTTCTCTAACTTGATTGCAGAGATAAAGCCTGATCTTCAACCTAACCCTATCCTCCTTGTTAGAGGCAGCATCTATTACCCTCTACATGCCAGGAGGAAGCTGCCATGGAGATATGCTTTCACCCTAACCTGCCACTGTGCAAGGCTTTGGTTCCTAGCCATGATCATTATTCTGCTAACTGGGACGTCAAACTAAATCCAGGTTCGCCTACCTGTTTCTTTTCCCCAAATGAGTTATCTGGCATGTCCAAGAAAGGATTATTAATTGCCCACATCAATATCAGAAGTCTTACCTGTCACCATCCGGAACTCGAGGCCTGGGTAAAACTCTACAATCCTGATGTACTCTGTCTCACAGAAACTTGGCTAAAACTCGGTATACCTGATGACGTATGCTCCTTGCCTAACTATTCCCTGTTCCGGCGGGATAGATCCTCATCCAAGCGTGGAGGTGGAGTTGCCCTATTCTTCAAAAACCACCTCAACATCTCTATTGTCCCGGCATCTGCCTCTCCCACAGTGTGCGAATTCATACAGGCAACTATTGTATTGGGCGAATAGAAGCTTCATATTATCTGTGCCTATAATCCCCCTGCTGGGGGAATAGTAGGTCTTCAAGAACTCCTTGACATCGCCTCCCAGACTGTAAATCATAATGAGGCTGTCATCCTAGATGATCTTAACCTCAGTTGGTTAGGGTCAGCTCAAATATCCTTGCAATCACTCACGCTTAGTTATAATTTTCACCAGTTGATCTCTGAAGCAACTAGAGCCACATCATCCCATCAAATGGGTACACTCCTAGACTGGGTGATGGTTAACTGTATGGAACATGTGTCGAAAGCAGGAATCCTTGCAGATGCACTAACAGACCACTCACCCACTTTTGTATCCTATCTATAGTTTGCCTCCATCTTCTCCATCAAGACTAATCACGTTTACAAATCTAGCTCATATTGACCAGGATGCATTTCTCTAGGATGTCTCCAATATCGACTGGGCAGGTATCTATCAAACAAAGGATGTGGAGGTTGCTCTACAGATATTCATAAATTAATTTCTTACCATTCAATATAAACATGCCCCCAAGACTACTAGGAGGGTCAGAGGAAAACAGATGAAGTGGCTGCATAAATACCTCCTTGCTAATCTGCGCCAGAGGGACAAGCTCTGGATTTGCTACAAACAAACTGGCCTACAGTCAGATCTTATTGTCTATCTTGAACTAAGGAACAGATGTAAGAGACAAGTTAGAGCTACTAAAAGCAAATACTGCAAGGACCTTCTACAAAGCTCAGCCTGTGACCCGAAGATATTCTGAACCCATGTCAAAACATTTCTGGGTACCTCGTAGTCGGTCACTCCTGATGAAATGATCATAAATGGGGCACATTGTAATGACCCTAGGACCATCTCAAACAGTTTTAACAATCTTTTCTCTGATCTGTCACACTATACCTTGGCTTTACAACCTAGTTGATCGCACTTCAATCTACCTACCACACTACCATCAGACAACCATACTGCCCTATCGTATGATGCTCCTCCAGTGCCACCATTCTATTTCAAAGGCTATATCAAGGCGGAAGTTCTGAAATTACTGAGATCCATATCTGCCAATACCAGCTCTGGTTCTGACTCACTGGAACCTCGTCTTCTTAAGCTGGCTGCTCCACTCATTGCCTCTCCGATTGCCAGAATCTACACTTTATCCCTTATCCATAATACTGTGCTGGACCTATGGAAATCTGCAAGAGTAATGCCTGTCTTTAGAAAAGGTGACCCAAAGGACATGGCCAATTACAGACCTATAGTAATTCTCTCTGTTCTTAGCAAGATCCTGGAAAATAGTTGCATCACAGACCATTGACTACCTTACACGCTACAATCTCCTCTCAGACACCCAGCATGGTTTCAGAAAAGGTCTTAGCCACCACGGCTCTTCTTCAACTAACTACTGATATTCTGTCCAACATGGATTCTGGAAAACTCACAGGTGCCATCTTCATTGACCTCACTAAGGCTTTTGACCTTGTAGACCATCCCTACTTCTCTCACTCTCCATAAATTCCATTCTCTACCCCTGTTGTGGACTGGTTCTGTAGCTACCTGTCAAATAGGTCACAAGCTGTCAAATTTAACTCCTCCCTGTCCAACACGTCTACTATCAACCTTGGGGTCCACCAGGGCTCTATCCTTGGGCCCCTTCTGTTCTCAATTTTTATCAACAATGCAGCTGAGGTCCTGGAATCCTGCTCAGCTTTTCTCTACGCTGATGACCTGATCATCTATACTAGTTCTTCTAGTATTGCCTGCATAAACACACCACTTACTTCAGACTTCAATAAGGTCTTAGACTGGCTACTAGACCGAAAACTTGTACTAAATGAAAAGAAAACGAAAGCCATGCTCATAGGTTCCGCACCAAAGATTAAGGCCTGTTCTAGTTTGCTGGAGGCTCTTCACCCAGGAGGATTTCCACTTTAAAATGTTACTTCCTTCAAGTACCTTGGGATCCTGCTGGACCAGTTCCTGGATTTTAATCTTCACATTCAGTCCTCGTGCAAAGCTGCAAACTCAAAACTGGGAGTAGCTTACAAAACAAGCTACATGCTTACGTCCTTGGCCAAATTAGCAACTGCCCAAGGTATTCTGCTCCCAACCCTTACTTATGGTGCCTCTATTCTTACCTCTGCCCATAAAACCTCCCTACTAAAATGGGACGTAACTTATAACAATATATGCCGATTTGCCTCTTCGTCGCCTTGACTCAAACATCACTGCCTTCTTTATAAGGATCTGAATTGGCTCTCACCCTCTGCCAGTAGACAATACTACCTTGGATCAGTAATGGATTTGATCATCCGGGAAAAAAACCCATCCCAGCTGGCGGCATTGTTGGTCCCTCAACCATCCTCCCATGGCCTGCGATCAGCTGACAAATCCTTGCTCTATGTTCCGAGATGTCGGATGACTAAAGGCACAGGGGCCTTCCAATTCTCTGCTCCCAGGCTATGGAATGCTCTTCTACTCAACCTCCAGCTGTCTCAGTCTCACTTTGGATTTAAAAGTGAATATCGTCATTATCTATCCTTAGCTGATGCTTGTACATGCTTTGACCTAACCTGAAGCTCCTGAGACTTACCAGTAATGTCACCCCTGCTCTAATCCAGCTCCAAGACTGTCTCCTCTTCCCCTCCCCATATTTTTCCTTCTCTTTGTAAATAACTTCTTGACTACTAGCTCTCTTCCTTCTAGAACCTTGTTGCTGACCATCCACTGTTGTTTTGCCAATTACCACCCCGACCTTCCTTCTGTCAGTCTTTCTTGTTATGTTTGAACATTCCTCACATTTCTTTCTATATAACCTTACTATCTTATTAACCCTTTCACTCCACAGGTCGGGTCCATGGTTTCTGCATTTATTATATATCTTACTGCCATTATCTGCATAATGCTTGCCATTATGTTTTGTTGTCTCTACCCATTGTATTTTTGTAGCACTGCTGTACTGTTCCTCTATTTGTATTATTGTACCCATGTTGCTGTTGTTCAACTGTTCTCTTTTTGTTGTACTCTCACGGGTCGTGCCTGAAAATAGCCATTTTATGGCTAGTTCACCTACCCGGTTAACAAATACTAAATAAATAAAATAAATGCCAGGAGTATGGGGAACAAAATGGGAGATTTAGAGGCCACAATGGTGGATGAGGGGCTGGGCCTGGTTGCCATAATGGAGACATGTTGGATGGAAAATCATGACTGGGAAGTGGTCATCCCGGGGTACAGGCTTTTTAGAAAGGACAGGATGGGGAAGGGGGGGCACTATACGTGAAGGATGGGATAAAGGCAACAGCAGGGCAGGTAGGTCTGGGATTCGTGGAGGGCCTCTGGTTCATGTTAGTCAAGCGGACGGGAGATGCAATACGCCTGGGAGTGGTTTACAGGCCACCAAATCAAGGGGAGAAGGTGGACAAGGAGTTTATGCAGGAGGTAGAAAGAATGGGAAGCAAGGGGGAACTTTTGCTGGTAGGGGATTTTAATCTCCCTGATGTGGACTGGGAGATTCCAACAGCAACATTGGCAAAGAGTAGGGAGTTACTGGAATCCCTGCAAGAAGCACTCCTACAACAACTGGTCAGAGTACCTACTAGGGGTGGGGCTACACTGGACTTAATACTGACAAATGGGGACAGTGTAGTGGAGGTCTCAGTGGGGGACAATCTGGGGGCAAGTGACCACAGAGCAGCTAGGTGTAGACTTAGGATGGAGGCACTACTCACACTGGGGCAGCCAGGAGGGGTGACCGCCCCCCCAGCCCCCCTCTAGCTCCACTACTGACAGAGGTAAGTTGAACCACCACTAGGGTACTGGACTTCTGGCTGGCAGATTTCAATAGAATGAGGGAGATTTTCAGGGTAGAGATGGAAGATAAGGAAAAGCTGGGGGATGTGGAAGAACTGTTGGGGCAATAAAGAGAGGAATTTTAAGTGACACTGATCAGTACATTAGTAAGGTAGGCATGAGCTAAGGAAGAAGTAGACCACTTTGGTTCTCTAGAGAGTTGGCAAGGGCAATAGGGTAGAAAGAGAGGGCATTCAGGGCATATAAAAGAACGCAAGGAAAGGAGGACAGGGAGGTATACAGGGAAAAGTTAAGGGTGGCAGGGCAGACAATCAGCAGGGCAAAGGCAGATACAGAGGAGAGGAGAGGAGAGGATAGCAAGAGAGGCCAGTAGGGGAGACAAAAAATTCTTCAGATGCATCCATGAGAGAAGAAAGAACAAGCAGAGTATAATGAGACTTAAAGGGAGAGGGAAATTATGATAGAGAGGGACTTGGAAAAAGCAGACTTGCTAAACTAGTATTTCTGCTCAGTTTTCATGGTTGAAAGGGAGGGAAAGGGACTGGAGTGGCGAGGAGGAAAATGGAGGCTAGGGAGGTGGACACTAGCCTGTTCAAGGAAAGCAGGGTATTAGAGAAACTGGGTATGGTAAGGGTGGACGAGGCAGTGAGTCTGGATGCACTACATCCCAGGGTGCTCCAGTAGCTTAGGGAGGAACTGGTTGCACAACTAACAAGGCTGTTTAACCTATTATTGGACAGAGGGAGTTCCAGGGGACTGCAAAAAGGTGGACGTGGTGTCATTCACAAGAGAGGATGCAAGGAAGAGATGAGTAACTATTGTTCAGTCAGTCTTACCTCAGTGGTAGGTAAGATTATGGAGGTACTCCTTAAAGAAAGGATAGTTAAATACCTTGCAGATAGTGGTCTGCAGGATGACGGACAACACAGGTTCATGCAGGGAAGGTCATGCCAGATGAAACTCATCAAATTATTTGATTGGGTGATGAGGATGAGCGATCAGGGAGGGGCAGTGGATGTGGCCTATCTGGACTTCAGCAAGGCCTTTGACACTGTCCCTCATGGGAGACTAATGCGCAAGTTGGGCAGTTTAGGTATAGGGAAGAAAATAACTGGGTGGAAAATTGGCTTGGTGACAGAGGGCTAAGGATGGTTGTAAATAGGGTTCATTCAAGGGAGGAAAGGGTGACAAGTGGTGTAGCACAGTGGTTAGTATTGGGGCCAATACTTTTTAACATTTACATTGGGTATGTAGTGGAGAGACTAAATGGGAAGGTGTGCCTATTTGCGGATGATACGAAGATCTGCAATAGGGTGGACACATGGGGAGGGGGTATGGAGCAAATGAGAGAGGACCTGAGAAAGCTGGAGGGGTGGTCGGAGAGTTGGCAACTGAGATTTAATGCAAAGAAGTGCAGAATAATGCACAAAGGGCACAAGAACACAAAGGCCATATACACACTGGGAGGAGAGGAGGTTTTGGTAACAGAGCAGGAGAGGTATCTGGGGATTATCATTTTGGATAACCTAAAGGAGGCAAACCAGTGCAACAAGGCAGTTGGAAAGGCAAACAGAATGCTGGTATGCATAGGGAGGGTATTACAAGTAGAAGAATGGAAGTGATAATGCCCCTTTACAGGTCCATGGTTCATTCCCACCTGGAGTATGGTGTACAGTTATGGAGACCTCACCTACAAAAGGATATAGATAGGGTGGAGAGAGTTCAGAGAAGGGTGACCAAAATGGTGCATGGCATGCATCAAAGAACCTATGAAGAGAGGATGGAGGAGCTCAACCTGTATCCCCTGGAAATAAGGGGAGATACGATCGAAACTTTTAAATACCTGAAGGGAATAAACAAGGTGAGGGAAGGGAGCATCTTCAAGACAAAAGAAAACCTGAAAACTAGAGGCCACAGCTTAAAGCTGCAGGATGGAAAATTCAGAGGAAATAGGAGGGGGCACTACTTTACAGAGAGGGTGGTGGGCTCTTGGAATAGGCTACCAGAGAGGGTGGTGGAGGCAAAAACAGTGGGAGAGCTCAAGAGGGCATGGGATAACTACAAGGGTTTAAACAAGAAATGGAAAAATAAGTTCCCCGAAGGAAAAAGAGTCTGGAATCCCAGCAGGGGGTGACAGGGGTGTAGGTGGGAGGTCAAGGCTACCTGTGAGGAGGGGATGGGGCAGACTGGATGAGCCACTGGGGTCCTTTTCTGCTGACAGATTTCTGTGTTTCTATTGTTTTATCAATAATTCAATTCATCGGCGGAGTGGAGTGGATGGAGGGGGTGGTAGGGGAGAGGATATCTTGCAAATAACATGGCTCCTGTCTGTGTAGGGGCCTTATAGGTCAGGAAACCAACCTGGAAGGTGATCATCCACTGCACTGGCAGCCAATGCAGTTTGTGGAGCACAGGAGTAACATGGCAAGATCTAGGTAAGCCAGTCAACAACCTGGCTGCCGTGTTCTGCACCAGCTACAGGCAGCGGATGTCCACCCCCAGCAGCTCTAGGTAAAGAGCATTGCAGTAATTCAGGTGAAAGGTCACGAAAGCGTGGACCAATGTTGGAAGAGCATCAGGTGGAACAAGGTGTTTTATCAGGGCGATATTCCTCAGATGGTAAAATGAGGTGTTGACAACTGCCGACACCTGAGATTTAAGTGCCAGCCCACAGTCAAGCATAATGCCCAGATTCCTCACCTGTTCAGAGGTCATCAACTGGCTACCACTTAGAAACAATCTGAATGATTGTGCAGAAGATGACCCCTCTACCTGATGACTCAGATACACAACCAACACCTCAGTTTTGTCACAGTTCAACCTCAACCAGTTAGCACTCATCCAGTCATGAATCTCGGTGAGGCAGTTGTTAAAGACCAAGACAGCTTCACCCTGTTCCGGTACAAAGGATTTGTATAGCTGAGTATTATCAGCATAGCAATGAAAACTCAGCCCATTTTGCCTTATAATGTCTCCCAACAGCAGCATATACACTGCGAACAACATGGGTGATAAAATGGAGCCCTGCGGCACCCCACAGGACAGGGAGACAGGGGCCGAGGAAAAAATTCCCAACATCACACTCTGAGTCCTACCCATGAGAAAAGAATTGAACCACCTGAGGACAGTACCCAACAATCCACTAATCAGCTGCAAGTGCTCCAGTAGCACACCATGGTCCACAGTGTCAAACGCTGCAGAGAGATCAAGGAGGACCAAGATCAAACGGCACCTCCAATCTCTCGCTATCAGGAGATTATTAAGTACCAGAACCAGTGCTGGCTCTGTACTATGTTTCCTCTGAAATCCTGACTGGAGAGGATCATAGACATCGTGGGTGGTAAGATGATCTGAAAAACAAAAGACACAGCACTAACACTTCTTTGACAATTTCTGTACTAAACTCACATGAATCATGAAAAGAGTAAAATGAAGTGGCGCCATGCAAGGTGACAACAGCTCCCAGAACACAAACAGTCCGACTGGTTTCACGCCAAAAGTGCCTCCTCGGGGACTAATTTGGTAATCACAATTAATCATTTAAATAGAAAAAAAACACTTAAAGTGACAGTACAACACTTATACCATTAATTCAATAGTGATAAATAAAAGTTAGCTAAATAGTACACCACTCATACCAAATAAACAAAATTAGTTCTAGTATGAGTGCAATGACCTAAAATGCAAAATAAATGCCCATAATCTAAATTTTATAATAATAAATGGACATATTGCTATTAGTCAAAATACTACAATACTATACTAGTACATTTTTCTCTTAACAGGCAGAGTAAAATTGAGATCAAGTTGAAATTGAAATTGCAGGTACATTATATACCAGGATTGCTGAAGTAAATTTAACCTGAAAGAAAGGAACACATTGTAAACAACACATATTACCATATTTATATCAAAAAATTTCCATTATTTAAAATATTTGGACCTTAAAAAAGGTGCAATATCAAAGGTGACATTTAATCCTGGGTATTTTAAAGCACCCAGTGTGTAAATCCAAAACGATTCTCTACGCAAAATTCTATTCTCTAGGTCCCCACCTCGCTGGCCTATAATGACTTTTTCTATCCTACAGAATGTAAATGTATGTACATTGCCATCATGACATTGTTGCAGATGTTGTGCCAAAGCATTTTTTTCATTGTGACATCTAATATCACTCAGATGTTCGCAAACTCTTAATCTCAATGCCCGTGAAGTTTTACCTACATAAAAGGCATGACAGGTACAGGTAGCCAAGTATACCACCCCTGTAGTGGAACAGTTAATAAACTGTCTCACTTCAAACTGTTTAATGGTATTTACAGAGGTAAAATGTTTTTTCTGATCCATAACACTACAAAATTTGCAGTGACCACAATTAAAAAAGCCTAATGGTGGTGGGGGTAGCCAACTTGTATTAGATCTAATCACTGGTTGGTATGAATGTACCAACATGTCAGAAATATTCCTTCCTTTTCTATAAACCATTCTTGGACTTGATTTTACTTCATTTTTCAATGTAGCATCCGTACTCAGTATAGGCCAATGTCTGTCTATGATGTTTTTAACTTCTGCTGACTTCTTGCCAAAGGTTGTAATAAAATTAAGATGTTCTTTATCTACTGTTCTATTAACTTTATATTCCAACAATTCTCTCCTTGGCATATCCCGAACTTCATCCATTGAATTATGTAATACATCAATGGCATAACCTCTATCTTTGAATCTTTCTGCCATCCCCATCATACATGTCTCAAAATCTCCTGGTTCACTACAATTACGCCATACCCTCATAAATTGAGATTTCTGAATATTTCTGAAGGTGTGGCAGGGATGACAACTGGAAGCATGTAAAACTGAATTCTTATCCGTAGGTTTACAAGAAATGGTGGTACAAATAGTACCATCCTGTAACTTTATAATATTCAGATCTAAAAAACTTATCTGCCTAAGATCCGCCTGTATTGAAAATCTCAAATGGGGATTTGATAAATGCAGATATTCCACAAATCTTCCCAATTCATCATAAGTTCCCCGCCACACCATCAGAACATCATCAATAAAATGTCTCCAGAGGTCAATTTTATCATAAAATGGATTCTTGATATGGTCATAGATCACTTCCTTTTCTCACTGTCCCAAATAAAGGTTAGCATAATTAGGGGCAAATGTAGCTCCCATCACTGTCCCTTTAATTTGGTGATAATATTTCCCTTGAAAACTAAAAACATTAAACTTCAAAACAAATTCAGAAAGCTGAACCAAAAAAGCCTTTTCACCTTCATCCAGGTTAGTAGACAGGTCTAACCAGGCACGTATCGCCTCCAGTCCTCCCCGGTGAGGAATATTTGTATATAAGGACTCAATGTCCATCAATACCAGTAGCCAAGACTGCTCAATTTGCATGTCCTCCAGGATCCCCAAAGTCTGAGTGGTGTCCATCAAAAAAGAAGGCAATGAACCCACTATATCCCTTATGTGGGCATCCACATATTGGGAAAGTGGTTCAGTAAGTGAACCAATACCAGAAACAATGGGTCTTCCTGGAGGACTTTGCATAGTTTTATGGACTTTTAGCAAAATGTACATGGTAGCCCGTACTGGATGTTGTACTATGAGAAAATCAAGGGAATTTTTAGAAATCATACCATCGTGGAAGGCCTGGAGAAGAAAAGTATCAATTTCTTTCTTAAAATCCAGAGTAGGATCTTTTTCCAGAGGTCGGTAGAAAATACCATTGTCCAGTTGACGCTGTACCTCCTGTACATAATCTTTAGTATTGAGAATCACCACAGCTCCCCCTTTGTCAGCGGGCTTGATGGTAATCAATTGATTATTTTCCAATTCAGTTAATGCTTGCTTTTCATTGCTGCTCAGGTTACAGAAATCAAATCTGTCCTGTTTCTCAAAAAGAGAATCGATGTCATTTAGGCATGTAGTTTCAAAAACCATAATTGCAGCTGAAGGTGGTGGGTTAAAAGTCGAGGGGCATTTAAAATGCTGAAGATGTCCTTCCCGATTTTGTGTAGGAATCTGTCCTATTTCAATGCCTTGTACTTGTTCAGCTCTACAATCACCACTACGTTGATTAAAAAACGATTTGATACTGAGTTTGCGAGTAAATTTCTTAATGTCCAAAAAAGTATTAAACTTAGAGGTGCAGCACGTCGGAATAAATTTAAGTCCCTTACTCAACACAGAAACTTGATTCTCGGTCAATGAAATATCGGATGAATTCATGACACTTACTGCATTGGTCTCCCTCTGAATTTCTGCTGCGTTCTCTGTGCCATCAGCGGGTACCGCTTGCCTCCAACAGCTTTTGATCTTGCATCTCCTTCTACCACCTCTCCGTGTCATGGATTTGTTTCGAACCGTACCAGTCGCTCTGAGCGGCGCGGCTGGCTGTTGTTCTCCGCGCCGACCTCCTCTAAAGGGTCCTCAGAAGATTCCGATGTAGAGTGAAAACTCATATTAGTATTATTGCTGCTGGTACATAAGATAGATTTACTATATTGTTGCTGATTCTTAGCTGCACCTCTGTTGTTACCACGCTTACTCTTTCCAGCAAACTCAGACCCCTTCCATTTAATAAACGTAGTGGTGATTGTAGAGCTGAACAAGTACAAGGCATTGAAATAGGACAGATTCCTACACAAAATCGGGAAGGACATCTTCAGCATTTTAAATGCCCCTCGACTTTTAACCCACCACCTTCAGCTGCAATTATGGTTTTTGAAACTGCATGCCTAAATGACATCGATTCTCTTTTTGAGAAACAGGACAGATTTGATTTCTGTAACCTGAGCAGCAATGAAAAGCAAGCATTAACTGAATTGGAAAATAATCAATTGATTACCATCAAGCCCGCTGACAAAGGGGGAGCTGTGGTGATTCTCAATACTAAAGATTATGTACAGGAGGTACAGCGTCAACTGGACAGCGGTATCTTCTTTCGACCTCTGGAAAAAGATCCTACTCTGGATTTCAAGAAAGAAATTGATACTTTTCTTCTCCAGGCATTCCACAATGGTATGATTTCTAAAAATTCCCTTGATTTTCTCATAGTACAACATCCAGTACGGGCTACCATGTACGTTTTGCCAAAAGTCCATAAAAGTATGCAAAGTCCTCCAGGAAGATCCATTGTTTCTGGTATTGGTTCACTTACTGAACCACTTTCCCAATATGTGGATGCCCACATACGGGATACAGTGGGTTCATTGCCTTCTTTTTTGAGGGACACCACACAGACTTTGGGGATCCTGGAGATTGCAAATTGAGCAGTCTTGGCTACTGGTATCGATGGACATTGAGTCCTTATATACAAATATTCATCACCAGGGAGGACTGGAGGCAATACGTGCCTGGTTAGACCTGTCTACTAACCTGGATGAAGGTGAAAAGGCTTTTTTGGTTCACGGGCATTGAGATTAAGAGTTTGCAAACATCTGAGTGATATTAGATGTCACAATGAAAAAAATGCTTTGGCACAACATCTGCAACAATGTCACGATGGCAATGTACATACATTTACTTTCTGTAGGATGGAAAAAGTCATTATAGGCCGGCGGAGTGGGGACCTAGAGAATAGAATTTTGCGTAGAGAATCATTTTGGATTTACACACTGGGTGCTTTAAAATACCCAGGATTAAATGACACCTTTGATATTGCACCTTTTTTAAGGTCCAAATATTTTAAATAATGGAAATTTTTGGATATAAATATGGTAATATGTGTTGTTTACAATGTGTTCCTTTCTTTCAAGTTAAATTTACTTCAGCAATCCTGGTATATAATGTACCTGCAATTCCAATTTCAACTTGATCTCAATTTTACTCTGCCTGTTAAGAGAAAAATGTACTAGTATAGTATTGTAGTATTTTGACTAATAGCAATATGTCCATTTATTATTATAAAATTTAGATTATGGGCATTTATTTTACATTTTAGGTCATTGTACTCATACTAGAACTAATTTTATTTGGTATGGGTGGTGTACTATTTAACTAACTTTTATTTATCACTATTGCATTAATGGTATAAGTGTTGTACTGTCACTTTAAGTGTTTTTTTTCTATTTAAATGATTAATTGTGATTACCAAATTAGTCTCTGAGGAGGCGCTTTAGGCATGAAACCAGTCAGACTGTTTGTGTTCTGGGAGCTGTTGCCACCCTGCATGGTGCCACTTCATTTTACTCTTTTCATGATTTATGTGAGTTTAATACAGAAATTGTCAAAGAAGTGTTAGTGCTGTGTCTTTTGTTTTTCTGCTTGTTGATTCACACTGGTACAACAGTAGCTGGAGCCACTTTTCTTTTGATTCATTGGTAAGATGATCCTCCAGTTGCAACACAACTACCTTCTTGATAACCTTGCCAACAAAAGGCAGGTTAGAGACTGGTCTGTAGTTTGTGAGACAGTCAGGGTCGAGGGAAGCTTTCTTCAGAAGCAGTGTCACCACCACCTCCTTCAGGGGATATGGGAACACCCCTGTCTCCAATAAGCACCAGACTATCTCAGCTAAGATTGGTCTGATGGCCTCAACACTCCCCACAAGGAGGCGGGGTGGACCAGGATCCAAACTACAGTAAGTCAGTCACATACCCTGGATAATCTTCATGATTCCATGATCACCAACTGGTCAAAGTCAGACCAGATAAACTGGGTGCTAATAACCTCCCAATGACCACTGCCTCACTCATTAGAATGAGTACTGTGTGCTGTATTGGAGGCCACACCTTCATAAGAACATTAACCAAATTGAGGCAGTCCAGAGAACGGCAACCAAAATGGTGCAGGGACTGCATCAGAAGACATATGAGGACAGATTAACGGAGCTCAATATGTATACCCTTGAGCAAAGGAGGGAGAGAGGTGACATGATCGAGGGCATTCAAACACCTTAAGGGCATAAACAAGGTGAAAGAGTCTAACATGTTTAAATATAAGAAAATAGCAGGACAAGAAGACACAGCATGAGATTAGGGAGGCCGAGTAAGGGGAATGTGAGAAATTCTTTTCACAGAAAGGGTGGTGGATGCATGGAATGGCTTACCACAAGTGGTGGCTATGAATACAGTGCAGGGCTTCAAACAGGCATGGGATAGGCATAAGGGAGCAATACAAATGACTATGAATAGATAGGTCACCGACAGAGCAAAGGCCAAAGGCACATTTATAAGGTAGAAAAAGAAATGGGCAGACTGGATGGGCCTTGCGGTCCTTATCTGCCGTCAACTTCTATGTTTCTATGTTTCTATGATCTGCATGCATCTCTGACCTGATGGTGACCACCTTATCTGCAAAAAATTGAGTGAGCTCATCACACTTAGGCTGTGAAAACACTCTCCGATTCTGAAGACAGGTTGGATTGCACAACTTGTTGACAGCTCAGAAGAGCTGAGCTGGTTGATTACTTGCTGCTGTAATCTCTCCGAACAGGAACTCTGCCTTCTTATGAGAGATTGCCAACTGATAGTCCTTATAGGGGGACATCAATCTAAGGTGGTCCTCAACCAAGCCAGAGTTCCACTGGCATTGTTCCAACCTTCACCCAACTGGCCTCAGCTCCTTCAAGGTCCCATCAAACCAAGGGGACTGAGGACGAAGGGTGAGGGGGTGAACACGGACAGGAGCTATGGAATCCAGGGCCCCCAACACTGCCCTGTTATAGGCCAGTACTAGGTCCCCTGGTTCCAAGTTTTCACTCGACATCCTCAATAGGTCCAGCACCACCATAACACCCTCCGGGGTCAAGCCCCTTAAAGGGCAGTACTGAACCATCTCCGTAGGTGTAGGTCTATTGGAGAGAGGTGCAAAATGTATAGTGTGATGGCCAGACCAACCAAACAGTTCTAACATCAAGCTGGAGATCTCCATCCCCAGTAGGAACACCAGATCCAATGAGTGACCACTATTATGGGTCGCAAAGGCAACGGCATGTGTGAAGTCCAACAGTCATCAGTTGGAGGAAGTCCTGACCGAATTGTGAGAGTTTGTCATTGACCTAGGTGTTAAAGTCCCACAGAACAAACCAATGGTGGATTCCAACACCATGTCGATGATGAAGTCTGCAACTTCCTACAGGAAATCCTTCTCACCCCTGGGTGGACGGTAGATGAGGAGTATCCTGCAACCTACACCTGCACTCATGATGCATGCAAAGGATCTAGTGACCCCCCCACTGGAACATCAATAAGGCCCAGTTCTGGCTCATAACAGATGGCTACACTCCCACCCCTATGATCCAGCCTCAGGTGGTGTATCACCGAGTACCCAGCTGGAACTGCTACCTCCTGCACAGGACCAGCATTCTCATCCAGCCAGGTCTCGGTGATGCACACCAGATACAATGTTCCAACAAGGTTAGCAATCAATGCTGTCTTGTTCTTAATGGACCTGGCATTACATAACACTGCCTGAGCAGGATGAGGGGCAGAGGAAGACTACGTTATTTTCCCACCACATGAGGAGCCCTTGGGTGTGGGAACCAGGCAGAAAGGATCCCTCTCCTGGACCCATTTCACCCCAGGGCATCTCCTTGACCTCACAACCCCAATCTGCCCACCCCAAAACAAAAACATGAAGTCAATACTTCCTGCCAGGCATACAGTTCTAAGTAATAGGAACCATTCAATGGAAGTATGGTAAAAGCAACCTAGGCAGTCTGTTTTAATGAAATGGGGCTATTCCCACAAAGAAATCTGTAGGAACTGTCCAAAATAGGCCACACCTCACAAGAATGAGGTGATCGTACAGTAAAAACAGTAATCCATAACATTTTATATTCAACCAAACAGTTGATGTGATCCCATCCCAGACATAAGGAAAATAAACATTATGGTTAGCACTTCATCTTCACTTTACAAGGATTTCAAAATCTCCATTTAGAGGTATAATATTAGTATGAAATACTTAAATGAAAACAAAATGGTCACTGCCAAGAACAACACAGTAGACATTATAACTCATCTTTTTGAATTTTTGTGTAGAACAAAACTCCAGGAACAGGAATTAGGGGATGTCTGGGACATCCAGAGACCAGAAAAGAAAACAGAGTGTTGGTAACATGAGAGACATATTTAAACTGAAAAACAAAACAAACAAAACTGAGTTTCCAGCTTACATGTACTCTGTAAAAGAGATCCTCATATAGAAACTGAGCTGAAGTAGAAGCCGCAATGTGGCATCCACCATTTTTAAATTTGTGAATGTGTGTTTGTTTAACAGGCAAAGGATCAATGATACAAATCCTGGCAGGGACTCAAACATTTTTTTTTAAATGGAAACTCACTTCAGTGGTGATTCGTGTAGTGTGGAGTGCAACAGATAATTATATGAGAAGTAAGTTTAGCTAAGAGCAACAATCTGTAAAGGTAAATCATGTGCTGGAATTAGATCCCAGGTCACCTGTTTTACAGATGTGACATAACCTCTGCATCACAGGAACTGTAATTCCCTAACTTGCAGTTTTGTGACACACTGAACAATAATTTAAGGAAGTATTTTTTCACAGAGAGGGTTGTGGATGCATGGAATGGCCTTCCGGAAGAGGTCGTGGAGTCAAAAACAGTGGTGGAATTCAAGCATGCATGGGACAGTCATAAGGCAATTCTAGGGGGTGGGGGTAGGAAGAAGTAGGCTGCTGGTTAACTAGGATCTGCAGCTTATCCAGTAGGCAGGGAAATGGGCAGACTGGGTGGGCCAAGTGGTCCTTATCTGCTGTCAAATTCTATGTTTCTATGAATGATATTTATGTAGCAAGCAAAGGATCAGTGGCTCACATCTGAGCAGGGACTTAAGAATTTTTTTCCAAATTGTCTTTTTAAAATGGAAACTCACTTGAGTGGAGATTCATGGTGCTGTGAAGTTGAAATAGTGAATTATATAAGTACATTCAATTAAGAACAATAATTTGGGAAGGTAACTCACCTGTGGATATTAGCTCTCCAGTTGCCTGTTTTACAGGTTGTGACATAACCTCCACATAATAGGAAATACAGCTCCCTTACCTGCAGCTCAGTGGCACAATGAATGTGTGTTCACTTAACAGGCAAAAAATCAGTGGTTTAAATTCAGGTAGACATAGTTTGAATCCTGGCAAGACCTTAAACATTTTTTTCAAATCTTTTTGTAAGATGGAAACTCAGTTGAATAGCAATTCGTGGTGGTATGGAGTGAAATAGTAAATTATACAAGAAGCAAATTTAGCTAAGAATACCAATTCATGAAGGTAAATCATTTGTTGGGATTAGATTTCTCAGTCATCTGTTTTGCAGGCTGTGACATAGCCTCTACATCATAGGAAGTGTGACCTACCTGCAATTCAGTGGCACACTGAATGTGTGTTTGCTTAGCAGGCAAAGGATCAGTGGTTGACAACTGAGCATGAACTTAAGAATTTTTTTCCAAATTGTTTTTGTAAACTAGAAACTCATTTGAGTGGTAATTCATGGTGCTGTGTAGTTGAAATAGTATTATTACATAAGCGTATTCCATTAAGAACAACAGTTTGGGAAGGGAAATCACCTGCTGGAATTAGATTCTCAGTCACCTGTTTTGTAGGTTGTGACATCACTTCTGCAGCATAGGAACTGCAACTTCCTTACCAGCAACTGAGTGGCATACCGAATGTGTGTTTTACTAGCAGGCAACGGGTCAAATTCTGACAGGAACTTAAACATTCTTCTGTGTACAATGGAAACCCACTTGAGTGGTGGCTCTTCATGGTGGTTGGAATTGGAATAGTAAATTATATGAGAAGTAAATTTATCTAAGACCAACAATTTGTTAAGCTAAATTGTCTGCTGGAATTAGATCCCCAGTCTCCTGTTTTGCAGGTTGTGACAGGACTGCTACGCCACAGGAAATGCAACTCACATATTTACAGCTCAGT
The DNA here is from genome assembly GCA_016271365.2 of Neoceratodus forsteri. Classification (NCBI taxonomy): domain Eukaryota; kingdom Metazoa; phylum Chordata; order Ceratodontiformes; family Ceratodontidae; genus Neoceratodus; species Neoceratodus forsteri. The sequence continues at coordinate 1,500,975,009 of CM057450.1, read as the reverse complement.
GGCACAAAGAATGTGTGTTGGTTAACAGGCAAAACATCAGTGATTTAAATTCAGGTAGACATAGTTTGAATCCTGGCAGGAACTTAAACACTTTGTTTAACTATTTTTGTAAGATGAGAACTCAGTTGAGTAGCAACTTGTGGTGTGGAATGAAACAGCAAATTATACAAGAAGTAAATTTAGCTAAGAACAATTTGTGAAGATAAATCATCTGCTGGGATTAGATCCTCAGTCACCTGTTTTGCTGGCTGTGACATATCCTCTACATCATAGGAAATGCAGCTCAATTAACTCTTGTTCAGTGGTACACTAAATATATGTCTGCTTAGCAGGCAAAGGATAGTGGTTCAGATCTGAGCAGGGACCTAAGCATTTTTTCAGAATTATTTCAAGATGGAAACTCACTTAAGTGTCTGTTCATCATGGTGTGGAGTTGAATAGTAAATTATGGGAGACTAAATTTAGATCAAAACAATTTCTGAAGGTAAATCCCCTGCTGAGATTAGATACACAGTTGCCTGTTTTGCAGTTTGTGACACAACCTCTACAGCATAGGAATTGCTACTCCCTTACCAACAGCTCAGTTGCACACTGAATGAGTGTTTGCTTAGTAGGTAAGGGATCAGCAGTTCAAATCCTGGTAGGGCATACACTATTTTTGTAATTTGGAAACTCAGTTGAGTAGCAAGCCATGTTGGTGTGGAATGGAATAGTAGATTATAAGAGAAGTAAATTTAGCTAAGAGCAGCAATGTGTGAAGGTAAATCACTGCTGGGATTAGATCCTCAGTCACCTGTTTTGCAGGTGTGACATAACCTCTTCATCATAGGAACTGCAACTCACTTACCTGCAGTTCAGTGACACACTGAATATGTGTTTGCTTTGTAGGCAAAGGATCAGTGGCTCAAATCTAAGGAGGGATCTAAGCATTTTTTGTAAGATGGAAACTCACTTCAGTAGTGATTCATGGTGGTGTGGAATGGAGTAGTAAATTATATGAGAAGTAAATGTATCTAAGAACAACAATTTGTGAAACCAAATTGTCTGCAGGGATTAGATCCCAGTCACCTGTTTTACAGGGTGTGACATAACCTCTACACCATAGGAAATGCAGCTTACTTACCTGCAGCTCAATGGCGCACTAAATGTGTGTTCGCTTAACAGACAAAAAATTAGTGGTTTAAATTCAGGTAGATATAGTTTGAATCTTGGCAGGGACATAAACACCTTTTTCAACCTTTTTTGTAAGATGGAAATTTTATTGAGTAGTGATTCATGGTAGTGTGGAGTGGAATAATAAATTAGATGAAAAGTAAATTTAACTAAGAACAACAATTTGTAAAGGTAAATTGTCTGCTGGGATTAGATCCCCAATCACCTGTTTTGCAGGTGTGACATAACCTTTATATCATAGGAACTGAAACTCCCTTACCTGCAGTTCAGTGGCACACTGAATGTGTGTGTGCTTAGCCAGCAAAGTATTAGTGATTCAAATCTGAGCAGACTACTCACTTGAGTGGTGATTCATGGTGGTGTGGAGTTGGAATAGTAAATTACATGAGAAGTAAATTTATGTAAGAACAAAAATACAATGCTTAGCACAGGTATTTACCTCTGCAACCCAGCAATGCGGTCATGCCTAGGACTTAGTCTTCCCACTGGGGTTCGATGTTAACAATTTTAAGACTGATCTGGTCAATTGAGTTCCTTGTACTGCCCCCCTAAGTCCACCGCCAGTGGAAATGGTTCACTACCACTCTTTGGAGGGGTTGTCTCTAGAAGGACTCCAGGCAGTGGTGCTGTGATGGCTGCTTGTGGGATTGGATCAGAAGAAGCAGTGGTGGCCTATAATAGGGTCATCACTATGGCTTTCAATGCAATTGCATCTGTTCATATATGACCCAGGACTTTGCGCTTGAGATCGCTGGGGTTTGATGGGGAGCTCAAAGAGCTGAAGTCTAAGGGTTGGAAGCTGAATTGTTGTTGGAGGAGGTCTAGGGATGCTGAGAACAGATTGACTTTGAGGACTCACTATGGTGAGTATCAAATGACAATCTCCTGTAAGAAGGTGTTATTCCTGTCCAGGGAAATTGTGGCAGGGAGAAACCAACCAGCTACGCTCTTCCAGACAATTGACAGACAGTTGAACCCAGTGTGTGGTGCAAAGAATTTGTTCAGGTTTTCTCTGATAGAGTGTCCTCGATTTGGTCAGGGATCTCCCCAATCAAGTCACTTCTACCAGGCAGGGTGGAGCTGGGTGTGGCTAGATGCACTCCTCAGGTTTAGAAAGAGTTTAGGCCATTTTCAGTGGAAGTAATCAGTGGGGTGATCTTGGAGCTGTGGCCCACCATTTGTGAACTAGACCCAGGCCCAACATGCCTTTTGGTGAGATGTTTGGCAGTTTCTGTGTCTAGTGTTCACTGAGTTAGTCCGGTGCTCCCTTGTAGAGGGGACTCTTCCTAGAGTATTGAAAAATGCATTGGTGAGGCCTCTCTTCAAGAAACCATCTTTGGACCTGGACTACTTAGGGAATTATAGACTGGTCTCTAACCTCCCCTTTTTGAAAGAAGTTGGTGTCGCTGCAGCTTGAGGAACACCTCATGGCTTTTGACATCTTTGAACCACTCCAGTTCAGTTTTAGGCCTCGGCACTGCACTGAGACTGCATTGGTCAGGGTGCACAGTGACTTTCTCAAGGTGAGAAATACAGGAGAATAGTTAGTTCTCATCCTCCTTGATCTCCCTTCAGCATTTGACACTGTGGACCATAGGTTGTTGTTGTATCAACTCAGGGAGTATGTAGGATCATTGGCTCTGTTACCCACTAGTTTGAGTCCTTCATCAGGGGCGGGACACAGAGGGTAGTAATGAGGAATTTCTCCTCACTTCCAAAGCTCCTGCTTTATAGCATACCCCAGGGTTCAGTCCTCTCATTGGTGTTGTTCATGGTGTACATGCTACCCCTGAGAGGGATCATTATACAGTACAATCTGGGTTTTCACTGCTATGCAGATGACACCCAGTTGTATCTGTCTTTTGCACCCTGGATGCCAGATGCAGTCAAGGTGCTCAATTTGTGCCTGACTGAGATCCAGTACTGGATGTCATTTAGATGGCTATGACTTAACCTAGACAAGATGGAGGTATTAGTGAGCCTGATCAGAGGTGGGGTGCAATGGCTACTGTTGTGGAGTCTGGAGGCCTCTACTAAGGTGAAGAATCTGGGGGTCATTCTGGATAAGATGCTGACATTTAAGGCTCAGGTGTCAGCTGTAGTCCGGAGTGGCTTTTACCATCTTAGAAACATCACCCAAATTAAAGCCTTGATTCCCCCTGAAGACTTGCCCGCCCTGGTACATGAGTTTGTTATGTCCAGGCTTGACTACTGTAATGCCCTATACCTCGGGATGAGTGGAGGCATCCTAAGATGCCTGCAGTTGGTGCAGAATGCAGCAATCAGGTTGTTGACGGCCTTTTCTAGGTCCTGTCATATAACCCCAGTGCTGGGAGAGCTGCTCTGACTGCTGGTGAAATAGCGTATCACCTTCAAGACTGGTTTACTGATCTATCAAGCCCTATATGGATTGGTATCTAACTACCTGAAAGACCTTCTGACTCCTTATTGGACTGCTCACCCTCACCGCTCCTTTGCGGTAAGTCATCTTCTAGTTCCCATGATTAGGCTCAAAACATGTAGGGATCAAGAATTTATGACAGCTGGACCTACCCCACAGAACAGGCTGCCTTAATCATTACAGGAGACCCCATTGGTGGAGGCTTTTAAGAGGGGACTGCAGTCCTTCTTGTTTTAGAAGGCATTTGGAGATTAAGAACTTTCTCATCTTGCTTATCAGGCACCATTTTATTATGTAGACATATTGGACTGCACCTTCACTTTACTTGCTTATTTTGCACAATCCACACTGTATTATGTTTTACATTGTTTTAATATGCCATACTGCTATAATGTTTGTGTTATAAGGTGCCCAGAGCCCCCCAGGAGTGGACATCAAAGAAATACATTTTACTATTACTACTACAATTTGTGAAGGTACATCACCTGCTGGGATTAGGTCCCCAGTTGCCTGTTTTGCAAGTTGTGACATAACTACTACACCATAGGAATGGCAACCCGCTAGCAGCAGCTCAGTGGCACATTGAATGTGCATTCCTTAACAAGCAATGGATCAGCAATTCAAATCCTGGCAAGGACTTAAACATTTGTTTCAATTGTTTTTTTGTAAAATGGAAACTCACTTGAGTGGTGATTCATGGTGGTATGGAGTTGAAATAGTAAATTGTATGAGAAGTACATTTAGCTAAGAGCACAGTTTGTGAAGATATATCACCTGCTGGGATTAGATCCCCAGTTGCTTGTTTTGCAGGTTATGACACACCTCTGCATCATAGGAACTATAACTCACCTGCAGCTCAGTAGTACACTGAATGTGTCTTTGTTTTGCAGGAAAAAGAGTAGCGGTTCAAATTGTGGCAGGGAAGTAAACTTTTTTTAACATTTTTTTGTAAGATGGAAACTCACTTTAGTGGCAATTATGGTAGTGTGGTGTAGAATAGTAAATTATATCAGAAGTAAATTTAGCTAAGAACAACAACTTGTAAAGGTAAATTGCTGGCTGAGACTAGGTTCCCATTCACCTGTTTTGCAGGTTAAGACTTAACATCTACACCACAGGAACTGCAATTTCCTTACCTGCAGCTCAGTGGCACACTAAATGTGTGTTCACTAAAGCAGCAAAAGATCAGTGGTTTGAGTCCAAATACAGTATGTTATATTTTAATACATAATTATTTCACACTTTACAGACCTTATTTGGCACCTTTAGTATCATTGGTACTTTGATTAGTGTTTTGTTTCAGATCAAGCACGGACCCAAATAAGGTCTAGTAGAAGGGATTTTATTTTGGTGCAGAGTGGCAGGAAGTGAGTGGAGGCCAGCCTGGTGGAACTGAGGGTTGAGGCGCTGGACACCACACCTCATGCCATGCCAGTGACCCAGGTTCGGGAATGAACTTGGGTCACTCGGGGGTTGGTAGGGATGAGGAAGAATTGTGCGTCCATAGACATCTCCTTCCTCGGGGAGGGGGAACAGTACAGTGTGCTGTTTGCCTGACACCCAGCAGCAGCTGGGTGTCAGCACATGCATGACAACAGAAGCGGAGGATCCCAAGTACAGAGCATATGGCTGCCTCTGCAGAAGTGGAGTCCAGTTATCTCTTCCCATTGCATGTACAGGGGCCTGGGGAGTAAAGTGATGGAAAATACTGGGAGCTAACAGGCTCCATGATGACCCAATGTGCTACTGCACTAGCAGCCCCAATTCTGGATTGTGCTCTATAGTGGGGAGTAAAGCCAGTGGGGCATGGCTGTGTGGGGCAATCAGAGGCCAGAGAACGAGTCCCTCTGAGGCAGTGCTGGAGATGCCTGCCAAAGCTCCACGGAAGTGAGGAAAAAAGTAAAAAAAAAGGAAGTGAAGGGGAGTACTTCAGGTTGTGAGTCATTGGACATATAGAAGGGCTTCCCATGAGCTGAGTGAGTCATCATAGCAATTCAGTAAAGTGCCACAAGGCTAAGTACCATAGGGGCTTAATCAAAGAGAGGACTTAGAAGAAGAGGGGTAGGGGCAGGCCACCCTGTTTTAGACAGTGATATTGTCAGTGGTTCTGTAGGTAGCACACACACCTCTGGAGCTGGAAGATTGGATGGTTGTGATTTCTAGCCCCACACCAAGCACTTGGGGGAATACCTATGGCTGACACAGTAGTGCAGTATGGGAGAGGGGCAATGCACTGGTGAGGTGCTGTCCTTCAGACAAGACATTAAACCAAGGTCCCTTCTTCTTGATCTCTGGTCATTGTGTAGGTGGAAGTAAAAGATCCTATAGCAGTTATCAAAGAAGAGTAGAGGAATTTTACTAACAATAAAAATAAAATGATACAATGTACATGCTTGTCATCATTTTCATGAAAAAATAAACAACATAGTAAAACAAAACAGTGAAATGTATCATACTATAGTTGTCAAAAAGGAAATAATGCTATAGTGAAAATTGTGTACAAATCTTATTATAAAAAGAAAATATTAACTAGTGTAAAAAAAAGAAACTGAAATGGAAACATAAGATAATGCTGAAACAATAGTGGTAGGTCAGCCAGTTTTTCCTAGCCATGCTATATTAATTTCGGAAACAAGACCTGGGACTGGGACCAACCATACCGACTTAAACATGTTCTATTTACTATGAGACAGAAAAGACACCTGTTTCCACAAGGAGTTTTTTTTTTTTTGTCCGGAATACAATTTTACATCCTTAAAGTACACTTTCTGGAGTGATACGGATACATTCCTTATAATCTCTTAGTATGATGCATTTTTTGTGTTGTGGTTCCCAGGCACACCTGGCTTGCCGCAAGCAGTATTGTTTTTTTCCAATTCAGATTTTATTGGGTTTAACAAAATATCACACAATAAAGCAACAATGTAAAAATAATTCAAATACAAGATTGAAAGGAGGAACAGAAATTAATAAAAAGAACCACAGTAATAGGGTAACTACTTACAGGTAAACTGGGTAGACGAAGAAAATAACAAATTGCTCAAATAGATTTAAAAAGATTCAAAAATACAACTGTTAATAAAAGTGATAAATGATAATGCATTATGCCACAGTAAAAATATTCGTCAAAATGTCTTGATAACATAAACATAAACATTAGCCTACAAACAGAGTCAGAAAGGAACCCAGGTTAGGTTCTAGGTTTCTATCTTATTCAGAATCAGGTAAGATATTCTCTCATTAGTTGCTAGAATGGTCATGTTACTGTAAAACGGCTTTATTTCACTGTAATTTAATTTTTGCTACTTTCGCTGAAAGAGCAGGTTCAGTGAAAATTACATAACAGCGCTGATTGTGAACGCTATTAATGACTGGCATCAGTGATTTCTGAACCGAAAGAATAGTTAAAACCAACAGCACAAACATACAAATAATGTTCCCAAATACAGCACAGCACTAGTGTTTTCTTTGAGACAAATCGTTTTTTATTAGCTAGCACTAACACTATCAGCATTAGCAATGTTAAAAAACAGTATGTAAAAATCTTGAAAAAAGGCGTCCGTTTTCATGTTTGTAAGTCTTTTCTGTGCGCTCTGTTGTATTGGAGCCTTCATTATGTACTGTATCACAGTCTCAAACTCTGGCAGATTTCTGTAAAAAAACATAGTGAGACTCTATTTAGTGTTTGGTTTAGCTTTGCAATGATGTTAAACAAAGAAGTACTGTACTGTATTTGGATGGGGGGCCTCACCTTGCTGGTCTTTGCAGTACACTTGTCCTGTTCTTGTCTACCTAAGTTAGAAAAGACAAGAAGAGGCTTTCATTATTAAAGCACTGCATGGGATTTCGTGGCATCACAACGCATTTAGCATTAAGCATTAAAAAAGTAAAGAATGGTTCATTATAAAACTCACTGTTCTAGTGATGTCTCATGCACGTGTGTGCGATTCTGGCCTCCTGGAACCCCCAAATGGCATTGGCACTTCTCTTAGAAAGTCTTTCAAATGCAGTCACAAGATAGATGTAATAGATAAAGCTATCAATAGCTGACAACTGCAAACAATTAATGGCAGTTACTGACTGTTGGGAGCCTTTGTTCCTAACTAGAGGTATCAACAGCTAATCGACAGCTAATCAACAGCAAAGCATGATTTAAAGCACTTACAAGCACTTACAAGAAACTTATAATCAGTTTCATTTAAGGAGCCAGCTGCTGAAAGAAAACAATAGTAAATGTCAAACTGTCAGAGATAGCTGCAGCGAGATTTCATCCATGCGCATTCTGATTGACGGATCTAAGTCCGAGAAAGTTTTCTGCTGTGAAATAAAGCCTTTACAGTATTGTACCATTCAGCAAGTGTGGATGCATGTTTTTCCCTCCAGTTAGAGAGAAATAATATTTTCAGAGCAAGAGAAGCAACAAGGATCCAATTCCTTTGAGGTTTATTTAAATGCCTTAATTGGGAGGATAGTCCCAAAATAAAAGTTAAAGAGGAGAATATATTTTTGATGGTAACTCCTTCACATATCTCATGTACCCTATGCCATATGTCAGCTACTTTAGGGCAACTCCATACCATATGTAAGAGGCTGGTATGAGGTTCCTTGAACCTCCGGCAGGTGTGCCCTTTAAGGTAATCCATTTGTTCTAGTCTTTGAGGGGAATAATAGTATTGGTGGAGTATCTTAAACTGTATAGTTCTTCCAGGAACTTCTCTACATGAAGAATACGCATTGGCCTATGCGAAGGCCCAATCTTCAGAGGAAAGATTGGTACAAGTCTAATTCTCATTTTGCTTTGGCGGAAGTACTGGTTACACTAGAATTGGTGTTGTTTATCAGGGCCTTATAGATCCATGATACCCCCTTTTTTTAAAATTGAGTAGTTTAAAAATCTGTTGCCATACTGGTTCGATGGGGGGGGAGTTTAAAATCACCATCTAAGACTGAATCAAGGAGGGACTTTCTGATCTGAAGGTAGATGACAAAATGAAACTTGTACAAATTATATTTAAGCCTAAAGTCTTCAAATGACATAAGAACACCTGAGGAGGGGTCTATCAGAGTTTCCACATTAGAGATGTTGTATTGTCTCCAACCCAGGTCTTCCAAGGGTATGTTCCCAGCTAGAATATTAGGATTATCCCATAAGGGCTCAAAATTTACTGGATGTTGAGGAATCTTAAGGAGAGACTGGACTAGTTTAATGTTTTTAAATGAATTCTGAATGCAAGGGTTGTCACACCACATATAAACAATATTTTTATGAAATACTCTGAAGAGTTGTACTCCACCAATGTATCTGATGTGCACTCCCATGTTATGGATTTCTTAAAGTCTGTAGGTATCCCTATCTTAAATACTCAGAAGAATGGTTACTTATGTCAGCCATCACAGCTGAAGAAATTTCACAGGTCATAAAGGACCTTTCCAACAATAAGATCAGTGGCACTTATGGCATTCCAGGGGAGCTTTATGAAGCATTAGTACATCTCAAGCCTGATATTCAAAAATGGGCAAAGCGGAGCACAAAAATTTGCACTCCACTTTGTAACAGCCCTGGTTCCTGAAGATGCTATATTCAGTGGAATAGCGCACCGGTGCTATTTGACTGAATGTAGGGCCATGTTGGACCAATGCTAAGCCACTCAGCACTGCCCTGATGTGGCTCCCAAAGTACGCTGCCACAATGGCTTGCACAGAACCACAATTTGCAGTATTCAAACAGACCCATGCAAATGAGCCCATTGGGCATGCAAGGCACTAAGAGGCCATTTGCATGCCCATTGTGGGCTCATTTGCAAGGGTAGCTGGGCAATTTAGCACAGCCCCACCCCCCCAAGTGCCCAGTCCCAGCCACAGAGCTATTCCTGGTGCTAGGGGTTCCCCCACCCAATCCCCTGCCTGGTACATGCACACAATTTCCCTGGTGACCAGTTGTCCCTCCCTCACCCACAACCATGCTTGATGTACCAGAACATTTACCCTGGTGTCTAGTGGTCCCTCTCCACCAAATGCCCTGCCCAATTAATAAAAGAAGACTCTCCATGGTGTCCAGTGGTCCCTTCCCTCATCCAGTCCCCATCCCTTTACTGGTGAAAGCCCACTCCAGTTTGACAATCACTCCAGTGATCACCAACCCACCACTATTGTGTGGGATGCCTGAGGCAAATAATAACTCCCCCAATAGCATAGCTCTGGCCCCATTCCTTAATAGTTCTATTCAGAACCCACCAGCCTGCATCTTGTTGGTGTTTTGTGGCCCCCCTCCCTCTTGTGGCACCAAGAACCCACCCCCCGGTCACCCTTACCTGACTCTTGGTGCTGCGGTGAAGCGACGGTGAGTGACACAGTCCTCCAAACATTATTTTGGCCACCCACCATCTGACAGAGGCAAGGGGTGTGCTGCTTATTTATAATAATAAGAATAATATAATAGGAAATATGGGTTGGGTGTCTTCTTCATAGATTGGATTCAAATTCTCTATACTAACTCTGCTGCACAGATTATTCTGAATTGTTTCATTTCCTCCCCCTTTAGATTGGCTAGAGAGACATGGCAAGGATGCCCCCTTTCTCCATATGTGTTCATTATGGCACTGAAGCCCCTTGCTAGTAAAAGTCAAGGGTCACCAGAAGTTAAAGGGGTTAAAATTGGCAGGAGTTTAAACAAAACTTTTCCTTTTGTGGATGACCTTTTATTTATTTTATCACAACCCAAGGATTCAATTGGATTTTTGAAAAAGGAATTGGAAAACCTCTCTAAGTTCTCAGTTTTACTGGTCATTTGAAACAAAACACAAGCCATGCAAGCCTATGGTGCAGGGGGTACCAAGCTGGGAGAGGATCTGTAAGTGGACAGTTGCTGGAAACAACATGGAATTACTTATTTAGGCCTCACAATCCCCCCTAGCATATGTTCTTTAGTTGATGTCAACCTGATCCCCTATTAAAGGAACTACAAGATAGCCTGGAGAGGTGTAAACCCCTTTTTATGTCAATCTGGGGTAAAATAAATTCTATTAAAATGATGCTGGTACCTAAACTTTTTTACCTATTACACATAGTACTTTAGGACGGAAAAAATGATCTGCAGTGCATTGCTATGATAGTTCTAAATGTAACATCAGGTGCTTGGGTTAACTAATGTAAGACATTATTCTAAACAATGGTTCTTGCCATACTGTAGCCAGGAATTCCCAAAACATTCTGGCATACAGACATTCTAAAAACAAGTGTTCTTGGGTCTCTGGAATTGTCTGACATGTTGGTTTGGGGCAGTACCATTCACCTAATAATTTGTATTTGTTAGAATGTTTGACCCCAAGTCTACTATGGCTGCTCAGTCAGAGGACATCCCACACACAGGGAGGCATCCTTCATTAGTTGACCTATTACCTTGACCTGACAGCCTTTGGGGGCCAATGAAAAACATAGTTTCACTTGGAAAGCTTTTTCTATGATGTACTGGTATAGTTTTTGTCTAGTACATGTCATGATCAGATTATAAGGTATATCCCATTTACTTTTTTTTTCTTTTTGAAATGTTGCTTTTATGTAACATGGGACCAAAGTTCTAGCTTGTGGAACCCACATTTTTCCTGTGTGCCACAACAATATTAAGGCTTTGTCCATTCCTTTATAGCCAGTAACCATAGCTGATCCACTGGTTTAAGAGCATGGTAGATACAGTTATTATATAGAAATATACAATAGTAAAAACAGGGGGCTATCCATTCCCAGACCTCTTTGTGCTATTGGCCTATACGTAATTTCCCTTTTTATGGGTGTTAAGACAACTCTCCCACAATGCCTAAAAAATATGCTATGTATTTTAGCTTCCAATATTGTTGGGGGGAATTTAACTTGGATACAAACAGAGTGGGAGTGATAAGGTTTTAATCAAAAGGATACGTTTTAATTTCAAAATGTGTTTATTTTTCTAGTTATTCATTTTTTGTCCTGAATTTTACAAACACAATTCCCAATTTTTTGTGCCAAATCACCTTTTCTAAAAATAAGTCAAAATATTTTATTATCTCTGTCGCTTATGGGAACTGAGGCTAGCTTTGTAGGAGTGTATATATCAATATAAGCTAATATTGTGCCTAAACTTTTTGTTAGTTAACCTTTGAACTAGAGGCACAACAAAAATCTGGTTAGACATTCTGAAACTGCCACACCCGATGCTTCATCTTTTAGGAACAAAACCACGTCATCAGCGTTTGCTAGATCCCAATTTTGAGGAACCCCCGGGGTATACAGATATACCCTTAACCCCAGATTCAGCATTTATATGCCTTAAAAGAGGGTCTAGACTCAAATAAACTCAGAGGACATCCTTGACGGACTCCACTTAAAATTGGCACTTGTGCTCCAAACCAGCCATTTACACTGGGTATGACAACAGCTTTACTACAGAATACTTTAATCCATTGAAGGAATTGTTCAGGGATGCTATAATTCTGAAATACCTTAAACATGTATTCATGTGCCAATTTACCATAGGCTTTTTCCTGGTCAAGACTAAGGGCATATCCATTCAGACACCCGGAGCCTCCTCTTTCAAATACTTCTTCAAGAATAATTAGGTTATCCTGAACTGTCCACAATATTATACAGTATGTTTGATACAGGCTGATTAGGTGTCCTGTGTCTGCCAATAATCTGACTGCAAGAATTTTAAAATCAGTATTGAGCAGACTGAGAGGCCTCCAATTAACCAGTTTATTGTCTTATATATGTATACTAAGCTGAGGAGCCTGCAGAGGTAAAGTCTCCTTCCTGCTTGTGGAGAGGTGTTTCCCTGTCACACTGTGCACCAACTGACCACTCTACAGTAATTGTTATTTACAGGTTACATGACACATCACCTCTCCTTATTATTTCTAAAGTGTCCACTTTTTCATTTGCAGCTTGTACTGTCTGACCACTAGGGATTGCTGCTGTGCCCCTTCAACCACCACTCTGTTCACTTTATTCATCTCCTGTCCCTATATGTTGCTACTGGTTTCTGACCACTAGGAGTCACTATAGCACCAACCTAGTCAATGTTTTCTCCACTCTGCATCCTTCCTAATCTCTCTTATATCTGCTGCTGTCCTTTGTAGGTCTCAAACCCTATACTACTGACCCCAAAGTCAACAGCTCTACCACTAAGCCAACAAGTCACACCATTTACTCCCTCTGTTCCACAGCTCTTAAAGCTTTTTGCTCCATAGTCAGCTAAAAAATATAGTTTTCTACTGTCCCATTGCAGGTCTCAAACCCTGTGCACTTGACACCAAAGTCAGCAGCCCTACCACTAGGCCAACAAGCCTAGATATATTTCACTTTGTTTTTTAAAGCTCTTAAAGCTTTCTGGCTCCATAGTCAACTAAAATACTTTCTGCTGTTCCACCACAGGTCTCAAACCTTGTACATGTGAGACCAAAGGCAGCAGCTCTACATCTAGACCAGCAAGCCAAGATAAAATTCTCTTGCTTTTTAAAGCTCTTAAAGCTTTTTGGTTCCATAATTGACTAAAAATAATCACTGCTGTCCCACCACAGGTCTCAAACCCTGTACCCTTGAAACCAAGCTCAGCAGCCCTACCACTAAGCCAACAAAATCTTCTCTTGGTTCTTAAAGCTCTTAAAAGTTTGGCTCCCCAGCCACTTTGCGCATCCTCCAAGACTACCTGGCACCATAAATGCTCACCTCCACCCTATGTGTCTCATCTTCATAAGCATACTGAGACTCACCTCCCACCAGCCAGACCTTACCCCTTGCCCATTGTCGACTGCACCCACATACCTCACCAGTATAACCCACTCACCCCCAACCATGTCAATGCACCCTGGACCCCTGCATCCACCCCCAGCTGCCCCCAACCCCACCACCCTCCTGGCTCCCTTTGGCTCCACCGCCTTTGTGTCTTCCTGACCCTCCAAACCCTGCCCACCCCTTGTTCCCCTACTGCCTGCCCTGCCTCTCAACACACTCCCAAAAAGCTAACAAACTGCCACCCCTGGGCTAGAACTTTGGTCATTCTATTACTCCTCTCTGGTAATATCCACCCTAACCCAGGGCCTGCCCCCACCAGTCCACCAACCAGTTCCAATGGACTCTGCATTGCCTCTATGAACGTATGAAGCCTGCTGAAACAATTCACTGCCATTCAGTGCTGGGTCATACTACACCAACCAGACATCATAGCCCTAGTAGAAACCTGGCTAACTAAGTCCACCCCAGACTCCTTTGTCTCCCTTCCAGGCTACACCCTATATCGTGAGGATCGAGCAGGTAAACATGGTGGTGGTTGTGCTTTTTACGCTTGTGACACCATCATTGACCACGCCCTTCCTGCCCCCAAGCTAGTAGACGGTGCCCAGGCCCTTACCCTTATACTTACCCCAGACCCATCCAAGAGCCCACTCTATCTCACAGTCTCCTATGTACCCCCAAGGAATCAGACCCCAGCAATATCGTCTCTCACTGAATATCTCTCCTCCCTCCCCATAAAGCACAACAAGTCCTAGTCGGAGACCTCAACATGAACTGGCTCAGTCCCTCTGCCTCACCAATAAGAGACACCTTCGCTGCATTAGACCTGACCCAATTCGTCTCCCAACCCACTAGACATAACCAAACTACAGGGACTTGCACCCTCTTAGACATCATCGCCTCCAACCACCCCCAAAAGATTCAGGATATTCAAGTCCTCCTAGACTCCTTAAGTGACCACTTCCCTTTCCTATTTCTCTGGTCTACCCCCACCCCCAAGCATGTAGCCCAAGCCACACACCACAGGTGTCTCCACCCAGGCAGACTGAAAAAACTCAAACAGTTCCTTGCTCACATTGATTGGTCTCCCATCTGCCATGCAACCAACATTGATGCTGCCCTTGACCTCTTCTCACAAGCCTTTTACAAGGCCTGTGATCTTTTTGCTCCCGTCACCATGATCCACTCCAAAAGGCAAAATGTGCCTTGGGTCTTCCCTGCCCTACTCCAGCTGCTCAGGGATAGGGATAACCTCTGGCATATAGTCACTGAAACTGGCCGGATGGCTGACAGACAGGCATATAATGCATGTAACAGGTACCCACATGGGCCATCCGAAAAGCCAAGGCAGACCACTACTAGGCCACCCTCACCTCCTCATGGGGGTGTGCCTGGAACTTCTGGAACAATATAAGAGAAATAAATGGGAAATCAGGCTCCCCCAGCCCAATTTATGGTCAATGGCTCCACCTTTACTGACCCCACTGACATTGCAAACTGTCTTAACTCCTCCTTTACAGATGTTAGCCCTGTCCTCCCAAGTAACTTTTTTAACCCAACCCCCAACCCACCACCCTCAGATCCCCAGTGCCCCTGGTTCTATCTACACAAAGTATCTGTCCAGGAAGCCAGACCACTCCTACTTAAAGCACTAAACAGCAACAGTCCTAGCAGTGACTCCCTGGATCCAAAAATACTCTGGCTGGTCCTGGATGATGTTCTGGTCCCACTCACTGACCTACTAAACTGGTCCCTCTGTCTGGGGCAATTCCCCACAGCATGGAAAACAGCTATAGTCACACATATTCACAAAGGAGGTGACAGGTCCACCCCAGCAACTATCATCCAATCT
This sequence comes from Neoceratodus forsteri, assembly GCA_016271365.2. Lineage (NCBI taxonomy): Eukaryota > Metazoa > Chordata > Ceratodontiformes > Ceratodontidae > Neoceratodus > Neoceratodus forsteri. Next base: position 1,500,959,818 of record CM057450.1, on the reverse strand, counting down.
CCATCCTTCCCCCCCCCCAAAGCCTTAGAAAAAGTGGTGGCCACTCAACTCACTGAATATCTTGCAAAATATAACACTCTTTGCCTGGAACAGCATGGCTTCTGCACTGGTCACAGTACAAGTACAGCATTAATGGAGTTCTCCAACTTCTTGCACTCCTCCCTGGACTCTGGTTCCCTAGCCGGAGCAGTGTTCCTTGACCTCTCTAAGGCCTTTGACACTGTCTTCCATCCCCTCCTACTAAATGCCCTCAACCATACAGGTTTCTCTGCTGGCCCCCCTCACCTGGTGCACGAGTTACCTAACAGCCCGCTCCCAGCGAGTCAAAAACAATGGGATACTCTCAGAAACCCATCCCATCTGCTCAGGGGTTCTCCAGGGCTCCATCTTAGGCCCACTACTCTTTAGCCTCTACCTAAACACCCTGCCCAGTGCCTGTACTGGCAATATTCTCCTGTACGCCGATGATGCCGTTATTTATGCCGCCCACAGAAATCCCACCTCCCTTCAAAACTCCCTCCAATGCTCCTTCAATGATGCTGAGAACTGGTTTAAGGAGAGCAGACTAGTTATTAGCCTCAAAAAAATGAAGGCAATGCTCTTTGCCCACCACCAGAACAAAGCCAGCAACAACACCCTCCAAATCCTCCCCAGCACTCATCAACCACTTGAACAAGTTTTCTTTTACATATATCTTGGGATCACCTTTGACTCGGCCCTCACCTTTCATGCCCACATTTCAGCCCTCGCTTCCACCACTAACGCTCACCTTGGCATCCTCTACCGTCACAAGGACTGCCTTCCACATGATGCCCTCAGACTCACCATTATGTCCTTAGTAATGTCCCTTGTCGATTACGGCCTTCCATTCTATGGTGCTGCTGACTCTACAGCCCTCAACAAGATTCGACTCACCCTAAACAAGGCTTGCAGACTAGTGACCAGTGCCCCTAGGCTGACCCACACTTGTCAGCTCTATGATATGGCCAAACTCCTTAGCTTTGATGAACACCTCCACTACCAAACGTGCCTACTAACAAAGAAGATTCTACTTGGGCTCTCGCCCCCATGGGGTCTCTGCCTCCATCCAACTTACACCTTCCAGAGTCACTACCTGAACCTCTGACAAGGTCAACCTACTGGTACCTAGAATTAGGACCGCCCAGGCACAGAGATCGTTCAGCTTCAGAGCCTCATCCTGGTTCAACTCACTCCCTGCAGCCATTTCCAGCACCACCAAAATTGCCCTTTCAAAACTGCCCTACAGAACCAATTATTCAACACCTGTTGCTGCACCTGTGACTAAGAGATGCTCTTCTGCTCTCAAATCACAATTGACATAGCCATCTGGGATGAACTACCCCTCACCCCACCCACTCCCTCTCCCCCATGGCCTCCCTCTCCACTGCCAGTACCTGCTGGCACCAACCTGTCAAGTCTGAAATGCTTTTTAATTACTCTTTGTGTTCAAGCAACCATGTAAAACTATGTTATTCTGTATGATTGTATTATGTATGTATGTTGACTCTGTATGTCCTCTCTGTGATGAGGTACCTTTGCAAATGAGCCTCTGGCTCAAAAGTAGTAAATCCAATTATACAATAAATAAATAAAATAAGATAGCTTTTGTCATAGAATCAGGTAAATCTTGGTTATCTAAGACATAATTAAACAGGGTCACAAATATGAGTGCTAACTGAAAACAAAATACTTTATAAAAGTCAGGAACTAGGCTGTCTGGTCCTGGGACCTTGTTACTTGTTAAAGACTCAGTCATCTTTTGTACTTCTTTTGTGTTACTGGTTTAGTTTACTGTGTCTCATCTGGCTCCAAAACTGTTTTGTGTACTGTACCTCACCCCCTGCTGGAATGTTTAAGCCCTGTTGTATTGTAACATGTTCACTTTCTCTTTAAGAACTGTAACTTGGGGGCTGTAATCAGTGGGATCAGTTTCAGTTTTTAAGATCAACTTCTGTAGTTGTGCCCGCTGTCCTAAATATTTCAAGTAATCAGCAGTCTAGAATGAGTGAAGTAGAGTCCGGAGTCAGCATCTTGGAGGATAAAATGCCTGTGGTGACAGTAAAGGTGGATGCAACTGCTAAGAAACTACAGGAATAGAAATTAAAGGTATAAGATCTTGAAATGAGGTTAAAAAGAAATAATCTCAACAATGGTAATCTGCTAGAAGGATTGGAGGGCATGTTCACATTGTCTTTGTGTAAAAGGATGATGACTGAGATTATGGAGCTTAAATTTTCAGAGGAGAAGACTGAGCTAGACATGACCCATGGGGCATTCAGTTCTTCAAGACACAATTCCAGACCACAATTCATTTTCATAAAACCCCATCACTACCAGAACAGGGAGAAATACTGTACAAGGCATGGGTGGAGAAAGGTCTCTACTATGGGGTATTAGGCTTCAAATATTCCCGGATTTGCTTCCAGCTGTCCTGGCAAAGAGGAAAGCTTTTGATAACATCAGAGATAAGCCTTTAGCCTAGAACAGATGGCATCTATTTTACTCTTTTACATTCAGCACACATGAAGATTAATTTGGATGGGCAGTTTGTGTTCTGCAACACTCCACAAGAAGTGGCAACACGTCTGTTAAAAAGAGATAAATGCAGCCCTGAAAGTAATCAATCTAACCAGATCATATCTATGCACATGGAGGCATTAGATAAAGTAACAACTATCAGTAATGTCAGTAATATACCAGCAACGCATACCCTACAAACGAGGACACTCAAATTTCAAAGGAAGCAACAGAGGAAAATATGATGAATCAGCATTGAGGACCAAATTCTGGATCTAGAAATTTCAGAAGTCATAAGGCTGTAAACCAGTTGAAAAGGGACAAAGAAGACAAGATGTATTAAGTTAAACTCCTACTACTTCCTTTTTATACTGATACTGAAATAATTAAACAAGTGGTGATCTTTTCTTATATATATATATATATATATATATATATATATATAAAATTATAATATACATGGGTAAAAGTTAAATCTGGAAAGTTAGTCTCGTTAGTATTAGACAGAGGATAACAGCAGATGTTTCTTTTAACTGTATAACAAATATTTATATTGATTTTATTTTCCAGTTTTTCATTTATTCTTGTTTTTCTCTCTATCTCTCTCTCTTTTGTATCTTGCTTTTCTCTCCTCCCTGTAATCTGCTTGGGAGAGTGAGCATACAGTACATCACACAACCACTTTAGTGTGTGCATGTGTACGTGTGCGTGTGTGTGTGTGTGTGTGTGTGTGTGTGTCTCCTGATGGGGGAGTGAGGAGGGAATAATAGGATTAATGTTGATATACTGCCTCTGCTTTTTCTCCTTTGGATAAAGGAAGATTGGGGAGGGGGATTTTCCGGGGTAGTAAGGGGATTAAGAAAGGCAGGTATGCTGATCTTTTTTCAGGGGGTTGCTTGGATGCATGGGTGCAAAGTAATAATATGAGAACAAATATATTACTTATTAGTTTAAAAGAACTAATGTACATTCTCTGTTATGTTTTCCATTCACTTTTCAACAATGAGATTCTCTTCATGCTCAAGATAAGATGGTTATGTCATCTAGATGGAGTCCTGATGAATACTGGAACTCAAGGTGGTTGGTATTTATGAGGCTAGTACTGGTACTCTTCTATTCCCTTTTTCACTGGAAAATAGGTAAGGCAAGATACGTACAATGGCTGATTTAAAAATATTATCTTGGAATTTGAATAGAGCAAAAACACAGAATAAAGATGCATCAGATATTCAAATATGCTAATAAAAATGTGCCAACTGTTTGTTTATTCAGGAGACACATTTTGAGGATAGAGATAGTAAATATTTTGGTAATTTGTACCAGGTGGTGGGTATAAGTTCTAATCATCTTAGGAATGCAACAAGGGCTAGTATCTTTATTAAAAAGTGTTGGAAGTCAAAGTTTATAGATTCTTATATTTATGTGAATATTAGAATTGCCACAGTGAAGGTTCAGCTTTCCCAATCAGTGCTCACTTTAGCGACAGTGTATGCTCCCAATGTGGATAAAATGTTGGTAAAAGTTAAATCTGGAAAGTTAGGTTAATATTAGACAGAGGATAAGAGTAGATATTTCTTTTAACCATATAACAAATATTTATATTAATTTTATTTTTCATTTTTTCATTTCTTGTTCATTTTTAACACATTTTTTTCTGAATTTTATCTGCATTTCAAACACCTTCTATCATCGCTGGTGACTTTAATTTCATTCTGGACCCCCTGGACAGATTGCAAGCCTCTGTAGAACATAAACTCAGTGTGGTTAAAACTTTTATAGTTTTATGGTAGATCTGAATTTAATAGATCCATTTGACTGTTCGCTCATGCTTTCCCAGTTCCCCCAAAAGTGGAAACTGGCAGTGGTGACTCCAGTCCATAAAAGTGGTGACAAGACTCTCACAAACAACTACAGGCCTATAGCCATCCTCCCTCCTCTATCCAAAGCATTGGAATGGATTGTGGCTGATCAGCTCACAGAGTACCTTGTAAAATACAGCCTGCAATATTCCCAGCAGCATGGCTTCCACAAAGGGCACAGCACTACCACGGCACTTCTCGAATTCACCACACATATACATCATACACTTGATCAGGACCAATTGGTCAGCGCCTATTTTATTGACCTGATTAAGGCATTTGACACTGTCAATCACTCCATTCTCCTCAAACAATTATCCCTCCTTGGTCTTTCGAGTGGAACTACCCTCTGGTTTCAAAGCTACCTCAGTAACAGGACCCAACAGGTCAGGATTGGTGAATTCCTCTCGTCATCCCCACCAATCCACTCTGGAGTACCCCAAGGTTCTATCCTGGGTCCATTGTTATTCAGCATATTTCTGAACAATCTCTCTGCCTCCTTCCAAGACAGAATGTTACTGTATGCAGATGATGCAGTAATCTTCACTTGCCACACTGACCCCACCTTCCTTCAGTCTCAGCTACAAAAAAGTTTCACAGAAGTGGAAGGCTGGTTTTGCTCACATAAGCTCATCCTTAACCACAAAAAAACTAAAACAATGTTGTTCTATGGAACCCACAACAAGTACAAGGACCATGAGCTCATAATTAACAGCCACGAAGGCGTCGCTCTTGAGCAGGTGGATACATTTAAATATCTGGGCCTGACCCTTGACTGCTCCCTCTTGTATACCAAACACATTGACAATATCGCTAAAACTGTGAACTCCTGTATAGGGCTACTATACAAGCATAAACATTGCCTAACAGCTGAAGCCTTGAACCTCGCTATCAGAGCTCTGTTATCTCAACTATTGACTATGGGCTCGTTATCTATGGATCCGCTACTGATACTGCACTCCGGCACATAGCTATAGCCCTTAATAAGGCATGTAGACTCCTTATTTCAGCTGTCTGCCTTTCTCACACATGTGACATTTACGAGCAGGCTAACTGGCTCCAGCTATCTGGCAGGCTAAAGTACCAGACCTGCATCCTAGCTAAGAAGTCATCACTGGGCCTTATGCCCCCTTGAATCCAATCAATATTGACCCCACAGCATGTCCACCACTTAACTAGAAGATCAGACAGTCTAACCTTTACAATACCTCACTATTGGACCTTGCAAGCTCAGCGTTCTTACCTTGTCAGAGCCTCCACCTGGTTCAACTTGCTGCCTACAGAAATCTCCAACATTGCCATGATTGGTGCTTTTAAATGTAAACTGCATCAACACTTCGTGGCTAGTGCCTTCTGTGATTGCTTCTTATAATCCCCTCCAGGCATACTACCCTCAAGCATCCCTCCTCACTGCCTCAACTCCTCCTCCTCCTCCTCTCCTACCCCCATTACTGGGTATAGGATGAATCTGTCTCCTTTTCTTTTTCATCCCCCCTTCCTCCTCCCTTGCTGTTTCCCATCTGCCACATACACAATGCAATGCCCTTCCCATTTCTCCCCTCCTCCCTCTCTCTCTCTCCCATACCACCCCCTCACCACCACTCTTCTTTCTCTTTTCCCACTAACCCACTCCTAACAAAGCTTCACTGAGCCACCTATGACTTGTACTGTATAATTAACTCACAACACAATTCCTTGACAATGTCTTTGGCTGCTATTATTGTAACCTTACTTGTCTTTTTTTTTTGTAAGTTCCATTGTAATGATCATGTTTTGTTTTGTACCTTATTGTCCTTATTGCCTTGACGTGGAACCTTTGTAAAAGAGCCCTCGGCTCAAAGGTGTCATCCGAAATACAAATAAATAAAATACATTTAATTTTCATTTTCCTAAATTTATTCAGTATTCATAATTTTCACCAGCCCACAAAACATATTCTAGAATAGTTTTCGTCTTACTTTTTCAGTCTCTTTTATACAGGGTTTATGATCCAAAATATGCTGCAATATATATATCAGACCATACCCAAATTTTGTTTCCCTCACACCAGCATCAATACAAAGAGGTAGGAATGTATGGAAGCTTGATAATGTTTTATGGTTAGACCCCAATTTTAAGTTTCTTTTAGAAAAGGGATATGGAACTTCTTCTTGTGGAATCCAGTCTCTCAATATTTGTATTCAATTTAGTGGGATTCTTCAAAAGCATATATAAGGAGTTGGATAATATAGTTCTCAAACTTTAAAAAGAAACAGTCTTTAAGAAATCTCAAAAGTTTAGAGCAAGACTTTGGCTTCAGAAGTCCAGCGTCAGCTATCAGGCTCAGATCACGTTCTTATAAATGTGTAGGCTCTTTGGGATAAGTATAATAATACTATTGAAAATATAGAGGCAGAAAAAAGTATGTTAAGGTCTAGAGCAAGATATTATTATTTTTCTGATCTTCCAGGCAAAATTTGGCTCTACAAACAAGGCGTGAGCAAAGCCAGAGTGCAATTAATATTATCAAATTAGATGATAATAACACATTTACCAATCCTAAAGCTATCAATTGGGCTTTTGAAATCTTTTACTGAGAGCTTTATACTGTATGCCTGAATTATCTCCAGTGGAAAAAGATATTGAGAATTTCTTGAAGGATGTACCTTTGGTAGCAGTCGACTCTGGTGACAGGGAAATTCTTAACAGTGATTTCACATTAAGTGAAATAAAGCAAATGATTAATAACATGCCTAATGGAAAATCTCCAGGACTAGATGGTTTTCTGGCAGAGTTCCTCAAACATTTAAAACATATTCTAGCATCTATTTTGCTCAGTCTTTTTTTCAGAGATGGAGTCTAAACATAGACTTCTTCCTTCCTGCGACAAAGCTAATTTTGTAAATACTTAAAAAAGGCAAACCAGCTCACGCAACAAAATCTTATAGCCAAAGTTCATTATTAGATGTTGATTATAAGATTTTGCTAAAATGATTGCTGTAGGATTAACAAAAATAGTTCCAAAAATAATTCATGAAGATCAAACTGGCTTTGTTGAGGGAATGAGGATGCATCATAATATTAGGAGAATTAATATGTGATAAATTCATCAAAGTGCAATAGTTCTGCTATTTTGTCATTAGATGCCAAAAAGGCTTTTGATAAGGTTCAGTGACCCTTTTTGTTTAAAGTAATGGAAACATTTGGTTTGGGAGCCTAATTTACTAACTGAATTTGCATTATTTATAAAGTACCAGTTGCTAGAGTTAAAACAAATGCAGAGTTATTTGAGGCTTTCCCTCTGTCCGGGGAACCAGACAGAGATGCCTGTTATCACCATCATTATTTAAGATATATATAGCCACAAATAACAGGTATTACAGTACATAATTCACTACCTTTAATTGTGTTGTATGCAGATGACATACTATTATAATCTCTAGTGCTAGTGGTCCCCTCCTCTGAATCACCAGCCCATTCTGTATGCAATAATATCCCTGGTGCTAGTGGTCCACCCTCTCCCTCCTATCACCAGACCTGATGTAAATGTTATAATCCCTGGTGCTAATGGTCTTCCCTCCCCTTCCCGATTGTCAGCCCTGACATAAAATTATTATCCCTAGTGCTAGTGGTGCCCCCACATCACCAGCCCTGAAGTAAAACTTATTATCCCTGGTGGTAGTGGTCTCCCCCGATTGTCAGCCCAGAAGTACAAATAAAACCTCCCTGGCATCCAGTGGCTCTCTTCATGGCACCTGGCATTCCCCCCCCACACACACACACTTTAGCATTATCTGTGGTGCCACAGGAGCATACAGCAACAGACACAGCCCTCCTCACGCTTCCTCAGCCGGCCACCATATGTACAGGCTGGGAGCATGACTCTTATTCATAGGACAGGGCACATCACCATGTCCTATAAATAAAAGACTCACTCCCTGCTTGTACATATAGCGGCCAGCTAAGGAGGTATGAGGAGAGCTCTGCCAGTCACTGTATGTTCCAGTGTCACCGCGGATAATGCTAAGGTGAGTGGGGGGATGCCCAGTGCCATGGGAGGGGGGAAACCAGCCAGGGAGGGTTTTTTTGTACTTCCAGGCAATCAAAGGAACAGGGGACCACTAGCACCAGGGATATTATTTCATACAGAATGGGCCAGTGATCAGAGAGGGGACCACTAGTATGAGGGATAAAAATATTTATGTCGGGGTTGGTGATTGGAGGGAGGTGGGACCACTAGCACCAGGGATAATAATATTTATTTTGGTGGTGACATTTGGTTGGGGGTACTACTAGCACAAGGGATATTATTTTGCACAGAATGGGTTGGCAATTGGAGGGGAGACCACAAGCACCAGGAACAATAATATTTATGTCAGGCCTGGTGATCGGAGGGGGGGATCACTAGCACCAGGGATATTATTTTGTATAGAATGGGCTGGTAATCAGAGGGAGGTGAGGACCACTAATATCAGGGATATTATTTCATACAGAATGGGCTGGCAATTGTGGGGGCACTAGCACCAGGGATATGAAGATATATATATATATTACAGAAGGGGTGCCAGGGACCACAGGGGGCAGTTGTACACCCCCCAATGGTGAACCAGCACAGGTGCTAACCCCCTTTACCCGTGCAACATCCCCTTTTGAATATGGGGGTCCAGCACAAACCCTGGTTTGCAAAGGCAAATACCCGTTAGCTCTCACCCACATTTTTTCAGTATCAGACACCTGGTGATTAATATTTCCAGGGAGCTACAGCTCTTATCTGATTTGAATTATAAAGCAGTTTTGGATAAAATATCTATGGATTTGGAAAGATGGCAGCATTTATCATTAGCACTGATTGGGAGAGCCAGCCTTTAAAAATTGAATATATTACTGTACCTAGACTTTTTTTTTTTATTTCAGTCAATCCAAATTGTTTTAGACAGATCTTTTTTTTAATTAGTAAATAAACAGATTAGAACATTTTTGTGGAACTCTCATAGCCCAATGGTTGCTTTAGAGAAACTATTTTTGAAGCAGAAGAAAGTAGAATTGGGTTGTCCAGATTTTTTTCTTTATTATTTGGTAGCACAAATTGAGCATGTCTTTGATTGGTTTCATTATGAAGTCATGCTCCCATCTTGCTGTCTTTTGGAACTTGAATCTTTACCCTTTGGTTCTTTACAAGGTGTCTTAATGGTTGACGAATAAACTTAATAAATACTCGTCAAATCTACTATCCACTAAATCTACTCATCAAGCTTGGCAAGCAGAGAACTGCCTTTTGAAGGAAGAATCATTTTTCTATTTTTAAATCTATTTATCAAAATACAAATTTTCTTCTTTTATTAGGTAATAACTAATTTTTAAAGTGGAGGCAGTATGGTATAAGTGAACTGAAAGATTTATAAGATGGATTACTCTCTTTTGAACAAATACAAAGACATATAGAATACCGGATAATTTTCACTTTCAATATTTACAGTGTAAGGGCCAGATATTCAAAACTTTGCCCCGGGGCAAAATTAGCACTGACCGGCGGGCAAACTTAGCCCGGAACACAGAGCAAGCTATATTCAAAAGGAATAGCCCAGGGCAAACAGCTTCCGAATATAGCATGGTAATGAGGCCATGCAAACTGGGTTGGAGTGCAGGGCAAACATAGCCCTGGAATAAGACAGCACTGAATAAAGCAACCAGGAAGTGCAACCCACAACAACAACACAGTACACAGCAACATGAGGGCAGGTACAGATGAACTACATGGCCAATGTGTGTGCCAGCAAATGCATGGACTCAGTACAGCTGCAGGAAGCAGCAAATGTGAAAGAACAGTGATCAAAACTGTATAATATTCCCCGTACCGTTAGAGCCGAGCTAACACATAACCGCAGGAGCTAAGCAATTAGCCTGGAGCAAACACGTTTGCCTGGAGCTAAAATGTTCCATATTCAAAAGTGCCATGCAAATGAGCCTACTTAGGAAGTCTCTGGGAAGACAACCAGATTAGTATCTCATTATACCCTGATTTGCATGCAGTTTGCCCAGCGTTACTGCAGGGTCCCACAGAGCCACCTGTAGGTCAGTCTGGAAGTACAGGGGCTGACCAGGTCCAACCGCAGCTCCACCTGTAGGTCAGTCTGGCAGTGCACGATGATAGCTGCAGGCTACATGTAAACAGTACAGCATAGCATAGCATATTGTATCCCAGGGACAAGACAGCATAGGCACAGGTGGTGGTGGTGCTGCATGCAACTGTCACACTGTAGGGCATGCTACAGTGCACAGCAGAAACTACAGTAGCAAGGGGGCCAGTAGTGTGTGGACACAGCAATGCCTATGGTGTGTAGGGCAGTGATGATGACTGCACTATACACAGTGAGAGGCCCAACCTGTGGGTGTTTACTGACTCTGGACATTACTGTTACGCTGTTGTGTGACCCACAGATGCTGCACCTGTGGCATGGATGCTCACAGTGACATGTACATTTCTGGCTTTGTGTGCTATGGCAGTTGTACAACTGTGAGGTATGTGGCTGGGGGGGGCATATATTATCCGAAAGGCACACTGGTGTTGGGGTATTCCCAATACTGGCCCATGTACACTGCATGATGTGTCCCAGCCTTGTGGCCACACCTGGTCTGTAGCACAGCCTCGCCACCCACACATGCTTCCATCAACATCCTCCATGCCCACAGTGCTGCATGTGTGTGCTGGCATCTGTTGGTGTCCACAGAAGTGCGGTCCACAGGTGTGTGCTGTATGGCCACACTGCCGTGCTGTCCACTGGTGGCAGGGTCACCACTTACTGCCTGGCATGGCTGGGACTGGTGGCAGATGATGGCATCATTGTGATGCCATCAGTTAGCAGCATGCTTCCTCTATGTTTGGCTTTATCTATGTGTCATATTTATTTGTTAGGGTCTCACAAAACCCGCTAAACCCGTGCAAACACCACACAAAGCCATAGTGTGGCGCAAAGCTGATTGCCCAGGATTAAGACAAGCTTTTCCTGGGCGGTAATGTGCAACGCGCTAAGTGTCGTGCTAAGTCGCACAAAACTACTTAGCACGGCGCTAGTCGCTGAATATAGCATTGCGTCTGTATTCATGTCAGTTTGCCCCTTGCATACATTATAATTTTGCCCGGTGCTAATGCAGTTTGCCCACGCTATTTGGCCTTTTGAATATAGCAGACCCGCGCTAATCCCGTGCTAAACCTGCGCAAACGTTTTTTGGCCGGCGCAAAGTTTTGAATATCTGGCCCTAAAAGTTTTATTTTCAAGAAAATGAAATTCTTTATATTGCTGACTTTCTCAAAACTAGAGTCTCTTATGTTACATATTTCTTCTACACAAAAAAAAAAACAGTTTCAAAGTTATATGGGTTACTCAGCAAGGCAGGGAAAAGGGATCTTAATAGTATAAAATTAGCCTGGGAAAAAGATTTAGAGAAGGAAATATAATGACAAAATTGGACCGAGACAATTAACTTATCAGAATTGCCATTACAATAACATAAAAAATATTAATTTCAATACTATAAATAGAACTTATATTTTTATCTCTGGCAAAACTACATAAAATAGATAATAATTACTCAGATATTTGTCAAAGATGCTCAGATTGTAGAAGCACAATATATAAGATATAAGATATAAGTGCAGTGTCAGTGGCTCAGCAGGTTGCACTCTTGCCTCTAAGACCAGAAGGCTGTGGGTTCTATCCCCACACCAGGCACTTGGATTAAATCCCAATACTGACACTGTAGTACCACATGAGGGGGGTACTGTACTCCAGAGGTGCTGTCTTTCAGATGAGATGTTAAACCAAGGTCCTGTTCTGGTGATAGTTCAGGTGGATGTTAAAGATCCCATGGCACTTTTTGAAAAACATAGGGATAGTTCCCCAGTTTCCTAGCCAAATTTCTCCCATTCACTAAAAATACCACCAACAGCTTAAAATCTGGTTCAGTTTCAGTTGGCATCCATCTGTATCCCCCTCCCCTGGGACAAGGATGAAAACAGGCAAAATAATTGTCTAGTCCTTTTTCCCGGTCAACAAAAAACAAATAAATAATATGTTGGTCACATGTTCTAAATTAGTTATTGCCACAGCATTTTTAAGGCATTGTCAAATGTTCTTGATATGGTTTTCCCATGAGATCCTGACATTGTAATACTGGGAATTTCCCGTGATAATTCTAGGGATTTAAATCAGTTCCAGGTAATTCTTTTAAATTTGGAACTTGTAGTAGCAAAGAAAGTCACTGGAAAGATGAAGCAGCACTAAATTACAATGAATGGTTAGCTCTGATGATGGATCTCAGTAAAGTAGAAAAATCTTATTATAAAATGAAATTAAAGTTAGCACTGTTTGATTACATCTGGACCCCATTTATAAGAAAAATATTAATTAAATAAATTAACAACAAATTAAAAATATCATAATGATTCTGGCCAGTAACATCATAAGAAATAAACATTGTGGCACAACACACCACAGGCAAAACATTGCCACCTGCAATGTCAGCAAACAATAACATCGCTGGCCCGTACTGCTCAGGCAGTATAATGTGATTACAACCCTGGTGACAAGTGGGTCCCCCAACCCACCTGCCATTCAACAACCCCAGTAAAAGTAATAATAGCAATCCCTGGTGTGATGTCCAATGCCCCCCCAAGCCGCCGTCGCTGATCGACGGCACCAGTGTCTCATTATACATTGCAGTGCATACATCCCTGGCATCTAGTGGACCCCCACCACCCCAGCAGGTAGATCTCCACTCAACCCATTGCTCACACCCCTGACAATGAGGGTTAGCACAGCTCCTCCACTCAGCATGGCTGGCCACCCAATTGAGCCGAAACTTGTATACACACTCATTCATTTCAGCTCAGTCGGGCGGCCAGCTGTGGCAGAGTGGAGGGCTGTGCTGGTTGCCTATTCATTGTCAGGGTGTGGGGGGATCTACCTGCCAGGGTAGGGTGGAGGGTCGACTAGATGCCAGGGATATATTGCACTGCATTTTCATTGGCTCTTTGACCTCACGCTGTACAGTGCCAGGGATGGAGGTCAGTTCCCCTGCCACAGCATCATCCTCACTTCCACCTCCCAGGTCAGCCACCTTGACAAGCTGCCCAAACAGACAACAGCATCCCCACTGCAAGAGTAGGGAAGTTCCCTGGTGTCATAGCCAGTATTTCTCTGTCAATAAAATGGGTCATTGCAACCCATCTCCCAGGATGCATTCTGAAACAGGCTATCATAGCTTAATGTGCCTTTCCTGGTAAAAATTACAAATAGGTAAATTTAGAAAGGAGCCAAAACAGCACCATGTGAGAGAGATGTAGATTGAAAGAAGAGCACTGCAGTCCACATCCATATAAGTAAATAGCAAATGTTAGCACCATGTTTAGGCAGGCTATTGGATGGGAGGGAGAGCTGGTCAGTTGTAGGGGATACAGTGCTGGTATCTTCCAGAGGCTGCTCTGAATGCATGGAGGATGCCCAGTGTGTAAGAGGACTGGGGCCTTTGCTGATAAAGTCACTGCCCATATGGGTAAAGTAAGGTTCCTGAGAAGACTATCAGGCCAGGATGCCATGGGATCTGCAGCTAAACTCCCCTACAGGCCTCCAGGGTCAGAGCTGATAGATGGACTGTGGTGGAACAGGGTGGTGGAAGAGGGAATTGCAGGGTAGAGACCAGAAACTTTTTTGTGCCACTAGTAGAAGTGATTCAGGTTGCTGACTCCAAAGAGGAAGCAGCATTAAAGCCCTAGAAAATGAGGCTGCACTGTAAAAGTGTGCACAGAAGGGGGTAGGATGTGGCAGGAGTAAGAGGAGCATTTTAGTACTGTGAAACTATAGTCAGAGGTACAGGGAGGTTGGTGTGGGAAGCTGGTCAGAAGGAGAGAACTGCCCACTGCTTGCCAGGGCCAACAATGAGCAGGGTGCTCCCTTATTTGGAGAAATGCATCAAGGTTTGGAATAGGAAGCCAGACAAGGTATTTCATTAGGGCACCAATGACCTGGCAGGAAGCAGCATAGATAGGGTGAAGGACAGCTCCCATGACCTAGACAGGAAGTTGAGGGTAGAGGCAGGAACAGAAACCTTCTTTGATGTCCTACCAGTGCCATGCGAGGGTGAAGATAGAAAAGAGAAAATTAGAGAGTTCAACACATGACGCACTCTGCCCAGTGCAGTAAAGCAGCAGCAAAAGTCACCAGAATGCTAGAGTGCACAGCCAGAGGATTCAACTCAAGGAGAAGGGAGGTTCTACTGCTGCTGTACAGATCGTTGATGAGACCGCAGCTGGAGTACGGTGTGCAGTTCTGGTGCCCTCACCTGAAAAAGGACATCAATTTACTGGAGGGCTGCAATGAAGAGCAGGGCCTGCAGGACAAACCCTATCAGAATAGGTTGAGGGAGCTCAACATGTATTCCCTGGAGGAGAGAAAAGAGAGAAGGGACATGATCGAAACCTTTAAGTACTGTACCTCAAAGGTATAAATAAAGTTAACACATAAGGCATCTTCAACATCAGGGGAAATGGGAAAATGAGGGGACACTCTCTCAAATTGGAGGGAGGAAAATTTAAAAGGGAGATAAGGAGTAACTTCTTCACTAAAAGAGTGGTGTCCGGGTGGAATGAACTCCTGGAGGAGGTAGTGGCATCAAGGTCAGTGGACAGCTTTAAGAGGGAACGGGATAGGGTGAAAGGGAGGATTGTAATGATGGGGAAGGGCTAGTGAAGGGGGTGAGATGTAGAATTTAGGGGGTTGGGGGCAGCTCTAGTATGTAAAACACAGAGCTGCATACTAGAGCAGCCTTGATAGATCAAAGTGGCCTTTATCTGCTGGCATTGTCGTATGTTCATACATGGCTAAAGTGTGATGTGTGGAAGAGGTATTTGTTCCTGTTTTAGGGACTGAGAAATGCTCTTGGAGTGGTGAGCAGGTATGGCAGCAGCACTTTTGGGCAGAAACTAGATATAGGAATTAGCAGGTTGTTAAAATGGGGAAGAGGTATTTACAGCTCTCAGATGTCTCACATATACACACACACACACACACACACACACTCATACACACACTCACGGATATCTGTCCCTTGGGCAAATTAAGTAGGTGCAGCACGGCTCTTGACAGTCTTGTTCAACTGTCTCCTGGAGATGGGTATAGTTCCAATGGATTGGAGGTGGCAGATGTGATTCCCCTGCACAAAAGTGGAAGCAGTGAGGACCGCGAGAAACTATAGACAGATTAGTTTCACATATATATGGGGAAAACACCTGGAGGCTATCATCAAGGAGCACCTGGTGGAATTTCTTGAAGTGAATGTACCCCAAGAAAGGAGTCAGCATGGCTTCCTTAAGAGGAGGCCATACTAGACTAACCTGACTGAGTCCTTTGATTCTGTGACAAGAGTAGTGGACAACGCAGGCAAACAATGTGCTGTAACTAGAATTCAATAAAGCTTTTGACTTGGTAGTCAGTACATGGCTTAACAAGAAACTGCAGGCTCTAGATGTTGGGACAAAGCTAACAAAGAGGGTGGCAAACTGGCTAGGTGAAAGAACCCAGAGGGTGATTGTCCATGGGGGATATTCAGAGGTTAGGGAGGCCACATGAGGGGTACCACAAGGCTCAGTGCCAGGACCAAATTATGTTTCATATGTTCCTCTGTGACATAAGGAAAGGGATCAAGGGAAACATTTGACTTTGCATATGACACTAAATTCTGTAGCAGGGTAGAAACCAAGGAGAGTGTCAGGAACATGATGAGAGATCTAGAAAAGTTGGAGGGTGGTCCTGGGTGAAAACTGAAGTTTAATACAAAGAGGTGAAAAATCATGCACATAATAAAGGGTAACCAGAAGATGGTTTATTGACTAGGCGGTGAAACAAAATCCATGTGACCACTGAGAAAAGGGATTTGGAGATCATACATACATACATAGATACATAGATACTGTCGGCAGATAAGGACCGCCAGGCCCATCCAGTCTGCCCATTTATGCTGTCTGTATAAGTGACCTGTGACCCTACTTGGTCATTGTCTTAAGCTTTTAATTTCCATCTCTAATATTTCTTTATTCCTGTCCCATGCATGTTTGAAAACTGCTACCTTATGGGCAGCCACCACCTCCTGGGGCAGGCTATTCCATACATCCACCACCCTTTCAGTAAAAAATAATTTTATCACATTTCCCCTTATGTGGCCCCCCCCCCACCAGTCTCATGGCATGCCGTCTTGTCCTGGCACTACTTTTAAACTGGAAGATATTATCCCATTTAACTTTGTTAATGCCATTGAGGTATTTGAATGTTTCTATCATATCACTCCGCTCCCTCCTTTGCTCTAGTGTGTACATATTGAGGTCCCTCACTCTTTCCTCATAAGGCTTGTGATGCAAACCCTTCACCATCTTAGTTGCCCTCCTCTGTACCTTTTCTATCTTGTCAATGTCCTTATGAAGGTGAGGCCTTCAAAACTGGACACAGTACTCCAGTTGAGACCTCACCAGGGTTTTGTATAGTGGAACTGTTACCTCCGTCCTTCGGCTTGTAATACTCCTTCCAATATGACCCAACATCCCTCTAGCCTTCCCTACTACCTTGGCTGTCTGCCTGGTAGCCTTCAAGTCATCTGTGATTATGACCCCCAAGTCCCTTTCCTCCCTAGTGACTGTCAGCAGCTCCCCCTCATCCTGTAGCTCACTCCAGGGTTCCTGCTCCCCACGTGCATAATTTTGCATTAACAAGGTGAAAGAGTCTAAAGTGTTTCAGTATATGAAAAATAGCAGGACAAGAGGACACAGCATGAGATTAGAGGGAGGCTGATTAAGGAGTAATGTGAGGAAGTTATTTTTCACAGAAAGGGTGGTAGATGCATGGAACAGCCTACCTCAGGAAATGGTGGATATGAATACAGTGCAGGGCTTCAAACAGGCATGGGATAGGCATAAGGGAGCAATACAGATGAGTATGAATAGATAGGCCATTGATGGAGTACAGGCCTATGGCACATTCATAAGGTAGAAAAAATGGGCAGACTAAATGGGCCTTGCGATCCTTATCTGCTGTCAACTTCTATGTTTCTATATTTAAACCTGATTTGCCATGTTTCTGACCATCTCTCCAATTTTTCTAGATCATTTCTTATCTTTTCCACCCCCTCTGGAGTATCCACCCCGTTGCAGATCTTGGTGTCATCTGCAAACAGCACACCTTTCCCTCCAGCTCATTTGCAATGTCACTGATGAAGATATTGAAGAGGACTGGCCTGAGAACTGACCCCTGAGGTACTCTGCTGGTCACCTCCATTTCCTCTGATGGGGTTCCATTTACCACTACCCTCTGTTTCCTGTCACTTAACCAGTCACCAATCCAGCTCACCAACTTGTGGCTCACCCCCAGACTACCAAGCTTGTTAACCAGTCTCCTGTGTAGAATGGTATCAAAGGCTTTGCTGAAATCGAGGTAGGCGACATCTACTGCCCCTCCCCCATTAGTGATATCCTCAAGTCAACAACCCACTGCACCAGATCACTCAGAAAGGCAAATAGGATGCTAGGATGTATAAGGAGAGGGTTCTCCAGTAGGAGAAAAGAGATACTGTTGCCCCTGTGTGTATCACTGGTGAGGCCACACCTGGAGCACTATGTCCAGTTCTGGAGCCTGCACCTAAACAAGGATTGCATACAATCTGTCCAGAGGTGAGCTACAAGGATGATACAAGGTCAGGAAGGAAAATCATATAAGAAGAATTTAGCCAGCCTAAACATGTACTCTCTGGAGGCCAGAAGAGAGAGGGGGAACATGATTGAAACCTTTAAATATCTTAAAGTACAGTAGAAACAGATTTGGGAGTCATGACCTTTTTAAGTATAGCAAGGGATCAGCAACTAGGAGACACAGTATAAACTGGTAGGAGGGCAAATTTATGAAGGACATAGGAAAGTCCTTCTTCACAGAAAGGGTGGTGGATAGACGGAGTGGTTTGTCAAGGGATGTGATTTAAACCAAGATGGTGACAGGTTTTAAAAGAACATGGGTCAGCTATACTGGACTAGTAAAGGGATGAAGAGCAGAGGGAGGTGATAAACTACTGACTGGCATTTAGCCTAGACATAACCAAGGGTAGGTTGGTATGGCTCTGGTAGTTAATGGGCAGACAAGATGGACTATGTGCCTTTCACTGCTAACACCTTTCTGTTTCATTGTCTTTGAGTAATTGTCTTATTCTGTACCTTTGTAACTTTGCTGCTGTCTTATCCTGGGATAACTTTGCAAATAGGGTGCAATAAAACAAAAGGTGCAATCCTGGGCTGAAAACTCAACATAAACAAATACAATTTCTTGATCAGGTCTTTCCATCAATGGTATCATCCTCATCCCTCCCCTTCCCTCCCCTCTTGTGACTCAAATGTAAGACACTATTCCTTAGACTGTGAGGCACTTCTTCAGCTTATGGAGCCACATACTTAGAACGCTAGTGCTCTAGACCTAATATAGTTTAGTGTGATGATAGCCATCTGCTTGTTATTATTTCTGTTATATTTTTGATAAATACATGTTTAGACTTCTGCTTAGAAACACAGGCCAAGGAGCAAAGCCACATGGAATTTTTGAACAGAGAGAAAAGGGGATCTGCACTATCCCTGACCCAGTGGAAAAACTAATTAAGAGCTTCCTTTAGGTTATATCAGGCTGTAAAACCAGCCACTTATTATAAAATAGTGCATTTTTTACAACATCAGGAAGTAAGCCAACTCTGACAGTTACCTGTGAAACTTCTCATCACTAAGAGAAGTGTCTTTCAGGATGTTCCTCTGAAGATCAAAGGGGTAACTGACCTGCTATAAAACTGTGGCTCATTAATTTAAAAAAAATAGTGTATATATATATATATATATATATATATATATATATTTGTTTTCTTTTAAGTGGGATGCTTAGAAAGTGTGGATGCCTATGACTAATTCAGAATGCAGGAATGAGAGTGATGTCACAGCCAGCATCACCACAGAGCTGTGACCTCACAAGCTTGGTGGGACTCTTTTTTTCCCCTCAGATAGTGTCAAGGAGGAGGGAACATTGTGCTTTTTACTCTGGACTCCTGAGAGAAAACACTCTTGTTCCAACTTTGCAAGACTTGCATACTTATGTTTGGATTTTCAAGGGACACTTTTATTTCTGGACTCTTAAGTAGCACTTCTACCAAAGTTAGATAATTTCAGCACCACTATTTATTAACTGAAACTGGGGTAGGATCAGTTACTCAGTAAAAAGGCATTTGGTTCCTGTAATTTTCTTTTCTTTATTTGACTGTACCATTAATGTTATATGTTCTGTGTTTTGTATTTTATTTACTATTTTTAATTCTAGTAAACTCTGTTTTCCTTGATGTCCTGCCTGAGCCTTTTTTCATTTTGATTGTAAATGCTGGGACAGTGTTGATAATTCTGACAGAACTGTTAAAGTGCTTATAGTGTCGCCCTATCCACCAAGGTAAGGAAAATACCAAGATCTCAATTGAGTCAGAAGGGGGGCTGTGAACCAGATTGGGTGCCCACTGTCTTAAGTATTGCACTGCATTTCCTCAAAGAGGGTGTGATATTTGGACCTGTTACCTGGGTGTACTAGCTAAAAAGGGGTTCATATTTGACCCCAGAACTTGAGACTGGTAATGGCTCAGTCCAAAAACAGACAGGAGGGTTACCCTGTTTGTCTCCTATTCATATATTGCATTTCAAAGTTGGGCACTGTGGGAGCAGAGGGCCTGACCCCTGGAGCGTGTTTGTGACGCTCTTGACCTAATATAGTTTGCTGTTAATAGAATATCCAATATTTATATGAATTTCAGATTGAAAATCTCACTGTTTAATAAACACCATCTGGTCCATGTGAGACAGAAAGGGTTGTGTATGGCAATAAGTAACATTCCCCCTAAGGAGAAACAGTTGAGAGGTCCGATCACACTACATTTGGTGAAATTATACAGGAAAAGCCCAAACACTGGGTTGATTCTGAAGATGAAGCCGGATATGGCCAAGTTGTAGTAAACCCTGTCAATTATTGAAGTCCAAAACGTTCTAGAGGAAGTGAATGGAAGGTAGCAGATAAACCGACAGTAGTCACACAAATCAAACAAGGAAGTGGTTTGTGTCTGCCCCTTCTTTTTTAGTATACTCTTCTTTTATACTCTTCTTTTTTTTTAATTCATTATATAAATGATGCGCTATGTGTGTACAGTTGAATACATAGAACACTATTGCCTGGGGGCCAGCGCTAGAAGGGGACATGAATCCATCTCCATGGTAGAAGATCAGAGAAAAGAAAAGAAAGAATCCAGGGGAAAGTTCTCAGGAACGTGCATACAGTATACCCGTACCGATCTATCAATAACACAATATCCCAGCGACTAGTAACCACTTGACCCCAAACAACCTAAGTAGGATATCTTGATATTTCTAGCAATAAATAAAGTGGGTACAGTACTGGGCCTTAGACTAAAAATATAAAAAAAAACACAGCGGAGTGGACTCTATATCATTAAACATCATGGCCTCCTGATTGATCACAGGGCACACAAAGGGTGAATAGGTACCACAGAAGCAGATGAGGTGGACGTGGTTCCCATGACCACCAGCCTATATACGGGTACCCATATCTGATCTTAGTCATACACAGTCTCGCTCTCTCTGTCCCGCTCCGCCCCCCCCCAAAGCTTTTCCAGAGCAACTGCCGACAATCAGGGTGATCAAGGCATTTCAGATTCATTTGGGTCACCTTACTGGCATTTTCTTTAATACATTAGTATGCCCAAGAGAATTTTCAAGATCCCACAAAGAGATCGGCCAATGTAACCCATAACTTTTCCACCCCATTAACACACACACACATAAGTGTGTAATTCCTAATCACCTATTATTATGCTTTTATCTGGTTTGGCCCTTCCTCCATCAGTTGATGGTAATTTTGACAAGTAATGCTGTATTGTTTCCCCTTTTGGCCAACAAGGTGGCTACGGTGAGTGGATTTTCATTAGGGATATTAGATATACTCAAATACCCGAAGTCTGCTCCTTGTTGACCACAGTTTCAGCACATCATTTAATATTACATGATTACCCTGGTTTCTATCAGCTGTGTGTGATTGTAATCGGCAGGCTGCAGGATGATGTTGAACCCTGTCTCCCCATCAATTGACTTGGATGTTAGTGGGGAGAAGTGCATTTGCATTTAAGTGCATTGTCATTAGATTTATTGTAGAAAGGCTTGGTGATTAAACTGTTATGGTTTCGGGGGTGGGGACAGTAAAAAAAAAAAGCGTGGAGGTTATGATATCTCCATAGCCATATGTCGTGTGGAAAGGGACTGTGATTGGGAAGCTGTTGGTGGGCGAATTGTGGCTACAGTGGTTGTGCTCTTAACTCACCAGTAATATCAAGAATTTGGAGTAACTAAAGACTAGTCTGTGTGAAGCATATCCTTTTTGTTCATGTGTTAAATGTACTACTGCTGTTACTGCTTTAAGGAAGTGGCACCTTTTAAATGCTAAAAGTGCTGCACTTGCTGTTGGTGAGGACTAGTCTCCCACTGAACCGTGCAAGGTGTGTGTTACACTGTCATCTATGGTAGATAATAAATTACTGTACTGTTTTGGAGAAGTACTTATTGAAAAGTATGTTTAAGCAGAATGATTTATTTTTATTTTAATGTGGAATATTTTCTGTTTGATGTTCTTTTGTTATGCATTTTGTGATGCACTTCTCGGCTTTCACAAAATGTGCCCAATAAATGATGATGGGTTGTCTTAAAGACTTTTTGTCAGTATGGAATGTTTAATCAAATTGTTAGCAAGTTAGCGCTATGTTAAATCTACTGTAAGAAAAATAGTCTAGGTCTAAAGCATGGAATTGAATGGTCCATAAGTTATGTTCCAATGCACTGGCAGTGTTCAGAGCTCTACTCTGCATGACGAATTGTTTCTCAAAACTTTTCTGAACCATTCTAATTTTGAATTGCTTCGTACCTGTCTGGGTTAAGACCAGATGTCTCAATTATGAACCGATTAATGAATACTGATGCTGTAGACCGAAGGTGCAATAAAGAATGACAACAAATTATACCTACTCAGGTACTACTGGGCACTTTTAGTTTAGGAATAACAAATCTTATTAAGTTAAGCCATTAAAACCACAATCGCAACATCTTTACAGCCTGTCCCTTATTACTGTTTTTTTGCAGTCCAAATTTAAGCAATAATGCACAACATGGTGTGGGCGTGCTGGGATAACCTCTACAGCCTGTCCCTTATTACTGTTTGTTTGCAGTCCAGATTTAAGCAGTAATGCACAACAGGGTGCAAGTGTGATGGGATAACCTCAGGTTTAGTGTGGTTGGGTGCAAGGCAGAGTGCCTCCAATACCCCCAGAAGTGAGGTTATCCCAGCACAACCCACACTCTGGAGCACATTATTGCTATTATACAATGGCTCTTCTTTATTAATATTGTGAGGACACGACTGAGCACATGCAGATGGATACTAGGCAGAGAACAAGGGTCAGAACATCCCTTTTATATGTAGGGATATATATCTTATAGTAAAACTGATACTATGAAAGAGATGTTCCCACACTATAAAGGAGATGTTCTGACCCTTGTTCTCTGCCTACCTATGAAATGTTTTAGCAATGACAAAAATGTTTGCCCCCCACAATATAAATAAATATGTTTTTTATATGAAACTAAGCTTTTGCTTGTGTACTACAATTGCAAGGCTCTCTTGGTAAGAGAAACTATGGTTTGTTATTCAGTTTGGCATGCAGTCATCTGTATGTTTGGACTTGACGCTGTGAGGTTGTGCTCAGATAACCTCACTGTCACAAGCACATACTGACCAATTGGAGTCCAGGAAGTTTTCTTGCCATTGTATAATTTACATTTGACAGTACCATCTCACATTTCAAACAGAATTTAATTTAAATTGTAAAATGCTTATGGATCATTGTTTGTTTTTTATTTCAGAAACTGCAGACTTTTTTTCTGCTCAAGAAAATAAGGATTGAACAGTACTACGCTTAAGTGCATGTTACGGTAAAATGATGTACCTGTACCTTTTAATTTTGTGGGACAAAGTATGCTGATCTACCAACTCTGTCTGGCACCTACACTTTCACCTCAGCTTAACTCACAAGGGAAATACACCCAGTGCCAGCCTGCCTGCCTATCCAGTTACAGTACCACGCTGTACCATGCATTAGTGGCATGCCTGTACATTTTAAATGCACATTTGCAAGTCTGGGGACTATTTCTACCATTAACAAATAACATGAAACTTATATAAAACATTAAATTATCTATTTTCTGTAGTCAGTGTACATGTTTGTACGATAACCCCATTTAGACTCTCTAGGGTTTGAGTTAGGCTGAGATAACATCAGGTCCAAGGGCTGCAAGGCTCTCCCTGTAGCATTGGGCCTCTCTCTGCCCCTGGGCCTGGGTTATCTCAGTCTAGCTCAACACCATGTTGTTTTTTTTTTTGCTTACTAGATTGCCCCTATTCTCCCATCATAAATGATGCAATTTGTTTTCCTAATGTTGAGTCTGCAAGTTGGTATTTTTTAGATATGAAATTATTAAAAGGAGCACACACTTTATTTACTCTGGCCGTGTACAGGTTATCCATATTTCCAGCTGTTTTTAAAAAAAAATATTTTCACCGTATAAAATAATTAGCCACAAAGTGTTCAATAACAGGCTGATTCTTATCACCAAGTGGGTTCCTGCCATCCTGTGAGCTCCAGGGCTCCTGAAGGGACAGGGGAATGTCACAGAACCCACTTGGTGTCAGAATCCATCTGTTCTTAACACTTGGGGGTTGTTATTTTAAATAATATAGTGGGTAACTCCTTTTATGTTAAAAAGAGAAATACATTTGTGGTTGCAACTATTAACTTAGTAAGCAGAGGCTGTGAGATTTAAAAAAAAACACAGTTGTAGTTTCCAAAGTACAGTTGTGTTGCACTTGCAGTTTGATTAGTGTATTTACAGGGGAAGGTGTAAAATGTGTACTTCAGGGTTTCAGTGAAATGCTTGACAGATTTGGTTTAGCAATCTCATATGTAAAAGTTTGCTATTAAGTATGGATTTTTAAAATCACTGATAAAATGAAGTAGCCATCTATAATATGTGGATACCCCTGTATTAAAAGGGCAGTTCCCTTGAACTATTTAAAATTAAAAAGAATTACTAAGGCAGTTTCAAACTGGGAGATGACATCTTACAAGAAAGGAGAAAAGGGGCAATCTGAAATAGAATAAAAAAGGTACAGGGACATCTTTCACTATGACTTGCACTGACTGCTTTGAAACTCTAATGGGCTTGTTAGGGATTAGGAGAACAAGGTAAGCAATATTCACAAAAGGGCATGCTTTAGGAACTAATGCGGGCAGGGCTGAATTGGAAGGCATGAGGTCAAAGGCCCAGTGACTTTCAATGCAGGGAGAAGTGCATTATATTCAAGAAACCCATGTCCTTAAGTAGGTTATTGCATTTATAAAACTGATAGTTTTTCATGGAAAAAAAATATTTTACTTTCCTTTAGTTGGGTTATTGCCAGGTAGAATGGGTGAGTTTTGTAACAATGGCTGTGTGCCTTTGAATGAAGCTGGGAACTGCATTTATTTTGAAGAAACACATGCCCTGTTGTGGGGTTTTGTGTTCAAAAAGTGGAAAAAATAGTTTTAATGGAAACAGGTTTTATTTTCATTGAGTCAGGTTGTTGCTAAGTAGATTAAGGCAGGTTAGCTATGAACTGTGCAGTTTTTAGGTAAATAATCAATGATCAGGTGATGTATTTTAACCAATGAAGTTGTTCCATTTGGTCAATTGTTATACCCCATTATATAATATACTGTATATGTATAAATGTTTTTACTTTGGTTCTATTTTTCCTCTTTCTAATGTAGTTGTTAGGAGAGAACTACTTTCAAGTTTAAGGGCAGCTGATGGTCCATTATTCTTGTTCCTAGGTATCGTTTACAAGTTAGTATAAGGGCCTTTTCTATAGCAGCACCTGTTTTTTCGAATACACTACCGAAATTAATTAGACTTGCTCTGTCTCTTCCTATTTTTAAAGTTAGATTGAAGCAATATTTGTTACAACAATCTGTTATTGTAATATGTGAAATGTTAATCTGAATGTTTGTAAAACTGTTTTGTATGGTTGTATATTTCTGTTTTTTGTCCGGGTCAGGCCTGAAAAGGGAACTCCGGTCCAATGCCCCTTACCCGGTTAACAAAGAATAAATGAAATGAAATGAAATATAGAATTATGTAGGGTCAACCATGCAGGACAAGGCTGTGTTTCCATCAAACATGATATCATAGACCCACTTTGATAGAAAAGCTTGAGAGGTCTCTATGATGTAAACTCACCCCCAGATGGAAATATTCGCCTTTTTTCTGAATGATTGATCATTATTTATATAGGATGTGTTTGCATAAATTAATCAACATTCTTTCTGTTTCAACTTATTGAACTGTGATCAAACAAACAGAAAACAGAAAATATCAAGATAAAATTAAAAAACACTGGCCACAATTCTAGTAGTTCATTGTTTAACAAAACAATTCACTTAGGGGTGCTTTTAGTATGTCTGAGATCTTCTTATCTAGTTTATTGGGAATCTGCACTATAGAAAAGCATGGGGAATCTTAACAGACATGAGATTCTATGTTGTTGTACCACAGTAGTGACATACAGTAGTAGTGACATACAATAGTAGTGACATACAGTAGTAGTGACATACAGTACTGTGGTACAACAGCATTCTGACATGCACTGTGGTACAAAAACATCTGTATGTATATGAGTTTCCATACACAAGACTAAGCCATATTCTATTACTGCAGTGTTATAAAATGATGGTTTCTAAATAGCTGATGTGTGTTTCATTTTTACTGAGTAAAGTAGGTAGATGCTTACAGGAACAATACTGACCACAAGGAATAAAATATCAGCACCCATACATAATGAGCCTGTATTCCATCAAGGGGTTGAGATACATAGAAACATAGAAACATAGAAGTTGACGGCAGATAAGGACCGCAAGGCCCATCCAGTCTGCCCATTTCTTTTTCTACCTTATAAATGTGCCATCGGCCTTTGCTCTGTCAGTGACCTATCTATTCATAGTCATTTGTATTGCTCCCTTATGCCTATCCCATGCCTGTTTGAAGCCCTGCACTGTATTCATAGCCACCACTTCTTGTAAGCCATTCCATGCATCCACCACCCTTTCTGTGAAAAAGAATTTCTCACATTCCCCTTAATCGGCCTCCTCTAATCTCATGATGTGTCCTCTTGTCCTGCTATTTTCTTATATTTAAACATGTTAGACTCTTTCACCTTGTTTATGCCCTTAAGGTGTTTGAATGCCTCGATCATTTCGCCTCTCTCCCTCCTTTGCTCAAGGGTATACATATTGAGCTCCGTTAATCTGTCCTCATATGTCTTCTGATGCAGTCCCTGCACCATTTTGTTGCCCTTCTCTGGACTGCCTCAATTTGTTAATGTCCTTGTGAAGGTGTGGCCTCCACTACTGCATGCAGTACTCCAGATGGGGCCTAACCAGTGTCTTGTAAAGAGGATTATTACCTCCCTCTTACGACTTGTGATACCCCTACTAATACACCCTAACACCCCCAGCCTTATCTACTGCTTTAGAGGTCTGCTTGGATGATTTTAGGTCATCAGTGATGATGATGCCCAAGTCTCTTTCTTCCTTTGTGACTGCTAGCAACTCCCCTCCCAGCCTATAGGTGGCTTCAGGGTTTCTCTTCCCTATGTGCATGATTTTGCACTTCTTTGCATTAAATCCAGTTGCCACTCTTCTGACCATTCTGCTAGTTTATCCAGATCTTCTCATTCTGCCCACCCCATCTGGATCATCTACTCTGTTGCAGATCTTGATGTCATCTGCAAACAGACAAGCCTTACCCTCTAGTCCATCTGCAAGGTCACTAATGAAGATGTTGAAGAGGACTGGCCCCAGGACTGATCCCTGAGGTACCCCACTTGTGACTTGCATCTCTTCTGACTGTATACCATTTACCACCACTCTCTGTTTTCTGCCTGTCAACCAGTTTGCCACCCAGTTGACCAACTTTGACCCACCCGAGCCTACCCAGCTTATTTATCAATCTTCTATGTGGAACAGTGTCAAAAGCTTTGCTGAAGTCAAGGTAGCGACATCAACTGTTCCCCTTGGTCCACCACTCTGATTACCCAGTCAAAGAAATCTATGAGATTAGTTTGACAGGACCTTCCTTTTGTAAACCCATACTGTCTTGGATCCTGAGCCCTATGGATTCCAGGTGTTGCACTATCCTTTCCTTAAGGAGTGCCTCCATAATCTTGCTCACTACTGAGGTAAGACTGACGGTCTGTAGTTCCGCCTCCTCCTGCTACCACTCTTGTGGAGGCGGGATCATAAACCCTTCTCCAGTCTTCTGGGACCTCTCCTGTGCTCACAGACTCACTAAACAATTCTGATAATGGCTCTGCTAGTTCCTCCTTTAGCTCCTTAAGTACCCTGGGATGTATGCCATCAGGTCCCATTGCCTTATCCACCCTGAGCCTTAGCTCTTGTAGGACCCTTTCTTTTGTGAAGGGAGTAGTGCTCACCTCCCTCCCCTGTGTCCATGATGCTGAGCTGTGGGCCCTGCCCTACCTTCTCTTCAGTAAATACTGAGTAAAGTATCTATTTAGGATAGATGCCTTTACAGGGTCCTCCTCCTCACATGCTCCATTTTCTCCATTAAGCTTTATACCCCTCTGGACTTTCTCCTTTCACTAATGTATCTATAGAAAGTCTTGTCACCTTCTTTACTGTTCGTACTAGTGTTTCCTCAGTTTGGGACTTTGCCTGCCTTACTGCCTTACCTGCTTCCCTTAGGGCAGTTTGGTATGCCTCCCTATCTTCATCCTGCTGTGTTCCTTATATTTCCTGAAGGCCAGCCTTTGGCTCTGACCTTTTCTGCTACTGTATTTGAGAACCAAAGTGGTTTCCTTCTTTTGCACTTCCTTTTCTGTCTAACACAATGGGATGTTGCTTCAAGTATTGCATTCTTAATGCTTGCCCACTTGCCTGTACCCCTCACCTGTGTTTTTTTGCCAGGGCTAGCTTAACTCTGTTGGCCATCTTATCAAAGTCAGCTCTCTGAAGTCCCATATTTTGCCTTGGAATGGGATGATTTAGATGTAGTAGCCAAATTGAACCATACCATGTGATGGTCACTGGCCCCAGGTGACCTTCTACCTGGAGATCTGTGATCCTTCTTTGTTAGTCAGTACTAGATCTAGGATAGCCCTGTCTCTTGTGGGTTGCTGTACCAGTTGTTTGAGGCCCTCTCCTGCAGGAATCCACTATGAGTCTAGTTCTGGCAGATGTTCCTGCTGGTATTGACCAATCTGTATCTGGCATGTTGAAGTCTCCCATTATCAGAACCTCCCTTTAGCTGTCATGTTTTGTATATCTTCTAACAGTAATGTGTCTATGTCTTCCTCTGGTCTGGGGCCTGTAGACAACCCCAGTTCTTATGGCTGTCCCATTTCCTGTTTCAGGGTGACCCACAGTTCTTCTGGCTCCTTATGTGTATTCTGAATTTCTGTAGCTTTGATATTTCATTAACATACAGGGCCACTCCTCCCCCCTTTTTGCACCTCGGTCTCTTCTGAACAATACATAGCCAGGTACTGAAGTCTCCCAGTGGTGGTTACTGGTAAACCACGTCTCACTAATTGCTACTATGTCCAGTTTAGCCTCTGACATTATTGCCTGCAGGTCTGGGATCTTATTTCCCAGGCTGTGAGCATTGTGTACATGATTTTCCATTGGCCAGATTTTGGTGTGTTAGTTGTTGGGTGAAGTTTGGCATTACCCCTGTGCATCGTATGGGGAGACAAACCTTTTTCTTACCTGGTGATGCAAATGAGCGCAAACACGCTGAATTCCTGTTTGACCACTAGCTGAGGGGAGGGTGTTCTTCCATTTAATGCATGAAGTGCTGCACCTCTCCCCATTTGCTAGTTTAAATATTCTGCAAAGACATCAAACTTCTGCCCCAATGCACTGACTTCCTCTTTAGTCAGATGCAGTCCATCAAATTTAAAGAACTTTGCTCCCAGAACTGTTGCCAGTTCCCTACAAATCTGTGTCCTTTTTCCTGGCACCAGTCCTTGAGCCACATGTTTAGCCCCTATCTCCCCTTCTCTGACCTTCCATCCATCTGCTCCCTCTCCCAGACTGGCAGGATCTCAGAGAAGGAGATGCCGGATCAAACAGATGATAGTTTGTCACCCAGCCTAGTCAGGTGTTCCTTGGTCTCCACAACTGACCGGTGGTGAGATCATTAGTCCCTATGTGTACTAGGACATCAATGTTTTCTCCTGCTTTGTGAACAATTTTAGCAATGCGGTCAGTGTCTCTCCATGCTGATGTACCTGAGACATCTGACCATCACCCCTGGCTGGAGATGGGTATCAACTCCCGAATCATGGAGTCTCCTATGATCAGAAGTTTTGGATTTCCTTTGTGCTTGTTTAGTTTTGGTTCCTGATTTGGGTGAGTTTTGTTGTGCTAGCTCCTGTGCCGCAGTGTCCTGCTCTGCAGTGTCTTCTGCCTCTTTATTTGATTTCAGAGATAGAGGCAGATACCTGTTTTAGTGTTTATATGGTTTTGGAGGTAATGTGTTGGAGAGCAGAGAGTGATGGGGCACCTGATTTGTTCCTCCTAACCACCTGCCAACCTCCTGGACCAACTACCCTCTGCGGTCGAGGTTTTTCTGTTGGATGCTGGGGAAATGGCGGTGGTTCTTATAATGTATTTCCTCTTCAATATGAAATTTGAGGCGCAATCTCTGCCCATGCTGCCCGGAGCTGAGCCCTAAGATCTCCAAAGGCCCAGCATGTAGGACAGTGTCCTAAATCCTGTAAGACTGTCCTTCTGAAAATTGTTCCACAGTACCTGCAGTTAATGAAATCCATTCCAAATAAGTTGCTGAGTTTGTAACCTAGTCAGAGTAATTAGAAGGGAAAAAAAAGGAAAAAAATACAAGTAATGGTTTAATTGTGCTTTGTTTAACTTGTTATAACAAGTTAAATTACTAGTGCCCCTGTAAATGAGATCACCTTGTGGAGGCCCCACTGATCCGCCCCAGCATCCGATACCAGCATGTGGACCTCAAAAGTGAAGCTCAAGAGGTCCATGTTGGTATCTCAACCCCACAATGGAAACACAGGGTGAGTTGTGTTATGGGTAACCCATACATTACTTTTTATAGTATATGGTTCCCCAAGATTTAAAACAAAAAAAAATGTATTTGCGAACTCTTTTTAGTTTTACAAGGTTTCCTTCCTTGTGTTCGAGCTCTCACTTGTAGGCAGCTCAGTGTGCTGCAGTGTCTGTCGGTGCCGGTCAGTTGTTGCTGCAGTCCCATTCCAGTCCTGACCCTTAAAACATTCGTGGCACAACTTAATTTTTTTTAAGTTAAATTACTGCCATTGGTAACACGGAGCCAGCTAGGATACTCCATGTCCAAATTGCCCCTGTGACCTGCTTGCTAACCGGCACCACCATGTTTGTTTGAATTCCTCATTTGAAAAGCATAGTTTCATCCAATCAGGTGGTGGACAGCACGGGTTTGATGAATATTAATTAGGGAGTCATAAATATTAATTGTGGAACATGCAGAGTAACTTTTAGAATGTGCACAACAATTTTTAGAACATGCACAACAATATTTGAGCAGCTACTGATTTTTATATACAATAACCCCTAAACATACAGTATACTATATAGAGAATACTGGATGGACAACTATACACAATCAGTGTGTTCTACCACAGAGGGGTTCTGATTCCCGTTGACCTAGAGAACGAAGATTGAGAGGTCCATGAGAATCAGACCCTGAGGTGGTAGAACACACTGGTTATGCATAAAGTTGCTCATCCTGTATTTTTTAAAGTGTATGGTATTATGTGAAATGTATGCTTTATGTTTTTTTCTCTTTCACAATGAAACTGACTTGTGCAGTCTCTAGAGGTTCTAGAATGCTGTTCTACCACAGAAGAGTACAATCACATTCCATGACATTTGAACTGTGGTACAAAAACATTTTGAAAAGGATGGATTTCTATACAGAACAATGCTCCACTATACACTAAGGTTTTTAAGCAGGTTGATTTTTATACAGAACAAAGACCAACCATATACTATATAAAAACAAAGAAACAATAAAAAAAAGTTGAGCTAATCTACTCTGGCACCCAGCCCTTTGCTGAGTATTCAGCTCTTCTTTGAGAGAAACTGTACACTTGCAGCAGGCCTTTAAAAACATTATGCTCTATTTCGAAAAGTATTAAAATTGATGTACTCCTTAGCCTATATAGCATGTCAAGGACTCAGAGTCTTGACTCACATTGCTAAAACTAGTATTGTTCTTAACCTTTCATTCATTCCAAATAAATTGACCAATGAAATAGTACTTGCTACAAGAATGATATCTGGGACTACAGAAGATAAGGTGCTGACTTATAACGCGTGCCTAAACGTGCACCTTTCAGCTGATTTTGGATACAAAATTGGGTTAAACATGAGAGTATGCTTTGCCACTGAGTGTTCAACCAGGAACCTTCTATGGGAGCTTTTACCTCAGCAACACGAATTCAGTTTAGATGCAGCTTACACCTAAGAGAACTTCTTTTAGCATAGCAAAGGAAAACGTTTTTCCCTTTGGTTCTCATTCTATACTTTGTGTATACGTAGTCTGTAAACTCACTCTGCCTACAACCCTGACACTGAAAAATGGGGCAAAGTGATCTTTTAACAATGTCAGATGAACAAAGCAATAGTGAAAAAGAACACAGTTTTTGAAGGCTTGTACTGCACAGATTGCCCAAGTAATATTATTGTAATGACAAACTTATTCAGTCCATGACTTTGCCCTGAACAACACTGTCCCATGTAGTTGATCAAATTTAATGAACAGGTCATGCAAGGTACGAAATCAATTTTGGTCTAAAGATCTGCTCTGGTAGCCATTTCAGGAATAAATGTTGGTGTATTAATTGTGAGCAAGCTAAACGCATGACTCTGTCAGAGAGGAAACTATTGCATCAGGCAACTGGCATGCTTGTTGCAATAAAACTTTGTAATTATCTGAATATAAGTTAATTTGTTTGTATATCGTTTACAGCTCATGTTCTGACCCTTCAATAACCAGCCTCTAATTCTGATCAGTGGAATGCTATTTATTCACTCAGCTGTCAAACAAAAGTTTTTCGACAATCCTGAGTTTCCACCATCCTATGCTGGAAACAGCTATAGGTAACATTAAAGTGAGGCACAACCCTTGGAAAGGCAGGGAGTTTGATAACGGCAGCAGAAGCTCGGCATAAAATAGAATGTCATCCAACTGAAGGCAACAGCGTAACACTGTTACAAATGAACTTTGAAAATATGACTGTAACGTCAACAGGTGTCCTTTCTAATCTGATCATATCCCCCCCCACACACACATAAATACAGTTTAAAAAATGTGTAAGATGTCTGCTCCATATTCGATATTATGGTACAATATGTTTATGCTTCTTTGCCATGGGAGACACAGTAGGCAAGTTGGTATGGACAGTACATTTTATTTGCGTGCCATTTCTGTATGTTTTGAACTTTCTGTTTGTTGTCGGTTTATATTATGTCTGTATTGGTTGTTAATAAAAATATTAACTACAACAAGTGTGTGTCCCCATGGTGGCACTTTCTCTGAAGATAGGTACTCATCCTCATTTATCAAGTCAAGGAAATGGGGTGATAAAATGAGCAGGATCACAGAGAACCCTCTATATTACTGAATTAGGGCACTTATTTTTCAAAACTGCAGAAAACAATTACTGTACCACTGGCATCACAGAGATATTCATAGTAAAGCTGGAGCGGTCCATGATACCAAAAGAATCAAGATAGAAATACAGCTGAGGTCTGCATGGTTGCCATGTGTTGTTTTGTGTAGTATATGGTTTTAACATAAATAACATTAGTAAAAACACTTTTTTCTTCAAGAAATCTTTGGTTTCATTTTCTGTTATTTCAAAAAAAAAAATTTTAACCCCACCCTTACCCAGCTGCTGAAAACCTAACTGACTGAGGAGTGAGTTTATATTTCTTAACATGACGAAACAACAAAACATTTGGTGTTAGGAGTAGATCTGGGTACTGTGTGTGTTTGGGGCAAAATAAAAAGAAAGCATAGCACCACAGAAAATGTCTGCAGAAAAACAGTAGCTGGCATGAATTGCAGTACTAATTAAACAAGCTATTGTACCACAGAAGAGTACAGCAGTATTCCATGACCTTTAAACAGGGGTACAACAGCTTTTTAGGATGGAAATAAGTTACAATAAGAGATAACAACATACTTTGCCAACATATTACCATGACAAGCTATTCATTTGAGACATCCGTAAAGATTAGGCAAGCCATAGGGGATCAAAGACCTAATGTCATATTTAACAGTAAATGTGGTAGCCGGCCTGCTGGGCCAGCAGTAGTGCTTATGCTTGCAACACCAATGTCCCAGGTTCAGGAACGAGCCTGTAGTATCAGAGGGTCAGCTGGGGTAGGAGGATCAAGCATCTATGGGACAGCTTTTCTCCAGGGGGAAGGGATGTAGATGCTTGTTTTGGGAGGGGCCCGGATGCTCACGTGGCCTATAAGAAATGACCAAATCAAATGGGTGGTTGGAGAAGTCACCTCCCTGTTGTGCAACAAGTACAAGTAATTGCTACAGTGAGGAAGACTCTGAAAGTCCTTTAAGTGTAATAAATGAGTTTATTAATATACAGTAATTAATTCTACCACCATAATGGACCAACCAACATTTTGTGGCTGAGAGGACCACCTCCTCAGGGCCCATGGTAGTGTAGAGCTAGCTTGCTCTGAGCCTTCACATCAGCTTGGTGGGGATGAAAGCTTGAGTTTCTTATACAAAATGTAGGACTTGCCCAGCCATGTCTAGCATTATGGCCCCACATTTGAGGAATCTTCATCTTAAGGCTATGTGTTTTCAGATGCCCCACTCACTGCTCCACCCCTTGTAGTAGTGGAGGGGATATAGAGCCTGACATTTGACTGTCCCTTAGTGGTGTCTTGGAGGAGTGAGGGCAGGGTCGGACTGGGGTACAAAGGGCCCACCTGGAAAGAAGATGCAAGGGCCCACCTGGAAAATCAATAGAGGAGGGCCCAGGTTGACACACTCATATCAATATTCCACTTCAATCTGATACACTAGCTCTGTGTTTGCATCTTACATTTATCAACAGTGTCCCAGATGCCCCATTTAATTAGAAAAAAGAAGATAAATGCAAAGGTTTTCAGAGTTCAGAAGGTAACCACTTACCCAACTGAGGGGGGCCCACCTGGAAATTTCCAGGTATCCAGGTGGGCCAGTCCGACCCTGAGTGAGGGTGCCCAGGACCTCCAGATTTAGGTCTGGGGGAATGGCAGACATTGAAGTGCTGTGCACAGGAGAATGCACAGCAATGTCCTAGACATAACTGCACATCCGTTCTTCCCGGGGACCAGAAAAAGTGAAAATGCTACCTACTGGGAGGGTGACGCTTTTGATGTTTTAGGAATATATGGTTCCCTTATTGGCTACTGTCTGACTGGATGGTCATCTTATGCTGTTTATTATTATTTGAATTAGAATTTTATTTGTTATATTATTGTAATGTTAT
This sequence comes from Neoceratodus forsteri, assembly GCA_016271365.2. Taxonomy (NCBI): domain Eukaryota; kingdom Metazoa; phylum Chordata; order Ceratodontiformes; family Ceratodontidae; genus Neoceratodus; species Neoceratodus forsteri. The sequence goes on along the minus strand of CM057450.1, from coordinate 1,500,924,642 downwards.
TTATGAGCACATATTTATTTAAGTGATCTTGAAATAATCTTGTACATCTCCCTGAGCCTCAGGGAAAGGGTGCTTACTAAACAAAGGTTTACTTACTTACCACGCCCCTCATGTCTGTCACTGGTCCTCCCCTACTTGGTCTTGGATTCCCTCAGCCTTCACACCCACCACTGAGGCTGACCAGATGGTGAGGACAGTCACCAAGGAGTTGCAGACAATCCTGTCTCAAAGGGTATGCCTTGGGGGAACAACTGAGTAGTGTGTAGTGGGTAGACAAGGGATATCAGCATTCCAGGGTAAGAGGCCTCATCAGGATGGGAGTGGACACTTGTGCAGGGTGAAAGATGTCCATATCAGCAGATGGAAATAGAGATACCTAGATACATAGATACATAAATACATAGACAATGTCGGCAGGTAAGGGCCTATGGCCCACCCAGTCTGCCCATTTGAGCTTGTAAGTTCAGTTTATGTTTTCCTAGAAGTCTGTTGCCCCTTACCCCTGACCTCCAGAATTCCTTTATGTCTATCCCATGCATTCTTAAATCCCATGATTGTTTCAGCCCCCACCACTTCCTCTGGCAGGGCGTTCCACTTGTCATAAATAGAATTGAAAACAAAAAGAGTAAACGCATTAATCTGAGGCTAGCTGTGAATTATGACATTTACCTGTCAGTCATGCACTGATATGATCTGCATGCTGTTTAAATCCACGGTCCTGCACTTTACCTCATGTTCCACTCCGACTCTCACTAGCTTTACCACTATCCCAACCCAAAAGCCTACACCCCTCTGTGCAAACATAGCCTAACCAACATCAAATAGTTTTTGTTTTTTTTTAAGTCTAATTTATTTTCTTTCTAGAAACAGTAATTGTAGTTTTCTAATCCTCCAGTGTTGTTTGACTGGCAAAAACACAGCTGTGCTGTCAGTCACTAATGATCACTGGACTCACTCCAAAGAACCGTGTTTACCAACTGAATCACAACAGAGAAAAAGAAAACTGTAAAGTCCAGTTTTAAGCAGCAACAAAAAAAATTAGATTTTTTGCAAAAAATCTTGTGGTGGTTCTGCAGACAACGAGGAAAGCAAAGGAGAGAATACAAGAAACATTCACAAGCTACAATTAAAGAAGCAGTGCATGATAGTGGTGAAAACTGTGACCAATACTTTTGTATTCTATTTTGATTGCCCCTTATCTCCTGGCTTGCATAATACCCTTCTTTCCAAATTTTGAGTCTGTTTTAAGAACTTTTTCACACCTGAAATAATAAAAAGAAGGCTTCCTTCAATATGACTCAGACCAGTGTTTCATCAGTATTCTCAGCTGTTTTTGTACACATTTTGTCCCATAAGGTTAGGGAGCAGTCTGCTGCATGCTAGTTTTTTATAGCTCCAAGAAAAGTGATTTTCAATAATGGGTGTTCAAAAACAACAGAAAATACTGATGAAAACCTGTCCTGAGCCATATTAAAAGGAGTACTCCTTTTATTATTTCAACTGTTAAAAAAAGTGCCAAAGCTGACTTACAATGGGGGAAATGGTATCATACAAGTCTGAAGCTAAGGGGCGACCTCAAATAGAGTAAGAAAATATAGGTCACAATTTAACCACTATCATGCACTGCTGCTTTAACAAAAAAAAGAGAAAAAGTGCACTCTACATGCACTTTAAACAGATATGTGGGGCACAGTTGACAAGTTTTAATTTCATGGTATTTGAACATGTGCCCCCTTCCCACAGTGAGGGGCAGAGATAAGCTCAGACTCCTATTACAAAAGGAGACAAAGTGGATCACAAAATTCAATACATTGCAACCTTGGAGACTGGACTTGTAGTGATTTAGGTTCTCCTTATATATCTCCTACACGTGGAAAAGTAAATCCCTTATGCTGCCTCTTATATAGAGGATAATGGATGGGAACCAGTTAATAACAATGCTGTGTTCCCATCGAGAGGTTGCATGACAACATAGTAAATCTTGAGAGCGAAGCTCGAGAAGTTTACAGTTGGCATGACAACCTCGAGATGGGAACTCACGTTATTGTTCACTGGTGCCTATCCATTGTCTTTTATAGTGTATGGGCACCAGTGAAAACAATTTTGTCTTTACTTTTCTTTTTTTTTTTCATTGCACCACTCTCCATCTGGGCCAGCTGTCATTGCTGCAGCTATTCGTCCAAAGCCCCATGTTCAAGAGACGCACATGCGCAGTGCTGTTCATGTTGTTATGGTATCAATGTATCATACTCAAGAGGGTATAACAACCTCTTGACGTCACAATGATACCATAACAAGGATAGGAATTCTTTGAATTCCATCCTTAACAATGCCCTCCCATACATTATATCTGTTTATATGTACAGTTACTATGTCTGTTATGGTTATGAGAGTGCATTCTCAAGTTCTTTGAGAGAGAACTGTGAAGCAAAGCTGAGCAGTTCTGGCACACAAAGGACTTGCAGAGAAACTCTTATAACCATAACAAACACAGGAACTCTACATATAAACATATTGTAAATCATGTTAAAGGCCTTTATTTAAAAAAAAATGTAATATAAATTTAAAATAAAAATGTTTTACTTTGCAAAATATTGAGAATCCCCTTTGTGAAAAATGGACTTTGCCAACTGAACACAGAACTATAGAATTTTAGAACTATGTGCATGAGACATTCTCTTATGGTTATAACAGTACCCGGAATGTTTACAAATAGACAATCCTGACTGGCCAAGAATAATGTAATGATTTATAACTAATAAACTGCCTGTGTTGGGATTTAATTCCAGATCTCTAGTTATGTAAAAAAAAAAAAAAATTAAGACAGATTGTTCTACAAAAGCCATGGGCTTGTTGACTAGGCAATGTAAATACTAGTTATGTACTGAATCAGGGCCAGATATTCAAAACGTTGCGCCTGGAGTTACAAACCATTTTGGCACAGGTTTGTTCCATTTGCATGGGGTTGCAATATTCAAAAGACCAAACAGTGCCAGCGTAACAGTGTAGCACCAGTGCTAAAAGATAATGTAGGCACAGTGCAAAGCGAAGGGTGGGGACATGAATACAAGCATAACGGTATATTCAGTGCCTTAGCACTGCGCAACATGAGCTAGCGTGACACACAGCACATCACAAGTAAATGCCTATAAAAAGGAAGTCTTAACTCTGGGCAAAACAAGGAGGGGAAGCATGGACACAGCAGCAACAGGCAACATGGTTGTATGCAACTATAGCATCATGGTGCACCTGATGACTGCAATCACTGAGGAGGAAGAGAGGGAGGGAGGAAGGCCACCCTGGGCCACTCCATAGGCCATGGAGGAGATATGCTGTAAACAGATGGTGCTGGCCACTAGTGTCATTTGAGACACCCAGAAATGACCACCCTGTTGTTTGGTATCATCTCAGTAGTGCCCTGCTGAGGAAGCTGTGTGAGTTCCTGAATGACTAGCTGCAGTCTACCACCCAAGTGCAGCCGTGCCATGTCAACTGAGCAAAAGGTGATGGCAGCAATGCTTTTCATAGCTACCAGGTCCTTCCAGACCCTGGTTGGTGATACCATCGGCGTGTCGCAGTCTGCCTCCTTGTACCTTCTGGGCCAATTCCATGATGTCCTCCTGCCACACGCTAGCAAATTCATCGTATTCCCCAGCATGGCAGTGGAGTGCAGAGTGACAATGCAGCAATTTTATCTGGTTGCGTATCTACCATCAGTACTCAGGGCCATTGATTGCACCCATGTTGACATCTGGGCACCCCCTGGCATTGAGGCAGATCCCCTCCTCCACAGGAAGGGTTACCACTCCGTCAACTGCCAGGTGGTGTGCAATGCAAATGGGCACATTATCAGTGTCCCAGCATGGTACCCTGGCAGTGCCCATGATGCCTTTATTTGGCACCAGTCCCAACTCTGCCAGGCAATTGAAGGTGTTCTAATACCCAGTGGACACACTGTCGATGAGTACAAGCAGCACGCCCCCCCCAATCCCTCCCTATGGGGTACACCACCACAATACAATGCACATATGCTGCACTGAGGGGAGCGAGAGAGAGGCTGTTGAGGGGAGGTAGGGTGGGGAGGGGAGGGAGTGTGGTGAGGGGAGGGTTCACAGGTGCCCAGGTTGCACCACAGAGTAGATACTGCTACATGGCCAGGGTTATCCACACAGTGAACATGTGCTAACAGCTGTCAATGTTTCTTACAAGGACAGTGTCTATTCCTTGTGACCATGGCTCCTCAGATCGGTCCTTTGGCCATCATTATTGGTCAAGGACACATACAATGAGGCACACAGCGCAACCTGTAACATCACTGAGTGCATCTTTGGCATGCTGAAGATGCACTTCTGTTGCCTGGCCCATTTAGGTGGTGCCCTACAGTATACTCCTCAGAAGGCATGTAGTACATTCTTAGCCTATTATGCATTACAGAATGGCCCCCTATGGTGGTGGTGGTGGTGATGGGTGGAGGGGCTGGGTTGTGGAGGTGGTAATGCTGGTGGTAGTAGGAGAAGTGTCTATACCCACAAGGGTCCATGCTGTCACTGATATCACTGGGGCCCTTGTGGCTGACTGTGAGACAGCCATGATGGGTTTTGTGGTGTCCGCCCCTGGCTGGAAAGGGGTGTCACAGGACACAGCAGACAGTAAGAACACCCCTATGGTGGTGAGGGCAGCCAGATAATGCTCTGTGGGAATGTAGGAGTCATCCCCACTGTATGACAGGCATGCCAACAGTACGTCCAATGTCCCCTCCTCCATCCCCTTGGCCCCTGTCTGCTGTTGTCTGTATGATGTGGAAGGGCCTGTATCCTCCCCAAGCACCTTATCCATGGTGTCATCCTCCTGTGCTACGGACAGAGACCACCACCTTTTGTGTGCGACACAGTGCACAGTGAATATATTCCAGTAATGAGACTGCCCTTGACATCATTGGGCCTGAATGACGGTATGTGTCTGCCCCCCCCGGGGTACATACCACATACCTGTACCTATGTGCACCCATGTGTGTCACTGTGAGAATCCCTTGACACTGGCACAGCATATGTGTGTCAAAAAATGGTGTGACAGCCTTGCCCTCTGTTAGTACACACCTGCCAGCAAGGCCTGTCTAAGTGTGGATAGCAGCATTCAGTGTTACCTGACACACAGTATGCATTGACGTGTCCCTCACAATATTGGCTACCCACAGTACTGTAGCATAATAAACACACTGTAGAAGAAACAATAATATGTCTATGGCATGCAGAACAACCACCTGTGCCTATGATGCTTGTCTTCTGGGATAAAATAGTCTGTGCTTCTGTGTACAAATGCAGCCTGCAGCTATCAACTTGTAGTTCCAGTGTACTATGCAGACAATCTACACATGGTAATGCATGCAGATCAGGCCATAATGACTTTAATGTGGCTATTTGCCCTAGGAATGCCTAAGTAGGCTAATTTGCTTATCTGTTTTGAATATGGCAAATTTTTGCCCCAGGCAAACGTGTATGAACCTTAGCACAGCTCTACAGTATTTTGCCTATGCTGCTGTTTGCAGTTTTTTGCTGTTGCTAGCGGTTGTTTGTTATACAATGTGATTCATATGCAGGGTCACTGTGTGGACAACACTGACTACAGTACAGTCCATGTGTGGATTGAAATGTCAGTGTAGGATATAGATATTTGTACTACATGTGCAGAGGGGAAGGTATCATGTAACACATATCTATGTGCAATGTTATTGGGAGGGCAACACTGGGTAACCATGTGTACATTACATACGGTCTGCATTTGGCTGGTGTGTGAACAACACAGAACTGCCAGGATACAACTCTGTACATGGAATAGGTTGTGCATGTGAATATTGGGCACACAATGTCCAGTCAAGTGTGTGCATGTCAGCCACAGTGCTGACTGTGATAGTGGCATGTTGGACTTGTACTGTCCCTGCATGTGGCCATGGTGGGCACTGTGTGACAGGGACAGACCTGTTGATGACCACTTCCCCAGTCATGTTACCAGTCCCATGGGTTTGCAGCATAGTTGTCTGTGTGTGACGGATAGCTGAAGAGCATGTTCCAGTGTCTCCCTGTGGCATGTCCATGTGCTCCACAGTCCCGTGGATGCTGGGCCACTGCAAGTTCCAGTGATCAGGCAAAAGACATGTTAGGCACAGTCATGGGCACTGCAGTAGCAATGTCCATGTGGATATGTTCCATCCATAGCTGTGCTGTCATATCCCCTATCTACAATAGTTGTATGGCAACATAAAATGTGTTGACTAGTCCATGTCACCCCATGCATCCCATACTGACACTGTTGCATAGTTCCTGGCCGGGTGTTGGGGATGTATAGGGTGGCATCCCAGCTGTGGTGGTAGGGCCAATGGCCATACCAGCCTTCCTGTCTGCTTTGGATCGGCAAGAGGGTACCATGGTGTTCTGTGATTATGCATCCTGGCATAGGTGTGGTAGTGTCTGCTGTGTCAACAATGATGGAGACATGAGCATAGTAGCTGGGCCATGCAGTCACATTCCGGGTTTTACATTACTCCACAGTGTCAGTTCCCCATACTTACATAGACATCTATCTCCACATAGGTATGCATCGCACATCAGCTTGGGCAAGACACCCGGAGGAGAGTGAGGGCCAGGATGATCTTCTTTGATGCCTCGTCCAACAGCAGAGGGTCATAATGGAATGGCAGGAGCAGTTGGCCCAGCTGGGTGAGAGAACTGTTCAGCTCTTGGTGGAGCTGGTGTGGGGGTGACAGCCAGTTGTGGGGTGTATTCCCCCTTCCCTGTCCCCCCTTGTTGTGCATTACTGTTTATGCCCCTTTTCAATGTATATAGTTTATGTTACTGTTTGCCAGTAATATACATTTGAATGTTATGAACCTGTGTCCTGCATCTTTATTGGTTATGTCTAGACAGTTTCTCTGGTTTGTAGTGTTGTCTCTACTGACCACCTGCATCACCCTGGTGGGTGGCATTCTTGCCCATTCTGTGGCATAAGGTTTCCCACTGCTTTCCATGCTGTGTCAATGGCTGTGCATCTGCCTATACTGTGTTCTGCACATGATGGGTGTGTCGTCCTGTTGGCTCACACATTCTGTTCTCCATATGTACCCTGTACTTTTTGTGTGCATGCCAGCCACCATCTGGGTTATGGCTGTCCAAGGTCATGGTATGGGCCCTGTTTCTTGGGTGACCCACACCAGCATTGCCTGGCTGTGGGGCCTCAGTCTGCGGGCCTGTCTGTGGCATTGTCCCTGTTGCCACAGCTGTCTTCCATCCCCCTGTGTCCTCATGCTGTGTGTCATTTGGTGTGCTGTCCCCTGCTTCATGTCAGGGTTCCTTGTCTCCTCCCCCTGTGCACATTTGGCACAGATTTGGGTCATACTGGCACACCTGCAGGGATAGTTCATTGTGTGGGGCCCTTCCCCATGCTCACATGTACATTGTTTGTCCACACTACACATCCGAACAGTGCTGCTACATTTTGGCTCACATGTATTTTGCTATTGCCTTGGGTGTATGTGTTCATACTTTTAAGGTTATACACTGCTCTCTGTTCATGCTTTCCCCTTTCCTGCAGCCCTTCTGTGCTGGTGTCCCCAGTGGACACATGGTTCAACTGTGCCTGACTCCGCCTCTGTGTGCACTGGGTCGCTGTTGCTGTTTGCACTGCCCTGTTGCTATATTCAGCTCTGTCTTCTTTGCCATATTCAAAGCCGTCTTCTTTGCTGGGCTATCTTTGCACTGCACTCTGGGTCGTATTTGCACGCTTTCATTTGCCTGCTATATTCAGTATTGTTTTGCCCATGGACTATTCCTTTGAATATTGTGTTATATTGGCTGTGGGCTATTTTTGCCAGCTGAGCAGTGCTATTTTGCCCTTGGGCAATTTTTGAATATTGGAATCCAAGTCAATTTTGTAAGTATGTGTTTCTAGGGAATTATGAATTCTTGAATTTATGTCATGGTGTAGGCTGTACTCCATTTAATGATTGAGACCACTTTATTAGTGTAGATTTAAATAAATGTAATATATTAAATGCAGAAAACTGTTTTAGTCTGTCTAGTCATGATGTCCCTTTTAGACCACTTCTATTATTGTGTTATGTTTATTTTGATACTAATTTTCCAGATTGTTTTGTTTCTCCCTACGCTGTCTTCTTTTTTCCTTTGCTCCCCCAATTCCTTTCTTCCCTGCCTCTTTTTAAATATATTTTTTTCCTTTTAATCCCCCTTATTTTTTATTGGGTACAGCTACTTTGGATTCAGGGCATGTTACAACATTAGTGCACTCCTGGCGAACTAATTTTATTGCACTAGTTTCTTTACTTTGCCCAGAACCTTAAATTAGTTTCCTTTCAAATTTGGGATAATTATCCCAAGGATCCTTTCTATGATTCTAAACCATACATGAAAATATGTTCCCCAGAGTTAACCTGTATTACTATCAGGGGAGCTTTTACCTTTCCCGATGTTCCTGGTAGCTTGTGAAATTAACAGTGTGCAATCAAATATTCTTTCCTTACACTAAAGTTTCTTCCAGTTCCAACAGATGTTTCAGTTGTCTTAGTTATTAAGTAATTTGTTTGGATTCACTGAGCATTAATAGTAGGTAACTGTTGAATATGGTTCTAGCACTTTAAGATGTTTTACTGTTGATTAGATACTATTTTGAAAGCACTTTAAAAAGGAAGACTCTTGCACATAGAGATCACATCCCTTGAGGAAGGCCAGTAAAGTTGACGTGCCAGGGCTCTGTTTCACATCCTCTATGAATGCATACTTACTTTGGAGCGCACCATTAAATAAATAAAAATGTTTTTGCTACAATTCTTTTCTAGTGTCCATGTTCCTCGAGTGCTGATTCCTCTTCTTGTAGGATTTCTGCAGAGGGGTGGGAACTTTTTGGGAGGGCAAGTCTGTTAGGACTGCTAAACATTTAACAATCGGAATATAAAGCCAACTGTGAGTTTCAAGGGAATAATGCAATCTCGGGGTTTATGGAACAAGATAAATTCCTCGATTAAAAGTGCTTTATGATTTTTAACATATATTCTACTTGCTGACTCAATTGCTATTTGGTATTTTGTGTGTGTGTGTGTTTATATATTTGGAAATTAGTAACCACGTAAGGCACACTGAGCCAAGGCTCATTTCTAGGTGTGACCTGAGAGGAAAGAGGAAGAAGAATACAGCATAACAACGCAACATCAATAAGTCAGGTACAAAATGAAGTGTGCCATAATGTGCAAATAACAGAATAAAAGTGCAGTGGCAATGACTGAACGATAAGGTTGAACAATGAGCATCAGATAGGTGCAATAAAGTGACAAGAATGCAGGTGGAATAAAAAAATACATTGCAATAACTTTGTTGAAGACTCTATGACAGTACATATGTGAGTGCAAGTCTGGAACTTGGGTATGGCAGACCTGGCTGAGGAGGGTCAGGTGGAGGACCGGCAGGAGCAGTAAGGGTGTGCAGTTTCTAGGTAAATAATCAATGGGGAGGCTGTAATACCAAAGGAGGCCAATACTGCCTACCCAAGATGATAAAGCAGTAAGGAGGGACTGCCCAATGGAAGGAAGCTTCTCCAGGGCAGGGGCGCAGGGACAAGGGGGTGGACAAGGGGAAGGTATAAATCTGGATAGCAAGAAGAGAGGAATAAAGGAGACAGGTAATAGAGAGGGCAACAAGGAAAGAAAGGGGGCAGGGAGTGCTCCAGGAAACAGCACATGTAGGAGGGAGGAAGAAAGCAGGGAGGCAGGCAAGGGGGGAGTACGGTATGGAGAGCCATGTGCGCCTATGCAAGGAGTCTGGGAAATCAATTCTGGACCTGGAGGCCATCATGGAGGAGGCTAGCCTGGATGTGGTGGCCATAATGGAGTCATGGCGCACTGACAACCTTGACTGGGATGTGGCCATACTAGGCTACTCTCTGTTCAGAAGAGACAAGGAAGGGAGGAGGGGTTGTACTATATGAGGGAAGGAACCATAACTATGGAAATGCAAGGATACTTGAAGGACAAGGAAGGACTGGAGATACTGTTGGTCATACTGAAGACAGGTGCTTGGGTTGCTATCCATACAGGGGTGGTATACAAACCTTCAGCACAGGGAGAGGAGTTGGATAAGGTGCTTCAGGAGGGCATCATTAGGATAGCAAATACAGGGGAAGTGCTGCTAGTTGGTAACTTCAGTCTGCCAGATGTGGATTGGAGCCTTCCAGCTGTAGCTTCGGCAAAAAGCAGGGTCATCCTTGACTCGCTACAAGGGACTTTTTTCAGGCAGCTAGTCGATGAACCCACTAGGAATGGGGCTATGCTGGACTTGGTGCTTACAAACAGGGACAGCATGTCAAACATCACAGTGGGCAGGTCCCTAGGTACCAGTGCTCACCGTACAATGTGGTTTAACATTAAGATGGGAGTAGAGGAAAAAACAAATGAGTAACAGGGCCCTGGACTTTAGAAGGGCAGATTTTAAGAAAATAAGAAAGTAGACTGCTTAAGAAACTGCCTCGTGGGGGGAGGTAGGGGTAGAGGAACAGTGGGGAAAATAAGGAAGGACATAATTAAGGCAACAGCCTCTGTATGAGGAAGTGAGCAAAAGTAAAGTAAAAGGAAAAAGAGACCTTTGTGGTACTCTTGGGAAGTGACCATAGTGGTGAAGAAAAAAAGGGTGGCATTCAGGAGGTACATTATAAGGAAATGCAGAGGGAGTAGGACAAGGAGGTGCACCAGGTAAAACAGAGGGAAGCAGGTAAGGCAGCGAGAGGAGCAAAGGTATAGACAGATAAAAGGATACCCAAAGGGGTAGCAAATGGGGATATAGGATTCATAGGATGTTTGTAAGTCCATAAGCATTCGCCATAGTGACTTGTAGTGTTTATCATATTCCACAGATAAGACTTTCTTCAGGTACATAAGAGAGAAGAGGACAGCAAGGTGAGGGATAGTGATGGTAAGGAGGGCAGAACAGGGAGACTGCCCAGAAGATGACCTAGAAAAAGCAGAAATCCTGAACAGGTACTTCTGCTCAGTCTTCATAGTGGGGGGGGGGGGAAGACCACCAGTGATCAGCAGGAACAAAGAGGAGGGGGAGCAGACTCATGTCTGTTTTCAAAGGAAATAGTCCTGAAGGGACTTGCAGTTTTGAAAGTGAACGAGGCTATGGGACCAGAAGGGATACACCCAAGGGTATTAAAAGAACTCAGGAAGGTGATGGCTGCCCCTCTGACAGCCTTATTTAACAGCTCACTGGACTCAGGCATGGTTTCAGAGGACTGGAGGAGAGCAGATGTGATCCCCCTTCATAATGATGGTAGCACTGACGAGGCTAGTAACTACAGGCCTGTGAGCCTCTACTCAGTTGTAGGGAAATTAATGGAAACCCTGTTAAAGGAAAGGTTGGCAGAGGATCTTGAATCCAATGGACTGCAAGACCAAAGGCAGCATGATTTCATGGGGGTGGGGGAGAGGTCATGTTATATGAGTCTGATTGAGTTATTTAACTGGATGACCAGGAAAATAGGTCAGGGAGAGTAGTGGGCATGGTTTATTTGGACTTTAGCAAGGCCTTCAGCACAGTGCCACACAAGAGACTGATTGAGAAATTGAGCAGCCTAGTAATGGGATGCAAAATGGTAAATTGGAGTAGAAACTGGTTAATAGATAGGTAACAGAGTGTGGTGGTTAATGGCACTCACTCTAATGATGGAAGAGTGACCTGCAGGGAGCTGCAGGCCTCAGAACTGGGACCGGCCCTCTTCAATGTCTTCAATAATGACACTGCAGAATAACTGGCAGGGAAGGTATGCTTTTTTGCAGATGATACCAAAATCTGTAATAGGATGGAACTTAAGGAAAAGGTGGAAAGAATGTGTAAGGATCCTGGGAAACCTGAGGAGTGAACTAGAGCATGGCAGTTGGGGTTCAATGCTAAAAAGTGTAAAATCATTCACCTAGGGCATAGGAACCCAAGAACTGAGTATAGGAAGGTGGGGGGGAAGGGGTGCTGTCAGTCGGACCTTGGGATTATCTTATTTGATTACCTCAATGTTGCAGGACAGTGTGACAAAGCAGTGGGTAGGACCAGTGGGATGCTGGGATGCATAGGGAGATGAGCAGGAGGGAGGTGGTGTTGCCACTATATTGCTCACTGGTGAGACCCCATCAGGAGTATTGTGTCCAGTTCTGAAGGCCACACCCCAGAAAGGACATATATAGGGTGGAAGCAGTCAAGAGAAGGGCAAAACTAAAATTGCTGCAGGGGTTGCACCAAAAGCCATATGAGGAGAGGCTGAAGGATCTCAACATGTACACCTGGAAGACAAAGAGTGAGGGGGAAAATGCTAGAAACCTACAAGTACCTACTGGGGTGAACAAGGTGCAGGAGGGGAGCCTCATTCAAATGAAGAAGAGCACCATAACTAGAAGACATGCAATGAAGCTGGGGGGTGGGGAGTTTAGGAGGGATGTGAGGAAGCACTACTTCACTGAAAGAGTGATGGATGCCTGGAATAGAATGTCAGAGGAAGTGGTGGAGGCAAAAACAGTAGGGAGCTTCAAGCATGCATGGAACAGACATAGGTGAACATTACAAAATGGGCAGGGAGAAGAAAGGGTTGCAGTAGAGCAGCTAGGGTCTGCAGAGGCAGACTAGGCAGGAACAATATGGGCAGACTGGGTGGGCCAAGCAGTGATTTTCTGCCAACAAATTCTTTGTTTTTATGTTTCTAATGGTCAAGTGATGTGTTTTAACCAATAAAGTTATTCTATTTGGTCAGTTGTATACAATTAGATAGACAGACAGACATAGACAGACACAGATACATGTTTATACAGACATTATCATGTTTATGGAACGTGGTAATTTCTAGGGTTACTTTGCAAAAGACTGTAAACTCAACAGTATTTTCCATGTACTATATACACAACTGAGCAATTAACTCACAGTTGGCTTTCATTTTTTAGATATATATTTTGAGGTGTATATTTGTGTATGTCTGTGTGTGCATTTGTTTCATTACCCTAATGCTCTGCATTTCTTGGACTTTCTGAAAGTTTCTGGAGTTCTTTTCCATTTTTTTTACTGAATTTTCTGCACCGCACAATGATCACGGTGGTCCAAAAATGTAAAGGCAATCCAGGAATTCAGAGAACATCTTGACAAATTCAAACCTGAGATGATGATCTGCTCAGGAGTTCAGAAAGAAGAAACTTAGAGCTCTGAAAGACAGACACACAGATGGAGAGACGGCGATCTAGAAATGTCGGCATGAGAGGTACTTAAATATAATGACAAAACATATCATTCATTCACTGCAGTTTTCAATCTAGACCCTATAAGGGGCCATATTTGAAATTGAATAATCTACCTTTTTAAGAGTTTCTGCAACAAGGTTTCTGCAACAATACGGAGAAAATTATGCAGTTTATACCATAGCTATCCAACATCTACAAACTGCTACATATTTAAAAGAGCGCATTACCTTTCTTTTTTTTATTTACTATGCTTTTTGAGGCGCCAGACCTCCGAGAGCTCAGCCTCCGACTCCCCCAACCTCTGCCCACCTCTGTGACTTACCTAGAGCAGCGATCCATCCAGGCTTACCCCTCTGGGTGGGGCCATCAGGCAGGCACAGCCCCCACGGATGACTGGACAAGGATCCCTGTGGGAACACCACCGGGAAAACCCAAACAGCTTATAAGACATTTAGAACACACAACTAGTTTCAAGAGAGATGGCAGCTTGCAAGAAAAGCAATGAGTTTGGTACCTACTGCACTCCTGCAGTTCAGTGACCTATCTGCTTTTAGTATAAGGAAAAACATTGTAAACACATTGCCTCGGAATATGATAGTATCCAGTTAGTTTAGTTTTTTCAAAATATGTTGGCTGGGCAAGGCACATTTAATCAGAGTGTGTTTCCAGGTGTGAGTGTGGAGAGGGGTACTAGGTAGTATGAAATGCAATAAACGAAAAATGACAAACACAAATTGTACAATGGACTTACAGTAATGTGTTATGTAAAATGATCAGCTACAGTCTTTATCTGTGGGTAAATCCAGCAATAACCCATGACTGAGGAAGGAAATTTATTTAAAACAAAAATAATTAAACACATTTCTAAATTTATTTTTCACATTGGTCCATTGTGTAATCGCAATAAGGCACTCCAGGACATGGGTAATAGAGGGATTACCCATTTCTCCTGTGATTAAGTTGGCTGTGTCTTGTGACATACCACACGAGGCGTGGGTAAATCCCCAAATAACCTATGCCCTACCATGCCTTATTGCTTAAGTACAAAACCAGATTAGGAGACAACTTCAAATTATGTTTATTTTATTTTATAATGTTTGACCTGGAAGTGTGCACTGAGATGAAGTTCATTTCCAGATGTGACATGGAAGTACATGGAGGTTTATTGACTTGCTCATGATCACCCCCTAAGAAGTTAATGATTGTGTGATTCAAATCAGGAGCTGCTGGGTCTCAAGGTTCACAGCTTCGTGTTCTAACCTCAAGGTTGTAATGCTTCCACAGAAGCTCAGTCAAACATCAGATTGTTTTGCAGGTATTGCTCAATTTTTTTCTTCACTGGCAGTCACAATTTTACGAATAAGGACAGTTTTGTTTCCTTGTAAGCACAACAAAGCAGTGAGTTCCTATTTGATGAAGTTTCTTTTTTTTTCCTACTACTACTCCCCAGGCTGCCCTCATTGGCTCTCTCCTACCCTCAGCCCATTACCAACCTCCTCACGGACATACTCCACCTCTTTGTTCCTCCTTGGCTTAACCTCCAGAGCAGGGTCAACAGGGTGAGCCACGCTTTATCCAGGATCCATGCTCAATCTGCAGGTGAGTGGCAAGGTCAATGGTGTGGGACCTGTGGAGCTGGAGCAGTGTCATGTTGCAGCATCTGGGATATTTCCCAGTGTTCTGGATCTCCGTTCTGAAACTCCAACTGGTCTGAGTTGAATGACGTGCATGCACAGATGAATGTGCATCATGCATCCAGCTCCATCAGCATCTCCCTTTCCCAGCGCTGAGCCCCACCTGCACCACTACCTGTGGTCAACCAGCTGGTGGTTGCATGGCAGCTGCTACAACCCTCCATCCTTGGGAGAAGAGCATCCTCTGGGCCACTCAGTTCTCCTCCCTCCGACTGACCCTCAGTGACTGAGCTTGCTCATGAACTCAGGTCACTGGCATCATAAACAGCAGCACTTCCTCTGCATCTCTGCAGGGGCCCACAGTACAGTGACACCAACATCCTGAAACCTAAAAAAAAAGACCATCACAGTGAAAGCTGCTGTAATGGTATGCAGTTCCCCAATGTGCCTTCTCCCAGTGTTCTGCCCCCTCCCTGAAACAACTCTGACCTGGAGCTGATTATATTTAGATGCAGGGGGTGCGGGAGTTACATACAGCACAACACTGAGTGTCGGCATTGTGCCGTCACTGTCATGGATGTCGGCAAATTTACTGTCGATGAAACATGGTGCTTCCATTCTCTGTGCCAGGAGGTTGGCTCCATCAGATGAAGTTTCTAAAAGGACCCTTAATTAGAATCCCTGTGCAGTATGGGGACAGGTTGAGATTGAAGGGGATGCTGATATACAACCATGCAGGTACCGTAGTAAACATAGCCCTTACCACATCTTTTTATCTGGGCCCTGCATCGCCTAAACAGGTTCTTCCATTCTTTTGAGGCAACATTTCTGGTGCAAATGGGAACCAGAAATTGACAATCCTGCATGGTGCAGACAGCACATATGTGGTGATGCACCCAAAAATGTGAGTGATGAAACCTGCACATCTGGGTACGGATTTGTGTCTATAAGCATTAATTCTGTAACACATCTCCTTGCATCACCTGGTCCTACTCCTGTGTATTGAGAAGTTTAAAGCAGCAGTTGTTAGTTGGAAAACATTTTCACACCATATACCGGTAGTTTTTCAACGAAGACGTATGTCTGACATCCATAAATTCATAGATCAGTATATACAACAGGAGTAGGGGTAAAAATTACGAGATAAAAAAGATAGCTGGTCACATTATTAACAGCAACATATCAAAACATATTACTATTACTGTTGTCACAATGGATATTTTTTAAGTTACTGTCATCACAGTAGAATGCTGAACTAATCACGGAGCAGCTTTCACAAAGCTGATGACATCACAATGCCAAGTGCAGCACTGAAGCCAGCTGTTAAAATCAAAGAAAAGTAGCAAACTCTTCAGACAAACTGCAGATTTAAAAGCTCTAACTTGTAAACTACTGTTGTATATATCAAATATACAATAGCCTGATTCAAAATAGGCAATTTATCATCACTTGTGAGTGGGCAGGACTTTTATAACACACCCATGGCTCTGCCACTCATGAGTTATGGTCCTGCCCCCTCACACTTGAAGATAAATTGCATATTTTGAACCAGCCCATTGCATGTCCCCTATGTATTTTTTTATTTCCTTAGATATTTATAAATAGCTTTCATAACTATTTCTGTAATTAATGATCCAAGTCATTAAAGATGGCCACCACTCACAGTATTTAAAAATGTATTCATTGAGGGTACTGAGTGTAAATACTGGATTTATACTGTGGATGTATTGTTTCACTTTCAGTTTTTTATTCTGGGATAAAACCACTGAGCACAGCTAATCTGCAGTGGCATCCCAGCAGTCACCCTTCAGTTACAGTAGTAAGTCACATATCAATTTCCAAAATAAATATCATGATATAGCACAAAGAACTAGAGGCCATAGTGTGAGACTAATGGGAGGGAAATTTAGGACTAACATCAGGAAGTTCTTCTTCACCGAGAGGGTGGTGGAGCCATGGAACAGACTGCCAAGGGAGGTGGTGGTGGCTAAGACAGTTATGGAATTCAAACTTTCTTGGGATAGACACTGCAGTAACCTGAAACAACAACAAAGCTACTAGGGAGGGCGGTAGTCATACGTGCAATCTAGATGGACCACGCGGTCCCCATCTGCTAGCACATTCTTATGTTCTTATGTTCATTACATATATTAGACACAGTACACATAATACAATTGTAGTGGACCACCCAGGGCTCTCAGAGTTCACCTCTCCCGGCCCTCTGAGGGGCTGGCCTGGGTTACCTAAAGATGTGGTACTCTGGGTACTCAGGCCTAAAGTGGTGTGGTGCCTCCACCTCAGGTAGCAATATGGGGTATCTGGATGCTGACACACAAGGATATTACCTACCATGAAACAGTGCATAACCTGCCCACATAGTCTTGCCCCAAAACAAGTGACACCAACAACCCTCAAACCAAGAAAGGCAGTTCAAACAAATAATTTATTAAAAAGGGAGGGTATGGAGAGAACAAGGGAACACTAGGGAAAAATGGAGCAATAGGGTAGGAATAAACTCTATATAATATATGCAGTAACAACAGCAATGATTAGCCCAACAATCTGCACACCCCCTGGCAGTCCTTTAACCCACAAGCGGGTGCACCTAACTTAAATGCCCCCAAAGTCCATGGATGAGAGTCCTTTTTTTAGTTACAGTGGGTGCTCGGTGGTGCGCTTTAACTGTTGCAGTTAACCAAACTTCAAAATCAAACTGTTGAACTGTTTAAAGTTTAATTGTAATCCACAAAGAATGGGTGGCCAGCTGGCCTCAACAGATCTTCTGCCTGGGCCTATCATAGTAACAGTGTCAGTGACTCAGTAGGCAGCACACTCACCTCTGAGGCCAGGAGATCAGAGGGCTGTGGGTTCAGTTCCCACATCTGGCACTTGGGTTAATATCCCAATACTGACACTATAGTGCAGCATGACAGGGGTGCTGCGCTTCTGAGGTGCCGTCTTTCGGATGAGACGTTAAACCGAGGTCCCATCTACCTGGATTGGTGGTAGTTCAGGTAGATGTTAAAGATCCCAGGGCACTTATTGAAAAGAGTAGGGGAATTTCCCTGGTGTCCTGGCCAAATTTCCCTCATTCACTAAAAATACCACCAACAGCTTAATCTGGTTCAAGGTCAGCTAGCATTCAGCTGGCATTCATCTGTATCCCCCTCCCCCGGGTCGTGCCTGAAAATAAGCAAGATTTGTCTAATGCACTTACCCGGTCAACAAAAACTAAATAAACAAATAGTGGAAAGTCCTGCCCAGGTCTTCTCCCTCAGTTCCTGTCACTGTGCAATTTTCCCAGTTGCATGGCCAAAACCCAAATGGTTGTTCATAGCTTTGAAACTTTACAGAAACCACAGGTGTCTGATGTTGGAACAAGCAAGACATAGAAACATAGACAATGATGGCAGAAAAAGACCAACTGTCCATCCAGTCTGCCTGAGTTCCCTATTTAGCCCTGGGATTTACTTTCTGTCCAGGGTCTAAGCCCTCCCAGTCCTTCTCCCCATTCCCTTCCCAGCTTCTGCCGTCCCGAGTAACCACTATACCCTTCATTCTATCCCAACTGTACTTGAACCCACCAACAGTTTTAGCACCCACCACTGTGGCAGGCAGACTGCTTCATGGCTCCAGCACCCTTTCTGTA
Source organism: Neoceratodus forsteri (assembly GCA_016271365.2). Taxonomy (NCBI): domain Eukaryota; kingdom Metazoa; phylum Chordata; order Ceratodontiformes; family Ceratodontidae; genus Neoceratodus; species Neoceratodus forsteri. The sequence goes on along the minus strand of CM057450.1, from coordinate 1,500,906,089 downwards.
AAATAATGCTTCCTCATTTCCTTTCTGAGCCTCCCACTTGTCAGTTTTCACTCATGTCCATGTGACCGTGAACTAGTATTCAAGCTAAATATTTCCCCACAGTTCAACGTGTTAATTCATTTTAAGAACTTAAATGTCTCTATCATATCATATCAGGTCATTGGTGAGGCCACACCTGGAGTACTGCATGCAGTTCTGGTGCCCCTACTTAAAGAAAGATGTTAAATTGCTGGAGGGGGTCAAACACAGAGCAACCAGGATGATCCTCGATATGGAAGACAAACCCTATGAGAAGAGACTGAGGGAGCTCAACAAGTACTCACAGGAGGAAAGAAGGGATACAGAGGACATGATAGAAACCTTCAAATATATAAAAGTCATAAATAAAGATGGTACAGAGGGAATTTTAAGATTAGGGAGAGGGAGGGACACTAGGGGGCACAATCTAAAGTTGGAGGGTGGTAGATTCAGAAGGAAAATGAGAAGCCACTATTTCACAGAGAGAGTGGTGACAGGGTGGAATGCACTGCCTGAAGAAGTGGTATCCTTGAAGACAGTGGGCAGTTTTAAGAGGGGATGGTACAAAGTTAGGGAGAAGGTCACCAATGAGGCACTGGGGGAAGGGTAACAGCTAGTATGGGCATGAAATTGAATATTTGGGTAGGAGAGCAGGGAGTCACTGCAGTGTAACAGACTGCTAATCTGCACACTTGAGCAGACTAGATATACCATCAGGCCTGTAACTGCTGGCATTCTTCCTATGTTTGTATATCTCCCCTTTCCTGTCTGGTCTCCAACGAGTACATGTTAAGTGCCTTGAAGCGCTCCTCATAGGACCTGCCCTTTTGACCCTGAATCATTTTCGTAACCCTGTGCTGCACCATCTCCAGCTTATCTCTTTCCTTCCTGTGGTGAGGACTCTAGAACTGGGCACAGTACTCCAGCTGTGACCTCATTAAGGAACTATATAGGGGAAGTATTACCTCTTCCCTTCTGTTATCAATATCCCTCCTGATAAATCTCAGCATCCGACTTACTTTGCTATGTGACTTGTTGAACTGACTCGATTGTTTGAGGGAGTCACTGATGATAACTCCAAGGTCCTGTTGCTCAGCCGTAGTGCTAAGTTTCACCCCACCCATCCAGTACTCTGTCCTTGGGTTCTTGTTCCCCAGGTGTATTACTCTGCTTTTTTGGCAAACAGTTTCAACTAACAAACCTTAGACCACCCCTAGCTTTTGTACATCACTCTGTATTTCCCTGATCCCATTACTGTCCACCCTCCCACAGAGCTTAGTGTAATCTACAAAGAGACAAAGCCTGCTCTGGATACCCTCACCAATGTCACTAATGAACATAATAAAGAGGACCAGTCCCAAAACAGATCTCTGTGGTACTCTGTTCGTGACCTCCCGCTCTACTGACTTGATCTCATTAACTGCAACCCTCTGTTGCCTCCTCTTTAGCCAGTTACCTACCCAGTTTACTATGACCTTAGTCACACCCAGATCCTCCATCTTCTTCAGCAAGCATCTGTGAGGCACTGAATCAAAAGCCTTCTTGAAGTCAAAGTAGAGCAACTCCACAGTGGGACCCCTTATCCAGTTCTCTCATCATCCAGTCAAAGAAAACTTTCAGGTTAGTTTGACAAGATGTCCTTGTCATGAATATGTGCTGTTTATTGTCCTAGAGCCCATCACTCTCCAAATAGTCCACAAGGTCCTCTTTGACTAGTGACTCCATCAGTTTCCCTACAAGATAAGACTGACTGGTCTGTAGTTCCCCGCATGTTCCTTGTCCCCCCTCCCCCCACTTATTGAGCAGACTTACATCTGCCACACTCCAATCCTTCAGGACACCCCTTCATTAGAGAACTGTTGAATAGATAGACCTTCCAGGGGTTCAGCCAGTTCTGCTGCCACCTCCCTGAGTAACCTAAGATGCAAGTTATCTGGTCTCCGGGCCTTATCTATTTCTAATGCTGTCAGCCCTTTCTGGATACTTTTGCTTGTAAATATTGGCTGCCTCATCTCTGGGTTCCCCTTAGTGGCTGCTTTGATGCCACTCTTTCTAGCAAGTGTCCACCATTCTACTTAGTGAAAACTGAGCTTAAGCAATCATACAGCAGCCTTTTTCCCATCCTCCTCTATCAACCTACACCCCTCTGCTAACCTTACAATTCCCCTTCCTTTCTTCCTTTTTCCGTAATATATCAGAAAAACTGTTTTCCTCCATACAAACAAAAGGATGTGCATCCAGTTGGAGAGAAGGCTTTCCCAGATGTCATCTGGTGTTCACTCAATGGTCTTGGTTCTCTCACGCTCTGTTTTGGAGTGTAGGTGCAGCAGGTCCAGGGACTCTGAAGCAGGCAGTAGCCCTCTCAGTCAATGGATTGTTGAAGGAGCTTGCCCCCCAGAGGGAAACATCACTTGTGGGGCAGGAAAACACCAGCTCCAATTTTTACCTTTAAATTTGTAACTGTTACTTCACTTCTCAAAGAGTCAGTTGCTGGAATCCCAGGCTTCCTATAGTCTTCCAGGCCTGTACTACCTGACCAGGACTGACACACCAGCTCACAGCTCCTTTTCACTCTCTTACAGTGGCAGAACTGGCCTTGATCTCTGGAAACATCCCCTTTTATCTGATATGAAACTCAGTGCCAAATTGGTCAAGCTTGTTCCTGAGCAACAGTCTTTGGGCAGTGCAACAAAGAAGTGGGAAAGGCTAGCAGGATTCTGGGGTGCATTGGAAGAGGGATTTCTAGCAGGAGGAGGGAAGTGGTGCTGCCATCGTATCACTCACTGATGAGGCTGCACCTGGCATTTCTGGAGACCACACCTCCACAAGGACACTGAAAAGGTAGAGGCAGTACAGAGGAGGGCAATCAAAATGGTGAGGGGGTTGCATGAGAAGCCATACGAGGAAAGGCTGCTGGAACTCAACATCTACTCTCTGGAAGAGAGGAGAGGAGAATGAGAGGGGACATGATTGAAGCCTACAGGTACCTCATAGGAGTGAATAAAGTGAAAGTGGAGGATCTATTTCAGAGAAAGGAAGGCACTAGAGCAAGGGGGCATGCACTAAAGCTAAGAGGGAGAAGTTTAGGAGAGATGTGTGGAAATACTTCTTCAAGGAAAAGGTGGTAGATTACTGGAATGGCTTACCAGAGTAGGTAGTGGGGCAAAGACTGTGGGGAGCTTTAAGCATGCATGGGATAGGCATAGGGGCATATTAGTAGAGGAACACGGGGAGGGAGTGACACCTATGACCAGTTAGGGTCAGTGGTGATGGAACAGGCAGGGACAATGGGCAGACTGAATGGGCCTAAAGGCCCTTTTCTGCTGGAACAAAATCTATGTTTCTATGGAATGTTAACCCAGCCATGCTGGCTTGCACACATGCTGAAGTGCATTCCAGGCTCCTGATTGGTCAAAATTTGTGGACAGATCTCGTGCCGACCTCCAGCCCTCTTCTAGAAATTTCTGCAGGGCTGGGGAGACCTGGGGGCTGCTATATTTGTTTACAATACTGTTCCTGTCTTTCACAGCTTTCTGCAGATTTTTGGTAGTCCCAGGGGAAACTGTTTTTTATTTGCCCTGGCCCCACTGCCAGCCCTGCGGCCTGGGAGATTCTTAGTGTCTGGGGCACTTAGCCCATGTGGATGTCGGGGGCTCCATTACGTGAAGCGGCATTTGAGCTGCTCTCCCCAGCTGGTGAACAAGTGCGTGGTGTTCTTTCCTTCCAAGTCCACCGCCTTCCCTGGGCCAGGAAACACTTTTTCTGTCCCTTTTGTGGGCACCAATTGTGCACTTTATCTGTGCTCCTGACTCTGCTGCCTTCCCTGGAACTGAAATCTCAAGACTGAAGCTGGTGTGTGTGGCCCAGGTTGTAAAATGAAGCTACGATGTTGTGGGTGCTGCTGCACATGTGCGGCAGTGCTGAGGATGGTGGCCATTCTCCTCTCTGTTCCCAGACTGCTGCATACACTGGAGTTGGGGAAACTTTCTCAGTGGTACTCCTCTACCTGGTCTTGGCCCCACGCAACAGTCCTGGTGCTGAGATTGGGGGTACACCTAGGCAGCTGCAGACACAAATATCACAAGGGGAGCCCTGGCTCAGCTCCCACCAGGGCTCCTGGAGGCTATGGATGTTTTCCCTGCCAGTCCCCCTACTGCAGTCAAGGGAGACTGGAGGGTGATGACCAGAAAAGGGGACAGGAGACGAGGCAAAAATAGTCCCAAGTAAGCCTCAGAATGGGGGGGGATTACACAATTATTGCACATCAGTACACTACATCAATTAACCCTTAGGCTGCCAACAGAATTAGAACATATAGGAATTCTGGACTGATATATCAGTTCGCAGCACAGCAAGGGTTAACTTCCAAAATATTATGATGGTGCTAGCACATGTTTCTAATAGTAAACAGCACCGCACCACACCGCACCATACCAAGAAGGTTAATTGATTTCATGGTGGGTACTTTAATGGAGCATTAAGTCTTCAAAAAACTGAACTAATAAAGAAAAAGGAAAGGAAAAATGGGTATAGTGATGTTTTTGCCGTAAATACATTATTAGTAAAAAAATGTTGATAAACAACAAATACAGCTGCTTTAATGGTTTAGATATCTGCCAAATAAGCCACAGCAGGGAATATGTGGCTGTAGAAGATTTATTTATTAATAATTTGTCAACAGGGAAAGACACACTATGTCAAGGCCTGTTTCCAGTTACCTTCTTCTGCTGGCAATGTCTTATGCTTGTACATTCCAGGTGCAACCCAGGTAGACAAATTTCAAGAGGAGGGGACGTACAGCAAAAACTAATTTGAGCAGTGTAATGAAACAGGAACAATAATAATAATATATTATTTAAAAGGAAGTAAGGTACATGAACAAATAAATTAGCAATTTAAATGCTGCTGATTTACAAAGAGTACAGGAGTCAAGCATGACTCTATGTACATTAATATCCAGATTGAAAGCCAGGTGAAGGGAAACGGAGGGGAGGGAATATGGATTTAGAAAGAGGGCAAGCCGAGAGTGGCTGGAGCTAATTGCTGGAGCACGCAAGTGTTTGAGGAGATCATGGAGGCAAGGTGTTGAAGTAGAAGAAGGCAGAGGAGGAACAGAGAGTAATAGAGAGGTTATTTTAGAGGAATGGGGCTGGAGAAGGCAGCATGCCAAGCAAAGATTTTACAGGGTGGCAGAGAAGGAGAAAGAATCAGAGAATCAGTGGAAGTTAGAGAAGACATGGAGAGACTATTGAGGAGAGCTAACAGGGAAGGGAGCTAAGCAAGAATTAATAGAGGAAAGCAGCACAATAGGAAAGGCACCAATCCTCAAGATGGATAGAAAGAGGCTGTAATAGAGGGAGCAGTGATGCACGCAGAGAGGCAGAGCAGTTGAGAGATGAATGACAGAAGGCATGGAAGAAAGGGGACCAACTGGCCAAGAGAGTTCTAGAGGCAGCAAATACCACTCTAATGCTTTCAGACACTGGGAAGATCATTATGTTGCTTGCACGCATGTGCAAGAAACATAGTGCCATCATCTGAGTTTTCAGAGGTGTGGCAGCCCTCTTCCAATTCAGTCAGTGTGTTTGCAGGTGCAGCCGCAGTTCTCCAATGGCCGTTGGAGCTGTCTATGACAGCAGTCGAAAATGCAGTGGAGTCCAATTGAAAGGGGGAGCTATGCTTCAGTGAACAGCAATAAGATATCGCCTGCTCATGTGCTCCCCTACACACACACACACACACACATACTGCTGCATGCCCCCTAGCATATACTGTATGTGACAGGGGTCCCCAATCCCCGCCAGCTGTGCTGCACCCCCAAACAGAGTTCCACATGCCACGCTGGTGCCCACCCCAGTGTGGCTACACATCGTATAGCCGACGGGGGTACCCAATCCCCATCGGCTCCACTGTTCCCCCCCAGAGAGTACAGGGTGCCACGCTGGGAGACCACTCCAGCGTGGCAACAGATGCTATCGCCAATGGGGGTGCCCAATCCCCCGTCAGCTCCACGTCCCCCAAACAGCTGTACTTGTGCCACGTTGGGAGCCCACCCCAGCGTGACAAGCGATCCGTCGTCGTCACTTTTAAAACCAAAAACCTGAAACACAAAACGGTCCCTCGCTGTCTCTGTCCCCACCCGCTCCCACCCACTGCGCACCCTGCCTCCCCACACCCCCTCACCCCATACTTACCTCCGGACTCCAGCACGACGATCTTCGGTGGACCGGGAACACGTCTGCACTCTTCAAAGCCGACCGCGAACTGAGAAAATGCCGGTAAGCTGTATAATGTAATAAATAGGTTTTTTTCAACTTTGCTGCATATCTCAGGCATTTTTTGGAAATTTTTGCACCAAATTTTCAACATGGGGTTTTTGGGACCCCTTCTCATGAATGCTCTCACTGTCATGGCGTTAATCAGGCCCGAAGGGTGATTTCGCAGTCACTGCACAAAATCACCTTTCAGCACCGATTAATGAAGCAGCACTGTGAAATCACCTTTTGAGACTGAGTAATGAAACAGCACTGCCAGTGTTCATAAGGTGGGCTCTCAAAAAGCCTATGTTGAAAATTTGGTGGAAAAATTCCTAAAAATGACTGTTTCTTGACGATAGATTCTGCCAGTTCCTATGCACCTTGTAAATTAAGTGAATTTTCAATATTTTCACTCAGATTTTCAACATTGTCATTTTACCACACTCCTTATGAGCAGTATAGCTGTCATTTTTCACGTCTTCACCAAAACGTGTTTCAACCCATGTAGCGCACAATGGCGCAGTCGGTGTGCGAAATCACTGTATGGGACACATTAAGAAAATCACAGTGACACTGTTCATGAGCAGAGGTCTTAAAATGGCTATGTTGAAAATTTGGTGACAAACTTCCTAAAAATTACTGTTTTACGAGTGTGCGTTGCGTAGTTCCTACGCATGCCCGTAAGTTTGCAAATTTTCAATATTTGCACTCCACTGACTTCCAAATACCTACACAGCACATACAAGCAAGCAACATTTGGCATTGACAAATTGTTGTTTTAGGATGATCTTGTAACAGACGGGGGGACTGGATATGTTGCAGTTTAGTGAGCCTGCTATGGGAGGAGTCTTTCTGTGGATGGCATCCATGTAGGAGAAGTCAAGGAAATAATATAATCAACCCCCGGCACTTGAAGTGAGGGAATTTTGGGGGGGGGTGGAGGCCAGTGGTGTAGCTAGGAAAATAAAATTTGTAAGCCAGAACCTTTTAGTGCCACTTTGCCCCACCCCATTGTAGACTATCCATATTTGTTACCCAGACCCCTCATACACCACATATTACTTAGTTTTATGCATTTAGCATTATGTTTATTTCAGGTAGAGTGCAACAAGCATAATATAGAACCACTGGGGGTGGATATCAGACAATAGTAGTAACCAAAATCAATGGTTAGGACCCAGAATGCCACTCCTTCTCCAATAAACTTGTAAACCAAGGCTTACTTGTTGTTTGAGTTCCTGTACTCATGATGGAGGCACCTAAGGTCCTGAAGACATGGGCTGTCTCTAGCCTAGAGTCTCACATTACTGCTAAAAGTCAGAGAGACAGTTTTCTAACAAGAATAGATTCAAGCTAGAGCACTGTTGGACATTATTGAAGTCGCATTGCAACATCACTTCCAGCTCCGGGACTGAGATTCCTGGGGCTCCTGGAGCAAAACTGCCTCCACGTAAACATGTGAGGAGATACAGACTGAGGGGAGATCATTAGGTAAAATGTAGCATAGTTTTGAGGACAGAATGGTACCCTAGGAATACCTGGGCTTATATCACCCATGAGGCTCATTTGTCAATTGCTAGCATTATTCTGCTCCCTGACCTCCTATATGGAGCTCCAGGTCTCTCCTCTTTGAGAGAAAGAGAGTTTATTAAAGTAAAGGTATTATGTCACCAAATATGTTGCTTTGCTGCTGGGGTCAGCAGTAGGGAGCATCATTGTCCAGTACTCTATACTAAACTGGCCATCCATAGAAGGAAAGCTTGCAGTTCCTTACTTTGTGTGGTCTACAAATTACTGAACTCTTCTCTTCTAGATTACTGAATTTTCCTCTTCCAAACTATGACAACATCCTGGAATGAAAGACTTTAAAGAAGGTGCCTCCATTCTTTATTGAAGCTGTTATTGACTGTCCCATGGACCTCATCTGTATCTGGTCAAAGGACCTTTGCATTAATTGCCTCACACTTATGGAACAATTTCCCAGCTAATATACAAGATTGTATTTCACTAGTGAATTTAAAAAACAAAAATCTCTCAAGGGCCATTCTCTTGTGTGTAATCAATGTAAAAACCACAAAAATGAGCTTTCAAAGGCAGACAATGGTGAGTGCAGTCAAAACACAAGGAGGCCAGGTACAAAAAGACCACACTTAGGGACAGAAGTGCACAGTGCCCAAGGTCCGAGCACCTGATATCTGATAACGTTCAAAATAACAAACTGTATTCTGGAGCCAAAGAATCATGAAAGAAGCCTTTTTTATGAATTCTTGTGTAACTGGTTATGTCCTACTAGGCACAAGTGCCTGTTTTCTGGGTTGACCTGGAAGCATTGGGGAGGGTAACTGACTTACTCAGACTCATACAGTGTGCAATGGGAGGCTGTGAGCATCACAACACACTGTGTTAAGTCAATACAGACTTAATGCAGTGTTCCAGCACACTGTATTAAGTCAAAGTAGTGGCTCAATGGCCAATTACTTTCCCATAGTGAGAGACAGGGCTAACAAACAAGCCCCAGTGCTTCAACTCAGACCAAGTATTTTTCAGGGAGAGTGGTCACAGGTAGCAACAGGTACTTTTAAACGAATTCTCTTACAGAGACATATATCAAATACAGATGTGCATATACTCTGTCTATCCACTAACATAGCCAGACTGTTATATAAACAAGACAAAGGGAACATCATATTATACATTACATTCTGTCCCACTGTGTACAAAAAATGAGTGAAAAGAAATAAAAACAGAAAAGGAAAAGTGATGCTGGGTCAAACGCAGAGACAAGGAAGTAGAAAAAAACTTTACAAAGGCATAGTAAGATGGGGCTAAGCATTACATAGAAACAAAGACTTTGACAGCAGATAAGGACCACTTGGCCCACCCAGTCTGCCCATTTCCCTACCTACTGGATAAGCTGCAGATTCTAGTTAACCAACAGCCTACTTCCTGCAACCACCCCACTATAATTGCCTTGTGTCTGTCCCATGCATGTTTGAATTCCCCACTGTTTTAGACCCAACGACCTCCTCAGAAAGGCTGTTCCATGTATCCACCACTCTCTCCATGAAAAAAAAATTTCCTCACATTACCCCTGAGCTGTCCCCCCTCTATCTTTAAATTGTGCCCCCTTGTTCTTACACATCTCTTTTTCTGAAAGATGCTGCCCTCCTGGACTTTGTTGATTCCCTTGAGGTACTTGAACATTTCTATCATGTCCCCCGTCCCTCCTTTAAACATTTTCCTGCACTGGGATCCGATCCCGGCACCACAGACTCCAGGGGCAGTGGCTCAAGCCACTACACCACACGGTCAGCTTACGTGACCTAGGAGTTATCACTAGTGACACCCTCAAGCAATTAAGCCAGTGCAACAAGGCCTACAGTGAGGTAAGTAGGATGCTGGGGTGTATATGGAGAGGTACTGATAGCAGGAGGAAGGAGGCAATACTACCCATCTATAGATACCTAGTGAGGCCAGACCAGGAGTACTGCACCCAGTTCTGGAGCTCTCACCTCAGGAAAGATAGGGACAGGCTAGAGACAGTGCAGTGCAGGGTACTAAAGATTATTCCGGGCCAGCAGGGCAAGTCTTACGAGGAGCCTCGCAAGGCACTGAACATGTATTCGTTGGAGATCAGAATGGAGAGGGAGATAGGATACAGACCTTCATTGGACCCAAAATGTCTGAATAAAGAATATTCAAAAAGAATAAGGTCCAAAGTAGGGAGTGTAAATGTTTAATGCATGAAGTGGTAAGAAAATGTGTAGCTGTGTTGCTGAAATGTATAAATAATGTCAATTAATCAATAAGCCGAAAATGGCTACTTTAAAATGCATATTCAAAATCAGGTGATTGAAAGTTCAAAGGTTTGAATAAACAGAGTTATAAAGAAATAAAATGTCATATGAATAACGTGCATGCTGTAATGCAAAGCAAATATGGAAACCCATACAGTGTGTGGTAATTAAGGGGAAGGATTTGAAAAGAAAAATCAATAGCCTAAAGGAGCACACTGTATTAAATCAAAATAGTGGCCCCAATGGCTATTAATAAGCACAGTGGCTCTGCATATGTGAAAAAAAGATGGAAACATGGAGAGGGGAGTACCAGTGACATGGCAAAAGAAATAAGATATAATGTAAAAATTGTTTACACTGAAAAATGAAACAAATATAAATTCACATATGAGATGTGGTAAGCAGAGGGAGGGGTTAAAAAGGAAAACTAAAAAAACAAACAAACGTATAATAGCCAAGTGGGAGCATATCGTGTTTAGTCAAATAATGACCCCAATAGCCAGAAGCGAGCATAGTGGCTCCACATAGGCAAGAGCAAGGCAGAAAAATATAATAGGAAAAAAACAGAAAGGTAGAGAGAATGAAAAGCCATACTGGGGCAGATAAAATAAAAAGTAAGCACGGGGGTATGGAGGCTTGCACTTCTCCACAAATTTGGATTAAGTGTACTACAATAAAAACATGTTTTATTATGTTGGGGTGGCAGATATGCACATGTGTATTCATTCACTTACCAAGTGGCGAAGGCAATATCAAGGAGGGGGAAAAAAGGGTTGAAGATGGTCAAAAGTAGGGAAGGGTAGAAACAAAAAGATAGAATGAAAGAGAACACAGCAGCCTGAAAGGAGGACACAGCAAAAGAGAAGGGACATGCTATGAAAATGTGCACTGCCAAAACCTATGGTGTCTGGGGAATGAAAAAACAGAAACAAAATGTAGGAAGGAATTCAAGATCAAAAAAGCAGTATTAGATTTGTATATTCAGAAACAAATCGCCGCGTAACGACACAGTTAGCCACAAGAAATGTAACAGGGCTAAAATGTCAAATGTAAAAAAATGTTTTCATATATGAGAATGTGGGGGGAGGGTTAAGGGGGGGGTCCATGTCAGCTGAGCACAATACAAGACAGCACGGTAAAAAAACAGCATGGGCAAAATGCTGCAAAGCAAATCTGCACATGTCAAAATCAGCAAAAACAAAAACAGTGAAAGGGGAAAAACGACTTGCAGATATGGGCTCGAGCAGATTTACTATTACAAAGACACACCGCCATGGATCACCACTCCGGTGGTATGTAGTAAGAAGTTCCAATTAATTGCCTTCTCGGAGGTGCTGCCAGTGCCAAAAGCAAATACATTCAGGAAACAAAGGACAGAGCAATTCGATCAATGGCTGACAGACTGATGTAAGAAGATGGGGTTTGGGCAGGTGAGAGGCTGAGGTCAACATGGGAAGACAAGAGCCTTTATGCCCCAGACAGACTGCACCTCAGCAAAAAGGGATCGGCAGTCCTAAAAAGGAAGCTGGAGGAGTTAATTGAAAACATGTACAATTTAAACTGAAGACAGGGGAGGGGTTAAGGCAAAGTAGATTCAAGGCGGCAAAAGGTTTGGGAGGCATCCTTCCTCCCCCCAGGATGGCGATAGGGAGTTAGGGAATAGTTTGACCAAGGGAAAGGTTAGATGCTCAGAGGGGAGCGAGCGAGGAGAGCGGTATGGCTGGAGGGCGGTGTCCCCGAATGCTAGGAGCTTAGGGAATAAAATACCAGAGCTCTAAGCACTGATGGCAGAAGGGAAGATAGACAAAATTGCCATCACAGAGACATGGGCCAACCAAAACCAGGACTGGGACCTAACAGTTCTGGGGTATAGCCTGTACAGAAGGGATACAGGGTGTGGTAGGGGTGGCTCTATACATAAGGGAGGGATTATTGGCTGGCAGGGAGGAAGGGGAGGAGGGGAAAGCAGAGATCTTGTGGGTCAGTATTCAGAATGCTAAGGGGAGAAGGTTAGACATGGGGTGGCATACAAGACCTCCATCCCAGGAGGAAGACATCGACCAGGAGCTGATGGCAAATGTCATCAAGCACTGCCAGAAGGGATGGCCAGTGGTGGCTACAACTAGCACAAGGGAACAGGTCTTATAAGAAGGTTTCCAGGATGTTTTCCTACTTAGCACGTGTAACCCCTCACCCCTGCCTTTTTGCAATATGACAGGTGGCATGCTGTTGAAGCTGACAGCAGTACCTGGTGGGGACTGGGTTCAGGGAGGATTAGGTTACTCGGCACAGGGGGCCTAGGTTTGGCTACTCTGCACAGGGGCACCCAAGTAAATCCAAACACAGGAAGCAATAACTAATGTCCAGAACCAGGAATGGGATTCTACAGTGTGGCTTTTATTCACATCCAAGCTGAACAAACAAAGCATAGATGGACCCCCATGGGGCTACATTCCTGGTAATGCAGATTAGAGACAACAGAACACTTCTACACATTTCCAACCCTCAGGCTCTGAACCCACCAGGCACACAGCCCGGACTTGCACGCAGCTTTGGGTACACAGCCCGACCTGTACACTACTTGGGTTTTCCCCACTGGCCCGGCTCCCCCGCCGGCCTCTTGATCCGTGGTCCATTTTGGGAAATGAACCAATTTTCCTGTTGATGGCTCCCCAAACCACCTTAGAGCCTTTCTCACCCTAGAGGGAATTTTCCTTCCAATCCCATGCCTGGGTACTTCCTCGTCACTGGCCAAGTGCATGAGGCAAAGTAAACTACAGAGCAAATCAGAGGTGAAACTGGTCACTAAAGATGGGGGGTCTCCCATCTCAAGCTCCCACAATCCATACCCGGACATTTCTCTGGAAATTAAACAACTCTTTTCTGAAAGCTTGGCAATGTAGATTACTGGGTAGACATATGTCACATCTCCTCTACATGTCTTGACTTCCACTATGTGCTGGACTTGAACATACTTTTACTTTTGGCTAAGCCTATTACTCTAGGCCTCCCACTATTTCAGTAGTCCAATCCCCACTATCACACAAGTCCCAGGGTGAAAACATGGGCCCTTTAGAAAGAGCAGAAACTCACCCTCCAGTTGCAGGTGCCCCACAGGCGAATCATGAAATCTTCTTGTTTCCCAAAACTCTTGGACCAAATAAGGCAGCTTCTCTACTAGTAGCAGCCAGGGGAGTTGCCCCTGGAATATGCAGGACAACCTTTCCTGCCCCATCCCCTGAGGGATGGGGCACTGAGACCCGAATCAGTGGTCTCCACCACTTTAAAACTATCTTCTGTGTCTCTCTTTTGGTGGAAACACACACCTTTTTCCCTACTGGTAGCCCTATGTCAGGGCTGAGGCTCCAAGAGCCTAACACAGAGCTGCTGTGCTCCTTTCTCAGCAAGCTCCATACTCCAACTGACCTACAGACTACTGTTCAAACTTCCCAACATTCTATTCCAACTTCCTGCTGCAGATTCCATTGTGGCTCATGCAGCTGCAACAGTTCCATGGTGATGTCATCCCTCAGTCTCAGCTGAGACTGAGAACAGAGTGAGACAGTGTGAAATCCATTTAACTGGAGTTTCATAAGCTGCCTTCCCTGCCTACCATTAGGTCTTACTGGGATTCTAGTAACCCCGGGTAACAAGGGGGTTACACACGTGATGGAACCTACGAGAGAGGGGAATATCTTGGACCTCTTCCTAGCAGATGGCAACCAGGTGCAAGATGTTAGGGCTGAGGCCCCCTGGCCAGGAGTGACCACAACACTGTGTGGTTCTGATTAGACATGGGTAGGGAGGAGAAGGCTAGCAAAACCAAGGTTGTGGATTTCAGGAGGGCTGACTTCGGCAGAATGGCAGTCATAGCTGGAGGGCATGTGGCCACCATCAGACCAGAGATGGACACAAACCAAAAGTGAGCAATCATAAAGAACAACCTGCTGGAGGCAACAAACTCTTGTACAAAGATTATTAGTAAGAATTCTAGGATCAGGAAGCCTAGTTGGTGGACAAAAGAGGTGCAAGAGTGAATGAGGGAAAAAAGGGCAGCTTTTAAAACCTGTAAAAGGACATGTAGGGAGGTAGACAAGGAGGAGTACATCATAAAATCCAGAGAGGTGACCAGGGTAGTGAGGGCAGCCAATGCCACAAAGGAGCTAAGGCTGGCACAGGGGATTAGGAAGGGAGAGAAATATTTTTTTTAAATATGTCAAGGAAAAAAGGAAAACTAAGGGACAGATTGCCAGGATTAAGAACAATAGAGGATGGGCAGTAAAGCGAATTTGATTGGCCTTCCTCTCCCTGCAGGAGCCGGAGGTTGGTCGGATCCTCATTCTCTGTAATCACAACTGGCTCCTTGCCTAGCCTTTTCTTTACTGCTTTTTCCTGCTCTGCTCTGTCTCTAAAACAATTGTATTTGAATTTTGCACATATTGCTGAAATATGAAATGTTGTAAAGTGTAACTTGTTACTAGGTTAGCTGAATTATTATCTGTTTAGGCTGATGTTTAGGATGCCAGGCTTAGGGCTCCTCTCTGCCTCTCAATCAAACTTTCTACCTTCCTTCCCTGTAACCTGCTCTCACACCGTCTCTCACTCTCTCCCTCCCTAGCCCCTGCTCTCCCAGCTATTCTAGTTTCTGAGCGAATTTCTCCCTGGCAAGGAAGCGCCGTCTGCTCCCAACAAGTTAATCTCTTTTGTTCTTTCACCCCCACCCCCACTGCTATTCACTACTCTGGCCCTTGTCTTCTCTCCTGTCCAACCCACCAATTTAGCTCCAGGCCACACCTCAGGCCACTATTAATCCCCTAACCTCTCTCCTGCTCTTCCCTTCCAGATTCTGCCCTTGACAGGGCAATGCCTCCCTGACAGTAGTGCAGCTTTTGGCTCTCCTGCCACTGACTGCAATCCCCCTGTCAGCTGAGCCAAAGACCAAAGGTATGCAGCATTGAAAGTCACAAATTTGATTGGTCTTCCTCTCCCTGTTGAGGCCGGTGATTGGTTGGACCCTCAGTCTCTGCAATCACAATTGGCTCCTTGTCTAGCATTTTCTTTACTGTTTTCTCCTGCTTTACTCTGTCTCTAAAACAATTGTATTTAAATTTTCTCTCGCCCACCCTCCCCGCCCGACACTCTTTAAATACATTTCCTCAATCTGAGTTCCATCCAAACCTGTGGTGAAGGAGTTTCTCTCTCACTTAAAGGGATGGATACTCCCTCAACCAAAATGTACTCAGGTAGAACACTTAGCACCCTGGTTACTTATAAGTTCTTGTGGGTGCTGATAATTATATTTCTGCCCACACTGACAGAGATTGAACATGGGTCATCAATGCCAGCACCCCTCCCCGGCCTACTAAAAGCATGCACTCCATCAGTCAGCCTTTTGGTACAATGTGGGAGCTGGATGATAAATGCTATGGTCAAACTATGAGCAACTCCTCTCCACAGCAGGTCTGTTCACCAACCCCTACACTACCACCTGTAACAATAATACTCGGTATAAGCCCCTCAGGTACTAGGGCATTAATGCTCAAGCCCCAAAACTGCAGACACATTCGCAGACTGAGAGCATACTGGAAACACTACCTAAAAAGGCTAGTTATCTTTCTTTTACTCTCTGGAAATGTACACCTTAACCCTGGCCATATTGGACTGGTGATTAATCAGGCTCAAGGTCACCTTAAAATTGTTTCCATCAATATCTGTAGCCTGCTACCAAAACTCCCCCAGCTCCACATCTGGACTACTCAACACAATCCTGTCATTATTGCACTCACAGAAACTTGGCTCTCCCTTACAATACCTGATGCTGCAGTTTCCCTGCATGGCTATAACATCTACTGAATGGACAGATTAACCAAGCGAGGGGGGTGGTCACCTGGTATATCTAAGAAATGACATCAAAGGCCAGGTACTGGCAAACAGTATCAACAAAAGAGAAGCCCAAATTCTATCTATCAAGCTTACAATAGGACAGCAAAGTAAAATATTGCTGCTTTCCACAGTCTGTATACCACCAGGAACATAAGGACCAGGACTAGAACAGTTTTACGACCACTTTAACCAAATTAAGCAGAACTGGGAACAGGTGATCCTAGGTGACTTCAATACCAATTGGCTTGCACAGGACACTGTTGCCATCAGAGTCAAAATAGACAGTCTGTACCTCATGCAGCTGATCTCCCAAACAACCAGGATGAACTACCACACTGGGACCAGCATCCTCATCGATTGGCTTCTCACCAACTGCCCGGAACACATAACAAAAATGTCTAGCCTCCCAGACTCTCTAAGTGACCACTCACTGATTATCTGCTCTTGGTCAAACTAGGGTCTGAAGGATGCCCCCAAACTCACTAAAACACCAATCTTTAAGAAAGGGGCAGCTAGAGCATTTCAAACAGCATCTAAAGAGCTGTGATTGGAACCCCCTTGATGCCCTAGATGACGCTAATCAGGCCCTAGACTATTTCACTACAACATTCAACAATGTCTGCAACCTATTTGCCCCCTACAAAAAATCTAAAGTCAAAGGCACTACCAGCCCCTGGCTCATGGGCTCCCTAAAGGAGCAATTGAACCTACGAGACAACCTATTGCATAAGACTAGGGTGACTGGAAGACAATCCAACTATACTACATACAAAGCAGCCAGAAACAGTTGTATTAGACTGGTGAGGAATGCGAAAGCAATCTACTTCAAAGAGCTAATGGAAAAAAGCTGGGGCAATGGGAGGAAATTCTGGAATAAAGTTAAATCCTTGATTGGCAGGGAACCTGACCTCATTGTCACAACATCAGACTTTTTACATGAGCCTAAGGACATAGCAAATGCCTTTAACAACACGTTCATGGACCTAAGATCAGTTCTACCCCCAGATTACTTAAAAACCCTACCCAACAGTATGACCTCTCCCACTAAGCCACATCCCACTCAAAACTTGGGTCAACCCCTATTCTATTTCAGGCAAGTAACACAGACTCAAACCATTAAACACATCAGGAAAGTCCTCGGTAAAACTAGGATTGAGAGTGACATGATAGATATGAAACTCGTAACCCTCACCCTTGATGAACTAGCTCTTCCTCTCACTAAGCTGTTCAACATGTCCTTCAGAATGGGGGCATTCCCTGATAGATGGAAATCAGCCCTTGTTACCTCAGTGTTTGAAAGTGGAGACACAACCAACCTGAGTAACTACCAGCCAATTTCAGTACTACCCCCCTCTCCAAAGCCCTCAAACAGATAATTTCTGATCAGCTTACTGAGCGCCTAAACAAATACAATTTGCTCTGCCCCCTCCCAACAACATGGATTCCACAAAACTCATAGTACTGTAATAGCTCTTATAGACTTCACTTCCAACTTATATGATGCCCTAGACACTGGTAAGTCAGTGGGGTCTATCTTCATTGACCTCACCAAGGCATCTGATATTGTGAACCACCATATCCTACTTAACAACCTCCTGACGCTAGGCTTGTCACATGACACTGTCTCCTGGTTCTGTAGCTACCTGTCCAACAGATCGTAGACAGTGAAAATAAGTGATGCTGTGTCAGATCCCAAGGATATATCATTGGGGGTTCCCCAAGGGTCTATTCTCAGCCCGTTGCTATTCAGTCTCTTTATAAACTCTCCACCATCCGCTTGTCCAGCCAACATGCTGCTGTACACTGACGATGCCGTGATCTTTGTACCAGGTAATAATCCTACTGACATAACAACTGCTCTGCAGAATAGCGTCAAACAACTTGAGAACTGGTTTTCACTACACAGACTCCTCATAAACTACAAAAAGATGAAAGTTATGTATGTCACAATGCCCCACAATAACAAAAAATTCAGCCCACTATCCATCATAAGTCAGCAAGGTGACACCCTAGAACAAGTAATTTCTTTCAAATACCTAGGCATTCACCTTGAAGACACCCTATCCTACGTATCACACATTGATTATGTAGTTAAAACAACTAATACCAAGCTTGGCATACTCTATCATCACAGGTAAGCAATGTCTCCAGTGGCTCTGAGCCATGTCACACAGAGCTCGATACTATCAACTATCGATTACGGGCTTGTCATTTACAGCGCTGGCACTGAAACTGCTCTGAAAGGAATAAAAGTACTACTAAGCAAGGCCTGCAAACTGATTTTAGGGGCACATAAACAGACTCATTTCTGTAGTCTCTATACTAAAATGGGTTGGCTACCGCTGCACCTTCGGGTCAAATACCAGGCTTGTCTAACTGGGAAAAAGGCCCTGCTTGGTTTAACCCCTGACTCAATTGCAACAATTTTCCAGTGGTCTGTAACATTATAGATGGCAAGGACAACTATTAAAAGTGCTTTCAAAATCCCTTTTTATGTGCACCTCATTTGCCCAGCAAGCCCTCGCCTACCGTGGGCCTCAGTGGATAAATGAACTTCTGGCCCCACTCATTGAATGTGGAAAGATTGGTCCTTTTAAAAGAGGCCTTCACCTTCTTTTTGCCAGAGCAAACCACTGTGACTGCCCATCCTAGCCACCTGCTACACCCACCTCTGACTCACCCTCTCCCCACTAATTTTAAAGACTTAACCCTTCCCACCTCTCCTCTCCCCTTACTGAACAATGCCTGTTTGGGCTGCTATTGCCTCCGCTTGCCATCCCTACCCCTGGTTTACTCACCCGCCTCTTTCTAACAACCTCCACTCATACCTCACCTCTCCTCTCTTTCCTCCTGGACAATGCCTGGTCGGGCATCTACAACACCCTTTGACCTGCACTTAGCAACCCTAGGGCATCCTATTAGCTTTTTTTTTTTTTTTACAGTGGAATTACTACTCAGTCTACCCCATTTCTCTTGGGTGATGAAGCCATTGCCTAAATCTTCCATTTCTTGTAATTTGTCTAATCTTTGTTATACCTGTTTATTGTAACCAACCTATACCTTTGTATCAGTATTCTGTTTCTTGACTTGGAACCTTCGTAAAGGAGCCTCGCAGGTCAAAGGTTGCAATTTGAAACTGAAATAAGTAAATAAAAATAAAGGGGGCAGACCATGCAGAGATAATAAATATGTACTTCTGCTCAGTATTCACAAGAGAGAGGGACAGTCCCATCCCTCCAAGGAAGGATAGGGGGACAGTCAGAGGGGAAGGGTAACATATTGAGATTCCAAAGAACAGGGTGTTGGATGGCTTAAGATCTCTTTGGGTGGACAAGGATCCAGGTCTGGATGGGTTACATCTGAGAGTGCTGAGGGAACTAGCAGAGGTGCTGGCAACACCCATAATGGATGTATTTAACTTCTCCCTATAGGCAGGATGTAATACATAAGAGTGACCCCAGGGACGAGCCAGGAAACTACAGGCCAGTCAGCCTCACATCCTTAGTGCGGAAATTGACGGAGACCATCCTAGAGGAATGCTTGGTGGAATTCATGTAAGAACATGGGCTGGGGGACGACAGACAACATGGGTGTATCAATAGGAGGTTCTGCCAAACAAATCTGGTTGACTAGGTCGCTGGATGGGGGGAAAGGTGGTTGATGTCCTGTATCTGAATTTCAGTAAAGCCTTTGACTCAGTGCCACATGGCAGACTGATAAGTAAACTCAAGGGCATGGGGGCAGGGCAAAAACTTGTTAGGTGGGTGGAAAGTTGGTTCAGAAATAGGAAACAAAGGGTGGTAGTTGGGAAATTTTCAACACCTCAGGCAGTCATCAGCGGTGTCCCACAGGGCTCAGTCCTAGGACCTGTCCTATTCAACATCTACATAGCAAATATAGCAGAAGGGGTGGAGAGCAAGATAAGCCTGTTCACCAATGACACCAAAATTGGTGCAGTGGTGGATTCTGAGAAGGGATGAGGGTACTACACAAGGATTTGGAGAAACTGGAGAGCTGGTCAAGAATGTGGCAGCTGAGGTTCAATGCTGGGAAGTGCAAGGGCATGCACTTCAGGGCAAAGAACCCAAGGAGCACCTACCACATGGGGGAGAGGTTAAAGGTCATGGAGGAGGACAGGGATCTGGGGGTGGCGGTCACAGGGAATATGAAACACTCGGAACAATGCAGGTTGGCAGCAGCCAAGGCCAACAAAATGCTGGATGTATTGCCAGAGGGATCTCCTCAAGGAACACGGAGGTGATCTTGCCACTGTACAGATCACTGGTGAGGCCACACCTGGAATACTGTGTACAGTTCTGGCACCGCTACTTAAAGAGGGACATCAAGCTATTGGAGGGGGTCCAGAGAAGGGTGATCAAACTGATAAGGGGAATAGGGGATAAGCCCTACAAGCAGAGGCTGAAGGAGCTAAATATGTACTCCCTGGAGGATAGAAGGGGCAGGGGAGATATGATTAACACCTTCAAGTACCTGAAGGGCATAAATTGGGTCAGCACCGGGGAAATATTTCAGTTGAAGAGAGGAGGGATCGCTAGGGGCCATAGTATGAAGCTGGAGGGAGGAAGATTCAAGAAGGAACTGAGAAAGCACTACTTCACTGAAAGAGTGGTGGCAGCATGGAACATACTTCCAGAGGAGCTGGTCTCAGAGATCGGTGGAGAGCTTTAAAAGGGGGGTTGGATAGAGTAAAGGGCAGAATAAGCATTATAGTTGACTTGACCCAATGGTCAAGCTCAGTAAAGGAGAAGAAAGGTGATAGTGGTGACAAGGGTGGGGGGTTGGGTGGCAGCACTGGTGTAAACCATGAGCTGCAAAATCGAGCAGATGAGATACACCATTTTGGCCTGTATCTGCTAGCTTTTTTTGTATGTTCGTGACTTCATGCAAAACGCATAACAGTGGACTTGCACAGTTAAGACATGCACTATTTTGTATACAGCACTCTTTCGCATTATGCACTATGACCATGCTGTTTTTATCCTCGTGGAGTTGATGTGATACGGTGAGAACACGTAATTATTTCATTAAAGGAGCTACTGTCAAACTCCTACCACATGATGTACTGTACACATGACAGTTCATTAACTGTTCCACACCTTATGTGGTTTATGTACTGTAGGTCTCTGCATGTGCCCTAAGGTGTTCATGGGACACACTATACATCCTTTGAGATGCTGCGATGCAAGAGCATATGCACTCTACAGTAGCTGCCATCCCCAATACCCCTCTAGGAGCCCACTTTGCTACTTTCCATAATAGTAATCCAAGTAATACTGTGACATTGCACATGTTAAGAGACCTTGAAGGGGAAGAGACCACATTAACACATTGCTGCAAAAGAATTCTATTGGACACAGCTTGAAAGCACTATTTCCATCAGGAATGAATAATCAAATAGATATCATCCCATTTTTGAAGCCCTTATGATCTTTGTGTGACACTGTACCATATCATGCCTCTTACTGTACTGGTAGGTTCTTTTGCTCACATACAGAAAATTTATCTCAACAAAATACCACTCATTGAAATTTTCATGAATCCTTGTTGTGCCTGACAGTGTCTTTTACAAGGCCTTGTAATAACATTCCTGTGACTCTGCTTATTAAATTAATCATCTTTTATATTAAATTGTGCAATATTACAATAATTTACCATCTTCCGCAGTAGGTTTATTTACCTTCAGTGATGATATTGCCTGAATCCTGATGTATCATCAGTATCTTTTACAGCACCAGGTAAGGACCGTGTACTGTTATAGTACTTGTTCAACTCAGGAGGTTCTGTGTGCATTTTCCCTCAACATAGTGCCTGGTGACATCTTTTATGTCATCTTGTAAGAATACATACTGAAGTCCACAATTAGTTCTGAAATGTTTTCTGCACACCTTTGATATATATTGCACCTGGTGATGTCATTTACATCACCTTATAATAATATAAATAGATCAGTTACTAGATGTAGTGCCCGACAATGTATTTTACATTGTCTTGCAGTAGGAATATTATGTTATTCATAAGGGTGTATTTGTGTTTAGAGGGTTTTGGGTTTTTTGATATATTTTCTAACTATTCATGTCCTTTACTTTTTGAAAATTATTTTTATGCTACAACATCCTACTTTTCTACCTTCCTGTTTATCTTCCCTTAGTTTTTGTTTTCGCAGGTTTTGACAGTCACGGTTTTGCTTGGTGGTGTTCTGCCCACTCTGTTTTTTTACCGCACTGTCTTGTATTGCACTCAGTTGAAATGGAACTGTTCTCACTATGGGAAAGTAAGTTTGTTTTTTTCTCATGATTCTTTGACACCAGAGTACGGTTTGTTATTTTGAATGTTATCAGATATCAGGTGTGTAATCAATGTACTGTACCTGCTACCATTGAGTCTACTGCCATGGGCCCTTTTGTTTAAACAGGATTTGTCTCACACTTATAACATGGCACATAACCAATGACTAAAATAGGGTGCTGTTACTGGCTGTAATACAAAATTGCCATGCATTAATTTCCTAGTAATGCACAGTACCTAGAGCAGTACTGGGCATTACCAGTTCAGCCTCCAAAGCACTGTCTCTGTCCACCTACCCACACAGAGAAGCCTGACTCAATCATACCAAAATACAGTGTGCTCTTCTATAAGACACAATTTCCCAATAGCACACCCTCAGAAGTACCAAATCATAGTGATGATGTAAAAATTAATGTGAAGCTGTACTTACTAGACAGTGTAAAAAAATAAACCAGGTAGAACAAACGGTGTTGTAAAAACTGAATGATGTTATTTTGTAATAAATTTAGCAGATGTTTACAGTTTGACATGTAGAATGTAAAGTTAGTAGTTGTATTCAGGATGTTCAATTTCAAACTAGTAGTACAGAGCACCGTACTGGAACATCGCCAACGTGCAATGAGCGTAGCAAAATGTGAACAGTAAGTATGCGATGCTCCTTTATAGTTACCAAGTCGAATTAGTTTTGTTACTGTTAAAATAACTATTTGGTATATTATCGACATTTAGGCAGTTAATAGACAGAACAAAAGTTTCTGAGCAGATAGTTAAATAACATTTATAGTACCAGTGGGGCAAAATATTGGTACGTGTTTGTATCTAGAACACATTAGTCCATCGAGGTTTTCACGGCTTGTTTCGAGCACAATATCTGTATAACTCCAAGTGTTGTCAAATTTTAATAATTATATTGTTGTTAAGAAAGCAAGTGTTTTTGAAATGCTCCATTCAGTTTTTTTAGTGATCATCAACCACAATGTAGCGTGCATCCTTTGCCTGTCACAGAACCATTCTTTTATGAATGAGAAATCCTATATCAAATCCAGTGTCTGTGTCATTTCTGCATAGTCCTAACACTGTCTTACATTTGCAACAATAATGCACATGTCCCACAGCACTTGCCATGTTACAAGTGCATTAAGACACTCTAAAGGAGCATTCTACTGTGGAATTAATGCATGGTTGGGTGGTTGTAGGCACAACCCCCCCCAACCATGCATTAACTCCATAGTCATGGCTTAATGCTTACTTTACTGCCTCTGTATAGAATGACCAACTTGTAACTAATGCCGATTGTTGTCATTTCTTGCATCCTTGATTCCTTATTTCCTATGTAATTCTTTTGAACCAGCTGTTTATCCCTGCATTTTGACATGTTGCATGCAATTAATTCTGGATTGCTCCTGAAAAAGGGACTCTGTCTCCATGAGCCTACCCAGTTACCAAAATCCAATAAATGAATAACTTAATATATAAATAAAGCATCTCTATGTAGCAAGTCTAAGCACTCTTAAAAAAACTCTCAAGAAATACACATAGTGAAAGTGATATACAAGGAAAAAGGCATGTTCTACCTCTCCTACGTTTTTGAAACTAATTAAAGGTAAGGGGTATTTCACATCACTTTGCTTTCTTATTCCACATCAGCAGACAGGCATACTATACAGACTGTTATACAACAGGGTACGAGAATGCCGCTCTGTGATTGGTCAATTCGCTCCTCTTCCCCATTGTAAATCCTCAACAGTACCAATGGGAAGAGGTGCCAGCCACCAGTAAACCACATTGGAGACTCCCACTGAGATCACTGTGAGCTCCACAAATCCATCTCTCACAAATAAAGAAAGGCAACCGACCTTGCAGAACTCCACCATTCTGAAATGGGCGTCTGTATTCCCTACCTACCAAAACTTTCTTCATGATAGTATTTGAAGAAAAAAAAAGTTGCAGAGCTGCAGAGTTTAGTGTGGTGTCGGCAAGCTTTAGATGCTCAACGTTCATTGACAGCTCAATGTACCATGAGGGTGTCCATCGTCAAGCATTTCCAGCCTGACTGCTCATCGACTGATTGCTGTTCACTTATGATGTGGTAAAGGATCTGTTGACGAGCTCAGCAATTAACAAAGCTCGTCAACTATCCAAGCACAATTCCTCTACTGTGTCTTCTTTGATTTGCCCAAAACACTTTGTAGAGTGGCCCCTTTGAAGTACTCAGGACCGGCTCATGGACAGCAGGCAGCCATAGCAGCAGCCCTCACAACCAAGGACTATTTTTTTTGTCTCGCACTAACAAATACATTAAAAACAAAATTAAAACACAAAAAAGCCACTTTTGTATTTTTTTTGTAACTAAAAAAAACAAGCATTTGTCAATTCCGAATGTTTGCTTGCTGGCATTGGCATTGGCATTGGTAGTGTAGAAGCTACAGAGCTGCATAATAGGAATGGCAGCGAAGTATTGAACTGAAGTCAACCCCACCACCACCCTGCAGAGAGTGACAGGCATTGGGGTGTGCCTTTGGGTCGTCAGGCATAACAACCATGCCATTTCACCACTCCTACCTGCAGACACTGACAAGTGTCACGATGTATTGGGGTCTTTGGCCTTTATCGCACCCCATTCCATCAGGAAATACGGTGAGATGAGTGTGGTATAGGAGAATGGGGTGAAGTTTGGGCCCAAGAGTCTGAGGCACACCCACGCTCTCACTGGCTGCAGGGGTGTGGGGTGGGGTGGAAATGGTATGAGCATGACAGGCAAGAATCCCAAGTCACACCCCTGATGCCTATCATTCTCTACAGGGTGGGGCATTATGGTCAGAAACCCTAACGCCTCAGGCATTCATTGGTATTTTCACTCCAAATTTTCAACATGTTTTTTTGTGACCCCCACCTCATGAACAGTGGCAATATCAGTTTGTTAGCTGAAAACTGCTTTTGCACAGTGACTATGGCATTTGACACCACAGATGCAAAAACACATTCCGAACAGGATGTGAAAAATGACAGCGGTACTGTTTATGGGAGGTGTAAAAAATGGCAATGTTAAAAATCTGCTGTGAAAATCTTAAAAAAACTGGTGAAGTCACAAGCGTGCGTAGAAACTGTGCAACGCACACCTGTAATGTAACTAGTTTAGGGATTTTTTTACAGCAGATTGTCAACTCAGGCATTTTGGTGCCTCCGATCATGAACAGTGTCACTGTGATTTTCTTTATCTGTTCCAAACAATGATTTCCCACAGCGACCGCATTTCTGTGCTGAAAGTGTGAAATTTTGACCATGTTGTGGAAAATGACAGCTGTACTGTTCATAAGGAGGTGTGGAAAATGCCACTGGTGAAAATCTGGACTGAAAATATTACAAATTCATGAACTTACGAGGGTGCGGAAACCGCGCAATGCACACTCGTAACACAGTCATTTTATGGAGTTTTGTCACCAAATTTTCAATATAGTCATTTTAAGACCTCTGCTCATGACCAGTGTCACTGTGATTTTCTTAATCTGTCCCAAACATTGTTTTCGCACACCGACTGTACCATTGTGCGCTACATGTGCGGAAACACATTTTGGGCAAGATGTGAAAAATGGTAGCTGTACTGCTCATAAGGAAGTGCGGTAAAATTGTACTGTTGAAAATCTGGTGTGCAAATATTACAAATTCACAAACTTGCCAGCGTGCGTAGGAACTGCGCAACGTTCTCTCCTAAAACAGTCATTTTGGGGAATTTTTTCACCAAATTTTCAACATAGCCATTTTAACACCTCTGCTCATGACCAGTGTCACTGTGATTTTCTTAACGTGTCCCATACATTGATTTCGCACACCGACTGCGCCATTGTGCGCTACATGGGCAGAAACACGTTGTGGGCAAGATGTGAAAAATGACAACTGTACTGCTAATAAGGAGGTGTGGTAAAATGGTACTGTTGAAAATCTGGTGTGCAAATATTGAAAATTTGCGAACTTACGAGCGTGCGTAGGAACTCTGCAACACACGCTCGTAAAACAGTCATTTTTAGGAATTTTTTCACAAAATTTTCAACATAGCCATTTTAAGATGTCTGATCATGACCAGTGTCACTGTGATTTTCTTACTGTGTCCCGTACATTGATTTCGCACACCGACTGCGCCATTGTGCACTACATGAGCGGAAACATGTTTTGGGTGAGATGTGAAAAATGACAGCTGTACTGCTCATAAGGAGGTGTGATAAAATGGCAATGTTGAAAATCTGGAGTGAAAATATTGAAATTTCGCAAACTTACGAGCATGCGTAGGAACTGCGCAACGCACGCTCGTAAAACAGTCATTTTAGGAATTTTCACCAAATTTTCAATATAGCCATTTTAAGACCTCTGCTCATGAATTGTGTCACTGTGATTTTCTTAATGTGTCCCGTACATTGATTTCGCACACCAACTGCACCATTGTGCGCTACATGGGCGGAAACACATTTTGGGTGAGATATGAAAAATGACAGCTGTACTGCTCATAAGGAGGTGTGGTAAAATGGCAATGTTGAAAATCTGGAATGAAAATATTGAAATTTTCGCAAACTTACGAAGCATGCGAGGAACTGCGCAACATACGCTCTAAAAAACAGTCATTTTAGAATTTTCACCAAATTTTCAATATAGCCATTTTAAGACCTCTGCTCATGAATTGTGTCACTGATGATTTTCTTAATGTGTCCATACATTGATTTCGCATACCAACCGCGTCATTGTGCGCTACATAAGCGGAAACACATTTTGGGTGAGATGTGAAAATGACAGCTGTACTGCTCATAAGAAGGTGTGGTAAAATGGCAATGTTGAAAATCTGGAGGAAAATATTGAAAATTCATGAACTTACAAGCGCAGTATAGAACTGTGTTGTGCACATCAGAAACAGTATTTTTAGGAATTTTTCCACCAAATTTTCAAAATAGGCTTTTTGAGAGCCCACCTTATGAATACTGGTAGTGTCATTTCATTAATCATTCCAGAAAGGTGATTTCATGCAGTGGCTGCTAAATCACCCTTCAGGCCCAAGTAACGCCATGACAGTGACAGCACTCATGAGGAGGGGTCCCAAAAACCCCATGTTGAAAATTTGGTGCAAAAATTCCAAAAAATGCCTGAGATATGCAATAAAGTTTAAAAACCCTATCTATCCCATTATACAGCTTACCAGCATTTCCTCAGTTCGCGGTCGGCTTTGAAGAGTGCAGAGCGTGTTCCCGTCTGGCAAAAGACTGTCGCGCCGAGCTCAGAGGTAAGTATGGGGTGGGGGTGGGAGGCAGGGTGCGCAGTGGGTGGGTGTGGGTGGGGCAGACACAGCGAGGGACCGCTTTTGATTTTCAGGGGTTTTTTTTGTTTATTACAATGATGCTGGATGTTTGCCATGCTGGGCTGGGCTTCCAGCATGGCAGAAGGACAGCTGGGGGGGCGTGGAGCCGACAGGGGATTGGGCACCCCCGTCAGCCATGGCATCTGTTGCCATGCTGGGGTGGAGCTCCAGCATGGCACCCTGTACTCGGGGGACACAGTGGAGCGACGGAGGTTGGGCACCCCGCTGGCTATATGTAGTACGTAGCCACGCTGGGGTCAGCACCCAGCGTGGCATATGAAACTGTGTTTCGGGGGGGCGCAGCACAGCCGATGGGGGATTGGGCACCCCTGTTGGCTATACAGTCTGTGCGTTGGGGGGGCAGCACGCAGCATATATGTGTGTGTGTGTGCATGTAGGGGGAGCGTGCATGAGCAGGCGATATCTGATCACTGCTCATTGAAGCGTAGCTCCCCCTTTCAACTGTACGCCACTGCATTTTGGAGCTGTCATAGACAGCTCCAGCAGGCATTGGAGAACTGTGGCCGCGCCTGCAAACACACTGACTGAATTGGAAGAGGGCTGACACACCTCCAAAAACTCCGATGATGGCACTATGTTTCTTGCACATGCATGCAAGCAAACATAAAAATGACCTTTGTATAATCACAATCTACCACAACAGGGTGTGGGTTATGTTAGGATTTACAGTGCCTGGTGTGTTTTGTTCACTCGGCCTATTGGCCTTGTGACCAAACAACACACCAGGCATTATAAATCCTGGTATAACCCACACCCTGTCATAGCAGATTGCTGAAATGGGTGATGACACATAATCTTCCCACTGCTAATGCAGCTCACTGGAACAACTGATATATGTACAATCAGAAAATGGAGTCTCTCATAATAGTTATAGAAGACTACTGCTAACAGGGAAAATAATCTAAAACAAATGTTTATAGCCCCAAGTGCTTGAGAAATGGAGCTGATTTGTGACAAGAAAGCAGATGACAATTACGATATGTGAAGGTATAGAGATAATTGAATCACTTAACATAAACACAACGGTTAGCAATGCAAAACATTGCTCTGGCACTTCAATACAACACCTGTTGTTCAGGAGGATGGACCTCTGATGAAGAGGTGTTGTTGCCTCAAATCTCTGGGATAATTATTTTGCATTGCTAACCTTTGCTCACTTTAGGTAATTAAATACGACCAACTTAGATTCCTGCGTGCAACTCATTTTTGTGGTTTTGGAGTCATTTTTGAGTTAGCACCTGACTTCTTGTTGCACAAGCCCCCTGTCATTGTCTTTCTAATCACAGAAAATTACAGATACATTTATACCACGTTGTCTCGTCTCTCTAAATTTTATTAAAGAGAAATGAGGACTCAACAGAAATAATATAATATATGGATACTCATTGTTGCGTATGGATTTCCATCTTAAACAAAAAGCTGTTCAGAGGTCATAGAATGCTGCTTTACCCTTCTATGGCCCAAAAGTGTTTTTTTTAAACCTAAATAGAACTCATGCCACCTGCCATATTACTTTAATTTTCCTACCAAACATGGAATTCAGACCATTCCATAACAGAAATCTTTTTGTTTCATCAAAAAAAAACATTTGGTTGGTGCCAACAGGGTTGGTTTTGTTTGTTCATCCCCGTGTCTTTTTTGTTATTTATTTTAGTATTACGCAGTAATGCACATCTTAGTATAACAGTTATTAGGTCACTTTCACCATTTTATTTATTTAAAGACTACAGCCACCCATCCTCCCCTTTACAGTTATATAGGGAGGTGGAAACCTTTACCTCACCTTTACAGGAAAGGGGAAACTAATCTGGATGGGGTAGTTTACAGGCCACTGGGCCAGGATCCAGAGATAGACAGGGCACTGGGAGAGAGAAACCCAAGAGGGTAGCAAGTCTAGGGGAAGTGGTGGTAGTAAAGGATTTTAACATGCTGGACATGGACTGGAAAGTTCCAATCACAGCTAGTACTAGAAATCAGTTTTTGTCAGATGTCTGTCTGGAGGCATTTCTAGAAATATTAGTTCAGGACTCAACAAGGAAGGAGGCCCTGCTGTATCTGGTGTTCACCAACAGTGAGAGGATTCAGAATGTAGCAGTCCAGGAACTACGTGATTCAAGTGATCATGGGACAGTAGCATTGGAAGTCCAGGTGGGGACAGGCAAAGGGGTAAAAGGAATAAGGATATGGGACTCTAAACAAAGGAGATCAGCAAAATGAGGGAAAAATTGGACAACAGCATGAAGGAGATAGTGAAGGTAGGCGGTTCAGAAAAACGTAATGAAAAGGCAATGACAGAAGTGGCAGATAGTTCCCTTTCAAAGATATCCAAGTGTGAAAGGGCTAAGTGGCCAATGTGGTTCACAGTCAATGGAAAGGCAGCAATAAGTATCAAAATGAGTATAAGGGTAGTCAAAGGGAGGAAGACAGGGTGAAGTATCTGAAAGCAACAAGAGGAACCACCAGAAAGGTGAGGGAGGCCAAAGCTCAAATGGAGCTCCAGTTCTCAACGGGGGCAAAGAAAGGGGATAAAGCATTCTTCCTGTACATACGGGAGAAATACAAGGTCAAAGGAGCTATAGTAAGGCTTAACAGCAATGAAGGGTGGGAGGAGGGGCTATGGGGAAGGCAGAGATACTGAACAATTATCTTTGTTTGATATTTACTAAGGAGAATGATGGGCCACTGCCAGATTGTGGGGTTAGGAAGGAATAGCAAAGGCACTGGGGCAAAGGTCCAGATAATGGAGAAAAGGGTGTTTTGAAAAGTTAGCATAGTTGAGTAGATAAATTTATGGGACCTGATAGCATACTCCTGAGGATGCCCAGAGAGGCTGCAGGGGTTATAGCAGGACCACCAGCAGACATTTTCAATAGCACGCAAGCCAGAGGGGTGGTTCTTAGAAACTAGGTCAGTGGATGTGGTGCTGCTATACAAGAGTGGCAAGAGGGATGAACCAGGGAACTATAGGCCAGTCAGCTTGATGTCTATAGTGGGGAAGATCATGGAGTCACTACTGAGGTATGATCTGACAGACTTCCTAGAAGGGAATGGTCTGCAGGACCTCAGACAGCATGGGATAGAGAGGAAGGTCTTGCTAGATGAATCTGGTTGAGTTCTTCAACTGGGTTACCACAGCAGTACACAAGGGGCCTACAGCTGATATAGTATACATCATCATCGGCAAGGCCTTTGACTCAGTCTCAAAAAGATTATACCCCTTGGGTAGAGACACATAGAAATAAGCTGTACACTCGGTGCTGTCTCTCAGTTGCTCCAAATAATTAAAGGCACTCAGGCTGCATTTCTGTTTGCAAATTTATTAAAAGTGCAGTTCCCCCTAAGGAAGACCAGACGGTTGAAGCACTGGGTGGGTAATGTGTTTCAGAAGCTCCCTGGATTTACCAGAAAAAGAAAAGCTTTTGTAGGCACTGATTTGCACTTTGTGAACTTCACCTTTAGTAAATCTGCAAACAGAAATACAGCCTGAGTGCTTTTGTTTGGAGACACTGAGAGCCTGGACCGAGTGCACAGCTTTCCATGTGTAAGACTGGCTGCCCAGCAGTACATCGCTTCCCCTGCATCACTGCCTGAGCAAGTCCCTGTGTTTACTAAACTGGGTAGAGAGCTGACTGAGGGTTAGAACACAGAGGGTGGTAGTCAATGGGGAGTTTCCAGAGGTGAGGGAAGTGACCAGTGGGGTACCTCAGGGGTCAGCAGTAGGACTGGTCCTCTTCAATATTTTCATCTGTGACATAGCTGAAGGTATCAAGGGTAAAATCTTCCTCATTGCAGATCATAAAAAGATGCAAGGCAAAAACTGAGGAAGGGGAGAAGGGAACATAGAGGGAATCTGGGCATGTTGGAGAACTGGTCCAAGATTTGGCAACTGAACTTTAATGCTAAAAAATATAAAGTAGTGCACGTTGGGAAAAGGAACCCAAAGGTGCAATACGAAATGGAAGGTGTGGTGCTGGATAGCTCTCCAGAAGAAAAGGATTTTGGGGTGATGATATCTGAGACCCTATAAAAGTCTGCACACTGCAACAGGGCAGTGAGCAAAGCAAACAGAATGCTGGAATGCATAGGGAGGTGGATAAGCAGTAGAAGGTGGGAGGTGATCCTCACTCTGCACAGTCACTGCTGCAGCCACCTCTGAAATATTGCATGACGTACTGGAATCCACACTTGAAGAAAGACTGCAAAAAGGTGGCGGCAGTACAGTACACGGCAATTAAGATGGCACATGACCTTGGGGATTTTATATATGAGGAGAGGATGCAAGCTTTAACATGTACACCATGGAAGGAAAGTAGTGACATGACTGAAACATACAAATAACTGGGTGCAGCCGGAGCAGCTGGATGGAAAGGAAGTACTCCTGAAGCTACACGCTCTTGTGTGTCTGTGGAGGAGACCCAAGAAATAGGGTTACACTGCTCATTTTATTTTACAACAGGTATGATATTGTTGCCTATGTGTGTAACCTTTCCCGTAAACCTTATTGCACTTGAGTACTGGGTGTGTTGGTTGTCCCGTTCTCTCTTGTTTCCCAGGGAAGAAATCCCGAAGCGTCCTCTAGAAGTGGCAGCCTAAATTCGATGCAGACATTGGTGCTGGCACCACTCTGGTGCCGGCATAACAGGAAAACTAGAGAACCACTAGTCAGATGGATGAAAAGGGATTTTTATGAAAAGAGACTTTGGAAAAACTACCAAACCACACTGGACAAAGAGGAATGTATTCCACCTATAGCGACTAAACTTATATTATTACAAACATTATAGAAATCCTAATCAGCTTATATTCTTTAAAGGGCATTCTTAAATAAGTCACTTTTTAAATCATAATTTTTAACTAAATGGGTTTTTTTTCAATTTTTGAAAGTCCCTATTTTCACGAGCTCTAGTTACCACATGACCACCACTTTATAATGCACAGCTGTGGAGCTTGGCGTTTAGAATTGTGACAGATGCCATTCTTGCTGCTATCTTTGGTTGCATGTTTGAATATCTTGGGGCACTGCTGTGGTCACTTTGGGGTTTAACTTCACCTAACCACAAGCTGAAGTTGGAGTTTGAATCCAGAGCCAGTAAGCTGTCTCACTGTATTGTTCTCTTTTACTATGTAATCCCGGGTCGCCCCTGAAAAAGGGACCTCTGGGGCTCAGTGGGCTTACCCAGTCACCAAAATTTATTAAATAATAAATAAATAAGTCCACTTTATCTAAAAATGTACCTTTTTCCTGTTGCATTATGTTGCTGTTTCTGGTTTTTAGATAGTGCAAATACCTCTAAACTTTTAAAATGATAGAGTATTCAGGATAGGACAGATTTTGGATTGTTACAGACGCTGCCTTGCAGGTAGTAGTCCAATTCGGAAGTAACGTGAGCTTCCACTGCTGTATGATAAAATTTAGTGGATTTTAAGTTACTATAATTTTTTTCTGTTCTCTTTTCCAGTGTATCAACTGGGTTGTCTGCTGGTGGAGAGAGAACAGTTTATTTATGTTGACATTGATGGTGCTTTTAGTGGCCTCTATTTTAAACTGTGGTTTCAGCCTTGGACTGGGGCTAAAGGGAAAAAGCAAGAGAAGCACTCAGCACTCAGCTCAGTTTGTCTCAGCAATCCATAAGTTATTTGAGGAAAATTGTGGAGTTCTATCGTGGGGTTACCTCCAGGATTGGATTTGTTTACTGGACAATTAAGAAGTGGATCGTGGTTGTTATAGAAAATCAAGTAATTGAAGTGAATACTTGAGCAATGGACTATGGATACTTGCTACAAATTAAGTCAATTTTGTAAGAAATCTTTTCTACTAACTTTTTATTGTCAAATTTGGCTTTAGACATCTTGAAGCTCTCAAAGCAAAATGACTGCATAACAGAACTCCTCCATGAAGAAATCAGAGTGAGGAGTAAAAGAAAACTATACATCATGTATGCTTGTGTGTTCTATTAATGCTGTAACGCTGCTTTCTAAAGAAAAATTGTATAGAGGGGTTATTGTGATTTCTAAACCTTGTTTTACCACTTTTTTCTGATTATGGTACGAACTAGGCATCAGCTGCAGGGTAAGGAAAGGGCAAGAGGTGAAGATACTAGTTTAACTATTTTAATGGAGTCTTTTAACTCCTCCAACCCCCCCAGCCACACCCAAAAATATAGGAACAGGTGCTAATCTGTTATCATATAGTACTAATAGTTCCAAGAGTTTATCAAGTGTCACAACTATATGCAATACAGAACAGCAGCACCATACCATACAAGATGAAAGGAAAGTAAGCAGAAATAATATGGGGGTAAAGACTAAACCCTCAGTACAATCTAAAGGAAAACAACTCAAAAAAGGATTGAATAAAGGAGCCAGGGTAGCAAAGTCAACATTGGAAGCCAGAAAGGAAGTAGGTGTGGGGAGCAAAAAAGGAAAAAAGATTAAACAAACTAAATTTAAAGATCATTTTGCTAAAAGGAGGTTTCATCAATCTGCCCAATCTGCTCCTATTAATTTGGCAACTGATGAGCTACTTAATAATAAGCAAAGTCATAAGCAGTGTATTCATACAGTTAGCTCTTCTAAAGTTTCGGAAAACAAAGTAAACCGGAGGACAGACTCCAACTGTTGTAAAGGAGTGGTAGGAGATGCTGCAGGCATAGAAGAAGAAGAGGTTGTTATAGGTAATGAAGGTATAGAAGGAATAGAAGGTACAGATTTGCATACAATGATTGAGGCATCAAGGAGTATGAATCAGAATGCCTTTTAAGCACTACTAATTCATTAGAATTTTCTCCAGATTATTTCTGAGAATCAAATCCAAACCAATGTGGCATAGTGATCTGAGAAACATTGCTAATGAATTGCACAAGACCATAAATGGCCTCAAACAATTCATTATCCTTAATCAGCCAATTCATCCTTACCAGCTTCAGACAGAATTATTAATAAACCTGATGCTACCTATCCATTCACTCTTAATGAGGAGCCAAAGATATTTGTGCAAAATCTGCATACAGCACATCTGATGATTATAGATCATTCAATTAATCTCAAATTTGAGCTTGATACAATTAAAGAAAATTTAGCCATTAATGGAGGCAGACTGGATGAAGTGCTGCTAAAGTTAAATAAAATAATTCCTCAGAAAGGTTCCCCATCCATAGTTATGAATAACCCTGAGTATGATACCGAACAATTGAGGCCTGATTTTCCTTCCATCGTCCCCCCCCCCCCCCGAGTCTCTGTTACAAAAACAGTGTAGGAGAAATGGGAAGAAGAGACAGGGTAAAATTAAAAGAAAGATGGGGAAGAAAATGGACAAAAATCAGATCAGGCATTAATAACTATTGACAGTATCTCTGATAACACTTTGTTACAGGTGGAGACACCCAAAGTCATTGCATCCAAAGAGAACAAAGTATAAAAGGAGCATGAGAATTCACAAACTAAGCAGGTTAGTTTTGGGACCAGTACACAAACTGAGGGTTCCTATTTAGAGAGCCTAATGTCACAAATGAAGGAGTTTGAACTTAATTTTAGCCTATTTAGGGAGGATTGGAATAAGTGTAAAACTGGTTACAAGGAAGATGGTGTTACTGTAACTACAGAGAGAAGTGATAAATTTAGAAGTAATGTGCCACAAATGTTTACAACACATACAGTAAATAATGCAGCCATTTATATTGCTGACTGCACAATCTTAAACTTGTATGGTTTCAAAACTGATCCAAAGTGGACATATGTGATGTTAAAAGAAAATAATGTGAACCTGCTTAGGGCAGCCACAGGGACAGATATTGTTAATTCAGACATTGTACAAGTATGGAAGAATAGGGATTTTGAGGGAGTGGAGTGCTTACTTATTTTTTGCACAGTTCCCAGGATATCAGATCAAATTTGGATTAATAGGGAATCCCTAGGAAAATCTGGCCACACTTTAGTTTATATCAGTAGGGACAAGTTAAATAAAAGGAGTCTAACCACTAGGACACAATCAGCTCAAATGTGTATTTATGGATTAAAAACCTCTCCAAATGATTCAGTTTTTAAGCTGAAAAAATTCTTATTAATCTGTTTTCTTATGTGTTAAGGATCCTGGACAGAGAAATAAGAATTGTAAAAATGATAAAATGGCAAAATTATTTTAGAATTGGTTGAGTAGATGTATTATTACAATCACAAGAAATGGCAGATTTGATCCTGGGTAAGGCTTCACTATTAGATGAAGCAGGAGTACATATAGTAAATAGGGAGATCGTGAATGAACCTAAGACCACTGCTATTCGAAATAAAAAAGAGAATCAGATAGAAAAGACTACTAACTTACTACATTTATACAGTTTAAGTAGAACCAAAGATGAGAATAATGCTAAATTGAAAAACACAGTGTTAGACTTGTTGGAGCAACTATTAAATGTCTCAATAGAGAATCCTGAGGCATTGGTGGTAGAGAGACAGAAAGGTGATCCAGATTGTGACACAGCTTTTATAACAGTCAAATACTTGATTTTATATAATAAGATAGTTGGAAATTTTGCATTATTGGATGCTTTAGGCTTGTTTATAGTTCCTGTCAAAGCCGAAAATCCTTTAACAGTAGTAAGGTCAGAATCACAGGACATTTTTAAGACAATGGAAAAAGTTTTAAGCATAGAAAAAAAAGCATTCAATTTTAACATATAATATAGTGACATCAAATAAATTTCAAGAACTAGCTACATGTGAAAATTGACTGAGTGATTCTGACCACATTTTTGGAATGGAAGTTAATAAAAGGTTATTGTTGGTCTCCTGGAACATCTCAGGTTTAGCAAATAAATTGGTAGATAAAGAATGGAAAGATTTCATAACTAAGTTTGGCATAATATGCCTACAGGAAACTTGGCACTGTAAAGAATTGGATCTTTCCCTAAATGGTTATAGTATGTTTCTGTCATATGGGGTAAAAGAAGCTAGAAAAGGTAGATTGGCTGGAGGCTTAATTACTTGTATTAAAATAGAGGAAGAAGCTCAAGTAGATCATTTATGCTCTAATAGTGATATATTAATAGTACAGGTTCAGCAGAGAGGAATGACATTCTGTTTAGCAAATATTTATGTCCCTCTATCAAATTTTATGATCAAACAGTTATGGGATCAATTAGATAATAAGCTTCATAAAAGCTGGATAGTTTCTGCTTGTGATTAAGTTTTACTTTGTGGGAATTTTAATGCAAGAATTGGCAGCTATGATGGTTATGCTGATAGTGAATGACTGGGTGCATAGGGAGGCCGCTAATTACCCAAGGATATCAAAGGATACAAGGACAAGTAGCACGGGACGAAAATTAATTGAGACACTAAATATATTTAATTTAGCAGCATTAAATGGTCGACTCCAGGGTGATAAACTGAGAAATTTCACCTATTTTTCACCCAGAGGTCCATCCTTAATAGATTATCTGTTCTGGAATGGAGATGTTTCAATATGGGAAACTTTAGTATTCCCTGTAAAAGTGGATAGCGATCATTTTCCCTTGATATTAAAAACCAGACAGCTAGACCGCAGTACTGCTGGCATTTTTCTTTTACTCCCTGTTATTGAGATTCATTATAATAAAATTAAATGGAACAACGCAGCTGCTGGCCAGATCAAAAATTTATTAATAGATATTATCGAAGATGGACTGAATAATATACATGATAGTGTAGTTTTAAAACAGGATGTGACCTTATGTTTGGAAAAAATTGAATCTTTGTTAATCAAGCCATGTGTAAAAAGACAAAGGTTAGATACTTTGGTAATATCATGGTTTGATGTAGAGTGTCGGAGAGAAAAAAATAAACTTAATAGGAATTTAAGACTGGTGAAGGCCCAAAGAGATGATTTTACTTACAAAGATTTAAATAAACACAGAGAACAATACAATGCCTTTTTAATGAAGAAAAAGAGTGACTTTCAACAGAAACAATGGCAGGATATGTTGAGAGTCATAAACAAAAAAAGAGTATAGCACATATTGGCATTTAGTGACAAAAGGCACGAATAAGAACAGGTTTGAAATTGACACATATATTACACTTGATACCTGGATATCATATTATGCAAATAGGTTTTATAGTAAAGAAACTGAGGATACACAGGTGTATTTGAATTTTGATATGAACCAGTTTGTTCCATTTTTGCATGCAGAAGTTTATCAGGCAATTGCCTCGTTAAAGTTGCAAAAAGCCCCAGGACCAGATCAGATACCCTCAGAAGTCTATTTAAACTCCCCTGCAGTCTGGACTAAGCTTCTTACTATATTATTTAATGTTTGCTGTAAGGATCTGG
This sequence comes from Neoceratodus forsteri, assembly GCA_016271365.2. NCBI lineage: Eukaryota > Metazoa > Chordata > Ceratodontiformes > Ceratodontidae > Neoceratodus > Neoceratodus forsteri. The sequence continues at coordinate 1,500,868,163 of CM057450.1, read as the reverse complement.
ATTTGCCACTATCATAGAAAGGTGCTGTAATTATTTCATTATATTAAAAAGGAAATAGGTCTGACCCAGCCATGTATAGATCGATATCTCTTTTAGACCACATGGGGAAAGCTTTTGCCAGACTAATTTTAAATTGACTTAGAGAGCAAATGGTCAGTTTAGGGGACTTATCAGAATCCCAAGCAGGATTTCGTCCAGGTTATTCTACCACAGATAATTGTTTTGTGATTTGTCATTTGTTTAAAAAATATGTAACTGTACGAAAGCAAAAACCTTTTGCTGCTTTTATAGATTTCAGCACTGCGTTCGATACTATATCTCATAGTAAATTATGGGAGATAATGAAGAACACGGGGTTTCCACGTGGGTTAATAACAATCATTAGAGAGCTTTATTGCTACACTTGGGCTCAAGTAAAGCTAAGCATTACAGGCCAGTTGTCACTACTCTTTCCAACAAACAGGGGCGTTAAACAAGGTTGCATCCTTGCACTTACCTTGTTTTGTATTTACATTGATGAACTTTTGAGAGAGCTGGAAAAGGCAGAAACTGACTCTCAGAAGATTTTAGGGAAGGAGTGTGCAACTCTTGCCAATGCAGATGACTTGGTTCTATTTTCTCTCACAAGTTCTGGTTTACAAGCCAAATTAAATATACTGGACACATTCACAAGGGAATATGAGTTAAAAGTTAATGAACAAAAAAGTAAAATTCTAATCTTTGGAGCTAGAGGTAAATCATCTAGGTGGAAGATCAGTAATAAAAAATTGGATATAGTTAAAGAATATACATAGCTAGGTCTCCAGCTTACAAGTGAGGGGAAATGGTTTAAACATACACAAAATTGAATCCCTAACTTGAAAAAACAGCCAATTCATTATACAGGTTCAACAGAAAATATGGAGGAAACTCAATTAAATCTCTTATATTAGCCATCAAGACTAATGCACAAGCACTATATAATGGGGAAGTTTGGCAACCAAGAGAGGTAAATAAAATAGAAATACCAATAAATAAAGTCTTACGATCAAGTTTAGGGCTAGGAAAATCTGTTCCCTCTTCTATTTTGAGAGCAGAATTAGGATTAGCTTCTTTGGGAGCACATTTTGTAGTAAGAAAAGTTAACTACTGGATTAAAATACAGCATCATAAAGTTCACAGATTAATTTACTGTTGTATTAAGGAAAAATACAAATGGCTAAATCTGGGGCACCTAAAATCCAGTTGGTTGGCCTCAGTACACCAAGTTTTACAGGAAACTGGACTTGGATATCTAAGGAAATTTATAGAAAAGGGTATTATGATAAGTCTCAGGTGTCAATCCTATATTGCATCCAAGATTCTGGAATTTTATAAAGCTGAAGATTTGGAGTACATCTCCCAGTTGAAAATTTCTCCATGGTATAAAGTAAATGATAAAGAGCATTTTTATAGACATCACTATGATATTCTTACTGAACCAAAACAAAGGGCCTTATATACCAAATATAAGCTAGAATTATTTCCCAGTAATGTTCTGGATGCTATTTATAGGAAGGAGTACCTTAGAGATACCAAATTCTGCTCATACACTAGAAGCCATGAAGAGGATCTCAAACATGTTATATTTGAATGCCAATGGCATAATAAGCCCAGAGCCAAATGGATTCTACCAATTTGTAATACAATATCATCTGTCGATACAGATCTTTTATTGAAACATAGAAACATAGACTTTGACAGCAGATAAGGACCGCTTGGCCCACCTAGTCTGCCTATTTCCCTACCTACAGGATAAGCTGCAGATCCTAGTTAACCAACAGCCTATTTCTTCCTACCCCCCACAAAAATTGCCTTATGTCTGTCCCATGCATTCTTGAAATTGTTATTCGCTACAAGCGATGAATTGATTATTAAGGCAACTGCCAGGTATTTAGTAAGCATAACAAAAATATGTTTAAGATTTAAACACAAAGAGGCAGTAACAAGTACTGTATAAAAAAAAACCTCTTGTAGTTGCTAAATGTTAAATAGCATGTAATTCAGCTATTAAATAGAAATTGATGGTCTTTGGCCTTTTTTGCTTGAAATAAGAATTAGTCTGGCACTTTATGTATTTAAAATGAGTTTTTAAATATTTATGCATGTATTTTAATGGAATTCTTTGCTATTTTGTAATAGTCTATGACTAAACAATAAAAGAAATTACTGCAAGGCCAGGCACTACAAATAACTGCATGGGATAAATGGAGTAGATACCAAGGAACTATTTTCCTTGAGTTCAAACACAGGGACTAGAGGGAATTCACTAGAGTTGATGGGGGGAGGGGCATTCAAAAGGGACATCTTGAAGCACTTCTTCATAGAAAGGGTAGTGGATAAGTGGAATAAGGTACCAGAAGAAGTGGTGCAGGCCAAATCAATCAGCAGCTTCAAGCAGGGATGTGATAGGCTGATGGGTTTAGTTAGAAAAGGGGAGAGAACAATAAAAATGGGAGGACTGCCACTAGAGCAAGGCAGAAGAGTTAGGTAGGGGTAGACAGACTGAATGGGTCAAGAGCCTTTTTCTACTAACAGTGTCTACATATCTTTTTTAAACTCATCTTTATTAAGAGAAGGTTTGGCATTACAAGTTAGATAAAGGACACCAAGTAAGCATTCTCAGACATATGCTTTATGCAATATAGATCCAGGATGCTTGACATTTACTAGTTCTTAAAGTGCCTGTATCAAGAAAGTCCTTTAATTTGCACATCCACTTTGGCATCTTCTTTGGTAGACAGTGAATACTTGTCTTGGAACTTTGTAACATTAGGTTGTTCACAGTGGGAAATCAAAACAAGAAGAGACGAGAGAGAGAGAGGGAGAGGGAGAGGGAAAGGGAAAGGGAAAGAACACTATCTACTTGCCAGCTCCAGCTGGCCATGTTTGACACTGCAGCTTTTTTTATGCCAAAATCATCCTTCACTGTGGGGCAGTCACCAATGTCATCCAGACCCAAGGAGACTTTCAGCTGGGGATCAAGGTGGGTTAGTTATTCTACTGTCCCTCCTCTCATGCTACAGCCCCTCCTATCTGCTGGATGCTCCTGCCTAACTTCAAGCGCCACCTTGCTCACAGTTCAGTGTGCGTCTCTAGTGTCAGTCTCAGTTTTGCTGTTATTTTCTCCGTCCACCTACTGCCTTCCACTCTCTGCACCCAAGAGCCAAAAGAGTGCACTGTTTCTTTGAGCCAGTTCCCTGTAATCTCTTTTTGGGCTTCTGTACAGAGAATCCATAAGAGCCCCGGTTGCCTGTGGTCACCAGTCTCCTTAACTTGCATCCTGAGAACTAAGTTCTCAAATATCATATGGATCGGGGTGTCCCAGATCCTAGTCTGCTCTGAGTGAATTTTAGACCAGAACAGGGCAATTTTTGAGCACGTACAAAAGATGTGGTAGTGCGATTCCACCTGGTTGCAGCATCTCCAGCATTTGCTGGGGTTTCCTGCTTGAAAATGTTGGGTGACAGAGGGGGGTGTGGAAGTATCTGGTCATACTCTTCCATTTATGTTGCCTCCATCCCAGGGAGGCTGTCACCTTCCATCCCCACTCCCATGTCCTCTCCCACACTTCCTCTTGTATAGTAATGCCCACCTTCTGCCACTGCTCCTTCAGGTATAGAAATTCAGTATAGTCTTCTACCCTTAACATTTTGTATGATCCGGACACTGTCCCTCCTCTGCCCTGTAGCATGGCTGCCCAGTATAGGAAGTTTTCCAGGGTTGTGAAATCCTTGTCTATTTTTGGCATTAGGGTGTGCGATTGGAGGTAGCTTCTTATTTGCAGATATCGAAAGATGTCCTTTTGCAGGAGGTCAAATCTTTTCTGGAATTTGCCAAAAAGTAGGATGGTTCCACTGCTAATCATCTGCTGGTATTTAATCAGTTGGAGTCTATTCCATCTAAAAAGGCCTGAATCTGTCTGAGTTGGTGGGAAATCAGGGTCACTGATAATAATCATCATGAGATCTATCTCGTTTTGGGTTTTTGTTATACATCTGGCTTTTTCCACTATTCTTAGAGAAGGTTTGTCACCTCCCTCCATACTGTAAGAGAGAACTGCATGTGGCAGAGCAAATAGGGGGATCCTATAGAGATGTTGAGCTTCCATTTCTCACCAGCCTATATTGGTACTTTGTTTAATCCATGTGATGATCGGGGCCAGTTGCGCTGCCAGATAGTAGGATTTTAAGTCCAGCATAGCTAAGCTGCCTCTGTCCCAGGGGAAAGTTAGTAGCTTCTTACTTACCGTGTGCCTACCTGATGCCCACACAAAAGATATCAGGAACTTTTGGACCTGCTTCCAGAAGGAGTCAGGGACTTCTACTAGCAAGGCCTGGAAAAAAGAACAGGAACCAGAGCAGAAGATTAATTTTGATTGTTGCAGCTCCACCCCCCAGACACAGAGGAAAGACCACCACTCTTATAATGTCAACTCTAACCTCCTTCAGTAGCTTCCATAACTGAGCCTGAATAGAGCAGTTAGATTGGTTGACACCCTCACCCCAAGGTGTGTTGCCAGAGGGGGGCCCACTGAAAGAGGAAGTTGGTCAGGTGGTTTTGCAAGCATGTGTCCCCCAGTTTAATAGCCTCAGACTTCTCTATGTTTATTTTGTACTCCAATATCGACCTGTACTTCTGCAGTTCCTTGATGAAAACAAGCGTATAATGATATTTTGTGGCTTCTACCTCCTGCCGTAACCCCTTTATACATGCATTCCTTCAAATTGCAATGGCCAGTGGCTTGATACACAAGGCAAAGAGGAGTGGGGAGAGGGGGCACCCCTGTCTCGTGCCTCTGGCCAGGTGGAATCAAGCTATGGTAATTCTGTTGACTCTTACAGTTCTCTGGGGGGATGCATACAGGGTCTTTATTGTCTCACGGAATCTGTGCCCCATGCCCATCTCTGCCAGAGTAGTGTGCAGGAATCTCCAGTCCACCCGGTCGAATGTTTTTCTGTATCCATAAAGATAGCTAAAGGCAGGTCAGGGAAATGCCCCTGCTATTATATGTTTAGTAAGTATCTGATGTTATCAATGTCTACATATCTATGTTGTCCTTTATACAGAACTGTACTGTGATCCTGCTTTACACACTTTTACTATACATTTACATGGGATAAACCAGATACGGTACAGTACCTCATTTTCAATGGGGTTCTGCTTTGGCATATTTTTACACTGTATTTACCCAGGAAAGCACAGCTCAGATGTGCCATCTCATTTTTATTGGGGTCCTGTTTTTTTACCTATTTTTTTTATTTATGTTTACACATTATGTACCTAGGATAGCACAGTGAAGATGCAAGATCTCATTTTCAAAGGTGCCCTTCTTTTGCCCATTTTTATAATGCACCTAGTAGGGTTCAGTATTTTTCCCAGGATGAGCATCATAGATGCACATTTCAGTTTTACTACATAATTTACCAAGGATGGACCAGACAAGATGCAATATCTCATTTTCAATGGTGCCCTGCTTTTTCACATTTTTAGACTGTATGTACCCAGGATAGGCCAATGAGAAGCAATATCCAATTTTTGGTAGGCTTCAACATTTTGATCCTCAAATTCCCACATACTCTTTTTAAGACCTTACATTATGATCAAGATAGGTGGGATTTTGCAAATCTCATCTGAAAGGTGATTTTGCAGTGCGATTTCAAAAATATATTTCAGAAGAGATTTAAAAAAATGACACTTGTAATGTTCATGAGATAGGGTAACAAAATAGCTATACTGAAAATTTGGGGCCAAAATCTGCAAAACAACAAAAGTATGCATAAACACTGGAAAAACTAAGTGTGTGTTCAAATTTTTTTTGTTTTGTTTTTTCCATTTTGACCCCAAATTCTCAGCATAGCCTTTTTATGATTCCCATCTTTTGATCAAGGCAGGTGAAATTTTTTAAATCCCATCTAAAACGTGATTTGCAGAGTGACTGCAAAAAAAACCAAAAATGTTTCTGGTGGATTTGAAAAATGTCACCTACCTGATTCATGAGGTGGGGTAAAAAAAAAAGACATGTTGATAAGTTGGGTTAAAATAGTAAAAAAATGACACGGGTATGAGTAGAAGTTGAAAATGCATTGAAAAGTCATTAACTTAACTTACTTTGCTTTTAGTCAGTTTAAAGTGTGCATTGAAAATAGAAGGAAATTTGAGAGGCAGCACTGGACCCACCAGATAGGTAAGTGAGGGTGGGGGTATGTGATGTGGGGGGCTCCAAGAGGGTGATTAGGGTGGGGGCACAGAAGTCAGAGGGACCTTTTTTCCTTCACAGTTTTAAAAAAAAATTGAAAGACTACGATGGATGGTTTCCTTTATTTCAGGTACTGACACTGGGGACTGGGCACCCTAAAGTCAGTTTCTTGTTTGGTGGCACAGGGTAGTGGGCGAGCACCCCAGTATCGTATACTGTTTGGAGGGCAGCACAATGTAGATGAGGCAGGAGGGAAGATGGGAGGGGGAAATCTGTTGCTCTGTGGCACCATGGGTGGGCACCATGGTGTTGCATCCTAAGATGGGAGAGGATGCTGTTTGTTGGCACCAGGGGTGGGCACCCCAGTGTTGTGTCCTATTTGGGGGGCAATGCAATATACAGTAGATTGAGTGGATACACCAAGTGGGTCCTCAGTTATCTGACACTGCTAAGCTGTGCACTCCCGAGACAGATGATGTTTACTTTTGCAGCTGTCATACACTATCCTCCAGCTCTCATGCACTGTCCTTGTAACCAATAGAAAGTTAGCAATGGTTACAGACAGCTGCAAAAAGCACTAGCAAGGCACACACTCACTCAGTGATAGACATGAAAAGGCGAATCCCCTTCCCCAGTGCCTTTCAGTGGGACAGCTGCAAAATATTTCCTGACTTTAATTGTAGTAGGAACTGGTCTGCTTTTCAGACCAGCCCTAACAGAAATCCACATCTCACCAGGTGAATACTATGCAGACCAGCACTAACAACAGAAATCCACATCTCACCAGGTGAATACTATGCAGACCAGCCCTAACAATAGAAATCCACATCTCACCAGGTGAATACTATGCAGACCAGCCCTTAAAAACATAAACCTACCTCTCACCCCAGGTGGGTTTTCAGCAACTAGGTATGGATGATTTTATGCTTATTGTCTGTTTTTATGATTTTTTGAAAAGACAGCAAGTAGCATTACTTAATGGTTTGCTTCAATCCATATACAGTACAGTCAGTATTACATTTCAACTTAAATGAGTTGTTAGCTAGTTTGAGTACAAGTTGATTTTCAGTTGTTTGGTGGTTTTTAATACAGGTTGTCTGATAATTGTCTGACAAAGAAGTTTAATCAGTTAACTCATTTTCTCTGTTTCTAATATTAATAATTACATCACAGAGTTGACAACTAGTCTGAACTTCATTGCATACTGGATATGAAGTTTAAAAAGTTAGAGTTAACAGCTCATTGAAAATGGGTTTATTAAACTAAATAAAAACAGTATCACTAAGCTCATTTTAAAGTCTAATGTTGATTGGTACTGTACTATACAAAATAACATATGGGCAACCATGCACAGCTTGGCTCTGTTTCTATCGCAGGGTTGTGATGACATCAGGGACGTTTCAAGCATCACTCTCGTGGTCCCTATGATGTCATCATAACCCCTCATGTTGTGCATGCATTGTTCTCTATGTTGTTTACCCTGGAGCCACACTAATGCACTGCAGATTTGTGTTTGAAGATCATAATAAATATGATAGCAAATGAGGAAGCTCACACTGCAACTTCAACTTAGTGATTTCCCAGTTTTCTGCAAAATATGGCAGCTGGGATAAGCAGGACTTAAACTCATATAATTCCAGACATGTTTAATTTCAGGACATTCCATTCCTTATTTCTAAAGACAGTTCCAGGAAATCATATGCATTGCTCCTTGGACTTCCATCTGTTCATGCTGCTTTTCCTGTCTTGAATTCATAATCTTCTGCTGTGACAACACAACCTGTTGCCACTGTGGCTGAATTAACAAGTAGAGATGTGTGACTTAAAGGCAGAAACACAGGAGGGACAGAGAACAGCCTAAAGAGATAAAAGTCCATTTTCAAGCAAAATGTCTTCAATACAAAATACAAATATATATTACAAATGTACATACATATATCTCCAAGATCTGGAAATTATAATTTTTGGGAGAAGTTTGTGTAACTGAGTTACAATTACTTAGGTTGCCTGTATGTATGAAGGAGGCAATACATGTATTATTAATTGCATTTGTCTATATGTTAAATTGATATGCATTTTATCCTTCTATATGTGAAATTTACATTGAACAGAACGCCACTGTAAATCAGCATTTTTTGCTCAATGATGATTTTCTTGAATAAAAGTAAAGTAAATGAAATGTGTTCTGCTGATGCCTACTGTGATTTTTTTTTTTTTTGTAAGTAAAAAAAAATCACTTTAAACAGAAAGGATCTCAGAGTCAGCCAAGTAATGTAAAACAGCACACACACACACACACACACACACACACACACACACACACACACACACACACACACACACACACACGTGTATCCAGCTCAAAATGCTTCTGCATGTGAAATAAAATCTCACATAAATGCACTCGTAAGTGGATAATAACTACTTACTGTTGATCTGTGGTGGCATTACAGATGTTCACTTAGATCTGATTTTATTAAGACTGTATAGTAACTGGTAGCACTGTATATCAACCAGAGTTCAGACCCTGTATTCTCTGTGTCAACCTGGTATGACGTCACACCAGGTTGATACAGAGAAAGTCACAGCTGATCACTTGCCAACGAAGAAAGCCCTTACACTGTCACTAACTAAAAACAGCTGTGATAGCTATATGTGTATGAGAGAGAGAGAATTAGAAACATAGAAATCTGATGGCAGAAAAGGACCCCATTGGCCCATCCAATCTAGGCAAGATACATAGACAGTGTTGGCAGATAAGGGCCTATGACTGACCCAGTCTGCCCATTTGAGCTTGTTAAGTTCACTTTGTTTTCCTAGATGTCTGTTGCCCCTTACCCCTGACCTCCAGAATTCCTTTATGTCTATCCCATGCATTCTTAAATCCTGTGATTGTTTCAGCCCCCACCACTTTCTCTGGCAGGGTATTCCACTTGTTCACCACCTGTTCTGTGAAGAAATTCTTCCTCATGTTTCCTCTAAATCGTCCCCCCCTCCAACTTCATCCTATGCCCTCTAGTTCTGGAGCATCTTTTTCACTTACAAATAGTGTATTCCTGCACCCTATTACTCCCTGTACAATACTTGTATGTCTCTATCATATCCCCTCTCTCCCTGCTCTCCTACAGGGAGTACATATTCAAGTCCTTCAATCCGTCCTCATTGGACTTGTGATGCAATCCATGTACCATCTTTGTTGCCCTCCTCTGAACCTTCTCTACCCTGTCTATGTCCTTATGTAGGTAAGATCTCCAGAACTATACACTGTGCTCCAGGTGGGGCCTCACTAGTGTCTTGTATAGTGGAATTATGACCTCTTTTCTTGCTGGTGATGCCCCTGCCTATGCATCCCAGCATCCTATTTGCTTTAGCTGCTGCCTTGTCACACTGTTTCCCTACCTTTGGGTCATCAGAGATGATAACCCCAAGATCCCTTTCCTGCTTGGTGCATGCTATATCCTCACCCCCCAACTGATATATTGTGCCAGGGTTTTTGGGCCCCATATATGCATTATCTTGCATTTCTTTATGTTGAATTTCAGCTGCCAAACCCTGACCATTCTTCAAGTTTCTGTAGGTCCCTTCTCATTCTGTCTACACCCTCTGGTGTGTCTACTCTGTTACAGAGCTTTGTGTCATCAGCAAGAGGAAATTCTGCCTTCTAGGTTCTCACGCAATGTCACTGATGAAGATGTTGAATAGGACCGGTCCAGCACTGATTCCTGTGGTACCCCACTGGTCACTCTTCCCTCTGTTGAGTGACAGCCATTTACCACCACCCTCTGTGTCCTGCCGCCCAGCCAGTTATCTACCCATCACACTACTGTCCTACCCACACCCATATTCCCCAGTTTGTGTAATAGTCTTCTATGTGGCACAGTGTCAAAGGCCTTGCTGAAGTCCAGATAGGCCATGTCCACTGCCCTCCCCTGATCCACCTCCCTAGTCACCCAGTTTAAAAATTCAATGAGGTTGGTCTGACATGACCTCCCCCTGGTGAAACCATGCTGCCTTGGGTCCTGTAATCCATTGACAACCAAATGTTCCACCAATCTCTCCTTCAGTTGTGCTTCCATGATCTTCCCCACTACCAAGGTGAGGCTGACTGGTCTGTAGTTCCCACTTCCTCTTTGTTCCCACTTTTGTATAAGGGGACTACATTTGCTGTCCTCCAGTCTTTGGGTATCTCCCCTGTTTTCAGTGATCAGCTAAACAGGATAGCAAGAGGTTTAGCCACCACCTCTCTTAGTTCTTTAAGGACCCTGGGGTGCACCTCATCTGGCCCCATTGCTTTATCAACTCTTATTACTTCCAGTTCCTTCAGGAATCTTTCTCATGTAAAGGGACTTGTGTCCATTTCTGCATCATTTCCACCCCTTGTACTCCCTTCAGACCCATTACCCTCCTCTTCTTCAGTAAAGACTGAGCAGAAATACCTGTTCAATATGTCAGCTTTACTGTTGTCATCCTCCACGCAGCCCCCATCCTCCCCTTCAGTCTCACTATCCCTCCCTTTGCCTTTCTCTTTTCACTTTGTACCTGTAAAAGGTTTTGTCCCCTCTACCCACTGATTCTGCAATGTGTTCTTCTGTCTGAGCTTTAACTTCCCTTACTGACCTCCCTGCCTCTCTCTGCTTCTCCTGGTACTTCTCCCTATCCCCTTCTGCCTGTGTCTTTTTGTATTGTCTGAATACAGTCTTTTTGGCTTTCACTTTCTCCACTACCTCCTAGGCAAGGCAACTTTTATTTGTTTGGCACCCATTCCCAGAGGCTCTGGGTGCCTAACAATACAAAAAACAACAATAGTAAAAACAGGAAATAAATAGAGAATAAAATTCAAATCACAGTTTTATAAAATATATCTGTAAGCTGCAACTCACATGGTCATGTGGGAGCAGTTAGTCCAGATAGTCAAGGCAGAAGAGGTGGGCCTTGAGCCTCAGTTTGAACACCCCGATCGAAGGGGCCTCCTGGACTGCAGGTGGTAGCGAGTTCCACAAGGTCAGCCAAGTGACCCTAAATGCTCAACCACCCAATGTCTTGAGCTTAACCCTGGGAACATCCAGGAGGGCCTTTGAAGAGGAGCAGAGGGAGCGGACAGAAGTAACAGGTGTCAGGAGCTCCGACAGATAGCCAGGACCCAATCCATATAGGGCCTTAAAAGTGAGTCTACCCTTACCCTGTCTCCATATGTACCCTAGACCCAATTCCTTTTAACCCTCCCCTGAGCCCCCCCTCCTCTGGAGACTCTAGTCCCCTCTTATTTTTCCAATTCCTGTTTGTAAAAACTGAACAGAAGTACCCATTTCAGCAAGTCTGCCTTCTCAGAGTCGACCTCTACCTGAACTCCCCCTCCCCTTTAAGACTCACTATCCCCTGTTTATTATAGGATATGTTTTAATAACCAATGATTATATAGCAATATTAGTGATTATATTGTATTAAGTAAATTTACATATACAAAAGTTAATACATTCAAGTTTAGTGTATCATCTCTTACTGTAACCAGGTACTGCATGTAAATGGTACCCACCGAAAATAAGCTAGTAGCAGTGATTGTATCTGTGTATCTGTCTGAATTGTGATTTTTACTGTTCTTTATTTGAATGTTCAGCACCTTGATATCTGAAAGGCGCTATACAAATAAATATAATAATTATTCAATTGGGAATAATTGTGTTCTTGTACATGTTTTTGTGACAATGAATAAAATTGTACTTACTTACTATAAAGTATATATAATAGACAGAGCTCTAAGATAGACAGACAGAGATCTAGATAAATACATAGATGGAGAACTTTTGCCAAATAAAAGGCCATCATTTACTTCCCTATAATCCTATTGGTAAGTCAACAAGTATATACCTACACTAATTAAAACTATAAACCACTCTAATTAAAACTATATATCAACTACTGCTAATTTACAAATCATTTAACCAATTAACAGTCCACCCATTTCTTACCAGTCATGACTCTTGAAGCTGCAGCTTCCTCTCCTCAGACTATGCCCTCCATACTGCTACCACAGATGCTGAGCTCCTTCAGGTGGTACTCTTACTATATCCTGCTTCTCTTTACTGCAGACAGACGCTGCTCATGCAAACACACAAGCTCCACTCAGGACCACAAATGCATGCCTCTCCCAATCGCATGGCACTCTTGACCACCTCTCTTACCCCACCATACACCATTCAAATCCACAAACACACTAAGGATGGACCAGTTTAGATACATCTCCTTATACAGGAGGAACCTGCACTGTGAAAAACAAACTGGGTCAAAACATAACCAAGGACGAACATACCACTACACTACGGAAAAACATGATGGCCAAAAACAAAGGCAAACCCAGAAATTACCGCAAATGCAATCCAGACTTGCACCTACAAATCACTAACCATCCTAGTGTACTATATAAAATAAAATAATGGGTAATTGTGATGTACAATGAGAAATATAGCCATCTCAAGGACTAATTAGGGCAATATAGTCACTTGCCCTTCTTGGGCTCATGGCCTTATAGCCCTAATTAGCCCCAAATGGGTATACATCCTTATATACCCCACTTACCCATTAATTATTCTATTTTTTTTTTTATTACTAGTTTCAGAATTACACCTTTGAGCATTGCTAGTTTACAAAGTTCCCACGTCAGGGCAGTACAACCGATCAATAATAATACAAAAAAAATAATAAACCAAAAACATTAATCACATCAACAGGGTAGGAAATAACATAGCAGCAGCATAATGGCTTTGTCAGTTCAGTTACAATGGTTTAAAGGAGAGTAGCCAGTGGCATTTCAGAAGAGGGGCATAGTAGGCAAGTGGGAGGGTGGTGGATGTTAATGGGGTGGGGAAGAGGTATGGAGTGTGGAGGTAGGAAGAAGGGGAGAGGTGAGAATGGGAAGGGATATATATATCTATCCAGAGAGCACAGAGAAAGACACAGACAATATACTCACTTTTAGCTCCTAGTTCTGGATGATATCAGACTCTAACAGATATAAAAATAAACCATGGTTGACCATGTAATTTATTAATTTTTTGGGGGGTTGTTACACACCCTTGGTGTGTTTGGCCTTTATAAACCACTCAAGCTTCGCTCCTGGTTTATATAGCAAACACATCTCAAGAATGTGAAAAAAGCTGCATCACACAGAGACTCCTACATTATTATACACATTTCTTTTTAAAGCAGAAATTATTATATATCTTTCATTTTACTTATAAAACTGTGAATATGCAAGTACAACATTATACTGTTTGATTTGTGTTCTGGGTGCACCACTTTAGTCAATCAGTCAATGAAATGTGTACTTTCCAGGCAGAGACTAGATCAGCAGAAGCCCATAGGAACTCCACAGGAACTCAGTTCCACTACTTTTTTAATTTTAAATTGTATCAGAGTTCCTGCACTTCTGTAACCATTCACCATTGAATACTATAGGTTTCACCACCTAAAATTAACATGCGAGAGTTCCATCACATAAACATTTCTGATTTTACTCCAGTTTCCAAGATTTCATCATAAGATGTTAAATCTTGTTTTAATGAGGGGCCGGGGGTGGAACACATTTACTCCTTACATCAAGCATATACACATGATAGCATCAGTAGGAAACAACACACACTGCGGTTGCCATCCCACACCCTGCACCTCTCTATTTTCATGGGATCCATATGAACAGCTGCCAGGGATGATATTTTTTTTATTATTTTTTTTGTTCTCATAGCTTGTGTATTCTTGGGATCTTTGAGTCTGATTGGTCCTGCTAACGAGAATGATCAATCAGAAAATAAATATTTAAAGAGCATGCATTCACTTCTAATAGATAGACAAGTGGCTCTTTTATTTATTGTTTGTGGATCTGCTTGCTATTACTTTCTACTTCTATAAAAACACTTCTCCAGTTACACAACTGTGTTTTCACACTTGCTTTTCACACTGCTACTAAAATTAACTCAGTAGAATTCTGCTATTGTGATGTCAGAAAATATCTACTTAAGAGCAAAATGTATTTCAATGAGAAATTATAGTTCATCTTTTTTGGAAAAAATTTCATTCTTTCAGTGCCAAACATTGCCTTGTATATATGTTTGCAATAGTGTGTTCCATCTGAAAAATCATTTTTAAAACAGGAATTGGCTTCTGTTTTCTCCTTCCAAAATAAAATCTGGTTTAAGAAAAATCTCATCTACAGTACCAGAATAAAGATCACAGGTTATGAAAAAAAAAAATCACATATGTTAAACTATATATTATTTTAGCTGAAGAAAGTTTTATTTCTCTGTAACAATCTGCAAACAGATTTGCAGTTTCCCTTTGAAATACATGTGCCAGTCTTGCCAGTAAAGATTTTCAGACTTCATAATACCCTTCTTCATCAGATTCGTTGTACTCGTAGTTGGCAAAATAACAAGAACAGGGTGAAAAGATAAGTAATGAAACAAATAAAAATAAACCATACGATTAGCAAGGTATTTAAAGTCCCAAAACCTTCATTCTTTCTTTCCATAAAGATCTTTATTGAAACCTTCATTCTTAAAGACATATATCCTCACCAAGCACATGCTCTTTACAATCTAGAGCCAATGGTTTCCATTTTCAAAAATGGTCCATTCAATTTAGCAAACTCTTAAAATCCATTTTACTCCATATTAATGGCAAATTAATATGCTTTGTGCAAATGTTTGGTTCAAAATGAAGGGATTTGCCAAAAAAAAAAAAGGACTCCTAAGTACTGGTTTGAAAATAACAAATTTCTTTCTTTTTTTTTTTTTTTTTTAATGATGAAAGATGTTATTCATTTTTTTTCTTTCGCTTACAAGACCAGTCAAACAAGGAACAGTTACAATACAATTTTTGTCCAAAATGTCATTTTTAACCAGTGTTTTCTGTTGAATGGAAAATTGTTGGCCCTAAAAATCCTACCACTTCAGCTTACTTTCTTTATTTTCTCTTTAAGTGTTTGTATAGGATGCTAGCACTCAATGATTTTGCAGTCACTCCTGCTTCCATTATTTTATTTATTTAATTTGATTTGATTTATTGTATTGCAATTTATTCACTCAAGATAGCCCAACTGAGATGCTACTTCTCATTTTCAGTGGGGTCCTGCTTCTAAGCATTTACACTACTGGGTGGAATGGAGTGCTCAGAGATTAAGAGTTGTGACCAATGCTAAAGGAGCAGTGCCAATCCTTCTTGCATCTTGTTATTTCTATTTCAAACCCCACATTTTATGGATTACTCACCTTCTCTAAAATTCAGTGATGTTGCTAGTTTTATATGCTTCATTTCTTAGTAGAACTGAATGCATGCTAGTGGTGTAATCATTCACAGCCTTGTTTTGTTTCAAATCCTTGATCTGTTTGTATTGCACACTTCCTTGAACATTAGGTGCACCCCAAACTGTGTAGTGACTCATTATGCAAAAGTCTCTTCCCACTGCATCATGAGGGGCTAGACTATGCCAATTGTGTATGCAAGTCCAGGAAAGATGCAATGGGAGTAGATCAAGGACTGTAAACAAACAGGTTTTTGTGTGATGGTATGGCAGTATGATTTTACTTTTAAAAAGACAAAAGGAATCACAATCAAACTACCAGCTACATCAACAATCTCAACAGAATGTGAGGATTCATAACATTTTTTTTAACTAGACATCTTGAGAACTATGGAGGTTTGCAGTGTCTCTTTAATGCTTCTGTTAATGACTGTCTAAGGGCGTCATGAGACCTAAGGGTGCATCTGGAAAGGAGCTGATACCAGCTCAGTATAACTTTCCTGGTAAAACTTTTGAAATAAATATATAAATCAATAAATATATTAACAATCCATAGCCTGCCATTGCCTGGTGATTAACCGACCATTAACATAACTCCTGGGAGTGCCTTGTTACTATTATAGGAGCTGTATCCTGTTTAGAATTTTATTAAACTCTGCATATGTTTACCTAAGATTAATGCAGGCCTAATGGAATGTTTACAGCAAATCTAGTTTCTCATTTCTAGCTCCAGTTCAAGGACTCTTTTATAATTAGCTTTAGCGGGGTCTGTGATATCACAGTTTCCAAGCAAATGCTCTTACCACTAACCCAAGCGGCCAAGCTGCCTTTCAGACCCCGTGAAACCCGAGTCCCCTATTCTTAAGGACCAATCAATGTTCAGTAAACAATAAAAATGTGTTGCCACCTTTTCTGTCATTCAGTCAATAACATACACTTGCACGTTTCGTCAAACTTTGGGGATATTTCATCTGATCACAACAGGCAATCTTCTGCCACAAACGTTTACTAGAACTTAATTTGGAACACTGTATGGGACATGGATGGAAAATGTGGTTTCATCAGCTACCACAGACCGAGACGACTGTATACCTTCAGTCGCTTTATGAGCAGACACACTTGGCTTTGCCACTATACTAACTGTAGCATGTTTGCTTTAGTCACTTTGAGGACATAGTATCCAACTTGAAACAGGTTATTTGCCTCCATCAAACTGTCACTGTATCTGACGTGGAAACACATCTCCTCCAGAAGCAGTAGCATCTTATTAAAATATTTAACCAGGAACTAGTACACTGAGAAATTGAATTCTGGTTCACAGGTACGTCCCGTGGAGCGGAACAAGCTCAGTATTACTTTATGGATTTTGCATGGGACATGCTAACAAGTTAGCTCCTCCACATACCGTTAGCCTTTCAGTCACACTTAGTGGATGTCGGATAGCGAAATATCATGATCAGCTCATTGCCTTTATGTCTTTAAAACGGCATTGGGTTGGATCTGGAAACAAGTCTGGGATCGATGCTCCTTCCCAGTCACCAATTTGTAAACGAAGAAATACAAACTGGTATTAGCTTTAAGTATCAACAGCCAAGAGGGAGTCAGGCAATCCAGTTCTTTTAAACACAACCATTGCTCCATTATTTTCCTCTGTACATAGAGTTTTGTTGCTTTATTTTTTAACTTATCTGTATCAATTACGTGTAAATTCAGGTTGATACAATTACCTAGATTGGCCTAAAGTAAAATAATAGTGCAAAATATCCCAGCAAAATTTTAAATAAAAACTATCTTACTCCTATAAATTAGATGTAGAAAGAGGCAAAGTAGTCTAGTATGGAGGTGAACTGGGCACGGCAGGGGCGCTGGGACGTATCATGGAGATGGGCGGTTCTTCCGACACGGATTGTTGGAACTTACTGAAGCCACACGGGGGTCTGCCCAGCCTTCGATAAAAAGGGGAAATGGTGTTGGATCACATGGAAACACGTTTCGGTTCTTACCCCCATTAAAGTCAGGAAGAGACTGGCATGGCCATAAAGATGTGCCCCAGGCACACACACACGCCCACCCACGCACCTCGGATTCAGTAGATCCAGCCAACTTACCTCTCAACCTTTTGTCACTGAAGTGAGGGACACTGACCCTCATAATGAGGGGCACATCCTCAGACTCGAGATGCAAGTTCCAACCACTGTGTAAACCATGGGATTTACTTATACAATGTTTTTTGTTTTTGATTTAGCATATTAAAATATGGGTTTTGGCTTTAAAGTTGGAATTTACGGGGGGGGGGTGTGTGCGTGTGCGTGTGCGTGTGTATGTGTGTGTCTCACCTTTTCCAACAGGGACAGAGCAATTTTGAGGGGTTAAATGAGGGACGTCCTTCCTAATCGAGGACAGTTGAGAGGTATGCCAGCCAGGTACGGGGTCGCTCCGTGCTGTACCTGCCTCTCCAGTCACTTCAGTTGTACATAAAAATAGGTGAAATCGTCTTTGGAAAGAACTAAGGGGGGTAATTTCTCTAATGCATCACCGTTGAGTTTGTTGTAATGCTTTGTACCTCGGTAGTTTGGCTCACTTAAGTTCTGTGAACGATGACATCTTTAGTCTCTCAAAATAACATGCTCCAACAGTCGATAAAATAAGTTACTTTACCTAACACATCACTTTAAAAATAAAATCTCTCTTTGTTTTGCCTTTAACTGATCTCTGTTATGAAATAAAGGGGTCTGCCCCCTCCCCCCATTATGGTACATACCTATAAACACACCTTAAAATAAGTGGAAAAAGAAGGTCCAACATGTACAATAGTTAAAAAAAAAACGCACAGTCATTATGCATACCATTGATTTATTGCCTGTAGAAGTGCTGCAGCAGTATTTGTTAGTCGGGCAAAAATGAATAAATAATCATATAGTGTTTTTTTAGCACTAATATATATTTCAGCCATATTCATAATTCAGTATATTTTTCTCTCATACGTTTAAAAAAAATGTATTACTAAGTTTATAAATAATCACGCAAGCCACTAAAGATAGCCGCCACTAAAAATATTCTAAAATTTCTTCCCTGGAGGTTACTTTGACTTTACGTACTGGATTCATACTGTGACGGTATTAGGAAAGTGCTTATTTCGTGTGCATATTTCTTGTGGTCAACAGCACAGCACCATACCACAATGTTTAATGTATTCATGTGAGCGTGACCAGAGAACTGGACTTCTGAACACTTTTGAACCCCGAGCTCTCGGTTTAGGAGAGAAATGAGATGAAAAGAAAAATGGATATACTGATGTCACAGAAATATATTACCATTAAAAAAACACTAGGACTTTTCCCTAACAAGTACTGCTGCCTTAAGCTCGGTCTCCCCCCTCCCACACACAGAAGTGTAATGAAGGTAGGTTTTAAAAGAATAAGTCAATGTTGCAATAACCATCACATGGACAACTATCGTATAATAAACCAGATTTTATTATATGGATCTGTAGAAGGGTAGTTACCTTAAATACATTTGAAAATTGACGTGCCTTATCGAGATTGTATATCAGAATTACAGTTTTCATGGGGGTTAGGGACAGATCGGCCAAGCCCAGGGACACGGATAGATAGTATGTGCAAGTGCTGATGCTATATGTGCTCTATATGGCTGGAACATGGAAATGCGCTAAAAATCACTGGACAATACATTTATCGTCTTCTAATGCGGCTTAGAAACTTGGAAAACACCCTTCAACTCGACTGAAGCTTGCTCTACAGTTGCAGTGTCCCCTTTCTCAAATGTTTCTCCAAAGCCGTCCCCTACTGCGCTGCAGCCAGCGGGGACTGGAGTTAGATGCTACACGCGCAGCACTATGAAGAAATTACTTCCTGATCCTATATTAGTTGAATCCCAAATATGAAAGGGGATACTGCACACCTCTAGAGCTTAGGGTATACCACACGACATGGGGGCAAAGAATACGTTTATTTGACTGGGTTAAGATTTCAGAAAATTGTAACCCAAGATTATCTGAAAACAGGTCACTGTAACTGACCATATATATATAGATATTTAAAAAAATTCCAGCTGCTTTATGCAGCTTGACGCTAGTCAATACTACACCCATATATTTTAAGGTATCTATACACAGCGTTAGGGGTAGGGGCACCTTTGGTGGAGGCAAATCTCCAAATCCTTTTATTAATTACAGTTTGGTTGCATAACACCAAAGCAGTCTGGCAATTTTAAGTAGATATTGGGTGTGTATATAGTGTGGGGGGGGGGGGGGGGGGGGCATTTTCTCTTTTTTAAGACAAAAATGCTAACATATGTCCTCGCTCAGTCCATGTTAATCCTGCTGTAAAATCTCATCCCTTGCAGCTGCTCCAAACACAATGGTCCATCCTGTGCCAGGAGGGGCGAGTTGGGGTTCAAGATCTCATCCTCAGTCCTCCGAGGCCTGTGTTGGCTACTGACACAATTGTTCACATAAACTGCAACAGGTCCTCACAATACCTGAAACCTCCAAGAAGCCTGATCTTTGTAGTCCAAGCAGTCTGTTGCGTTGAAGTTGAGCTTCCAGGGGGAGGCAGTCTGTTCCTTGTAGTCTAAGCAATCCGAGGAGTTAAAGGGCAGCCCAGCACCGGTGTAAGCCTGGTGGTGGTGGTGGTGATGGTGGTGGGTCGAAGACTGACTCAGGTGGTGGTGATGGTGGCCAGACATGGAGGACGGGGTCATGGGGCTGAGCTGGTGAGGATGAGGATGGTGAGAGTGCATTGGAGCGAGGTATGAGCTGCAGTCCATGCCGCCGAAATAAGAGGAGGAGGGCGGCGCCGGGTAAGGCTGGCTGTAGCCGGGGGCCTGGCTGTAGGACATGGGGTATGAGGCAGATCGCTGCATGCAGGAGGCGCTGCTGGACGGGAGGGGGTCGCCCATGGAAGCCGCAGCTGCAGGTGGGGCAGAGCCCGGTGAGATAGACGCCGGGCTCCAGATGGCCGACGTTGGGGTGCTGATGGCCGTAGAGGCTGCTGCTGACCGCGGGGCCTGAAGATGAAGAAGAGGAAGAAGAGGAGGAGGCCGAACTGGCAACTGCTGGCGGGGTGAACTGGCCGCTGCTCTCCGAACCCGAGCTCTCTCTTGTTGGAGAAGACTTCTTCTTGGCCGGCCGGGCCTTGACGCTGCTGCCGCCACTCTGTTGCTGCTGGCGGCACTTTGCTCTGCGGTTCTTGAACCAAACCTAGAGGGGGACACAAACAAGAACTGAGTCATTCGTAATGGCCGGCTGGCCTGGGCCTCGGTAACAGAACAAACGACTCCGACAATTACACAATTACCCCATCTGCCCTCTAGATGCCCTCCATGCAATCAGTGGGTATTACCGGGAAATAACACCCACAATATACAGAAAATACCAGTAACTAATGGCTGGCTCTGTAATGGGAAGGGGGATTTGCTGCCCGCTAATAAGGCAACCACACTAAGTTCCATTAGGGGGGAAAACATACTCCTGCACTGTTCAGCGACAGGCCTCTCTACCCATATACCTGCTGCTCCTGCTCGCTACATGCATGCCTTTTTCTCCCTGCTTGACCCATGGAGCTAATGCCGTCACGGTGTCACTAAATATCTGTACATCTTTAAAAGGAAACCCACGAAGGAAAACAAAATAACCTTCCAATATATAAACTTACTGAGGCGAAAGGGGTGGATATTTCCAAGAGACATTTTAAGGAGAAAATAATCCAAACACGCCAAGTGTAATGCATTAGAAGTTACGGTCTGCGAATGAATCCTTGTTGAGGATAAAGTTCCAAAGCTCATAAATGGGCTGCCAGACAGAACAAAAATATCCTTGTGCATTTTTAGACTACAATTAATGATAGTAAGTAAAAAAACTGCTGCTGGCTGGATCTTAAAAGCAAAATTATATGTGACTGTCTAGTTGACAAATTTGAATATGTAGGAGTTCACCATTTGATAAATAAATAATATTATCCACTGATCTGGAATGCAATGACGAGTATAATTTCTGATAACATCATTCTAATAACTGAATGCTAGGGCCAGGCTTGAATCTGGAGGAGTCGGGGACTCTGCAGTGCATATAAATTCTGCTCGGGAATTGTTTTGCATACAAACTTTAAGCCAAGGTAGTTTCAGACATTTGTTTTAATTCGCTATCATAAACGTATATAGTATCATTGGTATTTAACACAAGTTTCTAACCTCGCAATCTACATTTCTCTATATTCTAATAATTTTAGCATTATTGATTTCTTACACCAAAGGGAAGGTGCGACCTTATTTTTCATACATGAAAGGCCAGTGTGTAAAGTGTTTAAAACTACTCAACCATCATGTTTTCAAATTACAACACTGTTTATCTTTCAGTTCTAACCGAGATAACTCGTTTGCTGCTGGACAGTTCGAGTGTTTGGTTCATTCTCCAATAATCTATTGACCTGCACGCATGAAAGAAACATCTGATCCAGGGATAGGGCCAGTTCAATCATTTATTAGTGTGCATGTATGAAACTTTAGACCCAAGTCAGAGAGACAGCTCGCTTACAGTTCTGCAAGAAGGGATCCCATGGCTCAGGGCAATAGCTTTGAAAATGCGCGACGCTTTAACTATATATAGCAGGAGCACTCTGTGGTTTCAGGTTTATATAAAGCGAGAGTTCGCCGAATACGTTTCAGTTGGTATTCTTGTACCCAATGGGGTTGGGGGCTCTTAACACTTGAATCACTGCAAATGCTTTCCGCTAGATGGTGCCAGCGGCTCCGATCTCACAGCGCTAGGGTGGAGCCGTAGATGGCTGTTGGCAACTCCTACAATTTAAAAGAAAAGGGGAGGGCACATTTAGTTGTGCCCAACTTTGAGGGAGTCTTTTAGACCCTAGAATATATTCCTACATTCACAAACCGGAGCTATTCATGAAACATAGTATGTTAGCTTTATTTACCCCATTTACTAAACACTTTTATGGCGTGCTGTTTTTTCCTCCTTGTGCTTTACAGTATTCCTTTACTGAAGGGTAGCGGCTAAATCAGAAAATAAAACAGAAATGTGTTTTTGTGTGTGTTGGTTGGGGGGTAGAGTAAAACTCCTCAGGTGTACCCATGGGGGAGTTTACCCACTAGCTGATACTCCTACTGAGCACACCTTACAGTAATAATTTAAAAACGTGTGCTTTATCTCAAAGGGACCGGGAGTACATATTTAAAGGTTTGCCTGCTTAAAGAGCTAGTAACACCAAAAACAGCTGACATCAGATATTAATTTTTTTAAACAGGCAGTCATTAGTTTCTTTTTTAATTCCTGAACTATTGTTCATTTAGTCTTTTGGTGAATGAAAAGCCCTACACTCAAAGAAGAAAAACATGCTGGATTTAAAAAATCATTAGAGAAGAAATTTTGGTTTGTCAGCAAGTTTTAAGTGAACTCAAATGCCAGCTAATAAGTGCCGCAAAATAATCTGGGCAAGCCAACACAATAGACAAGTCACTAGAAAAAAGAAACAGTGTGGAACACACACACACACACACGAGACAAAAAGGCTTTGCAATACAGTCATCCTATATGGGCAGTAGAGAAATGTGGGTGAAGGCTCCACCTTATACACACACCTTGGTACAAATATTTTAAGATGAGGTAACTCGTTTCTTTATTCCAGAAATAATCAGTTTTAGTGGGGTTTAATGGCTGGTAATGTGCTATTTATAACTGTGTTCTGGTTTGTAAAATGTGGGGTGCATGAGGCCCTTTTGGTTTAAAATATGTAAGGGGAGGTAGAAGAGAGCTGTATATCAACTACTGTCTGCGGTAATAATGTAGGGAAAATGGGCAGACCGAGTGGGCCAAGCAGTCCTTATCCGCCATCAAATTCCATGTTGCTATGTTTGGGGAGTTGTGGTTCACTGAATAATAAGTTATGTTGTCGGTTTTCAATGTTTATATTTTTTTTTCCATAACATTTTTTTTTATTGATTGTTTTTCGCATTGGATACACATATGCCCACATCAAAATACAAATATTCTGAGGGAAGGTGCATGCATAATAACCAAAATAATCTAATTAGAGCCTAATGAACAGTTGCAGCAATACTGTAAAACATTTTATCACTAATTTTACCAACCGATCACCAAGGTCTTCATAAGTTTGTATTAATTCAGTTCCTTGAAACTGCAATAAAAACTCCCCACCACTTAATAAATTAGAAGTTTTACTACTGCATAGCATTTTGATAAATCTTCCAGATATGATCTGTTCTGTGTATCTAATGCTATCCCCCTTCATACCTCACCAGTAGTATGATCTCATTCATTGTGACATCACTGGTGACTAATCTGGCAGAATCTTCTTGGCTGGTTGTGATGTTAGGCAGCTGATGAAGTATGTAGGGGGATAGAACTTGATATGCCAACACCCAGGTAGAGTAGGGTTCCATATATCACACCTAATACTGTCTAATGAAAAAATCTTTTGATTAGCAAACTGGAAAAAGAAATACTTCATATGCATATGCAAAATAACATAAGACTACTTTTAAAACCTCTGCCTGGGAAGGAGCAGAGCGCCCAAGCTCCCCTTCAAGTGTGGCTGACAGCACAGGGGGCTTTAATAACTTAGGCTCACACATACAAGAGGCAGTTGTGGGATTCACACCAAAGTCTGCAGGTTCACTGCTCCCCACTATAATCTCTAGGGTACACTGCCTGAGGGCAGTGTAGTAGCTCTTTAAAGCAGGTCATGTAAAATGATATATGTGTGTGTGTGCTATGCCTTTCCACTCTCAGTGATGTTGTCCCCTGTTCATTTTTGTTTCCAAATCAATTAAGATGATCCCCATATAAACTAGCTGCTTATTGCACAATATGTTACCCTAAATAATCTCTGGAACATTCTTATACATGGTTATACCATCATACTCCATTATATTGTTATATGTCTGTACCTATCCTAAAGCTTTATTATTGTGATTCAAAACTGAAAACTTCAACATTTTAACTGCATAATAATAATAATAATAATAATAATAATAAGGACCCACATTAGTGCACTGCCCACCATGTTATAGCTTAACTTTTGTGGACTAAGTTTAGCCCCCATGTCTCTAGTGTCCAATTAGGTCAGGACTGGCTGGGGGGGGGGGCAGGAAATTTGTGCTAATTGGCAGCAGTTGCTAATGTACATAGTAACAGAAATGAAAGAGTTACCACCAATTAAGCCAGATTTAACTTTTTTATTTATTTATTTATTTTATGGGCAACATTCTGCATAGTTCTTTTCATGAAACCAGTAATTTGGAGTTTTTACTACCTCTTGGTTTATGTACAGAATGCTAAGCATGAACTGTTAACCTATCAGAACCACCCTCCGAGTTCTGTAGACAAAGAGTGACAGTTAAAACTCCAGATCACTAGTTCCATGAATAGAACTGTAACAGAATGCTGCCCATAAAAAACAAAGCAATGCAAATATAGTTTTTCACGCCACTTTAATTACATATGGATCATTTTTGGCTTATAGATATCATTTCTGTAAATGGGAACATTATAAACAGCTGCCAGTTGGAAATAATTGTTGGTCCTCTTCAATAGATAGTGTTAGGTGATGCTGGCACTAGTTATTTCAAATCTTAAAAAGTGCTACAGCACACTCAAATGGGTTGACTATGAATCCAAAAATTGGAAATGGGGTATCTAAAATTGAATACAAATGTTTAGCTACAAAATGTTCGCCATAACATGAACTATTGCTTAAATTACTCAAACACATTCTTTTAAAACTAACTCAGTCTGAAAATCAAAAATACAATGCAATAGTAGTATCACTATTTTTTTAACCTAAATACTGCAATCAGGAGATTCAAAATTCAACTCAATAAGACAGTTTTAAACATTTCCAATGATTCTCAGTCTGAAATGGCATGCTGAGCGCACGCACCTGCACGCGGGACTCTGGAAGGTTGATTTTGAGCGCCACCTCCTCCCTCATGAAGATGTCCGGGTAGCGAGTCTTGGCGAAGAGCGCCTCGAGCACATCAAGCTGAGAGCGGGTGAACGTGGTGCGCTCGCGCCGCTGCTTGCGAGGGGTAGCTGCAGTGTAGGCCAGAGAGGGAGAAAGAAGGGAGTTGGGGAAGAGATAGAGAGAGACAGAGAAAGACATACAAAAGGTTACTTAATTGTCCATAAACGTCACCCTCCTTATGCCTTGTAAAATGTACATAGCTGAGGGGGGTCGGAAGACATTTTTAATACAGTTATTTTACATACAAAACTGTCCAGAGGTCCTCTATCCCTTCCTCAGATTAAAGGACACGTCTCGAAATATATGTGTAACTGTTTAATGTATTACTTCAACTAGGCTGCATTTACTAACCGAGAAAAACAATCTGCAGCACATTATTAAATGACTATTGAAAACTGTTGCTACAATATAAAAACAAGGAGACCCTAAATAATCCTGAACGATTGACATTCTTAATACTTGGTATAATTTTGTTGTCCTATAAAACAGGATTTCCTGTGTCCGCAAAAAGTCATCGAAAGTTTTTTCTGTTTTTCATATCAACATTATGGGTATGTAGGCACATGTTTCCTATCTCAAAAAGTAGAAAACTGAAAATTAAAATCCGGTCACAAATTATCAAGAACTCCGCAGACTGTCAGAACTAGATTTGCCATATTTTCGTTTTAGGTTTTGCGATTTCAACGTGTTTTTAAATTTTTGCAGGACCAATCCAAATCATACATCTAAACGGAAATATCCATAGATTTTTATTCCGTTTACTAAACATTTGCAAGTAAATGTTAAGGAAATATTTTTGACGAGAAAAAAATGTCAGTTAACTGCAAGAGTTCATAGGAATGCATCCATAAAAAACACATCCAAAGAGTTCGACTGTGTGTGTATCGGGGAGGGGGAGAATATGGTTATATACTTGGACACTTCCAGCCACAATGGCCCCATTGACCCCTTAGTACAGTAAGTTTGTGCGTTGTATAAATACAGTCAGTACCCAGTGGAAACGATAGTGCAGGCGCCCACCCCACTGCATACTTAAACTTTTGAACAGGTACTGCAGGCCCCATGCACCCCCATACAACATGCGTCTTATTACATAGCCCAATCGAATCGTGCAGGGCCCCTTATATTACTGCATCCTATCTCGATCAAAAGCTTAGTGCAGCCCCTCATCTTGCTGCAAACAGATCTCATATTCATATTAAAAATTCAGTGTCGCGCCCCCCCCCCCCACACACACACACAAACACACACCAGGCAGCACATAATGGTGTTACTGCATATATCTATAGCTCCTACATACTGCAGGCCCCACATGACCCACACAATTTGCGTCTTACTGTATGTGTAACTCCCACATGGAAATGTAAGTGCAGGACCTCAATATTACTGTATTGCATATTTATCTCACACACTGTGATAGCAGTACATACTCCCATCACTACAATTATATATGCGCCATCCACTACCTCTGAATGGCTAGTTTCCCAATCTAGCATATTCAAAAAATATTTGAACAGCAGATTGTACACACATGCCTTCTACACACTCCTCCATATCTTACCTGGATATCCTACAGAGGGGTGCAGGAGATCCATGGCAGGTCCGGTTAGTCCCAAGCCATTCATTCCATAAGGAGGCTGTTTGAGGTATGACATCATGCTAAAAGCCTTTATATTGTCCACCGATTTTATGGTGAGAAATTATTATTTTGTTGCACCCTTCTTCCTTCAGACGGCTTGGAAAGTCCTTGGTAGATGAGCTTCAGGGTGCACTGAAAAATATACACACAGGCATCTCATTTTAGAGAATTTCCAAGGGTAAGACCTACACTGCTGTACATTTCTTTTGGGGTTTGAGGTTTATGAAAAACGAGAATTTGGGCATATTTTAATGGGAAACTAATGAGTCCCCATCCATACGTATATTTACCAGTGCTATTTATTAAATGGATATTTATGTACATCGAATGAAATGCACATTTACATTTATTAACATACATATTTCTGAAGAAAAAAGTTAACTGGACCTTGTAACTTTCTAAAATCATATTACTGCAACCTCTTTTGAGACCACCATTGCATTATTTGTAGGCATCTTAGAAAAATATATTCATTTTTAAATATTCATAAGAAGAACAAACATTTCCGACTCCAACCCCAGCTCGTTGAAATAGGTAGGGATTTAAATATTTAGTGTTACCAGGATAATAGTTACCCTGTAATAAAAACGGCAAAATATCATGCTGGTAAACTACATTAGTCGCCCAGTAATACATGGAAGTGTGCCGATTTGGTGCTCAAAAACTATAGTTTAATGGAAACTACAGTTTCACAAAGGTGATAGTGATCGAAATGGTCGGAGAGATTTATAAATCGCAAATTGGCATCACATATTGAAAATGGCACAAAGCAACCCCATGTATAGTATTTATTATAAATAAACCGACAAGGATTCAATATGCGGTTTTATTTTCTTCTTTGTGTTTTGCACAATAAGGTTACTCAGTATGTTGATTTCCCTGCCTGGTTTTACTAAGGAACTCATTTAAACTGCAGCGCATGTTTTGATTAAAGCTGACATTACGCCATTTTATTCTAGATTGTCCATCTTTTCTTTTCAGATACATTTTCCACGTCTGAGTTTGCGTTGGCATTGTTTAAACATTTCTTATAATAAAAATGAACACTCCTTAGAGGGCTATCATCATATTTTCATCAGCATTTTACTGTTTTGAGCATAGATCAGGGAGACGTGTCCGATCCATTCTAGTTCACCTTAGGCACACGAAAAGTGACATTATGCAATGGGTACTCTAAAAAAGCCGAGATTCATGATGAACACCCCAGAGTAGTCATATTAAAAATATACGCTCCTTTAGTCATTACAAAAAATAACTTTCTAAAGCGCTCAGAAATAGGAGGCAAATGGCATGGTGGCATAACACAAGACCACAGAAGAGGAGCAATCTACAAAAATAAAATATAAAGGTGAAAATGTATGTGTAATAGGCACTGCTACTTTTTCAGCTGATAAAAGATACGTTCTTTTCTAATCCCCCCCCCCCAAATATGTTTATGCTGTCATTAATACCTGTGACAGAACATAACTTAACCTGTTCTCATCACTGATTCGGCACTTCCTCGATCTTATCTGGTTTTTATTATAGAATAATATAGGTAAAATACAGCAGATGGAGAACATGGTCATTCAAACTCCTTTTTTAAACGAATTCA
Organism: Neoceratodus forsteri; assembly: GCA_016271365.2. NCBI lineage: Eukaryota > Metazoa > Chordata > Ceratodontiformes > Ceratodontidae > Neoceratodus > Neoceratodus forsteri. The sequence continues at coordinate 1,500,839,402 of CM057450.1, read as the reverse complement.
GTCAATATGGAAACAAACCTGCTCAGGCTTACTGGGGTTTTAAATCAACAGTTAAATGGCTTCCTAATTAGTTAATATATTAAAATATGACTTTATGTAAACAAACATCCGTTCAGGCTTATTTCGCTGTAGTAAGAAATACGTACCATAATTCCAAGTTACAACCATAAAAAACACAATTTTAAGTTAAATAAAAGTATCACTGTTGTGTGGGACAACATTCAGCTTTGATTATTAGGGACAATTACTTTACAAATATTAACAGGAGCAAAGGGTAACATGAAAACTTACATTTAATCATTTAACAGCCAACTTTCTCAGGTTAGTGTTACCCGATTGCCCGCAGAACCTGTTGCTCTGTACAATCCCCGCATGCCTCTGATTTAATTTCATTTTCTAACATTTTTCTTTTTTCGCCATACCTGCTTTCTTTTTAAAGTCAAGTGAACGCCAACTAAAAAAGGCACCACGGTGCCTACATCCAGTTACAGTTTCATGTCAGTTCCAACCTTACTTCAATACAAGGAAGAAATACCAGCAATAACAGCAACAACAACGATGTACCCCATCTCCCCTAACAGCAGCAAGCCGGGTGCTACAGTTTGCATCCGATTTCTAATTTCCACTCTTTGTAGATGGGATCGATGCCCCGGAGCCCTGACTGACAGTTGCAGTGGGTAATGTGCACACAGGGCCTAAAGCAGCAGGAGCTCACCGGGACACAGAAGTATAAGGCACTCGAATTTATAATAAAGATTCAAACTCAAACGGGGGGCACTTCCAGCAGGAGCCCCCTCCCTTGGGAGAAGAGAAAAGAAAAGGAAAGGAACAAACCCGCCAAAGCCGCCACTCCAATTAGCCACCGAGAACTACAGACACTGGCAGTCCAACACTAGGAATCCAAACGCCCGTCATTATAGTTTCCGAAACAGAAGGGTGAGGGATCACTTGAAAAGAGTTGTTATGCACTGCACATTCAGATTTAAACTAATCAAAACTCTGAACAGTATAAGCACAATACGCATTATTATGCAGCCTGTGGAGTAGTGTGTAAACTTTTAATCTGCAGATTTGCAATAGGAGAACTACCCCCACTTCTTCCGAAGTTGGAGTCGAGAGAGGAACACCCAACATGGACTCTCGCTGACCGTTGCTGCTGGAAAACACCCCCAGGCATTTCGATCACCTTCTAGCCAAACAGGACCAACACAAAACTGGAGGGCTAAATGCAGGCTGAAGAAAACGAACACGACACACACTTCCAGTCCAACAGGTAAAGCCAAAACATCACATGTATCCTAAAGGCACTGTACGGCATGCACAGCAAGAAAACAAATCATGCAGAGACTACCCTTCAAATTCGGGGGTGTAGGTTTGGTTTTCAGTCTTAGCCCCACCTAATGATAGATCTGCTCAATGACAGAGAGTCTCGCCTCCTCTTAACCCTAACTACCTAAGAGAGACTCGCAGGCAGCGTGCGGCTCTGCAGGCACTATCCCTAGAAGTTGCAAGTTTGAGAAAAGTAGTGAGCTCGGGGAGTTACAAAGTGTTTTGCATCGCACATCGTGCATGCTCCCTCCTCCCGCCCCATCCCCATAAATCAAGGGTGAGTGAATGAGCACGTTACCTTCCTGGAGGTGCTTCCTGTCTGTCGCCCTCTTCTTTCGCCGAAAGATGCAGACTGATGAAGATTGATCACCTTCTCAGTGCCCTGCCCTTGTATGTGAAAGCTAGCGGCTAGCGTCAGCATCACCTATCGCCAATCAGCGCGCGATTATCCCCTGACTGACAGCTCGCTACTCAATCGTTCCAGAGAAGGAGGGATAACGGCGGGAGGCGGCGGCACCCACCCTGGTCTGTCCTGCGCACCCTGTTAGTAGTAGCACTAGCGGCCGGCTTCCTCCCGGTCAGCACTGCGGCTAAACAGAATTGCTAAAAACACAGAACTGAAAAACCCTGAAACAAAAAAATGCATTCCACCTTTAATGATATTTTAATTTTACAGCGATGCTTACTAAAACAAATAATGTTTTACAGAATTGTTATTCTTGACATCAGCTAGTTGCTTGCCTACCCCTAAAACTTATTTCTGAGAACCTTTGTTTCTGATTTTTAGATTTAGAGATGATCCATAATATCAGTAACGATTCCTTGATTGTTTGAATTAATTGGGCCTCAGTTTTCTTTGAATTCAAACACCATCGATATAAAATAATATATGCTTTCATACTCAAATTAAAAAAAATAACTAAACTGTTCTCTCCATGACACTGCTACTGTAAAAACACACTATTCTGGTATTTTTTTTCAGCGTGCACCTTCTCATGCATATTGATGATGGGCTAATCCCCACTTAGAATTACATTTCAGAATGGACAGAGTAAATTCTAATAGGAGTCTGTGTTTTAATAGAGGGAAAAACTGAAAAGAATAAAAAAGCCGACGACAAAAAATAAATGGAATCGGACTGGAAGGCCCAGTGCTGGGCATCAAAGAAAGTGCTTTTCAAAATACTTTCCTTTAGAATGGCAAAAATACGGTAACAGAATATCATGGAGGGCACACTGTTTCCTTAACTGGTTTTCAAAGGATCGGGGAGATCTTCTTAGGACCTTAATAAGGCTTTGGGCGCCCCTTTTGTTGAATTCACCAAATCGACTCCTTCTAATTGAAGCTGAAGCTGAAAGCGAGCTAATGTTCAAAGAAAGTGACCGCCAGACGAGCGAAATTACATTTCGGACTGGATAGGACACCTCATCAAAGCGAGGGGCCTCGCCAGTTTCTCTGGGGCCACAAGAAGTCATCTTCGACACGAGTAGTTGAGGAGAACAAAGCAGCCGCGGCCAATTCTGGAAGCAAAGGAAGGACTGTCGGAGAAAATGACCTGCTGGAGTTCTACTTGAAAAACATCATACACATACACCATGTATCTATGTCTATATATCTACACCTACACCTATATGCTTAAAGTATCATGCTAGTAAAGTTTTCAGTTAATTGTTTTTTAGGCCTCATTTGCTATTTCACACCTTAAACAAAACACCAAAACAAAAACTGGAATCTCAGATTTATATCCTGTCAATGAATACAGTATAATAACGCAACTTCCTAAAATGCAGCCAGTTGTTTGTCTTGGTGATCCCTGCTGAAGATGATGTGATCAAGCTTGCAAGTAGCAAGGTATCAAGTAGCACTAACCTTTTGTAATCAGAGCATTTGTCTAATCCCAAATTGCAGGCGAATTTTTCTTAATGCTAAACCTATAAAACCCAGGATTAAGGGAAGGAAGAAAAAAGTTTTGTCCGTCTCAAAGCAATGAGATGGAGCAAGATTGTGGATATCTTGGTGCTTATTAAAAGAGAGAGAGAGAGAGGTGGAGAGCTATAAACCAGAAACAGAGACTACAGCTCCAGGGCTGGCACTACTGGTCCAGCTGATTGCTATGGGTTCTGGGGCTCCACTTAAGTTACTATTTTGTTGCACTCACTATCGTCAATGTTACAGGATTCAAACAGGGGGATCTATGAACCCACCTAAATCTACACCCATAGGTGCTGAAGAGAGATGCCAGAACTATAAAAAAATATGTATACAGCGCAAGGAGGGGCGACATTGAGTTTCAGACTTCTGAATCTCCAGACAAACTAAGGATGGCAGAACCGGGCAAAGCTGCAACGTTTTTGGAGTGTGGATTGGTTGTAGTTGTGTCCCATCTTTTTTTTCCTTTTTCAAGATGCTTAAAATCAGAATGAGGATTACACAGGTAGGAAGAGGCGATCTGAAGAATACTTCTGAATATGCTGCCGGACTTCATGTGTTTGGACTTAATGCTAATGAAACTACCGTAGTTCTAAAAAATCTTGTTTCAATGGTTCAACATTGTTATATTTACACTGTATGATGTCATTTCTAAATTAAATATGGAGTTTTAATATGTCGATGGTATAATGGGCGTCAATATATATATATAACAAATATCCCATCATGTGTTACTGGCACTTGCAGACAGCTTGCTTCTTCATATTTTTGTTAGCAAAACTTCTGCATTACTACAGAATCTTCCCTGATCGGCGAGTCAGGGAGCTGAAATGTTGCCTCACTCCAGTTGAAACAAAAGTCATGCGTCTAGTGAGACATACCATTTACCTGAGACTAAACAGGTGAACTCGTGCGGGTAGGCGGGGGAACTCTCTGCACTCTAGGTTTAGTTCACATTTGCTCATATTCTGGCTCTTTTGGAAGAATGAACGCATGTATGTGTCCCAGTAAAGTCATTTGTCCATGGATCATGGGAACAAAGATGTGATGCATAACATTTTACAGCAATAAGCTTACTTTCATATGAATGCATATTACTATAAAGTAGGACGTTATATATAATCCGTATGAGAAACCGCCTAAATGGAAAAATCAGCCGAAGAAGGTTCACAGGAACAAGCCACTTTATGCTGTTTCAGGGCAAGCTCAGAGGAGACCAGATAATGCATTTAAAGTTATTAGAAGGCGAAGGAGCGTCAAGGACGTCACCTAACTGCTGTCCCAAGTTCTACTTTTCACTGTAGAACTGAAGAGAAGGCTTCAGCAGGGAGGGAGCTGTCCGTAATCGATGTATTACATAGGGAAGGTTCCCAATCCATTCAAAACCATCAAGAGGGGTAAACACAAATTCCCAATATATACAATGCAGTACATTCTGATCGGATGTGAATCAGTAATCTGCACATCTTTGAGAAACAAACAATATAAAAACACACTAGCATCGAGGAGATTGAGGAAAAACATATGTGGCGTTTTTGCAGAATGGGATTGGATTCAAAACAGTAAATTTTGCCCCTATACCCTGACTTGCCTCCTGAATTAAAAAAGAAAAGAATCACGTTTACTTTGGATGTTCATATTTTACGTAAAAAAGGGCAATTAAATTAGTATTTGTCAAAATAGACGTCATGCTAACAGAAATGGATAGTTCAAAAATACATCAGGAACCACTTTGATTACTTTGTTTTGCACGGAGACATGTTACTGTGTTTAAAATATATAATGTGTTTGATGTACTGTACAGTTCTTGTTTGATCTGCTCAGAATATGACTAAAACCAAATCGATATATTTTGTTTTACTTCATTATAATGAATAATTAAATGAAAAAAGTATTTGCAACTTTCAAACCTACAGCGCTGAAAGTAAATTTAGGTTACGTTTCAGGTAACAATAAAAATGGCTTGACGGCACCCTAAACAATAATAAATGTGTGCTTACATATGGGAAACGGGTAATATGAACTTTCCTCTACAGGTGGAGTACATTGTAAGCCATATAAAACAAAAAGATAATTCAGAACGTTCTTGAAAAACGTCTCCCAACTATTATGTGGCTGTTTACAATAACACACAGTGATAGATAAAACGTATTTCATAAGATTTAAAACAGGGCTTGCCTGTTATTTTATTATTTGTTAAAACAGTTTAAAATGAAAGACCCAAGGCCAAAGTTTGTCCTGTGGTTCTCCCATAAACAGTATATATGCAAGCATTTTATATATTCAGTGCATGGAATTCTCCAGTTTTAGGGACTTCTATATAGACTGTTCTGCAAAAACAGATATACCTCCCAATTAAACATACCCATAGCTTTCATGAAGTTAAGAACCCCAAAGTATAAATTCAGAGACCTAACCCAAAATACTTTCTGTACTCAGGGATCTCAATTTAAAGTTCATTTACTGTTACAAACATTGCCAACCTGCCATAATGCATTTGAAAAAGGAATTTTCTTAAACTTTAGAAACTTTTTTTTTCATCAGTTAAAACTATACCCAAGGCACACAGATAGTTTTGAAATTGGAAAATCAAAAGCTAGGATACAATGAAGGCTACTAAAAGAGGTCTCAGTATGAAAGTATTCAGCTTTTATTGAAAATTCATATATGACCTTGGAATAAATAGTTAACCATTTCCACATAATGACAGTTGCACCAGAAATAAAACTTTTAATTGGTATATAGCATCACAAGACAGCAAGTCAGTATTTTTCAGATACAGAAATAAATATTAACAAAGCCCTTGAGAAATGTAAGGATCCTAGATGTTTCAAAACCTAACCTTGTACATGAAGGAGAAACTTGTGGGTGTAATAAATAATTATCCAAGACACAGACTGGCTTTTTTATGTGGACAAGGTCAAGTAAACTGATGCAAGTTGATAAGCCTATAATATATCACAAGATGATCATCATTTACAACATGGCTGTTTTAAGCATTTTTAAATACAATTTTTATAAGCAGACTGTACACCTGCTTAATTTATACCATAATTACATTGATATGAAGTAAAACTGTTAAAATAAAACTCTCCTAAACATACAAGTTTTATTAATGATCCAATTTTAAAAAGATAAAAGCACCTTATTACATATACAGCAGACAGTTTGGTTTGAAGCCATCCACCATGAAACTTTTAACTCACTGGGCATCTGGGACATTAAATATTATTACAATAGGAAGGATGTTTTGCTCTGGGCACTTCTTTCTACATCAATTAATGTTTCTTCCTAAAGTTAAAGACTCAGGCTACAAAGGGTTTAAAATCTCTATAACAGTGATGTCATCATAGCAATGCCTGAGTTTTGTATGAAACTATTTTTTTTTCTGTGCAAATTTTCATCATTCATACATTTTTCCACAAAGGAATAAACAGTGAAGGAAATCACTGTATAAAACATTTTATAAAATGTAACATAACAAAGGTACAAGGTGGGGAAGTATACACTACTATGAACATAAAATATAAACAGTTTAGAACATTTCAACATCAAATTGTGATTTTGAATCCTTAGGTCCACATATGGGATTAAAAAGCCTCAACTAAAAAGTCAATGACAGTAAGCGTATTAACATAATGCAATTAATGTGATATCCATAATTACTGAAGGACACATTTCTCTTCTTTCTTGGCCATTTTGCCTTTATTTTGTTCAAGAGTTCTTTCCAAATGTTCATCTTCCTCTTCAGCCCTAAAGAAAAGATATAAATATATATAACATTTGAAACAAACAATAAATACTCAAGTTCCTCATGGAGAGGTTAAATATGGTTACATGCAGTGATCACGAACAGCAGATTTTCTGCAAAAAATGCTAATGTGTGCATCTGTTTTTGGCATTTAACCAGAAATGCCTGGCACAAGAAACATAAAATATGAGACTGAGGGGGATTTACTACCTATTCCTTTCACATAATAAATGTCTACATCATTTTTAATGTTTCAGCTATGATTACAAATGCTACAAATCTGCATTTAAGTGTTTTGTTTTGTACATAATTCTAAACTTGTTAAAAATGATCTCTAATGGCTACAGAAGGGATTTCCTAAATATGTTGCAGTATTCATTTTAAAACATCTCAGTTAACTATATAAGTAAAACAGATAATGGGAAATGGGTTTATACACAACATACTGTTTTTCTTGGGCATCTAAATCTCTGACAAGTGCATCCCGTTTGTTAACCAGAATAACAAGTTCATCTAGGAGAAGTTGCTCTCGCCTTTTTTGAGCTTCTGTCTTCTGCCAATCTAAGAGAGAAAGAAAAAACTGGATTTAAGGTACAATATCATCCACATTTCATTCCTTAAGTATGATGTTCTATAACTTAACATAGCACATGTTCTTGCTTCTCCCCAAAATCATGGTCTTTGAAAAGACACAATCATTTCTTTTGAGGCCTACTAAATGTTTTGCAAGAAATAACTTTATGACCTCTGATGATAAAACCACTATATTTCATGTTTAAGTATTTGTACATAAACGCTCATTTTTCTCATTGGGAATGGCTGGCATACATTTTCTATATGTAGTTTAGCCTAAGATTAAATACACACACAACATACTGTACTTCAATGGCTCTACTAACAATGTTTTTGTTTCTCTTGTCTGCATTTCTGAACTTTATGTGAGCAGTGGAAAATGCAAAGCTATCCAGAAACAAATTTGTGGACAGTGAAAGTAGATCACAGCCACATTTGAGCAGTTTTGGCAATTCAAAATGTAAATGTAACATTGATGATATGAACACGCATATTTTATTGAACACATTTTAACAAACTTTGTATTGTTCCTGAACTGCTGTGCAAACTGATAACTGCATAAAATACATAGCATTAATACTTCTAAACAATTTACATATTACAGTTGTATTCACTTTGACAGTAATTGCATTTTTGTTGAACTTCAAAGTTTCTTATTTTCATATAATCTCCATTTTGCTGACCCCATGGTGCCTTCAAGAATAGCACCTTTGCCAACAGATGAATGACAACAGGAAGCTGCATGTCCACGTCAGCAAAATGTTTTATGAAAAAAACTACCTCAGCTGGTAACTTTTATTTGTGAATGATGCTTTTAAAAACTAAAATATTAAATAGGAAAAATCTCAGTGTTGCTTCTCCCAAACATTTCAGTGCTAAGAATAAAAAATAGGCATCATTCACTGTATTAATGCACAGCACTGTTTTTAAAGTTATGCTCTAAAAATATACCATTAAAAGTGATATGTCATGATTTGTCATAATACTAAAATAACAGGATACTTCCTATATTCAGTACTGCAGCCCTAAGTGGAAAAGCACATTAGAACTGAGTATGACTTCTGTCCTACTTGGTAGAAATTAACAGTTGGGTGTATTTCATGCTGAGCACCATATGCCTCATGATGAGTTTAAAAATAAGTCTAACAGTCAATTAGCTTTTGTTTTTCTTTGGAGCCATCTTATCAATACATTTGAAAAAAAAAATGTGTCCAAAAAAGTTTGTTTTTCAATTTATGTTATTTGAAAAAACATAGTTTTTAATGAAATGACTAGTGCCTTAGTCTGTCATAAATTGACAACTGTTCCCTTTGTAAAATCTACAATATAGGTTGTGTAGACATGCCGCACAGAATAAGTTTAGACCATCCCAAAAAATCTGACACATGAACCACAATGTGTAGCACTGTCTGATGGCACATAATTTTGACTTTTTGACAAAACTCCTAAGAAGGAATCCTTGTAATTGTATTGGCCCTCGGAAATCTAGACTTAAGACAGTGTGATCCTTACCTTTTAGTAAGGCCCCTGATAAATGGACATGAGTACCCAGAAAATTTGTGTACATCATCTTTGCTCTAAATCTATGTCTGTCCACTAGAAAGTACCATACTATCCAACACTTCTTATTAAACTGGCGGAATTATTTTTAATACAATTGCAACAGAAAGGTCAACTTTATTCATGTCTTCTGCTAAATTCAGTACAATTAGCCCTTCCTTAAAATAGTATAAAAGTTTATTTATAATGTTCCCAGGATTATAACGCATTACATGAAAAACAATTAGCATGCTTGCTTATAGAATTATTTACCCCCAAGAGAGTAGTAGTCCTTAATTATAAATATGCAATTAGTCTTTATTCAAAAAGGCAATAACTAAACAAAGATGTTGATTTTCTTCACAAATTGACAATGCATGCATTTAAAAAAAATCATTTTTTTCCCATGCAGTTCAACATAACTCTTCACAGATCAGGCAATAGCAGTCTTTTAAAGTGTATTACGGAAATCACATTTTAAATAATTCAGGCCATTATCCAACTGCTCTCCTTCCTACTTAGACTGCAAAAGCTTGTTGCTGTCAGTCAGAAGCTGGTCTGTCCCGCCCACCTCATTAGGAAGGTAAACAATGAGAAGAAGGAGAGGTAGATGATGAGAGATAAAAAAAAGAGGGCCAGAAGGGAAATGGGACAGCAGTTTAAAAAATCAACAGCTACTGACTCACACAGCACCCCCTCCCAACCAAACATTTTTTTTTAAAAACAGAACCAACGAAAGAGGATACAATCCTTTTGGATTTCTCTCTTCCCTCCATTGCCCTAGGCAATCACGTTAAAACTCACATGGCTGGTGCTTATTCAGATAAACCTAACAATGCACCCCAATGGTTACCATGTGAATCTTCACAAGCCACACAAGAATGCATTGGTTCAAATCCCCCTGACCCCCCTTCAATGTAAAATTTATTCAACAGAGCAAACTGCTCTGCAGCTTTATGAAAGCAAGTGGTGCCAAAGGGAACTCTGGCTTATATTTACAAATTCAGAATGAGCTGCATCTTTGTATAATAAAAATACGGTAGAAACAAAAGGACGTTTAAAATTGCTTGAGTCCTGTTTTAAGTGAAACAATTAGTAGTCTTAGCTTTGTATAAATGCATCTAAAACACTTTTATATTTTTAAGCTTACAAGTTACAGAGGTAAGGTGACATCCAAGGTGCATTGTAAAAACACAGGCCAAGATGATTATTATACATAATAAGTTGGTAGTGTAAAAACTTTGTCGATTTGCTACATACAACATAGTTTGGCTTACAATACTTCAGATATATTTACAGATTTGGCAGTACATTCAAGTAGTTTCTTAACAGCATTTTAAACAGAATGTCCACATACATGAAAATCTGACAGGAAGCATCCACTTCTGGTCAATGAAGCAAGCATTTAAGATACTGTATTACAAAAGACAGGTTTACTTTTAAAGCTGTCTTCATGACAAAGGAGGTCAATATAACAAATTGTTAACTGTGCAGTATTCCTTTATTCACCAGCCAAGAATGCTACCTGAACCATTTTTATGTAGTACTGTATCATAATTCACAATTTATAATGGAACAGAGTATAGAAGAGGGGGCTTTATATAAAAGGCTAAAATGCACAAAAAGTGCATCTGTGCATTATAAACAACTTACTGCTAAAGAGGCTTAAAGCCATTATGTACAACAATAATATTTAATTTTTTGTTTTTGGCTTTGTCGCATCATTGGTCTTTTTAATATACATTTTCACATCATCTAGGATATATTCATTTGGGTATTTCTAAAACATCTGATTGCCAAGTACTGAGCTGACAATTCTTGTGTTTGTGACTTAACAGTCTGTTGACAAGGGAAGTATTGTGATGTCATAAATTGACTGAATATGAAAAAAACTTCAACAAAGATTTTATATACATTTTAAGAGTTAGCTATCAAAAGGAAATACTGAGTTTAAGACAACTGCAAATTTAAGTGTTAAATAACATATACTTCATTAACTTAATAAGTTATCAATTTTACCAGCTCAATAAAATATAATTACAGTATGAATGCACATACGGAAGCAGAGAAATGTTCTTTTATATGACATTACTGATGTGTATAGCTGTTAATAATATAATAAAGAAATCATATCCCATGGCTGCTTACTTGCTTTGATTGTAAAAACTAATCATGTCACAGAACAGAAAAATAAACGGACTAGTAAAATTGAGTTCTTTGGTGAACAGTGTGTTTGACTTTGTTGTAAAAAAAAAAAAAAAAAAAAAAGCAAAATTGATAGATTTCACTCTCCAAAGAATCCAATGAAATAATTCCTGTTAAAAAATCATTTTGGCATTTGAATTCTGACAGCTGCATTTTCTGTTCCTAAATGGAGAGGGGGACTTACAGTACCACACTTGTGTGTGAGTTGTATTCTTCCTGAACAGTGGGAAAGAAAATGGCCTACAGTAGGTACAGTAAATCTTCAACCCTTCCACTATAAATAATGCTGCACTTTGATGAAAATTAACACAGTTTTTTTTGTAAAAAATGCACTGGGGATTGCAATCGAGTCTTATCTTTAGTTCCAGTCAACTAGCAATCCTGAAAGAGTTTGCAACATCATCAGAGCAGGCCATTTGATAGGATTCTACTGCTGAACCTAATCAATCTGTGGAATACTGTGGCTGTGCTGTGTAACAAAGCTAAAATAGATTTACAAATGGGGTTTTAGGGGATAAGCTCCTCCACAGGATTACATATTGATTTTAAATATAAAAAAGCTTATCATATAAACCGTAACTACCAAAATAGTGAACCTATGCATAAATCCTTTTAGAAGAGCTTCCACTTCAAACTGCAAGCTGGGAGTGAATCAAGAAGTACAAAATCCAGTCTAAGATCCATTTTGTGGGTAGAGAATAAACATGCCATATTTTAAAATCCACCCAGTGATGTGCAAAGTAAACCAAAGCAACTTTTTTTTCCTAAGTAGACAATAAACAGCCCAGGACAAACAACCAAGCCGTTGAAAGTTATTTTTAAGACTGGATGTTTTTACTTCTAAGTTGGCAAAGTTGTAAGTATATAGCTTTACTATACAATAGTCCAATCTCATGCTACTTATATGGTACTAGATAAGGCCACTTCAAGTTACTCTTAGAAAAGTAATATTACAATGTGAAAGATTTTTCTAAGAAGCTATTTTAAAAAATATATATAAAATATATATAAATAACAATAAATACATTCTGATTTGTGACAGAAAAATCTAAAAAAAAAAAAAGTTTACATTTTATTAATCATAGTAAACAAAATGTTAAGGGTCTTTCTAGCCAGACAACTGATTGCTAGTATGATTTGTAAAATGCCTTCAAATGTAAACACACCAGCATTTATTGTATATCACATCCTTCACAAACACTGCATTACAAAGCACTTGCTTGGCTGCAGGAACTCGATGCTGGCAGATACTGCAGCTATTATGCACCAATACCAGCCCACACAGTGCAGGGACAATTGCATCAGTAACTGTTTATTGACTGAAAGTGGGAATATTAAGTCCCTGCTCTTTCCAAGTAGTGCAATGGTATCTTTAATTTGCACCATGATAACCACTGGAAATAAACAGAAAGAATCTCCATTTGCTATCTCACCTGAAGGATGGCCCCTCAAAACAATGTGGCACCACCCCTGACAGTACTGCATTGTGGTGGTAGAAATGAGTATGTGCCCTTGTCTCAGTGTTAGACTTGAACCTGTGAGCTGCTGGCTCAGACAGCGCTATGGACCAAGCTACAGAAACACACAATTTTGCATGTTTATTCCAAAAACAAAGACAGGTAAATATTAATTTAACTGACTAGTTAGGCTTCCAAAGTACCTTTACAAACTGTCCACATCATTAATTCATGCATGGTTATGAGAAAACTAGTTTCAGCACATTAAATATCATACCAGTTTCGAGTTCTGAACTGGACAGTCTGCATTCTGTTGAGATAGGCAGGACAATACAGAGTCTAAGTATACAGATCTATAGATTTCATGGAAGTGTGATGGCAGAAAAGGACTGACAGGCCCACCCAGTCTGCCCATTTGTCCAGCTATCTGCTAGGACATGCCCCCCCCATCCTCAACACTCCCGTGTCTGTACGATGCCCTTTTGAATCCCTCTACTGTCTCCTCACCAGTTACCACCTATGGGATCCTATTTCACTTATCCACCGCCCTCTCTGTGAAATAGTACTTCCTAATGTTACCCCTGAACTGCCCCCTCCACCTACAGGCCATGCCCCGTCATCCTCTGATTATCTTTCTGCTGGAAGATACTTTCCGCAGGCACCCAGTTTATACCCTTAAGGCACTTGAAGGTCTCAATCATGTCCCCCCTCTCCCTCCTCTGTTCCAGGGACTACATGTTTAAATCTCAACCTTTCTTCACAGGATAGGTGGTTGAGCCCCCTTACCATCTTTGTTGCTCTCCTCTGAACCCGCTCCAGCCTCCCCACATCCTTTTTGAGGTATGGCCTCCAGAACTGGACTCCGTATTCAAATGTGGTCTAACCAGATGGGTGTACAAGGGTACTATGACCTCCCTATTTCTACTAATGATCCTTCTTCCGATGCATCCTAGCATTCCACTGCCCATAGCCACTACTCCCCTGCAGTGCCTTTCCACCTTCAAGTCCCCTGATATAGTGATACCCAGGTCCCTTTCTTGTTCCATTACCTCCAGATCTCTGCCCCCCCCAATACAGTACCCTGCCCTCCGGTTCCTGAAACAAAGATGCATGATTTTACACTTTTCTGTGTTGAATGAAAGCTGCCACTTCTTTGACCACGCCTCTAGCCTCCCCAGGTGTCTCTGAATTTTTCTACCCCTTCCTGAGTGTTTACCCCATTGCATATCTTGATATCATCTGCAAACAGGCTCACACCACCTTCAAGGCCCTCCACAATGTCCCCAACAAATAGATTGAACAGTAGGGGCCCTAACACTGATCCCTGAAGGACCCCACTTGTGACCATGCCCTCTCCGGATGCCACCCCATTTATTATGATCCTTTGCCTTCTTGCTCCCAGCCAGCTTCCCACCCATTTAACCACCCTCTGCCCCAGCCCCAGGCATGACATTTTATCCAGCAGTCTCCTGTGGGGCATGGAGTCAAATGTCTTTTTGAAATCCAGATAAGCAACATCTACTGCCCTTCCCTGATCCAGTTCCTTGGTGACCTTGTCAAAAAGCTATCAAATTTGTTTGACACAGTCTGCCTCTTGTGAAATGTGTTGCCATGGATTCATCAGGCCTCTTTCCTCCAGGTAGCTGGTGATCCTGCCCTTCATTAGTTTCTCCATGAGCTTGCCTACCACCGATGTCAAGCTCACAGGCCTGTAATTTCCCACCTCCTCCCTCCCCCCTTATGCAGCGGGACCACATTTGCCTGCCTCCAGTCTTCTGGTACCACCCCAGTCTCCAGAGACATATTGAGGGGTGCAGTCAGTGGTGTCGCCAGTATCTCCTTTAGTTCCCTTAACACCCTTGGGTGCATCCCATCCGGCTCCATCGCCTTGTCCACCTTCATGCAGAATAATTCTCCCAAAATTTCCTCTGCCTGGAATGGACTCATATCCACTTCCCCATCCCCTGCCATTGCTTTTCCTACTTTGCAGCCTACATCTTCTACTTCCTCCCTAGTGAACATGGAGCAAAAATAGCTGTTCAACATGTCCGCTTTCTCTCTGTCCCCTTGTATCAACTCCCCCTTGTTTGTTTTTAACTGGAGTATTCCCTGTCTAGTCTTCCTCCTTTCACTGACATACCAAAAAAAAGTCTTATCCCCTTTTCTGACCCCTCTAACTATGCGCTCCTCCGTTTGTGTCTTTGCCCTCCTTATCTCTACCCCTGCTTCTCTCTGGCTCACCTGGTATCTTCCCCAGTCTACTTCTGCCTGTGTTTCCTTGAATTTCCTGAAGGCTTTTCTTTTTTTTTTTTTTTGCCTTTACCTTTTTTGCTACCTCCCTAGTGTACCACAGAGGTTTCCTCCTCCTCTTATTTTTACTTGTTCTCTTGGCACAGAGGTCAGTTGCCTCCCCAATAGCTTCCTTTATCCTTCCCCACATTTTCTCCACATTTGTCAATTCCTCCACACCCTCCAAAGCCCTTTCCACTACCTCCCCCATTTTCCTGAAATTCACTCTCTTAAAATCCAGCACCCTCAGCCTAGACCGGTGAACCTCTGCAGTGTTCCTTATTTTGAACTTCACTGTGTTGTGATCACTCGTACCAAGGTGTTCACCCACTGCTACATCTCCTACCCTATCCCCATTCGTCAGGATTAGATCGAGAGTAGCTTCTGCCTTGGTTGGCTCCCTGACCAGTTGTTTTAGAAGGGCTATTTGCAGAGAGTCCAATATCTCCCTGCCGCTGGTTGAAGCAGCTGACAGGGTGTCCCAATTAACATCTAGTAGGTTCAGGTTCCCCATCAGCACCACCTCCCCCATTGTTGCCATTCTCACAAACTCTTCAGCCATGCTTCTATCCATTGATTCCTGTTGTGCTGAGGGCTGCAAACCACCCCCATATGCACCACTGCCCCCTTCCCTGCCTCCAAAGAGACCCAGAGTCCTTCGGCCTCCCCCTCTTGCCCTGCAGTTCTGATGCCCTGATACCCTCCTTTACATAGAGGGCAACCCCTCCCCCTCTCTTTTCCACCCTGTCCTTCCTAAAGAGTTTGTACCCCAGTATCTCCATGTCCCATCCCTGCTCCTGGTGGCACCATGGCTCTGTTACCCCCACAATGCACAATGGGATGCATAGGCAGGGGCATCACCAGCAGGAAAAGGGAGGTAATAATTCCACTATACAAGACACTAGTGAGGCTGCACAAGGAGAACACTGTGCAGTTCTGGAGATCTTACCTACGTAAAGACATAGACAGGGTAGAGAAGGTTCAGAGGAGGGCAACAAAGATGGTGCATGGATTGTACCACAATTCCTTTAAGGACAGGTTGAAGGCACTGAACATGTACTTCCTGGAGGAGAGGAGGGAGAGAGGGGATATGATAGAGACATACAAGTATCTTACAGGGAGGAACAGGGTGCAGGAATGCACTATTTTTAAGTGAAAAAGATGTTCCAGGACTAGAGGGCATGGGATGAAGTTGGAGGGAGGATGATTCAGAGGAAACGTGAGGAAGAATTTCTTCACAGAACGGGTGGTGGACAAGGGGAATACCCTTCCAGGGAAGTGGTGGGGGCTGAAACAATCACGGGATTTAAGAATGCATGGGATAGACATAAAGGAATTCTTGAGGTCAGGGGTAAGGGGCAACAGACTTCTTGGAAAACATAAACTGAACTTACAAACTTAAATGGGCAGACTGGGTGGGCCATCGGCCCTTATCTGCCGACACTGTCTATGTATCTATGTAATGTCTAGGCCATTCTCGACCATTGTTGCTGTTAGATCTGGGATCTTCCTACCCAGACCTCTGGCATTTGCACACATGACCCTCCATCCCCCTCTTTCCACCCACCCCCTATATTCTGTCCCCTTGTCCACTGGCTGTGTGGGTAGGGCCATTAGCCTCCCCCCATGCCTCTTGTCCCATCAATAGATCTTCCCCTGCCTCCCCCAAGTTTAGTTTAAATGGTAGCTTTTTTCAACATAATCATCCAGCTTGCATCTGAGCACCGCTTTCCCCTCCACATTTAGGTGCAGCCTATCCAGGGCATTGAGGCTGTTGTTGCTCCATGCTGAACCCCAATCTCCTACACCTCCATAGCCCCCCCCCCCCGAGCACACAAATCTGCCAGCCATCTATTGAAATCCTCTATATTTTGTTTTACCTCCATGTTGGCCCTTGGAACAGGTAGTACCTCAGAGAAAGACAGGGATTTCAAATCCAAGCTGCTGCAGAACCTAGCCAGAGCCACAAACCTTGCCTGCACCTCCATCACACTACTCCTTGCAAGGTCATTTGTGCATAGGTGAAGGATCAGAGGAGTTTTCTTATCCATTTCCCTCCCCCTTGAGGGGATCCAATGCATGCCCTTGGCTGCAGTCATCCCTGGCAGACATTCCACCCATATTTTAACCCCTCTGACTCCCCTTCTCCCCCATGTAACTACTTTTATAACAGAGTCCCCCAACTATTAAAACCCTTTCTCCTTCCTCCTCCTGGGTGCCTCTTGCCGCTGCTTTTCTCCTTCCCTTTTCCAAGTTTCCCCCCTCCTTGCCCTTGCTATTCTCCCCCGCAAATCCTCTTGAGACCTCCTCCTGCTAATTTCCCTGGGCCCGTCTCTGGTTCTTTGGTTTCTCAGCGTAACCCTTCCCCCCCCTGACTCATTTGAGCCTTCCTCTCCCCCACCTGCTCATCTCCCTGCCCCAAAGCCTGGTTTCCTGGCTCCTGTATGGTATTTTCTGCCCTTGTGCCTGACTCCATTTGATCACCCCACCCATGGAATTTTCCTCTGTTCCTTGTACACCTAGCTGTATTTCTGGTCCCTGCCCCATTTCCCCATTCCTTCCTCTAGAATTTCCCATCCCCCGCATCTCTGCTTTCTGCCTGGCTTGTTCCTGCCCACTTTTCTCATTCCCCTGTTTTTGCTGTTTCTGCCCAGTTTTCACAGCTCCCACCCTTTCTGCCCATCTGTGCCTTTTTGTGGAGTCCTGATCCTGGGCCCTCACTGCCCTCTGTTACAAATGAACCTCTTCCAGTACTATCCCTCCCTCTTGGATCTCCCTGGACACCCCATATGCCTGCCTGCTTTTGTGGGAGCTCCCACATTCCGGGATCCCCCTGCCAGGATGTCCCTGTTCCCCCCTGAGTATTCTCATTTACTCCTCTTCTTTTGCCTCAGGTTTCAGTACCTGGTGCAGCTTTGTAGGCATTCTCTTGCGACCTACTTTTCCACTCCCCCAGCTGCCTTCGAATCCTCTCAACCTCCTCCCTAAGCTGCAATAGCTGGTGGCACACTAGACAACCCCCAAATTTCCAAGCTCAGTCAAGTACCATGGCCGTCCCACACGCTGTGCACCTAACCACCCTCCCAAAGATGCCTGCCCTAGTGATGTGAGGTCCCATTGTAGCATTAACCTTTGGTCAAGCCCCACTCATAATTCACGTACAGTCTCTCCCGATCGTCTACAAGTAGCTATATGCTTCCGTAAAGTTCCCAGATGCAATGCTTAATCCCTCACTCCTTGCTATATCACAGCAATACCTCCCAGCTTGTAAGTTTATATATACAATCCCCCCCCAAATTCAAATTTACATAATTACAGTTCTGACTGCCCCTAGTTTGCAGTTTGCTGCAAATTCACATATACAATCTCCTCTCACAATTTAAAATTTCAGTATTACAGTTCTGATAGCCCCTAGCTGCAGGTATCTTTTAAAATTTCAGTATTACAGTTCTAACAGCCCCTAGTTGCAGGTATCTTGTCAATTACAATTTCAGCACCCTGTGATGTGCCCCCGTAGTTCCGCCTTAATGCCCCCATGGACCTACATATAGGCAGTATTCCAGTCCTGACAGCAGTTTCAGTAACTTGAGATGTGCCCTGTAGTTTCACCTCAAAGCCCCACGGACCTCCCACTTGACTGTGCTCCTCCTCCTGCCAGATCCTTCTCAGCCCCTTGTGCTATCCAATCGTTTGATTAGGGAGGCACCTGAAGTGTATTTAAAAATTGGAGGAGGTGGGGGATGGGTGGACGGAAGGAAAACCTCCCAACCTGCAGCACCAGCTTACCTGCGGGGGAAGAGGCGTCCCAACTTGGGCACCACAGTTCTCACTCCCCCTGAAGCCAGTTGTATCGGCCACGCTGAAAGCCGATGGGCAGCTTCCCTTTTTAAATCTGGCACCTTTTCCTTGCTCTGGCCCAATTGGCCATACAGCTCAGCTCTGCTCTGCTCTGCGCCCGCACTCTTCAGCTGGCTCCTGTTTCCTCCCAGCAGCCCGCAGAAACCTCCCAACTTGCAGCACCAGCTTGTCCGCAGGGGAAGAGGGGTCCCGACTTGGTCACCGCAGTCCTCACTCCCTCTAAAGTCAGTTGTATCGACTGCGCTGAAAGTCGACAGGCAGCTTCCCTTTTTAAATCTGGTGCCTTCTCCTTGCTCTGGCCCGATTGGCTGTACAGCTCTGCTCTGCACCCCCACTCCTCAGCTGGCTCCTGTTTCCTCCCAGCAGCCCGAAGAAACCTCCCAACTTGCAGCACCAGCTTGTCCGCTGGTGTCTAACATCAGCAGTTCTAGTTTACAGAGTTTATATTTTAACTTGACTTTTTTCCCTCAGCAGTAAATTGTCTAAAGAAATGTACATGTTATGTCTTCTAGAACCACCAGGTTTTTACTCAAAACTAGCCAAATACTAAGTGATACTTAAAGTGCATTCCTCTGCACTGAGAAGTAAGGACATATCTTTTACAGACATATGTACCCTTTGCTACTGAGCATTCCAACAACATAGAATGGAATGCTTGTGGATTACAAGAAGACGGACTGGAATTGCTAGAGCAGAGACAAATCTAACTTTGTTGTTTTATTTGTGTGTGTGTGTTTTGTTACAGTGTCCTTTTGCTGCTATAGGTTTTATCAAGATAACAATCTACTGCTCTAAAATGTTGTTTGGGATGTTGCTAGAACTCAGATAAGATCAGGAACTGTTAAGATACACAAACACTATTCAGAAGGCTCATGATATTCTAAAACATTTCTGAAAAAAGTTTGTCATTCTGAAGTGCTCTGGCTTATTAGAACAGGTTCATTCCGAAGATGACTATATATATATATATATATATATATATATATATTTACACACACACACACATATACACACACACACAGAGTACTAAAATAGGTTGCTTTTTTTGTAAGAGTAAACTAAACAGGAACTGTCTTGACAAAAGCAGTGGCCAGTCCTAGCATATTACAAGTAACAGCGGTACAACACTTTTTATTGCTTGATAAAGACATTTTTGATAGTTTTTAAGAAAGTGTGCAATTATTAAATGTGGCTGTTATCTGGAAAAGAAATCATGCCTCCACTGGGATAGTCAGTGAAAAAAATGAGACTAGAGATAACAGACTAGTGGCCTTTTGTAAAGTGATGCACTGTCCATGAAGTGGGAGGAAGGAAGACATTTATGTCAGAAGTGGCTTTTCCTAAAGTGGTGCCCTGTTGAGGAGTGGGAAGGGAGACAGTAATGTTTTGACCACTGGTGTACTTTATGTTTTTAATAAACATATGGTATAGCGTGGGTTTCACTCTTATGCAGATATTACAACAGTGCCTACATGGGAGCAGGTTGTGGATGACTACAAGCTGGCTGGTGCTCAACCCCGGAAAGACAGAAGTGTTACTGACTGCCTCAGGGTTGGAAGCATGTATCAGCCAAACATTCATATAGGAAAACATGTGGATTGTTCTGTCAGGGAAAGTACGGTGCCAACGCTGCTAAGTACTCGGTCAAGGTGCAGGTGCTGTCAAGATGCCCAGTGGCATGGTTTTGAACTGTTAAAGGTCATGGTCCATCCAAAAACTGAGAAACCACTGATATGAATACCTAACCAGTGTGTGAAAATATGCATTCATTAGGTCCAGTATGTGAAACCAATCCCCCTGTTCTAATGAGGTAATGACTTGTTCCAAAGTCACAATCCTGAACTTCTGACATCTGATGAACCAGTTCAGTCTGCACAGGTCAAGGATTGGGTGCCAGCCCCTGTCCTGTCTGTGACCAGGAAATATCAGGACACGCTCTCAAACTGACTGCATTTAGTGGAAGGAGCAAAGATGCCTCTTCTTGAAGTACCAACAGGTGATCATTAGGGTCAAGTCGAGTCCATCATAGAATCAGCCTGGGCAACTGTGGCACAATGTCTGAGAGACTAGCTTATGAGCTCGAGAATCCATTGATCAGTGGCAATCTCTTCCCACTTGGGAGAAACTAGGTCAGGTGGCCCCAAATGGGATGCTGAGTAAGGAACGAGGAGGGTGGTTAAATGGCACACTGATATGCGTTACTGTGAGATGCAAGAAGGACTCCATATTCTCACTTGGACAATTAGGTCATCATCCGTACTAGATGACAGAGGTCCTGTGAGGATGTGTCCTTAGAAGATGATTCAGGTGTTGAACAGGATCCCCTACCTGAGTTTAGCTGAGGTGAGTTTAAAGGTGTCGGCAGGGGATAAGCCAACCTGTCATGTTAAAAGCCACCAGCTTACTTCACTGGCATATGCCACCCCCTACTTGCTGGACAGAGGGGTACAACTGGCAGAACCAAGAATGGTAAGGGTACCACAGGGACTGCTGTGTGGGCTGGACTGGAGTTAAGGGCAGCACAGGTGGAACAATAGGTGAAGCAGGGTGCCTCAGATGGATCTTGGGCTGCTGGCTCTTGAGGCACTGCCACTCAACAGCATGCTGCAGTAGCTCAGCCATCATCTTCAGGGCCCTATTCTGCTTGATCTCCAGATGGATTTGCCAGCGATGTGCCCATCTGTTGGATGAGGAAGACAGAGCAGGCATTTTCCCATGACTCCTTTTCTACTTTTTCTTACTTTTCAGTTTTCACTCGAACATCATCAGTAATCTAAATAGCTGCTCAAAGTGCTGTCACTGGAGGAGCTAGAAGACTGGCTCAGATGCTGGTAGTATGGATGTTTGCATTTTGGCTTCTATGGTGATGCTTCAGGGAGGAGGTTTTGTTGCAGGAAGTAGCCAACTGACTTGTTTCGCAGCCACCCCAAGGGATTTCGAGCCCTGGTTTGACAATGATCCTCAAAGTTATCTCTGGTGCATGATTTGGATTTGTCTCCCTAGTCAGACCCCTGAGAAAGGGACTGTTATCTTGCCTAGGCAGCAAATCTATCTGCAAATTCATGATGATGACAACCCCAATTGAAGGCATGACCTTGGCCCTCACAACAGCCTTGTCAATGGGACAGCTCTCCTTGACTTGCCAAGTCAACTGGGTTGAGTCACTGAAGGCAGTTCAAGAGTTGATATGCCTGGTTGCATTGAGACCAGAATGGTGAATCAGAATATCCTAATGATCCCCATTAAACCCTGGTTTCCATCATGAGAGTTCAGGATAGTAGATGATTCTTGTAACTCCCTCAGTCAGTAAGGATCAAGTTTAATCTTAGCCTCTTGACTGTGAGATTCTGCATTAGGCTTGGTTAGCAAAGTCTTCAGTGACAAGAAGAAGATGCAGCATGGACCATGCATGCGGTAGAACACTACCTTTTGTTAGCCTTAACATTCTTCTCTGAAAGCTTGGAGATGTCACTCAGGGCAAAAATGTGTGTTAGGTGCCATAGCCTGACATAGCACAGTTATTGAGACCATGATGGGAAACCAAGCATGACAAGCAGATGTTATACGTGTCTGACAAAGTCATCCTGTTCTGCATTCCCTGCAAAACTGAACGCCAGAGTGGGCAGTGCCATCATGTTAACATGATCAAAGCTAAAATGCCTCTGATGAAATGTTTAAAACATGACCAATGCCACTGAACCTGTGACACAGAGCTCTCACCGGGCAATGTTAGCAGAGAACATCTTTGACCTGTCAACATAAAATGGAAAACAAATGAGAAACAATCTTGAAAGTTAATGTGGAAAGAGCTACCTAAGAGGTAACCACACTTTTCCAGTTGAAAGAAAGATCTGGAAGTGGAAGCACTAGAGCGGGAGTTAGAGGATCTGAAACTCTATCTAATGAGCTTTCCAGAGGCTTCATGCATTCGAAAAAGGACTGCAAAAGTGTTCCTAAGTAGAAGGAATCCAGGTAGTTGTAAACATGTTAACCTACCAAAATGTGCTCCTATCAGTGTGGCCTAAGCACAGGGGAGGCAGTTTAGTGCAGTGGTTTAAGGCTCTGAGCTGCAAATCTGGTGATATCCAGCAGACCAGGCCTGGGTTTGAATCCCACAGCTTCTACTTGCAGACTGTGTGACCCTGAGCAAATCACTTAACTTACCTGTGCTCCCAGGTCACACCTGTAAAAAAGCTTTCAGCTTAGTGTGCTAGTCCTGGTTAAACAACTAACAAACAAAAAAAAAAGATATAAATTATTTACATTAGGAAGCACAGAGTAAATGCATTTGGGCAGATGGACACACACACCCCTACATCTTGAAGGTTCATATTCTGATTACTCAGAGAGATCTGCAGTGTTTTTACTCGGGTTGGCCACACTGAAATGCAAAATCTCATTTACAGTGGTAAACTGTGAATTCACAAGTTTCCATAAAGGAGGATAGATATACAAGGAAAGCAAGTGATTTGCTCAAGATTACACAATGACTGTGATGGGATTTAACCTTGAGATTTTCTGTTTCACATTCTGTGCACTAACCCTGCATCATACTGTCATCCTATTAACATCTCCTGTCATAATTAACACAAAGACGTTACTTATAACCGTAACTGTATTACTACTAGTATTCAGTTCACAATCACACTTAGGCAATTTCCACTGAGCATGTTCATTCACCAGAAGTCTTCGAGCGTAACTTCTCCTACTACCTAACCATGTGTCCTGTGGTTCCACCTTTACTGCACTCCTATCTGGAAGTTGAAACAGAGAAACTTAAAGCAAGCCTTGCCAGGTGAGGTGAAGTGGGTCATGTGGACGTGAACTAAACACTACCACTAGAAAAAAGAAGAGTTACTTACCATAGCAGTAGATCTTTGAGAAAATCTTCTCCATTGAGTCACATCATGGAACTGTAAACCATCAACGTCAGAACCACCCAGAAATTTGTTGCTGGCTGGGGCCACCCATGCTGATGTGTCTCATTGTAACCTATATAACGTAGGTGTCCCCAGCATGCCTCAGTTCCCTGCCAGAGACGTGCTCCAAGGATCACTGGACTGGTACAGACCGAAGCAACCAGGATCAAACCAGACACACAGGAGGCGATATGGAAATCTGAGTAAACATGCTTAATTAGGCATAAGAGGATAACCAGCATGCAAGAGCAAGCAGGATAACCACCCATCACCTGACAAAGGGGGAAGGAAGGAGGGAGGGAGAGCTGTGACTCAAAGGAGGAGATTCTCTTGAAGATCTACTGTTACGGTAAGAAACCATCTTCTTCAAGGATATTTCCCTCCATTGACCCACATCATGGAATAACTCCCAAATATTACCAAAGCACTGAAGGAAGAATGAAAGCTCTAAAGACCCTGAGTGAGGATGCCTTGCATGACCATTACATCAAAGTGACACATCTATGAGAGAAAATTAGACTAATGTTTAGTAAATGAATGTATGTACAGTATTCTCAGTGGCAGCAGCACATACGTCAGCAGTGGACACATTGTGAAAACAAGCCAGTGAAGTAGCTACCCCATGGGTGCAGTGAACATGGACAGGACCAGGAAGCTGCTTACCGCACTTCTGGTAACAGAAAGAAATACAGCAGGCCAACCATTTGCTTTGTAATGGGGGAGCCCACCATCCTGGGGGCAAAAGTCCCAAATAGTGGACAGAACTTTTCTACAATCTTTAGTACAATCATGCAGCATCTATGGACATCCAGTGCATGCAAGCGGCAGTCCCCACTATCTATGGGAGTCAAGAAATTAACAGGAAGGTCAATGGAATGATTTAGTGTTCTGTCAAATTGATCTTCAGTAGAAAACGAGGATTAGTATGTAACCTAACTCTAACCTTGTGAAAATTAAGCAATGGAGGATCTACACCCAGTGCCTGTAACTCAGATATGTGTCTAGCAGACGTCATAGTCACAAGGAATGCTGTCTTCCTAGAGAGGAAGCGCAGCTCACAGATAGCAGCAGGCTCAAAGGTAGGTGCATTAAGGATCTCTAGGATCAAATTAAAGTCCCACACTGGAACTGGATTGTGGACCAGGGAGGTGTAGAAGTAGAATATCTTTGGGGAATCTGCAGGAAACCTCAAGCCGGGGCAGTGTCTTGTTGGTGAGGATGAGAAAAGCCAACACTGTGGCTAAGTGGACCTTAAAGGAGGGATACCTGAGGCCTGAGTCCATAAGAGACAAGAGGCAGTCCAGCACTAGATTGACTGGACACGTAAAGGGGTCCAGGTTACAGGAAGTACACTAAACTGTAAACCGTTTCCATTTTTGTGAGATGCAATACCATGCAGATGGCTTCCGGGCCACCAGAAGAACAGCTGCAACTGGTGGGGAACCCCCCAAGGTGGGAGAACTCTACATCTTCAGTAGCCAGGTGTGGAGGTGCATGGATCAAAGATCCAGATGAAACAGAACACACTGCTCCTGTGAAAGACCTCACACCCATAGAGGAAGCAGGACAGAGGGTTCCACTGCCAACTGCTGGAGCAGATAGAACCAGATTTGTTGGGCCAGTACCGGGCTACAATAATCAGGGTGGCTGACTTGGCCCTTAGCTTGACCAGAATCCTCTGTATAAGAGGGAATGGGAGAAGGTGTAAATGAACGTCCCTTTCAAGAAAAGGGACAACGCACCTCTCTAAAAACTCCAGACTCTGGAGCAAGCAGAAATGCAGCAGTTTTTCCTTGTATGGAGATGCAAAAAGGTCCATCTTTGAGCGACTCCACTTTAAGAAGAGATTGTCAACAGCAGAGTCCAAGAGCTCCCATTTGAGGCAGAGTGCCTGGGACCAACTGAGATGATCCACAAGGGCACTGAGGGTACCAGATAGCAAAACCGCCAAGAGGAACATGTGTTCCACTGCCCAGTGCAAAACTCTCACTGCCTCTCTTCAGAGAGGATACAAGTTGATTCTGCCCTGATAGTTGATGTAGTACATCACAAAAATATTGTCTGTATGGATCAACAGCTGATGCCACACAAGGAGGGTGGCGAAGCCCTCTAGGCCAAGCAGAACAACCCTCATCTCAAGAATGTTGCAGTGCAGAACAATATCCAAGGAACCTGAGTCTGGAGGAGGCCTGGCTGTGCACCCCAATCTGAATCCAAGGCCATCATCATCATCATCATCATCATGAGAGGAGACAGACAGAGAAAGGGATAGCCCATCTCTAAGTTGGCATGGTCCAACCACCACAACAGGGCACGATGCAGCAGGAGGGTCACTGCTGTGAGACACTCCAGCTAATCAGAATACTGAGCCCACTGGGTATGGAGGAACCATTGTGGAATTCTCGTGCAGATGCACCAGTGGGACAGTCAGAATGGCAGCAACCACAAGGCCTATCAGCAGTAAGAGGCATCTTGCTGAGACATCAGTCGCTGGAAAAGACCAGCAGAGCCTGAGCAATCAACATTATAGCACGATCCCAGGGCAGGAAAGCCCAACACAGACCCATGTCCAGAAGAGCTCTTATATATTGTAACTGTTGGCAATGACTGAGAACTGACCTTGGCTCATTCATCAGAGTTCCCAACTGCTCAAATAACAGTGTGGTTCGTAACAGTGTGTAGATTATGGCATCCCTGGATGGCACCTTCGGAAGCCAGTTATTGATATATGGCAAGACATACAGGCCCTCATGATGAAGGGCAGCTGCAACCACTGGGGGAACCTTCCCCCAGGCCACACTGGATGGTAGGAAGGGAACCTCCCCCATCCAGGGAGCACCAGAGCCACCACCACTACCTCAGAGGTTGCGAAGAAAGCACAGCAGTTGGACCACAGTGGGCTCAGGGAGGGTGAGGATGGTGGAACAGAGGCACACCCAGTCAGTTGTTCCACTCCACAATCCATACACCATTCTGGGGGAGCATAGCTCCCCTATGGATGCACCTACAGAGGAGACTAAGGAGGCTGAGGACAACTGTCACAAGGGAGGCCCACAGGAAGGAGGCAGAGGACATCACAAGGAAAGGAAGCAGCTCCTGGTGGAGGACTCAATTATTAGGGGGATAGAACTGGGGGGAGCAGGGAAAACTGAAGTAAGGTGCCTGCCTGGTGCCATGGCTTGGAGGAAGAGGAAGCGCATCCTCAGGATCATGAGAACAGCTGTACGGGAGTCTGAGCTGTATGTCATTGTCCACCTAGGGACAAATGACTTGGCTCAACATGAGATTAGAGCAGTGCAGAAGGACTTTGTAGAATTGGGAGGGGCCTAAGACAAGTAGCACACACAGTATCCTTCTCAGAGGTGCTGCCTGTCAATGGCATGAATGAGGCGAGGGTACTTTGCACCATGCAGTTTAATGAATGGTTGAAAAAATGGTGTGGAGAACAGGGGTTTGGCTTCATTGGGGACTGGGGTTCCACCTGAGGACACCAGCCTATACTGGCAGGATGGTCTGCATCTGTCCAGGAAGGAACAAGTCTTTGAGCAATCGGTTTAAATGCTTCATTGGCAAGCTTTTAAACTAGTCAAGGGGGGAGGCACTGATAAGCAGCAGGAAAATCCCAGCCTCTCCCTACAAAACAGGGTACTAAATGAGAAAAAGACCGAGGTAGAAAGGTCAGTGGGGGATGCTGCAACAGAAGGTAAAGCCATCAAAAAATGGAAAGCAATGAGTACCAATGCCCGTAGTCTGAGTAACAAGATTCCTGAATTAGTGGCCTTGGTGGAGGAGGAACATCTGGATATCATGGCAGTCACAGAAACATGATACACACAAAACCATGACTGGGACATAAACATACCAGGATACACTATCTACAGGAGGGACAGGGAGGGTAAAAGAGGAGGAGGAGTAGCTCTTTACATAAGGGAAGGAATCAAAGCAACAGAACAAAAGGGAAAACAGGGAGCAGAAGAGGCACTGTGGGTAAATTTGGAGACCGGCAATGGAACCACAATCCGCACAGGGGTTGTATACAGACCTCCTTCTCAGGGGGAGGAAATGGACAAGGAAATGATAGAAAGTATACTTAGAATGGCAGAAAAAGGGGAGATATTGCTGATGGGTGATCTGAATATGCCAGATGTTAACTGGAGTGCAGTTGCAGCAGCCACTTCGAAGAGTGGGGTTATTCTAGATACCCTACAGGGGGCATGCCTTAGACAACTAGTATTGGAGCCCACTCGAGAGGGAGCAATCTTAGACCTGGTTCTCTCAAATGGAGATGAAGAGAGGATCACAGATGTAGAAGTGGGTAGCCATCTGGGAACTAGTGACCATCGAACAGTATGGTTCTACAATAAACACAGCAATAGAGTCAAGTCATACAAAGGCAAAAGTACTGGACTTTAGGAGGCTGACTTTGTCAAAATGGGTGAGTGCCTAAGGAATGCACTAGCAAATGGGCAGGAAGGAGGGGTGGAAGAACAATGGGGAATAATAAAAACTGCCATCACAGAGGTAACAAGCCTTTGTGTGAAGCAAATAAACAAAATGAAACGATGTAAGAAACCACTATGGTTCTCAAAGGAAGTGGCAGTGAAGGTTCAAGAGAAAAAGAAAGCATTCAGGAAGTACAAGGAATCATAGAAGAAGCAGGACAGAGAACTGTATCAGTTAAAGCAAAAGGAAGCTGGGAAGGCAGTCAGAACAGCAAAGGCCCAAACCGAGGAAAAGATAGCCAACTCGGTTAAGAAGGGGGATAAAACCTTTTATAGGTACATCAGGGAGCAAAGGAAGACCAAGGGAGGGATAGTGAGGCTTAATAAAGGGGAGGGAGGGTGGGCAGAGGTAACTGTGAAAAGGCAGAGATACTAAACAAATATTTTGCTCAGTATTTACAAGGAAGAGGGGAGGTACCTAAAACAAACAGTAGAAACACTCTGGATACAGAAGTTGATACCAGCCCATTTACAGAAGAAAGGGTTCTGAAAGAACTCTTAAAACTGAAGGTGGACAAAGCAATGGGGCCTGATGGGATTCATCCCAGAATTCTAAAAGAACTAAGGGTAGAACTAGTGACACCACTGACTACCCTCTTTAACAAATCATGGGAGGATGGGGTGGTACCCGAGGACTGGAGGAGGGCAGATGTGATTCCCCTTCACAAAAGTGGGAGCAAGGCAGAAGCAGGAAACTACAGACCTGTTAGTTTAACCTCAGTGATAGGGAAAATGATGGAATCACTTCTGAAGGAAAGAATTGTTGAGTATCTAGAGGCCAGAGGGGCACAGGACCCAAGGCAGCATGGATTCACAGCGGGAAGGTCATGCCAGACGAATCTGATAGATTTCTTTGACTGGGTGACAAAAGTAGTAGATCAGGGAGGGGCTGTGGACATGGTCTACCTAGACTTTAGCAAGGCATTTGACACAGTCCCACACAAAAGATTAATATGCAAGTTAGCCAGCCTGGGAGTGGGTCCCAAGATGACAGCCTGGGTAAAGAATTGGCTGGAGAATAGGACACAGAGAGTAATAGTAAATGGAGTCCACTCTGAAGAAAGAGGGGTTACTAGTGGAGTACCGCAGGGTTCAGTATTAGGAACGGTCCTCTTCAATGTCTTTATAAGCGACATTGCAGAGGACTGGAAGGAAAAGTATGTCTCTTTGCAGATGACACAAAGATCTGCAACAGAGTTGATGCACAAGGTGGGGTGGAAAGGATGAGAAGGACTTGGCAAGGTTAGAGGAATGGTCAAATGTATGGCAGCTTAGATTCAATGCTAAGAAGTGCAGGTAATGCACCTGGGAAACAAAACCCAGGGAAGAGTACACAATGGGGTGAGATACTAACAACAACAAAATGGAAAGGGACCTGGGGTAGTCATATCAGATGACCTAAAGGTGGGCAAGCAATGTGAGAGGGCAGCAAGGAGGGCTGGGGGATACTGGGATGCATAGGAGAGGCATCACCAGTAGAAAACAGAAGTTATTATCCCTCTGTACAGACAGCTGGTCAGACCCCATCTGGAGTACTACGTGCAGTTCTGGAGACCCAATCCATAAAGACATAGACAGGATAGAAGCTGTCCAGAGGAGGGCAACTAAAATGGTGCAGGGTCTGCACTGGAAGACATATGAAGAGAGACTTAAGGAGCTTAATATGTATAGCCTCGAGGAAAGGAGGGAGAGGGGGGACACGATAGAAACTTTCAAGTACCTCAAGGGAATCAACAAAGTCCAAGAGGGTAGCATCTTTCAAAAAAAGAGGTGTGCAAGAACAAGGGGCACAATTTGAAGATAGAGGGGTGGCTCAGAGGTAATTTAAGGAAGTATTTTTCACAGAGAGGGTGTGGATGCATGGAACAGCCTTCGGAGGTTGTGGAGTCAAAAACAGTGGTGGAATTCAAGCATGTATGGGACAGTCATAAGGCAATTCTAGGGGGTGGGGGCAGGAAGAAGTAGGCTGCTGGTTAACTAGGATTTGCAGCTTATCCATTAGGTAGGGAAATGGGCAGACTGGGTTGGCCAAGTGGTCCTTATCTGCCATCAAATTCTATGTTTCTATGTTTCTAAAACACTTGGTAAAGACATGCGGCATAGATGACAAACCAAAGGGTAAAACATGAAACTGACAGTGTGAGCCCTGTAGCACAAATCACAGGTATCTTCTGTGAGACTTACGAATTTTGATATGGGGATATTTATCTTTCATATCCACAGCAGCTATCCAGTCCCCTTTTAGTAGCAGAGGGAGGAGGGAATGCAGAGAGAGACCATTCAAAACCACCTGTATTCTATAAACAGAAAGAAGACTCAAAGGTCTAGGACAGGCCTTAAATCCCCAGCCCTTTCTGGTACCAGGAAGTATCAGTAATAATAGCCCTGGTTCATTTCAGCAACTGAGATGGGCTCAACAGACCTTACGCTGAGGAGGGACTGAACCTTCTCCAGCTGGAGGGCAAGATGTCCTGTAGGGTAATGAGTGGGTAAAGAACAGTGCACAGGATGGACAGAGAGGAGCTCTAGGGTGTGTCCTTACTGAGCTACATTCTGCACCCAAGCATGGTTGTGATCACATGAAAAGAGCCCCTGACCCTACCTTGGTGCTTAGAGTTCAGAATGTGCCAAGACCACAGGGTCATTTTGGATGTCTGAAGGTCTCACAGGGCAGACTCCATGTAATTTCAAAAAAGCTATTTCCCTCTAAAGGGGGCATTCAGAACTGACTGTTGAACATTAGAGGCAAAGCAAGTGACAGTGACAGTACAGGAAAATGCCAGAAGCAGCTGCACAAGCAGCCACATCTGAAGCATCACAGAAGATCTTAACAGGTGCTTGCTGGCTTCCAAGCCATTAGCAACCATTTGCTGAGCCATTATTCTGTCAGGGCCATCAGGTAGCTTTTCAGCCACTGTGGCCGTTAACTTTAACAGACAATTTTGATACTTAATCATATATGCCTGGCAATTTCCAATTCTTAGTCCAAAGGATGCCAAAGCAAATGTTCTTTTCTCTGTGACATTTAATTTCCTTGAAACCTTATCAGGAGCAAGAGCATGCATGTGCTCTGGAGCTTCTGACCAGTCATGGGCAGCCATAATGACTACTGAGTCAGTTTCTGGTTGAGAGGAATAATATGGTTTGCTAGACGGTGCTGAATACTGTTTATTCACCTTCCATGGAAATGCACATAGGGCACAGGGTCTGTGCCAACCAGCTAGAGTGGCATGCTCAAGAACCAAAAGGACTGGAGGCATCAAAACTGTAGGGAGAGGCCGGCCCGCCGGCGCAGCGGTAGGGTTACTGCTCGCGGCGCCAGCGACCCGGGTTCGGGAACGGACTCGGGGAACTGAGGGGCTGCGGGAGGAGGATGGAGCCCAGAGGCTGCTCTCCTCCTCCGGGTGGGTGGATGCGGTCCCGCCACATACCGCCACCTGGGTGACCACAGGTGGTGGTGCAGCAAGGACTGCATGAAGCAGGAAGGGAGGATGTCTGCCAGGAGCCGGAGCGTTAGCACGCTGTGACGTGCGTTGCTCCTAGGCTCTCCTAGCGTGCAGACGTCCTATGGGGATGGGCAGAAAGAGGAAAATACCCTCCGGTGCTCCCTGTAGATGGAGCTTCAGGCCCCGAACCCAAGGCCCCTGCTGGCACGGATGATGGATCCCCGATGAAACTCAGTCGCTCGGGGCGGTGGAAAGGGGGGCCCCGCCTCATAGCCGCCTGGGTGTCAAATCAAGGCAGCGTGGGGGATGTCTGCACCCGATGCCGACAGATGAGCAGGGACGCACAAGGCCGTAGGAGACTCCCGAAGGTAAGGAAGCACCGGGGTGAGAAGGCGTAAAAAGAAAGTATAAAAAAAAAAAAAAAAACTGTAGGGAGACATACACCTGTAGGAACGCACATAAATTCTATATAGAGGAATATTCCTCCTCAGTGTCAAACCCCAGTTACACCTGAACTCTTGAGGAAAGCCTAACAGGAGGCATCCTAAAAACTGCCTCACTGCTCGGTGTGCTAGTTCATCAAGTTTTACTGTAATAAAAAAAAAACAGCACCACCCCATCAAGCCCCAATAGTACCAGATCCAAAATAAAGGAGTCAATGGCAAAAAAGGAAAAAATATGTTTAAGCAAGAAAATGTATTGCCAAACAAAAATATCTGGTAAAAATGATGATGCCTTAGTGAAACTGGTCGGAGTTTCGTATGTCTCTTTGTCAACGTCTCTGAAAGGGATTTGACCATTTTTTACCAAGTATTTTTTGTCTGGCAATAAATTTTCTTGCCTACACATTTTTTTTTTTTTTTGGGGCACTCGCTCCTTTCCTGGGATGTAGTACTATCAGAGCTTGATAGGGTGCTGCCATTTTTTCAGCCTCTGGAGGTGACCTGGGAGGGTTTTTCACACTCTCCTCACTACAGAAGGATAGAGTGGATCAGGAACCCACAACATCTAGGGATCCAGCCCTTCCTCCATATTATTCTCCTCCTCTTCTATATATAATGGATTATGTACCAGCTCCTCATCAATATCAACAGTGGGTCAACAGGCTGAGGAGATAGAACATAGTTGATCTCACAAGTAGACCAAGGATCCATCAAGTCTGCCCAATGTTTACTGAGATCTTCTCAGATCCCAGGACCTAGCCCCCCTGGATGTTTATGTGAGATACAGAAGTAGGGACCGTCGATGAGATTATCATCAATGGAGGATGATCCTTGCCCAGTATTCATATGGGTAGAGAGAATTCCTGCATTGTCAACAAGGTCAATAGTGGCAGCTACAAGGGTGTTGACAGGAATGCCATAAATGAAGACAAGAGCATTAGCCACTGAAACAGCTCCGCCTTTGTTTGGTATAGGAGCTGAGTGTCGAATGGCTCCACGGGTTCAACGATGGCTGAACCATTGATGGGTCAGTGCCCGACAGCAGTACTGGCTGCAAGTCCCCTGGTGGGGGAATTTAGCCTATGCCAGACTCCATTCTTGGTGTCTCAGAGATGGTTGGGGGAAGGCCAGCAGAACCACAGGCCTTGGCCAGGGTCCTGTCCCATTCAAGTGACTTACCGCTTTTCAGAGGAGATCTGAATCTGTCTAGGGAGGCAGTCTTTTCTCCGTGCCTTTTGTCTTTGTCTGAGAGATGGTGTTTGCCCACCAACGAAGCAGCATGCTCCTTCTGTTTGGTTGACTCTACAATGGATGCTGTTGACCACAGAGAACAATAGGTTGATGGTGAACCAGGAACAGAGCGAGCAGCTGACAATGGTGAAGCTGCCTTCAACGCACCTTGTTTCTCCTTCATAGCCTTTATTTTTAAATACAACTCTAAGACTTTCTTACATCTCCTGGTGGCCTGGTTAAAGCTCTGGCAAATGCTGAAGGCCTTAACATTGTGAGTGGGGCCTAGGCAGCGAATGCAAATAGACTGTTTATCCTCTTTATAGATCTTCACAGCCACTGCAATGACAATATCAGAAAAAAGGTTCCTTTTCTTTCGGTGGTGGCATAAACTATTTAAAATAACAAACCAAGAAGTAGCAGTGTTAGTAATATCTGCAGAGTTCGACTTGACCGGGATGTACTGCTGCCTATGATGCTGTTGTGACTGCTGCTTGGGCCATGAAAGAAGCTACACCTATGGGGGCGTCATTTTGTGCCCATCTTGGTGATGTATGTGACTGAGCCCAGAGTAACACAGGACTTCTTAATCTTGGCCAGACAGACCCCCGCTTCAGACCTAAACAAAGTTTTTCCTGTGAAGAGGAGAGCTGTCACCTTCTGCTGAATTTCTTACAAGGAGGAGGAACTGCACAGCCTAGGGTCCCACTGGTTGTTTTCTAGCAGGAGAGGCCATTGATCTGTAAGTCCTTCAAAGTGCCCATGGCTCAAACCAGCTGTAAGAGCCACACAGCTGTCTTGGCAAATACCCAAGGATGCTACCACATTGACCCTGCAGTTAAGTGGTCCTGTTTCTTGTACTCCTTGTACAGGAGCTTTGGAAACTCCCCTGTATCCTGACTTGTCAACACCGTGTCTGCTACCAGACTTTCCAGGAAAGGATGTTCACTGAACCCAGAGAACCCTTCATTGAGAACTGCATAGCTGTGGTCTACCCGAAGTAGTAGTAGTGGGCATGAGGGCAGGTGCCCGTAGATACAAGCATTGGTCCCATCACCACAGAAATAATAGGGAAGGCTGCTAGGTGTGGAATGTGTTTCCAGGATATAAACCATTAGGTAGGACTGCTTCTGGACCTCTACCAGAGGATAATTTAGGTTGGAGGACATCTTAACTAGGAGCAAGGCAAAGGTGGAATCTAACCTGCAGAGGCACCCTTACTGGAGCAGAAGCTATCTGCATCCTAGTCCTGGGAACTTTCCAGACCTGATGACCCAAGTCTGCACAAATGGCATTCAGACACTTCTGAGTAGAGTGGACCACCCTTTTGATAAGCAAGACCATAACTGGATCCTACAAGGAAGCCTTGCTGCCTTCCTCAGCGCCTTGGTCAGTGACCCTCCAGCAGTCTGTGAAGAAGAGGGCTGGATCAGGATTAAGTCAACTGTAAAGGCACACCTGTGGAGTCTACCAAGCCAGAAATACAGCCAGATGGACAGGACCCCAAGGATGATTCAATATCTGGGCACAGTAGTAGTTCATAGTCCATTGCAGTCATGTGGACTCTTCCAGTCTGGGATAAGCTTGATGATAACAGCAGAAAACCAATGATGAGGTTAAGCAGTCCAATGGGTACTGCCTGGGCCTTTTATGTCAGTAAAGATGATGTGATGAATGGGACTGGAGTCAAATGTGAGAACAAGTATAGAATTATGATCTTGTCTTGCATCATGTATGTGACTTGCATGGTTCATCCTTGGCCAGAATCATCATGCTGGCAGACCTGTCAACAGGAATCACAGGACCATGCCCTTCTGTGAAACATAGAAACATAGAAACATAGAAGTTGACGGCAGATAAGGACCGCAAGGCCCATCCAGTCTGCCCATTTCTTTTTCTACCTTATAAATGTACCATCGGCCTTTGCTCTGTCAGTGACCTATCTATTCATAGTCATTTGTATTGCTCCCTTATGCCTATCCCATGCCTGTTTGAAGCCCTGCACTGTATTCATAGCTACCACTTCTTGTGGTAAGCCATTCCATGCATCTACCACCCTTTCTGTGAAAGAATTTCCTCACATTCCCCTTAATCGCCTCCTCTAATCTCATGCTGTGTCCTCTTGTCCTGCTATTTTCTTATATTTAAACATGTTAGACTCTTTCCACCTTGTTTATGCCCTTAAGGTGTTTAAATGTCTCGATCATATCACCTCTCTCCCTCCTTTGCTCAAGGGTATACATATTGAGCTCCGTTAATCTGTCCTTATATGTCTTCTAATGCAGTCCCTGCACCATTTGCTGCCCTTCTCTGACTGGCCTAATTTGTTAATGTCCTTGTGAAGGTGTGGCTTCCAATACTGCACGCAGTACTCCAGATGGGGCCTAACTAATGTCTTGTACAGAGGGATTATTACCTCCCTCTTACGACTTGTGATACCCCTACTAATACACCCTAACACCCCCTAGCCTTACCTACTGCTTTAGAGGTCTGCTTGGATGATTTTAGGTCATCAGTGATGATGATGCCCAAGTCTCTTCTTCCTTTGTGACTGCTGAACGCTCCTCCCAGCCTATAAGTGGCTTCAGGGTTTCTCTTCCCTATGTGCATGATTTTGCACTTCTTGCATTAAATCCCAGTTGCCCTCTTCTGACCATTCTGCTAGTTTATCCAGATCTCTTCTCATTCTGCCCACCCCCATCTGGATCATCTACTCTGTTGCAGATCTTGGTGTCATCTGCAAACAGACAAGCTTACCCTCTAGTCCATCTGCGAGGTCACTAATGAAGATGTTGAATAGGACTGGCCCCAGGACTGATCCCAGAGTACCCACTTGTGACTTGCATCTCTTCTGACTGTATACCATTTACCACCACTCTCTGTTTTCTGCCAGTCAACCAGTTTGCCACCCAGTTGACCAACTGACCCACCCGAGCCACACAGCTTATTTATCAATCTTCTATGTGGAACAGTGTCAAAAGCTTTGCTGAAGTCAAGGTAGGCGACATCAACTGCTCCCCCTTGGTCCACCACTCTGGTTACCCAGTCAAAGAAATCTATGAGATTAGTTTGACAGGACTAGAATGCTGTCATTAAGACTTTTTAATCGGAAATATATATTGCTGTAATTGAAATATTATTTGAGAAGAGGTCTTGGGTCTCTTGGCTTCTTCTGCTCAAAGATCTACCATTAAAATGCTGAGAGGCTCGAGACCAGTACAGTGAGAGAGCATCTTTGTAAAAAGAAATGGCTGTGGATTAACAACTGGCTTGGCCAGTGGTGCTGCCTGTGTCACGTGTCACTGTCACGATTTGCTGATCCACCATCTGGGTAGTTGCGGGACTTCCTTTAAGCACATCCATCTGACAATCCTTGATCAACTGTAAGTGCATGGTTCAGCACCAATGGAAGTTACTCATTCTATAAGGCTCAAGCAGTGAATACAATCATCTTCTCTGTCTGTGACAGACATGATGAATTTGAGAACCACACATCTGTTATAGCCTGGTTTCTTCTTTTGGTCCATCCCGTCAACAGAGCAGTGAATCAGTAGTATAGTGCATAGATGGGGTTGGAAGAAAAAACACAAACTAAACTAAGAAAACAGAAAAACAGTCAGAAAACTGAAAACTCAGATTACTAGCATGAAGGAGTTGACCTGTGTATTCCAGCAAAAAGAAAGATCTGAAAGCAGTGCGAATGGAGCAGGAGAACACATGATAGTGTGGTAGGAAGAATCAAGCTTGAAGACTGTTTCGGTGACTAAGCAAACTCAATGGAAATTGTCTAGCCATAAATAGTGAATTGAATCTAGGTAGTGAGAAAGGAAAAGTTACCATAGTAACATGGTTTGTTCAAATGGATCAGAACAGCCAGTCAAACTTATTCCTCTCCAAGAGGTGCGTGGTCCC
The DNA here is from genome assembly GCA_016271365.2 of Neoceratodus forsteri. Lineage (NCBI taxonomy): Eukaryota > Metazoa > Chordata > Ceratodontiformes > Ceratodontidae > Neoceratodus > Neoceratodus forsteri. The sequence continues at coordinate 1,500,802,020 of CM057450.1, read as the reverse complement.
CCAGAACTGAGAATGTTTTTACAAAGATGCTCTCTCACTGTACTGGTCTCGAGCCTCTCAGCATTTTAATGGTAGATCTTTGAGCAGAAGAAGCCAAGAGACCCAAGACCTCTTCTCAAATAATATTTCAATTACAGCAATATATATTTCCGATTAAAAAGTCTTAATGACAGCAAAACAAGAATAGTCATTAAAATCTCAAGCCTTATGAACAGTAAATGATTCTAAAAGACCTAATTTCCCTATCCAAAAGGGGAAGCAGGAATGAGTAGTCTGACTGGGTGTTCTAATTCATTAGAAGACTTTTACTATAATGAGTATTTTTTTCTTTTAACCACATGAATTAGAACAGCCTAGTCAAACTTGTGCAGACTCCAAGCAGTACCCTGAGCTGGAAGGTTTTAGGATTACTCTGGGAACAGAATATGAAATACAGAAATCCCATAGCTAGCATTCCCTCTTGCCACGTGTCCAGGCAGTAGTGACATGTGAATGTTTGGACTGTGGACCAGATTGTAGCTTTACAAATTTCGACCAGTGGCACATTCCTTCTAACTGCCACTGATGTTGCTGTATTCCTAGTGGAATGTACCTTAACGGAGAACTACTAGGAGAGGTGAAGCCCTGACTGTTGCACAGATTAGGGCTTCACCTCTCCGACCCCCCCTGCAATGGACAGATTAAGTACCTCAGCACTCGTAAAATTCACTCAAAGCTCCGGTGCAGCCCATATTTAAATAATGGCACTTCTCAACCACCCAGGATCTCGCTGATAATACAGGCTAGCAGGCATACCCATGGGATTTAGGCAAATTCAGTATAAACAGCACTGGGCATCGGAGTATATGTGTGTGTGTGTGTGTGTGTGTGTGTGTGTGTATATATATATATATATATATATATATATATATATATATATATATATCTATATACACACACAATATATATACATACATATATATATATATATATATGAATTATATATATATTTTAGTCTTTTGATAACCGGGTAAAGCCCACTAGGCACAAGTGCCTGTTTTCAGGGGCGACCTAGGAGCACTGGGCGGTTAAGTAACTTGCTCAGAGTCACACAGTATGCAAGTGGAGGTTGTGAGAATCAAACCCAGGTCTGGTCTGCTGGACGTACCAAGCTCATTCCTCTAACCTCTAGGCTATACTGCTAACACATATATATATATAGACATATGCGCACACACACACACACACACACATATATATACACAATAGGGGTGAGGATTTATTTTAACGAATAAAACCATGTATTCTCACTACCATTAAATAAATGACTGATGATGAAGACTCTGTGACAGACATTTATACCCACAGTGCCTACGTCATCATCAAATATTCTCACTGTGACTATGTCAGGACCACAAACTAGCTAAATACACCTTGCTAGTACTACTTCTCAACACAGTTAAATAAGTAATACACCACAACTCCGTTATCCCTGTGCTGCAAACCCTGTAAACTTCAGGGGGTGGACTTTGGGATAATGCAGGAAGTACTGAAAGGGAAACTGGAGGGCATAAGGCAGGAGATGGACATGGAGCAGAAATGGGATATTATTAAATGGGGGGTTACAGAGGCAACAGAAGCCTACACCCAGGCACAGAGTAAGAGGAGCAGAGCAAGAAAATCATGCCGGTTGAACAGTAAGGTTGTGGAGGGAAAAACGAGTGGTGCACCAGAGGTTTAGGAGGATGGGGAAGGAAGTGGACAGGGAGAAATATGCAAGATGGTCCAGGGAGGTGACTTGAAAAGTGAGAGAAGCCAAGGCCCAGAGGGAGCTGAGATTAGCACAGGGAATTAATGCGGGGAGAATGACTTTTTCAGATACATCAGGGAGAAAAGGAAGTGCAAGGAGACAATAGTGAGGATAAAAAGGGGTGGGGAGTGGACAGAAAAGGGGGAGGAGCAGGCAGAAGCACTGAATGAATACTTTGCTCAGTGTTCATGGAAAAAGGGGGACTGCTACCAGCATGGGCTGGGAGGGTAAGGACAGGGGAGAGGAGGCGACAGATGGAAGAACTGAGGCAAGTAGAGTCCTAGAGAGACTGAGGGCACTGAAGGTAGACAAGACACCAGGGCTGGATGGTGTCCACCCCAGGGTGCTGAGGGAGATGGCGGAGGTGTTGGCGGAGCTGCTGGTGGATCTGTATAGCACCTCACTGTAGTCGGGATGTGTGCCACTGGACTGGAGGATGGCACATGTAGTACCATTACACAAGTGTGGTCCAAGAGATGAACCAGGTAATTATCGTTTGGTAAGTCTTACCTCCATCGTGTGCAAACTCATGGAAATGATAGTAAAGAAAAGACTGGTGTCGTACCTGGAGGACAATGACCTCCAGGAAGTAAGGCAGCATGGGTTTGTTTCAGGGAAGTCTTGTCAAACCAACCTCCTACAATATTATGACTGGGTGACAGGTGAGCTGGATAAGGGACATGCGGTGGATGTTCTTTACTTGGACTTCAGCAAGGCCTACGATTCAGTGCCTCATGGGCGGCTTGGGGAGAAGCTAACTGGTTTATGGGGTAGGGGCAAAAATTATGAACTGGATTACAAGCTGGCTGAGTGGCAGGCTGCAACGGGTGGTGGTGAGAGGGGAGCTCAACTCCAAGGCTGGTGTTGAGAGGGGTGCCTCAGGGCTCTGTGTTGGGGCAAGTATTGTTTGGGCTCTTCATATCAGACATTGCACATGGGGTGGTGAGCAAGGTAAGTCTGTTCACTGACAACAGCAAAATTGGAGCAGTGGTGGATGGAGAGGAGGGATGGAAGCAGCTGTGGGGGGACCTACACAAGCTGAAAGAGTGGTCAGAGAGGTGGCAGCTGGGGTTCAATGCAAAGAAGTGTAAGGTTATGCATTTTGGGGTGAAGAACCCAAGGAGAGAGTACTGGCTGGTGGGTTAAGCTGAGGATCACTGAGGAGGGGAAGAACCTAGGGGTAATGATAACAGGGACCATGAACAACACTGCCCAGTGCACGAGAGTGGCTGCAAAAGCGAACAAAATGCTGTGGTGCATAGCGATGGGGTTTTCATCCAGGCGAAGAGAGGTGATCTTGCCCCCTACAAGTCGTTGATAAGGCCGCACTTAGAGTACTGTGTGCACTTTTGGAGGCCATACCTAAAGCGTGATATCAGGCTACTGGCGGGGGTGCAGAGGAGGGCAACAAAGATGATATGTGGAATGGAGGGGAGAGACTATGACAGCAGGCTGGGAGACCTGAATATGTACACCCTGGAGGATAGAAGGGACAGGGGAACATGACAGAGACATTCAAGTATCTGAGGGGAATCAATAAGGATGGGCAGATGGGGTGTTTAAGTTAAGGAGGGGGAGGGTCACCAGGGGACACGGGCTAAGAATAGAGGGGGGAAGATTTAGGAAGGAAATGAAGAGACACTATTTCACAGAGAGGGTGGTAGAAAAATGGAACACCCTACCAGAATGGGTGGCATCATGTAAATCTGTGAACAGCTTCAAAAGAGCATGGGACAGGGAACAGGGGAGAGTGAGGGTGGGGGAGGTGGGGCGTGGCAGTGGGATGACAAAGGGGAGGAGGGTGGGGCAGCTGCAAACTAGGGGTATTGGCTGCATACTCAAGCAGACTTAGATAGACTAGGTGGTCTAGTTCTGCTGGCACATTCATATGTTCATATGCAGCAAACATCACTCAGGTAGTTGAGTAAACAGACCGTAAGTCTGCCCGTAAGCAAGTTCCTGTACTTCACTGTCACAGCAATATCGAATAAATAAACTGATCCTTTATCCTACAAAGTAAGTGATAAAGGTTTCCAAAAGACATACCCAATGTTGGGTAAGTTACTTTTTCTATTACCTTCTATTTCTTTTGGAAACTTGATCCAGGAAGCTCTGTACAGTCACTAGCAAGGATGGAGACGTACTAGAAAAAGTAATACACCTGCCAGTTACTGTTACTTCTTTCTTATTATACAAAAACAATACAAAAATAATAAATAACTATAACAGATGACATTTATTTGAAAGTAATAGGTTAGTTACTAATTACTTTCAAATAAATGTAATCAGAGTTATATATTACTTTTGTATAAAAAGAGATAAGTAATTGTAAATGTAGGGCGTATTACTTTTCCCAGTACTTCTCCATCCTTGCTAGTGACTGTACAGAGCTTTCTGGAACAAGTTTCCAAAAGTAATAGAAAAAGTAACTTACCCAACACTGGACATACCTGGAAAAAGAACCTCAGTGACACAGAAGAAGTCACATTCTCCTTTTCTATTTGAATTTTCTGTTGCGACCCTGAAGTGAAACCGACAATACAGTGGTGCTAAAAGCCGGTGAACGAAACCAGAGAATCTCTACAAAAGTACAACAGCAGGACCTTTCCACATAATATACACACATCAAAATCGTCAGAGTTTACTTTAACCCCCAAAACACATGACACTTATTAAAATGATAACTTTTCACAGCACGGAACGCCAAATCCAGCTCTCTAGCCAAACGCCACCTACAAACAGCAAACCACCAATAAAATTGCATGCTACAGAAATGTTGCACAGCAGTAATCAATGAAATCACTGCATAAGTACTCATTCACAGACATAACCAAACACACCAAACATCAGCCAGTCACAAAAACAGGGAACTGCATTCATTCAGAGAAACATAGAACACCCGTGAAAAATGGCAGCACAAAAAATAACACCAGAGACATTTACTATAACAGTAAATTAGAAAACCTAACTACAGCAGCACCCTATTGTATAAATCACACACATGATGCGCAGATCTTGGAATATGGAAAATATCTTCACTCCTGCATCGTGAGCTCTGGATACTCTCACTCGTGCCTTAGGCGCCCGCGAATATCCAGAGCTCACTCTGCAGGAGTGAGAATATTTTCTATATTGCACTCCTGCCCATCATGTATCCTATATAAATATATAATATATTTTGGGTGAATTTTACAAGTGCTGATGTACTTAATCTGTTAATTTCTTATGGTGCTTGCAGGGGGATCGGAGAGGTGAAGCTGCATTCTGTGCAGCGGTCGGGGCTTCACCCCTACCCATAGAACTCCTTTAATGCCATCTTGAGGTACTTTTCCTACCTTGTGATAGCAGAAATTTATTGTAGATACTATTCACCTCAACATAGTCTGCTTAGAGGCTGGGTGTCCCTTTGAAATCTTGCCATATGTAATGAACATTTATTTGTCATTGTTACTAATATTCTCTGTTCTGGGCTCGTAAAACCTGAGAGCTCTTCTTACATCTAACACTTTGAAATCTTTCCTCCTTTCTATTGGCCTGTGACCTTGGGAAATACACCAACAATGTAACAGTCTGACTCAAATGGAATTGTGAGGAATTGAGCATTTGTTCTTAACACCCCTTTTCCTTGAGAAAAATCAAGTATGAGGGATCAATGCTAAGTGCTTGTAGTTCAATGATCCTCTGCTCCTCCTTGCTGAGGTAACAGCCACCAGGAATAAAAGTTTTCCAAGTGAGTATTTTAGCTACGTAATGGCTACAGCTTTAAATAGGAAGGTCATTAACTGAGTAAGAACTAGGTTCAGGTACAAAGCTGGTATAGGTTTCTTTACAGGGGGTACATATGTGAAAGACCTTTAAAGAATCTCAAACACTGGATGTGCAAATAAGATCCTGCTAAGGAGTTAGACCTAAATGTCAAAATAGCGGACAAATGCAGCTTTAATGATGCTGGCCTTAAGCTCAAAACTTTAAATACCCCAAAACAAAATCCAAAATTATTGCAATGTCTGCATTATCATCTGAATGGGAACTGATCCCACACCAGACTGAGAGTCATTTCCATTTTGAATTGTAAGTTTTCCTTGTGGATGGCTTTCTGGACACTACAAGGACCTCCATAATCTGGGTAGAGATTTAAGTCAGAAAACTCTTTTTCAAGAACCATGCTTTCAGGTGAAAGGGCACCAGGTTTGGAAGGTTCACCCGGCCTTTTGAGGTTGTTAGAAGGATCCTGACACAGAGGCCGGGTGAGTGTCTTTTGGCACATCTAAAGGGAGAGGAAGGGAAAGAGAACAATGCTTAACCAGGAGTAGCACACTAAGCCGAAGCTCGTTTCCAAATGTGACCTGAGAGCACAAGGAAGTTAAGTGACTTGCTCAGGATCACACAGTATGCACCTAGGCAGCTATGGGATTCAAATCCAGGTCTCCAGGTCCACAGCTCAGAGCCTTAACCCACTGTGCTATACTGCCTCCATAATTTAGGTAGAGAGTTTCTGACTTAAATCTCTCTACTCAAATTATGGAGGTCCATAAGGCTTCTGAACCAAAAGAAAATACCATGGCTGTCTGGGCCAGTCTGTGTGTTCCACTCTCTATTTCAGAAATGTTTTCTGTAAAAGTGGAAAGGGTGGGAAAGCATAAAGGAACCTGATGCATCAGTACATGATGAGAGCACCTGCTTGTTCTCCCATTATGCAAAAAGAACCACCCCTGAACACATAATTTCCTGAAAACCTACCTTAACACAATCTGTTTTAGGGACCATTTGTGGGTGACATGATCCATCCCACTAAGTGGGTCTTCCAGTTTTGAGGATCTTGCTCCACTAGTTTATGCAATACACGGTGCTGGTACTGTATGCCTTTATGTGCAAAACTTTGTTTTTGCCTAATGCAGAGAAGGATGCCATGGACAAATACACTACTTCGAGCTTCAGAAGTCTGACATATTCCTCCTCCTCTGCTGAATTCCAGACTCCTATTATTGTCTGGTTTGAGATGTGCCCTCCCCAGCCTAGGAGAGAGATTCCATGTGGTAAGCAATGAAACGTGTAGTGCTGTCTGAAAAATAATTCCTTTTCATAGGTGCCTGCCACCACTGGAGGGAGCTCAGAAGCCTGTTCTGTACTGGGATTAGGGCAGTCAGCTAATCCCGGAGTTCAGACTAGTATTCTTTCAGGTACCACTGTATGCTACTCATGCACAGCCTTGCCCGTGGCACTATATAGAGTGTAGTTAACATGAGACCTAACACTCTGAGAAGTACCTGTGCAATCCTTGTCCCACTGTGGAAGGAAGCTGCATACTGTACTGTGTCTAAACAATATCCTGTGAGAGAACAGCCCATGTTTGCACTGTGTCCAGCTGCTCTGTTACAGTAAAATGCAAGTTCTGTGTGGGTTCCAGCTTCGATTTTTCTAAATTCTGGACAAACCTCAATTTTTTCATCAGGGGCATAGTTTGCTCCATTGATGATAGGGCCTGTTCTCTACTACACTCTATCCAGTTGTATAAGTATGGATAGACTGTCACTCCACTGCTTCCAAGTGCTACTTCAACTAGGCACTTTATAAATATTCTTGAGGCAGAGGTCATTTTGAAGAATACTGCCCTGTACAGATACTGACTCATACTTGTTCTGAAGCGTAGGCACTTCTTGTGGCTTGCTGTTATTGGGATATGAAAGTGAGCATCCATCCTTCAAATCCAATGAACACAGTCAGTCTCGTTACAGTACAGATGGAATTACTATTTGCAAGGTAGCCATTCTGAACTACTTATCTGTCTGTTCAGACATATGAGATCAAGGGTTTATTCATTTATTTATTTAGCTGTACTAATGCAGCATCATATGGACGTCTAGTGTATGAAAGCAGCGTTCTCCCCTATCTATGGTAGTCAAGAAATTAACAGGAAGGTCAAAGGAATGATTTAGTTTTCTCTCAAATCAACCTTCGGTAGAAAAAGAGGATTAGTGTGTAACCTAACTCTAACCTAGTGAAAAATAAGCAAAGGCGGATCTACACCCAGTGCCTGTAACTCAGATGTGTGTCCAGCAGACATCACAGCCACTAGGAATGGTGTCTTCCAAGAGAGGAAGTGCAGTTCACAAATTGCAGCAGGCTCAAAGGTAGGTGCATTAAGGATCTCTAAGACCAAATTAAAGTCCCACACTGGAACCGGATCGTGGACTAGGGAGGTGTAGAAGTAGAATATCTTTGGGGAATCTGCAGGAAACCTCAAGCTGGGGCAGTGACTTGTTGGAGAGGATGTGAAAAGCCAACATCATGGCTAAATTGACCTTAAAGGAGGAATACCCAAGGCCTGAGTCCATAAGAGACAAGAGGTAGTCCAGAACTAGACTGACTGGACATGTAATGGGGTTTGGGTTACAGGAAGTCCACCAAACTGTAAACCATTTCCATTTTTGTGAGATGGAATACCATGCAGATGGCTTCTGGGCCACCAGAAGAAAAGCTGCAACTGGTGGGGAAACCCCAAGGTGGGAGAACTCTACATCTTCAGTAGCCAAATGTGGAGGTACAGGGATCAAAGATCCAGATGAAACAGAACACAGTGCTCCTGTGAAAGACCTGACCATAGAGGAAGCAGGACAGAAGGTTCTACTGCCAACTGCTCGAGCACAGGGAACCAGATTTGTTGGGCCAGTAAAGGGACTACAAGAACCAGGGTGGGTGATTTGGCTCTCAGCTTGACCAGAATCCTCTGTATAAGAGGGAATGGGAGAAGGTGTAAATTAACCTCCCTTTCAAGAAGAGGGACAATGCACCTCTCTAAAAGCTCCAGGCTCTGGAGCAAAAAGAAATACAGCAGTTTTGCCTTGTATGGAGATGCAAAAAGGTCTATGTCCTATTAAGAAGAGGTCATCAAAAACAGAGTCCAAGAGCTCCTATTCGTGGCAGAGTGCCTGGGACTGACTGAGATGATCCACAAGGGCATTAAGGATACCAGACAGCAAAACAGTCAAGAGTTGCATGTCGTGTTCCACTGCCCAGTGAAAAAGTCTCACTGCCTCTCTTCAGATATAATATGAGTTGATTCTGCCCTGATAGTTGATGTAGTACATCACAGAAATATTGTCTGTCTGGATCAACAGCTGATGCCCTGGAAGTAGGGTGGCGAAGCCCTGCAAGCCAAGCAGGACAACCCTCATCTCAAGAATGTTGCAGTGCAGAACAATATCCAAGGAGCCTGAGTCTGGAGGGGGCCTGGATGTGCACCCCAACTGAATCCAAAGCCTCCATCATCATCATCATCATCATCAGGAGATGGGATAGACAGAGAAAGGGAGAGCCCATCTCTAGGTTGGAGTGCTCCAATCACCATAACAGGACATGATGGAGCAGAGGGTCGCTGCTGTGAGACACTCCAGCTAGTCAGAATACTGAGCCCACTGGGTATGGAGGAACCATTGTGGAACTCTCATGTGCACAAGCACCAGTGGGACAGTCAAGATGGCAGCAACCATAAGGGCTATCAGCTGTAAACGGCATCTTGCCAAGACAACAGTTGCTGGAAGAGACCAGCTGAGCCTGAGCAATCAACATCATAGCACGATCCCAGGGCAGGAAAACCCAACACAGACCCATGTCCAGAAGAGTTCCTATATATTGGAAGTGTTGGCAATGACTGAGAACTGACTTTGGCTCATTCATCAGAGTACCCAACTGCTCAAATAATGGTGTGGTTCATAACAGTGTGTAGATTATGGCATCCCTGGATGGGGCCTTCACAAGTCAGTCATTGATATATGGGAAGACATACAGGCCCTCATGATGAAGGGCAGCTGCAACCATTGCAAAACACTTGGTAAAGACATGCGGCATAGACGACAAACCAAAGGATAAAACATGAAACTGACAGTGTGAGCCTGCAGCATGAATCACAGGTACTTTCTGTGAGACTTGCAAATTCTGATAAGGGGATATTTATCTTTCATAGCCAGAGCAGCCATCCAGTCCCCTTTTAGAAGCAGGGGAGGAGGGAATGCAGAGAGAGACCATTCAAAACCACTTGGATTCTATAAATAGAATGAGGCCTCGAAGGTCTAGGTTGGGCCTTAAATCCCCAGTCCTTTCTGGTACCAGGAAGTACCAGGAATAGCAGCCCTGGTTCATTTCAGCAACTGAGATGGGCTCAATGGACCTTATGCTGAGGAGGGACTGAACATTCTCCAGCAGAAAGGTAAGATGTCCTGTAGGGTAATGAGTGGGTAAAGGAGAGTGCACAGGACGGACAGAGAGGAGCTCTAGGGTATGTCCTTGCTGTGCTACCTCCTGCACCCAAGCATGGTTGTGATCTCCCACCATTTTGATAGTAAGAGGGAGATACAGCCTCCTACTAGTACTCCCTGATGCACTGAGGCTGGACACAGAGGAGGGGAGTTAGAAAGCTCTAGGGGCAGCAGAAGTGTCGCTGATATTTGCTCCTTTGGTGAGCCTGATGTAGGCACCTGGAGGCAGATTGGCTGCTTGAGTTGGGGGGTGGGGCCGCTGGGAGCCACAACTGGAATCCCTGGAAAAATGCCTACCTGAGTGGGCACTGGGCATATAAAAAGAGCCCCTGACCCTACCTTGGCACTTAGATTTCAGAATGTGCCGAGACCACAGGCTCATTTTGGATGTCTGAAGGTCTCACAGGGCAGACTCCACGTAATTACCAAAAAGCTGTTTCCCTCTAAAGGGGCATTCAGGAACGACCTTTGAACATTAGAGGCAAAGCAAGTGACAGTGACGGTGTAGGCAAATGCCAGAAGCAGTTGCACAGGCAGCCACATCTGAAGCATCATAGAAGATCTTAACAGGTGCTTGCTGGCTTCCAAGCCATTAGCAACCATTTGCTGAGACATTATTTTGCCTGGGCCATCAGGCAGTTTTTCAGCCACTGTGGCCATTAAGTTCAACAGCCAGTTTTGATACTTAATCTACATGCCTGGTAATTTCCAATTCTTAGTCCAAAAGATGCCAAAGCAAATGTTCTTTTCTCTGTGACATTTAATTTCCTTGAAACCTTATCAGGAGCAAGAGCGTGCATGTGTTCTGGAGCTTTTGACCAGTCATGGGCAGCCATAATGACTACTAAGTCAGTTTCTGGTTGAGAGGAATAATATGGATGATACAAATGCAAACTAGCATACTGAATCAAGTTAAGCTGTTGCCATTATTTTAGTGAATGTGGTTGGTCACAAAAGACAGGCTAAAGCCTTTTCATACTATGTCCAGCGTCCATTTGTCTGTTGTGACCCACTGCCACTGCTGGAGATAATGAGAGACATGAGATGGTGAGGTGCGGTGACCTGCAACTTGGTTAGTTTTTGTCTGAGGTGGTTGAGGTGGATCTACCACTTGCCTTCTGCCTCTTCCATCTCTGCCACTATGTGATCCACTGTGTATATTTATTTAAGAGTTTTACCAGGAAGGCATGCTGAGCAGAGACCACTCGATTCCAGATGCGTCCTGGGGGAGGGAAAGCAGGAATATATACAATACAGTAACAAAGCAGGAAAAGTACAGTAAATTAAAATACACAGAGGCAGCTATTGTACAATAGGCTACAGAGCCAATATTCCAACTGGTTACAAAGTAGGTGGGAGAGCGGAGTAGCAGCAGGTGAATTAGCACAACTCTTAATGGAGACTAAGGTGCCTAGCAAACTTTTGTCTTGCATTTAATACCTGTCTGAGGCGCTGGTCGGAAGTGCCAAGCAACAGGTGGATGGGTGTGGCAAGATGGGAATGGGCTAGGTGCATGAGCAGGTGGGGGAGAAATGCGCCTTGAGGAGATAGTTTAAATGCTGAGTGCTGCCTGCATGCCTAAAGTCTGCTGGCAAGGAGTTCCACAGTTTTGGCATACGGAAGCGGAAGGGCGCTTGGCCTTTAGATGTGGACATAAGGAACCTGGAGTCAGTGTTCCTGAGTGTGTATGCAGAGGGGGGTTGGACAGAGAGGGCAGACTCAAGGTAGCAGGGGAAGGACTGTGCCCAGAATTTAGCTGTAACCCTGGCACAGAGGGCCTGTCTCTGTTCCTGTAGTGACATCATGTCAAGTTGACTTGTAAAGGGTGCAGTGATGTGTCGAGGGTGGGCAGTCCAGAGCAAAACAACAGATGGAAGAGGGGACTGAGTCTGATTAAGATCGACTTAGGGGCCGTGCTGTAGACTACGCCCCCGTAGTCAAAAATTTGGAGGATCATTTTCTGTACGAGTGCTTTGTGGGCGGGTAAAGGGAGACAGGCCCTGTTTCGGTATACAGCGCCCAGTTTGGGGTGAGGTTTTTTGTAGATTGAGTCAATATGAGCAGAAAAGTCTAGGTGCTGATCCAGCCACACCCCAAGGTACCCGGAGGATGTGCAGTCTTCCAAGGGGGACCAGTCAGTGGTATGGAAAGTGGGGGTTGATGAGAGGCGGGAGAGTCGTTGCCGCATCCCAAAAGTTAGTGAGACATTCTTCTTTGGATTAAGAAAAAGCTGGTTCGAGCGAAACCAAAGCTGTACAGTGCTGAAATCCTCCTGGAATCTTGCAGCTGCATCGGAGGTAGAGGGACCTGATGAAAACATTACAGTGTCATCAGCATACATGTGAATGAATGTGTGTGTGCAAGCTGAGGGCAGGTCGTTTAAAAAAATGGAAAACAGTAAAGGGCCAAGGACCGATCCCTGTGGGACCCCGGAGGTGACAGGGAGGGGAGCAGAAGAGCAAGCACCTATTTTCACCACTTGTGACCTGCCTGCCAGATAGGATTGGAACCAGCCGGTGGTTGCTCCTGAAAGTCCAGCGCAGGAGAGTTTGGACAGTAAAAGGGGGCACGAGACGGTATCAATGAGTATCCTGGAGTACCTTCGACCATCTGGAAGTCATGGATGTTACGCGGATTGTCCAGGGGCTGCGCCCTACATGCTGTAGTTTAGACCCGGGTCAGACTTCCCTAATTATGGGTTGTGGTGATCTTATTGGCCCGGTACTGGCACAGATAGTCTGGTGCTCCCTTTACTCCGGTGTCTATCCCTGTTCCTTGAAAGAGGCAGTAGTGACACCGGTGTTGAAGAAAGCTTCTTTGGACCCAGACTCTCTTGCAAACTACAGGCCAATCCTGAACCTCCCCTTTTTGGGGAAAGTGATCGAGAAAGTAGTGGCTGCACAACTGGAGAACCATTTGACCATCCATAACATCTATGAACCTCTCCAATCTGGTTTCCAGAAGAAGCATAGTACCAAGACTGCGCTGGTTCGGGTGCTCAAAGATCTCCTGATGGTGAGAGACCAGAGAAAACGGTCCATTTTGGTACTTTTAGATCTGTCATCAGCATTTGACACCGTTGACCATGGGGTTCTGCTTGAGCACCTGAGATTCATTTTTGGACTCTCGGGTTTGGTCTACAGATGGTTTACATCGTACCTCACTGGAAGATCTCAGAGGGTAGTGTTGGGGTTGTTTTCCTCTGATTCAATCCCTCTGTCATGTGGAGTCCCTCAGGGCTCAATGCTGTCCCCCATGCTGTTTGCAGTGTATATGCTTCCCCTCGGAGACATTGTAAGATGGTATGGACTGAGGTTTCATTGCTATGCCGATGATACCCAGCTATATCTGTCTTTTGCTTCCAACCAGAAAGGAGCAGTCTCGGTATTTAATAACTGTCTCGAAGAAATCCAAGTGTGGATGAGGTCCAGTTGGTTGAGGTTGAACCCCGCGAAGACGGAGGTGATGGTTTTGGATCCAGGTCATCGGATAGGGGGTCTGGGGGCAGGCTGTCCCCTGGGATTATTCCTAGGGGATGCTGAGCTCCAGGCCTCTGAACAGGTAGACCTGGGGTGCTGTTAGACCTCGGGCTGACACTTTGTGCTCAGGTGTCAGCCATCGTGAAAGTCTTCTTCACCATCTTAGAAACATCGCCAGGATTAAGTACCTTGTTCCGTCCGTAGACCTGCCTACATTGATCCATGCCTTTGTGACCTTGCACCTAGATTACTGCAACTCGCTTTACTTTGGGCTACCAGGGGTTGATATCAGTCGCTTGCAGCTGGTGCAGAACTCAGCAGTCCCGTTGTTGATGGGGATTTTGAGATCTTCCCATATTACACCAGTGCTGCGGGATCTGCACTGGCTGCCTGTTCGGTTGCGGATGTCCTTCAAAGTCAGGTTACTGACATATAAAGCCCTACATGGACTGGGCCCTGACTACCTGAAAGAGCTTCTGATTCCTTATCTCCCTGAGTGACCACTCCGCTCGGCCAATGAGGGGTTGCTAGAGATTCTGAGGGTGACTTTAAAATCTGAGGGAGCCCGGGCATTTATGTTCATGGCCCTGATCCTCTGGAATTCTCTATCCCGTCAGATTAGGGACTGTGTGACTGTGGGGGGTTCAAGCAGGCTTTAAAAACACTTTTGTGGAATAAAACTTTTAATGATGGTGTTGGCTGACAAGCATGTACTTATAACTGTGTTGATATTTTGTTTTGTTTTATATGTTTTAATTGGTTTTATTGTTATGCGCCTTGGTTATGAAAGGCGCATTATAAATAAAGAATTATTATATTTATTATTATTTAAAGGCTTTGGTGAGGTCAATAAAGATAGCTGAGGTGGTGTAACCATGTTACTTTCCAGTGAGGATGGCATCTGTGAGCCTTAGGAGTGAGGTGATGGTGGAGTGCGACTTCCTAAATCCAGACTGGTAAGGTGTGAAGAAGGAGGAAGGAGGAAGAGGAGTCTAGAAAGGGGGCAAGCTGGGAGAGAACACGTTGCTCCGGTAGTTTAGCTAGAATGGGGAACAGGGATATAGGGTGATAATTTCCCAGCGAGGAGGGGTCTCCGCCTTTTGAGAGGAGGATGATGGTGGCATGCTTCCATTCAGATGGGATTTCAGCAAGCGAGATGGAGAGATTGAAGAGAGCGGCCAGTGGGGCGGCGATGGCAGGGGCGGATAAGTGGAGCATTCTGGAGTCCAGACCTGAGGGGCATTTGCTTTTGGAAGGGTTGAGAGCCTGCAGGGCTTTAAGCACTTCGGGCAAAGTAACTAGGCGAAAGGTGAAACTGGTGCCCAGGGATGTGGGCGGACAGGTAGGGGTGGGCTTGAGGGATGGGGAGGGAGGGAGGATAGGAGAGAGGATGCACAGCTGGCGAAGAAGGTGTTGAAAACTGTGGCCGATACCGATACGGTCTGTGATAGTACCCTTTTCCTATGCCTCCCCTACCATATGGTCTGTGATACTCTCTTGACTTTCTTTTGTAATGAAACTATTATTAAAGCACTTCATATAAAGTATAACAGAAAATACCAATTAAGAGAGAACATATTTTTGACTGGAGCACACCCCCACTGGTAACAATCCCCATATCCGATACTTAATATGTTGGGTGGATCAGTTCCCAGTGTCTGACCTATTATCTGGGATACATCATCCTAATATCGCCCCAACATGTGGTAACTCCAGTAGACTTTTCTTCATCTACTAAAGTTTATTTAAGTAGGTTTTGTTTTTGTCAACCTTATTCAAATAGCTCTGTGTCTGATCTACACAGGGAGATGTATCCTAAACAGGAATGTTTAAAGTTTGTTCTGTAAATCCACAGACAATCTTCTGTTGCTTAAAAAAAACATACCTTCTGGTAGACATTGCATTTGCCAAGGCAATAGTTGCCATATCATTAATGTCCGCAACCATCTGCAATTGGTCTTTGGCTGTGTCCAGGCAAGCTTTTGCATGCCGCAGCACCTGTGCCCTCTCATCAGAATGAGACAAAATGTCACAAAAAGGCACCACAGCTTTCCAGAGTGCTTCCTTGTAGTGTGATGTGCAACTCCCAAATGCCTTGTGACAACTGTGGCAGAAGTGTATGACTTTTTCCGAGCCTGTCAATTTCTCTGGAGTCCTGATTAGGTGGTGCTGTTGAAATTGTTATTTGTTCCTTTTCTCATACAGCAGCCTGTATTAGACTCTCTGGGTTGGGATCTATATAAAGATACTGTATTCCAAACCATTCCTTGTTACTGTTCATCTTTTCTCCATTTTCTGATCAACTGCTGTTGTAGATGCTGGCCATAGTAAAACTGTCATACTTATCTTTTTAAATGCAACATGAATGGAGCTATTGACTCTCTTGGTTAATGTCAATCCCAACATCCTTGGGAAATCAGACTGTCCAGTGTCTAAATCTGTTTCCACATTGGGGATATTAACCATAACTGACGTGCATTTAAGGAAGGCAAAATAGGATATTAGTCCTCCAAAGGATGTTGGGGGCAAACCAGTGTTATTACCTGTGACTTTTTGAGAAATAGGTTACTCCTCTTCATCATGAAAACATTTATTCCTCTGTGACCCAAGGGGCTACTGATTAAGAATCTGTGGATGCCTATTCTTTTAGAGTATGGAAGAATGGCAACATTTGTTTAAATATCTTCATGGAGGCATCTGAGCATAACCAGCTGGCTGGACAACTGGCTCACTTACCTTTTCTGGTTCCATGTGCTTTTCTTTTCTTGGTCTTTTTAAGGCGTGTGTGAGAGGAAGAATCCTCTGCATTTTTTTTTCTTAGGACTCCTTTCTATGTGAGCATTCCTCAGATGAAGAATGTAGGCCCTTTAGTAAGCTTCCTTGCAGACTTTGCTTTAGATTGGACTTTAGGGGAAGCTGCTTCTGCAGATACTGTCACAGAGATGTTCTCAACCTGTTTGCTCAGTGAACACACTTTGGGTTATGCAGAGAGGCTGGAGTTGATAATGACTGCCTTTTTGCTTCTCTCTTTTTTTGTCACAGGACAAAAAACTTTGCAAAGATCACAGTTTACCCAATCATGATCTGGACCCAAACACCCAAAGCATTCCGTATGCCTATCTATTTATTGTTTTATTTATTGAAAATATCGGAATTACAAACCTTTGAGTCAGAAGACTCATTTACAAAGGCTCCATGTCAGAAATAGATCACAAAACAAACAGTAGTGCAATAGCAATATAAATAATCTGCCTTACACAAACAGTGACCACACTTGTAGCACTTTTTGAAACCTGTGGGCCCGGATCTCCTGTTAGGCTTCTGCTTTAATTCTGGTTCAGACATAAGACCAGAAATTGGCACTACAGTAAAACACTGCCCTCAGTTATTGACAGCTGTTTTTTTTTTATGTTGACTACAGTTGTCAGATGAGCAGTATTTGACTTTATTTGACCACAGTCGTGAGCCAGGAAAAAAAGCCTGACATGCTTATAAAAGAAGGCAGAGGTACCTTCTTATCACTTTTCAGTAGAAGAAAACTGTGGCTGTAAACTTCAACCACAAACTCCACCGCAGTCAATGTGAGCAGAGCACAACTCGCCAGATAGGCCACAGATCCTGGAACAATTGGGAAACTGAGAAAAAAAGGATGAAACATCCTTTTTTACCTTAAAACACATTACAGAATCATTTAACCAATATAATATCTTGTAAAAACAACAAAATCTTTAGAACTTAGCCATCAAATTAGCTGGAGCACCACCCGGGCAACTGTCCTCTTCAGCAGAAACTAAATATCCACCATTAGAATGCTGGAAGGCTTGAGAGCAGCAGACTGAGACAGCATATTTGAAAACAAAACATTGTAAGTTCCAGGGCACTCTGAACTTCGTGATGATACACAAGTTTGACTAGTCTGTTCTAATTCAAGTGGTTAGAATACGATATTGCATTGGTTTGTACTATTTGCAGCTTCTAACCTCTTGCCATGGGGCACTGCTGATTCATCTGCTGCTAGCGTAGTCTCATAAACCTTGCAAGGAATACAGATGCAGTCACACATTAATTACTATAGAAAGATGATTTATCAGAATACTTTTCCTCTAATGTATCAACTACGGTGGGACACAGTGTCAATTGTCCAATATTATATATAAGAAATCCCAGCACTGTATCTGCTGTAGCTCTGCAGTTCTTACCTTTTATTTAATTACGTTATGGCAAATGTAGTTAACTTTCACTAGTGCCTTGTGCATCATGCTATTTGACTTAAACAGGTATTATTTAGTCTTATCTTACAGTAATCAATCAATAGTCAAAAAAGTTGTAAAACATGCACGTCATAACACAATAAAATATTGATTGCTGTCAAAATGTAATATATATTATTCAGACAGTGACAACCATTTTTAAAAAAATAACATACAAATTTCAAATTTATTTACAGATGAACAGCACTTGCTGTAACAATAGAATCGAAACTTGCAAACACCTAAGAAATTAGAAATGCATACACAGTAGAATTTATAAATCAGAAAGTTAGTCTGGAGCTGGCTGGCTTACTGGTTAAGGCACTTAAACAGCAACACAGAAACAGAGAATCTGATGGCAGATAAGAACCGATTTGCACACCCAGTCTTCCCATTCTTCTCTACTTACAGTATCACAGCAGACCCTACTTGATCTCTGTCTCTTTCCCCCTTTCCACTAAGATTCCTTTATGCCTATCCCAAACATTCTTGAATCCTGCCATTGTTTTCACCCCCCGCCCCCCGGACCACCTTTGCTGGAAGACTGTTCTGAGACTCCACCACTATTTCTGTGTAGAATTACTTCCTCACATCTCTCCTGAATCTATCTCCCTCCAGCATGTCCCCTTGTTCTTGAGCACTTTTTTTCTGAGAAAATACTTCCCTCCTGTATCTTATTTACCCCTGCGAGGCATTTAAAGGTCTCTATCATATTCCACCCTACTCTCTTCCAGGGTGTACATACTGAGGTCCTTATGTCTCTCCTCATAGGGCTTTTGATGCAGACCCTGCACCATTTTAGTTGCCCTCCTCTGGACCACCTCCACTCAGTCTATGTCCTTCCAGAGATGTGGTCCCCAGAACTGGACACAGTGTTCTAGGTGAGGTCTTACCAGATCTGTTCAGGGGCAACACCACCTCTATCTTTCTGCTGGTGATAGCCCTACCTATGCATCCTAGCATTCCACTAGTTTTCCTGACTGCCTTGATGCACTGCCTGGTCACCTTTACGTAATCAGATATGACTACCCCCAGGTCTCCTTCCTGTTGGATAGTCGTCAATACCACTCCACCTGTTTCGTACTCTGCCCCTGGGTTTCTGTATCCTAAGTGTATTATTTTGCACTTTTTTGCATTGAAACCCAGCTGCCATACCCTTGACCACTCCTCAAGCTTTCTCAGGTATCTGCCCATCCTTTCCACACACACCCCTGAAGTCTCCAACCTACTGCAGATTTTAGAGACATCTGTAACTAGGCAGACCTTCCCTTCCAGCCCCTCTGCAATGTCACTTATGAAGACATTAAAGAGGACTGGTCCCATGACCAATCCCTGAGGCACCCTGCTGGTCACCCTCCCTTTCTCGGAGTGAACTGCATTTACAACCACCCCCTGTCACCCATCCTTTAACCAATTTCTTACCCAATTTACCACCTTTGGACTCACTCCTAAGCTACCCATCTTGCTTATTAGTCTCTAGTGTGCAATGGTGTCAAAAGCCTTACTGAAATCTAGGTAGACCGTGTCCACCACTTCACCCTTATGTAATTCCCTGGTCACCCATTCAAAGAAATTTATCAGATTCATTTGGCATGATCCTCCACCCCCACCCCCGGGAATCGATGATGCCTTGAGTCTTGCAACCACTGGATTCAAGATAAGTCTACAATCCTTTCCTTCAGCAGTGATCCCATTAACTTTACCATCATCAATGCCGGGCTGATTGACCTATAATTGCCAGCATTCTCCCTGCTACCACTTTTCTGAAATGTGACTACATCTGCCCTCCTCTAGCACTCCAGAACCACTCCTGTTTCCAGTTATCTGTTAAACAGGGCTATCAGAGGCGAAGTTAGTACCTCCCTAAGCTCTCTCAATACCCATGGATTCACCCAGTCTGGTTCCATTGTTTTGTTCACTTTCAGATTGGTGACTCCCTCCAGGACTCTCTCTCCTCCAAAAAAGGACCAGTGTCCGCCTCCCTCCTTCCAAAGCTCCTGTTACTTTTTTGTGGCCCCTCCCTTTCTTCTTCCTCTGTAAACACTGAACAAAAGTACTTGTTCAGAATGTCTACCTTTTCCTGGGCCTCTCTGCACAGTCTCCTCTTCTCTTTTTAACCAAAACATCCCTCCCCTGGTCTTCCTGTTTCCACTTACATACCTAAAAAATGTCTTGTCCCCTTTTGTTACTGAATGGGCTATTCTCTCCTTAGTTTGTGCCTTCATGCTCCTTACTGCTCTCCCTGGTTCCCTCTGCTTCCCCTGATACACCTCCCTATCCTCCTCCCTCTGCATCTCCTTATGCCTTCTGAATGCTACTCTTTTAGCCTTTACCTTTTTAATCACCTCTTTCAAGAACTGCAGTGATCTCTTTTTCCTCTTGCTTTTGATCACTTGTTTGACACAGAGGTAAGTTGCCTTTACTATGCTACCTTTTAGCTTCACCTACTGCTCCTCCACCCCACCCAGGTCATAGTTTCACCCACTGTTCCTCCACCCCACCCAGGTCACCCCCCAACCAGGTCATTCCTAAGGCATTCACCCATCTTTATAAAATTTTCCCTCCTGAAGTCCAGGACCTCGCTCTTATGTGGTTCAAGTTCTGCAGCTATCCTTATACTGGAACCGCATTGTATGGTGATCACTGGTCCCCAGGTGGCTTCCCACCCTGACATTTGCAACACTGTCCCTGTTAGTGACTACCAGGTCCAGTACTGCTCCATCAAAAGTGGGCTCCCTGACTAGTTGCCTGAGGAATGCCTCCTGTAGGGAGTCCTGAATGTCCCTGCTTCCAGATGAAATTGCAGCTGGAAGGCTCAAATCTACATGTGGCAGACTGAAGTCCCCACCCGCAGAACCTCACCTTTTTCTGCCATCTTGACAGTGGCTTCCACCAGTACCTTATCTAACTCCTCCACCTCTGCTGGAGGTCTGTACAGCACACCAGTGTGAATAGTGGCTCTGTTCCCCATCTCCTGGGTGACCCACAGTACCTCTTCCCCCTTGTATTCCCTGTATGTCTGTAGCTTTTATGCCTTCCCTCACAAAAAGCACTACACCCCTCTTTTTACTTCCACCTTGCCCTTCCTGAACAGCATATAGCCAGGTATGGCCAAGTCCCAGTCATAGTTTTCAGAGCATAATGACTCAGTAATGGACACAATATCCAGCAAGGCCTACTCCATGATGTCCTCTAGGCCCAGAATCTTTTTCCCTAGACTTCTAGCATTCGCAAACATGGCCTTCCAGATGTTGTTACTACTCTGCTTGTTACCGCCTTTTTTCCTTTCTGTTCTCCTTCCCTCCTTTCCCCCCTCTCTTTTAAATGTTCTCATTCCCATCCCCCTTCACTTTATTTTTTTCACTTTGTTTTTCTGCCCTTCTCTCTGCGTGGATCCTCTCTCTGGTCCCCCAATGCACCCACCAGGCTATGCCGCCAAGGGAACCGGGGGTGACTCCTATAGTACCCTGCTTCAATTGTTTCTAGAGACCCGGTTAACCCCTGGGTGGGGCAGAGGTGGCCCTCACCTCCGAGTCCTTAGGGGAGTGTGCATCTGAAGTCTTCTCCCCGGTCCCTCCGCAGTCATTGTTGGTGCCGGGGACATTCGCCTAGATCTGCCATGGGGTGTTTTTCCATGTTCTGGACTCCCCCCAGCTGCCAACGTCAGCTACTTGAGGAGGACCAAGGAGATGGTGTGCGTGGAGACGCACATCCACTCTGGTCCTCAGCTGACGTCTGCCCCTCCTCTCTGACTTGCCTCCTTGACCGCACCAGTACCACCCATAGTCACCCAGGCGCCGGCAGTATTGCAGCGAGGAGTGCAACCCACCCCTCCCGGAAAAGGAGAGTGGCCCATGGGGCTCTCAATCCTTCTCCCACCAGCCGGCCCTCCAATGGCCTAGGCTCATTACCAAACCTGTGTCGCTGGCATCACAAGTGGTAGTGCTACTGCTGCACCAGTGGGCTGGCCTCCTTCACTTCTACCACCCTGCCTCTTTTATTGATATGCACCTTGGGGGATTCCTCTCCCATTGGATTCTCCCTACTCTCTAATTCAGCCTTTCAGATGCAGTTTCTTCCTTCCTGATTCCTTCTGCCACCCCCCTCGGCTACTTTAAATGTTCATTAAAGTAACATTTAATCCATCCACCAAGAACTGTAGTTCCCCTTTGGGATGGATGCTAGCCATCACCCTTGTATTGACCCTTATTCCTTCAGATGGATTCCTGTTCCCCAATGTAGCTGAACCCTTCCTCTCTGCACCATTCTTTCAACCAAGAGTAGAAGCTCCTGGTGCAGAGATCCCTCTCCCCCATCTACAGGCAGCACTTTAGTAAATGCCAATGAGCATGCTACTTGTCTAAGACCCCTCTCCAGCTCCCTAAACTCCCCCTGCACTATCCCAGCCCCATCCCTAGCCAGGTCTTTTTTTCCCAGGTGGACAATGACATCCAGCTCTCCTTCCCATCCTACTGCCCTAGCAATCCTCAAGATCCACTTCCCATCCCTCCATGTCATGGTGCCGAATAGGTACCTGATCTCTCCCAACATCATATTTTTAAATCTATCCCCCCTCACACTTGAGCTCCCCACCAGAAGTTGCTTCCTCCTCTTTTGAGGTCCTCTACCACCCTCCCTGGGGCCTCCATTACAGAGGACCCCCACATCCCCCCATTCTCCCTTATCACCATCAATGGTGCCTCCTCCCAGCAGTCTTGCCCCGCCAGAGTGGTACCAGTTGAAGAACATGACTCTGACCCACCACCCTCATGCTTCCAGAGCCCACCACAGTCCAGCCATTCCTCCTCCCTGGAATCTTCTGAGGTAACAGTGGCAGACTTGGTGGCCTCTGGGTGGAGGAAGAGGTCCCCCAAATCCCAGCCAATTCAGACAGGAGTCTAGCGACCTCCTCCATTAATCAAGAGAGGTGTGTGCACATGAAGGCAGGACTGCAGTCTCAAGAAGGTCTCTCTGAAAACTGCTGCCCCACAGCCACTGCACTTCACAATTTCTAGTATTCCCAATTCCTACTCTCCCTGTGTTACCTGGAAATACCTCTGTACTCTTACCCCTGATAGCGTATTTTTAGTTTTCCTCTTTTTTGTTTACTATACTCCTTTTTACCTTTACCCTAGATAGGGTTTTCCTTTTTTTCTCTCTCCAAACAAGTAGTTCCCTCTTGTCCGAAGTGTTTTCCTCCTTCTTCCTTTCCCCCCTCCTTTACCCCCTACCATTCTCTGTTTTTCCTACTGTGGTAGTGGCACTTTCAACTTCCCCTAATCCCTTGATATGAGACCTTTCCCTAGATAGGTTGTGGTCCCCTGTACCCATTTAAGTCCTTTTATTTACCTACCCTAGATAGCGTGTTGCACCTATTCTCAGTTCTAGCCTAACTTTGACCTTCCGCCCTTCCTAGCAGTGAATGATACAACAGTAGTGAACAGATACCTTATTTTAGTTGACTGGCAGAGTCCTCCACTTTCCTGCTTTCTCCTGTGAATGTCTGCTGATGCCTAAGATGCAAATGTTGGTTAACTAGAATCTGCAGCTTATCCAGTAGGTAGGGAAATGGGCAGACTGGGTGGGCCAAGTGGTCCTTATCTGCCGTCAAAATCTATGTTTCTATGTAAATCACAGACCTCTTCCACTCCTGTGCTGGAACATGAATGTGTGTGGGGACACATTAGGAGTGCCTTTTTTTTTTAACCTCCCCTTGGGACCTTCTCCAGGCTGGACTTCCTGCCCTGCACTGACTGACGTGGCCAAGGCTTCATGCTCACTCTCGGTTGATCCTTCCCCAGTCAAATGACCCTCACAGTCTGAGCTGGAAAGAGAGCCTGCCTTGCTGTGTGGAGAACAAACAAAAGAAAGCACCAAGCAAAAACCTGTAACTGTTAG
The DNA here is from genome assembly GCA_016271365.2 of Neoceratodus forsteri. NCBI lineage: Eukaryota > Metazoa > Chordata > Ceratodontiformes > Ceratodontidae > Neoceratodus > Neoceratodus forsteri. The sequence continues at coordinate 1,500,778,349 of CM057450.1, read as the reverse complement.
GTTAGTTAGTGTGTTTAAGCGGCGGGGCCGTGAAACGTGTTGGGAGTGTTATGCTGTGAAGGAAACAGCTTTTATGGAAGCAGGGTGCATTTATTTAAATAAAATGAAGCACTTTATAGCACCATGAGGAAAAGTTCTTGCTTCTTTTGTTTGAGAATATTGACAACCTTCCAGACTGGTAAGAGGTTGTGTTCTGGTTATAAAACTTGTGCTGGCATCTGTTTCCTTTCATATTTACCTGTTGCCGCCAAGCACAGTTCCCGGGTGCAGGCCTGAAGCTTATTCTAAACCTTAGAGTGTTTGTTTGCCACCATCTGCCCAAACCGCTAGTGTCCCTTCAAGCTCCTCAAGACAAATTTTGCTGTTGCAGTACAAAAACAAACAAAACCCTCCCTAACAAGCCTCTTTTAGAGAGGAAAAAAAGAAAGAAAAACACTAGCCCTTGTGGATTACTCGATCACTTTCACAACTAGTCTTCCTAAGACGTTGACCTTTCCTTGTTTACTCTGCTCTTCCACCCACTGACTAGCTCCTGACACTGCTGAGTTGTTCAGCAGGTTCACAAATACCAAGAGTTCCCCTAACACATTGTAGAGATGCTGTTCAGATCACATTTTCTGAGTTTCCTGCATTGTCAGCATTTCTCCTGAGAATCTCCGGCTGATGCTGCTCTGATGCCTCCTTGCAGCCTGGTGGTGTGCTGGCACTATCCAAGGAAGAGGCCCATTTGTTGCTGGAAGCCTGAATTCAACTCTTGGTGCTGGTCACCAGTGAAATTAGTTTAGTGGCCTCAGTTAATCTCCCAGCTGGGTACAATTTGGGTGCCATAAAGTTGATAGTATGAGAGAAATTAAACAAAATCATTTCATCACAGACAAGCAATTTCTTATTGCAGTACAGTATTGTGGCACAGATGCCCCTCAACAGGGTATCACTTTAGAAACAGACACCTTGACTTGAACATACCACACACACACACACACACACACACACACACACACACACACACACACACACACACATATGCAAGGACATCAGTTTAGTTAGAAAAGGCCATCTCTGGCCTTGAGCTTCCCTCATCTGACTCAGGCTGCTGCCAAACCTAACCCTCTCATTATGAGAGAGGATGAACAAATTGAACTAACTTGGGGTTCTGTGATATGACAAAAGCTTGCTTGGAGGTACCAGAGTGCTCTGCCCACTCTGGTAACAGAGAACCTGATACAGGCCTGCTTGATGTCTTTTTATTTTTTATTAAAGGTTTTATAAGTACAGGATAAGTTCCATGAGAAGCAAGTCTCATTTACAGAATATCCCAGGTCATAATTATGACAACAAACAATAATATCAATCTAATAACATTAACACTCAGCACACAAATCAACTAGTAAAACAACAGCAAGGAGGTTGCTCCTGCAGCCGCAATTTTTTTTTAATCCCATGTTTAAAAGTGTCAATGGCAGAACAATTTCCGAGCTGAAGGGACAAACTGTTCCTAGAGAAAGTGGCACCAATGGAAAAAAATTCTTTACTAAAGTACGTAGAAAATTTGGGGAGAGAAAACCATGCCGTGTCACATCTCTGAAACTGTATTTATGAACAGGAACAACTAACCTTTCAGATAAGTAAGTAGGGGTTTGATTTTTGGCCGATTTCTAAATGAGAGATAACCAATATAGACTGCACCTAGAAAAGGGTGACAGCCAGTTTAACTGATGCAGTAAACAGCAATCATGCTCATCCCATTTTGATTTTAAAATGAAAAATAGCAACTGAAAATAAACAATGTTTAAGGGAAGGAAATGCGAGTCAAGCGCATGGCGATAATATCGCAATAATCAAGAATATTGTGCTAACGATCTGAGCTTGACAAACAATGTCTGGCATGCTTGAAGTGTCCCAGGCATTGGCGAATTTTTGATACGGTTTTATTAATGTGCGGTTTGAAAGTCTAAGAGGAATCAAAAATGAGGCCAAGATACTTAAATTCATTAAAACGCTCCAAAGGATAGTTTTCCAAGTGAACAGAAAAGGGGAGAATCTAACAAAGACAGGAAATACTTTTTACTGTTTAAAAATAATAGGTCATCTGTAAACCATTTCATCACTTTATCAGTCACCCTGAAGAACCATGGCAAGAACAGAGGGAGATTTGAGAGCACAGAAAAGAACCGTGCCATCAGCATAAGGTCTGACAGAGCAAGAGTCAACAACTGAGGGTAGCGAATCCAAAAATAAATTGAGTAGGATAGGACCAAGTATAGACCCCTGTGGAACCTCTGTAGAAACAAGAGGAGGTGGAAGGCAACCATTCCAAGAAATGGATCGATTTTTCACATGCAAATAAGATGAAAACCTGTTATTGACATTTGAAGAAAAAAACATAGGCGGACAGAAGAGTTAAAAGCAAAGAGTGATTGATCACAATGAAAGCTTCTGACAGGTCAGTAAAGACAGAATCCACAAGACACCCCTTGTCTAAAGCTCTGGAAGTGGAAACATGAAAGTCAATCAGTGCTGTTTAGGTAGAAAATTTGGGCCTGAAACCTGATTAAAAACCAGAAGGGACCTGGTAATTTGCTAGGAAATCATTAATCTGGGATAAAACAACTTTTTCCATACATTTTGAAAGTATGGGGAGCAGAGAAATTGGATGATAGTTGTCTACCATAGTTTCGTCACACCCTTTATGAAGAGGGATGGTTAAGGAATATTTCCACACAGTAGGGAAAGTTTGAGTGGGAAGTGATGAGTTAAATAAGTAAGTCAGAGGAGGGGCCAAAATGTCAGCACTATACTTGCATAAGAAATTCTCTAGATTGTTGATCCCTATAGCAGTGTTTTCTCTCAGAAAACGTGGCAATTTAAATACTTCCTCAGTCCTTATAGATCTAAAATAAAATCTAGGTCTTGAAGGAGAACACACAGCAAGGGATCACAATGCATGCCAGATAAAGATAAACCAGCTTTATTTAGCAACATTGCAGAGACCTTCGTAAAGAAACAGCTAAACAAAGCACAGATGCCCTCCTTAGAGTAAGATGTAGTACTACCATAAGACACATTTGTAGAATAGGAATCTGAAGACATCTTCCAAACACAGGCCAACATACATCAACATTTCTTGAGATTATTTCTAGTATTAGCTAGATCTGCTTTGAAAAAGGACAGTTTGGATTTCCTAATGAGAGAAATGCAATAATTTCAAAATTTCTGAAACATCTGCCAAGACTCAGATATGCCCAATTTTCTGGCCTTGTGGTATAATTTGTCCCATACCACTGTGCAAAGAATAAAGGAGCAACCCAAGGACATGATTAGATTTAACTCTTTTTTTCAACAAGACGGGCATGCTGCTGGCCCACCAGTGCAACAGTTGGATTTCCGCTTCTGACGCAGATGACCCGGGTTTAGGAATGGACCCAGCTGTCAGAAAGCTGGCTGGGGGGGATGGCTCGCCATCTTCTGTGGGGAGGGGGGTCCATGGCCCGGTGTTTGCCAACCTCTGGCGGAGGCTGGAGGCATGGCAGCACATCAGGTCGGGTTGCATTGGGAGCGCAGTGGATGTCGGCTCTTGCCTTGATGTCCTGGATGCCATTCTTCCTGAAGAAAAAAACAGAAGAAATGACTCCCTGGTCGGCCAGATGATGGTTGCCGACCTCCCACGACCATGAAGCCCTGGACAGCCCGGACCACCTCAGCAGCACCCGGGCCAAGTAAGTAGCACTGACCCGTCTGACAAAGGGATATGTCTAGGTACCCTGGGGGCCTGTAATGTGGGGTGGTGGTTGGTGGTGGGGCGGAGTGCTGGCAGGGGCCTAGGTTACCCGAAGAAGTGGCCGATTGGGGAGCGTGGGAGGAGGCAAAAATAAAAAAAAGAGGGGCATGCTGATTATAAAGCAAAGTAAAATACTTAAAGGAACACTCCTAAGCTGCATCAACATTTTGAAGGAAAACAACTCCCCCCAAAATAAACAGACAAACCATAACGGAAAGCATCCAGGATAAAATTCCTGAAACATTGAGTTTCAGTAGTATGGGGGGGAGGAGGTGAATTTGGGAGGAGGAGAAGGATTAATTGTACAAAAAATAATAGCACTGTTGCTAAATAAGTTCCCCTTGCATCCAGAAGCATGAATTGGAAATTTGGGGGAAGCAAAAATCAAGTCTAAAACAGTGTAAACCATGTGAGATGAGTTAAAACGAGCAGGATCTTTGATTAACTGGTTTAGGCCAAGGAGGGTAACAGACTGTTTCAATCTGAGGCATCTACTATTGGGACAGTTCACACTGAAATTGCCCCATACATACTGAATGTGGCAAATCACCCAGGGACTGAATTAACAAATAAAGCTGAGGAAATTTAACTGCTTTCAATTTCTGGGAGGAGGCAGTATAGACTGCCAGTTACGATTTCCCTCTCAGATAGCTTTAGTGTAACAAAGACAGAGTTAATCAAACCACCCATGGTGTCTTAGCAAATGAGTGAACAAGTAATGGAAGCATGAACAAACAAAGCTATGCCGCCTCCGTGTCTATTCCTGTCAGACCTAAAAACAAAATAATAAGAGGTTGATATCTGAATCTGGAATAGTTGAATCCAGCCATGTTAAGGATCAACCAAAAATGTAGGGACAAGTACAGTAGGTCTCTCTCTTCAGGAGAAAACGTTGAACAAGTTCATGATATAAGGGGCCAGGGTTGGATTCAGTGTCACCAGCCACCAAAAGGAATGGGGAAAAAATAACAAATTGAAAAAAAAAGGATATTTTAAGCCTTTTTGGGGGGGCCCAACACAACCACCTAGGACTTTTGGCAATAGCTCTGAAGGAGTAGTATCTGATGCCCCTCAAATTATTGTAATTTGGATGATCCACAGAAGTTATAACTGACCAAGGTGGTAGAAATAAGAAAACCTGCCCATCAGCACTGTTAGGACTTAAGAGAACTTATGTGACATGTTAAAGTAAGACAAAAGATAATAACGGACAAAATTAGTAGAACTTTCAATTCAAATTAAGCAGAAAAAAATCAGAGACTTGCACCGCGGAACTGCCCCAAAGATATAAAAAACAGTAAATAACAACTAGCAGTTTAATTGGCTATCTAAATAAAAATGACAGACCAAACAGATATAAAAAGGATATTTTACTGTATATAGCTATAAAACGGGTACCCAGGGTCATCAGAGCATTCTTCCCACTCTGGCAGCAAAGAATGCAATACAGGCCTGTTTGGAGCCATTAGAGTGTACTCCCCACTCTGACAATGTAGACCCTGATAGAGACCTGCATAGCTTGGGGTGCGAGAATGCTCTCATCTTTACCCCAGCCATTTGACACTCAATCCAGAGCACAGAGTTTCATGGCAGTTTTAGATTAATACAATTTACTGAAGATTGAACTGTATTTTGTATTGGTGTGGCTGCTTTAATTTCAACTACACCCAGTCCAGATCCACTTGGGGTAATGAGTGTGCTTCCTTAGCTGACAAGCCTAGTGATGGTTAAAACAAAATCTTGTCTACATATATAGTTATTTAATTATTTTTTGAACTTCGCTTGAGTCCTTCAACCTTGGCACCTTTCATCTTCAGGCCCATGGAGGAGATGCTGGGATGTCTTCAGTCCTGCTGTATCACATTTCACAAGTCTGTAACAATGTATCGTCTTTCATTCATTAATTACATTGCAAATTATTCACATATTTGTGCCTGTGTAGTACAGTATGGTGTGCAAGCCCATTCGTACACACTGTGGACCAATTGACTGACAATCATACTATAGTTAATCGTCCGGCGGCGGCTGGGCATATCACGGGCAGAGGCAGCCGCTCATTGATGACGGGAGCTAGTGGCAGGGGTACTACTGGCCCACCGAGGAATATATTTATTTCGGATGCCCCTGATCGGGTGAAATGGGAGGGAGGGGGATATCAATGGATCACTGGGGAATATATTTATTTCAGATGCCCACAATCGGGCGAAATGGGAGGGAGGAAGATACCACTGGAACACCATGTGAAGGATTTGCCTACACCACCGCCCGCGATCGAGACTGCTGGAGGGAGGGGGGAACCACTGGACCATCGGGGAGGGTGTGGATGCTTGTGGATGGTGTACCCTCAGGGTGGGTGGCCTCTCAGAGCTGGTGGGTGCTGTGTTGTGCCCTGTTCTACAGCAGCCCATCTGTGGGTGGCCTGGGTTTATTCCTTGTTTTTCCGGCTCAACTTTGAGCCCCCGTATGCAGTGCAAATCACGGTTGTACCTGCATATGTGCTGCACATCCCAGGCTGAATATCGGGATGTGCTGCATATGCATGGGCACGCCCCCTGCATATGCACCGCATACATTACCATTGCGCCCAGGCGCACTGGGACTTGCGCTGCGCCTGGCAGCCTTTTGAATATCCCACCGGGGCACACTGTGGGGTTGCGCCGGTGCAACCCCTTTGAATATCTGGGCCCATGTGACTATGAACAAGTCACTTAATTTCCTTGTGCTCCAAGGACACACCAGGAAACAAGCCTCAGCTTAGTGCATCTTTCCTGGCCAAAAATAGTAAACTAAAATAAATAAATACATTGTAAAAATTACCCAACTTATTCTATATCTGAAAACCGTCCATATTGTAAGAGGTAGATTTCATTATTATAAGCAGTGTTCATATGAAGCATTGCATACACAACTGCAAAAATACTTAAATGTTTACTAAGTTAGATATGACGGGCCCAATATTCAAACGAATTAATTTGTTCCATGCAAAACATAGTACTGTTTGTGAGATAGCGCTCAGCCTCAGGGTGCAAATTTCTTACATGTAGTAAGCCCTGTCTGGTGCGTGCTGCCTGCATGAATTTCAGGTCATGGTAGTGCTGTACAAATGCATAGTACCCCACTGCCCCCTGCTGGCAACAGACACCCAGGAACAAAGGGGGAATAGCGCAACCTAAACTAGATAGCACCTTTACTCCTGGGAGCCATTTTAAGGGACTTTTTTGCTAAAGACTACATATGGAATGCAAGGTGCTGAGGAGCCATTAACATGCCATTAAGTGCAATTAGCAGTTTTGTGTAGTGCCTCCATGCACCAATATGTAGTGACATTACAGAATCTCAGCCATTGCTCCCACCCTTACCGTATACCTAACACAATATCTCTGACAGTCTAGTGGTCCCTCCTCCCACCACAATCGCTGTTATAATATTAATCATCTCTCTGGAAGCGTAGTGGTCCCCCTTCAGAGGAAAAAGATGGGGATGGGCCACAAAGATGCAACAGAAGCACTGGAGGGAGGGAGGGAGGTGGACACTAGTCTGTTTTCAGAGGAGAGAGTCCTGAAGGGACTCGCAAATCTGAAAGTGGACAAAGCAATAGAGCCTGATGAGGTCACCCCAATGCTACTGTGGGAGCTCAGGGAGGTACTGGCCGCACCTCTGATGGCCCTATTTAACAGTTCATTGGAAAAAGGGGTGTTTCTGGAGGACTAGAGGAGGGAAGATGTAGTCCCAGTACACAAAAGTGGTAGTAGGGAAGAGGCTGGCAATTATAGGTCAGTCAGCCTGACTTTGGTGGTGGGAAAGTTATTGGAATCACAGCTGAAGGAAAGGATTGTGGAATATCTTGACTCCAACAAGTTACAAGACCTGAAGCAGAATGGATTCACAGGGGGGAGGTCATGTCAAATGAATCTGACAGATTTCCTTGACTGCGTGACCAAGGAACTAGATCAGGGTAGATGGGTGGACGAAACCTACCTAGATTTCAGTAAGGCGTTAGACGCCATTCTACAGAGGGGACTAGTACGCAAGCTGAGTAGCTTAGAAGTGGGTCTAAAGGTGGGTGGTAAACTGGGTAAGAAATTGGTTAAGGGACAGGTGGCAGAGGGTGGTGGTAAACGGAGTTCACTCCAAGTATTGAAGGGTGACTGGCAGGGTGCCTCGGATCAGTGCTGATACTAGTCCTCTTTAATGTCATTACAAATGATACTGCAGAGGAGCTGGAAGAGAAGGTCTGCCTCTTTGTGGATGACACCAAACTGTGCAACAGGGTGTACATTCGGGGGGGTAGAAAGGATGAGCAGTGACCTGAGATAGCTCAAGGAGTGGTCAAGGGTATCCCAACTGGATTTCAATGTGAAAAGTGAAAAATACTGCACTTGGGGCACAGAAACACAGAGGTGGAGTACAAAATGGGGATGGTGGTACTGACAATCATTAGGTAGGAAAGAGACAAGAGGGTGATCATAATGGATGACCTAAAGATGGCCAGGCAGTGCAACAAGGCATTTGGGAGGACAAGAGATATGCTGGGGTGAATAGGGAGGGCTATCAACAGCAGAAAGAGGGAGGTGGTGTTGCCTCTGTATAGATCGCTGGTAAGACCCTACCTAGAGTACTGTGTCCAGTTCTGGGGACCACATCTCAGAAAGGACACAGACAGGGTAGAAGCGGTCCAGAGGAGGGCAACTAAAACACTGCAGAATCTGCATCAGAAACCTTATGAGAATTGATTAAAGGACCTAAATATGTACATCTTGAAAGAGAGAAGGGGAAGGTATGTTAGAGAGCGTTAAATACCTCACAGGGGTAAACAATGTAAAAGAGGGACATATTTTTCAGAAGAAAAGGTGCTCAAGGGCAAGGGGGCATGATAAGAAGCTATAGAGGGGGTAGATTCAGGAGAGATGTGAGGAAGTACTTCTTCACAGAAAGAGTGGTGGACTCCTGGAACAGTCTTTCAGCAGAGGAAAGGGGGAAAAAATAGTGGAGGGGTTCAAAAATGCATGGGTTAAAATAAGGGAATCTTAGGGAAAGAGAAGGGGGGTGAATTGGCTAGAGATCAAGTAAGATCTGTGGTGATACTATAGGCAGGGGAAAATGGACAGATCAGGTGGGCCAAGGGGTCCTTATCTGCTGGCAAATTCTGTTTTTATGTTTCTCCCAATTCTTATTATAATATTAATAATCTCACTGGCAGTTCAATAGTACCCCCACCCCATTCGATCCTATTACACCAGTCATAATCCCCACCTCCCCTTCCCTGGCCCTCCTAATCAGCTCTCACCCCCTCCTGTCTGCAACCAACTCACCCAACCACAGCCAGTCCTGGTCTGCAGACAGAAATGAAAGTTACGTACTAACTATAACTGTTGATCTTCCTGGATATCTTCTTCATAGATTACCACTAATAGGTTTTAGCTGGAGGTGACAGAACCTCGCAGGAGCCAGAACTTTTCTGGTGGGAGCTGGTTGCACAAATTGGCCCCTCGCATGCATCACCACATGCACCCACTGGTATACAGCAACACCAGCCCCCAACTACCTCAGTACCTTTTTTGTTTGTTTACCAAGGAGGTGAACAGCATGAACCTAACAAGTACCCTATGTTCTAACTAAGGGCATAAGATACCGCTGGTAGCCTGTGTAAGAAGAGCCACTAAACCCAGTAAAACAGTGTCTTTACTGCGCAAACCAACAGAAAAGGGGTGAAGACCATAACAATAAAGGAATGAACCTGAGGGATGGTGGGTGGGCACGGTAATCTATGCAGATGATGTTCAGGAAGATCAACAGTTACAGTGTAGTAAGTATGTAACTTTCATACCTTCCAAGAATCAGTCTTCTCCATGGATTCCCACCAATGGGTCAAAGCATTAAGCTCAGAGAAAGTCTCCCAGACTAGGGAGGCTGGAGCTCAGGGTTCACTCAGGATAGTAATCCATCCAGAACTGTCCTGCCAAAGGAGGTATGTTGCCTGGCATGGACACACAGGAAATAGCGCTTGATAAGAATGCAATGTGCTCCAAGTTGCAGCCCTACAGATGTCTGCGATCAATATTGAGCATATCTCTGCCAGGGAAGTGGCTACCACTCTAGGGAAATAGACATGCACTTTGCTTTCTAGCATTACCCTTGCCATGGTATGGTATTGCAGTGGCGAAAACAATTCACAATGCAGGATGAAATGCACTTGATTGCGACATGTAGTCCCTTTCAATTAGTCTTGAAAGAAACGAAAAAGCAGCTTTAACTTTCTGCATGCCTTGGTCCTGTCCAGGAAAAACCTAAAGACCCTTTTCTCATCCAAGGAGTGCAGAGTCCTGTCTTATTCTGGAAACTGGCAAAGTAGGTAGGTAGATCGAATCAGAGCCTGACTGAAGTGGAACTCTAAAACCATCTTAGGTAGAAACCTGAGGAATTGTATGGATCATTACCTTGTCTTTATGGAAAACAGCATGGAGGATCTGTAACCAAACAATGGATTTCAGAAACTATGTGCATATGTGTGATGGCCACCAGAACTGCTGCTTTCCAAATAAGATATTTCATGACATATGAAAGGCTTGAAGGCTTGCAAATGTGAGCATATCCAGCACAATACTGAGGTCCCAAGGAGCCACTGGCTTCTTAATGGGGGACTACCTGTGCAAGATACCCATGAAGAACCTCTTGAACAGTGGCAACTGCACCAGAGAGAGGGTGCCTACAGGTCTGTAGTATGCTGATATAGTGGACAAGTGGAACTTAACTGTGAAATACTACAGTCCAGCACCAGAGAAGTCCAGTAAGTACTCCAAAACTTTTTCAGACAAGACACTTAAAATGGTCCATGGGGTTTTGGAACACCAGATGGGAAAACATTTCCACTTGGCTGTCTATGTCTTTCTGGTGAAAGGTTTACGAGCAGACAATAGTATCTTAGAGACCCTCTGGGATACCTTGAACCTGTTCACTTCTATTTCTCTAGCGGTCAGGCCTGGAGATGAAAAGAGTGCAGGTTGGGGGGAACTAGCTAGCCCAGGGCTTTTGACAACAAATGCTTCAGGAGTGGCAGAGCCTTGGTTTGCTGACTGAAAGTCTATTTAACAGAGAAAATCTATCTGCCAAGGCCAGCAGGTGGCCACTAGAATCATCTTGCCCCAGTGTGCCTTCAATTTGAACAGTACTCTCTGTATCAGAGGAACTGGAGGGAATGAATACAGAAACTCATTTTACCGTGGCAGTCTGAATGCATACTGGAAAAAATGTGCTATGTCCTGGATTTCTGGAGCAGAATCAAAGCAGTTTGATGTTCAGCGGGGACACAAAAAATTCCACTTGTCCAACAGCAATCTCATGACATTTGGAGCTAGTGACCACTTGTAAGGATCTGCTGTTGTTTCACTTACCTCATCTGCCAGATTGTTCTGGTCTCACAACAGGTAGATGGCCTGGTGCAGGGTCCACTGTTCCAGACACCATTCCCACACTCTCATGGCCTCCCTACAGAGAGGGTAAGAGTGTGCTCCTCCCTGTCTGTTGACATAGTACAGGACAGATTTGTTTTCTGTCTGGCACAGAGGACTGTCTCCTGGCAGACCAAGTCTGCAAGGGCTTGAAGGCCATGAAGAACTATGTGCATCTCTAGCACGTTTATACGGTGATGTGTTTCTGATGAGTCCCAGACCCTCTGATTCTGGAGACCCTGACAGAGGGCTGCCCACCTCAGTAAGGAGGCATCCATGGTGAGAGTCGCTTCTGGCTCAAGTGGGGAGGAGGGGAAGCCCTGGAGGAGGTGGTCCTCCCCTAACCGCCACAACAAGGACCTCCACTAGAGGTTTGATCACCTGAATGGGACAGCTCTCAGGGTGAGATGCTTGAGACCACTGGGCATCCACTGAGACATTCTCATGTGCAGCCTTACTAGGGGGACTATAAACACTGAAGATGTCATGAGTTCCAACATGTGCTGCATGGAATGAGCTGGAACAGTCTTGCGCTCCATAATAAAGCAAGTCATCTGCAAGACTGCTCACACTCTGCTGTCTGGAAGGAAGGTCTGAGCCCAGGTCATGTCCATAACAGTTCCTAGGAACAGGAGTACCTGGGAGGGCTGTAGCTGAAACTTGGAAGAGTTCAGCAGAACTCCCATGGGCATCAGAAACTAAAAGGCTGTGGCCACTGTCTGCTCTGTCTCTTGTCTGCACTAGTCTATTAGGTTCCAGCTGTCCAGGTACAGGAAAACTTATAGTTTTAGCTTACTGAGGTGGGCTGTGAGCACTGCAAAGAACTTTGTAATGACTCATGGCACTGAGAAAAGCCCAAAGTGTAGCACTCTGAACTGGCGATGTTGCCCTTCTACACAGAACCGTATGTACTTGTGGTGCACCAGTATCTGCTGATATGCATCCTACGTACCCAGGGGATGCTAGTCAACCCTGCCATTTCAGGTAAGGTAGCAGGGATCCCAGAGAAATTATTTTGAATGTTTCTTGCTCCATGTACTTTTTCCGTTTTCTGAGGTCGAGAATGGGGTGAATGCCCCCGATTTTTTGGGTAACAGGAAGTGGTGGGAGCAGAACTCTGTGTTTTGCTCTGACTCTGGCACTATTTCAACTACCCTGTTTCTCAGCAGGCTCACAATCTCCTGTGTCAGCAGCTCTGACATCTGAGCTCACAAGGGGTATTTCCTCCTGGGCAGATTGTCTGTGAGGCATTTTCAACAGCTCCAGGGAGTACTCATCCTCTCGGATGATCCTTAGAGCTCAGTTGTCTGTCAAAATAGATTCCTACTGATGGTAAATCTGAGTGAGACACCCCCACTGGGAAGGAGCAGTCCCCCTCAGGCAGCTAAAGCAGCCCTGGGGCCAGAGCCTCAGATTGTGGCACTGAATGCTTTAAGAGCCTATGCCTTCAGCTGTGCTTTCTTGTGGCTTAAGGTGGCTGGGATCTGTTTTGGGGGCCTCATCTACCCCAGTCATGAAGGGAAGTGCTTGTTATGGAAAGAGCCATGTCCTCTACCCCTCTGTGGGTTGTCAGGAGCTGGCCTAGAAGTCATTCTAGTTTCATTAGACTTCTTAAGGGACTGCTCCACCTGCTGTCCAACAGAGTGATGCCATTGAAGGGATCGTTCATAATCTGTTGTTGGATGCCCTGGTTGAAGCCAGCAGTCCGCAACCAGAAATACCTTCTGATGCAGATACCTGCAGCCATGGAGCAGGCTGCTGCATCAAAGTAATCTATAAAGACTTTTAGCTGGTGGCTATTGAATTCAATACTTCTTCAATTCTTTCTTGCTTAGTCTCTGTGTCTGGAAGGGCTTCTGCCAGTGATTTAAGTTTGCACCAGATGACATACTCATATTTCAAGAAATGGCCGTGGTATAGTAGTCCCTTGCTATAGTAAGCAGAAAGGGAGCCATAACCTGTTTTCATTATAGCTTCCTGTTCGTTATATTGAGGGATGCTAGAATACAGCCCCACCTGCAGTACCGTGTCTGCCTATACTCCTCCTTACATGTGCAGTCCACATTTTACCCACTCCTTAATGACTTTGCTGCTTTCTTGTACAACATTTCTTTTTACAACATTCTCTTAAAAAGCAAAATTGATTTCTGTATTATATGATATTCTGGGATGTTCTCACTGTCCTTGCGATATCTGCACATGCCCACCCACTGCCACTATACCTGGCTACTCAAACTCCTCGGTCTTAAAAAACAGGAAAAAAAAGATGTGGCTTTGCTTTGCTTATCAACTTCCACCTCAGGCATAGCAGGCATGTGTTGATAGAGTGTCCCTGTGGTCCGACAGCAGCTCTCTGTTGCGGCCCTCTATCTCAAACTCATTGCTGTCCCCCCATTCACATAACTCATATACAGTACAGCAGTTTTACTTTATTTTTCATTTTATTACTTAATCACTTCTGAAAGAAAGAATTGTCGAGTACCTAGAGGCCAGAGGGGCACAGGAGCCAAGGCAGCATGGATTCACAGCGGGAAGGTCATGCCAGACAAATCTGATAGATTTCTTTGACTGGGTGACCAAAGTAGTAGATCAGGGAGGGGCTGTGGACATGGCCTACCTAGACTTTAGCAAGGCATTTGACTCCATCCCACACAAAAGAATAATATACAAGTTAGCCAGCCTGGGAATGGGTCCCAAGATGATAGCCTGGGTAAAGAATTGGCTGGAGAATAGGACACAGAGGGTAATAGTAAATGGAGTCCACTCTGAAGAAAGGGGGGTTACTAGTGGGGTGCCGCAGGGTTCAGTATTAGGACCGGTCCTCTTCAATGTCTTTGTAAGTGACATTGCAGATGGACTGGAAGGAAGAGTATGTCTCTTTGCAGATGACGCAAAGATCTGCAACAGAGTTGATGCACAAGGTGGGGTGGAAAGGATGAGAAGGGACTTGTCAAGGTTAGAGGAATGGTCAAATGTATGGCAGCTTAGATTTAATGCTAAGAAGTGCAAGGTAATGCACCTGGGAAACAAAAACCCAGGGGAAGAGTACACAATGGGGGGTGAGATACTAACAACAACAAAAATGGAAAGGGACCTGGGGGTAGTCATATCAGATGACTTAAAGGTGGGCAAGCAATGTGAAAGGGCAGTAAGGAGGGCTGGGGGGATACTGGGATGCACAGGGAGAAGCATCACCAGTGGAAAACAGGAAGTTGTTATCCCTCTGTACAGACAGCTCGTGAGACCCCATCTGGAGTACTGTGTGCAGTTCTGGAGACCCAATCTCTGCAAGGACATAGACAAGATGGAAGCTGTCCAGAGGAGGGCAACTAAAATGGTGCAGGGTCTGCACCGGAAGACATATGAAGAGAGACTAAAGGAGCTTAATATGTATAGCCTCGAGGAAAGGAGGGAGAGGGGGGACATGATAGAAATGTTCAAGTACCTCAAGGGAATCAACAAAGTCCAAGAGGGTAGCATCTTTCAAAAAAAGAGGTGTGCAAGAACAAGGGGCACAATTTGAAGATAGAGTGGGGCAGGCTCAGAGGTAATTTATGGAAGTATTTTTTCACAGAGAGGGTTGTGGATGCATGGAATGGCCTTTCGGAGGAGGTTGTGGAGTCAAAAACAGTGACTGAATTCAAGCATGCATGGGACAGCCATAAGGCAATTCTAGGGGGTGGGGGTAGAAAGAAGTAGGCTGCTGGTTAACTAGGATCTGCAGCTTATCCATTAGGTAGGGAAATGGGCAGACTGGGTGGGCCAAGCGGTCCTTATCTGCCGTCAAATTCTATGTTTCTATGTTTAATCTGAAATAAAAAAGTAACATTCCTAGCACATCTTTGCTGCTTCTGAAGAATGGCGGCTCTCAGGTCTTTTAACCTCTGCGCTTTCCTGACATCTGAGCATCCCCCTTCCCCACGCTCGGCTGCACAGCAGTGCAACTTTATTTATATTTTATATTTTATTTTATTTTATTTACTAGAGAGTGTTGGGACATGTGAGTGTGTTGATAACAGACTGAAAGACTGATGGAGTGGGCGAGTCTGAAATACACTAATCAGCCGAATACTGCTGGACTGGGAAACAGCTAATAATATCAGGAGCCACAGGCAACGTTTGTAATGTCCGAAATTTCACTATAGCAGGGTTTTCTGTAGCGAGGGGGCACTGTAGCTAGCTATCCTCATGACTAGGGTAGCAGAGGCATAGACTCACTTGCCCATGGTGTCTACCTTGCATGACTCCTTGTTAGTAGGGTGCACAGTGACCCCCTTGGGCACTATGGCTGTGTCATTCTTGACACAAATGATAATGGCATCAGCTATAGGCTGAGCGAAATATGTGGGCTTAGACTTAGGAGCTGCAGATTTTTCCTCTGCCTGTTTGAGACCACTGCCACAGCAGCAGGTCACCTCCAGGCTGCCTCTGAGAGGATCTCTTGGGCTGGCTGGATGGGAGGAACCAGAAAGACTGGGATATTAGGCTCATTTAGCAACTCCAGTTTAACATGCCTAGCCTGGTCTATAGCTGCTGGCTCAACATTCAGAGTGCTGTGCATATTTTTGAGCACAACTTGAGAAGGAGAGCTCCTCCTGAGGTACAGTGACAGGAACCAGTTCTGCATTCTCTGAGCCATAGAAGGGTGTCATCTTTGTACCAGTTGGTGAAGATTAGGTCCATATCTGACTCATCTTCTTCTCCGGAGGGTAGAGAGGGGCCTTATTTGAATGCTGGTCTCACCAGCACAGGTGACATCGGACTTGGCCCCTGGTAGGAAGTTGGAAAAATTGTGACATCAGCGGCACCGAGGTCAGGCCTGGGGTCAGTCCTGGCACCAAGGGCCCACATGCCACCAAAGGCAATGCAGGCATCAGCAACAAGACAGGCCCTGATAAGCATGACACCGGCACTGAACACGGCACTACTGATGGTGTCAAGAGTCCTGCCAGCCCTGAAGGACTTGGCAGAGGCACTACGGCTGCACTCATCCCCGAAGGGGTCATGGACAACACCACAAGTAGAGTCCATGCTGGTGGTACCGATGATAGCCCAAGCACTGAGGTCAAAGTCAGCAGCACACCCAAGTCCAACGGCACCCAAGGTGGCGCTAGCTCCATTGGTCATGAAGGGCCAGGAGCTGACACCACCACACTTATGTGCTGAACTCACTGCCACATAAGAGCTGTTAATGGCCAAACTGCCCCCTGCCAGAAGCCTCCCTATTGGGCAGAGGAGGCCTCTGGGATGGAGACACTGAGCCTATGGGCCAAGATGACACCGATGTTATCGATGACAATGGTGGGGTACCCGAGTCCACAGGCATCGAATATCTCACAGCGGAAAGGCTACAGGATGACCTCGACTGGTGCCTTTTCTTCCCTTTATGTTTTTTATCAGAAGAGGTTGAACGGTGAAACAAAATCCAATGCTGAGCATGTGCAGGAGCTGGACCATTTGTTTTCATGATTCCTGAAGGACTGTCCATCACCCTGGTTGATGAACTGCCCACTGCTAGAGCACATGCCCAGAGAGAGGTGATAGCTGGACACAGCCCCACTGCTGGAGCAACATGCCTGATCAGGCTCCCTACCTTCCATGGTTGTTGACCATTTCCATAAGGCAGGGCTGAGAGAAAACTGTTAATACGTGTGTGTGTGTTTCAAACTCCACTGTATTTTAAACGAAAACTGAAGAACTGAATGCTGTTGTCGTACAGATGGTGAAGTTCTGGCCCTAACGAGGAGAGCTGTGATGCTCCAGACTTGGCAGCAGAAAAAAAGGAACTGAGGTGGTGGGGGCTGGTGCTGGTGTATACTAACAAGTGTGTGCGGTGCTGCAAACAAGGCCTACTTGCACCACCAGCTCCCACTAGAAACGTTCTGGTTCCTATAGGGTCATGTGGTCTCTGGTTCGGACCCATTAGTAGGAGTCTATACAGAAGATTGATTCTTGGAAAATCTGTAGGCAGTGACCAGCACAGATCCTCCTCTCACCACCTTGGCTGTCTCACATCTGATTGACAGAGAGCGAGTGTGCACATACTGTAAAGGTTTCTACAGTGAACGTGCTCCAGCTCCCAGTCATTAAGATGGCAGCTAGCTAAAGTGATGAAAGGAGCGACTGTGCCAGACCCCATCTACAGATCTGCTGGTGGACAGGGACTGACTATGGTTGAGTGAGTCAGTAGTGGAGGAGGAGCTGGGGAGGGTGCTGAAAAGGAAGGCCTGGAGAGGGGTTGGGGATTATGACTAGTATAACGGAGATTGGGCAGAAGGGGGGATTGCTAGACTGCCAGGGAGGTGACTAGTGTAATGGGGATCAGGGCAGTAGAGGGGGACCACTAGACTGTCAGGGAAATGATTACTTTAATAATGGGGATCGGGGCAGGAGGGGGGTACCAGACACTAAATTAGGGGGAAAGGGTGGACAGCAAAGACACAGTGAGAATCATACAAAATGATGTGAAAAGGTTAGAACAATGGTCTAATATCTGTCAGCTGAAATTTTTTTTTTACAATTATTTTCCCTCCGGTCACCGCTAGGTAGGGTTCCATCAGTTGGCCTGCCTTATCCCCTCTTGCTGTGATCCTCCTGGTCTGTACTCTCTCTCCCCACACCCATGACACACCTTCAGATAATCCCCCTGTCCACATTCCCCGGAGTGGGGCCGCCTTATGCTCCTCTGCGCTCCCTCTTCTGAAGCTCCTCAGGCGGAGGTGATTGGGTGAGATGAGATCTGGTGGGCAGGATCCGGCATTGGAGGTGGGGGCAGATGACGTCTTCCTCCCAGCCAGTGGTTGGTTTCCTTTGTTTGAGAGCTTCCCCCCCAGGAGCATGGATGTGCAAAGATGTCCAGCACGGGCTGAGTGTGCTTCCGCGACCCCTCTCGCGGACGTTTGCAGATGCTCTTCCCCATCCCTGAAGGTGATTCCCATGGCTGTTGCACTCCCAGCCTCTGCTGGGAGTTGCTAGCACCAGGGGATCATTGACCCACCCTCCCCAGGAGAGGACAGCTGTCGTCGGACGCTCAATCCTCTCCTCCCCTGCCAACCCCCGATGGCCCAGGCTCGTTCCTGAACCTGGGTGGCTGACATAGCGCGAGGTGTGGCATCCAGCGACTCAACTCTCAGCACCACCGGGCCAGCTGGCAGCTGAAATTTAATGCCAAGAAATGTAAGGTGATGCATATTGGCAGGAATAACCCTAGAACAGCCTATTGGCTAAATGGGGTCAAACTCAGTGACTCAAAAGAGGAAAGGGATCTAGGAGTTATTATTAGAGACACCCCTTATACAAACCAGCCAATGCAATGCAGAATATAGTAGGGCCAACAAAATGCTGGGATGCATATGGACAAGATTTGACAGCAGGCACAGGGAGGTGATACTTCTACAGTACAGATCTATGGTGAGACCCCATTTGGAATACTGCGTACAGTTTTGGAGACCATACTTTAAGAAGGATAGGGACAGGATAGAGACCATTCAGAGAAGGGCAACCAAAATGATACAGGGGCTTCAGGGCATGCTGTACGAGGGGCAGCTGGAGGCATTAAACGTGTACTCACTTCAATCTAGGAGAGAAAGGGGGGATGTGATAGAAACAGTACAGTTTCGTAAGAACTTACCGTAACAATAGATCTTCAAGAGGAGCTCTTGCAGCAGGTTACACCATTAGGACTAAGCCGCCAGGCACCAGGACACCATGGAAAACTTCTAGCTAGCAGTCTCCAGTGGGGGACAGCCCCCTGACGTCGGCCCGCCCTGATGTCGGACAATGGTATAAAAGGGGCAGTCCCCCAGTCACACCTCAGTTCTCCACTGGAGACCAGGCCAATACAGAGATGGAGAACCGAGGAGGTTCTAGCAACCCTAGGATAAGGAAAAGAAAAGACAAGGGGGAAGGAGGGAAGGAAAGCAGCACCTGCTACAAGAGCTCCTTTCGAAGATCTACTGTTATGGTAAGTTCTTAGGTAACTGTATTATTTTAGTTTGAGGGTGAGCTCTTGCAGCAGGCTGTACCATTAGGACTGAGTCCCAAGCAGTCAAAGGATAAACCCAGGTCAGACGGGCGGTGGTGAAGGAAACCAAGAGACGCTCTCAAGAGAGCAGGCCCTGGAGGACAGCTAGGCCAAAGCCAGTCCTCCACCTATAGGCAATGTCCAAACTGTAATGCTTGACGAAAGTGTGGACAGAACTCCAAGTAGCAGCCGCACAGATGTCCGCTGCTGACACATTCCTCAGTGATGCAAAAGAGGCAGCAACACCCTTGGTACAGTGACCTTTAACCGGGCCCGGTAAAGGTTTGTCATACTTTCGGTAACAATATACAGTGCAGTTAACTAACCACTTGGATTAAGTCTGTTTGGTAACTGGGGCCCCTTCAGTTTTTGGGGCAAAAGAAACAAACAATTGGTCAGACTTTCTGACCGGACAGGTGTGGTCCAAATAATAATGAAGCACCCTATGAACATCCAGAGTGTGACGCAGAGCCTCCCCCTGATTGGAGTACTCCGGATAATAAACGGGCAAATGGATGTCCTGATTAGGTGTAAACTCGGAGACCACTTTCGGCAGAAACGTAGGATTAGTCCACAAAGACACCCTGTCCTTGTGGAAAACTAAATAAGGCTCTTTGCACATCAGAGCCCGAAGCTTAGAAATCCTTCGAACAGAAGTAATGGCAACCAACAAATAATGCTTTCCACAACGGTAAGTGCAGCTTGCAACTTATGGCTGATTCAAAAGGAGGTAAGGTAAGTTTCTGCAACAAAAACAGAAGGTCCCATGGAGGGATAGGATACTGGATGGGAGGTTTCAGGTGTAAAATGCCCCGCAAAAAGGTGCAGGATAGATCCAGTTGGACAAGGGTCTTGCCTTCTAGATGTGTGTGACAGACAGAAATGGCAGACAGATGCACCTTGATGGAGGAGTAACTAAGCCCTGAATCTGAGAGAGGAGGTACTCCAGGACAGAGTTGACTGGACAGGTGAAAGGATCAAGGCTATGGGCAGAGGCCCACAGGCAGAACCGTTTCCACTTCATGGCATAAGTGGCTCTGGTAGAAGGCTTCCTAGCTGCCAATAAGACATCAGCCACCCTGGGAGAAACTCCAAAACTAACCCTGGCTAGGTCTGTAGGAGCCATGCATGCATGCAGGTGCAGTGACCTGAGGTCCGGGTGCACCACGGTGCCTTGTTCCTGGGACAGTAAGCGCGAGGTCAGGGGCAGAGGAATCGGAGGCTCCACTGCCAACTGCTGGAGCAGAGGGAACCAAATTTGCAGAGGCCAGAAGGGAGCAATCAGGATCATGTCCGCCCCTTTTGATTGTAGCTTAAGCAGGACTCTCTGCAGCAGTGGAAACGGGGGGGAAGGCATATAGAAACCTCCCTGTACAGCAGAGGGACAATGCATCTCACCAGAAAACACCAGGTCCTGGATCTAGCGAGCAGAAACTGGGCAGTTTGGCATTGAGCAGGGATACAAAGAGGTCTAGCTCAGGACGCCCCTACCGTTTGAAGAGGTCCTCTGCGATAGACTACAGAAGTTCCCACTTGTGGGCCTTGGACCGAGACCTGCTTAGGCTGTCGGCCACGGTGTTTTGGATGCCTGGAACATGAACTGCAGTGAGTTCCAGACTATGTTCTACTGCACAGAACCAGACTCTCATGGCCTCCCTGCAGAGGGGGTATGAATGAGTCCCTCCCTGCTTATTGATATAGAAGACCACAGACACATTGTATATCTGGCTCAGCAGGGATCCCGGGAGAAGATCCGTCTGGAACACCTGCAGAGCGTAGAGGACTGCCCTCATCTCCAACATGCTGATGTGGAGATTCTGTTCCATAGGAGACCAGGTCCCTTTTTTGGCACTCTCCGAAATGAGCTCCCTATCCCTGGCCCAAAGCATCTGTAGTCAGGATCTGCTGAGGGGTATCTCTCTGGAAAGGAGCCACCTTCTCCAGATGGGAAGGGTTCATTCACTATTCCAGGGTCTGGCATACTGCCCTGGAGACCGTCACAGGCTGCTCGAGGTCGTCTGTGCGCTGGTCCCATTTAACTCTGAGAGTCCACTGGGGGACTCTCATATGAAGCTGTGCCAAGGGAATTGTCGAAGTGGTGATTACCATGTGACCCAGAAGCTTGAGGACAGCTCTGGTCAGAACCTGGTGAGATGAGGAAAGCCCGAGCTTGAGCCTGAAGGCAATCTGCCCTGTCGGAAGGAAGGAAGGAAGGAAAGTTTTCCCTTGGATGGTGTCTAAGACTGCCCCTATATACTGCAGTCTTTGACTGGGCCATGGGAAAGATTTTGGGAAATTCAGAGTGATCACCAGGTCTCGGAATAACATAAAGATGTCTTCCAGGGTCTTCAGCAGCTGGTCCCTCATGGGAGCTGTCAGGAGCCAGTCGTCTAGGTAAGGGAAGATGTAATGACCCTGTCTTCTGAGGGCTGCAGCCACCACTGCCAGGCATATCGTGAAGACGTGGGGAGCCGAGGACAGGTCAAAGGGCAGAGCTCTGAACTCATAGTGACTTCCCTGGAAGGTGAAGCTTTAGAACCTTCTGTGGGATGGCAGGGCCATGATGTGAAGATACGTGTCCTGCATGTCCAGCATGCAAAGCCAGTCCCCCTGATGGAGCATGGGGAGCAGGCCTGGAAGAGTCACCACCCTGAATCTTTTGTACTCCACGTAGTTGTTCAGGTAGCTGAGATCCAGTATGGGGCAAAAATCTCCCGTCTTCTTGGGAACCAAGAAAACATGGGAGTAAAAGCCCTTCCCCCTTTGGTTCAGAGGAACAGGCTCTATGGCCCATTTTGACAGAAGCACCTGAATCTCTGCTTAGATTAGGGGGGCATGGGACGGGGAGTAATGGAAGGCAACAAGAGGGTTGTCCAAAGGCAGTTCCAAAAACTCCAGAGCGTGTCTTCACTCTAACAGTTGTAGGACCCACAGATCCGATGTGATCTTGGTCCAACCCTCAAGGTAAAGGGAGAACCAACCCCCCACTACCTCCCCCAGAAGCTCCGCCAGATGAGGGAGGTCGAGCAAGAAATCAGGTGGAGGCACCAGGGGTGGGCAAGGAGACATGGCAGGCCTTGGCAGTTCCAGGGCCCGAGGTCCCTGAAGGCTGGGAGGAGGTCTTACATTTAAAGGCCCCTCTTGGTTGCTGGCCTTTGGACTGTTGGCCCACTGGGCGAGGAAAAGGCCGGCCTCTGAAGGGAGTCGGTTCTGATTTGTACAACCTATGGATCAACTGGACAGCCTTTCCAGAATCCTGGAGACCCGTAATAATCTTTTCAGTGTCTTGCCTGAAAAGAATGGGAAAGGATCATCTGAGATGGCCTCTTGAAGGTCCTGGCAAAAGCTGGAGACACTGAGCCAGGAATACCTGTGAAGACAAACACCAGTGGCAGCTGCCCTGGTGGCAGTGTCTGCTGAATCATCGGATGAGCGAAGAACGTGCTTACCTACATCCACACCTGACTGGAGGATGTCCAGCAACTCGAATTTCTGAGAGGAGCCTGATTGAGCCTTTGCCAATTCCAGAGCCTTTTTCCACAAGGAGTTCTGGTATTGGACAATATGTGCCAAAAAGTTAACAGCGTGGATGGTACAGGTGGCCAAAGAATAGATCTTGCGGCCAAACTGGTACAACCTTTTAGACTCCTTATCTGGAGGCAGAGAGCTAAGGTGTCTAGGCTGTTTGGTCCTACCATGAGTCACAGTCAACACCACAGAATCAGCCCTAGGTTGCTCCCCCAATAAGGCTTATTCCTGGGGGTTCTGTAGGGCCTGTCAGCCTTCTTAGGGACTACCAAAGCACATGAAGCGTGTTTCCAGGCAAGCTTAGTGATGTCCTGGAAAGGGGCCACCAACAGAGGCACAACCAGGAGCTTAGGATCATCCAACCCAGGGAACTGAGCAAGGCAGTATCTCTCTCTCTCTCTCTGGGTCCTGGTCCTTGGTGTGCCACCTACTGAGGAACTGGATGTGTCCCATTACATCCATAAATGTGGGATCATCCGGGAGTGACCTTGGAGATTCCTTATGGGTATCTGGATGAGGAAAAGGGGAGATATCCCTTCCAGACAACCTGGATGAGGAGGAAGAGCTCCATCTGGAATCCTCTGATGAAGGGGAGCAAGTATAGGAATGTGGGGACTGGTGTCCACGGGAGCAGTGCCGGCACCTGGAAGAGGATCTGGACGAAGAAAGGCACCTTCATCCAAGCCACCTTGGGGACCCCTCACCCAAGTGATCAGGAATATGGGTGGCCTTTCTTGGTGGTGGTAAAGAGTTTCCTGGGTGGAGGGTGAGTAGGCTGCTTAGGTGGAGCCAGAGGCTGGACCCCCCCGAAGGAGCGGGTTCTGGAGCCTAGGGGGCAGGTGCGTCCCTAGGCAGATGGTTCCCTTTAATAGAGTTCTACCAGCAGTTAAATAAGGTCCCCACATCTACAAGACAGACAAGAGGGGCACTGGGAGGCCCGGGCGCCGGCGGTGGGGGGGGGTCAGATGGTCCCGGCGTCAGACCTGCCGGAGCAGGTGACCCTGTCGTCAGGTCCGGAGTTGAAAGGTTAGTGGGCTGCAGCTCTGTGGGCATCGGGCTATCCGGCGTCAGATTATCCAGTGCAGGATTTGGGGGCACCAGGTTAGCTGGTGTCTGGTCCTTGTTCATCGGCTCAGGAGAGGCCAGAGGAGCGGGCGACATCTGAGGATCGGGTAACAATGGGGAGGGCATCCCTTTGTTTGACTCCGGAGAAGCTGGGGTCGAAGGGACAGGTGTCTGCTGATGGTGGTCCAGGGTACCGGCTGGCGTCAGCTGAGAGGGCACCTTCTGAGGGGAGTGAACTCCCATTTGGAGCTCCTGCTCCTGGTGTCGCTGGATCCTGAGGCCCGGTCCGATGACATGGATGCCCCAGCCAGGCAGACGACGGGCTCCAACATACTGTCCGAAGAAGTACCTGCTGATCCACCTGGCTTAGGCCTGGAGGTATGCTGGAAAGGCCTAAGACTCAGGGGAGTGAGGGCCAACTAAGGCACGTGCCCCAAAGATCCCCCGCCGGACGTCAGGACTAGGGCAGGAGGCATCACCAATGGAAGCCCACAAGGTGTGAGGGCTGCCGGTGGGGGGGGGGGGCAGAGTCCAACCTCCTGCGGGAGGAGGAACTTGTGTGGGGACCTGGTGTGGGAGTCCAACTGGGGCCTATCCATATCCTTGTCCTGGTGATGATGTTTCCCACCGGAATTCTTCTCCTTATGGGCTGAAAAAGAGGGGGAGATCCCTGGAACCGAAGAAGAAGAGGAGCTTTGTCCAGAAGGGGTCTTCTGCATGGTGGCCAATTGCTTTTCCAGCAGGAAGCTCTTCAGAGTCTTCATGTGGCAGATCCAAGTCCTGTGGTTGAAGCTAGTCCTACATTAGCGCTGGCAGGTCTCAGAATTGTGGTCCGGGCCTAGCAGATAAGACCGGCCAAATGGCTGTCCTTCAATGGTATTTGCTTGTCGAAGACACACTCGGATGTCTGCAGCTTGGATGTTGAAGTCAGTGGAGAAGACATACAGGTGAAGAAGACAAAAAAATTCCTATTTTAATGAAAATAAAATGCGAGCAAACGCGAAAATGTTGGTCGACTAAGAGCAGAAGGTGTCTGTGGAGCCGATGTGCGCAGGTCGTAGGCGGGAAAAGAACTGAGGTGAGGCTGGGGGACGGCCCCTTTTACACCACCGGCTAATGTCAGGGGTGGGACCACATCAGGGGGCGGTCCCCTGCTGGAGACTGCTAGCTAGAAGTTTTCCGTGGGGTCCTGGCACCTGGCAGCTTAGTCCTAATGGTGTAGCCTGCCGCAAGAGCTCACCCTTGAAGTAAGATCTTTAAGTACATGAAGGGTTTAAATTCAGTACCCTATGCTGAACAATTCACCAAGGTTTCCAACTCAAACAGAAGGGGGCATGGATGGAAACTGAAGGGAGGGAGTTTCAGGAGGGATCTTAAGAAGCACTTTCTCTCAGAAAGGATTGTGGAGCCATGGAAAAAAACACCTGCGAAGGTGGTAGGAGCTAGGATAGTAGCAGCATTAACAAGCATTTGTCAATGCCGAATGTTTGCTTGCTGGCATTGGCAGTGGTAGTGTAGAAGTTACAGAGCTGCGTACTAGGAATGGCAGTGAAGTATTGAACTGAAGCCAACCCCACCACCACCCTGCAGAGAGTGACAGGCATTGGGGTGTGCCTTTGGGTCGTCAGGTATAACGGCCATGCCATTTCACCACCCCACCTGCAGACACTGACAAGTGTCACGGTGTTCATGGGGTTTTGGCCCTTATCGCATCCCATTCCATTAGGAAATACAGTTAGATGGGTGCGATATAGGAGAATGGGGTGAACTTTGGGGCCGAAGAGTCCAAGGCATACCTCGATGCATCTCACTGGCTGCAGGATGTGGAATGGTATGAGCATTACAGGCAAGAATCCCAAGTCACACCCCTGATGCCTGTCATTCTCTACAGGGTTGGGCGTTATGGTTGGAAACCCTAATACCTCAGACATTCGTTGGTATTTTCACTCCAAATTTCCAACATGGTTTTGTGACCCCACCTCATGAACAGTGGCAATATCAGTTTGTTAGCTAAAGCTGCTTATGCACAGCGACTACGGCATTTAGCACCACAGGCAAAACATTCGAACAGGATGTAAAAATGACAGCTGTACTGTTCATGGGAGGTGTAAAATGGCAATGTTGCAAATCTGCAGTAAAATATTTAAAAACTGGTGAAGTCACGCGGCGTACATAGAAACTGTACAGCACACCATAATATAATTAGGTTGGGGATTTTTACAGCAGATTGTCAACTCAGGCATTTTGGTGCCTCTGGTCATGAACAGTGTCACTGTGATTTTCTTTATCTGTCGAACAATGATTTCCCACAGCGACCACGCATCTTTGCGCTGAAAATGTGAAAACACACTTCGGCCATGTTGTGAAAAATGACAGCTGTACTGTTCATAAGGAAGTGTGGAAAAATGCCACTGGTGAAAATCTGGACTGAAAATATTACAAAGTCATGAACTTACGATGGTGCGTGGAAACTGCGCTAATGCTCACTCGATAACACAGTCATTTTATGGACTTTGTCACAAATTTTCAACATAGCCATTTTAAGACCTCTGCTCATGAACAGTGTAACTGTGATTTTTGTAATCTGTCCCAAACATTGCTTTTGCACACCAACAGCACCATTGTGCGCTACATGTGCGAAAACACATTTTGGGCGACATATGAAAAATGGCAGCTGTACTGTTCAGAAGGAAGTGTAATAAAATGGCAATGTTGAAAATCTGCAGTGAAAAATTAATCGCAAACTTACGAAGCATGCATAGGAACTGCGCAATGCGCTCGTAAAACAGTCATTTTTAGGAATTTTTTCACCAAATTTTCAACATAGCCATTTTAAGACCTCTGCTCATGAACAGTGTCACTGTGATTTTCTTAATGTGTCCCATACATTGATTTCCACATCGACTGCGCCATTGTGCGCTACATGGGCGGAAACACACTTTGGGCAAGATGTGAAAAATGACAGCTGTACTGCTCATAAGGAGGTGTGGTAAAATGGCAATGTTGAAAATCTGGAGTGAAAATATTGAAAAGAATCCTGTGAACTTCTGGCGTCGCGTAGGAACTGCGCCTGCGCTAAAAAAACAGTCATTTTAGGAATTTTTCACCAAATTTTCAACACAGCCATTTTAAGACCTCTGCTCATGAACAGTGTCACTGTGATTGTCTTGATTTGTTCCAAGATATTGATTTACGCACACCGACTGTGTCATCTGCGCCATGGGCGGAAACACGCTTTGGGTGAGATGTGAAAAAATGACAGCTGTACTACCATAAGAAGGTGTGGTAAAATGGCAATGTTGAAAATCTGGAGTGAAAATATTGAAAATTATGAACTACGAGCATGCGTAGGAACTGCTAGCATGGCCTAAATAAAACAGTCATTTTAATTTTTCCACCAAATTTTCAAAATAGGCTTCTTGAGAGCCCATCTTATGAACACTGGCAGTGTCATTTGGTTAATCGGTCCCAAAAGGTGATTTCACGCAGTGACTGCGAAATCACCCTTCGGGCCCGAATAACGCCATGACAGTGACAGCATTCATGAGAAGGGGTCCCAAAAACCACATGTTGAAAATTTGGTGCAAAAATTCCAAAAAATACCTGAGATATGCAGCAAAGTTGAAAAAACCCTATCTATCCCATTATACAGCTTACCAGCATTTACTCAGTTAATGATCGGCTTTGAAGTGCAGACCTGTTCCGGTCCACCGATGATCATCGCGCCGAGCTCGGAGGTAAAGTATGGGGTGGGGGTGTGGGAGGCAGGGTGTGCAGTGGGTGGTGCGGGTTGTGGAGGCAGGGAGACTGCGTGGGACCGTTTTTCTTTACAGGTTTTTTTATTACGGCGGGGACGTTTGCCACGCTGGGGTGGGCTCCCAGCGTGGCACAGAAACGGATGGGGGGCGTGGAGCTGATGGGGATTGGGCACCCCATGGCCATAGCATCTATTGCGCTGGGGTGGGCTCCCAGAGTGGCACCCTGAACTGTACTCTGGGGGTGAGGACAGTGGAGCTGACGGGGTTGAGCTGCCCGTCCAGCTATACCATGAGTTACCACGCTGGGGTGGGCACCCAGTGTGGCGTAGCCAGAAAAGAGCTTTGGAGGGAGGCGCAGCACAGCCGGCCAGGGGTTGGGCACCCCGTCGGCTATATACAATGTGTCTTGATGGGGGGGCAGCACGCGGAGTGTGCATGTGTGTGTGTGTGTGTGTGTGGGGTGTGTAGGGGAGCTGGCGCATGAGCAGGCGATATCTGATCGCTGCTCACTGAGCGTAGCTCCCCTTTCAGTGTACACCACTGCATTTTGGAGCTGTCACAGACAGCTCCAGCATGCATTGGAGGACTGGGGCCGCGCCTGCCAACACACTGACTGAATTGAAGAGGGGGTGACACACCTCTGAAAACTCGGATGATGGCACTATGTTTCTTGCACATGCGTGCAAGCAAACATAAAAAGGGGTTGGGATAAGGAGTACTCTAGAATCAAATCCACAACGGAATCTACCAGCTAGGACCCAGGATCACCTAGGATCTAGGGATCTCAAGGGCAGACTTGATGGACCTTTGGTCACCTTTCTATGTTTCTATTAATCTATACCAATGGATAACAAGGGAAGTTTTTCTAAGTACACAGTAATTGATTGGGAGGGGTACGGTGTCACTGGCAGCTATGCTGTGGTTGGTGGGGGGGGGGTGGAGCATGTACCACTATGCATGTTAAATGAGGGTTTTGGAAGCAGTAAATAGCCCTGCCATGGCAGCAATTTACCACTTCCAAAATCCACTAAATACACCACAGCACCCTTATGCAAGAGGGTTCCCTCATCTGCATGGGAGCAGTGGTGCATTTAGTGTAATCATGCTATCCACTGAGCACCACACTGTGGGCACCTCTGAATATGGCCACTGTCCAGGTCAGATGCAGTATGCCTAGTTAGTGTGGCACTATTTATGTTAGCAATTCGCTAACCTTCTGAATATCACAGCCCATGTGTTTAGGCTAGAAGAAGGCAGTGTGCCCATAAAAAACATCTGGACAAAACACCAACTCACTGAGATGATTGTTTACCATAATTTATTTGTCCAGTTTGGCCTTCAATGTTTGTACATCCCACTGTATCTGCTGGAAGTGCATTTTTTCACCTAATTACTCATTGTGTGAAGTATGCATTTCTATTATTAGTGTGGAATCAAGATGTCTTATTTTTTTTTATTATGACTCCTTGTTTTGCTGTTTTGATTCTGATTTGTCAAACTCAAGCTGTTTCTTTGATCCTCATTTTTGTAATTTTATATAATAAATAGCAAATTTCGCTGCCTGTCAGTGCAGCGGTAGTGTTACCACTCACAATGCTGGTGACCTGGGTTAGAAATCCAGCCCATGTCATCGGGGGGCTGGCCAGGGGCAGGAGGAGGATCGAGCATCAGAGAGGATGCTCTCCTCCTTCTGAGAGGGAGGGCAACCTGCTCTGGTGCATCATCACCACCTGGGTGACCACAAGTGACAGCGCACTCAGGAACAGCTCAGCGAGCGGGGAGGCACCAGCGCATGACTCGCACCACTCTCCCATGTGCACTTGTGTAACACGCCAGGCCGTCATCTTAGGGGAAGGTTAAAATGGAGGAAGTGTCAGGCCTGGGGTACAATGATGGACTGTCCCCTCACATGCCCTGCATTGGCAACATGGCAGCCTTCTGCTGAACCAGATCCTGACAGATCATCAGTTGGGGGGCAAGTGTGGGGGCAGACAGGGGAGAAAGTAGGTAAGCCCACGAGATGCCGGGTGATGACAAAAAAAACCCAGCAAGTTTCCTCATAAACATATAATTTCCAAACTGAACAAACCCAGGGTTTTCAATCTTTCTTCATATGACCTGCTCTGTAATTATCTGACCAAGTTTCTTGCTCATCTCTGCACCCCCTCGAGCATTCTAATGTACCTAGATCTATACAGACTCTAGACCTGGTAAGAAATAACACATGACAGGATGCACATCCAGCTAAGTCACCCACCCAGGAAGTGCTCTTTATTTAGTTTGATGCTCTCGGGAGTGTGTTACTGCACTTATAAAATGGGTAACTTTATTTTATAGGTTTGTAAAAATAAACAGGTTTAGATACAGAAAAACACAAATCTTTTCATACATTTTTAGTCAAATTGTTCTTCCACCTGCTGGAACTACACAGCCTTTCTGTTTTGCTTTTTGCTGTATGGTCTTTATGAGAAAATTCAAAGTTGTAAATGTTTGCAGTTCTCTGTTTGAACTGTACTTGTCCTCCAGTTGCTTTTATTTTCTCTGGTCTACCACTGTGCCACTTTCTATTTCTAACTGTCTAACAATTTTCTAGTGTTTAGTAATGAGGCGCGGCAGTCAACTGGTGTTGAATTAGCAACTGTGTTGGAGCACGATGGTCACCGTCTCAGCTTGCCTCCCCCAACACTCTGTTTCTGCTTTTGCCCTCTGTTTCTTTTATTTTAAAATGACCATAGAGTAATACCCAGCAGTGTGATCTGGAGTCAGGACATCACTGGGACTAGTTGGGGATTACTTCTCACAGGATCAAGTGTGGATGGTAAGCACAATCCCAACAGTTCAACCAGGTCTAGGGAAACTGAAAAATAGCAATTTTAAGATGGGAGGGATTTACTTTTGTTACAGCCCGGGGCTGAGTGAGGAGCTGGTGGTAAACATAACACAGGAATGGTACACAGCGAGAGCAATCATACCTGTTGTTGTGTAGTGATAATGTGCTTGGGTGTGGTGCCACTATACAGGAACAGAGAGGGAAAAAATGGCTGAACAATTAATTAGGAAAAAGTCTGAGCTGGCGTATTGATTTGTAATGCAGCTAGGTGTCAGGATGACTGTGCACTGTGCTCGATTAATGCATGGTCGCCTGACTGGTTTGAGCCAATTAAGTTTAGTGTTGTTTTAGACCCATCTTATAAATAACAATAATCAATGTAGTGTCTAACAAATGACCTTTACAGCTTTATTATTACCTCTCTTGTTCAACTCACAAAATGTCTTTTTTTCAATGATATTAAAAAATTTGCTTTTCCAATTAAACCCTGCAGTGAGTTCTGGAGTCAAGGTCATTTGTAACTAAGATACCCAGGTTGTTTTCAAATGTAGAGGTCTTAAGCACTTGGCTATTCATGGTATATTCGTATTGGTTATTGTGCTATTATGTATAACAATATATTTGTAAGTACTGAAAAAAAACGTATTTGGTTCACCTGATTTGAAAATATGATGTTTAGAGGCCTCCAGTATAAATGTCGTGTCTCCACTAAGTTTACTGAAATTGGCAAACTTGACCAACCAGTGTTTTATTACCAAACCCATGCTATGTACATAAGTTCTGAACAGAACTGGCCCCAACACCCATCCTTGTAGGACGCTACCACTCACCATTTCTACTCCCGAGTAATAACCATTTATAGTAAGTCTCTGAGTTCTAGCAGTCAACAAATTTCTAACCCAAGTTGTATCTGTTTTAATCCAGTTTTTTACAAGATTGTTCATTAATAAGTTATGGAGTACTTTATCAAACACTTCTTCAAAGTCTAGATAAATATAAAAAAAAACAGGGATAACTGAGTCCAATAATTTACTAACCCTCTTGCAAACATTCGAGAAGGTTTGTAACACAGGACCTGCTCTTACAAAACGCACGCTCTGAATGCTCATGAATTCCAAGTGTTACTAGCTGTTTCTCTATGTTATCTGTGATATGCGACTCCAATATTCTACACATTACCGATGTTAGACATACTGGTCTGTAAGTCTTTAGTTCCAATTTTATGCCTTTTTTAAAAATCAGAACCACCTAGGCATTTCTCAAATCTGATGGAATCCCCTTGATTTTAACAAAGAATTAAAAACTATGCATTCGGGACCTGCTAACTCTAATGACAGCTCTTTTGGCAAGTGCAAATGTATTTCATCTGGTATTTGCGATTTTGTTCTGTCTAGACCATTTAGTTTGCATACAACATGGATTCTATTGACCATTTAATCCCCTTCATGAGCCTTTTTCTTGCAGGGTAGGGGTAAACAGCTATCTGATGCAACTGGGTAACTTTGTGAGTTAGAAACAGATAAATATTTATTCATGTGTTCTATCATATCTTTTTCTGTGAAACTGTTGCCTATCTACTATTACAGGACCTCTGTTACCACTGATTCCTTTCTTGGTATTTATATATCAGAAAAAATCTTCAATGTTACCCTGTTTATAATTTTCCAATTTTTGTTCTAATTTCAGCTTTTCCTGTGTTTTACTCAAATAAAAAAACTCATAAAATCAAGTAAGGTGTAAACTGTAACAAACAAGGCTCAATAAGGGACTGCTCCCATATATGCTGGTGCTCTTGGTATACGACCACAGGAAAAACAACATACCAGGCTAACTTCAGCTCCACTGAGAAAAAGTCATCTGCTGACCACGTTGATAAAGTACAAGAAGATTACTTTATTTGTTAAGGCAGCACCAAATCAATACAGGGCAAGCAGGGAACCCCCCAACATTTTGCACCTATACCAGGTGCTTAATCATGGGTACCCGTTATCGCCTCCTCACTGAATTGATCAGCAATGCTGGCACATCTAAGATTCATACAAATACAGCAACTCCTCTCATCAGCCAGACTTCCTTCATAATCTCTAGTGATCTCATAATATGTTAGGATGGCGCTGTGGCACAGAACTGTTAAATAAATAAAACAAAAAATCACAGAATCCCACCACAGCGACTGGCTCACTACACTGTGATCCTGAACAAGTTACACAATCTCCTTCCTTGTGTTTTTTAAGTCCTATGCAAACTGTGTGAGAGGCCTTTCGGCACCATGCATTTCTGCTTAAAGTTGAACCAGCATAATATTCTGTGGTGATTTGCATATGTAGCCCATAATGCTTTGCATTGTGGGGGCATGTGTGATATTTTATTTCTTTGAAACTTGGCTTCCCGGCAAAATGCTCTTTGGGTAACCATTGCTTCAGTGCTTGTGCACAGAGGTTCTTTGTCTTTTAAATAGTATTTTGTTTTATTTGGGTTCACCACAACAAAAGCCAGATAGACCGTCTTAGGGTAGCTGGTTCATTCCACTGGGGTGTCAAACAGACGTGATATACTGATAAGTCCTGATAGAATGAAACACATGTCTATGTCTTCTGTTGGTATCCTTTGCAAACTATGTGAGAGGCCTTTTGGCACCATGCTTTTCTGCTTAAAGTTGAACCCGCATAATATTCTGTGGTGATTTGCATAGGTAGCCCATGATGCTTTGCATCGTGGGGGTATGTGTGATTTTGTATTTCTACCAACAGTAATGTTGGGTAGAAGAAAGATCCCACTGAAAATGAGCAGTTGCATGTAGGTTGGCATATGCTGTGCAAATAAATTCTGAAACATAAATAAAATGATACTGTAATGCTGTACTGTCACTGTAGATCTACAAGGAAAGATCATAAAAAAAATCCTGTACCTAATATGGTCTATTACTTTTTGCATAATGTCCATGGAAACCACAAATATGTTAGCTTCTGAATATGCACAGCTGATAACCTCAATAGATAAATAATGCATGGTAATTGTCATGAACCAGTATAAAATACTTAAGAGCTGTGCACATTCTGGTACTTGAAACAATACATCAACATATCTTAAATTCAATTGGTGTCACTTAAATCATCTCCCATTCCCACCAAAAGGAAACAAACTGGAAAACACACCAATGGATTTTAAAGGCCAGCTAACTAACTCCACATGCCCTCCTTCTACAATGTTATGCTACCAGTGAAATCTCCTAACTAATTAAAATTGATTTAGTATGGATCAGGTACCTTATCAGGTGAAGAAAGAAATTACCATGGACAGTCAAAGGGTTAAGGAATCAATTTAGAATAGCAAAATCAATTTGCATTGATTGAAAAAAAAAGGTTCATTTTGCAGACTAGGATACCGTCCAAAGGATTAAATTTAAGCAGATAACTTTGAACTATAAAACAGCCTTGGCGTCAAGTGGCACAAACAATGCAGCATTATAAACAAGCTGCTTTATAAAATACTGACATCTAAAAACATTTAAACTAAAACATTAATATAACACTTCTGCTTATAAGGCATTGACCAGTAATCTTTAAACCTTGTGTCATCGCCATCATGGTTTAGGAAATTCCGTATGATAATCTATGTTTTAGTAATCTGATTATGCTGATGCTGTAAAGTACTTTCCACTTTGACTCGATGCTTAGGCTCAACAGGCAATTATGTGCACTGGTGAGTCGACCATATACACATAAGTCTGCAAAACATCATAAATGGAAAGTGAGGGGAATGGTCCTCTTCATGTGCATATATTTTATATAATGTTATCTTGGCCAGACTTTCTTAAAAACAACACTTTCTCTCAAGGCTTTCTTTTTTAGGCAAAACAAGAAGAACAGAGAGTCTGTACAGGTTGAACTGTGCCAAAAACATGCAGCTTAGGTATAAGCACCAGAAGAAGCAAGTCAGGGTTTGGAGAGCACAGTGTTTCCATGAACTGCGATAGGCTCCTTGATGTCCTCCTGCCTGACTCACTAAAGAGTGCAACACAAACGTAAGTTTAGAATTTGTGCTCCAAGACACAAATAATGGCACCTCCAGGTGTAAACATGCTTATTTTCATTAGTGGTTTATGTCACAGAATAGAATTTTGCAGACGACATTGCAGTCAAGAGTACAGAACTGTGAAACAGGAGATCACAGAGCTGAATTTCACTGTAGTCACAGACTCACAGTGTAACCCTAAGTTAGCCACTTGACCCTCCTGTGCTTCCGTTCTGCAGGCTGTGAGATTAGTTAGAAGCAGAACTCTTCCCCCCAAAATTAGAATGCATCTCTGTTTGGTTATCCTTAGCAATAAATAGCAAAAAAGAAATATCAGCAGATTGTGTAGGCTGTGATAAATGTAAAGCAAGTTTTTAGGGGTACACAATGAAGTCTGATGTAATTTCAAAATGTTATGAATCTGAATACTGCATCGTATTGTTTGTAGCTCACAGAAATTATGTTTTAGTTTCAACACTGGGAAAGGCACATGCAATCATCAAAAGAATTTTTTTTTGTAGCTTGTACATTTTTTAGTGTGACAGTGGGGCCAATTAGGCTATTTTTACACCTGTTCCACTGCAAAAGGGCCATTTTACAGTAGCACAGGTTAGAGGCGGGTTAGCGATGTGCAACTTTTCTGATTATGAAAACCACATTTTTATATAAACATACATACTCCTCATTCTTTTCTTCAGAGGCCAATGAGCTTCCCCACACACACAACTCCAATAGGCTTTTTTTAATATAGCATTTTACATCCAAACTCTTGAAGCAGCTATGCTGATGGAATTTAATTTTTATTCTAGAACGGTAACTAAAAAGCCCCACTTCAACCAATTCACACTTTCTAGGTCTGACTTTCAGAAGGCGTGGTTAATGCCTTAAGCACAGAAAAGAGTTCTGCTGTTTTGGGACCAAGAATCTTCTTGCCATAGTCAATGGCCACCTTTGGAGCTGCAAATATTTTTGTTTTGAATCAAAATACTACACTGTATTGCCTTTTCATGCAAACTGCAAACCCAAAGCATTAAATGTAAAACATTAGGTTCGTCAATGTAGTAGCCTTTTTTTCTACATAGGTGTTTATCATTTGATCAGTTGTCCCCTTTCAGGGTTTGGTCACCACACTACCCCATCACCTTTGAGAATGAAGAAAAGCAGGCACATACAGAGTGCTCTTAAAAAGATAATTTTATTACAAAATTGCTATGCAATTAAAGTGCAAAGTGCACAGAATAAAAACAAAATTACCAATATGCAATACTGCTCACCATGGATGCCAAACTTTTCCCGTACCGATCTGACATCTGACACTCCTTCCTCAGGGTCACATCAGCTGTTTTTGTTATTTTGTGCAAGTTGCACTTTAATCAAGTAGTGATGTTGCAATAAAATTATCTGAGGAGCACACTGTGTGTGGACACTTTTCTTCATTTTCATGTTCTTTGTTTCAGAGCACTGCGCTATATGGGATGGCTGTGCTAAGGCTTTCTGCTACACTTACCCTGTCAATTAATCTGACTGGCCCCCTAGGTCCCCCATGGTGGGGCTGAAGGAGAGGCACCTCTCCCACCACGTAAGGATCTGGAATGGGGGCTTGGCAGGTGCCACAGGTCCATGTGTGCCAGTGTCATTATCCTTGGTGACGCCATTTGCTGCCAGCACTTTTCTACCTGTCCCTCCAGTCCTCGCATCACCCCACAATGATGTGCATATCCAGAGACTATTATGTGCATGCAGACGTCCCCTGATAGAAGGGACAAGTTCACTCAGACCACTCTCTAGGGTCACTGCAGCAGAATACGCTGCCAGCTCTCCCTGGGTTGGGACACACCGTCACAGATAGCACTCTTTCCAACTGTCAGTCACTCAGTGTGAGCTCCTGAGTTCCAGAACCCACATTACCAGCACCAGGGTATCTAGTGCTACACTTCCAGCTATACATTTCAAATCAGTAACTTTTTTACTTTTGCATTACTGCATGTATTTGCATATTATTAGGTTGGAGTGCTACCTTTTGTCTTTTTTGGTTGCTATCAAGCCACCTGGAACTTCATTTTTAAAAATAATAAAACTTTAAAAATGTACTTAGAAGTCTCGCCCCCCTGCCCCAAAATAAGGAAGGGGGTGTACTTTAGTTACAAAGAAGTAAATCTTTTTTATATTTAAATTGAATTACTAAATGTATTAACACAATTATTATATTTAATGATATAAAGTTACTTTTATAAAAGCTGAAGTTATCCTCCTATAAAAGAGACCAGTGAGGTGTGGACTTCCTTCAGGTGATATTATTTTATATCATTTCAGTTATTTTAGCTTCTATGCATTTGCAGCAATTCTGTGTAAACAGCAGGAGCTGCATTTTAACAGGTGTTCTTTTTTTCCTGTGAACTTTGTTTTTACTTCCCATCCAGAAGGTTTCCCACTTCTGGCCCCGAAGCTACCCCTCACCATTACCCTGCACTCTCCCTTGACTTATTTACCTCTCTAGAGCTCCATGGCTTACTCCCCAAGGCAGGGGCTTCAAGATGCCCTAATTCCTCAGGACCAGAAAGAGGTGGAGAGGCTGCCTTGTGTCAGTGGGTGTGGGGCCAGTAGGCACCCAGATGAAGGGGTTTCACCACAAAGGCCACCCAGCCACCCTGAGGATGGTATCATCGATGGACATCATGGCAACTGCACATGCAAAATATGTGCACACTCTGTGACATCAGACAATGTCTTACCCTCTTGGCATAGGCCACCTAGCTGTACCACCACCGGTGGTTACCCAAGTGGCAGTAGCACTGTGGAGTTCACATCCTCCCTCCCTGGGAGAGAAGAGTGTCCTTTAGGATACTCAATCTTCCTCCCAGGTGACCCCTGACAACCAGAGCTCATTCCCAAACCCGGGTCGCCAGCACTGGGAGTGGTAGTACTACTGCTGCTCTGGCGGGCTGCCTAAACTGATGTTCTTTACTGCACAGGAACCTGAAACCAGTGAATTCTATCATCATAGGGAGTGGTAGGGAAACCAACGCTGGATCACCTCAAACGGTTTGTGAAAGTTACGTTGTGTAACAAAACAACAGAAAAGGGGCATCAATGGGCTTGGCAATAGAATCTAATGAGCCACTGTGATGTAAACTGGCTCAATGCTGAAGCCTCCAAAACCCAAGGCAGTCAGTACCTAAAACTATCCAATTAGGGTTAGCATAGTTGCTACTATTACGTGGTTTGTTGTATAGTCTCTATCAGGCTTTATTAAATAGGGTAAAGTATCTCAAGAATGCATTCCATTAAAACACTTACTCATATCTAAAAATGATCATCTATGTACTTATTTTCTCTCACCTTCAATTGCAAGCATTGCTCGTAACTCTCGATTCAGCAGTTCAAAGCGTCTCTCTAGATCATGTTCTTTTTCCCTAGGCAAGTTGCAAAAGTTCATCAATATGTTAATTAACAAATCATTAAACACTTAAAGAAACCTTTACCATACATTGATTTTGGGACTCACCACTACCTTTCCTCTATAACATTAATCTACTCCAAACTGCTGATACACAAACATCAAACAGTATAACTCATTAACACAGTTTTGAAATTAAAATTTTCTATTTTTCACCTTTTAAGAACAACATCCTATTCATTCTATAGTTAGCATGCATTATGCTGATAACTTCTGTCCTATTTTTTGTACCTGTGCAATAAAATAATTTTTAGCAAGCTGCCATTGCGTATAGTCAGCAGTGCAAAAAAACCTGCCAGATTAAGTTAATACAAATATTAGCATAGCTACTACATGTACTTGTCTAAGAGCTTCCAATGCAGTGCAATATATTGGTTACCTTCTGAACCCTGCTTCTTTCCCATGCCCACTGTAGCACATCTACTGTATGTCTGCTAGGGAGCTGATGGCTCCTAGGATATTTCAAAGGCACTGTTCCCAGTGTGTTAGAAACATATTTCACAGGGAACAGTTTGTTTTGTTGGGGGCAAATGAAACTAAAAACTGCTCAGAAATACAGACATTTAGGGAAATACTTCAAACAGTTGTGAAACTGGAAAACTGCACAAGTAAATATAACTGAATAATTTCTGTAGTATTTTGCAATAAAAAAAGGTAAAGTCTGTCCTTTTCACCATGCAATGTCACACTGCTGTGTTGAGAACGGGACTACATTTTTCTGGTACACTATAGGCAAATAATAGATTTCTATTTTTCATTTCAATAATTCCATAGTTAGCATGTATTGTGCTGATAATTTCCTTCCTATTTTTTTTACCTGTGCAACAAAATAACTTTTAGAAAGCTGCTACTACATATAGTCAGTGGCCATATTTTGGTTTTTAGAAAAGCACTCCAAAGCAGCAGTGGGAAATTCACTCTGGTGCCATTTACCTGGTTACCAAAATTAAAATAAATCAATAAATAAAATAAAAATAGATCTATATTTGTCATTTCAATAATGCAAAAATAATATTTTGAACTCATGCTACCAGAAATGCATCACTAACCTGAATAGTAAAAAAAGTAAATAACTATTTAGCAGGGAGAGTAAAATAATAATTTGTTGAACTGAATCTTAGTATTTGAGGAGGGTGAACTTTAAAAGGGAAATTAAGTAATTTAGTGCACTGATGCATCAAATACAAATTATTTGTTGGCATTTTTACACAAAATAAATGTTTCCATGTTTAATACAAATTTTAATAATCACATTTGACCAATAACAGAGAGGGAGCTGCCTGTATTACACTTGCATTTTTGCTACTAAAAATTGTAACACTGGAAAACTCACTCTGGTACTGTTACACACTGAATAACATTACTGCAGTATAATGTACACTTTATTTAAATAAATGTTAATGTTTTCAGTACTACTTACAGAAGTGAAAGTTGGTTCATTCTTCTTATCAAGGCATTTCTCTTATTAACTAGCATGAACCACTCCTGCATCAACATCTCTTCCTCCTCTGCATTTTTTCCTAAAAAAATAGCGAATGTTGCATTAGTATTCTTGTATAAGCAATACACCAGGCTGCTCAGCTTAAGTTCTGCAACATCAGCTGAAATTTATAGGTAGTGTTTGAAAACTATTATTTCAGAAGACATTCTCTATTTCAATGAACAAATCAGAAGAGTCAGCTGACAGACAACCATGATAAAAAAGACTAACTACAGGTTGATACAATTACTTGTGATAACTTGTTCAAAAAAAATTAATCCTACAAGGCAAAAATGTTGGGCACATAACTGAAAAACCTTGCTACCACTTCAGAATTTGTTCTTTATTAGTGTCATACAAAAATCAAAAGCCAGTTGGCACCCAGGGTGTGTATCTCTCTCTCTCTCTCTAAATATATATAATAGAATAGGTTAAGATGGCCACCCCAAATACTGCTGTCTGACTGGATGAACCAAGTCACCTGCTATGCCTAGACATACTCACCTGTGCCGAGCCTTGCATTTTCTAAGCCAAACTGTTTAATACCAGGTCATTTTACAAGTGCCACAACACACTCCTGGGTGTTGCGTTTGATGGCAGATATAAGCACCCCTCAGATGTGTGCTGAGGAGCATTCGGCTGGTGGCCTCGTGCCTCATTACTCAAGAAGAAGTGCTTTTATCTACCAATGAATGCACATGCTGTTGTCTGTTATTGCCATCACTTTGTTAAAAAGTTGCATGCTGCTGTCCTGCCCTGGGACCTCTATGCAAATGAGATGCTTCATCTCATGGGGCTATCCTGGTTAGATACATTTCAAATAAACATATAACTATAT
Organism: Neoceratodus forsteri; assembly: GCA_016271365.2. Classification (NCBI taxonomy): domain Eukaryota; kingdom Metazoa; phylum Chordata; order Ceratodontiformes; family Ceratodontidae; genus Neoceratodus; species Neoceratodus forsteri. The sequence continues at coordinate 1,500,738,130 of CM057450.1, read as the reverse complement.
TTTTATTCACTAACATCTAATAAGTGCATCTGCTGAAATCCAAAGGAACTGTATTGTTCATATAGGGTTATTCAAAAGGAGTCCACACGAGACTATACTTTAGGTACCCTAATTTATCTGTGTAGATTATATTTGGAAAGAAAAGATGTTCAAATTCTATGAATTCATGAATCTATGGCTCTGTCCCAGAATGATTTCTGTCACAGGTACAGAATGGGAGGGAGCCCCCTTTTTAATATAGGGCACTGTGAATGCAACCATGTGTGTTTCAAATTTAAAATCAGGCTTTTGAAACAAATAGAGCCTCGAGTGTTGTGACCAGTTCAAATTCCTACAGCAGACCAACAGTTCTGAAAATTGAAGATTAGATTATCAGCACATGCGTATAAGATGTTGAAAAACTAAATGAAGGTTTGGCAAAAAGGAAAAAAATAGATTTTTAAAGACCTGTCATTTGTCACATTATAAATATGGGATTCTAAGCATTTCTGTACAAATGAACAAAGCCTGTGCTGTTTACAGTTAAATGTAATCTGGCTTTTAGGGTAGCAGGAGCTGTGCTCACTTTGGACCATGTGACATCCTGACACTGGTCATGTGAGATAGACTGTGATAGGCACAAATCCCTTAGCAGCAACAAAAGAAGAAAGAGTAAAGAAGAAAAAGCTGAGAAAAAGCTTGCTGTTTGGAATAAAGCCAACTGTATGCTGGAGAAGGGCCTTTTTGATCAGGATAGCAACCTGTATACATCAATATTTTAAAGGCTGTGAACTGCAGATGTTTTTTTTTTTTTTAAACAAAATGGAAAGAAAACTTTAAAATATTAGACCAAAGATTAATATAAATGTGCTTCTCATCTATGTAAAGACTTTAACATATACAATTATGGATATTATAACAGGAGTTTCCATTTATCATGCCGTATTGTCCCTTTCATTGTAATAACATGCCCAGTAAACTTTTAGTGTATGTGTGTGTGTGTGGTTAACTGCTCTTGAATTCATAAATGATAAAGGTTAAAGTACCTATGAGGCATACTATAGATACGTGCCAAAAAGCATGATACTGTACTTTATTTTAGAACAGTGCAGCTTCCCAAACAAAAGTCTGAGAGCTTACTGAAAACAATACACGTACGTATAAAATAAAAACAATCTACTTTTTATGCATTCTTCAGTAATCCATATATGGAGCCTTTGTTTTAGATGAAAAAAGCTTTTAAAGACACTAACTAAGATCATTACAAATTAATCCTGACTTTAATAACTAGTTAAAGACCCTGGAAGCTTTCGTGAGTAACAAAATATATTAAAGCCTGTGATCACAGCAAGCTTTTCTCATTTCTCCTCTAACCATTTGCTATTTAATCCAATACTAGTAATCCAATTTGCCCATCAGACTTTTAAGAGGGCAGAATGCAACTTCCCTGGCTTAGACACTTTTCAAAGTACAATATATTTTCAGATGAATGCTGCATGTTTCATTTTTTTCCACTGACTGTTCCTAGCTCTAATGTCTAAGGAAAAAAAGAACAAGATGAACATTGTTCCTGCTGATTGAGTAAGAGCTCATTAAAGAGCTGTCAGTGCCACACTTTGAATATGCATGAAGCATATAATCAGATCTAGTACCGTCACTAGAGGAGAATACGGTAAGTATAAAGGATTGATTTAATTACTTAGAGTGGGCTGTGGTGGTAGAGCAGTCTTGTTAGCGTGGAAGAAAAGAAGGTTGTATTCTGGCACCGCTAAAAAAGGCAGTTTAGCTTCTGTCACAATGCCTAATCTCAGGATAAAGCACTCTGCATTGTAGTTTAAAATGAGGACTGTCAGCATTTGAAAAATGGATGTAACACATTTTCCCTTGTTTAAGCTCACCTGGTTAACCACCTTTGGCAAATTCTGTCATCATTTTTTTCACACAGAAACCTGGTTATTATTAGTGTATTTTCTATACTGTACACGGTTACAGTTCTCTCCTAGTGGGTAGTTAGAACAGCCCTAGTAAAGGGAATGAGTATTTCTGCCTGCACAGTATCCTGTTTTACATAATGTTTGGATTTAAGCAACTAATTCATTGATGAATCAGTGAGTACGTAAAGCTTGAAACATTCTCTATAAATGGCTCTGGAAAACAAAGCCGTGCAATAACAAGTTTGCAGTGTACAAAACTCATGGAAAGGTATGACTTGTAAAATCCTAGTGGCTATAATGAATCAATGTTTTCTACACACAATTTAATTTTGTAGCCTGGAATAATATATATATATATATATATATATATATATATATACACACACACACACACACACATATATATATAAATTGATCCTCTCATGCTAGAATACAAATATCATGATGAAACTCAAAACACTGTGAAAGAATGAAGCACTGTGTAAACAAAGATGAAGAGGCCTACCTGTCATGTTATAATCCTTGGTAAATAGTGATATTTTACTAGTTCTGGATTGTTGGAAATATTAAGGTGCTTTTATGAACTGCATTCCTTTAATGCCTTCATTTACACAAAATGTTCAGCTGTTATGGGCCACTGGTCTTTTTCTGACGTTATTGTCTATATTTGTACGTCACGTGCCAAAAGATAGATTAGAAAACACTACATGCTTGTGAATTCACCAACACTTGTACAACCAGTATCAGAGGATCTGCTATGATAACTGCAATGAAACGTATATCTACAGTATTAAAAGAAACATTAGTTGTAGAGCTGCTCTATATAGGCAGCTACTCCAGACAGACTGGCACATTTATTTGTATAATATGAATATACATAGCTATAGGAGCCTGGCTGGCATCATGTTACAGAAAACAATTTAAAGTGATTCATATTGCACATTCCCTACTTGTAGAATCAGATCAGCAAACATCACCTTAATTGAGGGCAAAGGCATAATACCATCCAACAGGTGATGTCACATAATTTCACTTTCAACAACACCCAGAGTAGAAAGCCTGGTCATTGTCATTCTTTTCTTTATATTATAGTCTGTACAGTATATTTTGCTATTAAAAGAACAAAAAAACAAATCTGTACATGTCTATTGTTGTACTTTAATTAAATCTCGGAGTATATCCACTCCCATGGTCTGCTGACCCCGGCCCAACATGGCTTTCGAAAAGGGCACAGCACTTCCACGGCTCTCATCTCAGTCTCTTCCAGCATCAGAGCTGCTATGGATCAGGGAAAACTCTCAGGTGTGGTATCTATTGACTTATCCAAGGCGTTTGACCTCGTTGACCACGACCTGCTTGCCCTGCAGATGAGGTCCCTTGGTTTGTCCCCCACCGCCTTAAACTGGGTCTCTGACTACCTATATGGCAAAAAACAACTAACTAAATTCAATAAAGTCCTCTCTGCCCCCCGGCCGGTCACCTCTGGTGTCCCTCAGGGTTCCGTGCTGGGTCCCCTACTCTTTTCCCTGTTCATCAACAATCTCCCTGATGTGGTCTCAAACTGCCGTGTCATCATGTATGCGGATGACCTGGTTCTCCTGGCCCACTCCTGTGATACAGCCACACTAAACCGTCACTTATCTGAAGACCTCTGGAACATCCAGGCTTGGCTCTCCAACCATAAATTGGTCCTAAATCAAAACAAAACCCAGGCTATGCTCTTCGGCTCCTCTGCCAAAATACGAGCCTCTTCAACTCCTCTACATATTGACTACGAAGATGGCTCCCCTCTCCCTACCGTGACCTCCCTCAAATATCTTGGAGTGACGCTTGATCCCCAATTGGACCTTGGTTGTCATATCCATAATGCCTGCAGTGGGGTAAACCGCAAACTGGGGATGGCCTACAGGGCTCGGTACAACCTCACTCTAGCGGCTCGCATAGCTCTTGCCAGGGGAGTACTACTTCCCTCCCTCAGCTACGGCTCCCTCATATTTGCTCATACTTTGAAGACCCTCCTAAGCAAGTGGAGCACAATGTACAACAACATCTGTCGTTTTGCCCTGGCCGCCCCCCACCTCACCCATCACTGTGAGCTCTACGAGAAGCTTGGCTGGCTATCCCCGCTCAATCACCTTAACTTTAGCACTGGGTGCCTCGTGAGCAAAGTACTCAGCTCTGGCACCCCTTCGGAACTGGCCCGGTCTCTTGCTCCGGCTGACCTCTCCCCCTACCTGCTTAGATCCCAAGGCCCCGGCCTACTAAGTGTACCCACTTCCCGCACCAACATGGGGGACTGGAGTTTTGCTGTCCATGGCCCTAGACTCTGGAACTCCTTTCCTGAAAGAGTCCGTACTGCCTCCTCTCACAAGAGTTTCCGGACCTCCCTGTGGGATCATCTTAAGGTGGCTTCCCGCTCTGAATGTCCTAAGCCTCCTTAGCCTCCCGGTGTCCACTGGTGCCGGCTTCTTCTCTCCTGCTCTGGAGTCACCACTCTTGCGCTATGACCTTGTCCAAATCCCTCATCCCCTGCTTGACCGATGCTTACGATGTTACTCTGCTCATAATCCTCACCAGCCCTGTTGGTCACTGAATTTATCTCTAATTTATACCATGCCCCAGCATTGTATCTGGGATTACCCTCCACGAAAATGTAAAAACTGTAAAATTGTCTTTTCTCCTGTTTTTGTACCTGAATGTATTCATCTGAACCAATTACTGTATCAATGTACCTGTTGTACCCTTTTGTACTCTCCCGGGTCGTTTCTGAAAATAGGCATAAAACTTGTCTAGTGTACTTACCCGGTAAACAAAAACTAAATAAATAAATTATGCCCTGCCTTTTCTTTCACTACTTATATTAAATTTCACTCGTTCTACCCACAGCCTCCAAGTTAAAAACATAAAACCTCTTATACTTGGCTTGAAGCTGAGAAACTAAAAAGGCCAATGCATGAATCTATGAATTCCTGACTGAACAGACTCATTTTTTTTTTTACTTACTACACAAGGGGGAAAAAAAAACTATTCAGAGTGCAAAATACTTGACATATGTGTTATGAGGCACTTCTTCCAGATGGTGGTGATACTATGGAACAGTCAACCAGGGGAGCCAGTGGACATTAAGAGAGCACATGCCTTTCAGGTAAACCTGGACACATGTCTGATTACTAAAGGAATAAATGGGTACCCCAGGTAGTAAACAGTGTGAGGTAGTCCTATAAATTACTATGTTTGCACAGCATATTATTCCTTACTTATGAAGTTGGGGTGGAGGTAGACCTCATGAACCTAGAACCCTTTCTGACCACAAATCACTGCATTACTATATACAGAAAGGGGCTAGCTCTGTGGCACAGTGACAATGCATCATGTTGCCACCTGTGCAGTTGGCGTTTACATGTGAGCCCTGACCTCTCACACTGGTATTGGCTTATGTTCAGCCATAATGCAGAGGTGAGACACTTGGCTACTGAGAAGAGATGAAGCAGCTCACCTGGAGCTGTGCATCCCCTACATGCCCTATCATGGAGTAGCTTTGGCATTAGATTTCCTATTCTGCCAGCTATAGCAAGGGTACTTCTACAGCAACACTGCTTGGGTGGGAGATGGTGAAAGGAAAGTAACTAGAAAAGGAGTGTTTGTTAGGGGGTTCCTTTTTGGAATAACCACAAGTATTTACGGTCCACAAATCTTAAATAGTGATATTCTTATTTCATCTATTAGTGTTGAAGCACAAAGGAAACTAGGTCAGAATGCCAACCACAACAATAGCACTGTAAAGAACAGTGCAGCCATGACAGCGTAAACAACAACAGTGCCAAGTAAAAACATTGCAGGACATAATATCGCCAATGGTAGCAGTCCAAAAAAACACTGAGGACCGCTACCATGACTCAAAATAATCATGGACATTTTTTTTTTTGTGTGTGAGTCTCTGATTCCTGCACCCCCCCAGTTATTAAAATCAACTCCACAGAGTACTGGATCTCAAGGAAGGGAAGAAACTTGGGGGGGGGGGAGGTGAGCGGACTTAAAAAAAAAAAAAATAATTACTTCGGTGTCGAGAAATGAAAAATTGATGATCCAGATACTGGGAACAGAACCCTGGTCTCCAGGACACGCCTTAGTCTTCTCCACCATGGGAGTAGCTCGGCCAGCTACGATTTCTCTTTACTTGAAAATCTCCTCCCCCTGACGTGACAGCTATAGGCATAGCAATAATTACCTTTCGCTATTCTACCCCTGCAGCTCTTCTAGCTTATGCTGCTGTTGCAGCAGTGTTCTAACCAGCAGTATTCTGGAAATGCTATTCTAACCGGGTAGAGCACAAAGTGTTCCAATTAGGGAAATGAAAAATTCAGGTCAAAAGTTTCTGGAACCTTGGCAAATTTTTGGTGCGGTGTTTCCTGGGGTTTGAACAATCACGTGGCCCAGTGTTAGTGTTACACTACTATTGGCACCTTCTATGCAAGTATTGCTGTGTTATTTACTTTGTGTGACATAACAATGCAGACACTAAAGTAAAGCCAGCCCTGCATTGCATGACTGTTCAAACCCTGAGGAATACCACACCACTGATTAGCCAAGCTAACATGGCCTTTTGACCCCAATTTTTCCCTTCCCTGCTTTGCACACTTTGTGTTTCAACCTTAAGAGATAACATTAACATAGTTTTTTGGAAATAATTTTCTTACTTTTTGGGAAATATGTAACAACTGAGACCATTAGCGCTGTGACATTCAGCATGCCAGACCTGTAGCTTGAGTCATGAGAGGCCCAGTCCTACTTTGGAAGCAGCTGCAAAATAATGCTCACTGCAGCAGACCTCTAGCTTGCTCCATGAGTGGCCCCGTGGGCTACTCACAAAGCCACTGTATAATGATGCTCACTGTGGCAGAGCTGTAGCCACAGTGACACTCACTGTGCCAGACCTGTAGCCTGCACCACCAATGACCCTGTGGGCCACTCATAGAGCAGTGGCATAGTTACACACTGTACCATATCTGTTGCTTTCATCATGAGTGGCCGTGCTGGCCACAAAGCAGCTGCAGATGAATTGGGCTTTCGCTGCATATTCACAAACACAGCCCTAGAAAGCCATCCAGTTTTTCTCATTTTGAAACCAAGTGCAACAAACGTGAGGCTGTATCTCATGAAAGTGGTTTTGGGAGTCACAAAAGCATGTTAATGAGTAACAAAAGCAGGGCGTTTTTGTGACGTGCTTCAAATTTTTTCATTAACATTTTAAATATTTAATAAATATTTTTTAGCAAAGACACTTGACGGATCAGCCTTGCAGCTCGCACCCTACACTGTCAGCCACACAAGTTTCAGACTAAACTTCCAGCAGATTGTCTTGTTTTTGATTAACAAATTTCCTGTTTTTTTACCACCATTGTGATTAAGACTAACGAAGGTGGGTTTGTGAGTCATGAAAATAGGTTCACAACTCACTAAAGCAGGGCCTGTTTTGTGAGATGCAACAGCCAAATTTCATTAGTAAAAACGTATTTCTTCTAACCCAAAAAATACCTGAATAATCAGGCTTACACACTACACTATCAACCACATACATTTCAGACAGCTTTCAAGTCATTTTGTTACTTTTGATCTACAAAGGTGTCTCTTCTTAGCCCCACTTTTGTGACAATTAAGGCTCATTAAAACAAGGGTCTTATCTCACAAAAGTGGGCTCTGACAAAAGTGACATAAGCCAACTTTGCAAAAATCCAGTTATTCAAAATGCATGAAAAATGAAGAGCACATGTGCAAAACTATTTTTTTATTTTTTCGGTAATTCAGAATATATACATTTTTAAGTAAAGTCACCTATCGTAGAATACCCCTTGGATGTAACTTTTCAGTAAATTTTTACTGAATGGTTTCAACAAGATACAAACAACATCACAGTACTATTTATAAGCATATAATCAAAATGCATATAGTGTGAAACAATGTAGTATTCTTGGAAAAGTAACAAAAGACAGCAGTCATTTTATGATCAGTATATTCTGAAGAAAAAAAAGAAGAGATTGTCAGGGAATGACAGAAAATGCATTCGTGATATAGAGACCGAAAAGCTAAGTACACATTACCTTGTGTGCAAGGTGCAGGGTCTTGTGCTCCAGAGTTGTCATGAACCTAAAAGCTTCAGGTATCAGCTCATAGCCATTTTTGAGTTTTTAGTGAGCAGAAAAAAAGTCTTAAGAAATACTTTTATGTATTTCCCATCTTCAAGAACTATTAAACTGCTGAACCGACTGTTAACAAATGTACTGGATTCAAAGATCCTGGCATTGACTAAGCATCTTCCAACATTTCAGGTTATTTCATCCAGGGACAGCCATGCTATTAAGGTTCAAATATTGTTATTTAACATAGAAGTGCTTACTCAATCCTAATATAGGGGTTCAGCAGTTATATCAAAAATACTGTATTGCTTGTATATTCTATGTACTCATATACTATCATTGAGGCACAGGTTAGTAAGCATAGGAAAACCAGGAGCAGTTTCAAAATTCGAAAATAGCATTTTATTTTTCTCGATAACAGCAAAATAAAAAATATTCAGTATAGCTATTTATAAAGGCAGCGCAAATAGAGAAAACAAAATCCTTCTTCTCAGTGTTTCTTCTCTTAATTCCAAGTTTTACTCTCAATCTCTCACTCTCCTTGTCTCTCTAGCAAAAGCATTGCTTCTCTTTTTATAAATCTTTGCCTGGGAACTCGTTAAGAAAGCCTGCTTCTCACAGAATGTTCTTGTAAGTTTTATTCCTTGCAAGTGCAACAAAACAGTACATGGCGTCCCAGAACTAACCTCTTGTTCACAACTCTGCAAAAGGCTTAAAAACTGCATCTCAGGTTAACCCCTTGAGTTCCAAATAGCTTATCGCAATCATTTCAACAGTAAAACTACATACAATTTTAAACAAAGGGATCCCAGTATCAGTGACATTTCCACATAAAGATTTGCATATATTTTTATAACTGCAGATATGCAAGTGGGAAGAAAAGACAGAAATAGCAAGGGAAGGCAGAGAGCTAGCGAGAGGTAAAGAATTGCGAAACCGTCAGAGTGATCAGTTCCTAGGTATCATAAGAAAATTTGGATGCACAACCAGAAGGAGAAGAGACAGAAAAGGAGAGGACAGAACAGACTCTTGTGTTTAAACTCTCTTGGCATAACAAATGGGGCAGTGCCTTATTCAGCCCTGTCACATATACATGTTCCTCTTTTATAAATTAATGTATGAAAAAGTAATACTTAAAAAATAATAGGAAATACATTTTTAAACTTTTTCTGAATTTCTGTTCTTCACTTTATTTCATGATTTTCTGTGCCATTTTAACTTTCAATACCATGAACTCCACCACAAACATTTCAGTGTCTCCTCAAGCAACACCAACTGTACTACTATGTGAGAATAAATTTCAGAGCATGCTTAGTGTAACCAAAATGAGCAAAATAAATTTCTGAACATGCTTTGTGACCAAGTTCATTTTTCTGCTCATGTTTCCCAGATAACACCTTTATCTTGACAATTTATTTTCACACCTGTTGTATAACTAAAGAAGAAACAGTGTGACCAGTTAACTGGACGTAGAACCCTAGAAAACTATACTGATGCTTTACCAACCGAGCTGTCTGGCCCACCTGAGCTTCCTGAAGTTCTTCACTTTCACAAACTGCAAATCATGCAGATTGGTAAGGGTGGTACCATTTTAACAAGGTACCAATGGACTCAGAAAGAAAATTACTGCAAGCCAAGACCTTCAAAAATATATTTTCCATAGAGTCATACTCTTTGTTCTTAGAGTCGAAGGCCCTAGGACCCAATGGGAGAAAACTGTGTGTGTGAGGGCACCGATGATGGTGTTGGCACCGGTGCATGCATGTCACCATGAACTAGAGCCAATAACCACCGTCAGCTTACCTGCCTCAGTTCTGCTAGCAAGGAGAGTGTAAATAAGCACAGTATAAGAAGGAAAGGAAAGCAAAAGGATACAGACAGGGAAAATGAAGCCACTAAATATAACCAACTAACAAAAACTAAAAGGAGGGAGAGGGAAGAGATTCCCTCCCCCAAAATATCCCTCTAAAGGGGTAGGCAGAATACATATAGCCAAGAAATACAGGAGCCCTGAGCCAGGGTTGTCCTACACATGGCCCAGGATAAAAGAGAATAAGTCAACAACTATGCATTTCTGCTGCCCCATGCTGCAACAGCACAGGTCCACCATACTCAAAAAAAACTGATCGGTTAGAGCCTGAGGATGTTCAGGACAGCCAGTGAGAGCCAGGCTACAAGGCAGTCAATAACTGTAAGTGCTGTATCCCATTCACATAGGCATTGCACAGCTGGAGAGCAGCAGATGTGCACTTCCAAGAGGTCTGGGTGCCCTGTCAGTTGAAAAAAGAAAGAGGATAAAGAACTACGAGAGGTATGAGTGGGTCCCAAGTCAGTGAAGGATGCATGTAATGCCTTGTTGGCCCAAAACTAAATGTGGAATAAATGGCACACTGCCTCGCTGGTCAATACTCTAGGGTGGGTAGCGGTAGTTGATAACTACCCTGCAATAAGTTGCATGGAAAGAAACTGAAAAGGGTGCGACACAAGTTCAACCACAGAAACAAAGACAATGTTTGCAGAAAAAGATCACTGGTCCATCCAGTCAGCTCTGTTTTACCCTATCCTGCCCCAATGACCGATTGTCTAGATAGGTTTTTCACCCTCGCCTCCCCCCTTGCTCCCTGACTTACTGCTACCCCCACCTTCCCCAGTATCTAGTAAGCCCTTTACTCTGCTCCAGCCGTGCTTGAAGCCATTAATGTTTTTGCATCCACCTCCTCAGCCTGCAGGCTGTTACACAGCTCAACCACTCTATCTCTGCAAAGTAAAATGTTATTAAATGCTGCCTGAATTCTTCCCCCCACCAGCTTCAACTGAAGTCCCCTTGTTTTTGACCTGCCATTTCTGCTGAATAGTTCCTTGTGGTTTATTTTGTTTCTTTCAGAAACTTGAAGGTCTCTATCATGTTGCCCTTCTCCCATCTGGCCTCCAGGCAAGGCAATTTTATTTGTTCGGTGCCCTATCCAAAAGGCTCAGATCACCTTTCAGTGTTAAAACAACATACAACTATTTAGTAAAACATATAAATATAACAAACAATAAACAACTACAATAATTTAATCTGGGAAGACCTGTGCACAGAGATACGTTTTCAGTTGTTGCTCAAAAGCCCCCAGTGTGTGAGCAGATCTAATTCTCTCTGGCAAAAAAATATTGAGCAAGTGAATATACAGTGCCTTCAGAAAGTATTCACCCCCCTTGGATTTTGTCACATTTTGTGATGTTGCAAACTCAAATTAAAATACATTTATATGGGATTTTTTGTCACGTATCTACACAAATTACTCTATAATGTCAAAGTGGAATTAAACTTCTGGAATTTTTTGTACGTGTAATTTAAAATAAAAACCTGAAATGTCTTGATTTGATAAGTATTCACCCCCTTTGCTATGACACTCCAAATTGAGCTCAGCTGCATCCAATTTCCTTGTGAGATCACTCTAAAACTTGAATGAAGTCCACCTGTGGTCAGTTCAAATGGCTGACATGATTTCAGAGGAAATACACCTGTCTATATAAGGTCCCACTGTTGACAGTGCATGTCAGAGCAGAAACTCTACCATGAAGACCAAGGAGCTGTCCGTAGAACTCCGTGATAGAATTGTGAGGAGGCATAGATCTCGGAGGGTATAAAACATTTCTAGGTTGTTGAAAGTTCCCAGGAGCACAGTCAAGTCCATCATTAGGAAATGGAAAGATTACGGAACCACCCAGACTCTTCCTAGAGCAGGCCGTCCTCCCAAACTGAGCAACCAGGCAAGAAGGACCTTGGTCAGGGAAGTGACCAAGAACCCAATGACCACCCTGACAGAACTACAGAGTTCCATGGCTGAGATGGGAGAACCTGTTCAGAGGACAACAATCTCTGCAGCACTTCACAGATGTAGCCTGTATGGGAGAGTGGCTAGATGGAAGCCACTCCTGAGAAAAGGCCACATAATAGCATGCCTGGAGTTTGCAAGAAGGCATGTGGCAGACTCTGAGACCATGTGGCAAAAGATTCTCTGGTCTGATGAAACAAAAATTGAACTCTTTGGCCTGAATGCAAAGCGCTATGCCTGGCGCAAACCGAACACAGCTCAGCACTCGTGTAACACCATCCCTACCATGAAGCATGGTGGTGGCAGCATCATGTTATGGGGATGCTTTTCAGCGGCAGGGACTGGGGCACTTGTCAGGATAGAGGGAACAATGAATGGAGCCAAATGCAGGCACATCCTTGAGGAGAACCTGCATCAGTCTGCAATAGACCTTGGACTTGGGCGAAGATTTATGTTCCAACAGGACAACGGCCCCAAGCATACAGCCAAAGCAACACTGGAGTGGCTTCAGAACAAGAAGGTGAATGTCCTTGAGTGGCCCAGCCAAAGCCCAGACTTGAATCCCATTGAGAATCTGTGGAAAGACTTAAAGATTGAGGTTCACCGACGCTCCCCATCCAACTTGACAGAGCTTGAGCAAATCTCAAGGAAGAATGGGCGAAAATCCCCAAATCCAGATGTGCAAAGCTGATACAGACATACCCAAGAAGACTCAAGGCTGTAATTGCTGCCAAAGGTGCTTCTACAAAGTATTGACTCAGGGGAGTGAATACTTAAGTAAACAAGATAGTTCAGTTTTTAATGTTTCATACATTTTTGTTACACAATAAAAATATTTTTGCCCCTTTAAATTGTTGAGTATGCTGTGTGAATCAAGGGGGAAACAAATCATTTCAATGCATTAAAAATTCTGGTAGTAACACAACAAAATGTGACAAAATCCAAGGGGGGTGAATACTTTCTGAAGGCACTGTACATGTTCAGTGCCCTAAGTCGATCTTCATAGGATCTGCCCTGTTGGCCCTGAATCATTTTGGATACCCTACACTGCACCATTTCCAAACTGTCTCTGTCTTTTCTCAGGTGGGGGCTCCAGAACCGGGCATGGTATTCCAGATGGGGTCTCACCAGTGATCTATAAAGAGGTAGTATTACCCCTTTCCTCCTCCTATCAAAACCCCTCCCAAAGCACCCAAATACTCTGGTTGCCTTGCTGCATTTGCTAGTTTGTTTCAGGGAGTCACTTATGATGACTCCTAGGTCACTTTCCTTAGAAGTACTGCCCAGTTTAACCCCTCCCATCCAGTATTCCATCCTGGGGTTCTTGTTCCCTATGCGCATCACCTTGAACTTTTTGGTGTTGCTTTTCAACTGCCAAACCTTGGACAACCTCAGATTCCTCTGCAACTCACTTACCCCCTCCTCGCTGTCTACCCTGCCACACAGCTTACTGTCATCTGTGAAGAGACACATCTTGTCCTGTTCCTTCTCCAGTGTTGCTGATGAACATACTGAAAAGGACTGGTCCCTGGACTGACTCCTGGGACACCTGACTTGTGGCCTCCCTTTCCCCAATTCTATTTATTTATCTGAAGGCTTGGATTACAATACCTTTCAGCTAGAACCTTTTTTATAAAGGTTCCACATCAGAGAAGCACAAATGACATACAATTCATAAAATTCATAGAACTTAACAGGCTAAAGTGGAATAATGCACATATCAGGCTCACAGCAAACAGCCAGCATTGAACTTGACAATTTAGATAGGTAATTCAAAATAATAGAAAAACAAAGAAGGAGGAAACATTATAAAACTATTACAGACGATGTCAAATCAATCAAAGATTGACCTTGTCAGGTTGTATGGCAACCAGAAAACCCTCCTTGGAAGGGAGGCTGGGGGCCGGGAGTGAAAGATATAGAGGGGAGGGGGAGAGATGTTTCTGGATTGCTGGGGGGAGGTGGTGTAAACCTAGGCAGATTTTCTTGGCTAGGAGACAGGTCTGACCTTGTCGGGTTGTATGGCACATGTGAGGAGTGGTGGGTAAGAAGACAATGGGGGGGGCAGGAGGGGTAAGGGGAAGAGGGGGTAACAGGTGGGACCAAGGCATCCGGGGGACAGGGTGAAAGGTGTAGGACTTACTACAAGCCTCTGCTATCTCTCCCCAGTCAGCTTTCTACCCATCTAGGAAGGTCCTTTGCTGCTCCCAGATCCTCTAACTTCTTCAGCAATCTTCAGTGTTGCACCAAGCAGAATGCCTTGCTGAAGTCGAAGTAAGGTAAATCTTCTGCTTTTCTCTTTTTCACTGCTCTTGTTACCAGGTCAGAGAGTATTATCATGTTGATCTGACAAGACCTCCCTGACATAAACCATGCTGCTTACGATCCTGAAGCTTCTTCAGGTAGTTCACTAGGTCCTCTTTGACTAGTGTCTGCATCAGTTTACACAAAATAAAGACAGGCCATAATTTCTTCCCTGTTCCACCTGTGGACCAGAACCATGTCCGCTATCCTTCAATCTTTTGGGACCACCTATGACTGTAGTGAACTACTGAACAGTTCTACCGAAGGTTCAGTCAGTTCCAATGCTAATTCCTTGAGCATCCTCAGATGCATCCCATCTGGGCCTGGGACCTTATATTTTTCAGGGTTGCAAGCCCTTTTCTTACTCTTTCTCCAGTAATGATCACCTGCCCCATTTTAGCGATTCCCTTTGTGGCAGACTTTATGCCACTTCCTGGCAAAGGCTTGCTATCCTCCACTATGAATATTGAGCAGAAGAAACCATTTAGAATGACCACCTTCTGCTCATCCTCTATTACCCTGCCCCACCCCCGCCAGCCTTACAATTCCCTTCTCATCTTCCTTTTTTCCCTAATGTACCTGAATAACTGTTTTTCCCCTCCTTGAATCCTCCCCCACAGTATGCAGCTCTTTGTCTGCATCCATGATTTCTTGGCCTTCTTCATCTTTACCCAGCATTTGCTCCATTCCTCATTCCACAGCTTCTACTTGTAGCTAATGAAGGCCCTTTTTTTAGCACTCACTGTCTCTATGACCTTCTTAGGGAACCAGAGTAATCTCATATGCCTCTTACTCTTAGTGATTGTTCTCAAGCATGATTCAGTTGCTTTGAGAATAATCCCTTTAACTTCTCCCCACCTCTCCTCCGCCCCTGATTCTGTCCATTCCAACCAGCTTACCCTTGACTTGTTCCTTCCTTTGATCTGTTCATATGAAGTCTAGAACCACAGCCTTTGATGAGGGTATACTGATACTCAAGGCCAGTTCAAACTATATGGACTAATGGTCACTGGACCCCAGTTGTTCCCCAACCTGCACTCCACCTACCATTTCCAAGTTGGTGAGCACCATGTTGAGAATGGCAGCCTGTCTTGTGGGTTCCCTGACCAGCTGTATCAACAGACAGTCCCACAGCACATCTAGCACAGCCTGATTTCTAGTGCTCCTGGCTGCTGGAATGTCACAATCCATAACTGGTAGATTCAGATCCCGTACCATGACTACCTCTCCCTTTGTGGCCCCCTTCTCAATTACTGTACCTAATTCCCTATCCCCCTCATTCCCCTGTCCCAGCAGTCTATAAACCACTCCATGCACAACTTCTTTCCAGATGCTGTTGTGAGCTGTATCCACATCAATTCTGTCTCCCTATTCGCTCCTGTGATGGACCCATCTTCTACTGCCTCTATGCCTTCTTTGACAGAGGGCTAACCCCATCTGCTATTGCTTTACCCAAATCTCTCCTATACACTGTATATCCCAGTATACCCTGGTGTTACCACATCCCATCATTATTCCTGGTGGCCCCTGTTTCTATAATGGCTATGATGTCTAATCCTGCATCCACCACCACTGCCTGGAGCTCACTAATTTTGATTCCTAGACTCCTGAAATTTAGGCAGACTGCCTTCCAGCTTGTGCCTATACCTTTCCCCTTTGTGTCTGCTCCTCTCCCTTCACCCCCACTTGCATCCTTAACTTCTCAGCTTTCCTGTTCCCTGCTGGCTTTCTGATCCCCCTGGCACTGTTTCCTAACCTATTATGGACCCCTGCTTTGTTGCTTCCTTCCTCACAGCTCCTAGACCCAATTTCTGAGAGGGTGCTAGCTAGGTTCCCTTCTGCTCTGTCTTTTGTGGTTCCCCAGTCTAGCCCCCCCCCCCCAGTTTAAATGTCCACCTATGTAGATATCAAACATCTACCAAAGCACATTGGGCCCTCCTCCTGTTAGGTGAAGGCCGTGGAAGAGCCTCCTGTCCCAGAGTCCCCTCAGTCCCCTACAGAATGGTCCACCTCCTCCTGAGCCCATTTTTTCAACCATTCACTAAATTCCTTTGCCCTCATTCTTCCCCATCCCTCATTCCACACAAGGAAGACAATGGATAAGGTCAGGGAAGCAAAGAGTGCCTTAAATTTGTCCCCCAGCCCTTAAATGTTAGTTACCCTCAACCTCCTCGATTGGCTAATGCACCAGATCATCGGTACCCAAGTGTACCAGCACTCTAAGCCCCCCCTTCCCTCCCTCTACCATCCTCCCTATCCTATTCCTGTCCCAGATGGCAGATGCACCTGGGAGATATCTGACCACCCCTCCCTTCCCCCTCTTCCTCCACCCCTCTAAGCATTAAAGTCCCCTACTACTAAGATACTCCTGCTGCCTTATTCCTGCTCTTTCTGCTGGGTGCCACCAAGTCTTCTTGTTCACCTTTCTTAACCTGATCAGAGCCCCAAACCTGCTGAAGAAGTTAGGTATTTTCACCTTTTTCAGTGGTGCAAAGTGATTTACAGCCACAGTTTGTGGGCTTGGATGACTTTCTTGTGACTGTCCCTGCCACCCCTCCCACTCCCCCACCACCCTCCAATCCCCCTGGCCAGTGGGACTCTGGGAGAGTGGGGTTGCAGGGTGTGCCTGTGGGTAACAGCTCAACTGGTGGTGCAGCAGGAATATCTCTTCCCTTGCTGCTACCAGCTGTGCCTGAAGCTCCACAAATTTCCCACATTCAGGGCTGTGTCTCACCCTCCAGAGTGTAGCCCTGTAGATGCACACCTTATAGTCCCTGCAGCTGTCTTTGCCCTGTACCTGTGCTCCATACTGCCTGATGTTTCCCCTACTGCAATATCTTCTGATTCCCTCCTACAATGCAGCAACACCCTGATACTAACATCTACTACCTGCCTGGATCCCCCTCTATCACATCCTTAAACACCCTAGCCTAGATTGGGAGTTTGCCAAATTGCAGTTACACAGTTACACACTTACAAACTGCAATATCATAAATGCCATAGGAGGCAGTATAGTGTAGTGGTAAAGGGCACTGAGATGCAAACCTGGAGACCTGGGTTTGAATCCCGTTAGCCCCCACTTGCATACTGTGTGACCCAGAGCAAGACACATAACTTCCTTGTGTTCCCAGGTCGCTCCTGGAAACAAGCTCCGGCTTAGTGTGCCTTTCCTGGTTAAACAATTTCTCCTTTCCCTTCTTTCCCTTAATATCAGGCTACCCCAGATAGGGTATCTCTAGAATCCCTTATGCAACCTGCCTTTCCACTTACAGGTGTACTAACAGACACCTGTAACTTTCAGAGTTCTCTTTGGAACTACGGATTCACTTGAAGACACCATGCAGATAAGACACCCTGCAGGTGATCCTTAGTCAGATGCCACGCTTCTGTTCTGGGGTACTCACACAAGAAGCTGCTTGGGTAGATTCAAATATAAGCCCTTAGTTTTTGCTTCCTGCCACCCCCTCACTAGCTAACTATTACCTAACTAAGGCCCCAGGCCAGACAATTCTCATCCAGCCCCCCCAAATACAGGGCAAGACACTGCTCATTAATAAGGCCCTTAAATGCAGGCTACCATGACTGGTCCCAGTTTATCCTACAGACAATAATTAACACAGTAATTTAACCAGTTACCCCACAGCTCACCCTACTCATATTGTCTCAAAACCAGAGGAATGAATAACAAATAAATGTGGTCATTTGCAAACACAGGCTGACAAAATGTCAACAGAAATTGAGACTGACTTGAGGATAAAATTTGGAACAATGACCTGGAAAGGTAGAGCCCCATACCGTAATGTCAAGTGAAAATGCATTTGAGGGTTGGAGATCACAAGACCACTTTGGCTATAAACATAATAAAATTTGGAGCATGGAAAAAAGCTGAATATGCGTGCTTCTTACTGTACAGTCATAACCTCGTGAAGAAGGACCTGGAAAAATAGGTACCTTCTTCAGCCAGCTCCGTATAGGGCATTAGCCAACACCTGACACCCTGGCGCCCATATTGTAAAGTAGATTCATACAGCCAGGTATACATCAGATATCCCATAAGGTAGCTCCAAATATGCATGTTATTTGGTTTGAAATGTTGGTGTTATTGCCACTGTGCATTCGTGACTGCACAACTGGTGCACATATGCAATAACGCCAACATTTCAAACAAAATAGTACACATATTTGAAGCTACCTCATGGGATAGTCCCATACAACACAGGCATGGTACCATCTGTATATTAGGGTTGAGTAAGCACTTTATTGTTAAACTCCAATTTTTGCACCTTAATAACTTTGCCTACATTTAACCAATTGACTTGAAATTTGGAATGCACAGAGATGGTGCGGTGTTCTCTTGATCCTGACAATCTCATGGCAATTCTTTCATGGGAGGCAAAGTCAGAGGTGGGGTGGGGTGGCAAAATACACAAATCTCTCACAAATTAAGGCCTTTGTTGCTCATCTATAACTCAAAAACTAGGAGGATCTGAAACCTGAAACTCACAAGTTTAATAGAGTTTGGCCTAAGGTGTGTGCGTTTGTAGTTTTTTATTTCCCAAACTTAAGTAGTTTTTAAAACTTTTAAGAAAAACTGTTCTGAGCATGCACAGTTTAAAAACAAAATCAGCATTCTAAAGACAAGTGAATCTTTGCAACCATAAGTAGTCATGTGGTTGTATTATATTACAGCCAGAGGAGAGAAAGAAGCAAGTGCCTCAGCTGGGACTTGAACCCAGGCCACCTGGAATACCGTTTGTACACTGGAAAAAGAGTCATGTGCTCCAGGACGGCTCAGTTTCCAGTTGCCTTGGTGGTGCAGCTGAGGCACCTACTTCTTTCTCTCCTTTGTTTGTATGTGTTCCATAAATATGTACACTGCACTCTTGTGATTGTGATTAAAAATGTAATTATCTCTGCAGCACCAGGTTGTGCACTGGAGAAAGAGTAATGTGCTCCCAGTTGCCTTGGTGGTGCAGCAGGTAGTGCAACTGGAACTGTATTCCAGGTGGCCTGGGTTTAAGTCCCAGCTGAGGCACTTATTTCTTTCTCTCCTCTGTTCGTATGTGTTCCATAAATATGCACACCACAGTCTTGTGACTGAAAACCAGGTCTGGCATCTGAAAGGATGCGGTGGCAATGCTGCTCTGCAGTGCTCCCAGCTGCAGAGGGATAGTGCTATGGTTCCACAACTGTAACGACCCCTGTGGTGGACCAGGGAGTATGCCTTCTCTAAGACCTCATGGGGCACCACCCACCAGCAGGGAGGTCAGAGGGTTACGGAATGTGAGAGAACCCAAGGAAAACCATGTCTCCTGGCTGCCGGTACTCTCAGGCACCAGAACATGTGGATCCGCACTGGCTCCAATAGTGAGGCCGTGGCAGATGGGGCCCGGAGGTCTCCAGCTCAAGTGGCCTAATGAAAGGCAGAGGTACGAGGGCAAACAGCTCTATAACAAAAAGAAGAAAAGCACAATAAAGGCTTGCCACATGCAAAGGGCTGGCAATAGTGTCATTCAGCAAGGATGCTGTCATACCACTGTACTGTCTTTAGAAAATAGCCACTTGCCAATAGCAAAAATGGCAAGTGAAATAATGTCTATATTTGGTCACTCCAGCAGGGATTTATTTTGTTTGAATGGTAGTAATTAAAATTTATTATACACAAACCTTTAGTGACTAAAACTCTTTATGATGATTTAAAGTACTTTTAGTGGTATTTCAGAACTCAAGTACATTCAGTTTTTGGTACTGATGTATTTAACAAATATGGTTTGAAAATGTTAAAAACACATTTTGCTCTTTAAAACAACTTGTGCAAAGTAGATCCATTGCAATCAATTTGAAAGATCTGTATGGTCTGCTGAAGGCTTGTTTCCCTGTGCTGAATATACAGACATCAAGGACCTTCTGAAAAGCAGAACACTTCAAGTAATTAATACAGCAAGAAGGGCAGATGAGAGATCAATGACAAAATCACCTGGTAAAAAGTAAAAGGTGTTGCATTAAAAGGCTTTTACTTTACATACAAGACAATATTGAGAAACCTGTATTTTAGCACTTATGCTCAATAGGCACTCCAAGCCATGCAATGATGAGAAAAGAAGTCCATCCTTGCTAATAATCTTGTGACAAAAGCTAAAAGACATCATCCTATTAACTAGTGATCTCAACTGCTAATGCAGAGTACTTCCTGGTGCCTTTTATGTCGAACATTGCTATTTAAAAAACACTACTCATTCACTGTGAACACCGCAGACTTCACTCACCTTTTATCAGCATCTCTTGTTGGGTATTAGTGAGGCTGAAGGTGTCATTGATATTATGGAGTGGAAATTAATCAGAAATTTTTCTCATATTTTGTTCGTCACACTAATTTACTTTTTGTCCAAATTTCCCCCAGTTAAAAAGTTCATACCCAACCCCCTGTTGTACTCTTTTAAGCTGAGAATATTCAACGAGCACGTCAGCTGAAAAGCACCAGGTCCTAACACAAAAAGCGCTCGAAATTCTCATTTAGTTGTCTTTATTTTGTTAGCGCCATGTGGTCCTTGAAGATGTGGAAAACACGGGAAGCTGAGTAAAGATCAGAGCAGGCTTATTAGCATTCTGACAAAATTGGAGTGGCGGAGATGTATAGTTTGCCTAGTTTGCCGTTTTGAAAGCTGCCGGTGGTAGGCTTTCTATTTCATTGTGCCATTGTCTTTTTTGGGGGGGTTCAACACAGCAGGATGTTTTTTAGCCCTAGGTTTGCACAGTGCATTGTGGGAAACCTTTGCTGGTCATACAGCTATGGTATCACTTTAGTTTCAGTACAAAAGTTTTATTTTGAGAACAGTCAGCAGAGGGAAACAAATGTTAGTGTTGAAATGCTATATGCACGTTTCGACTGCTAAACCACAAGAAAGGCTAATTATCACATGTATATATGTATTGAAAGTTATGAATTTAAAGCATTTTTTATTTAAGTTGAGATACATGAAGTAACAGAAACAGTGTTATTTAGGCTACTGAATCTGCATTTCGGGGCTGTGTTTTTGCCATTATCAACTAGAATTTGACAAATGCATATAAATATATTATGGGTATTATGCAACCCTACTTTAGAGACTCTTGAAGAAAAGATTGGACTACGTACCAGAATTATGTAAATGATATAATACCCCTTAGAAGACCTAAGGAAGTTATTATCCAGGTCATTCGAGTTTCTAAACATAAGGCTTACTTTGATGGACTAAAAGGGCTACATTAATGCTGCTATCCTGCAAAAACCTTTCCAAGTTGCAGGGAAATGGATAAAGGTCTCGTTGGAAGAATTTATCTGCTAAATCCTTGTGGTTGCCCTACTATCTTGGATGATGACCCTAAAGAATGTCAACAGCTCATTTCCCAGAGAGCTGGAAGGAGTCACTATGCAAGTCATAATCTGCTAGCTCTCAAAGAACCATTTCAAACGTTACATTTCACAAGCCGGTTAAAGAGATTTTTCTCTCATCTGTACTATCCTGCCAGTACTCTGATATCAGTGCTTCTGAAATGATGGGCTAAACAATTAAAAAAAAAAAACTCTGATAAAAGAACTCTGCCATTTGTTTTATTTTAATTTCTTCCTGCTACGAAATAACAGTTGGTTCTAGCTACCAAACTTTAATATGTTTGGATACAGGTATAACAGAATTCATACCACAGCGAATAAATTAAAGGGGGGCAGGACATCTATGTGAATTTGCAACTGCTTGTAATATTCCTATTTTCAGAAATTAAATCAATACCTCAAGATGATCAAAATGTAACACTGCCTGAATAAAAGATGCGAAACCTTGGTTTTGTATTGTTTTCATTATATAGCCTACATTCTCTACAGTTCTCTTCACGGGACCAAGTATTTGGCATTTTGACTGTGTCACTGCATGGATTCAGGGCCAGGATTCAGGAAACTGCCTCAGCACAAACCCGGTTTTGTGCAAGCAAATCAGGTTTTGTGCTGAGTTGGTATTCACAAACGTCTGGTTTGCACCAGCGCAAAGTGTGGAGGGGGCTGCAATGCAAATGAGGGGGAGGGGGGGACATGAATATTGGTGCTGTCCAATTCATAAAGCATTTGCTGTATGCAAGGACCTTTTGCAGAGTTTGCTTGCACGGAGCAAATACCGCCAACCAAGACCTTGCTTTAATTCCACACAACTCTAGTGGTTGGTGAAGTACTGCAGCGCCTTCCCTCCCCTGCTGATCGCCGGGCCCGAAGTGAAAATGAACTGTATCCCTAGTGCTAGTGGTCCCTCCAAGCCAATCACCATCCTGAAGTGAAAAATAACCATATCCTTGGTGCTAGTGGCCCCCCCAACAAGAGACAATCAAAAATGAAAGCTATATGTTCCGTGGTGTCCAGTGGTCCCTCGCCTGACCTGTACAACATTTTCTCTGGTGTCTAGTGGACCCTCCCCCCATCCAATCCCCTTCCCCAATGTGACAAGCCCCCCTCCTCCCCAAAGACAGCCCCGGACCCGGTCCTGTCTTGCAATTTCTGCCCCAGCCCATCTCTCATTTGGTGGTTAGTGGCCCCCCTTCCCGATCTACTCATATGTATATATGTGTGTGTGTGTTATGTCTGTCTGTCTGTCTATATTCATTGCAAAAAACTCAAGTTTAAATGCAGCAGTTAGGGTTGATTCCACACTGACAAAACTCGATGTTAGGGTTACCCCCCCGCACCCTCCACACACCAACAGGCTCAGGGTGTGCGTTGGGGTCATCGGCCTAACTCTCACCCCATTCCATATGTAAACAAGCTGAGATAGTACAGTATAAGAGAATGGGGTGAGAGTTAGGCCCAATGATCCCAACGCACATCCCGAAGGCCTGTTGGTGTGTGGAGAGTGGTTGGGTGGTAGAGTTGGTAACCCTAACATCAACTTTCCAGACTTTTGTTGGTATAGAATCAACCCTAACTGCTGCATTAAAATTAAGTTTTTTTGCAATGAATTTCCCTTCTTTTTGAGAAAGTGTAATGTTACTCATATGCATGCAGTGTGTGGGAGCGTAGCCCCTCTGGGCCCTGCACTCCCACTCATCCATAACTATAGAGGCATAGCGCAAGAGGTCCGTGTGCTCCCAGTTTAGTAAAATGGTATGCATAGGTGGGAGCCCAGGCCCTCTAGGCCCTGCACTCCCACCTACTCATAAGTACAGATACATATCGCATGCTTAGAGACATTCCAAGTACACCTTGCACAGTAAAAGCCACTTAATCGGGACACGCATAAACGGGACGTCCGCTTTATTGGGATGTCCCACCAGGAACCGATTAAGTGGCTATGTAACTCTACGGCAACCACAGCTGCTTAAAGGAGACGCCACTGGGAGTACCAGCCGCTTAGCTGGGACGGTCAAAGACTATCAAGGCAGGCATGTCCCTCTCAAATTCCTCTAACTGTCTCACAAATCCCCATTTTTACACTTATGAAGATGTGAATTTCTTTCTCTCACTGCCCTTTCTGTTGACAATTACTGTGTCTGACGCCCAAGATTAGTGTTTCTTCCCTTAGGCAGGACTAAAGTGTCACACTGTCTCACTCTTTTTTTATGTCTCCATCTTTTAACAAAGTAAAAGAGCGTCACGTTGTCTGTGTCTTGCTTCTCTCTCTTCTAACTCTTGCAGCACCTCTCTCATGCCACTTTCACTTTGCTCGTAAGCTTACGTCTTGCAGTTCTATTCTGCGTGTCAATCGGAACCTGCGCATTAGCCAGAAGCCGTCTTTGTAGAGAGAAGCAACGACAGTGAGAAGCGACAGAGAAGCAGCCTTACTGTAGGACTCACTGAGTAGTCTCCTGACTAATGCGAAGGTTGTAGGACAGAGGCATAAAATAAAGAGGATAATGCTGAACAGGGAAGGCAAGTAAACAGCAGTTACCTCACTGTAGGTTTTGTTACTACACTCGATGAGTGGTCTCCTGACTAATGTGTAACTTGGAGGATAGAGAAATGAAAAGAGTAATGCCGAACAGGGAAGACAAATAAACAACTGGCTCTATAAATGAAATCACTGAAAACATACATTTCTGACAAAAGGGTCGGCCGCTTGAATGGGATGAAAGGGCCCCCACCAGCCCATCCCACTTAAGCGGCTTCTACTGTACTGCAAATGTGGCAATATCTCAGTAACCACAGCAACTTTGGAAAACATTTCTTCACAGTTGTATTCATGACCTGGCCACCTCCATGCATGCTTAAGCTGCGCTTAGTGAAAAATCCGTATCTCAAACCGTTTTTGAGATATACTGTAGATGCTGAAAGGTGGCACGGGTGCAACAATGTTATCCTATAGGAAATTCCAAAACTTCAGAGTGCTGTACCTGTGGAACCGGTGTAAATTTTTTCAGCAAACTAGTGAAAGGCACATCTGTGGGGCAAGGGCTTGCCACTCTGCAAATTTCAGCCCGAAAGTCCTGTTTTTTTCTATGAAGTGGCAAAGAAACTTTTTTTGGGGGGGCGGTTTACCCGTGGAACTTTTGTGAAAGTTCCAAGGACTTGTGCGTAAGTCCCACATGTAAACCAATGGTGTTTTCTTGAAAGTCCGTGGTACTTTCATGAAAGTTTTCGTGGTGCACATATATTTTTCCCATAGGCTATAATGGGACTGTAACAGTTTAATAACTTTTGAAAGGATTAATATTTTTTCACCAAACCTTCAAAAGGCACTTCAGTGACCCAGTTCCCATATACCCTGAAAATTTCAGACCAGATGGACAAATTGTTCGGGCTGCAGAGATGAGCAAACAATTTGCCAAAAAGTGAAGATTTTTCACACTTTTCGACACTCTGCAGCTCCGAAACTACGACCGGAACAAAACTTGCCAGATCCAGAGATCTATGGTACCAAACTGCACATGCAAAATTTCAGGCAAATCGGACAAATGGCTGCAAAGTTATTAAAGTGCAAAATTTTGGATTTAACATTAAAGTGCCTACCCAACCCTACCTGCACTATTGTGCAGGATATATCATACACACTTCCCCGGTGTCTAGTGGACTCCCTCCCTTACCGTGATCTGACAAACTCCCACTAAACATACTGCATTCCCTGGTGTCCAGTGGATCCCCACCAGCAGGTAGTGCCCCACCACCCTGCTCTCTTCATCCCTTCCCTGAGCTGGCGACTGGCACAGCCCTCTGCTCTCCACCATAGCTGGCCACCAACTGAACTATCAATGAGCATGTACTGTATACAGTATGCGCTCAATGACTGACAGCTCAGAGATGAGCATGTACTGTATACAGTACACACTCATTAACAGCTCAGTCGGCGGCCGCCATGGCGGAGAGTGGAGGGCTGTGCCAGTCGCCGGCTCAGGGAAGGGATGGGGGGAGTAGGGTGGTGAGGCAATACATGCCGGGACGGGGGGGTCCACTGGACACCAGGGAATGCAGTATGTTTAGTGGACACTCACCAGATCGGGGCTAGGGAGGGGAGTCCACTAAACACCAGGGAGTACCTATAAATATATATATAGATATGAGTAGATTGGGGATGGACTGGGATCAGATGGGCGGAGGGTTCACTAAACACTGGGGAAAATGTTGTACAGGTTGGAGGGATTGGGTGGGGAAAGGGACCACAGGACACCAGGGAATACACTTATGTCATAAGGAGCAGGCACTGGTGGGGGGGGGAGGGACCATTGGACACCAGAGAATACATTTATGTCATATTGGGTGTGCATTGGGGGGAGAGACCACTGGACATCAAGGAATACTTTCATGTCATATGTGGCATTGGGTGGGGGGAAGAACCACTGGACACCAGGGAATACATTTATGTCATATGGGGCAGGCACTGGGTTGGGGGAGGAATCACTAGACAGCAGGAATACATTTATGTCATATGGGGTGGGCATTGGGGAGGGACCACTAGCACCAGGAATACAGTTCTTTTAACTTGGGCTGGTGATCGTCGAGAGGCATTAGCACCAGGGATAAAATCATTTTACTGTGGGATGGCGACTGGCGGGAGGCACTAACAGCAGTGACAAATTTTTTTTACATTTGGACCAGCGAAGGGAAGCATTAATTTGTACCTTCGGGACACCGATCGACGGCGAAGAGGGCACACTACACTCTGGTGCTGCCTACGTAAATGGGCCCATAATGAGCATGCAAATAGCCACATACCACCTTGCATGCCCAATAGCCTCATTTACATGGCACCCATCTGCGCTATTCATTGTGGAGTCATTCTCCAGGATGAATATTGGGGTGGCACTAATGGGTTTAGCATAGCAGTAATGGAGCTAGTGTTGACTTGACCTGGTCCGATTCACAGTCAGATAGCACTGGTTCATTATCCAGCTGTGAATAGCAACCTTTGACACTTGGGCAATCACAAAGCGCAACGCAAACTTTTGCGCCATGCTTTGTGATTTTTTGTGAATCTAGCCCCAGAACTCTTAACCTGGAGCAACTGGCTTATGAGAGCCGTGCTCAGTGTTCACAATCCGTGTAGTGACACAGGCAAAATACCAAATTCCAGCTTCCATGAAGAGAAATGTATAGAATGTCATCCATAAAAAGGAAAATATACAAAAAATGTCACGTTGACTTTTATTCTGTGCAGTTAAATGTGGATCATTTGGGGGTGTGCATATAGGAACATTGGAACAGTTGTTAATTTACAACAATTTCTATCCCTTTCAACCGAAAGGAAAGAAGGCAATACTATTTAGACCCTTGTTGTAGGCATACTAAGAATGCTGTGCAGCTTCTAGAAAGTTTTCCACAACTGATAATATAATGCATTCATTAATTCTGCCACTTGCAAAGTGGTCAATTTCTATTCATTAAATCCCATATAAAAATCCACTTCTCTTTATAAATTCTTTGTCTTCCTTGCTTGCACGTAAGCCAAATAGTGCCGTGCGCCAGAGGCTAATTAATACAGAATATAGCAGCAATGATGCACATTGTGTGCTGCTGTTGCAGGTTAATCCACAAACGAATGATATTGTTGGTAACTATTATGCCGTGGCTTCTGGCCAGAAGTCATACAATCCTGTCAAAATGTGATAAAATCTGTGGATACCTGGGGTTCTAGAAAGACTTTTTTCCTATGCATCATTTGGAAAATCCCACATGTCCCTATTTTACCTGCATATACAGTATAACAGACAAAAGAAGCAGCTCACTATATTTCTATTAAATTTACTTTAAAAAAAAAACAACAAAAAAAACAGAAATCGGTAGTCTAGACTTCTTGTTAAAACATTCGTGTACAGAGTTTTCCACTGTCCTTTTTTATCACATTACAAGACCAAACATAGGAGACGTCCTTATTGGACAAATTCTACAAGTATACTAAAAAGTATCTTATGCCAAATGGGTACCAGCCAGATGTTTAAATAAGCTCCATGCCATAATGGATTGCTCTCACTTGGTTCACAAAACCAGACCGAATTTAATGTTTTACTTCACATACTTGGCACAATCCAATAAGCTTGTGGCAGTAAAATGTTTATCTCGCTCACTGCCTTCTTCTCCCAATGTTTCGCGAGTAGAAATTGCCTGACCCAACCATATCAAATTAAAGGGCAGTCAGGGGTGTCTAAGTCCAGCTTTAAAACAAATATGTTAACAATTACTTAGCCACATGGAAAATATGCCTCTCCTAAAGGCCTTTCATAAATTTCCCATTTTGATTTTGCCGTCATTAGAAACTGTTTCAGTCTTGTGAGCAGCGAGATTGCTAAACATCTGTTAAACTCCCAATGAAAAATATAAACTTTAATTTTAAGACTTCTCTGAGCACATGCATGCACACAAGCACAAACTTAAATTTAAAAGCAAATTAAATGAGACACTGCATCTAATATGAGCTTGAGGAGAACAGAGAACACGTACAGCAAAAATATAACTCGACATAACTTTGTCTGACACAGCCAACCTGTGGCTGCAGCAAGGGCTGCTTCACATTACTTATGTTCAGCTTCCAAAGACTTTAGGGCCAGATGTTTCACAAATGACCAACAATTGGGGGTTAGAATAAATTAATGACCGATTTCTGAGCTTTGATGGAATTAAGCACAACCTTTTCTCAAAGTGCCATGTGAATGTTCTCCTGTTAAACGGGTTTTTGACAACTGAGGCCACCCAGCAGAAAACAAGTGATGCAAAACCCAGGAGTAATCCCCCTGTTTAGTTCAACACTGTGGTTAGCCTTAACACTGCCTCTATTATCCAATGGATTTAGACAAACTTTCATTTATTTTGTTGGTCCCAGGTTTCAACTTTGTTGCCTTCTTTAAGGGACCCAAGACCCATTCCTATGTAAATAGATCTGCATACAGTTCAATGAAAGATACTTGCACTGCTGGGTAGCTGTTGAATGCATGTCTGAGGTCTCCAAGAAGGTTCTTCTACTAAAAGCAGTGCGACAGAAATAAATTGCAAACTGTTAGCCTAGTTCTCTGTCTCAAATTAGGATTCTGTCGAAAAGATGCCAGCTTGAAACTGCACATTCAGAAAAAGCCATTGTACAGCCATCACAAACCAAACACCACATGCAAACATTTGGCTGTGCAGCTCATACCCGATCTAATGGCTGCAAAGACAAGGGCTTTATCCAGCAACGCATCAGGTGCTTATGGTATTAATAACATATAAGAAAAAATGTAAATGTTTGCTAGTGTTTCTGGATGGAGGCCCAAGTGTTGATATCAAGACACAGCAAAATAATCTAATTTATACAATGATATGGACTCCCTGGCATCTTTTCATTCTATAAGAATGATATGCTCTTAGTTCAAGAGGGTTATAATTCTTTAAATATCAATGGAAATGTAACATTTACTTTGTGTTATTTTCCCTCCTAAAATGGATTAACAATAAAATATTCTTTAACTTAAAAATAAATGTTGAGGGACTCCTTGATGGTAGAAGTAGAGTGCTTCTGGGCCAGAGGTCCTGGTTTGGTAGAGGACTCAGTTGGAGCTGGGACTGGCTGCAGCCCTGGCTGGAAAGTGTTGCTGCCTGTAAGACGAGCCAGCCTGAGGAGGGAGGTGTCAGTGTATGCCAGCACATCAGCCCCTCACAGTGTGCTGGGGAGTCTGCTCCCTCGAGAGGGGCTGCACATGGCCACTGTGTGCTGGGCCATGCAGTGCCAATGAGGGCAAAAACCAAGGTCAGGGAGGTGGCTTGGTGGGGGAGAATGGCAGAAAAAACAGCCTGCCATCTACATGATGGCCGTCGGTATGCTCAGGCCCTGCACCACAGAACCCATCACCCACATGGATCTTCCTTGGTTACTGAGGAGAGATAATGGTCCTCCCTCTGGGGTCCCGACCACAGGGGGCAAGGTGGGGAATGGCAACAGTACAGAGGTTAGTGACTGATAGGGCTGAGTGCCTGCCTGGCCAGAAAAAGGTGCCTTGATCTACAGACAGCAGGGAGAAACACAGTACCATTGAAAATGTCAGCAGACAGTGGTCTATGGGCCCATCTAGTCTGAAAAAGCTTAACTGAAAAAGTATGCAAGATTGAGAAATCAGCAAAGGAGTAGAGTGAAAACAGCATGTCACAACCCCGTGGTAAGTCTAAAGAACCTTTAATGTTTTCTACTTAATACAGTTTTTATTGCTAGCATAAAATAACCCAATTTTTAAAAATGTCCAGAGATCTTTAAGGAGGGACTCCATTGCATGCAAAACAAAAGACTCAATTGGCATCAGCATATCAGCAGAACTACATTAAAAACATAATTTGTAGGCCTTCCAGTCTTTACTACAAAGGGCAGCTGCATGAAAACAGGGCCTTAATAGTTAATCTGTTCCTGCGATTTATTCACTCGCGAAAGTCATA
Organism: Neoceratodus forsteri; assembly: GCA_016271365.2. Lineage (NCBI taxonomy): Eukaryota > Metazoa > Chordata > Ceratodontiformes > Ceratodontidae > Neoceratodus > Neoceratodus forsteri. Next base: position 1,500,708,114 of record CM057450.1, on the reverse strand, counting down.
GAAACATCCGTCCTCAGTTTGTGACATCACACTCCTATTCATAACAAGAGATTATGATGTCACCAAAAAATAAAGGGGGTTATGACCTCAGTTGAGGAATACGCACCAAGCCAGATGAACTCCAAGGGATGTCGGTGCTGTTTTCATATGAGCACTCCTTGGTAATAAAAATAAAAAGAATGGCTTAAAATCCAAAGGTTTAAAAATATTGTGTAATTGGGTTTTGCTGATTCCAACTGGGATTTTTGCACTGGTGGCTGGTCCTCCTCTTTAAGGACTCTACATGGAACACTCTGAGTAAAGAGACACCTATGAGGGCATATTAAAGGGAACATTCCCATAACCTATTTTCTGTATACCTGTGTAGTTAGTAGGCATGAAAAATGATTCCCTCTCTTACACACACACACACCCCATTTAATTCTAATTTAAATATAAATGAGGTTGCTTCACTCTGTTCTCTCCCTTTGTGAAAACCTGTTTGACTCCATTGCAATAGTCATGACCCAACTCATGCAAGGAATCATGGAAGTTGATGATGTGTATCTGCACATGCCAGCAGAATGTATGCTCTCAGCCAGTTCTGTTTCGTGTCTTCTGAAGTCTCTGTAGTCTCTACAAGCATTTTTTTCTAATTCAGATACACTTTAAACTACAGAAAACAGTAAGGCACTTACTATACCTTGAAAAGTTTCATGGCCAGCATAAGACAAGAACACAGGGACTGCAGAGGATAGCAACAACACTGACTGATACAGTATAGGCGCTTTTACATATAATTTAACTGGATTGGTGCCTGTCTGAATCGTCTTCCTCTGCTTCAATGACACCACTGGCCTTATCTCTTTACATGCTGCAGCTGTGCAACATTCCCGATGGCCTTCATAAGTTTTGGTGGCATTTCCGGGAGAGGTGTTTCTGAATGGCAGTGGCACCGCTGCAGGCAAAGCAGTGTTTTTACAAGCTTGTAAAAATGCCCGCAACGGTGCACACTGGTCTGCGTTCCCAACATACCAGGCAACACTCTGTGCCACAATGGAATGCAACGGAGTGACTTGCAATGCTCTGGCAGCTCTTTACACTGACAGATCTGCACCAGTGCAGGTCATCTGTACCTCTGGCACCAGTGCAGATCCAGTAGTGTAAAAGCCCCATATAACTATTGCAGTCTTTAGCACAAAATTCCAGGATGCCATACATGAGTTGGGACATGACCTCTGCAATGGAGTCAAGCAGGTTTTAACACCAGACTTAAAGAGCCACTGACACCTCCAGAACTTTGGACAACATTATATTTGGACACAAAGCAGCTTATATTTCTAATAAGCCCTGTATTTCTTATCCCAATTATTTATTACTGAGGTCCTATACATGAACACAGGAGAGTTGTTCTCTGAGAGTTCAACAGGTACTATTGCTTCTTCCCAACCTGATGTCACAATGCTCTTCCTGAGACATCACAGTTATTCCCATAGGAACTGACTGTGCTTCCACAACAGAACATTATGATTTTAAGTAGGGAGTAAGCTATAGAGACGGATGAACTCTAAAGGATAAAGATCTTGTTTTTGTGGGAATTTCTTCAGTAATAAATAATGGAGTGGAGACATCTATGGAATATATATGAAATAGAAGCTGTCCTGTGTCCAGCTATTACGTTTTCCCTGAGGTGTCAGTTGCTCTTTAAGTAACTTCATTTACATTTAAATCCTGAAGAAATTAGGAGGGTGCAATAGAGGCAATCATTGTTCATACCTACAAACTACACAGGTAAACAACAACAAAAAAAGGGCTGAGTGGACCTTCAGCAGATTTTTAAATGACACAAAACAATAGAAAAACAAAACAATGCTTTATAGTGTAAAAACGTAGTGTAGAAACAGCCCCCACCACATTCCTATGTGAAATGTTCCACTTACCTAACCTGTGTTCCCCACGGCCTTTTATTGTAAGCGGGCATCACATGCTGGGCATATACTAACATACTATTTGCCAGCAGATTAGGCCTCACGGTCTATCGAGTCTGCTCAAACCTTAGATCCTTAGTTGGGTGCCGAGACCCTCCCATCCCTTGTGCTCCAGAAACCCGTATCATCCATCCCCACCCCCCTAGGACAGGCCATCATCTGATACATCCACTTTCTGTGTCTGTCCCACCCTCTCTTGAAGCCCTCCACTGTGGATCTCTGAACCAGCTCACCAGGCAGTGCATTCCAAGGGTCCACCACCTCTCAGTGAAAACCTCCTCCTTTTTCCCCTCACCCTTCCACCTTCCAACTTCAAACCATGCCCTTTGGTGATACCTCCCTGCTTTAGTCTAAAGATCCCTCCATGTTTACCCTATTTATTCCCTTGAGGTACTTGAAGACCTCAATCATGTTCCCTCTGTCTCTCCTCTCCTCCAATGAAAACAGGCAGAGCTCCTTAAGTCTGTCCTCACACGTCAAATCCCCTAGCCCTCGTATCATCTTTGTTGCCCTCCTCTGTACCCTCTCCAGGAGCTGTATGTCCCTCTTCAAGTGTGGTCTCCAGTACTGTACACAGTACTCAAGGTGTGGTCTAACCAGTCCATTGTACAGCGGCAGAATCACTTCCTTGCTCCTAGAGGTGATCCCCCTTACGATGCATCCCAACATCCTGTTTGCCTTGCTAGCCGCTCTCCTGCACTGCTCAGAGTTATTCATACATGCATCCACCATGATCCCTAGGTCTTTTTCCCCTATTGAGGCCTCCAGCGCCTCCCCTCCCAGGGTGTACCTGTGTTTAGGGTTTCCCGACCAAGATGCAACACCTTGCACTTGGTGATATTGAAATTTAATTTCCATGTGTGAGCCCAGCTTTCCAGGGTGTCCAGGTCCCCTTGCAGGGCCAACCTCCCCTCTTCTCCCTCAACTACTGCTCCCATCTTGGAGTCATCCGCAAAGAGACTCATTTCACACCCTATACCCTCCCTGATGTCCGATATGTATGCATTAAACAGGATCGGACCCAGGACCCAGCCCTACGGTACCCCACTACCAACCTCTCTAGGGTTCGAGAGCTCCCCACAGACCACTACTCTCTGAGTGCGTCCAGCTAGCCAGTTTTCAATCCATCTGACCATCAAAGGGCCTACTCTAACCCCATCAGTTTCTCCACCAGACCATTGTGGGGGACAGAGTCAAACGCCTTGCTGAAGTCCAAGAATAATACATCCACAGGCTTACCCCTGTCCAGTTCTGATGTTACCCATTCATAGAACTCCACAAGGTTGGTTTGACATGATCTACCTGGCACAAACCCATGTTGCCGACTATCCAGACCTCCCACCTCCTCCAAGTACACCCCCAATCGTTCCTTTAGTATATCTCAACACTGACAGGATGACCCAGTGCTGATGATTTACACTTTTAATCTGGGAACGCGACATGCAAAGACACCTCATAAAAAATATTTCTAATGGGTGCATTTATTTATATATTTAATCAGTGATGTTTTCACTAAAGATTTTGAAGAAGTTCTACAATACCGATCAACACCTTGAGGTACATGGGTCAGACAGCAGGCTTCACATCTGTCCAGTATTTTAAACAGTTAGCTGATGTAACTGCTTTTACATGCGGTGCTCTCAACACGCCTGTATGGAAGGGTACTATAAAAAATAAAATTAATGAACGCAAAAAGGTTGTGGGTAATACTTTTATTTTTGTCTAACAGAGACTTATTGCACTAACTTCTGAAACCATGTGGTTTCTTCCTTAGGTGCTGGAGAAACCTACTGTATGTGGTTAGTTTTGAAATCCAGTGTAATTAACAAGTCCACATCAGGTAAGACGTTGCCAACAAATTTCTTGAATCTGTTTATCTCTAACATGACACCGCAACTCTTCATGTAAACAATCAGTTATAATCTTTATGATAAACTTTTCGCAACAATTTACTTTTAAACTTCATGGCCAGTACAAACTACAAACAAACTGGTCCACATTCAGTGATGAATGCTGTGCTAAGAAAATAAGCAACACTGATGGTCTTAAGTTAAAAAAAAAAAAAGAAATCTCCAGGGGGATGCTCTACAACTGAAGTACTAGTGTATGTTGAGCTGCCCAATTTTCTTTGCATAATTTCCCCCACCTCCTCTATTAGCTGCTGACTGCCATCTCACCAGGGTGCAAAGTACAGCAGATCTGACAAGTGTCATTCCACATGCAAGTAAGATGAACAAGGGATATAGCCCTCTATTTAATCAATACAACTTAGACACTGTAGAACGGGTTATATTTGATGTAAAATAATTATAGCTATATTCGCTTAAATTATAATTGCAGTACAATAAAATAGTGTTAATTGGCCAAAATTGTATATTTTCAATTGGCATAAATTAGGAGCCAATTGCAGATCATGAAATTAAATTTTGAAAACTGTGGCTGATTAAGCACCATGCGCTAAATATAACTTGCATGAGAATAAACAGTTCTACAGTAATGTTAACTGTATATAAATAGTAAAGCAGCCTCTACTTTCAGTTGTTCCACAGAAAAGGAACTGTTAAAGTTTGTTATGATCACAGCATACCTTTCCAATGGGGTTAGCTGAAAACCAATCCACTAATTAAAGCACTGGCACACTGAACATTCCCTCAAGAGCATTTCTCTCTCGGTATAACCTTTGACACAACTAAACAGCAACCAAGCTTTTAAAACCCACTCACACATCAATCAGTTAAAATGCAAATATGCACAGACTTAGGGAAACCAATGGGGATATCTGCATTTATTATCGAGAACCAAATGACGTCAGTTTTAGTTGCAACAGAACTGACTATATCACTTCCTGCAATCTGTTGATCAACAGAATACAAATCCTGTAGTTTGTCAACACACTGCCACCAATTAGCCACCCAATGTGATTGCGCTGGCATGCGTATGCACGGACTCTGCTCCAGTCATGAGTGCTGCTGTTCACGGCTGCAGAGCAAGCTGCTAATGGGACTGCGCACGCACGTTTGAGCAAGCCGCAAGGATGACATGATGCTGGGGACTGGCCACGGGAGGGGTTGTGAGCATCGTGTAGAGAAGAGCAAGTGAGAACAGACCACCTGCTGAGGCCCCAAGTCTGTATTTGTGCCAGTGCCTCCAGGATCTCTATGCTCCATCTACTCTTTCCAAACCCCACCAGTTACAAGACAACACCCACTCCACTCTGTCCCCACTGGACTAAGCTGGTGACATATCATGTGAGGGCTGCAGATAGACAGCTGTGAACGTGTGCTGCTGAAGTCTGCTATTTTGTCATTGGACCAATAAAGGAGAGAGAAGTGTAGAGAGCGCTTACTGTTCTGGAGGACAAAGGGAGTCTAACAATGTTTTTAATAGTCCTTTTTGTGGGCTGGGCTCAAATAAGTGAATACATTTGTATAGTACTTTTATGGATCTGGGAGGAGAGAACTAGTCTGCTTAGCACTGAATTTGCAGTACATTGTATACAAGCATATAAAGGCGATAACACCATCAGACCAAGTGCAGATTTTCTAGGTGTAAAAGGATGAAAGAAAAGGCGAGACATTTAATGTCATTCAAGGGAAGAAAATTCAACGAAAACATCAGAAAGAATTAACTCACAGAACGAGTGGTGAATACTTGGAACAGACTGTCAGAGCATGTGGTATCAGCTGATGCAAGCAATAAGACACTCCAGGGTGTGAGTTAGGCATACTATGGCCCAAAACTGCAGGTGGAGGGCCTTACTGCCCCTGGAAGTGAGGTTATCTCAGCCTAACCCACGCCTGGGAGTGTTTTATTTTGCTTATAAAATGAGTAAACTAAAAAAACATTTTAATTAAGAATGCTAACTTTCTTTTATTAAAAATTGGTATTTTTTTTATTAAATGTAAACAGCAAAAGTAGCCCCTCCCCACTTGTCAATCATTGTCTTTCCACATATTCAGTAGATGGAAAGTTCGTCTATCATGGAATACGAGAATCTGAAGCTCTGCAAAAGTCCTCTGGCAGACTATTCGCCCCCTCACACACAATAGAAGGCCTTACATTGAGCCAAGGTTAAATTTTATCTGTGGCAAGGTAAGCAGTAGAGATTGCTCTGGCAAGCTGGTCATGGTAGGAGGGGGATTTTTCACGGTCACCAAAGAAACACCAGGAATTAAAACTTTCCAAAATACTTCATTTTAAATTTTGCTTGTGTGTGTAAAGGGGGGGATCGTGAGAGGAAAGAATGTTTAATTATTTACTTGTTTTTTAAATTTAAGGGAGTTTGACTTTTAGGGCCTTGTTGAAGGTTTTCAATGAGTCAAGGTGGCAGCCATGTTTGTGACGGCAATCAGTCACAAGTGAAGTGGGTCATGAATTCTGAATGTAATTTGCACAATTTCCAAATTGCACTGGTACTTCTTTCCACTGAGCAATAGGCTGAGGCAAATTTATGGATGCCAGCCTGCCTCAGCTAATCAGAAGCTAGTATTTTGTCTACCCATTTCATAAACTGTATTATACAATGGCAAGAAAATTTCTATAAAGCTGATTGGTTAGTGTGCCCCTGGACCAGTGATGTTATAGAAACATAGAAACTTAGACTTTGATGGAAGATAAGGACCGCTTGGCCCACCTAGTCTGCCCATTTCCCTACCTACAGGATAGGCCGCAGATCCTAGTTAACCAACAGCCTATTTCTTCCTACCTCCCACAAGAATTGCTTTATGTCTGTCCCATGCATTCTTGAATTCTCTCACAGTTTTAGACCCCACAACCTCCTCGGGAAGGCTGTTCCATGAATCCACTACCCTCTCTGTGAAAAAATACTTCCTCACGTTGCCCTGAACCGCCCTTCCTCTATCTTTAAATTGTGTCCCCTTGTTCTTGCACATCTCTTTTTCTGAAAGATGCTACCCTCTTGGACTTTGTTGATTCCACTGAGGTACTTAAAAGTTTCTATCATGTCCCCCCTCTCCTTTCTTTCCTCAGGGGTCTACATATTAAGCTCCTTTAGTCTCTCCTCGTATGGCTTCTCTTGCAGACCTTGCACCATTTTGGTTGCCCTCCTCTGGACTGCCTCCATCCTATGTCCTTGCGGAGATGGTGTCTCCAGAACTGGACGCAGTACTCCAGATGGGGTCTCACCAACTGTCTGTACAGAGGGATAACAACTTCCTGTTTTCTGCTGGTGATGCCTCTCCCTATGCATCCCAGTATACCCCCAGCCCTCCCTACTGCCTTCTCAGATCATTTGCTAACCTTAAGGTCATTTGATATGATAACCCCCAGGTCTCTTTCCTTTTTTGTTATTGTTACTACCCCCCAATTGTGTAATCTTCCCCTTGGTTCTTGTTTCCCAGGTGTATTACTATCTGACAGTAACATCACTGGATTAGCTCCAGGCACGCATATGACCCATAACACACATGAAATCCCTCCATCACACCGCCACAGAAATTAATATAAAACTCACATCACTAAACAGAACCCCCTCCAGAGCCACTCCATTCAGAACCCCAGACCTCACTAGCCACAACCAATACTGAAGCTGTCAGAGATTCACATCCTCCCCCAGTCCCTCGCTTCTCCAGTGAAGAAAGAAGCCACATTTTGTTTCCTTTTTTTAGTGCATGCCAGCTCGCCCATTTCGCTGAAAAGCCACAGGCAGTGGCGATATATAAAACGAAACAAAGTGTTGTTTCTCCCCCACCACTACTTGCCTGCAATAAAACACACCTCTGCATCTTAACATACTAACATACTATGAAGCCAGCAAATTAGGCCCTATGGTCTATCAAGTCTGCTCGATAATCAGTGCTTTCCCAGGGCACCATTATTTGCCCCTTCCCCCCTACAAGGTCCCCCACCCCCCAGAGGGGCTCTGGGATGCACCCTTCCCTATACCTATCCCAGCCTTTCTTGAACCCCTCCAGTTGCAGCAGCCAAGTCTACTAATATTCTCCATTTCTATTGCCCTGTTTGGCACTGCAGTCTTGTCTGCATGTGTGAGCGTGCTCCACACACTGCCCGGCTCCTGAAAGTAACAGCCATGGTATCAAAAATGGAAAGCAGCAGTTTCTCCTGGTACACAATGGACCCAGGTAACAGGGGGTGTAGGAGCCAAACAGAAACACACAAAGTGAACCGTGACCCGATAATTAAGTTGGTGAAGTGGGGAAGAGAGTACTACTAATACTGTCTGCACCTCTGATAGTTCCGTTTAAAAGTTCACTGGAAAGAAGAATAGTTCTGGAGGCTTGGAGGAGGGTGGATGTAGTCCCACTACACAAAAGTTGTGGCAGGGAGCAGATTGGCAATTATAGGCCAGTCAACCTGACATCAGTGGTGGGAAAGTTAATGGAATCACTGCTGAAGGAAATGATTGTGGAATATCTTGAATCCAAGGGGGAGGCCAGGTAAGCAATAAGACACAATGGGGTGTGCATTGAACAGATATTACTGCATGCCTTGGGGCATATTAAGTGCCTTCAGTCCCTGGAAATGTGGTAATATCTGTTCAGTGCACACCCCTGGAGTGTCTTATTGTGCTTATAAAATGGGCTTTACTATTCTAATATCTTTCTGAAAGTAAATCAATATTCTTACATAGGAAAAAAAGCACTAGAAGTAGCTGCATTCAAGCCATTCATTGTAAAATAGTCATTCGGCCTATTAGATAAAATTTTTCTTTTACTCAAGGCATTTGTCCTGATTTGCTATCCGTAGCTGTAGTTGCCCCCCCCCCCAGACAGACACATACATGCACGCGCAGACACAGACATACACAATGGTTGTGTAAACTGCTGAAAATCTGCTGTACAGTTTTTATTTTTCTTTCAACTTTGCCTGCAAGTTCACGGTACTGGTATGATTTCAGTGGTACAGCATGTTGCGATATGGAGAGTCGTGTGCATGCAGGGAACCGGAGTGGCATTGCAAAACAGATTATAAAACACAGATATGTGTTAGGTATGAATAATAACCTACATAATAGAAAAACAAAGTCTTTTTGGTGGATAATTACTTTTTTTCCCTTGGCAACAGTGATCGTACATATGCGCTTCTGAGTAGTGGGCAATGGAGACATGGGACAGCAGGGAACTGATAGTTCTGATGGTGGAGTGATTTTGTTTTGTACTTCGGTCATTCTTTTTTGGTGCTGTGCACAATCATTGTCAAGCCAGAAAAGATTTGTTTGCAAGATGCAGGTACTGTGATGCAATGTGGTTGATTTTCCTTTTTTTATATTACACTATGTTGCAGCTGTTGGTTGTAGTGAGCGAGAGGCTGACTGATCCAAGTGAGCGCCCTAGTCGGTGTTGAAATGAGACAAACTGCCAGCTCATATAATGGGAGGGACAAGATTTTAAATACATTTTATTTTACATAATCTAATGAGATAGATTTTTTTTCCTTTAACTGATTTGTAGTAGCTTAATTGTCACTCCGAGTGTCGAGTGAGTAGAGTGAGGGATCAAGCGAGTGGTGGGAAGTGGGATGGGGGGACTATCACCTCACAGAATGGGACAATAGCAAAAATACATTATAATTTAAAATGTAACTGTCAAAAATGTGTAGGGCTGGTATTTGCTGTACATGGAAAATGCCAAATATATTTACTGGAGGGCGTTTAGCAAAGGATTGTTTCCTTGCTTAGGTAGGGAAAAAACTGGTGGCATTTTAAAAACCTCAGTGTTCTAATGGCACAATGATTTTTGTTTTGTACTGTAGTCTTGTTTTTTAGTAGTTGTTTTTACCTGTGCAGTAAATGGATTCAATGCACAGGCAAAAAACAACCAGGATGCAGGAATTACCCTGCTCATTTTATACGTCAAATGAATCCCACAGATTTCATTGACTGGGTGACCAAGAAATTAGATCAGGGAGGAGCAGTGGATGTGGCCTACCTAGATTTCAGTAAGACGTTCAACATCACTCCATATAGGAGACCAGTAAGCAAGCTGGGTAGCTTAGAAGTGGGTCCAAAGGTGGCAAACTGGATGACAAATTGGGTAGGGGATGGGCGACAGAGGATGGTGGTCAACAGAGTTCATGCCAAGGAAGGGAGGGTGACCACTAGGATGCCTCAGGGGTCAGTGCCGGGACTGGTCCTCTACCTCTTTAATGTCTTTATAAGTGATATTGCAGAGGAGCGGGAAGGGTAGATCTGCCTCTTTTCGAATGACAACAAAATCTGCAATACAGCTGACACTCCGGGGGTGTGTGTGTGTGTATGTGTGTGTGTGTGTGTGTGTGTGTGTGAAAAGGATGAGCAGAGACCTGAGAAAATTAGAGGAGTGGTCAAGGGTATGGCAGCTGGGTTTTAATGCAAAAAAGTGCACAATAGTACACTTATGCCACAGAAACCCAGGGGTGGAGTACAAAATGGGTGGAGTGGTGTTGATAACCACCAAGCAGGGAAGAAACCTGGGGTAATCATACTGGATGACATAAAGGCGACAAGGCAGTAGGAAGGGCAAGTTGGATGCTGGGTGCATATGGAGAGGTATCACCAGCAGAAAGAGGGAGATAGTGTTGCCTCTGTATACATTGCTGGTAAGACTCCACCAAGAGTATTGTGTTGAGACCACATTTCCGGAAGGACATAGAGAGAGAGAGTGGAGGCCGTCCAGAGGAGGGCAGCTAAAATGGTGCAGGGTATGCATCAAAAACTCTCTGAAGAGAGACTAAAGGACCTCAATATGTACACCCTGGAACAGAAGACAGAGAGGGAAGATATGATAGAGGCCTTTAAATACCTCACGGGAGTAAATAAGGTACAGGAGGGGAGTGTGTTCCATAAGAAAAGGTGCTCAAAAACAAAAGGACATGCTATGAGGCTGGAGAGGGGTAGATTCAGCAGAAATGTGAGGAAGTACTTCTTCACAGAAAGAGTGGTGGATTCCTAGAACAGCCTTCCAGAGGAGCTAGTGGGGTGAAAAGCAGTGGTGGGGTTTGAGAATGCATGGGATAAACACAAAGGAATCATAGTGGAAAGGATGGGGGCAAGGAGAAAGAGCTGTAGACTGAGCACAGTCTGATGTAACAGTGTAAGTAGGAAGAAAATGGACAGACTGGATGGGCCAAGTAGTCCTCATCTGCTGTCAAATTCTGTGTTTCTACATTTACATTAGGGCTGACACAGACCACAGCTCCAACTATTGGACAAACACAAAAAAACCCTCTTTTTTTGTTAAATATACATCCACAAAGAAAATGTAAATAAAAACTGTTTTAAAAGAAATTTATTTTTTTATTCTTTTTTATACAAATGAGTCATTGTATAATAGCAATAAGGCACTCCAAGAATGTGTGTTATTGTGTAATAATGTCACTTACTGGGTACTGAACGCACTTGGCCAACAGCCTTGTGCTTCAATCTCTCAAGGCATGATGTTATTACACAATAACACACACCTTGTGGTGCCTTACTGCTTAAATAACCATCACGCTCATATTAGTCAAGTACTCTGAAGAAAATGGGGTGACAAGGGTAATCTCACTGAGCTGGTGGGAGGAAAGAACTTGATGGATCACTGTTTTTCTTTCCCCCTAAATATGTGTGTGTATGTGTGTTTATATATATATACACACACACATACACACACACACAGTGTTGGGTATGTTATTTTTCTATTATTTTATTTTTTTAGTCTGATTCAGAAAGCTTGTGTGTAGTCATTAGCAGTGATGGAGACGCATTTAGAAAAATGTGCATACACCTGACAGTTACAGTTGCTTATTTCTTTCTATACAAAAACAATACAAAAATAATAAAAAATAACTATAACAGATGCCATTTATTTGAAAGTAATAGGTTAGTTACTAGTTACTTTCAAATAAATGTAATCAGTTACAGTTATATATTACTTTTGTATAAAAAGACATAAGTAATTGTAACTGGAAGGTGTATTACTTTTTCCAGTACTTCTCCATCCTTGCTAGTGACTGCCAGAGCTTTCTGGAACAAGTTTCCAAAAGTAATAGAAAAAGTAACTTAACCACCACTGTATATATATGTATTCTCATTGCTAAAAACTCCGTTACTGCATCAGTTAAGATTGATTCCACACAAACAAAAGTCTGTAAATTCGATGTTAGGGTTACCAACCCTATTTCCCCCCCCACAAACACACACACCTCACACCCACCATCCACAGACCAAGAGGCGCTGGGTTGTGCCTTGGGGTCATCTGGCCTAACTCTCACCTTATTCCATGTGTAAACAAGCTGAGATAGTACAGTATAGAAGAATGGTGTAAAGGTGTACTAAGCAAAAAATTGGTATTTTGTACCATCTTCGAGATACAGGTGCCGAAAGGCACTGCGGCCACCACAATGTTATCCTATGAGAACATTTGCTACTTCGGACTGCTGTAACTCTGGAACTGATGTAAATTTGTTCACCAAACCAGCAAAAGGCACATCTGTGGGGCAAGGACTTGCCACCCTGCAAATTTCAGCCCAAAAGTCCTAACCGTTGTCTTGCTATGAAGTGGCAAAGAAAATGGTGTTTTGGGGCTATTGAACTACAGAACTTTCGCAAAAGTTCCGTAGAATTTTGCGAAAGTCCCATTGGTTTACATAGGGTAGCTTTCACTAAAGTACTGCAGAACTTTCGCGTAAGTCCCGCCATTGCAGATGCAGGACGTTCATGAAAGAACCCGTAGAACTTTCACAAAAGTCCATGGAAGTTGCGTAAAAGTTCCGCGGCTAAGATGCCAGAAAAACTTTAAAAACATATTTCTGGGCATCCTGCCAAAAAACTAATGCCAGAGTCGTGTTCCTAAGGCCCCGATTAGGTAAACCTAAGTGCTGGTGTTTACCTAGGGTCAGTAATTTTTGAACTACAATATTTTTCTGCCATGCTAACTGAAAACAAGATGGTGTCAGCACGACAGTACCAGACCCATTTGCGGCACTAAAAAGTGCTTTCGTGATAGCAAAAAGTACTTTCAAGGCATACATATGCGGCTCCCCTCAGGGTCCGAGAGGGCAGTTGGATGCCTTCCCCCACAGCAGCTCTCCTCACAGCTCTCCCAGGTATAACACTCAGCAGCACCACCACGATCTCAGCTCCCGACTCAGGACTGGCGCCATTTTTTGAACCGACTTCACCCTTTAAGTCTGCACAATTAATTTCGGCACATGCATGGCGATCGTTTTTTTCTTAGAATTAAGCTGGCAAGTTCACTAATTGTAAGACATTTTGTTGGCTTTAATTTTACTCTTTTATTTGTACTGTTTACTGAAATATCCTGTTTTACTGCCAAATTGTATACTGCCAGAGTTAGTGTGTTAGCCCTGCCCAGATCCAAATTACTTCCCCCCAGCCTCTCCCTAAATTTAAATGTAGCTCACTGTACTAATAGCACTGTCTCTCTCTCAACTCCACAGAAACGAACTCCGCGGCACCCCTGAGGGTCCAAGAGGGCAGTTGGACACCCTCCCCCACAGTAGCTCTCCTCATATCTCTCCCAGGTACGCCACTCAGCAGCACCACTGTGATCTTGGCTCCCGACTCAGGAAAGCCCTGCCGACGCATTGTGTTGGCTCCACACCGCCCCCACCACCACCCTTGGTCGGCTCAGTGTATTATAGACAGAGACACGTGACGGCTGAAACCAATCAGCCGAGTTCCCCATTAGCTGGCTATCATTACTCCCCACTAGAGGTCGCATCTGCATCCTTTTCATTTCCTTCTAACCACATTTGTTGCACTGTCCAGTTTAGTGCATTTTCCTCTCTCTGAGAGAGTGCCTACCTATATTCCTCCCCACCATCTTGGCACCCTTTTTGACCACCCCTCCCTCTAGAGGCCGCTACACTCTCCTATCCCACTGTCAAATTCTGCAAGCACCATGCTGCTTCTGCTTCTCACCACCACCATCTGCCAGCTCACTCCTCATACTTCCCTCCCACCTGCTTCCCATCCTCGCCTACCTCCAAACCCCCTCTCAACAGGAAATGTCCTTACTTCCCATCTTGAAACTATCTCCCCAATACTGCCGCTACATCGTTACTCCCAGAACTGCTGGATCCCTGGTGCTAGAATCCTGCCTTCATCCTTTCACGCAAGCCTCACAGCTCTAATTTCCACCATACTAAATACCCCTCCGCAAACATCACATCAGGTGATTACCCCCGGCAAGCCTAAATGGAGCACACACACTCTTAAACACTTGGTAGTATTGCTGCTCCTCCTGTCTGGAGACGTAGAACTAAACCCTGGCCCATTCCCCCCCGAGCACCTACCAGACCCTCACATTACCAAAAGGTCTTAAACTCGTTCACCTCAACATCTGTAGCATCCTGAACAAATTCACAGCCCTTCAACCAACAGTAATGTCACTCCGCCCGGATGTAATGATACTCACTGAGACCTGGCTAAAACCCCACAACTTGGACTCAGAAGTATCTATACCTGGCTACTCGCTCATTCAACAAGACCGCCTCGGCAAGAAAAAAGGGGGAGTCGTAGCCATGTTCATCTCCTCGATGCTCCAGTTCACCCCGGTACAGCTCTCCATGCCCACTCAGTCCATCAATTCCCTCCTAATCAATCTCTCCCTTCCACACTCCACTCCATTATATATTGCAGGGTTCCACTGCACCCCGGACACCTCCCAGCCAGATGTGCTGGACTATCTGAGCATCCTAAAAGCTAATTCCTTTGGGGGCGAGTTACACATTCTAGGGGATTTCAATTTCAACTGGCTCGCAAACAATAACTCCAAACTTCATAGACAAATCACTGCCCTAAACCTCACCAAACAGATTTCTGAACCCACTCGTCTAAATCACAAATCTCAGAACAATTCCCTCTTGGAATGGGCCCTCACCTCGCACCCCCATCGGATCGTCGAAGCCGACTCCTACCTGACTCCCTAAGCGATCACCACATAATCTACGCTGTAAAAAAAATCTTCAGACCCAAAACACCGCCACCTAGGACTTTGTTAACTAGGTCGTACAAAGCTCTCAATCTAGAGGTGCTTTTAAGGGACCAGGCACAAGCCGACTGGACTTTCATCTCCCAGGCTTCCTCCCTAGATTCAGCCCTAAAATTCTTTAAGGATACCTTCCTAGCTGTATGGAACACCGACACGCCCCTATGGAGAAAGAGTGTAAGGGGTGCTCACCTTCCCTGGGTCTTGGCTGAACTCATTGGCCAGTTCCAAGCTAGAGACCATGCCTGGAAAATGTACAAGACAACAGGCACCCAGGCGGCACTCCAACTTTACCGCTCACTTCGTAATTCTTGCACTAGGCAAATCAGACAGGCCAAAGCCAATTATTTCAAGGCATCCTTCAAAACAAACCTAACTCACCCAGCTAATTTCTGGAAAACAATCAAGTCACTCCTCACTCCCCCTGCTCAACCCCCCCAACCCTAAATGTAGAAGGTTCCATAGTCTCTGAACCAGCTAAAGTGGCCTCAGTCTTCAACAATTTCTTCACCAGCTGTGCATCCTCTCTTCTAGACTCTACCGCACCCCCCAAGAATCCACCTACCCCGATGCCTACAGCATACCAAACTACTGGCTTCTCTTTCTGTCGGGTTACTCCACACATTGTGTTTGAAGCCCTGTGGTCTCTCAACCCCTCAAAAGGCAAGTGCCCGTCAGGGCTCAATTCCAAAATGTTACATCTATCTGCCCCTGCCACTGCCACCCCACTGGCCGCGCTGTTCAATCTCTTTTTTTCTCTGGCCGACATATCATCCAACTGGAATCATGCTACTGTCATCCCCCTCTCGAAAGGGGAGACCCCTCATCACCGGGTAACTACCGTCCAATCTCCCTACTCCCTATCCTTGCCAAACTACAGGAGCGCCTTGTCCTAGCCCAACTTTCATCCTTCCTCGACTCCTCCTCTTTCTTTACACCCTACCTATCAGGCTTCAGGAAATTGCACTCCACCATAACCTCCCTGCTAAGGCTCACCGATGCCATCCTCACGGGCATGGATAAAGGGCACACCACCTTTGCCATTTTCATTGACCTCGCTAAAGCTTTCAATATTGTCTCCCACTCCCTACTGCTATCCAAACTCTCAAGTGCTAGATTCTCTGGTGATGCCTCCAGTTGGTTTCACTCCTACTTGGTAGGTAGAACTCAATCAGTAAGAACTGGAACTAACACCTCCTCCCCGTTACTACTGGGGTTCCACAAGGCTCAGTCCTCGGCCCATTACTCTTCTCAATCTTCCTAAATGAACTTCCCTCAATCTGCACTCACACATCCATAGACCTATACGCAGATGATACCTTACTATACGCCACAGGCCCCTCCACCGATGTAGTGGCCTCTACTGTCCAACAAGATTTTAATGCAGTACAGCATTGGTTTTGTTCAAATCAACTTTTTCTAAACCCCAAGAAAACAGTCTCCCTAGCTTTTGGGACAAGGCAAAGGCTCTCCAGATTCCCTTCTACTCCCACTTTTTTCACCACTGAGGGGACCCCACTCGATACCTGCACCTCCTTCAATTACCTCGGGGGCTGGCTTGATCAGCATCTTGACTTTTCCACTCACACCGACTCGATCCATAAAAAGCTGCACCCAAAAAAAGGGGCCTCATATCGGAACAAGGGTAACTTACCTCTGGCAGCCCGTAGGGAAATTGTCCAAAAAATTATCCTCCCGATTCTGGACTATGGGGACACAGTATACTGTGCTGCTCCCAAGTCTGCCCTAACCAGCCTTGACCCTCTTTTCCACTCCTACTGTCGCTTTGCCCTTGACTGCCCCACTTTGACTCATCACTGTGACCTCTACAGCTCCCTCAATCTAACATCGCTCCATGCTCGCAGACATATCCACAGCATCGGGACCACTGTGAAATTCTGGGCACAGTCCCTTCCCCCCTACCTTGCATCTGCCCTCTCAGTCCCATCACAGCCCACCTACTCCCTTAGGAGTGGTAACTCCCGGCTCCTGTATGTTCCATGCATGGCCACATCAAGAGGCCAAGTGGCGTTCAAGTACCTCATGCCAAAACTCTGGAATGCACTCCCAGAAGACATTCGTAACTTCACTAACCCGGCTCACCTAAACCACCTGCTCAAGGCGCACTTCTCCCCTACATGTGCCTGCACACAGGGCCACCTAAGGGCTGGTACCTCAAGTCTGCTATTCATATTTAGGCCTTCTTGACGTGCTCATAGTACACCATCCCTGCATAGCTTACACATTTGTTGAGCAAACTGTTAGGGGTTACAGAAGCAGTCCTTTCATAGAACCATGTATAAACTCTTTTGCCTCATACTTGCTTCACAGCTAATTATGCCTATTTGTTAATAGTCACATGCACTATTTCTCCTATTGTTTGTAATATGTAACCTGCACACTTGTGCTTCCACTTCATGGCTATTACTTGTATGCTCTTGTCCTCCCCTCTGAGTTCTCATAACAACTTCCTGAATAGTGTACTGTTAAAAATGTACAATCTTCCTCTACTGTATGTAAATGTAATTGCACTTCTTGTACACTCTTCTAATGATTGTATGTTCCACATGTCCCTATCCCCCAGGACGCATCTGGAATCGAGCGGTAATCCACCCAATATGCTTTCCTGGTAAAACTATTAAATAAAAACATATATTTTTTTCCTACAGGCTATAATGGGAAACTTTAAACTTTAATAACTTTTGAATGGATTAATATTTTTTCACCAAACCTACAAAAGGCACTTCCCTGTCCCAGATTCCATATACCCTGAAAAATTCAGACTAAACCATTCAGGCTGTGGAGACGAGCAAAGAATTCACAAAAGTTGAGGATTTTTCACACTTTTTGATGCTCCACAGCTCCGCAACTGCAAATCCAACCGGAACAAAACTTTCCATATCCACAGATCTATGGTACCACACCGCACATGCAAAAGTTCAGCAAAATTTGGGGTTTAACATAGAAGTGAGGTTGCAACCCTAACTAAACTGGCCCGGTATATATGTGTGTGTATGTATGTATGTAAGTATATGTGTATATAG
Organism: Neoceratodus forsteri; assembly: GCA_016271365.2. Taxonomy (NCBI): domain Eukaryota; kingdom Metazoa; phylum Chordata; order Ceratodontiformes; family Ceratodontidae; genus Neoceratodus; species Neoceratodus forsteri. The sequence continues at coordinate 1,500,690,153 of CM057450.1, read as the reverse complement.
AGACACATATATGAAATACAGGTAGTCAAGTTAAAACACTGAAGAGAGGGAGCAGAACAGTGTATATAATATTAAAGTCCTTTTCCAGACTTTTGCATGAGGGGAGAAGTAGGCCTGCTTTAATGGCTTGTTTTACTGAATTAAAACAAAGTATTTTTAAGGACTACTGGGGACACTGGTTAGGTTAAACAGAGATGGCAAAGCAGTTAAAACTCTAAACAATGGGGAAAAAAACCTTATAGCCACTAAAAATTTTATTTGGCTATCAGATTTTGAAAGCTTGTGGCCAACTGTCCACCAGCCCATAAAGTAATCTGTCCCACCCTGGCCATTATAACTGTACAACTGTATGACCTTGATGTGAGAATTTTAGTAGACCAAAAGGTAGTAAAAACAGTGAGAGGGGATAATCTAAAAATTATGCTTATCTTTGCTTAAAAGGGCTCCTGATACCATAGAAGAAACTTTAAAAATCATACTATTTAGCTGGCCCTGTGGCACAGAGGGTTGAGGCGCTGGACGCCTTACCTTGCACTACGCCGGCAACCCAGGTTCAGGAATGACCTTGGGTCATCAGGGTACTGGAGCGGGGAGAGGGGGGAGCAGGATTGAGCATGCCGGTGGGCAGCTCACCTCTCCCGAGGGTGGTGAGGGTGGGTTGGCACCACCCCATAGTTCTGCTCCCACTTGGTGGAGGTCCGGTGGGTAGCATATGCAGAGAGGGAGTGGCAAAGTATGGGGAGGTGGAAGGGGCTGAGCTGGTGCCATGGGGTGCGAAGCGAGCTTCCACACACTCGCACGGCCATGTGCCGGGGCCCTGGGGGGGGGAATCAGGGGAAAAAAAATGAAATATAGATATGTGTCCCCATTGCCAGTTGGTGGGAAGAGGCAATGGGGATTAAATAGCTAAATAAAAAAAAATATTATTTAGACAAATGTCAGTGTCTGTTTTGCATACCCGCCCTACATAGCTCCTCATTTTTTTTATTGTCAATGGAATGTCTATGAAGACAGGCATTTTCCTCCAGAATTGTTCTGCTCCTCTTGGTTATCTACAACAAAAATCATTATTTTCTACTTGTGACATCACATCTCCCCGCAGTGCAATGTCACTCGGTAGAGAACTATGGCTTCAGTCGTTTATAATCTACAGAAGCAAATTAATTATTTTCTTCCTTGGAGCAAAGATCATGATTTCATACAAATATTCTTAATACAACAAAAATGAAGGAAAGAGAATTAAGGAAATATATAACAATCTTACATGTCTGTAACCAAAATGTTTTTACAAATTTCCCTATAGTGTCAGTAACTTTTTGAAGAGAAGAAAATTAAAAGTGGCGTGGATGTTTACTTTTTCAAAATATACATCCAAGTCCAAATTAAAGCAGCTTGTGCAGCAGCCCATCTGTAATTGAGTGTTAAGGCATGATTTGGGCACTGATATGGGTGGATGTAGAATGTTTGTTTAAATGAGAACTGCGGTCTCACCTTTAGTATACATTGCAGATGAGATGGGGGGGGGTAAAGCTACTAGAAAAGTTTCAATGCATGTGTGTTAAGTGAGCCCTACATCATTTCTTCGTATGAACTAGTTGTGCTGTCATTATGTTTGCCCTCTTGCTCATCATGCTTTATTGTATGTATTTACTAGTGTTCCTGGTCCCCCCTTTAAATAGACTTGTGTCCAGTGGGCCCACTTGGTTACCAAATAAATAAACAAACACATCAATCAATCAAGTGATAAAGCTGGCAGGTATTAGACTGTTCCTCTGCCCACCCCCTGAGATCACGCTGCACGAGAGCAGTAATACCATGATATGATGATGCGTGACTGCCCCTTCCATTACATTGCCCTATGTACAGAGATTTTAAATGTCTATCTCCTATTACTTCCTGTATTTTCCAGTACCAAGCCTAAATTTTATGTCAATTTTTGGCATAAACATAGAATTTAGGCTTAGTCTTGGTAAATATAGCAGGGAATAGGATGTGTACGACATTTAAAATCTTCATACATAAGGCACTGTTAAAGAAGAGGCAGACGTGGGTCATCATACTGCAGTATTACCACTCTTGTCTAGTTTGATCTTGAGGGCTGGGCAGAGGCACAGCATGAAATGCCTT